>CM012440.1:5836218-7200578 GCA_003999625.1 Oryzias javanicus | reverse complement strand
AAAGTTTGCCCACCCCTGATCTAGACTCTATAAATTAAGCTACAACACAAATATCTGGTTTTTCAAAAGCGTAAATCTTTAGAAATTGCTCATGACATCATCCGTCCTCCTGTGAGATCATCCAGGACTTGACCGCCATCTGGTTTAAAGTGTGTCTGCTAATTAAAGCTTCACTCAGTTTGGTGTTAAATGCTCCATTTCTGACTTCATGCGTGACATTCATCCCATCCTCTCCTCTCAGGTTTCACTGAGAACTCACACACCTGTCTGCAGTTATGACAGGAAATCATCTGCAGCTTTTTCTGAAATGATCTCTGAAAACCTGTTGAGCTCATGGCGGAAATGAATTATCTTTATCTTCTACCTGCATGATGCTGTCAAATAGTGGTTTTCACATCATTTTTCTCTAAAGCTGAAAATTATTCATGTTTTTGTACATATATATGTTTTTATTGTCTAAAGTAAATGATGTGCTGAAGCTCCTCCTCCTTGTTGCTTTCAGGAAATAGAAAACATGTGCTGCCCCCTGCTGGAGATAAAAGGTTTCAAACAATTCTGATATTTGTTCAACCAGTTCAAACCACATCTGCTTTAAAATCCTTTGTTTAAATTAAAGCAAAGGTAACTGATTTTAGGAAAAAACAGTAGAAAAGACAGGAAGACATGAGTTTTCCTGCCTGCAGACTGTGTTCTCTCCAGCATCTCTGAAGGTTGACAGCCGTCTCCTTTGATGCTCCTCTTCTTCTTCACTGCAACATTTCAGTTTCCTCATCAATAATATTTTAAATATTCTGCTCAGCTGGTTTAATCACAGCACAGAGCATCTACACTGTAAAAAGTGAAACATTGGATCCATTAACAGAAGTCTGTATATTTTTGCATTAAAAGCTATTAGTTTTTGTTCAGTCAACCATCAATCCAGAGTTTTATTTTGATAAAAACAAAAAAAATTGTTTTTTTGATTCAATGTTACTTTTTGGTGTAAGCTGTAAGTGGCTTATGATGCTCCCCCTCAAGATTTTAATCAAAAAAAGATCATGGAGGTGAGACGTGATAGTGTCAGCATCCACGTGTCTCTTTCATCTCTCCGTGGTGGCTCCACGGTCGAACATAAAATAAGTCATGGAGACTGCTGATCCAGTCATGTCGACCGTCAGAAACAGCAGCTTCCCTACCTAACCAAAACCACCTGAAGAAAACAAATAAATAAAGCCAGAAAACTAAGACTACCAAGGTCCAACCTCAAACTAAAATAACAAAACCCAGCAGGGTAAGACTACTCAGGACAAAGAGGGGAAAAATAACTAAAATAAATAAATAAAAGAAAAATAAAATAGCATTTTTTCCAAGTAAGGATTACTTAATTATCATTTATTTAATTTAGATTAGTTACATTTATATGACTTAAACTTTATTCGTTTTTCCAAAGACAGAATACAGCACTGAGAAACAGTTCAATGTGGAAAAAACAGAAAACAACCACCCCATATTTTCAAAACTCCCAAGTAATACAAAAAAAAAACAAAAAAAAAACCAAACAAATAGATGCCCAATCTGACAGTTAGCCCTTATGCATGGATAAAAGGATACAACATTACGTAACAGAGAATTGAGATCATTTCTAGTTTCTAGAGCTGGAGATGTCGTTGACCTATGTGTTCAAAATAGGGAGACCATTTGCTGTTGAAGTCATCCATTCTGTTTAGCAATCTATATGATAACCTTTCTAGCGCTGCAAGTTGACCCAGAGAGGTTTGCCAGTGAGTAAAGGATGGAGTCGATGGGCCCTTCCATTCTCTCACTAACAGTTTCCGACCCAGCATAACCGTTGTTTGGATCCACTGTGAGAGAGGAGATGAAACACGACTGAGAACTGAGGGGTCCCCTAGAACATAAAGTCTACTCTGGAAGGGAACGTCTTGACCAACCACCCTCTCCACCTCCTTATGTATGGATGACCAGTAGCTCTGAACTTTGGGGCATTCCCAGAGCATATGTAGAAGAGTGCCTGTAGCATTCTGACACTTCCAACAGGCACATGTTTTTGCTAATCCCACCTTATGCAGCCTACTGGTAGATTAGTTACATTTATAAATTGATGGATGAGGTCCTTGTTGACCTGAAGTCGTCTTGTTGCTCAATGCTTTTCAATATAAGTTATTTGAACTTTTGTCAAACGTAAAAGAAAATTTAAAAATTATATTTTGAGAGATGCTATAGGTTCTTTCTATATTTTTGATTTTGTTCGTCCTAAAAAATAGACGTAATTATATTTATTATTTTAAAAATAGAAGGTTATTAATGCAAATCCAAATTTCTTAAAGGTTAAATTAAGACTATGCGGCTCTTTCTAGGTTTTGATTAGTAGAAAACGAGCCCAGATGGATCTTTTACTGTTAAAAGTTGCTGTCCCCCGAAGTAGGACAAGTTTGTGACCTTTAGCACTGAACGAGACATTTGGGGCAGTTTGTTGCAGACCAAACCCAGAGTGAGCCACAAAGTCCCACTTTACCAGTAAACTTTATGTTTTCACGACCAATAATTTATAAAATGCAGGTTTAAACATTTTTTTACAATAACTGAATTATTCAGTGTCATGATTTCATTATGCTGTTTTTGAAAGTTTATTTCAAAATAACATCTGTGTCAAGTCAGATGATCCTGCTGCAGCTGATGAAATACAAGAAAGCGTGTCTTTATCTTTTTTCTGCTTTTACTATCAAATATGAAGATTATACATTAGTATAAAATCCAGATTTTTCTTTTTTTTAATATATATATATATATATATATATATAGACATAATTATATAAGAACTTTGCCTCTGAACAGCAACTAAATTCTGTTGTGGAGTAGATTATGGAAATATAAGCTTTAATTTAATCTAATTAAAAAAAAACACACGAACAAAAAATAAAGCTTTACTATTATTTTATGCAGTTATTTGACATGTTAAAGATCTGAACAGAAATAACAAAATTTAAATCACCAAAAAAAAAATTATAAAAATTGCTACATTTAATTTTTCTTCAAAACCAAAGATCCTCAATGGAGCGATAATAAGACCCACATGTGGTTCAGGAGCCTCAAGTAGGAGTTAATACTCTCCAAGCTCTTTTAAAAGATCATATATTCTGGTTTTATACGTCTCAACCTTTCGGAGAATGAAATCATTCTGTCACCAACATCAGTCTTCCTTACCAGACCCTGTTTTACTGGCACTGGTATGGACGCCTACATACATTTTTTACGTTTTTCTATACGTCTTATATTTCTTTTTATTGTTTTCTCATTTAAACCTCAAGTCTGTAATAAACATTTTCACTATTGTACTACTCTGCACACACCGACTGCACATGCATTGGTTAAATAAATAATTACTGTAAGCTAGTTTCATTTCACAATTACTTACAAGTACTTTTATATTAAACTTATATCCTGGACTTGATATTTATGGCTCTTCTGGTTCAACTTGAACTGTATTTCATTGTCTGGTAACTTTTATGCTACAACAATAAAGTTTAATCTAATCTAAACAGAGTAATAAAACCATTCAGGGAGAGGATAAGAAAATCAAAAAGAAGTGAAGGATAGTGATGTTATCGCTCAGATTTAAATCTATATCAGAGAATTAAGAAAGGACTCTGCAGTGACCTTAAAAAATCTGATCTTTTAAAATCAGAATCTTTTATTTTTTTTGTCCTAATGGATGAAAAAATTGTGTTTCTTGAATTTGTTTCATATGGAATTTGGCGAGGACAGAAAACAAATACAATCCATAATAATAATATTGATTCAGTGAATTATCCCGATACTTCGTTTGATACTTATTTTGATTTAAAATTCTGCCAACGCAATATTTGATTAATTATTTAAAAGCAAACATGCAGCTCTACATGTCATGTGTTTTCCCTGGGCTGATTGCCACTCCTCGACGGCTACACTGTGTCCTTGTTTTTTTCACTCCCCTTCTGTAATAATAATGGGTCCTTCCCCTCACTTCCTTGCAGGTTTGTCTTGTCACCCTTACCCACTAATCTTGTCTCCCATTCCAGGTTCTTGTGTGTTTTTTGTGGAGTTTGGTCTTAGTTAGTTATGGACTTTGACCTTAGTGACTGTTCCTGTTTTTTTAAGCCTTGTGCTCTTCCTTCGTTTTGGATTTTGTTATCAAAAGACACTGATTTGGAGCTCGCAGCTGTCCTGCACTTGTGTCCGCACACCAAAGCCTGACATCACACCTGTCAGGAACCAACACTTATGTAGCTAAGGTGTGTTTTGGATTTTGACCACATATGCGATTGAGTTTGACACCCCTGACATATAGCATAGTTTCGCATCGCGATACATGTACATTGATACGGATTGTATCGCCCAATACACACCCCTAATATGAATGATTTATGGTCTGGAGCCTCCAGTGGTAGATTAGTACATACGTTTGTAGTCTCTAGCGGTTGCTAAGCTTTGGGTTTGTTGTATTTTGTGCTTCTTTGAGGAGAGACTCCCCCTACTGCCACACGCTTTGGCTGAAAGATGGTTTCGCGCCGGTCGGGTCCTCAGACATTAAGCCCGGCTCAGAGCTGCCAAAACAGCTGCAGCTGCTGCTGAGGAGCTGGTTTCCTGCACACATTCTTCACCTCCCTACTATTGTTTTGGTTGGCTCAGACAGACGGACAGAAGTCTGCTCAGAAATTCATCTTTTTTTTTTATTTTTGCTAGAATTGTGGCTGCAAAACAAAAGAATCAGTTTTCCAGTAAATGTTTTTTATTAACATTTTAAAATTTGCTTTTCTGCACAGACATATTCATGCGTGTATGTGTATATATATATATATATATATATACAAATAATTATACATATACTGTATGTATATACTGTATATAAATATATATATATATACATACAGTATATGTATATACTGTGTGTGTATATATATATATATATACATATACATATATATATATATATATATATATATATATATATATATATACATACACATACACATACACATACACATATACATAGACATAGACATATATATTAAAAGTGTAAAATAAAATGGCGAGCAGACTGAAGACTGTTGCAGGAGTCCAGCCTGCAGGAAGGAAAGGAATGAATCAGCGTAAAGCTTGTCTGGACTTGAAATCCTAAAGTCTTTCTTGGCTAAAATGCCAATAAAATGGATGAGGCTGAAACTCCACTCTAAGTCTGTTATGAAACCAAGATTTCCTCTAGAAAAAAAGAGTTTCAGCAGCGGCAGGAACGGAATTTTATTCATTGTTTGAAAATGGACCAAAATACAACTTTATGCAGATGATACTGGTTATATAGTATTTATGCCTGAGTTAGCTTTATAAACACATAATAATGCATAAAGTTTGGAGAAAAAATGTAATTTTCATGAAAAAAAAAATCTTTTTAAACACACAATCAGACTTCATAATCATCAATGTTAATAATAAACATTATGAATAAACTCAAACTCAATGTTTTTTTATATTTCTTTTACTAGATATAGATGTTTGCTAAGACTTTTTTATATTTTGCTTTCTTTTTATTACCAGTCGACTTCAAATACATAGTAATGTGACATGGAAGAGATTAAAACATGTAGTTTTAGTGACAGATATGCAAGAGGTGTTATCCCGCATAAGTATTGGATTGGAAATGGCTTATTTCAGGCAAAGTAGACAAAACAAAGAACATAAATTTGTGAAGATTATCCAACAAAGTATAATTAGTCAGAAAATTTGATTTGAAAACACGCATTTGTCTACATACACAAGTAAAAACTAGTGGTGTGTATTGGCAAGAGTCTGACAATACGATACATATCCCGATATGTATCTCGCGATGCAATATGTATCGTGATGTATCCCAAGACTCTATCAGAACAATTTTCACTTTTTTAAGAGTATAATTTAGAAAAAAAACGGAATACTACCAGTAATATGTCTTTTATTGTAATAAAAATAATTTTATTAGCTATGATGCTTTAATTATTATTCTGCACTGTAGCGCTGCCGCTTCATTTTCTCATAGGTGGATGTAAACATTTAACCGCTCGTCACCGCGACGTTGGCATTTTTTCAGAGAATGTTACACATCACTCTGATCCATCAGGATCTATAACCTTTAGCTGTGAAGTTGTGAAAAGCTGATTGAACATTTAAGCTGGTTCTCGCCAGATCTTGTTGTTTTTGTTCGCGGTGTAGAACTTCTCAAAGAAGCTCTGTGTGCTGTGCTGCCAACTAGTGGTGGAAAGTTTAGGTGGAAAACAAAACTAAGATGCTGAAGTACTTTCATAAATAATTAATCAGATTACGTCATATCAACATTTAAAATCGATACACGTTTCTCCAAACATAATATTGCGATGTATCACAGAAATCGATTTATAACCCTAGTACAAACTTCAGTTCTTCTTTTTCTTTCAGCTTCTCCATCTAGAAGTCACCACAGTGAATCACTAATAAAAAAATCAATTATTACTCTTAATCATAAATAAAAACATTTGCTCTTTTACATATAGTACATAAAACTATTAAGATTGTCAAAAGGAGTTTAATACGAACTCATATATTTCCACTCCTGCTTTGCTTAACTTAACTTTTAATTTTTCGTATTTTTTTTTACCTAAATGGAAGCTCTGCATGTCACTGCAGGAAGACTATTGTGAGTCATGAAGCAACAGGTTGTTCTGCAGGTATGAGAATGTCAAACACATTAGCAGGGGTGTGGGAAAAAGAGGCCACAGCTGTCAAACTCTGCCCTGACTCAGTGCTTGCAAAACCCATCCAGGTGAGGGCGAACGTCTGTGTTTCACCCAAGACTCATCTTATTCAAACAAATGTCATCACAGCTCCTCGTGACGCAACCCGGCCCGACAAATGTGCTAAAACAGCTCAGCTGTCAAATAGACACACTCTAGTAGAGAAACAGGCTAACTGCTTTTTAGAAAGTAGCCGTACAAGTACTATTAAAGCTAGAAAAAGTTGTATTACCTAGTAAAATACTAGTGTGAATGCTTTTTGCTGAAAGTTGTAGCTGAAGATGCTGAAGCCTTTTGCTGAAAATTGTGATGCAATTTACTTAAATTGCTAAAGGGATTTGCTAAAAACTCAAAAATTGTTAAATTTGCTTAAAAAAATTGGAAATTTTGTTAAAGAATGAAAGAGCGCTGAAGTTGACCTAAATTTCTGAAAATTTTGTAGTAAAATCGCTAAAATACATGCCAATTTTGCAAAAATATTTAGCATGTTGCTTAAATACTAGCTAATCTCTAAATAAGCCAAAAAAAACTCAAAAGATGCCAAATTAGCAATAAAAAGCAAGCACGTTACTTAAATATTAGCTAAACTACAAAATAGACTAAAATTCTTTAGTAAATTAAATTAGTCAAAAGGTTAGCCTGTTGCTAAAATATAAGCAATAAGTTTGCCTCAAAACCCCAGTAGATAACAAAATAGCGTAAAAGCTAGCCTGTTGCGTAAATATCAGCTAAACACCAAAACAGCCTAAAATTTCTCAGTAAACTAAATTAGTCAAAAATGTTAGCCTGTTGTTAAAATAGAAGTGAATCTCCAAATTAGCCTAAAAACCTCAGTAGATAACAAATTAGCCAAAAAAAAAAAAACTAGCATATTACTTAAATACTAGCTAAACTTCAATATAGTCTAAAATTCTTCAGTAAAATAAATTAGTCAAAAACGTTAGCCTGTTGCTAAAATATAAGCAATAAGTTTGCCTAAAAACCCCAGTAGATAACAAATTAGCCTAAAAAGCTAGTTTGTTGCTTAAATATTAGCTCCAAAATAGCCTAAAATTTTTTAGTAAATTAAATTAATCAAAAACGTTAGCCTGTTGCTAAAATATAAGCAATAAGTTTGCCTCAAAACCCCAGTAGATAAAAAATTAGCGTAAAAAGCTAGCTTGTTGCTTAAATATCAGCTAAACTCCAAAACAGCATAAAATTCCTCTGTAAACTAAATTAGTCAAAAATGTTAGCCTGTTGCTAAAATAGAAGCTAATCTCTAAATTAGCCTAAAAACCTCAGTAGATAACAAATTAGCACAAAAAAAAACTAGTACATTACTTAAATACTAGCTAAACTTCAATATAGTCTAAAATTCTTCAGCCTGTTGCTAAAATAGAAGCTAAACTCTAAATTAGCCTATAAAAACCTCAGTAGATAAAAATGTTAGCATGTTGCTAAAATACTAGCTTAACTCCAATTTTTTTTTCGGCTCTATAAATGATGTAAATGTAGCCCATGAATTTATTTAAAGGCTTTTTCTCCACTTTGAATGTTTAAATTCCTCATTCCTTTCCTAAGTAGGAATATTTTTGCTCAATATTTCAAAAACTTTAAAGTTTAAATTCCAAAAACACAAGCAGTAACGTCCTGAGCGAGCTGAACGTTGATTTCTTACATACTGAAGAACTAATACTCACAACTAGGATTTTGCTGAAAATTCTACCTCTTTGTTGTTTTTTTGTTCAGGCTTTGCCCTCCAGTCTTTTAGTGAATGCTGAGTAAGAGTGATCAGAACTAAACTCCTCCTTCTTCCCCTCTAAGGTTAAGTCAAGTTTAATTCATGTCATGACTTACTAATAAACTTCAGCTTCATTCATCACATACTTATATGCACCGAACTGTAAGTGACCCCCAAAAGTGTTGACAGCTCGTCGGACAGTTTTTAAAATCATTATCTGTGAAACTCCGTCTCACTGTCACTGAATTACGACTGGAATGAAAGGCAGGATTATGCGAACGCACCTGTGAGTCTTATCTCTCGATTGCTTATCGATACTTTGCTATCAGAGGCGGGTTTCAAACGTTTGGTCTTCACGTGCTCCACGTGTGTCCTGGGGTGGAATTCAGAGGGGAATTTGCATGGCTGACTCGAACGGGCTGCAAGTAAAGACGATAGTTTGTTTTTTCAAGGTTGCTTCGTGGCTGTTTGAAACTGTCAAAAGCAGAATGTACGGATTGTAATGTGTGTAATCATAACAATGACATACTGGAAAGAGGAAGCGTCTACTTCCTCCAGCTTAAAAATCATGAGATTGTCATGTTATATTCCCAAATATGTAAATATTGTTCATTACTTCTGGAGTCTTTGAACTAAACAATAAAAAGTTGTTTTAATAGTTTTGTGGTTATTGATACGATTGATATTGGTTTATGCGGAAGATCCGATTGCATAGTTTAGTTAAATAAATCTAATGTCTCAATTGGAACCCATTTTTACTGTTAATTTGATTACATATTGATCTGGTTGGATGACAGAAGTCTTCCACTGTTTCAAATGTTGATATTTCCCCTTTCACATGTGAGCTTTTGGATAAATAAACTTTAAAATACTTTTGTTTTAAGGACTGTTCTGCAAATGCAGGAAGAAATATTTAAGTGAGATTTAAATATTTAACCTAACATGGTGGTTGGGGAGTAAAGATTTCCCTTTGAGTGGCTGAAGTGAATTTCTGTCTTTTATTTGCATTAGTGGGAATTTAGTAAGCATTAACAATATAGTTTCCTGCTCCGTACGTTTTTCAGCATGTCAAAACTCAATCACACTTTCAGCAGTTTCAACAATCTTGGTATCAAAACGTTTAGCTTGGTCAAGACATTACTGCTTGTATATTTGGTATTCATAAACGTGATCGTTTTTGAAATATTGAGCAAATGAATGAGAAAGTGTGGAGTTAAGCTAATATTTTAGGAACATGCTAACATTTTTGGCTAATTTTTTTTTTTTTGATTGTTTATTTAAGACAGGGATAGCATATATTAATAAAACATTTAAAAATGCAAATATATAAGATTATAGTCTTTTAGACTAATTTCCATCTTTAGTCCCTATGGAAAAGGTTGTTCATCTCCAAGTAAAAGTACAAGTTAAAACAGTACATAAAAGGTAAACAGAAGTCTGAAAACAGCAGAAAAAACAAATTGGGTTGTCAATAGAGAAATAAACAACAGGAAATTCATAAAACATAATTTTTTATCTATTAGGTTTTTTAGGCTAATATAGAGTTTAGCTTTTATTTTAGCAACAGGCTAACATTTTTGACTAATTGTGTGGACTGAGGACTTTTTGGCTATTTTGGAGCTTAGCTAATATTTTAGCAACATGCTAATATTTTAGGCTATTTTTTTTATCTACTTGAGTTTTTTAGGCTAAGTTAAAGTATAGCTAATATTCTAGCAGCATGCTAATGTTTTTAGCTAATTTGTTTTCTATCCCCTGAGGTTTTATTGGCTAAATTGGAGTTTAGCTTCTATTTTAGCAACAGGCTAATGTTTTTGACTAATTTATGTTTCTGAAGAATATTTTGGCTATTTTGCACTTTAACTATTATATAAACAACAAGCTAGCTTTTTGGGGCTAATTTGGCATTTACTGAGCTTTTTTAGGCTAATTTGGAGTATAGCTCTAATTTAAGCAACACACTAAATGTTTTTGCACAATTGGCATGTAATAGGGGTTTTAAGTAATTTTATTTAAAAAAAAAAATCAGAAATTTAAGTCATAGTTACTCAACGAAATTTGCCGTCTTTTAGCAAATTTAATTGATTTTGTTATCTACGAGATTCTTATAGGCTAATTCAGAGTTCAGCTAATATTTTAACAATATGCTAATGTTTTTGGCAAATTTTTTATCTACTGCGTTTTTTGTAGCTATTTTAGAGTTTAGCTAACATTTTTGCTTCATTCTAATAATTTTGGCTAATTTGTTCTACTGAGGAATTTTAGGCTATTTTGGAGTTTAGCTTATATTTAAACAATGTGTTAGCTTTTTTTGTTTTTTTATATACTAATTTGGTAATTCCTACATTTTTTGGTCTTATTTGGAGATTAGCTCATATTTACGCAACACTAAATGTTTTTTGAAAAAAATTGCACGTAATAGAGATTTTAAAGCGATTTCAGTACATTTTTTGGTATTTAGCTCAATTTTGGCGTTCTCTTTACCAAATTTATTTTATTTATTTATTCTTTAGCAAATATCTTTCACATTTTCAGCAAATCCTTTCAGCAATTAAAGTAAATTGTGTCCCTCAAGCATTATCACATGTAATGCTACTTTTCCAGTTATTATTATGATTCTAAATGACTGGATGTGGATCGAGCAGCAGAAACTGTCACAGCAGAATCAGATGGACGGGCGGGCACGCGCCTCCCTCCCTCCTCCTCCTCCTCCTCCTCCTCCTCCTCAGCTCCGCAGGGCGCGTCAGGGAAACTCCTCCTCCGCCGTTTTTCCTCTCTTTCCTCTCCCCGCTGTACATTTCCACATCTCCATCACCGGAGCGCGGAGAGGTGAGCGCCACATTCACACTGATGCAGCCTGTCTCTGTTGATTGGTGGGATGGAAACGGTTTGCTGCGTCGGTCGGTTCGGTGTCGCGCGCGGGATGCGGCGGGGGGGTGGAAGGGCTCTGGTCTGCGACCCTCCGTGGAAATCGTTCCCGGTGGAACGCGGGAACGTCTAGAATCTGGAGATGTGACGCGTTTGTGGCAGGAAAGCGCGCAGCTCGGCGCGCGTGTCAGCAAACTGCGGCGCTGACGTGCGCCACAGTGATCCATCCATGCGCCTGTCAGAGACTCAGGGAAGCAGAAATTAACCAATAAAAAAATAAAAATAAAAAAAACGCACCTGAACTGGACTTGTCTCATTTGTTGTTTATTTTGACAATTAAGCGACAAGTGCGCATGCGCGCATGGAGGCTGCTGTGTTATCAGTTTTATACTTTATTGACTTGAAGGTTTTTTTTTGTTGTGTCCAAAAATAACAACATAGAAGATAAGAGATAGAGCCAAATGAATGATTAATTTAATACATCTTTAGTAAGTTAATATTTTTGTTTTTTTAAATTGGTGGTTATTAATAGCTTGTTTATGTAAATGTTTTGTTTGTGGTGTGTCATTCAGTCTGAACAGTCATCCATGTTTTCCTTTGAAAGCCAAGGATTCCCCTCTCCTCTTCTGTCCTCAGGATGGAGGCGCTGTTGAATGAGTGGCTGTGGTGGGAGGAGTACTGGCTCCCTCCTGGGATCAGCTGGAAAGACACCCAGTTGGATGAGGATCGGGGTCACTTCCCCTTACCCAGGGACCTCCTCTGCACCCTTCCACTGGCCTTCGCATTCATAGCCCTCAGATACGTCTTTGAGAGGTGAGGCTTCGGCAAGAGACACAGCTATCATAATCGAACAGGGGGGCGAGGAGCGGGGCTGCTCAGCTCCAAAAGCCACGCCCCCTCAGAGGAGATTTTGGAAACAGAAGCTTCAGATCAACATGAAAAATTCCTTTTTAAGACATTTAGGTTGTGGAATTTTGCTTAAAAACTTCATAATCGTAATTTAAACACTACTTGGAACATTTTTTTTTAAAGTCATAGTAAATACAATAATATTAAAAAAACTTTTTTAGTTCTAGTTGATTCTGGGGAAAATACTTTGAAATAAATGTATTATAGCCCGTTTATAAAATAATAAAAGGCTCAGATTAAACATTCAGAGAATCAGACATAACTGGAAAATTGTTTACCAAGCTACAGATTTTATCATTTCTTCATCGAGATATCTAAGCATCGAAGTAAAACAGACTTCCGTGATTTAATGCAAAAGCTTGCTCGTGTTTATGATGCAAGAAAGCTGATGCATCGGATGACTTAGTGGAACAGAAAAGCTTAAACCTGTTTTCACTGGCGACTACAAATGATTAGATCTTATCTTCAGAATGACATACCCGATAACCGGGTTTCCCTTTTGCTTGTTTGAGAAATGGTTTTCTACTCTTCCAAAGAAATACTTAATGATTTACACGGGTCTGACTCCGCTATTTAAAAGAATTGTTCACTTTCACCAGAAATGATGCTAAAAAAAGAGTCTTGAGTTGAGGTGGAGGATCTGAGGATCCCTGCACATGTTTTAGCGGAGCGTCCGTGGCAGCTTAGCAACGGCCGTAAAGCCTCAGCACATAAAACTGCAGCTAACAGTTGAAAGCATTCATGCAAGGATGTGTTTAGCATTTCAATTGTGTCTGATGTCATGAGCAGAAGTGCAAGTGCAGATGATGAAAAGTCCCATTTTAACGTCGGGACAGAAAGTTTGTACGCTTTGACCTCATGACCTTTAGCGCCCTCGGTGAAGGCTTTGTTTGAAACCCTCATAAGGAATTTATGAACAGACTCGTAACATTAGCTGTATTAGAGGCAGTCATGGGTGAGAAGAGGAAAACATATGCTGGATGCCTGTTGCTGTAAGGATGGCGTCTCCATGGTTACGGCTTGTTTGACAGCTGGATAAAAGTGCGTTTTGTGGTGTAGTGTAACCAGAGACGTTGCGTGTCTGTTAAGCCACAGTGACCTTTTCGTTCTCTCTGATCTGTCCCTTGACGCCTGCTGTCAAGGCGGCCCGCTCATCAGATAGGGTTGCACGCGTGATTGTGTGTTTACACATTCGCACATTTATCAATGCATCTTGCACGTGCAAATGCGTTCAGTCAGATTCCTTCCTCTTGAAAAACACGCACATATTTGCTGGTTTTTTGATGCCATATCAGCTGATGGCACCGTACGTTTGAGCTAACGTCATCGTACGCCTAATGTCGCCGCCCTGGAAGCTGTCAGGAGCATCACGATGATCTACCTCGTTGCCACACACACACTGTAAACCAGGGGTCCCCAAACTTTTTCTTGTGAGGGCCACATAACTGTTTTCTTCTCTGATGTGGTACTGGGTTCGGTTTTTAGGGGTAACAGGAAAAGTGTAACAATCACATCCTAAATGTAAACATTTACGGTTTTCCAGAAAGCCTCAAATAGCTGCAGCTATAAACTAGATTTATAGCATTACCTGGTATAATGCTAGTGTGAATGCTGTGAGCTGAATCTGGCCGCTGAAGATGCTCGTGCTAAAGCTAGTGCTAGTGCTGAAGCTAAATGCTGAAAATGCTGAAGTTGATTGCTGAAATGGCTGAAACTTATAGCTGAAAACGCGGTCACTGATAGATAGCTAAAATAATAGCAAAAACCCCAAATGAGCCTAAAAAACTGGAAAAAAAATTTTAATTAGCCAAGAAAGCAAGCATGTAGCTGGTATATTAGCTAAACTCGAAAATAGCCTAAGAAAACAGAGAAAAGGACTAAATTAGCCCAAAAAAAAAGATAGCATGTAGCTGAACTACTGGCTAAATGCCAAATTAGCCAAAAGATTTGGTAAAATGTCTAATTTAGCCAAAATAGCTAGCATAATTCTAAAATGTTTGCTAAACTCCAAATTAGCCAAAAAAAAGTTTAAAATGTCTAATTTAGCCAAAACAGCTAGCATAATGCTAAAATATTAGCTAAACTCCAAATTAACCTAAAAAACAGAAAAAATCTTGAATTAGCCAAAACGGCTCGCATGTAGCTGAAATATTAGCTTAACTCCATTTGCAAAAGAAAAAAAAAAGGTAAAATGTGTATTTTAGCCAAAATAACTAAAATAATTTTAAAATATTACCTAAACTCCAAATTAGCCATAAAAATTGTAAAATGTCTAATTTAGCAAACACAGCTAGCACAATGCTAAAATATTAGCTAAACTCCAAATTGGCCTAAAAAACTGAAAAAACTTGAATTGGCCAAAATGGCTAGCATGTAGCTGAAATATTAGCTAAACTCCAAAGTAGCTAAAAAGCAAAAAAAAAAAAAAAGTTAAAATGTCTAATTTAGCCAAAATAGCTAGCATAATGCTAAAATATTAGCTAAACTCAAAATTAGCATAAAAAAAGCCAACAAAAATCCTGAATTAGCCAAGCAGTTAGCCTGTGGCTAAAATTTTATGCTGCTGTAGATGGCCTTGTTTTGGTTCCCTGGAAGAACAACTCAACAGTGTCTACAGGAAACTGAAAAGAGATCATAAAACAAAATAATAAAAAAATGACAGGACACCAGGAAGTACAGAAGCAATTTATTTTAAAGGGGATGTGAAATATAAAGTACCCTGCAAGAAAGGAAGAAAGAAAGCAGGTGAGTCATAGGTGAGGCAGAACAAAAGGGAACTTTAACTTTTTCCAAAAGGGAGAAAAGAAAATGACTCAGCAAGATCCACGGAATCAGAAGAATTACAGTCCTAAACACAAACCCTGCCAGTAAGCATGGACCAAGGGGGAAGTAACAAGAAACCCAAAATATCACAATAAATATGAAAAATATCAAACCACCAACAATAAAATTATGTAAAAATAAACTAAAGTGATGATGATGATGATGATAAATTTGTGATGTATTGCGATGATGATAAATTTGTGACGTATTGCGATGACGATAAATTTGTGATGTATTGCGATGACGATAAATTTGTGATGTATTGCGATGACGATAAATTTGTGATGTATTGCGATGACGATAAATTTGTGACATATTGGGATGATAAAAAATTTGTGATGTATTGCGATGACGATAAATTTGTGATATATTGCGATGACAATAAATTTGTGATATATTGCGATAACAATAGATTTGTGATATATTGCGATAATGATAAATTTGTGATGTATTGCAATAACGATAAATTTGTGATATATTGCGATAACGATAAATTTGTGATGTATTGCGATGATGATAAATTTGTGATATATTGCGATGACGATAAATTTGTGATGTATTGCGATGATGATAAATTTGTGATGTATTGCGATGACGATAAATTTGTGATGTATTGCAATAACGATAAATTTGTGATATATTGCGATGACGATAAATTTGTGATGTATTGCGATGACGATACATTTGTGATGTATTGCAATAACGATAAATTTGTGATATATTGCGATGACGATAAATTTGTGATATATTGCGATGACGATAAATTTGTGATATATTGCGATGACGATAAATTTGTGATATATTGCGATGACGATAAATTTGTGATGTATTGCGATGATGATAAATTTGTGATGTATTGCGATGACGATAAATTTGTGATGTATTGCAATAACGATAAATTTGTGATATATTGCGATGATGATAAATTTGTGATGTATTCCGATGATGATAAATTTGTGATATATTGCGATGATGATAAATTTGTGATATATTGCGATGACGATAAATTTGTGATGTATTGCAATAACGATAAATTTGTGATATATTGCGATGACGATAAATTTGTGATGTATTGCGATGACGATACATTTGTGATATATTGCACAGGCTGATATTGCGATGACGATAAACTTTCAATGTATTGTGCAGGCCTAATTTGTACCCCCAAACTCAAAATTAAAATAGAAATAAAGCCAAAATACTTGCAACACACAACTCTTCCTGTGTGCGTCATAGTCTGTGTCACGTTGCATATATGTCTGACGCTGTTGGAATTACAACAAACGTAGAGGAAATTGCGTTGCAAGTAACATTTAAAATGGACATCTGTCCTGTCCTCCAGGGGTGTTGCAGTCCCACTGAGCCGGTGTTTAGGTGTGAAGGACCGCATTCGGATTCAAGCTCCTTCGATCCCAAAGCTGGAAGCCTTTTATAAGCAGAAGAGTCGGCAGCCGTCACAGGTTTGTGTTCCTGCTCCTGTGTTTGAATTCTCTATATTGACAAAAATTTTTAAAAAGAGTCTAAAATAGATTCCCAGCTCTGATAATGTTTATGTTGTACTAAAAAAAAAAATTCCCAGTCTTTGATGTGAATAAAGAAAACAATGAAAGTAAAAGAACTTTAAACTAATGACTCATAATACATTCACAGTTTTTCATCAGGAAACTTTTGCATGTAAAACTCGTTTATCATATCTAGGAAGAGCGAAAGTGTTTTTTTTTTTGCAGACATTCAGCACTTCCTCTTCAGGTGAGGCAGGTTTGAAGGAAATATGTTCACACCTTTATTTGGGTTTGTTTTCACAATGCATCTGAAAAGAGGATGCCGCTTCAAAAGCATTTTCCCATTGGTCCATATTATCCTACCATACTGGGTGTTGATAAATGTTTGCCGATGACACTTTATTTTATTTCTATATTCAATATTATTATGGTGAGCTGTTAAACTCGATTTCATCCTTTGAATCCACCTTAAAGTTCATTTTTTTGATGGTGAACCGCACCAGGGTTCACTTGCAAGTGAGCAGAGATCCTCATTTTTTTTGGTGACATTTGTTCAGGTGATCTTTTACACCTGTTCAAAAAAACTTAGAAAAAGGAACTTTGGAAAAAAAACCTGTAAAGTGTCCATCCTGGCAGTGTATTCTTTAACTTTATTCTTGCATTAAAACTGCTCCTTTGTTTTGAAAATTCTTTAGTAGCACATTTGCTCCTAAACGAAACCATCTTCTACTGCTTTATATTTTTTTATTTAAAAATAGCAACACAATCTCACAAATGTATGACGATTTGTTCTATACACTAAATAGTTTTTGTACATTTTTTGACCAATCACCTTCATTTTTTTATGGTTTTAATGAATTCTTTTTGTGTATTTTAGTAACACTACTCTTCTAGTTCACACAACTCCACCAACCTTTTAAATGACTAAAAACAAAATATTTATTTTAACACTTTAAAATGTATGGATGGTGTTGTTTTCCTGAGTTAGGTGCAAGGTTTGCACCTGACTCCTGGTTTTGATTTTCACTGCATGCAGGCTTTAACCTGTCTGGAAAAGACACGGTTTCGCGTTTTGCGCTTTAACAAGACAATTCAGATTTGCATGTTCATCTGCTGTAATTTCTCGCCAAACAGCTGAACGTTTGGGGTTTTTTTTTTTGCTATAAAAGTTTTCCACACTTTCCAAAACAGACAAAAGGTACATTTAGTTGTTTTGCCGTTTCAAAAAGTCACATCTTTGAACACAACAAAGAAAAACGGATTTAAAGACAGGGTTGCCCACATCTGTAATTAAGATTCACCTTTACCAAAGGGGAACAAAAAACCTGAGTATCTGTGTCCCACTGATGGACATGTTGTCACTGATCTCATCAGCTGAGGACAAACGGCTGAAGTAAACACATGTTGTTGACAAAACAACCGTAAACATTGTCAGAAAAGGTAAAATGATTCTGAAATATGTTCCTTTGTGTGTTCAGACTGAAGAGTTGGCCTTGAGTAAGCAATGTGAGCTCTCACAAAGAAAGATCCAGACCTGGTTCAGACACAGGAGGAACCAGGACCGACCCAGCAACACAAAAAAGTTCTGCGAAGCCTCGTGAGTGACTTTTTCTAGCTTCTCTTTTTCGATTTGAATTCATGTTAGATATTAAAGTGAGTAAAAAAAATGTGTCTGATTCATATCTTTTTAAGCAGAAGTACTTTAAAAATATTGAATGAATAACTCTTTCCACCTGCACTCCAGAGATGAACACAGGTTGGATGGATTAAGATTAAGAATTAAAAGTTTCTTTCAATTAAAACTTCTTAAAAAAATTTTTTTTAGGGTTTTAGAAAAAAATGAATACAATGAAATATCAAAATACTTCCTTTGGCAATACTTAAATAGATTAAAAATGCTGTAAGATGATATATAATTAATATTTTTTATGCAAACATGTAGTTTAGAGTCTTACTTTTGTTTTCCACCTAATTCCCAAAATGCTAGTTTGGCTCTTTAAGCAACTTTAAAACCATAGCTTTTTACATAATTATGAATTAGATATATAGCATTACCTGCAATAATGCTAGTGTGAATGCTGTAAGATGAATTTGGCCGCTGAAGATGCTGTATGTCATAGCTAAAAACTCTAAAGCTAATATGCAACTGTGTAGCACTGTGTACTTGAGCTGTTTTTTTAACTGGAAAGGTGCTATATAAATAAAATCAATTTGAATTTGAATTTGAATATCTGGAAATGCTGACGCTTATAGCCAGATAAAATATTAGCTAAATGCCAAATTAGCCTAAAAAACTTAAAAAAATAAGATGAAACTTAGGTTAGCCTAAACAGCTAGTATGTAGCTGAAAAAAATGTTAAACTTCAAAAAAACCTATGAAACTAAAAAAAAAAAAAAAAAAACGAAATTACCCAAAAAAGCAGGAATATTATTGCAGAATAAATCAACTTAAACCTTAAATAACTTAAATATTTTACGCTCCATAAAAATATATTTTTGTCAAAACTATACAAGTTAAGAAATGAGCACCAGATAACGGGGGGTTATTAATAACAATAAAATAAAACGATCTGGAGGGCCGGAGAGAATTACCTGGAGGGCCGGATCCGGCCCCCGGGCCTTGACTTTGACATGTACTTTAATGAGATGTACTTCATCACCTGTGTACCTCAGGTGACGAGGTGTTTCATTACCATATACCACTCTAAATGCATAGAAATCTTCCCATTTCAGATTATATTAATCTGTTGGTAAAAAGTTATTTTTGATACACAAGAAAAGGAATTTTTTACCTTTTTATCCTCACCCGGGGCCTTGACACTGACACCACCTTTATTTTACTGTCACTTTCCTGCAATGCATGTGGTACACCTGGTGTCTCCAGGAATGTCTTTGTTGTGTGCCAGTTAAAACAAAACCGTCTGGGGAATAATCTCCTCGGTCTGTTTCCGTCTGCGCAGCTGGCGGTTTGTGTTCTACCTCATCGCGTTCGTCGGTGGGCTCGCCTCACTAATTGATGTAAGTCAGTCATTTGAGAAAAATTTACTGCTGAAATAACATTCGTTTGTGAATAACTCGGCGATTTATCCGTTTTTTCCCCCAGACTCCGTGGTTCTGGGATCAAACGGAGTGCTGGAGGGGTTACCCCAAACAGGTGAGCACTTTAATGCCCCTTTTAGTTTACCCTCCATGCGTTGCTTTCAGACGATTGGCAGAGCTCCAGTAAATTGTAGACTTAAGAGGAGTTAGAAATGTAAGGTGTGACTGTTAGCATTTTTCCTTTCTCTTTAGAAACCAACAGCATAACTGATTGTGTCAAACGCCTTTTCTCTGTTGGCAGAGATGAAGCTTAATGAGTTACTAAATCTGAAACTGTGTGAACCCATTCTCCAAATTTGCACTACTTTCCCATGACAATGGTGTCACGCCCCGTTGAACTATGGGTAGTTTTGTAGTTAGTTTAAAGGAAAGAAGATCAATCGGGTGTCATTTGTTTTCTGGTCTAACATTTTAGGATTTTTTTTAACTCACAAGAACCATTAAAAAATGCACAAAATTAAAGTTTTGGTGACTGTACACAAAGACAGTTATCGTGATATGTATCGTATCGCTGTAGAAACATTTTCTCAAAAATTCTGCAAAGATTTCCATTCACTACAAGATTTATGTTCTGTGAAAATGTTTATGCTGCTTATTCAAAAACTAAAGAAGCTACTCAGGGGCCCATTTCAAGAAGCAGGTTCAACAAATTCTGAGTTCAAACCTGCACTCAGAGTTAACTGACTCAGAGTTTACAAACTCAGAGTTATTGATTTCAGAACAGCTGACAAAAGTTTGTCCAATCAACTCTGAATAGTATTGCCAAAAAAAAAATGAATTGGGAAACGCCAGGTAATCGACTGGTGACCTCAAAATCCTCTCCCAACGTAAATGACATTCCCTCCGGATTAATCCAGCCTCCTCGTCTACGAGATCCTGTCATTTTGGTGGGAAACGTGCAGTCTCTAATGTGAATGATCTCAAAATTTTAATGAGGGAGTTGTATTTGAACATCCTTCACTTTAAGTAGACCGCAGGGAACTCTGAGTTTCCTGAAGAAAACCTGCTCCAGACCAGGTTACGCTCACAGAGTCAGTTGCCATAGTGATTAACCCTGAGTTCAGCTTAGCCCGCTTTGTAAAACAGGTTTGGTTTAACCCACTTTCACAGGTTTAAGTTATCTCCGTTTCTGAAACCAGAAACTCTGAGTTTTCCTTAACTCGGAGTTCATGAACTCAGAGTTTCAACAAAACCTGCTTCTTTAAGGTGACCCCAGAGGATTTGTTTTGGAGTCAGTTTTAAAATTTAGTCACTATGAAGAACTACAATCCTGTAAAGATTTTTTCAAATGATTCAACGAAGTTTATAGTGAGTCAATTTGCCCCTAAAATCTTGTCAAACTGACAGATTAAGGTACCTTTTATCCCTTCGTTTGTTTGTTTTGTCCCTCCTTGGCTTATCCATATTTAAGATCATCACACATTTTTTTTAGAAAACAGCTGCCGGACTGGCTTTTCCCTCAGTTTAAAGGAAAAGCTGAGCTCACTTTACTTCAGCTGGGCATGTCTGAGTCTCAGGGCGGTTTTCATGCAAAGCTGTTAGAATAACAGCTAAAAGGTTTGCAGGATTCATTGTAAACATTTAGAGGAGAGAAGCAACAATGTACTTCCTTACATAAACTAAATTAGGTATCCAAAACCAGAGTTTTAATCTGACTAGAAAATATAATATATTGATTATTTTCTCTTTAACCCTTAGCTGTTTGATACTCCTTAAAATTTACTTTCCTAATTTATTGTTTAGTCAAACTAGCTTCTTTTTTTTACTGATGTTTTTTATTAAATGACTGGAGCTCGGTTGATAAAATTGATTGGGATCTATCTAAGTTTAATAAAAATAGAGATCAATCTAGATCATAAAGCTAAAGTCCACTAGCTTAATGCTAAAGTTTACTGGAATTTCCCACAGGACGGCTAATGCTAATGCTCAGCCGACCTAAACATATATTTCTGACTAAATAACATTTTTATAAACTCACAGGCATGAATTTTACAAACTCTTTTAAGAAAACATTTTTTCAAGTAACCATTTGTGGTCTAAAACACATTTTCTTCCTCATTCTTTGCTTATTCTTCTTGAAAAAAAAGTATACTGTTATTGCACAAGCTCCCCCTAGTGGCCAAACTGAAACGCCCTCCAGGAGAGGCAGAACAATTGTTAGAGCTCCTCCTATTGAGAATTCATGTAACACTGTTTGCTATTAACAATCTCATTATTTTACTAATACATTTTACAGTATGTGAACTATATAAATCATGGTAAATTATTAATGTATTTCTAAACAAATGTGTATAAATGTGTTAACCGTGTAAACTCACAATTGAATTAAATCAAATTAAATTAAGTGGATCGAAAAAAATCCGAATCGAATCGATCCGGGCTAAATTGAATTAAATAAATTCTGGAAATTATTATGGATACTCAGCCTTATGAATGATACAATAGTTTCACAAATAACTTTAAACTATCCAAAAAACTCAATTCCTATTTGTAAATGTTGTCATTTTTTAACTGTCAAAATCAGTTTTAATTTTTTAAAGCAACATACAAAAACAGAGCAAAGAAAAATTCTAATTTATGTTTAAAATGACTTTAAAAATCAAGCGAAACTCAACAAAACTATAAACAACGTTCCAATGATTTATTCCATTAATACTGAGGTTTAATAATGAAAATGTTTTCTATAATTATTTATCCAATTCAGTTTTTATCTAAGTAAAACAATAACAGGAAGTAGCTGGCGTAAAAAAGTTTTCACCAACTCCCTTTTATTTGTATTCTCTTACTTACTTCCCTTTCAAAATAAAAGCTGCTTTAACACATTTGCAGTCTTTCATTTATCTTGAAAAAGCTGATATATCTGTGGTTTGGAGGACAGTAAGGCATTCCTGCACGGCCGCATTCCTCCCTGGAATCTGTCTTTTTTTTGAAAGGTCACGGTCCCATAATAGAAAACACCTGAAAGAAATCAGCACCTGCCTGCAGACCCCACTACGTCTGAAAAAAAAGGAAGTTTTTTCTGGATAAAATTCCTGTCTACTTCCTGCTATTGTGTTGCTGCAAACACTGAAGGCTGTGTGTTCTGTAAGGGTTCTTTTTTGAGATATTAGACTTCAACTACTCCTGATTTAGTATTTTTTCTTTCATGCAGCCTTTATGGAGTGATTTTTATTATCACAGTTGTGCTGTAGTGGAAAATTTGCAACCATTTTAAACAAATGACTATATTTTGAGGCTCTGTTAGCAACTGAAGGACAACCAGTCGCTCTGTGTTAAACTCTTTTAGCTTGTCATCCACATGAGTAACACAAATGTAATGCAAACTTATGCAAATCTCCCCTTACTGTTCCTGTCTTCTTCTCGTTTTTCAGCCCGTGGCCAGCGCTCATTACTGGTATTACATGTTGGAGATGGGTTTCTATTTGTCTCTGCTGCTTTCCGTTTCTGTGGACGTTAAACGAAAAGTGAGTTTTTTGTTCTTGTTCGTGAACAGTTAAACTATTCATGTGATTCAATGTGACTTTGCTTTCATTTTGAAACTTTTGAGTGACATGAGAGGTGACGTTTCAAAAGGGAGCAGCTCATACCGTAGAAGTAAAATATTTAGAGCATGTGTCAAAGTTAAGGCCCGGGGGCCGGATCCGGCCCTCCAGATCATTTTATGTTATCTTGCGCTTTTTTCTAACTTGTATGATTTTGAAAAAATAAATTTTTATGGAGAGTAAAATATTGAAAGTTATTTAAGGTTTAAGTTGATTTATTATACAATAAAATTCCTGCCTTTTTAGTATTGATATTAACGTTAAAAAGTTACGGTTTTAACGTTTTAAAAATTGTCATTCTGCTAGCTTTTTGGACTCTTTAGGCATTTACTAAGATTTTTTTAAGCTATTTTGGAGTTTAGCCAATATTTCAGCTACACGCTAGCTCTTTTAGGTAATTTTGGCTTTTTTAAAAAGTTTTTTAGGCTGTTTTGTATTTTGGCTAATTTTTACATGCTAGCTCTTTTGGCTAATTTTGGCTTTTTTTTAAGTTTTTTAGGCTGTTTTGGAGAGTCTAATATTTTTTTTTAACTTTTTTTTTTAAGCTAATTTAGGCTTTTTTTTTTACATTTTTTACGCTTTTATGAAGTTTAGCCATTTTTTTGGCAACATGCTAACTGTTTTGGCTAGCCTGTTTTTTTTATTTTTTTAGGTTAATTTGACATTTAGCTAATATTTTAGATGGTTATCAGCTTTATCGTTTTCAGCTATTAGCCTTAGTGATTTCAGCTATCAAATTTAGCGTTTTCAGCTTTCAGCTTCAGCGTTTTTAGTTATGAATTTCAGCATCTTGAGCTATCCTGCCAAATTCAGCTTGCAGCATTCACACTAACATTATAGCAGGTAATCCTATATATCTAGTTCATAATTATGTTAAAAAGTTACGGTTTTAAAAATTGTCATTCTGCTAGCTTTTTGGACTATTTTGGCATTTACTAAGATTTTTTTAAGCTATTTTGGAGTTTAGCCAATATTTCAGCTACATGCTAGCTCTTTTGGCTAATTTTGGCTTTTTTTTTTTTTTAAGTTTTTTAGGCTGTTTTGTATTTTGGCTAATATTTACATGCTAGCTCTTTTGGCTAATTTTGGCTTTCTTTTAAAGTTTTTTAGGCTGTTTTGGAGAGTAATATTTACACGCTAGCTTTTTTCTTTTTAGCTAATTTAGGCTTTTTTATATTTTTTAGGCTTTTATGAAGTTTAGCCATTTTTTTGGCAACATGCTAACTATTTTGGCTAGCCTAAGTTATTTGTTTTTTTTTTTAAGTTAATTTGGCATTTAGCTAATATTTTAGCTAGTTATCAGCTTTATCGTTTTCAGCTATTAGCCTCAGTGATGTCAGCTATCAACTTTAGCGCTTTCAGCTTCAGCGTGTTTAGCTATGAATTTCAGCATCTTCAGCTATCCTGCCAAATTCACTAACATTATCGCAGGTAATGCTATATATCTAGTTCATAATTATGTTAAAAAGTTACAGTTTATGGTTTTTCTGCGACCTTCCCTGTAAATGTGTCTCATTCTGTGTTCCAGGACTTTAAAGAGCAGGTGATCCATCACATCGCCACCTTGTTTCTCATTGGTTTCTCCTACTGTGCCAACTATGTGAGAGTTGGAACGCTGGTGATGCTGGTGCATGACTCATCTGATATCCTCCTGGAGGTAAACAACATAGAAAGTCAAGTGATAGCCTCTATCTCTATTTCACTTCTGTAAATATATTTCCGAGGTAGAAAGTTAAGAAGTCATGAGGTTGGAGACAGAGACAGAGAAAGAGCTGTTTGTGGTCATAAAACGCATCGTAAGTTGATTTTTGTTTAAAAGTCGCACAAGTTTGCCAATAAGCAGCAAACTAAATAATATTCAGAGGTATGTGCTGTTAAAAAAAAAAAAAAGAAAACCCAGACAGTTTCTGAATTTTACCGTATCGTTTTCACCTCGTATTGTTCTTTGCTCCTTGAGGCAGATCCTCCTGGGTGTGACCCGTCACAGATAACATCTCACAGTTTGGTTTTTGATCTGAAATCTGCAGAAACACGAAGATCTTGTCGTGTCGCCTGAGGCTAAACTGGTTCTCCGGTTGATGGTTATCTCTTAAACATGGGGCTGATGGCATTTCATCGCCGTGAACTTGAGTACTGTTTAAACTTTACACTTTTGGAGGACAAGAGCGGGAACAGGCTCAGATTCTGGTTGTAATGACTCTAGTAATGAGTCACTGATGCTGATCAGTTGTGTTTGGTTGATTCATATTTGAAGTATTTCCTTTATTTTTTAAGTCTTTGATGTGTTTTGATGTTTTGCTAATATGGGGCAAATAAGGTAAAATAAATAATTTTAACAATGTTGACCAGTAGTCGAACCTCAGATCCAGTTGTAGAATGATGGACCAGCACTAAACCCCCTTCAGGGTTCTGGAGGGTTCATGGGAGTTCACTCATCCAGGCCATGTATGTTTTGTGGATTTGGAGAAGGCCTTCGACCCCTGTGGTGTCCTGTGGAGGGTGCTCTGATCATAAAGAGTCCAGGAGTCCTACTGAGGACTGTCCGGTCTCTTTATGACCAGAACAGTGGCTTCTTATAAGTCGGACCTGTGCTCGGTGCATGTTGAACTCCAGCAGGTCTGGATCTGGTTTTTCAGATCACAGGATTTCATCTCTGCTCTTTGCAGATGATGTTGTCCTGTTGGCTTCCTCGAGCCAGGACCTCCAGCATGCATTGGGGCGGTTTGCAGCTGGGACGAGGGTCAGCACCGCTAAGTCTGAGGCCATGGTTCTTGATAACTTCTCTGGGCAGGTGGAGTGCTCCTGCCCTAAGTGGAGGAGTTTCAATATCTTGGGGTCTATAGTTTACCTGTAGAGAAAATCAGAGTGTGAGATCGACAGACGTCTGCTGTCATGCGGTCGCTGTTGTGGTGAAAAGAGACAGCTGAGCCTGGAAGCAAAGCTCTCAATTTACTGGTCGATCTTGGTTCCAGTGCTCATCTATGGTTATGAGATTTGGGGTCAAGATCCTGGATACAAGTGGCCAAAATGAGTTTCCTACGATTTTATGTCTGCCACGGACATCAGTGAAGATCAAAAATCCTTGGAAAAAAAAAGCCTAACCCGACAACTGATGGGGTTCACCCTGGACAGGTCCCCAGTCTGTCGCAGAGTCTCAATCGCACACACATTCACTCTCACATTCATATCTAGGGGCAATTTAGAATCACAAATTAGCCTATGAAGGATGTTTCTGTAACAAGTTAAAGAGGTTAGAGAACATTAGTGGGAATAATTATATTTAAAACATTTTACGTTTAATGTGAAGTTACTGTACCATAAAACCGTATCTAGTAATGAAGTATTTCCGTTTTTCTCTTTCTTAGTCTGCCAAGATGCTTCACTACGCGGTGTGGACGAGGACTTGTGACTCGCTGTTTGTCGTCTTTGCTCTCGTCTTCCTGGTTTCAAGGCTGGTGGTGTTTCCTGGCAGGTGAGACTGTTCGTCAGCAGCTCATGGCCGACTGAAGACTTCAATGCCTCGTTTCCACTGAGCGGCCCGGGCCGGTCCACTCCTGATCAGTCTAGAATAGTCCGGGCAATTCAAGTGAGCGTTCCTATTGAGTGTTGGACCATCAAGGCGCCTTGTGGGGTGGAGACCTATGACGCAGCTGTGCGTCATACTGTGGGACTACAGCAGTTCTTCAGTCCTTAAAAAAAAAGGAGGGTAACACTGAATTCAAAGAATTTAACATTCTTTGCAAAAAGATTGTGGAAGAGATTGTGAAAAGAGAATAAAACTTTCGGTTTGGATCTTGAGTCAGGAAAAACGCTGGTCAGACGCTTGCTATTGTCTTAATACCTTTCAGCCAATCAATGGGTTACATCATGTGACGACAGTAGCTCCGCCCTAACTGGTCCATTCCATTTTTCTATGGACCTACAACCAATGGGAGACCAAAAATGGTACGAATCAGTCCAGCTTAGTAGGGACATTTTATAATGGAAACGCTTAAAATACTGTACTGGTCGGGTGCAGACCAATAGGGTTTGGCACCGATCTGGTTTTATGCGGTTCCGGTTCCTACACAGTTCTTTGGTTTTGGTTCCTAATTGGTGCCAATTTTGGTACTTCCGTGATCAAATTTAACGCCTACTTCCCAAATCAGCACATGTTCATATTGAGGCATGGTTAGGACTTCTGTGTCAAAAATGGACGTTTTGAGCGTCATTTTTTGACGTGCTGCCTGTGTGTCTGGCTGGATGACAGCCGCTTATGCTGTTTCTGTGTCTCTGTGACTGAGTTGGAAGGCTGTCCTGGATTAACCCGAGCGGAGGGAAACAATAGGGGACCTTTTTTATTGTCGTCTCCACAAAAATGAGTAAAATATAACAGTTCAGAAGACCCGGGCAGGCTGCCTGCGCTCCCAGCTCTGCACTTCCAAAGACTAATAAACGTTCAATGACACTAAGCACCGAAATGCCTCACCGTTTGCAGCAACTTCTTTCGGTATCGATAGAACCGCAAAAATCATAACGATTCCAACTTGGAACCGAACTTCAGTGCCTAACCCTACAGACCACTCAGTGGAAATGAGGCACAAATACTCAGATGAAATCATGTTTTTAGTGTTTTTATCACGTTCTCAGGGCTGGCGCTGGGCATTGGTGCCATCTGCTGGAGAGGGCGCCAAATTGGTGCCATCTGCTGGAGAGGGCGCCAAATTGCAATTACTTTTTTTTCAGTTGTTTTTAGTTTTTTTTTTTCTCAGTTTCACACACCACTCATTTCGTTTAAAATGTAAAAAAAAAAAAAGAAGTAAATAATTAGACATAAAGATAGAATGCATAAAAATAAATAAAATAAGTCAGAAGTTTGGCATAATCAATCATCTTGCCCGGCGGTGCGCCCCTGCTTGTAGCTGCTCTCTAACCTAGGGGGCGACGATGTTGTCGCTGTTAGTGCGTCTTCAAAACTTTAAGGATGAATAAGTAGCAAAACCAGCCCTCAGGGGCGACTTTATGGTTAAAATGTAGGAAGGAAAAGGAGGAAAAAGTTTCACCTAGGGTGCGGCATTTTTCTCATGATGGAGGAAATACAGAAAGAAAATAAAGATCAAAATTGCATTTCTGAGTATTTATTTATTCAAATCTGGAGTTGGAATCTGACTCAAAATTGTACAGCCGGATAGCTCCAATATCACTCACCGTTTTTGCTGCAACGGTAAAGTTAGGTTTTGGGTGTGAGGGGCTATAAACGAAGGGATGATGGGAAATCAGTGTGGGCTTACAGTCCCACCCACAACTCAAAGGCAAAATTCTTTTTATTTATAAAATGGATCCAAAGAGGATTCAGTGGGACTTAAAACCCAGTTTTTAACTCTATAAATGAAAAGCATCATAAGTGAGGAAAACACCAGACTGACTCCAACTGACCATGTTTTTGTTCTATGACTCTTTTTTCTTTCTAGAGTGATCCACACAACCCTGCTGGTTTCTCTCGACTTCTTTCAACCCTTCTTTGGTTACTATTTCTTCAACGCGCTGCTGTTAGTTCTCCAAGCGCTGCACATCTTCTGGGCCTACCTCATCCTGCGGATGGTTTACAAGTTTATCTTCAAAGGCAAAGTAAGCACCGTTCAAGCAGCAACTCACAGAATTAGAGGTGTGGAAATAATTATTCTGAACTCTTCTCTGCAGGTTGAGCGTGACGAACGCAGCGACGAAGAGAGTGAGGTGGATGAAGACGAGGACGAAGAGCATAAGGATGAAGCGGATGAGGTGGACTGGAGGCAAAAGAAGGAAATGAACAACTCAAACTTAACCTCGTTGGCCCACAACTGTGTCCTGAACAACCTGACCAACCAGAGGAATATGAACAGCAGGATGCCCAAAGCCAGATAGTGGAGCTGTCACACGCCACTTTGCTCGGAATTTCTGCTATTTCTGCATGAGTTCATTCAACACCGTTTATTCGGATCAGGAGAAGTCAACATGTTCTTTAAAAAGAATAGACCACAGAGGATTTGGAAATATGTGCAATAGGGCTGCCACAAACGATTATGTTAATAGTCAACTAATCACCGGTTATTTTTTACAAGTAGTCGAGTCAAGCAAAGTGGATGTGAAGCAGACATCTTAACCATCATTAGCTTTAAATTAACTAAAAATAAAGACAATAAAGATGATAGTTTAACCTCTGTCCTTCATTAGTTTCTGGTATTAAAACAAAAAGTTGCATTACCTGCGATAATACTAGAGTAAATACTTTTTGCTGAAAATAGTCGCTGAAAACGTTGAAGCTTTTTGCTGAAAATGGTAACGCAATTGCCTTTATTTGTTGCAGGGATTTACTGAAAATGCAAAAACTATTTACTAAATGTTGCATTTGCTAAAAGACTGGAAATTTTGAAAAAAAAATATGAAAAAGCGCTGAAGTTGACCTAAATATCTTTTAAAATTTGCAGTAAAATTGCTTAAAAATCCCTAATTAGTGCCAATTTTGCAAAAATATTTCGGGTGTTGCTTAAATATAAGCTAAATTCAAAATTTTCCCCAAAAAACTTCAGTAGATGTCAAATTAGCCATAATAGCTAGCTTGTTTCATAAAAACTAGCTAAACTTCAAAATAGCCTGAAGTTCCTCAGTAAACTTAATGAGCCAAAAACATTAGTAAATTGCAAAAATATTAGCTAGGTAGATGCTAAATTAGCCAAGAACGTTAGCATGTTGCTAAAATAGAGGCTTTACTCCAAATTAGCATAAAAACCGAGATAGATGCCAAATTAGCCAAAAAGCTAACTTGCGACTTAAACACTAAGTAAACTCTGAAATAGCCTAAAATTCCTCAGTAAACTAAATTAGTCAAAAACATTAGCATGTTGCTGAAATAGAAGCTAAAATTTAAATGTCTAAAAAAATACCAGTAGATAACAATTAGCCTGAAACTTTAGCATGTTGCTAAAATAGAGGCTAAACTCCAAATTAGCATAAAGACCAAAATAGATGCCAAATTAGCCAAAAAGCTAATTCGTGACTTAAAACACTAGCTAAACTCTGAAATAGCCTAAAATTCCTCAGTAAACTAAATTAGTCAAAAACATTAGCATGTTGCTAAAATAGAAGCTAAAATTTAATTTAATCTAAAAAAAAATACCAGAAGATAACAATTAAATAAAGGCTAAACTCCAAATTAGCATAAAACCGAAATAGATGCCAAATTAGCCAAAAAGCTAACACATGGCTTAAACACTAGCTAAACTCTGAAATAGCCTAAAATTCCTCAGTAAATAAAATATTCAAAAATGTTAGCATGTTGCTAAAATAGAAGCTAAAATCTAAATTAATCTAAAAAAAAAAACCCAGTAGATAAAAAAATAGCCAAAAACGTTAGCATCTTGCTAAAATATTAGCTAAACTCCAAAAAAAAAAAAAAAAAACTATAAAAGATAGAAACATAGCCCATGAATATAGTTAAAGGTTTTCTGCTGATGTTGGTTACTAAGACTTCACACAATTAAATTAGGTTAACATCTGAAACAAAAGATAAAGTTTTGGTCTCACTGACTCAAATATAAAAATAGTGCATTTTTAGGTGCTGAACACTCATAGCTTTGTTCAACTTTACTACTTTACTACTCTTACTCCAAAAAATATAAAGTTCTAATCGACTATTAAATTAGTCGTTGACTATTTTAATAGTTGGTTAGTCGTCGATGAATCGTTGCAGCCCTATACAGCACATCAAAGAAAACTAATTTGAACAGATCAAGAAGGAAATGAAGAGCTTTTCTAAGAGAGTTTGTTAAAGTTTCGTCTTTATGATGCTACAACTTTTCTGTAAATAGTTAAGGAAATTGCTTGATTCTTCTTATCGTTTTTATTAGTTTTTTTTTTTTTTTTTTTTTCCTCTGTGGTAAAATTACACTATCCTGAAAACTGGGAAATACTTTACAAAAGAACAAACTTTAAGCACTAGTTAAGTGAAAATTACCTCATGCAGATTTATATTTTACTGTACATAGATCCTAATCTGTTGGTAACACTTTTGTTTTTTTGCATTAAGAGTCTAGTTATCTTCCATGAAAGATTATAAAATTGCAATTTTTGCAGCAAATTAGTCACTGAAATTCCCATTTTTATAAGCATCAACACTTTTCCTGGATGAAGCTGGGATGGGCGCCAGCTCCTTCACCCCAATGATAAAATTATCAAGTAGTAATAGAACCATCTTCTTTATTTTATTTATTTATTTATTTAAACATTTTCACAAACAAGCCAAAGCCCATTCATAGGCAAATTCACACAAAGAAGTATCACAATTCCCACTTTTTAAACGATGATCTGTCAAATACTATGTTTTTGTTTTTTAATGAATTTATTTATTGTGTGTTTTTTCTAATTGTGATACTACTCTGGGAGGAAGCATCATTTCTTTCTTTGAGTGCACTACAGTTTGCTATATGTTTGTTTTGTGCCTTAATCTGCTGTTTTTATTGATTTTTTTTCACAAGAAGCTTAATTGATTTGTTAATTGACCCCACAGAGATGCCAGTCAGGCTCATTATTAGCTAAGAAAAGCAAGATCACGGGGTTTAACCTCAAATAAATTAATAAAAAGTGTGACATCTATAAGAAATTGGAGGACAAAGTTGCTAAAATTTAAACCTTACGCTGCATAGGAGGTTTAAGATTGAGCTCATTAGCAACATGCTATAGTTTACTTATGAGAAAAATTTGTAAATCTGCACCTTTTTAAATTTTTTTTTTACCCTAATGTGTATTTATTGCAGAAACTAAAATGGATTTCATTTTTAAAAGGGCTGTTCTGCTTAAAGAAAAAAATCTTAAATGTCTGTTTGATGTATAAAACCATGAAAATGTTTTCAGGAAAGTTGCTCTTGACTGTTCTAAAACCTTTGAATGTTTGTTCAGTGTGGCTTTTTTGACAGATTTTAATAAATTACCCTTATTTAATACACTAATTCTAATATTTTTTATAAATTAAAGACTAAATAAGAACATGGTTGAAGACATTAGTCCATCCTTATGGTGACACAGCCTCTGATGGGGACGGGACAGGGAATTCTGTCATCCATCTCAAGGCAAGTGTCTATGTAAGGGTCCAGCAGCAGCATGTTTGGGAAAGTTTTGTTACTCCTCCGTTCACTGACCAGGTAGATCTGACTGCTGACCGTGGTGCAGCCACAGAAGAACTTTCTGTCCAGACACTGCTCATCCAGCACCGTCCATTCGTCCGTCTCCACGTCGAGGCGCAGGGCTTGGCCTCCAAACAGGTAGAGGGCGCCGTTTAGTTCGGTGGCAACCAGATCATACCTTGGAGAGAATTTTTTAAAGCAATTTTTACTTGTTTTTCAACCACTTTTTAAAGACCCACTCAGATTAAAATCATACTTTTGGTGTTTTTTACGTGCATTTTTCTAAAGAACATGTTTTAAAAAAAAATAAGCTCAAACGTGCACTCCTGAGTATTTCTTTCATAAAGTCTTATCAACTTAAAAGGACAAGAAATATATATAAAAAAGAAAGATTTAGAACAAAGCTGATGTGTTTCAGTGTACGGTCCTAACATGGAATAAACTGGACAAAAGAACTAAAAATACAAAAACAATTATTAAAAGAGTATTACTAAAAGTGAGATGTTAAGCAAATATAGATAATATGTAGAAAAATGATTCTAACAAACGTTAAGTAGTTAATACAGCTGAATCTTGTGTTGGTAATTATGATTAAATGTGGGTTTGCAAGGATCATTTTCTTTGTTTGATGTACTTTTGTTGATTTATAAGTTATTTTTCTTTCTGCTCCTTTTCATTTATTAACTGTTATAATTTCATTTTTTTTTTATTATTTTATTATATATTGTTATTAAATAAAATTAAAAAAGATGTGACTCAGGAGCAGATGCCTTTTGAAAAACTGTATTTTTTATGTAGAAAATATAATGGTCAGGGCACGAGTTCCCTTCACTTGTAGACGACTTGATCCATGTACATCTTAGTTTTCCTCGTCGGATCCAAAACTGTAAAGATAGCTTCACTATTCCTCCATTTTTGTTGCACCGGTAATGTCATGTTGGCGTTGTGAGGTGCTGTAAGCTAACAAGAGAGCATGTAAACAGAGAAATCTCACTGACGGGGAGGGGAAGGGTGGCGGGATTGTGTCACGTGGCGCGCTACCGGTCCCGCTTACAAGTTAGAGATGAATTAGTAAAATTAGTAAAAACTAGTAAAAAGGCCCCTGTTTTTGTTTTTGTGTGTGATATGTACCATCATCTGCAATAATGCTAGTGTGAAAGCTGAATTTGGCTGCTGAAGATGCTGTAATTGATAGCTAAAAACGCTGAAGCAAGCTAATGGTTGAAATTGCTAAAGGCGATAGCCAGCTAAAATGTTAGCTCAATCCCAAATTAGCCGCAAAAAAATGAAAAAAATCCTAAATTAGCCATAACAGCTAGCATGTAGCTGAAATATTAGCTAAACTCTGAAACTCTGATATATATTTTTTTTTTTATGAGAATGTTTAGATTACTGTTGATGATTAATTTAAATGATTTGTATAATAATCGTTCTTTGATAAATGCAATCTGCTCAAATTGTCTTTTTTAATAAGAATATTTTGATATATTTTCCTGCAGTAACAAATTAAGTTGATTACTACTTGATATTTTTTTAATTTTTAATGAGAATGTTTAGATTACTGTTGATGATTAATTTAAATGATTTGTCTATGGATGTTTTTGAAATTCTATTACATCACTGATATTATTGATCTTTTACTACCTGAAACTATATTGATATTTGATTTTAAGTCCTGAACCGGATATTGATAATTCATGTAGAGAAAATGGTCGAGTCGGGGTGGGATTATATAAATTCGCTTCCTTCCACCCCCTTTCAAGCATTCTACTTGTGATTTATTATGTGATGTTATTCCATGTATTATAACCTGATTGCTTGAAATAAACCATTTCATTCATTCATTCTAAAAAAACAAATAAAAAAGCCAAAATTAGGCAAAATAGCTAGCAAGTAGCTGAAATATTAGCTAAACTCCAAAAGAGACAAAAAAAGCCTAACTTAGCAAAAATGGCTAGCATTAGCTAAACTCCATAATACTCTAAAAACTCTTAATAAATGCCAAAATAGTCCAAAATGCTAGTAGAATGCCAATATAACTTTAAACTTTATTACACTCTGACTTCATATAATATAAAGTGACAACAAATCGACTATTAAATTAGTCGTGGACTATTTTAATAGCCGATTAGTCGTCAACCAATCATGGAAGCCCTAATCATAAGTAAAAGACGACTGGAAATGCTTTGAAAACACACCAAAAGATGATCAAAGTGGATCTTTTAATTAAAAAAAAAAGTCCAAAACTAGTAGAAGTAATAATTTTCTCACCTTGGAAATGGAGAAAAGGAGACCACGTCCCACTGATCCTCCCTCACCAGGTATCTCTGAATTCCAGCAAACACTTCCCCGTTTTCATCCAGACCACATGCCACATAGATACACGTCCCCACAGCCACAGCGGCTGCCCGCTCCACTGCCCTGACCATGGGGCTCGCCCCCTGCCAGCCGTCTTCTGACCCAGCAGCCAACCTCTCCACGTCCGCCACGAGGCCTTCGTCCATGCAGCCGCCCAGGACATACAGAGAAGAGTCCAGGCCTACGGAGCAGTGGCTGTGTCTGGACTTCTGCAGGGCCGGCCCATCCACCCAACGCTGGTTTGCGCATTCGTAAATCTTCACCCAGTCCACGCTGAACCACAGCACATCTCTGAAGTAGCCACCGGTCACAACAACACTGTTTCCTAAACGGAAAATAGACCTTAAATTGATTGTATTCCAATTTTTAGATTTCAAGAAAAGCATGCATACCTCCTATTTTTTTCTCATTTACCTACTGCAGCCGCAGAGTACTGAGTTAGATTCTTCTGCTCCAAAGGAGCACAGCTCTGCCATCTACCGCTCAGAGGGTGGAACTGATACAGCGCCTGCTGCTCCTGATCATGAGGCCCGCCCAGGACGTAGAGAGTCTCTCTCGCTTTGGTCCTCCTCAAAGACCTGCCCGCCGACCAAGAGGGCGGGAAATGGTCATTCAGCTTGCCGATGAGCCTTGCTCGAGGGTCAGAACCTTTCATCCTGGTCAGAAGTTGAGTGATAAATGGTAAAGATAGAGACTCTGGTCTCACCAGCTCTATCAGCTCTAAGAAATGTTCTTCTCGTTTGGGGTCAAACGAAACCCAGCGCAGGGTGGCTTCCAGCGCCACATCGTCTTTGTAGAGAGCCAGATCATCACTGGCAAGTAGGTCTGCTATGGTTTCCTTGGAAAGGGACAGGAAGTCCTCTTCAGCTGAGACTGCAGGGAAGTGAGTGAGCACGACCTGTCGTGCTGCAGAATACAGCTGGGAGCAGCCCAGCTGCCACGCATAGGCCATCATTCCTAAACAATTCGTGAGGTGCAGCTCGCGCTCCAGGAACTTGCAGCACAGCAGTCTGGCTCGCTCTAGTTGTAGAAAATTTGCAGTCTCGAGGATCCCAAGAACATTTTCTTGGTCCAAAGTTAGGCAGCGGGTCTTGCTGTACTCCATCAAGACTTTGAAAGACTGCCGACCCACACCTTTGATCTCCACCAGCTTTTTGCGGCTTTCCACACCACAGCCAAAGAACAGAGCTCGGAAGTATGGACTCTGAAGGGCGAGATGCTCGCGACTGACGTAAAAGTTCTCCTCCTCTACCCGTAGGACAGCATCGGGAATAAAATCCGGCTCGGGGCCCTCTTCATGAAAAGCAGATTCATCTTCATCCATTGTGTTTTGTTTTTGAGCTATGAAGTTTCACTACAGTCAATGTAAAGAGCAAAATGTGTCCCCTGTCCTACTTCTGAACTGGGTTCCCAACACACCAGCTGGTGTGTGTACTGTTTATTAATAGACTCCCCTGGTTGGAGAATCCCGTTAAGAAAGAGGTCAACTTTGAAAAGTTAAAATTATTTTTTTTTAACTACTATTATTCAGTAAACTAAAATGAGTAACAAACCATTATCAAAGTAAGTATTCCTTTATTTTTAACTGCAAACTAATATCAGATGACGTCAACTTCGAGTTTGCGGGGTTGCGATTGGTGTAAATAAATTGTATCCGGGGTTAAAGTTTAACTTCCGGTTCAGACTTCAAACATGGCGGTGAGTGCGAAATTATTTCGTTTATTTTTCTTTTATTGTACATTTTTCTTTTAACTATTAGTCCGTAATAGTGTTATGTAAATACAAATTTTAACTGGAAAAACATTTATGAAGTACGAGACTACTTTTTTATTTTTAATTCTTGGTCAGAGATGCTAAGCTAGTGCTAGGCTAACTGTCTGCGCCTCAAACTGTGCATGAATGGAAACTGACTTGACTTTCCGTGCAGGATAAAGAAAAGAAAAAGAAGGAGAGCATCTTTGACTTGTCCAAATACATCGACAAGCCAATTCGTGTGAAGTTTCAAGGAGGACGGGAGGGTAGGTGGCTGTCAGTCGGAGTTATCGAGGGATTTGTGACCAATTCTCTGTGTAAGGTCGAGGATCAATACTACTTCAGCTGTTTCTAAATTCTAGTATTTTTTTTTCTTTTCTTCGGATATTCCCTCTTCAGCGAGCGGAGTTCTGAAAGGATTCGATCCTCTGTTGAACCTGGTGCTGGACGGTACGATCGAGTACATGCGTGGTAAGTGAGAAGTCTTAGTAGAAATGCTACTTCCTGTTTATAAGGAGAATTTTTGAGTAATTTATACTTGCTAATACAACGAAATTACTGAGTCTGGTAGGTTCAAAGCTTCTTATTCTCTTTCTAAATATTTTAACTTTTCTTTTAATAAGAATTTCACTTTTACTCTTCAAACTGTGATGAATAGCTGTTTTTTTTTTTTTTTTTTTTTGAAAATGTAATATTCATTATTAAGGAAATTCTTGTGCTGTTTTGCTTTTGACGACACTTAAGTTAGCCTCTGATTCGCGAGATCTCTAAAGGAACATTATTCCACTGTATTGTTTACACTTGGACCACCAAAAGACAGGTCCTGTTCAAAAACAGCTGGACCTAAACTGCTCAAACCTGGATTAAATTATGCTTTGGATACATTAAACACAGTTTTCTGATTTGTGAAAGCTTTATTTGATTTGTAAAAATGTGAAGCAGAATGATTTTATCACATTTTTCACACTCTGATCACCTCTTAGGTGATAAAATCATTCTGTTTCACAAATCAAAAGTTCTATAGTTTACAGCGTGTCGGTGTGTCATGTTCCAGACAAAACATAAAAAACTGGAATAAACTCCCGACTTTCACTGAATCAGTAGTGCAGCTTTCACATCCTGTCAAGGATCAGAGTTGGACCCGCCCACACGATGTGAGTTAAGCCCGCCCACTGAGTTTGACGGGAGAGTTTGACAGGTTAAATGAAATGGTGCGCCCACTGCGCGATCCATGAAACCTTTCATTAAATCATGAATTTATCAGGGGCGAGCATAAAATAAGAACATTGTTCTTCCGTCTGCTCCCTTTTGTTCATGAAGCTGTAAGACTCTGCTGTATTGTTTTTGATTTTGTGTTTCTGATGTTCCTGATGCTTCATGAAATAAAAAAACTCATTAATTAAATTAAGAAATAAATAGTTTAAAATTCAACTTTAATTAAATACTGACACATTTAATGACATTTATTTAATTTCAATATTTTAAAAAATGAATTACTTATTTAAATTAATGTAACCATGTATATATTTAATTTTGGCTCTTTTAGTCCACATCTGGTTTAAATCATTAATTGTGAAAAATGTTGTATCGCAAAACGGTTTTTAGAATAGAAAGGATTGTTTGTTTGTTTTTTTTCCATTTAAAATTAGTCAATTCTGAAATCAAAATTAAATCGAACTTTTGAAACTAATTGATTTAGTATCTGGTTTCTGTTTTTTAGTATCTGGTAAGACATTTACTTTAGTACTTACTGTATTGTTGTTTTTTGTTTTAAACAAGTTCTGAAAATAACAAGTAATAGCATTTCCCCAGCTTGAAAAATATCTTTCTATACGTCGTCATGAATGCATCTGTCTGCATCGTACCTGTAAAAACTTATCCGAGAGGGATTCAGATCTTTCACAAAAATTCTCAAGTTAGATTTTTTTGATGAACATTCATAACATCACTGTAAAATGTAATATCTTCCGGTATTTACCAACCAATCCCTGTGCAGATCCAGACGACCAGCTGAAGCTGACAGAAGACACCCGGCAGCTGGGCCTGGTGGTCTGCAGAGGAACGTCCGTCGTCCTGATCTGTCCTCAGGATGGCATGGAGGCCATTCCAAACCCCTTCATACAGCAGCAAGACGGCTGATCTGCTGCGGGGGGGCGGAAAGAAACGGGTTTTGTTTTGTTTCTAATTTTGTCATTTCGTTTTAACCAAACTAATAGATCATCCGAGAAAGCTGTTTTTTTAAGTTAAGAATCGGCAGTAAAAATGACTTTCGAATGGACTTCCCTTTAGTTTGTAGCGTCCAGATGTGGTGAACCTCTGTTCTAAAGAGCTTATGTGTTAGTTAGGAAGTGTAAACTGAAGAATTTTTCATTTTTATGCAGGAACAAAGTCAGATTTTTACTGTTTGTTTTTGATAAGAAAATAAAAAGAAAGTGTTTTGCTGGAGTTTGCTGTGTTTTTATCAGTGGTTGCTAACATTTTACAAACTGAAACATACAAACACTGCACAGATGGATGAACTTTCTGCTCCATGTGTGCAGACAGCTGACCTGAACTCAGATATTTTCACACCCTTAAGGGGTTTGTGATCTTTTGTCAGTTTAAAGGGAGTTTTGTGTTTGGAAACGAAAAGCTTAAGAGAAATCTGTACTTTAAGTTAAGGAGGGTGGGGGAGAATATACTTAAAATCCATGTTTACATTTACTCTAGTTCAGTTAAAGTCGCACGAGGGGCCAAAATCCAAAACACACCATTGGTCGCGGCCGAACAAGATCAACATTTATACAACATTCTAAAACTACGTTTTTTAATCTTTAAAACCGTAACTTTTAAACACAATTGTGAACTAGGTAGATGGCATTACCTGCAATGATGCTAGTGTGAATGCTGTAAGATGAATCTGACCGCTGACGATGCTAGTGCTGATAGCTGAAGATGCTGAAATTGATAGCTAAAAAAGGCTGAAGATGATGGCAGCTAAAATGTTAATTAAATGGCAAATTAACCCAAAAATAAATTCTAAATTAGCCAAAACACCTGGCATGTTGCCGAAATATTTACTAAACTCTAAAACAGCCTAAGAACAAAAAAAGCCTAAACTAGCTAAAAGAGCTAGCATGTAACTAACATATTAGCTAAGCTCCAGAAAAGCTTAAAAAATGCAAAAAAACCCAAAAACAGCTAGCATGTAAATATTAACCTAATTCAAAAACAGTCTAAAAAACTTTAAAAAAAAAAAAAGGCTAAATTAGCCAAACGGCTAGAACTTCGCTAAAATGTAGCTTAACTCCAAAACAGCCTTAAAAACAAACCAAAAAAAGCCTAAATTAGCTAGAACAGCTAGCAGGTGGCTGAAATATTGGCTAAATTCTAAAATAGCATAAAAAATTAAAACAAAAAATAAAAAATTCCCCTGCAAAATTAGCTAAAGCAACTAGCATATAGCTGAAATATTTACTAAATTCCAAAACAGCCTAAAAAACAAAAAAAGCCTAAATTATCCAAAAGAGCTAGCATGTAACTAACATATTAGCTAAGGTCCGAAAAAGCTTAAAAAAGCCGAAAACAGTTGGCATTTAAATATTAGCATAACTCAAAAACAGCCTTAAAAAAAAAAAAAAACTAAATTAGCCAGAACAGGCTAGCAGGTAGCTGAAATATTGGCTAAATTCTGAAATAGCTTTTTTTTTAAACTGAAAATAACTATTTAGCCGAAATATAAGCTAAACTCCAAAGTACCCAAAACATTTTAAGTAAATGTATTGGTCCAAAAAACTATCAGGATGAAAATTTTTAAAACCTAAAACGTATTGTTTTATAACATACTAAAAAGGCAGGAATATTGATTGATTGATTGATTGATTGATTGATTGATTGATTGATTGATTGATTGATTGATTGGTTTATTTCAAGCTAAGATGCATTGATTAGAAAATAGAAAACAAACTAAAATAAAATACACTTATGTCATATTTGGTTCATTCATTATTTGTGATTATTAACAAAAGTCAGTAAAGTTTGATTGATTGCTTGAAAAGGAGTGGGAAGAAGCGAATTTATATAATCCCACCCCTACTTGATTACTTCATTAACTGTTTTGCATAATTATGTCTTCCGGTTGTGGAATATTATTTGAGAATAAATCAACTTTAACCTTAAATAACTTTTACTCTCCATAAAAACGCATTTTGTCAAAATTTTACAAGTTAGAAATAAGTGCAAGAGAACATCGGGTTATTAATAACAATAAAATTAAATGATCTGGAGGGCCAGATAATTACTCGGAGGGCCATATCTGGCCCCCGGGCCTTGATTTTGACACGTGCTCCAGGTGATGGAAGAATAAAATTTGACTAAAAAGTGAGAAGAAATCACGATTTATAGAAGACAATGTGACATTTGAGGTCTAGTTTTCATGAAGAACTTGTGTTCTATTCTTGCTCGATCTCTCCTCGTGATCGTCGCTCAGGTGAGGCTTCCGCAGGTGTTTACCTGGACACACTGAGGTGTGGCCAACGGGCTCCCCGCGGATGGAGCTGGGAGGAGACGCGGGATTCCTGCAGCTCAAGCGGCCGTTTTCTGAGTCAACACAGCGGCAGAGGCGCGGCACGCCCCGGGTCAGGTGGAGCATATAGCGGACCCGTCAGCCCCGCCGGCCCGTCCGTCTCCTTCCTCGCGGAGGTTTCTGCCGAAAGGAGCGCGCGCGCGCTGGTCCCAGCGATGAGAGGAGAAAAAGGTGAGTTTTAAACCAAAACTTTTCCTTATTCCACTTTCAATAAAGTGTCTAAACGTAATTGAGTGGTTTTTAGTTTTCCTTGTGTTTTGTGGCCGTCCAGCATCATGGCCTTCAGGGATTATTTTACATTTTCTCTAATCTCAGTCTGACTGTGCGCCTCAGAGCAGAACCGACTCTGAGAGCTTCAACCCGTCCAGATTACTTACAAATGTTCTATTCTGGTGTAAAGTTGATGATAAAACTGTCCATGTAACATAATATTTCTCCTCCATATTGCAGTGAGAACATGCTTTCCCTCAAAATGACCTTTAACCACTAAAGGATGAGACTTTCTGTAGGTTTTGCATCTAAATTAAAAGGAAAAAAACTAAAAAGATAATTTCTATATTTCTTCATTGTGTCTGCTGTGTTGGTAAAATGTTTGATCCATCTCTTTCTTCTCTTTTCTAACATTTCTAAATGCTCAAGGGCCAAAAAATCAAAAACACATTTGAACAGGATAAACAAACCGTAACTTTTTAACATAATTATGAACTAAATATACAGAATTACCTGCTGCTAGTGTGGAGGCTGTAAGATGAATTTGGCCGCTGAAGACGCTGATAGTTGAAAATGCTGAAATTGATTGTTAAAAATGCTAAAGTTGATAAAGCTGAAAACGCTGCTGCTAAAAGTGGAAAAAGCTGAAGCTGGTAGCAAGCTAAAATATTAGCGAAATGACAAATTAACCTAAAAAAAACTTGTTAGCCAGAACAGCATTTAGCTGAAATATTAGCTTAACTCCTAAACAGCCCAAAAAAAAAACAAACAAAAAAAAGCCTAAATTAGCCAAAACAGTATTTAGCAAATGTTAGCTTAACTTCAAAATAGCCCAAAAAATATGTAAAAAAAAAGCTTAAATTAGCCAAAACAGCTAGCATGTAGCTAAAATATTAACTAAACTCCAAAATGGACAAAAAAAACCCCTTAAAATTGCTTAAATTAGCCAAAACAGCTAGCGTGTAGCTAAAATATTAGCTTAACTTCAAAATAGCCTAAAGAAATCTTAGTAAATGCCAAAATAGTCCAAAAAGCTATCAGAATGCCAGTTTTTATAACTTTAAAACCATAATTTTTTAAAATCATAATTATGAATAATTAAAAAGCAGGAATATTATTCCAGAATAAATTCATTTAAACTTAACTTTCAATATTTTAACCTCCATAAAATAACATGTTTTTTTTCAAAATTTTACAAGTTAAAAGTAAGTGCAAGATATCATCAGTCCATCAATAACAACAAAATAAAATGATCTGGAGGGCCGGATATAATTACCCGGAGGGCCGGATCCGGCCCCCGGGCCTTTACTTTGACACTTGTGATCCAGACCCATAATTTTTATAATCCTAAAATGACTTCAGGGAATCTTTTTCTGAATCTGTCGAAGACAGAAATATTTCACAAGTTGGTATTTTATCTGGACTTTTTTAACAGAGCTCTTGTTTTATATGTCTTTTGTTTTTCCAATTTTCTTTATTATTTGGGCTTTGATAGCAGAATTAACATAATATAATCCAAAATGGGAATGCCAGGAAGTTAAATAAAAACTCTTTTAAAATTTTTCTGTTGTGAGATTACAAAGCACAGATTAGAGAAGTGAAGAATTTGAGACAGAATCTCTAAGCACATAAACAAATCCCAAGTAAAGAAACTTTGGTTTTCTTACCACTTTTTTTACATTTATGACGTATTTCTCAAAGTAAAATGATTTTGGTTTAAAAAAATGTTTTTAAGAGTGAGGTGGTTTGGATATTAATGATCTAAAACTGATGTTTTCAAACTCTTTTGAACCAGAGTTTTACATTTTCCTTGATAAAACATCTCAAGGCACACTGCAACAGAAAATAATAATACAATTTATGAAAAGGAACTGTAGTTTGTATCAACAAGTTACAACCACTCTTTTCAAAATGTTTTGAATAGGAATCAAATCAACGTTTTCAATTCTTTATCCTTTTTACATTTTTTTTTTTTTTTTACATACTTGTCAGATTAAAGGCCCGGGGGCCGGATCCGGCCCTCCAGATCATTTTCTTTTAGAACGATGTCATCTTGCGCTTATTTTTACCTTGTATAATTTTGACAAAATATATTTTTATGGAGAGCAAAATATTGAAAGTTATTTAAAGTTTAAGTTGATTTATTCTGGAATAATATTCCTGCTTTTTTATTTTTCATAATCATGTTAAAGAGTTAAGTTTTTTATTTTTGTCCAGGCCTGTTTCATTAGTTTGTTTTTTTTAAATAATTATGTTAATCAACAATTCAAAAGTGATGGCTGATTTTGATTATTTAATTTTCAATGAATTTTAATTTATTGTTACTTTTGTGAGTTTTAAGTGATTTCAGTGAGAATTGTGGGTTTTTCCTTCTTTAACTGAGGGGTACCAACAATTTTGTCCATGTATGTAATATCTACTCTGTGTAAAAAAAAATATATATATACATGTATATATATATATATATATATATATATTATATTATATATATATATATATATATATATATATATATCCAGCAGATTAATTTACACTTATCCTCATAACTAACAAACCCATTATTTATTCAAATCAATATTTTCTTCAAAGCAAAAGAGCCACAAGAGCTGCCTGCATTCCCCTGAAATGTGATAATTTCCCAGGGTGCACCTGGTATTCCCTCAGAGCACCCTGGTTTCAAACCAGCATCCAAGTAATCCTTCTTTCAGTCTTTCAGGCGTTATGATAGCGGGGAGAGTTGAACGAGAGCTGTAAGGTCGGTGCTGTGATCTAACATGGAGATGAAGAAGGATGAGGGCGGGGCGTCGTGGCAGCCTTCAGCTCCACCCACTTCGCCCAGCAATGGCTCCTACAAGAGCGTCTTCGTCGCCTGCATCATCTTCTTCCTCCTTATCGGCGTGGTTGTCGGCTTTGTTATAGGTGAGGTCTTCGTTTTCTTACGTCTTTTTTCCAACGCTGACCTTTTTCCACCTTCGACTGCTAGCGTACCTCCTGCAGGAGCCACAGAATTTCATTGAGACGGTCGAACTGAAGGGTTTGGAGTACAGTCCTGATCTGCAGGAGGAGAACTCTGCATTCTCCATCATTCTCTCCTCGTCTCTAAAATCCAAGGTCAGTTTGCATTACAGCACATGTCAGAGTCAAGGCCCGGGGGCCGGATCCGGCCCTCCAGATCTTATTATTTGATTGTTATTAACAACCTGAGGTTATTTTGCGCTCATTTCTAACTAATTTTGATTAAAAATATTTTTATGGAGAGTAAAATATTGAAAGTTATTCAAAGTTTAAATTGATTTATTCTGGAATAATATTCCTGCCTTTTATTATTCATAATTATGTTTAAAAATTACAGTTTTAAAGTCTAAAAAATTGTAATTTTGCTAGCTTTTAGGACTATTCTGCTATTTCTAAAAATCTTTTAGGCTATTTTGGAGTTTAGCTAATATTTCAGCTACATGCTAGCTGTTTAGGCTAACCTAAGTTTTTTTTTTAAGGCTAATTTGGCATTTAGCTAATATTTTAGCTGGCTATCAGCTTCAGTGAATTCGCCCATCAACTTCAGCGTTTTTAGCTATAAATGTCAGCATCTGCAGCTATCAGCACTAGCATCTTCAGCGGCCAAATTCAGCTTACAGCATTCAAACTAGCATTATTATTAGCTAGTTCATAATTATGTTAAAAAGATACAGTTTTAAAGTAAAAAATCTTGGTAACTTTGCTATTATTTCAGTTACATTCTAGTTGTTTTGGCTAATTTTAAAACTTTTTTTTTTAGTTTTTTAGACTGTTTTGGAGGAAGACTAATATTTACACGCTAGCTGCTATGGCTAATTTGGGCTTATTTCAGTTTTTAGGCTATTTTAGAGTTTAGCTAATATTTCAGCTACATGCTAGCTGTTTTGACTAATGTAGGCTTTTTTCCAGTTTTTTATGCTTTTTTTAAGTTTAGCTATTTTTTTTAGCTAAATGCTAACTGTTTTTTTTTTCATGTCAATTTGGCATTTGGCTAATATTTTAGCTGGTTATCAGCTTCAGTGAATTCAACTTCAGGGTTTTTTTGCTCTAAATTTCAGCATCTGCAGCTATATGCAACTAGCATTATTACAGGTAATTGCAAATATAAGTCTAGCTTGGACATTAAATGCTGTGCAGATTAATCTAAGTAATCTCAAATAATATACTAATTTAATAAGTCATAATTATGTTTCAAATTCAGGTTTAAAGGTAAAATAAAATGCAATCTGCCAGCTTTTTGGACTATTTTGGAATTTACTGAGTTTTTTAGGCTATTTTGGAGCTTTGCTATTATTTCAGCTACATGCTAGTTGTTTTGGCTAATTTTTAAACTTTTTTTTAGTTTTTTTAAACTGTTTTGGAGGTAGACTAATATTTACATGCTAGCTGCTATGGCTAATTTGTTTTTTTTCCAGTTTTTTAGGCTATTTTGGAGTTTAGCTATTTTTTTAAGCTAAATGCTAGCTGTTTTGGCTAACCAAAGATTTTTTTTAATGTAAATTTTGGCATTTAGCTAATATTTTAGTTCGTTATTAGCTTCAGTGGTTTCAGCTATCAACTTCAGCATCTTTAGCTATCAGCATTAGCATCTTCATCTTCAAATTCAGCTTATAGAACTCACACTAGCATTATCGCAATTAATGCTATATATCTACTTCATAATTATGTTAAAAAGTTACGTTTTAAAGGTTTAAAACTTTAGTTTTAGAGAGTTCAATAATTGTTTATTCCGTTCGGCCCGCGACTTAAAGTGTGTTTTGGATTTTGGCCTCTTGTGCGATAGAATTTGACACCCCTCCATTACAGCGTCCTCTTTGCAGATAATCCTTATTCATACTCTTTTTTTTTTTTTTAGATTAAAAATATCTTCATTGCCTCATCGATATCAAATATAACTATGAGCAAAGATGCGAGCACTCAGTGGGCTTTGGAGTGAGCTGAGGTCACTAAACGCTGACAACATCCAGAGACGAACTCCGAAAACGTTTGTTTTCCTTCTCAGCAACACGAACGGTGACGTGATCCATCGTCGACCTGCGCTCTCAGGGATTTATCCAGTGCTTGTAGTCAGCAGTTTGTCCAGCAATACAGTTTTAACAGAAAAGTTCATCCAACTTCCTGCTGAGGGCGGGGCTCAGCTCCGTCATGCAGGGGAAACCTCTGGAGGTGCCGGGGTGGTTCCATGGATAGCCAAGCGCTATCTTCCATTGCTAGGGGTGTGGTCATCGGCCGAGACGGTATGAGCCACAAACGGAGGCGCTTGATGCTCCTTTTCCTGCCTCGTTACAGGAGCCAGAGGAAAGTCGTTTTATGTAGTCGGAGACGCAAAGATGGGTAAGTACAAAAAAAACTGTTTAATGTCTTTCAACACCATAAATAATCCTTTAAAGTCCCAATCCGATCGTCTTTTGATCAATTTTAAAAGCATTCCCAGGAGTCTTTTAATTATGATTTTGCCGTTTTTTAGCCAAAAAAAAAAATTTCCTAGGTTATGATTTCTGCAAAGCAGCAGCAGTTCATTAGAAATTTGCCTGAGTTGTGGGCGGGACTTTTGGAGTAAGCCTACCCCCACTTCCCGTTGTCAATATCGGAGCTCTCCAGCTGTACAGTTTTGATCCAGATTCCAGCTCAGACGAGGGGAAACAGAGACGTTCATGGATCTATTTGTCTACAAATGGATGTATCGGAAAGGGGCGGAGCCACTGACGTATATAGAGACGGACAAAGAAAAAGGCTCTGATTTCACTCAAAAATACCTCAGGGTTCAACTAAATTAAGTAAATTCAATCGCCATTTTCCCGCGAGACAGATTTAGCCATTTCAGGACCAGATGACGTTCGTAAACAGTGATTGGTCGGAGTTCGAGTTTATTGGAGAGCCACACCCCTTACACCCAAAGCAGACTCGGGAGAATCTGTCAATCAAACACATCGAACGTTGGAGGATAAAGAAGATATATCATGAAAAAAAATAGTTTTTGCAAGAACATTTTAAAAAGAGACAAGAGCCAAGCAGTATTGTTTTCGAAGAAAAACAGAATGATATAATGCTGAAATGTCTTATTTTTTTATAATAGAAGTCTATGGGATTTTGGCTTTCTGGAACCACTGGGTACTTCCTGTTTGGCGCTCGAGGAGGGGGACGCTCTGTCCAGTTCTCTATATACTGTCTATGAGTGAAGCGGGGAGCTTGTGGCCCACTCAGTGTGTTTTCTGCATAACAAATATAGTCTTTTTCAAACAACATTGTTTCATCTGCTTGTGAAATTCTCAGAGAAGCCATTTTAAGCTGAAATTTCTTTTAAAATGTCCTCCATCATTGGAAAGAACGCTATACGAACAAGTTAAAAACACCAAAAATATTACTTTCTTGGGGGTTAAGCCCATGTATTACAAACTGGATTGAAACAATAATTACTAAATTACATATTAGTTTGTTATTTTTTCAATTTTTTTTCTCAACAGATTACAAAAAAAATGTAAAAAATGGGTAAAAAATGGTAATCTATTTTTTTTACACATATTTTTCTTTCAAAAGTCCCATCAAATTAACTCACACTTGCAGAATATTATTTAATTATAATCATGCAGTTTTTAGATAAAATGAGATTCTGTCTCATTTTTAAAGATATATTTTCTATATTTCATTAAAACTTAAGGCAAAAAGGCTCATATTGATATCCCAGCATTCTTTTGTTTACATTCTTTCCCACTAGCTTACAGCCCCTCAAAACCCCAAGCTAACATTAGCATAAAAAAAACAAAAAGGCAAGCAATATTGGGGCTATCCAGCCGGTACCAGATTCCAGCTCAGACGAGGAAAATGAAGACGTTCATGGATCTATTTGTCTACAAGTGGATGCGTCAAAATTGGAGCAGAGAATGGAGACTTTGACCCGCCCAAGAGCTTTTTCAAATCGCCAGTTTTATTTCTCTCCTGATCCAACAAAATTTAAATAAAGAAATACTCAGAAATGCATTTTTAATCTGAAAATATTTAATATATCATGAGAAAAATGCTTCAAGAACATGTTAAAAGCACCAAGATTTTTAGTGGATTGGGTCTTTAAGCAAACCTAGAAGTACGATCCGTTTCTTAACTACATCTCTTTTACATAATCAGTGGAAATTGATAAGTAGAGCTCATCTTTTTTGTTACATTTTCTCTTTGCTCTCATTAAACCATCATTTAAAATAGTTTTTACTCAATTTTAAATATCAATACTCCTCTGAAAAAGAAAATTATTTTTATTTTAATGTTTAAAATCTAGTGTTTTTAATGCTTTTTCTAATGTGTTTCTTGCATTTCTACTATTGTGCATACTGCAGCTGGTTGTCCTGCCTCTGCCTTCACCTGTGACGATGGAGAATGTGTCACTAAAATGAATCCGGAGTGTGACTTCACCCCAGATTGTGCAGATGAATCTGATGAAGCTCACTGTGGTAAAAAAAAAAAGAAAATAACCATTATTTCATGATATCTTCAGTAGAAAGAGTTTTAGTTTTTTCTTTGCAAAAGCTCTCGGTGTGTTTGAACCCTCTTGACCCCGTCAGCGTGCGGTTCTCGGCCGGCTGTGGAGAGTCGGATTGTGGGCGGAGTTGACGCTCACCAGGGGGAGCTCCCTTGGCAGGTCAGTCTGAGGTTTCACGGACTTCACACGTGTGGAGCGTCCATCATCAGCGACCGCTGGCTGGTTAGCGCAGCGCACTGCTTTGAGAAGTAAAGTTTGATGAGAAATTAAATAAAAAAAAACCGGTATAAATACAATTCAAAATGATTCTGTTCTTCATGTTTTAGAGAAAACGACCCCAAAGAGTGGACGGCTCTGGTTGGAGCCAGCCAGAGAAAAGGGGACGAGGTCGGGTCCAAAGTAATGAATATCAAGTCCATAGTCGTGGCTCCGGCGTACGACCCGGCGACCACCAACAACGACGTGTCCGTGCTGGAGCTGGAGAGCCCCCTCACCTTCGGCCCCCACATCCAACCCGTCTGCATCCCCGCCACGTCGCACGTCTTCCCGCCCAGTCAGAACTGCATCGTGTCCGGCTGGGGCGCCTTAAACGAGTTCAGCTGTGAGTCTGCATGCAAACAGGAAGTCGGTTCACCGAGTCAGTGGACCGAGTGGAGTTTTAGGATATTCTTTTGTCAAATAAAGTCAAACAAGCAGCTACATTTAACATTTATTTCTGATTCAATATTATTATTATTATAATTAATATAATATATATATATATATATATATATATATATATATACACATATATATATATTTTGCTTTAGAGACTTTTTTTTAATTTTATGACACCATTTTTAATGACAAACTGTGAAAGTGGGTGGAGCCTAAGATCTAATTCAATAAAAATCACAACCACAATTGAAATATTTAAACCATGATGAAAAATAATGATGTGCTATAAACAAAGAAATTAATTTTATGAAGAATTTAAAAATCAACATAAAAATCACGTAAAATAAAAAATTAGACTATTAATTTTCCAATTTCATAATTGAAGAGAAAACAAGTTTTTGCACAAAATAAAATGTATATCTAAAGCAATTTAATTAATTTCAATATTTTTTGACAATTTTAGTTTATTCTAAGTTACATTTTATTTTTTTTGTTTATTAGATTATGAACATTTTTGGAGTTTCAAATCACTTTATACTTTGTTTTTTTTTCTGTTAAATTTCTCAAAAGTAACAAGCATCATGATATTTAGTTTAATGTGATGTTTTCTGAGTCTTAACTGTTAGAGTTCAGATGTTTTCTTGTCGTTTAAAACATATTTTTACAACAATCTTCACATAGGATTTAAGTATATTTGGTTGAAGCATAACGAGGTGACTACATAGAATAATAAGACTTTTAAGTAGAAATATATACATTTCTACAGACATGTAATGGAGGGAAAAATGTATATATCGCAATATTTGATTTGGTGATACGTGTATCAAATATTGACAAGTCAATGTTTAAGTAATTATTTGTGAGCAAACACAGATGCAGTGATTCATGTTGTGATCATTAGATAAAATAAATTTGACCATTTATTAACATGAAAGGTGTATTAATATTCAGGTAGTTTTTTTCTAAATCATTCTCAAATTATGCATCAAAATTGTTATGGTACAGTCCTGGGATATATCGCGATACGTATCGTATTAGGTCTGCCACGATTAGTCGACTAATCGACTATTGAAATAGTCGATTAGTCGTTACGAGTCAGAGTGTAGTAAAGTTGAAAGTTATAATTATTAATTAATAATTCTGCTAGCTTTTTGGACTATTTTGGCATTTATTAAGGTTTATCTCAGCTATATGCTAGCTATTTTGGCCAAATTGGAATTTTTCCATTTTCCATTTTTTAGTTTAGCTAATATTTCAGCTACATGCTAGCTGTTTTTTCTTGTTTAGACTTTTTCCATTTTTTTAAGCTAATTTGGAGTTTAGCTAATATCTCAGTTGCATGCTAGCTATTTTAGCTAATTTCAGAATTTTTCCATTTTCTATGCTATTTTCAAATTTTAGCTAATATTTTCGCTGCATTCTAGCTGTTTAACTAACTTAGACTTTTTCTGTTTTTTTAGGCTAATTTTGCATTTAACCAGTATTTTTAGCTGGCTATAAGCTATCAATTTCAGAATCTTCAGCGGCCAAATTCAGCTTACTTATCAGACTAGCATTATCACAGGTAATGCTATTTATCTAGTTTTTGTTAGTTTAAAGCCAATGATGGTTTAGATGTGTGCTTTACATCCAGCTTGCACATGAGCTGATTAGTTGACTAATTGGAAAAAATAATTAATTGACTATTAAAAATCATCCGTTGACGCCAGCTTATATCGTAGTGGATACACACGTACCAAGACTCTTTGAGTATATGTATTTGAGACTATGTCAAATGCAAGAGAGTGCGCGCTTTGATAACACAAAATACTGTGCAATATATTTACTGAGTGATGATCGATCGGGTGCCTTTGCTCAAAAGTGGTCAGGATAGGCTCCAGCAACTATGTGATCCCAGAAGGGGTTGAGCGGTGTTAAACGATGGATGAATTTATGGACGGATGTACACTGAGCTCTTCTGCTCCACAGTCTCGTTGCCTGCAACGCTGCAGAAAGCCATCGTGAAAATCATCGACACCAAGGAGTGCAACAGATCCTCCACGTACAACGGAGCTGTGAGCGACCTCATGATGTGTGCCGGGTTCCTGCAGGGCAAGGTGGACTCTTGCCAGGTCGGGGCCATCCATGGTGTCCAGGACAATGAAGAATTCAAACTCCATCATGAGATCGTAGAACTTTTACTCTTTGGTTTTAAAACAGGGTGACTCCGGGGGGCCTTTGGTGTGCGAGGGGGCCCCTGGGAAGTTCTTCTTGGCTGGCGTGGTGAGCTGGGGCGTGGGTTGTGCCCAGATCAACCGGCCTGGGGTTTATTCCCGCGTCACCAAACTGCGGAACTGGATTCTAAAGCACACGGACCCCAGCATGGTGCACGATTACGTTCAGCCTCTTCCTACCGTCCCCGCTCCTCCACCGACACAAGCAACCTCCGCCAATCTGTCGGTGACCTGGGAGGTGTCTTCTGAAGTGACCTCACCTGGTAATGTCACCCCTTCAGCTATAAAATCTTAGATATCTCACAACTTTTTTGATAAAGAATATTATTTATTTTTGCTGTTTTATTTACAAAAAAACTGATAAATATTCAGAAAAATATGAAAAGTGAGATGCAACATATATGAGTAGAGAACTATATCTAAGCAGGGTTCATTTGCAACTTTTCACTGACAGAAAAACAGAATAATTAAGATGAGCAGGAGCTAGTGTTTGAAAATGTATCTGAAGAAGTTCAAACCCGTACAAGTTTTCTTTTAAGATGCTCACATATAGCTTCGACAACAACTGCAAACTATGTTCTCTGGGGTTGTAAGGGGAAAACGATTTGGCGAAATATAGCGATGCTTAATTTGGCGAGCCTTTTACAACCAAAAATCATTTGGAGTTTAGAGTACTGCCAGAATTCATACTTAAGGAACATCGAATTATCAGGCAAATTTCCTATTGTTGAAAAATTTAAGGATTTTAAATTGACAATTTTTTTTTATTTAAAAAAAATGATCCCAGTAGTGTTTTAATTATGATTTAAAAAATTTAACCAAAATTCCACAGCATAAATGTGTTAAAAACCAGTTTTTTATATTGATTGAAGCCTCTGATTTGAAAATCTCCTCTGAGGGGGCGTGGCTTTTGGAGATCTTCACTGCTACATAAAAATGTCAAGCAGTATCTGTGATGTCCAGCCGTATGGTTCTGATCCGGATGTAAGCTCGGACAAGGGAGTGAAGATCTTCATGGTCTGAACTTTCATTGATTTACAATCCTTTCCAACTGCTGTCAAATGAGCCGCCGTTCACATTTCCGTGGTCACATCAAGAAGCTCCGTGGAGTCTGGTGGAGATTTTCCAGCGTTCTCATTCCTGCTACCGTAAGTATTGGATGAAACTCACACCAAAAATCCAATGATGCTGATTGGACCACAGAAATGTGAACGGCGGATCATTTGACTGCAGTCAATGTGAAGATCTTCTCTTCTTCAGAACCTGAACTAGACACGCGAGCCGGACCAGATAAAATTCATCTTTACACTTTTTACCCATCAATTGGTTTCTTGATGGTATTTTCAGTATAGTATCCCTCCTGCATTACAGCGGTGAACTGCAGTGACGGCTTCCAGTGCAGCTCTGCCTCGTGTATTTCCAAAGTGAACCCCGAGTGTGACGGACTCGCCGACTGTCCCGACGAGTTCGATGAAAGAAACTGCGGTAGGTTCTTCTGGACGGAGGCTAGCTTGAAAGAGGAACGCCGGTGTGAAGCGTGTTCTGTGTCCAGAATGCGGCCTGCGTCCAGCGCTGGGGCCCCAGAAGATCGTGGGTGGAGTTACAGCTCGGAAAGGGGAGTGGCCTTGGATTGGCAGTCTGCAGCACCAAAGACTTCACCGCTGCGGGGCCACGCTCATTCACAACAAGTGGTTACTGACTGCAGCACACTGTTTGAAAAGGTACTTCAACTTTAATGCAATCTTTAATGCAGCCCCCTGCAACCGTTTTCATGAAACTCGCGTTCAGTGACCCCAGTCCCACCAACTGGGCTGTGAGTCTCGGCTCGGTTCTGCGATCCGGAGCCGGAGCTCTGGTCATTCCCATCCAAAGGGTCGTCGTCCATCCGGACTTCAACGGCACCCGCATGGACCACGATGTTGCTCTGCTGGAGCTGGCGGTCCCCGCCCCCACGTCCTACACCATCCAGACGGTGTGTCTGCCCTCGCCCGTGCACCGCTTCCCGCAGAACGCAGAGTGCTACATCGCAGGCTGGGGCTCCATGAAGGAGGGAGGTGAGAGATGAGGAGCAAACTCCGCCTCCTACTTTGATCAAATCAGGGAAAAAAACTGAAGTGTTTTGGCTTAAAAAAGTAATAATGGTTTAAAGATGCACGCCAATAAAAAAGACAGTATTTTTTTTACTTTTTTTTGTTGTAAATTACTTATTTCTGTGCCAACAGTTCCGCCCACAACTAATGAACTACAGCCGCTCTGCAGAAACTATGTTCTAGAAAGAGTTGGGCACTGAAATTCGGTTCTAAGTAGGAACCGTTTTGATTTTTACCGAAACCAAAAGAAGCTGCTACGATCGGTTCTGTATTTCGGTGTTTAGTTTCATTGAAGGTCTGTTTGTCAATCACTTCTACTCCATTCAGTTCTTTGAAGTTCCAGACAATCATTCTGCCTTTCCGGCTAAAGTGGGCGGGCTCTTATAGCACCGCTGAAGGGGCGGGCATGAGAGCGTGCAGCGCTCGAATGTCCGGCCGCATTTCACAACAGGTCACAGAAGATTGACAGGTCGCTGCGTCACATCAGCCAATCAGGAACTTGGAAAATAGTAATCCAATACGAGCGTTTTGTCCTGTTGCGGCGCGGTGGTTCTCCCTCCGGAGCTCGCTCGCTCAATACGCCGGCAGACAGACGGCCGCAGCGTGGAGCGCGGGCAGCCTGCTCGGGTCTCCTGATGTTTTCCTTATTTGACAACAATAAAAAATGCTCTCCTATGTTTTCCTCCTCTTGGGTTAATGCCTTCAAACTCAGTCACAGAGACACAGAAACACTGTGAAAGCAGCTGTCATCCAGACACACCCTCCCTGGGTGAGATCAAAGCCCCGGTAAAGATTTCTTTTTTTTTTTTTTTTTGTAGATTTCACTCCTCAATAAATATTCCATTCATTGGAAGTGTGACATTCATAGACAGCAACGTCATGATCACGTTTGATAGGCGGCGAGAAGCGAATTTGTCGTGCGGTGAAAGAGTGGCGGGCCACTAGTTCTGATTCAATGGGAGCAGTCAGCACGTCAAAAAAACGACACTCAAAACATCAGTATTTGACACGGAGGTCTGAATCATGCGTCAATATGTGACTTGGGAATGAAAATGTGTTGATTTGGGAAGATGTAGGTATTGCTTTTTATTACTGAAGGAATGAAATTGGCACAGATTAGGAACCAAAACTAAAACAAAAGAACCACTTTGGCACCGGAACTAAATAAAATCCAGTCGTTTCCCAACCCTAGTCCTAGAAAACAGCAGTTTTTTTTGTTGTTTTTTACTAAAACCTTTATAACCATAATAAAAAAACCACTTGGAACAAATTCAAAACAGATTTAAAGATAATTGTAATGGGGCTTTGGAGGATTTTTTTGGTTTTGTAAAGTAGGAAAAGAATGTTCTAGTTGAAGAAATCTATTGCTGGTATTTCATGGAAACGTTCATTTTACGGGTAGTTCTCTATCATCCTTAATGCTATTTTTTTTGTTTTACTACCTCTCATAATACTAATTATCTTTAAGTCACACTGTAGCAGAAATATTAAAAACCCATGTTCAGATCAATATGTCAATAAACATTTTCTGAATAAATAAATAAATATTGGATAATTTTATTATTAATGTCCCGATGTTATCTTGCGCTCATTTCTAACTTGTATAATTTTGGCAGAATATATTTTTATATAGATTAAAAATTTGAAAGTTATTTAAGCTTTAAGTTGATTCATTCTGGAATAATAGTACTGCATGTTTTTATTATTTATAATTATGTTAAAAAGTTGTGGTTTTATGCTAGTATGGTAGCTGTTTTGGCTAATTTTAGCTTTTTTCAGTTTAGATAATATTTCAGCTAAATTCTAGTTGTTTTGGCTACGTTTAGCTTTTTTCCATTTTTAAAGCTATTTTGGAGTTTAGCTAATATATAAGATGCATGCTAGGTGTTTTGACTAATTTATGCTTTTTAAAAGTTTTTATGCTTTCTTTAAGTTTAGCCATTTCTTTAGCTACATGCTAGCTGTTTTGGCTAACATAAGTATTTTTTAGGTTAATTTAGCTTTTAGTTAATATTTTCAGCTGACTATCAGCTTCAGCGTTTTCAGCTATCAGCTTCAGCATCTTTAGCTATCACCACTAGCATCTTTAGCGGCCAAATTTAGCTTTTACTAGCATTATCGCAAATAATGCTCCATTTAGTTTATAATTATGTCAAAAAGTTATGGTTTTAAAGTATTAAAAATATGTTTTAGAGTGTTTAATAAATATTTATCCTGCTCAACTTGCAACCTAAGGTGTGTTTTGGATTTTGGCCCTTTGTTTGATTTAGTTTGACACCCATGAAAAAATCCAAAATTTGTTACATATGATTTAATTTGATTTATTGGTTTATTTCAAGCATTGAAAATAAAGGAATACCTCGAAAAAAAAATTATAAAACACAGAGACAGTAAACCCATTTCAGATATCAAGTAATAGGTTAGCAATTGAAGACGATCCCCTCTTCTTGACAGTGTAATTACTCAAAAATGAGATCTGAAGCCAAACAAAATTGTATCAGTAGGAAATCTGCTCCTGCATTTTTTCTGGTTGCACTTATCTGAACCAAAACTTCTCCTCTGCCTGGTTTTGGTTTCTTTTAACTGACATATTTCCTCAGGTTCTCTGACCAACTTGCTGCAGAAAGCTGAGGTGAAGATCATCGAGCGGGCAGACTGCCAGCTCTCCTATGGAGACGCGCTGACTCCAAACATGATGTGTGCCGGGCTCATGGAGGGAGGCAGAGACACCTGTTTGGTAAGATTCTCTGGATGGAAATCCTTTCCCTGGACACCTGGAGAGGTGTAGAGTTCAGAATAGGTCACCTCATTCTTCTTGAAGCTAAAGAGGAACTGATTTGTTCCTATTTCATCATGATGTCTTTAGAAAAAGTGAATCAGCCGTCAGTGGATTTTCTGTGTGAGTTTCATCCAATACTTACGGTAGCAGGGCTGAGAACGCTGGAAAATCTCCACGGAGCTTCTTGATGTGACCACGGAAATGTGAACGGCGGCTCATTTGACCGCAGTTGAAAGAGTATTTTGATGTTAGCTTTCATTATTTTCTGCTCTGAGAAACCAATGGATTGAATGTATTGATCACAGCAACGTCAATAATTAGTTAAAAGAGTCTTTGGTGAACTGGAAGGAGAAAGAATCAGGATTTTGGAGGAAGTTCGGTCCATGAAGATCTGAGCTGACATCCGGATCAGAACCATACAGATGGACTTTACCCAGATTGATGCACATTTTTATGTAGCAGCTGTGAAGATTTACTCTAGCGAGATCATGATCAGACGGGGGAGATCAGGGGCGGAGCTCCAAAAGCCACACCCCCTCAGAAACAGAGGCTTCAGATCAACATGAAAAATGGATTTTTAAGACATTTAGGTTGTGTGATTTATGATAAAACTTCACAATCATCATTAAAACATTACTAGGAATGTTTTTTATTTAAAAAATTTTCATGGGGGACTTTAAAGGAAATGATTTAATGACAATACATTACAGATTTTTAAATATATTTGACTTACTTCCTCATCTGTCATTTTTTTTCTCTTCTTTTTGTAAATAACAAAAATTTTGGCATTGTTAGCTGTATAAATTCCGCATCAAACTACTAAAAGAACTATGTAGAGCACTGGAATTTAAAAGCAGTTTGGTCACTACTTTTTTTTTTAAAGTAAATACGACGTCCTCAAATAAAAACCTAATAAATATGAACATTTTTTGAAGGCAATTTGGTGTTCAGATGATAAAAACTTGGATAGTTTATAAAAAATAAATTAAATACTTTTATTTTTTAATGAAAAATGTTCAAACACAATGCATTGTGATGTAATTTACACTAGTTTTTTCCAGAGATTACTTTGATTTTGGATTTGTAGATTTGGTCAGCCCTAAAAATTGGACACCACCTTTAATTTCTCCCAAACATACATGATTGATTGTTTCCCTCTTCTTTCAGGGGGATTCTGGAGGCCCCCTGACTTGCCGTGACCCCTCCGGCCGGTGGTTTATCGCCGGCGTGACCAGCTGGGGTCACGGGTGCGGACGAGTCGGCTTTCCGGGGGTTTACACTCGCGTGACATCGGTCAGGAAGTGGATATCAAAATACCTGCCCTTCTAGAGAAGGAAGGGGAAAAAAACAACAACACACCTTCTGAGAGCTCAGAGATTTCTAATATTCCTCACAAACTGTACTGTACAAGGACTAAAGTCATGGCAGAGGCCGGGCACCAGCATTTTCAGCTTAAGCTGCTGAATTTAGGTGCAGAACTTTTTTTTTATCACAGTCAAAAGGTTACTAAAAAATTTAGCCACCACATTGCACAAACTGAAAGTATTTATTACATTTATTTATTTTCCAAAAATGTAATATTTTGTGTGGGTTTCTTAATCATTTAGTCACAGACTTGAAAGCATTTACAGGTGAACAGAATTCTTCATTGGAGATGAACCCTAATGTGACGGAACAATCAAAACGTCACATTAAGGCTCATAAAATATGTTTTCTAAAATAAAAATAACCTCAGAATTCACCTTACTTTTTATGTGGCTAAAATGTATGCTTCATTTATTTTTGGTGCTTTTTTCTGGTTAAATATTTGTGATGGATCTGTAATGTTCATGCTTTTATTGATGATAACCCTTTAAAAAAATGACTGTTTTTTTCCCTCCATCTGCTCGCTTAAAGGGGACTGAGTTCATCCAGCGCGCTAAAAGCTGCAGCTCTGTTTTCGAGGAAGCAGGGCCCAGTGGAACAAGCCCCCCACTGTGGAGGCCAGGATATAGAGTGACACCTAGAAAACATGTCAAACAGAACGGTTTTGTTCTCCGGCCGTATTTTGATATCAGGCTGTCTGCAGGCTTGTGAATGTCAAAACACGGAGATACACCGAAATATTCCTTCCAACTAAAAAATGTAATCTTGTTTCTGTGCTCAAATCTTATTTTTTAATAAATTGAAATCTGTGATCGAATCGTTGCCCAACGTGTTCGACAACCTGAAAAGCGAAGGGTTTGGTGCTCTCTAAAGGTTTAAGTCAGATTTTCAATACAAAGAAAACCCTACCTGAGTGAAACGGAGTTTAAAAAAGCATTTTAACAGAGAAACTTGTAAGGATTCAATAAATTCATTTAAGGGGGAAAATTTGACCATTTTTGTTCTGTTTTAGTGCATCAGCATGAATTTACAAACAGAAAGTCTTATTTATTGACTTCATTTTCCAAGCAAACTGTGACGCCGTATTATTACTTTAACATTTTCTGGGTTTATGAGCACGACAGCTGTAAAAACTACAGGAATTAAGCTTCATTAGTGACTTTTTATCCTGAAAGATAAAGTAAAACTGTCCACAGAGACACCATTATGGTTCGGAGTCCACAGGCTCTGTTTTCCTGTCATGGAGGTTTTACGGTTGAGATTGCTCCAATCCTCGGCAGACGGGAAGGACGTTCACAGGCGAGCTCTTTCTCTTTGTAACCTGGAGTTATACGTCCGGGATACAGTGTTCCAGGCGTCCATATATCGGTCCATGCACATGGCAATGCACTTCTGTAAAGAACATCAACAGAAGACGAGAATTAATATGACATTCTACATTTATATGGGGGGAAAAAAGCTAAATTCTGGACGACCACCTTTAATTAAATGGTATAAAATATATATACAATATTTTCTTCTAACTACAATATTTACAAAGCTAGAACCTCACCTGCTCAGAGTTATCCAGAGTACTCCCAGGTTTACCTATGCACTTCTTGAAGCATTTATCAGTCATTCTCTGAAAAATAAAAACATAAATTATGAGTGTGTAAACATTTTAGGAAATAGGCTAACAAAAACACAGAAAACGTCCACTAAACTTCATAATATGACACTTAAACAACCCCTTGCTAAACCCTGCTAGCTTAGGAAGTCCAGCCATTGATTTACCTGCAGAAGCTCTTGCGCGTTAGCCACCGCGATCTGCACTTTCACCTGCTCCATGATGGTTCCGGTGTCCATTTTAGCTCCAGATCCTCCGGAAGAAAAGTCTGACCCAAAGCTGTCCATGTCTACCCGAATCCCGGCTCAGAACCACGACTTTAGGGAATTCTTTGACAGCACACGTGTGTAAAGCTGTAGCTAGAATCAACCAACGGGGCTTTTCGATGCCCTTGAATGTAGCGGAAGTTCAAAAACGTCACTTCCGTCGAGGAAACTCAGATCGACGGGGAATGTAGTTTATTTGTCAAATCTTCAGAGCTGGAAAACTTGTAATAACATTTACATATTTTAACATTTCGTTTGATTGTATAAAAAAGAAAACGATAATTTTTTTTTTGTTATTTTAGGTAAATGTTTTATTCATAAATTTCATTATCTGAAAGAAAAGACAATTTTTTTTTGTTTTTCAAAAGTGATCTCATGCTTTAAAAAAAAACAAATAGACCTTTTCAAAAATACTTAATAGGGAATCTAAAAAAAAAAATCTTGAATTATTAATCAGTTTATTTTTAATTAATTTCTTTGTTTCTTCTAATTTTATTTCAATAATTTCATTTAATTGTTTATTATCCCACAAACTATTATAAAAATGTTATTTTTGTTTGATATATTTATATATTATTATCAATACTACTTCTATTAGTGCTGCTGCAACTACTATTACTACTCCTACTACTAGTAATAATAATAATAATCTGTTTTTTAGACCTATCTCTAGTTTTCTATTTATAAGATGCTATAATGGATTTCAAAGTTCAGAATGAAAAAATAAAGCTGTATAGTTCTAAATGTTATCAATATGAAGAATAAAAAAATATTACAGTAACAATAGTTACCCCTCTTGAAATTCCCAAATTACTTGATTTGGTCTACAAACAGAACAATATTTAAGAATTCTATATTCATAAATGTTGTTTTTTTTTTTTTAAATGTTGGTTTCTCTCAGTTTTTGTTGGATTTAAAAATGAAGAACTTCTGTAGAAAATGTCTTTAAAAGAATCGAAAATACTTAAATCTCGTCTTAATTGAATCCCTAAAAAGTAAATAAAAGTAAAGTAATTAAAATAATTGTTATATATTCATTTATTCAAAAATTATATGTATTTTATACTCTAATATTTAGATGGTGTTTAGAATTTTACGATTTAAGCTTTTTATAGCAGTAGTGTAAACACCAGTTTTCCTGAAAGTGCTTTTAGTACAAGATTTAAAATTGATTTAATTTTTGTTAAATAGCACATTTCCAGCCAAAGAGCTCCTCAAAGTGTTTTACTCTGATAAATCTCCTGATTTTATGAATAAAATATGATAGTCATAGAACTAAATTTATCAATAAAAGTAAAATTTTATTTAATTAATTGCTCAATTCAGACATTATTCACTCACCATTTCTTCCAGTGTATTTCTCTACAGTTTATTGTTCTTTAATGTAAATGTTCTCAATACATTTATCTTAAAAAGAAAATAAAAACAAAGGTAAACGATGAAAGGAAAAACTCAAAATGGTTAAACAATTAAACAACTGATAGTTAAAATAGCAATTATATATTTTTTAAAAACCAGTCAAATTAAAACTTAACTTAAAACCAAATAAAAACAACTTTAAAAGCTAAAAAAAAATTTGTTTTGAGGTCCTCACATCTTCAGCCCCAAGGGGGCGCTAAAGGAAAACAAATTCCAACTGATTTGGTTTCTTTGTAATGTGATGCAACCTGTGGAGTTTGTGGTAAAATAATGATTTCATATGTGGCTACACTTGCTCAAACGTTCACCTACAAATACATCACTGTTATTCCTCAACGTGTAATTTGAAATTCTCTTTTAACAATTGTAATTGCATCAAACTCGTCATATGTAGCTGAAGCTGAGGTCTCTTTGTGAGGTTTTGTTTTTGGTGCTCAGACCTCGGGAATGAGGGTGACCCCCCCTCACACCATGACCTCACAGAGGAGAGAGACCACCTGCCTCGACCGACCAAACATGTGGTACAAAACAGTGACGGTTAGTGTCGTCTCAACGGACGCTTTATGGCAACACTGGGGGGCATTGAATAATAATTGTGGGGGGTCTGATTAGGGACGTTCATCTAGAAATAAATTAAACCCAGATTATAATCATGAGTTCATTAAACTAATCTTCTTAAAGTCATAATCTTAGTTTATGCTTGAAAACATTTGGTCCAGTGTTAGAGCGAGGGACTCCAGCAGTTATGAAAAAATGGGAATGTTATGCATTTTCTTACATAACCCATTCCGTTTTTTTTTTTTTGCTTTAATATCAAAATTAAATTTAGCCATTTGAGCTTTAATTACACATTCCTCCTCGTGGATGCTGACTGAAAAACACCAACAGGCTCCTTTTGACAGAAATTTTTTGACTTTTAATCTTCAAAAGCAGCTGCTGAGTGACGGCGAGGATGGGGAGCGAGGCGGGGGAAACATGAGAAGTGTGGCATCCACTTTGCAAGTGGGGCTCCTGCTGCTGGAGTTCAGTCAGTTCAGTGCAAACGGGCACAGTATGGCCATTGTCTGAGCAAAGATGATACCAGGACAAACAATCGAATCAAAAAACAGCCGGATGTGCTCGAGAAAACGGTTTATTAAAGGATTTTTAAGCACAAATAAAACTTCTTCTCTCTTATTAAAGAGGTAGTTTATACACAATTAGACGGATGTGACGTGAACGCACCGTCTTAATTCCATTAATTCCATAAAAACATGTTGGGGCACATCCTCTAATAACTCTGTTTTAATGTGTGTCAGTAAAACACACCTCTTTTCTTAAACATTCTCAGCTTTGTTGGACATTTTGCTTGCTCAAAGCTGAGGGAAATTCTGGGTGATATAACCTTGAAAAATTCATCTGAAGTAACTGTTAAATTTTCTCATAAGTACTTAACCTGCAATCACAGGATTACCGAGACTGTTAGTTCTGTGGAGCAGGCCTTTCATGCCTGGCACTGCAGGAGGACGAATGATGGCTTAAAGCTTTCTGCAGCGCAGGAAGAATTGCAAGAATGCAAATCTCATGAAAACATGGCGGGCATCTTTAAGCAGCTTAAAAAATATTTTCTTCTTTTTTTTTTCCAATATTGAACGTGTGAACTATTTAGCTCAAGCAAAATAGGGAGCAAATTTGACTTCAAGGGATTCGAGATAAACAACAATATGGTTCTTGGAGTGTCAGACGATTCATTAAAGCTTTTGTGATCTGTTAATCATTTCAAAATGGCTCCCTGAGACAATACCAGCAGATTCATCTTTAACATCTTTATCACTTTCTTTATAAAAGGGCGTGTTTTGACCTTGTAACGTCTGTTTGTCAGCATAATCATTTATTTTTCACTTTGTTCTTCATGCCTCTGTTTGCTTCCTGTGTTGTCCCTCTTTCCCGCTCCCCTCCGGAGGAGCAGAAGAGATTCCAGGTTGCTCGTCTTGGCTCCTGTTCTTGGTCGTGGACCTCGCCTCCGGCTTGTCATGTATTTCGGAGCAGGAGTAATTCCAGATTCCAAGTGGCTCAACTGTTCTTGGCCGTGGACCCTGCCTCCGGCTCATCTTGTATCTCAGGGCAGGAGAGATTCCAGATTCCAAGTGGCTGCCTGTGCTCCTGTACTCGGCCGTGGACCCCACCTCTGGCTCGTCTCATGTATCGGAGCGGGAGGGATTCCAGGTTCCAGGTGGCTCACCTTTGCTCTTGTTCTTGGCCGTGGACCCTGCCTTCGGCTTGTCTTGCATCTCGGAGAAGGAGAGATTCCAGGTGGCTCATTTGTGCTCTGGTACTCGGCTGTGGACCTCGCCCCCAGCTCGTCTTGTATCTCAGAGCAGGAGTAATTCCAGATTTCAAGTGGCTGCCTGTGCTCCTGTACTTGGTCGTGGACCCCGCCTCAGGCTTGTCTCGCATCTCGGAGAAAGAGAGATTCCAGGTGGCTCATTTGTGCTCTGGTACTCGGCTGTGGACCTCGCCCCCAGCTCGTCTCGCATATCGGAGAGAGAAATATTCCAGATTCCAGGTGACTCGCCTGTGCTCCTGTACCTGGTCATGGACCTAGCTCCTGGCTCGTCTCAAACTCTACTGGGGATCAGAACCACAAAAACTCTCCAGCCCTCTGCATCGTTCTCATAAAAACTACCATCTGAGGTCCAACAATTTCCTTACATTTTGTATTTCCAAGGTCCAAACAGAAAGTACTATTTTGCTCCAGAAAATGACTGGAACTCTCTCCAAAACTCCCTTAAACTTACTGTTATCCCATCACATCATTTGTTTAAGCAGAAACTCCAACAGTCCATAGTTGACTGCTGTACTTGTTGATATTTTCCTCCTTGTTTGTCGTCTGTGTTGGCGGTTTTAATGTCACTGTCAATATTGCTTGAGTTTGTGTTTTTTTTCTACTTTTATTTTCCTGGTATTACTTTTGCTTGGCCTTCTTGCCAGGTCATTGTGGGAAATGAGAATTTGTTCTCAGTTGGTTACTTTTTTTTTTAATGATCAAAGGTTTTTTTGGCAGTTTTAATAATATACATCTTCTGAAATGCTTTATACAGTATGGCTAAAAAAATGACTTTATATTCAATTTTTATGTTTAAAATATTCTGTGTTTATCGTACTGAATAGAAAATGTTAGTTTTAAGGTTAGTGTACTGTTATATTTGTAGTATTTTTTTATAATTAAAATAATAATAATAAATGGTTTATTTAAAAGGAGAAACTAAAAATCACAATAAAAAACAGAAATAAAAATGCAAAATACATATACAAACCCTTGATATTCAAACAGAGTATAATATATAACAGAAATAAAACATTTAAAACATTTAAACAACACAGCATTTAAAAAAAATAAATTTTATTGTAGTTTTATTCTGAACCAACTTGGTACACAGTGTGGTATATGTAAAAAAAAATAAATAAATACATTTAAAAGACCTGAGATTTATGGCAGTGAGTGTTGACAAAGGAAGATCTTTGTTCCAAGTTGAAAGAAGGAAAAAGAAAGTGTGCTCGTCGCTGATTGGTTGATCGGCCGGCATCAGCAGGATGGGGCGGAGTCTCGCAGAGCTGTGTCTGGTCTGTGTCTCCCCTCCGCTCAGAGGCTGCGTGGCTTCAACCGAAACACTTCAGCCTTTAACTTTTCTCTTCTTTGTCTTAAACCCGATAAACTTCCCAGTTTGACGGTAAACAAATGGCTCAATCGTTTCCGGTCTGCCTACAACTCGACGCAGTTTTAAACCCCGAAAATATTTTACTCTAAATTGCGGCGTAACTTCAAAGGAATCGAGGACATAAAAAGGGGGAATCGAACCAGCTTCGTCTGAGGTAAGAGTTGACGCTAAACCATTTCCTGTATTTTTCGTGAAGATTTGGTGTTCCTCTGACATCGAACATGTGAAGCGTTTTAGTTCCGAGTTGTAATTCTGGGTCTTTTGACGTGTTTGTAGTTTACGGCCGCGAGGCTTTTCCGGCCGTTGCTAACTTGGGAGGAAAGTTGAGCGCGTGCTGAAACGCCGCGTGCAGAAACGCCGAGCGGAGTCTCAGCTGCACACAGAGAATTGGATTTCACGCCGAGTCTCCGCGCGGAAGTCCATCGAAGCCCCCCCTGTTTCCAGCAGAACTAAATAGCCGACTTAAATTTATCTGCCGGGAAACAATAGAGGCTGTAAAGCGAGAGATATTGGTGGTTTTCAGGCAGACTGCAGGCTTTGTCCCGGCAGGTGATTACCATAAGAAAGCGAGATGTTTTATGGATGCTTGAATGCAGAAAGTGTGCTGTCAGAGGAGAAGCTCCCCCATCAGAAGGACTTAGTGTTCATCTGTTACATAATTTTATCCTTGAGGTGTCACTTCATATGTGGGCTTCAAAGCCTTTCTCCTGGCACCATCTTTGCTTGAGATCCAGCTGGTGAGGAAGAGGAATTTATTGGCTTTGCCTTCAGTTGGAGGTGACTCACAGCAGCTGACATGTTTATAGGGGTATAGAGATGGGATGGAGGATAACACACCCAGGTGTTGCTTCTTTATTTAACACAGATTCAATCAAACTGTCTTTGTAGAAGACTGAAAATAGGCTGTTTCTCCTCGGTGTGGTTAAACATGTGGTGCCACTTCATGTGGATCAGTGAGTTTTCTGTGGGAGTGTTCTCCACCTGATCTCCTCTTTGAAGTCTGAAGTTCATTTCCGCAGGTATATCAGCTGAAGAGGTTGTTTAACCATAAAATGGAGTGTTGATGGTGCACATCAAAGGAAAGGTCGTGACTTTTACTTTACCTTTTCACTAGGGATGTAACGATTCATTTTAAACAATTCCAGTCGCATCATAACTTTACGTTGCCAATAGGATTCATAAGAGGGCTGCAACGATTAGTCAACTAACAGACTATTAAAATAGTGGACAAATAGTTCAATAGTCGATAAGTCGATACTTTATATTATATGAAGTCGAAGTATACTAAAGTTTAAAGTTATAATGGCATTCTGTTAGCTTTTTGGGACTATTTTGGCATTTATGACATTTTCTTTAAGCTATTTTGGAGTTAAACTAATATTTCAGCTAACTATTTTGGCTAATTTAGGATTTTTTTTAAGGGTAATTTAGAGTTTAGCTAATATTTTAGCTACATGCTAGCTATTTTGTCTTATTTAGGATTATTTTATTTTCTTAGGCTAATTTGAAGTTTAGCTAATATTTCCGCTACATGCTAGCTATTTTGGCTAGTTTAGACCTTTTTTTCTCTTTTTTTTAGGCTATTTTGGAGTTTAGTTAATATTTCAGCTGCATTCTAGCTATTTTGGGTAATTTAGGATTTCTTTTCAGTTTTTTTTTAGGCTAATTTGAAATTAAGATAAGATTTCAGCTAACTATTCTGGCTAATTTAAGATTTTTGAGTTTTTTAGGCTAGTTTAAAGTTTAGCTAATATTTCCGCTACATGCTAGCTATTTTGGCTAGTTTAGGCTTTTTTCATTTTTTTTAAGGATATTTTGGAGTTTAGCTAATATTTCAGGTGCATTAAAGCTATTTTGGGTAATTTAGGATTTTTTCAGTTTTTTTAGGCTAATTTAAAATTAAGCTAATATTTTAGCTACATGCTAACTATCTTGGCTAATTTAGGATTTTTTGTTTTTTAGGCTAATTTGGAGTTTTGCTAATATTTCTGCTACATGCAAACTTTGGCTAGTTTAGGCTTTTTCATTTTTTCAGCATATTTCTGGAGTTTAGCTAATATTTCAGGTGCATTCAAGCTATTTTGAGTAATTTAGGATTTTTTTAGGCAAATTTAAAATTAAGCTAATATTTTAGCTACATTATAACTATCTTGGCTAATTAAGTTTTTTTAGGCTAATTTGGAAATTTGCTAATATTTCCGCTACATGCTAGCTATTTTGGCTAGTTTAGACTTTCTTCAGTTTTTTTAGGCTATTTTGGAGTTTAGCTTGTATTTTTCAGCTGCATGCTAGCTGCTTTGGACAACTTAAGCTTTTTTCAATATTTTTAGGCTAATTTGGCATTCAACCAATATTTTAGCTAGCTATCAGCTTCAGCAATTTCATTTATCAACTTCAACATTTTTAGTCATGAATTTCAGCATCTTCAGCTATCAGCACTAGTATTTTCAGTGGCGAAATTCAGCTTAAAGCATTGTAGGGCTGGGTATTGGTTACAATTTCCTGATTCGATTCAGATTTTTTCTATTCTTTTGATTCTTCAGTGCAATTAAATTTTAAGTTTACACATTTATACACATTTGTTTAGAAATACATTACAGATCTTCTATGTAATTTGAATACATTTATATTAATCTGATACAGTTCACATACTGTAAAATTAATGAATAAATTAAATGTTGTACTTCTACTTTTTACATAACTTGATGTGAAGGATTGCTTCTTCTGTCACTTTCTGCTACCAGGTCAAAGATGTCTGTCAGCAACCACGAAAACCGGAAGTCTCGCTCCAGCTCTGGCTCCATGAATATCCAACTCTTCCACAAGACGTCTCATGCCGACAGCTTGTTGACTCAACTCAACCTGTTGCGCAAACGCAAAGTCTTCACTGATGTCGTGCTGAGGGCTGGCAACCGCTCCTTCCCCTGCCACCGCGCTGTGCTGGCCTCCTGCAGCCGCTACTTCGAGGCCATGTTCAGCGGAGGGCTCAGGGAAAGCCGCGCCGATGACGTCAACTTCCACGACTCGCTCCACCCGGAAGTTCTGGAGCTGCTGCTCGACTACGCCTACTCGGCTAGAGTCATCATCAACGAGGAAAATGCCGAGTCGCTCCTTGAAGCTGGAGACATGCTTCAGTTCCATGACATCAGGGACGCAGCAGCAGAGTTTCTGGAAAAGAACCTGCACCCATCTAACTGTCTGGGGATGATGCTGCTGTCCGACGCCCATCAGTGCCAAAGACTGTACGAGCTGTCGTGGAGGATGTGCCTGGCCAACTTTGCCACTCTCTTCAGGACTGAAGACTTCCTCAGTCTGCCCGGAGACAAAGTCAAAGAGTTGATTCTGAGCGAGGAACTGGAGGTGGAGGATGAGAGTCTGGTGTATGAGGCTGTCATAGACTGGGTCAAGGCAGACATGGAGCAGAGGCACGGCGAGCTGCCCGAGCTGCTGCGCTGTGTCCGACTGGCACTGCTGCCCGAGTCCTACTTGCTGAACAACGTGGCCTCAGAAGAGCTTGTGATGTGCCACAAAGTGGGCCGTGAGATCGTTGAAGACGCCGTGCGGTGCAAGATGAGGATCCTCCAGAATGATGGCATTGTAACTGGGTTCTGCGCGCGGCCCAGGAAAGTCAGCCAGGCACTTCTGCTGCTGGGCGGACAAACGTTCATGTGCGATAAAGTCTACATGATCGATAACAAGACCAAGGAAATCACCCCCAAAACGGACATCCCCAGCCCCAGGAAAGAGTGCAGTGCCTGCGCTATCGGCTGCAAGGTGTGTACGAGACAAGAAATGCTTCAACTGTTTTCTTTAACAAGTGTTCCAGAAAATTCAATTTCTCTCCTTTCTCTTTAGGTCTATGTCACTGGAGGCCGTGGCTCTGAGAACGGAGCATCCAAAGATGTCTGGGTCTACGACACCTTACACGACGAGTGGTCCAAAGCGGCGCCGATGTTGGTTGCCAGGTTTGGACACGGCTCTGCAGAACTCGACCACATGCTGTACGTGGTGGGAGGACACACATCTCTTGCTGGATCCTTCCCAGCGTCCCCATCCGTCTCCCTCAAACAGGTGGAGCAGTACGACCCTCAGACTAATAAGTGGACCCTGGTGGCGCCCCTCAGAGAAGGCGTGAGCAACGCTGCTGTCGTCGGTGCCAAAAACAAACTGTTTGCTTTTGGGGGCACCAGTGTCAACAGAGACAAATATCCCAAGGTGCAGTGCTTCGACCCCTGCCAGAATCGGTGGTCGGTACCTGCAAGTTGCCCACAGCTGTGGCGGTACACGGCGGCGGCCGTGTGTGGCAATCAGGTCGTCGTGATTGGGGGGGATACGGAGTTCTCGGCCAGTTCTGCGTACCGGTTCAACAGCGAGACGTACCAGTGGTCAAAGTTCGGTGATGTGACCGCCAGAAGGATCAGCTGTCATGCCGTGGCCTCAGGAAACAGACTTTATGTGGTTGGCGGCTACTTTGGGGCTCAGAGGTGTAAGACTTTAGACTGCTACGATCCATCTTCAGACTCCTGGGACAGTGTGACCAGTGTGCCGTACTCGCTCATTCCGACTGCCTTCGTCAGCACCTGGAAGTACCTCCCAGCATAGAGAGAATCTCACGCCATTTTTGGTGAGTAATTGTTGTACACACTAAAAAAGACTGTACTGAACTGTTTGTTAGCTGCCAGGGCCACTTGAGTCTGGGACAGCCAGTCCAAGGCCTGTCACTGGGGTATAGTTGCTAGTGGCAACGCACTATCTGGCTGCTGGTGTTAAACAAACATCGTGGAATCCTGGTTTGGAGATCAGAAAGAATGTCAGCAATGCTGATAATTACAAAGCAACGTCTACACATGGCCTCTGGAAGCGACAGGAGTGAACTGGAGAGACGGGAGATCAGGTCTGAGCTTGTAGAGTCAAGAGGGCACAGCTGGAACGGCCGGCCTTTATATGAGACAAAAATGATATTCTATTTTTTCAGTAATTTACAATAGAAAATCTTTAGTTGCCCTTATTTTTGGATGTCTGCAGTTAAATTGGTTAATACAATTTAAAACACATGTCAAAATCAAGGCCCAGGGGCCGGATCAGGCCCTCCAGATAATTTTATTTTGTTGTTATTAATGGCCCAATGTTATTTTTCACTTATTTCTTATTTGTATAATTTGAAAAAAAAAAAAAAATTATGTGAAGTAAAATTTAAAAAATATTTAAGATGCAAGATGATTTATTCTGGAAAAACATTCCTGCATTTTCATTATTAGTAATTATGTTAAGTTACGTTTTTAAAGTTTAAAAAAATTGGCATTTTGCCAACTTTTTTTAGACAGTTTTGGCATTTACTACGATTTTAAGCAGAATTTTTTGCCTAGTTTACATTTTTAGTTGAATTTAGTTTTTCTTGTTTTGTAGTTCAGCTAATATTTGAGCTACATGCTAGCTGTTTTGGGTAATTAAGGCTTTGTTTACGTTTTTTAGGCCATTTTGAAGTTTAGCTATTTTTTTCCACTACATGTTAGCCCTTTTGGCTAAACGGCTTTGGATTTTTTTGTTTTTTTTTTAGTTTCTTAGGCTAACTTGGTATTTAGCTAATATTTTAGCTGGCTATCGGCTTCAGCGTTTTCAGCTATCAACTTCAGCGTTTTCAGCTGTCATCTTCAGCGTTTTCAGCTCTCATCTTCAGCGTTTTCAGCTCTCGTCTTCAGCGTTTTCAGCTGTCGTTTTCAGCTGTCGTCTTCAGCGTTTTCAGCTCTCATCTTCAGCGTTTTCAGCTCTCGTCTTCAGCATTTTCAGCTGTCGTTTTCAGCTGTCGTCTTCAGCGTTTTCAGCTGTCATCTTCAGCGTTTTCAGCTATCATCTTCAGCGTTTTCAGCTATCAGCTTCAGCGTTTTCAGCTGTCAGCTTCAGCGTTTTCAGCTGTCGTCTTCAGCGTTTTCAGCTCTCATCTTCAGCGTTTTCAGCTCTCGTCTTCAGCGTTTTCAGCTGTCGTTTTCAGCTGTCGTCTTCAGCGTTTTCAGCTGTCATCTTCAGCGTTTTCAGCTATCATCTTCAGCGTTTTCAGCTATCAGCTTCAGCGTTTTCAGCTGTCAGCTTCAGCGTTTTCAGCTGTCATCTTCAGCGTTTTCAGCTATCATCTTCAGCGTTTTCAGCTATCAGCTTCAGCGTTTTCAGCTGTCGTCTTCAGCGTTTTCCGCTGTCATCTTCAGCGTTTTCAGCTTTCAGCTTCAGCATTCTCAGCTCTCATCTTTAGCGTTTTCAGCGCTCATCTTTAGCGTTTTCAGCTATCAGCTTCAGCACTAGCATTTTTAGCAGCCAAATTCAGCTTACAGTATTCACACAAGCATCATCACAGGTAATACTAAATATTTATAATTATGTTAAAAAGTTAAGTTTCAAAGTTTTAATAATTTGGTTTTAGATTCTTCAATAAATGTTTATCCTGTTCGGCCCGCGACTTTAGTTTTTTTTTGGATTTTGGCCCTTTGTGAGACTGAGTTTGACACCCCTGATTTACAAGGTTCACCATTTAATTTTTGTTTTTCAATTAAATATTGGTTTTGTGCCTAAATTCACATTCCAAATTTAATTTTTTGATTGGTTTCTTTTTCTAAAAACCCAATTCTTGTAACTGCTCAGTATCTAGTTATCTGCCGGATCAAGAATGCCTTCCACTGTATCGTGTGTTGACAGAGCAGCCTGTTCCGTTCCAAGAAACAGGAGCAGTTAAGAAACCGTATCAGGAATTCTAGAAGGGAACAATGGAGCTGGGAGGATCCCATCTCAAGGGTGTATGAGTGTGTTTTCCTGCGACGTCTCAGATCGAACCTCCTAAAAAGTTTTGCTTGGCCTAATGCTCCCGAGGAGGAGGCAGGTGGCAGTTTTCACACTTTCACGTTGGATCGGAGTTTCTCCCTGAGGTGTTTCTCAGACTGAGCATAAGGAGGTGGAAACAGGAGGCTGGCTGGCGGTTGAAATGAATCAAGGAAACGCGGCGATTTCTCAGAGCTTTGTAGGTTTGTTTTTCCCACTTGTGCCCTGTGGCGGCAGTTTTAGGTTTCAATGACACGAGGCGAAGCTTTCAGAAAACAGGTGCAGTCGATGAAAAATGATTTAGAGTTGGATAAACTGTTTTTAATGTTCTGATGAAGGATACAGCAGCCTGTGTGCTTTTTATGAGCAGCTTTTTTTGGGTTTCCTTAGGATTTTCTGATTGACAAGACTCAGAATAAGCTTCATTTCTTGGCGGGTAGAGAATTTTTGAGGAAGCTGCAGAGAAGAAAAGGGCTTATGCGTGGCTTGTGTCTACAGTACACAGCTGGAGATGATGGAGCTTAGCGTTATGAGACTGCTGTATCCATGGATTTTTAGTGTCGGGATGGAGACAGACGGGCTGACTCTGAAAGATCAAGCCCTTTTATGAATTCTCACAGTTACAGTAGTCACCAGCTCGCTGTTGACTGCTCTGGTGTTTAATTATGGCAGAGAGTGGGGGCAGGAATCTCATGTTTCCACCTCGTTAGGCCGGCTTCCTACCCTGACACCGGCCATCTCTTTCTCATCAGAGGGAGAAACGAGCGGACAGAAGTGTTAAAGCGGCGCACGCACCATACAGACACATACTTTTGTCCTACAGGAACTCTCCTGAACCCCAATCGTAGCGTTCACTGTTGGGGTGTAACTAGCACTGGTCAGTCTTACCCCAAGTGTAGGGCTGTCACGATTAGTCGACTATTTGACTATTAAGATAGTCGATGACTAATTTAAGTCGATTAGTCGTTACTTTATACTATATGGAGTCAGAGTGTAGTAAAGCTGACAGTAATAATGATATTATGTTAAGTTTTTTGACTATTTTGTCAAATAAATTGTTTAGGCTAATTTGGAGTTTAGCTAACGTTTCAGCTACATGTTAGCCATTTTGGATAATTTAGGATTTTTTTGTTTTTTAAGCTATTTTGGAGCTTAGCTAACATTTCAGCTACATGCTAACTATTTTGGCTTATTTAGTTTTTTTAAGCTAATTTGGAGTTTAGCTATTATTTCAGCTACGTGTTAGCTGGTTTGGCTAACGTAAGCTTTTTTTCTTTTTGTTTTTCAGGCTATTTTGGAGTTTAGCTCACATTTCTGCTACATGCTAGCTATTTTTTTGGCTAATTTAGGCTTTTTTGTTTTTTTTGGCTAATTTTGAGTTTAGCTGTAACTTTTTTTTAACTTGTCCTGTCGAACAGCTGAGCAAACAGATACGGGCTGAGAGCCTCTTGTGTTGGGCAGATTTTACTGTCACTATGGGGGTTTATGGAGTATAAACCACTGTTGTATTTCATGCTAAACTTTATTTATATTTATAAGTTTGTATTTTTTGTTTTTGGTCGGACCGGATGGAAATAAGAGGGGGTGGTGGTGTTGTTAGCTATTATTTCAGCTACAAGTTAGCTGTTTTGGCTAACGTAGGCATTTTTTATTTGTTTTTTTAGGCTATTTTTGAGTTTAGCTAATATTTCAGCAACATGCTAGCTGTTTGGACTAACTTTTGTTTTTGGTTTTTTTACTTTCTAACTATATGTCATTTTTAGGCTAATTGTGCATTTAACTAATATTTTAACTGGCTATCAGCTTCACCATTTTTAGCAATCAGCTTCAGCGATTTCAGCTATCAACTTCTGGGTTTTTAGCTATAAATTTCAGCATCTTCAGTGGCCAAATTCAGTTTTACACACTAGCATTATCTAGTTTTTAGCTAGTTTAAAGCTAATGATGGCTAAGATGTGTGCTTTACATCCACTTCTTGCTAGACCTGATTAGTCGACTAATTAGAAAATATAATCTGTGATTAGTCGACTATTAAAATTATCGTTAGTGGCAGCTCTACTTAAGTGACGATTCGATTCACATATCAAGCTTCAGATTACTTGCTTACTTACTGATATATGTTTGTACAGTTACTATGTCTTTTTACTGGCTTTATTAAATTAAAAAGATATGTATTAAATCATCATCATGTATACTTTTGTTTAGAACAGGAGATCAGAATCAACAAAACTAGTAATTACATTAATTGCGTAAACTGTTACTGTAATCAAAAGAATGTAGACACTGGGCACTGGATTACTTTGATTTGGTAAAACAACAGTTGGGTTAACTTTATTTACCTAAAATGTGAATAGATTTGCCATCAATTCTTGTTTACTTTTCACACACTGGTTGAGTTTTTGGCTAAAGATGGATCAATGGTAGGATTGGATTGTTTTAACCAATATCGACTATGAATTGTATCGTGGGCCGCAAATTATGATATGAATCAAATCGTTAAAATGAATCTAGTTCCATTTGAAATCTAAGGACAAACAACAGAAGCGATAAAAGTGGAATGTAAGTAAGACCAGCAGAAGTAGAGCTATATTTTACGCCGTTTGGCAGTCAAGACTAACGTCTGCCTAAAAATACTTTGCTCCCAAGGCTGTCAACTTTCAGCTGGGGTTAGAGAGAAATGCAAGTGTGTGCGTTGGTGTGTTCATTTCCTCTCTGGTGTTTTCCTACCAAAAAAAAACCCTCCGGTCAGCTGGTTTAAGTGTTTTTCTGTTTGTTGTAAAACCTCTCGTTTTCCACCGTTTTCGCACGCGGTCAGCATTACCTAATCTTTCCAGAGCTGGTCAGCGGCGCTCTAATTTGGGAGGAGTGAAGGTGTCGCCTCCGTTCTCATTAGTAAACGTTTGTTGTTGTTGCCTCGCGGTCCAGAGCCGCACATGAATACCAGGCGCTCCTGTTCTTTGTCACCACCTCCTGTATTTTTGAACCCCCCCGTTCATTTCCACCACATGCTCCACCAGGGCTGCCGCAGAAGTATTTCTGAACAGTTTATCAGCTGCGTCTCTGCAACAGTTAGAAAGCCTGCAGGACGACATCGGATTCATTTCTCTCGTATAACCTTGAGGGTCGACAGTCAGACGGCGTTCCATCAGGTCTGGTTGGTCACCAGATGACAGATGAAACCGGAGGTCCTTCAACGTTTTCTCGCATACTCTGTCCTCTTTAAGACCCCAACATTAAAGGAGGCATTTACAGCGACGTGCTAGTTACAAACTCAAGAATGTCATCTTTTACTTGAACTGCCTCTCCACCTTTACTGCCACAAAACAAAACCCATGTCCTCCTGGAGTTACAGCACGTCTTCCTACTTTAGGAATTCATATCAGGACAAAGGAATGCAGGTTTGAGAAGCCAGACGCTTCAGTGCAAACAGGCAAAATAGTTTAAACGATTAAAAAAAGGATATAAATGCTGGAAAAATAGGAAAGCTTTTGACAGTTTTTATTGTTTGTTGGGAATGCAAACAGAACAGTTGATCAAAGACTGATCAGAGCTCACTGGGGTTGTGTTCCAATTCCCCCCAAAACCCCCAACTACCAAAAAAAAAAAAGTGCCCTGGATTTTAAAGGTAATCCGGATCCGATGCTCACTAGTTTTCTTTCGTTTTCTGAACACCGGATGTGACGTCACTGATGTCACGAAGTGAAAATCGAATAAAATTAAAAATTTTGCAACGTTTATTTATGACTCCACTGTGTTCTGATGGTGAAAATCTGGATGGTTTATTCAAATATTACATTTAAACACGTTTTTTTGTTCAAAATTGTTGCAGGGTAGTTTTTAGCAAAGACTTTAAAAGACTTTAAAAATGTTTTCTTATAAGAGTTACTCCAAGTTTATAAAGATGTAAATTTAGTCAGCAATATATGTTTACGTTCCGAGCGTTAGCATTAGCTGTCCTATGGGAAATCCCATTATATGTTAGCATCACGCTAGCGGACTTTAGCTTTATGCATTGTATCAATCTCTATTTTATGCATCAATTATGTATCTATGAAGTTCAGATCAATTAATTTTATCAACCCAGTCCAAAACGTGTTGCTCTGTGCAACAATCTCTGAGGCAAATTAAGTTCTAAAACCAATCCGCATTCTTCCCCTCTCCCTTCCCCTTCATTTAGCCCTCCAAACGGAGGGTTATTAAAAAACAGTGTCTAATATTTTGGACGCGACTTTCGTTGGATGACGTCATCAATAATGGCCGGTGCTTGAATATGCATAATAATAGCGGTTTTATTACTGTAAAAAGGTCATGCTACAAAAAAAGTCATTACTTACATTTAAATGTGAACTTCTGTGGTTCGTAGCGCGCCCTCGTGAAGAAAAGCACTTCTCAGCACAACGCGGTTTACCCTCGTGATGGTGGACTTCAGACCCCTCCGTTTGGAGAGTGAAATAAAAAAAATAATAATCCTGGACACGACTTCCACTTAAACTACCACTTCAAATTAGGCGGAAGGGAAGAATTCGGATTGGACCCTAAGAAAACTACACCTTTTAGCCAAAAAGACTTCAAAATAGATCAAAAGATGATCGGATTGGGTCCCCCTCCTTCTTGAAAACCCATCCCCCAACCGATAGGAAAAATAATGAAATTATAATTAAAGATTAATTAAAGATACTTCAAAATAAACTGCAGATAACATTAGCAGCTTAATCACAGCGAAGAAAGAAGAAATATTACGACTATATCGTATCTTTTGTCTTTGAATCTTTAATTTTCCTATATTCTGTAGAATGTAATAATTTCCTTTATCAGTTCTTTTATTTATTACAATTTTCCCTTTTTGCAAATTAGTGTTTAATCAAAAAGAATTCAGAAAGTGCATCTTAATATAATAATATAGATATTTTAGACGGAGCAGAAAAATTACAATTTTTACTAGAACTTTATCTTCTGTTCCATCATACTTAAGTTTAAATAACCTTTTTTTTTTTTTTTAAGATTTTGTAGTTTTACTTTTGAACTTCTAAAATGGATCAACTAAAGCATCTTACAATTTTCTGACATGTTTTTATTTTTCAAATTTCAGTTAAAATGTCAGATTTTTTGAGTTCAGTGCACAGGAGCATTCAGTGTTTCTGCCCTTTTTGGACCCATCTGGCACCCTTATAAAGATAATATGGAGGCACCTTTGGGGAAAAGACGACAGTCTATTTCAGTTGCATTAATAGCAAAGCTGGTCCCCCCCCCCCCCCCACCCCCTTAAAGCAACAACAACAAAGCAATCTCTCCTCTGAATGGCCCCCAACTGTAGTCTTTGAGAAGTGGGCGTGGCTCTGTGTGACAGGGCACACCTGGAGAGGTCCAGGGGGCCGCAGAGAACGTCTTCTGCCGAGTCCCCAAACAGCTGCTGTAAAACAAAAAGGTCAGGACGGGATCCTGGAGGCCCCAGTAACTCCTGACTAATGTTTTATTAATGGCTGGCTGTGAGAGCCACCAGGAGCACAAACTGAATGAGGCTTTTATTGCAGCGTCTGTGTACAGAACAGCCTCACGTGCACTCACAAACAACACCGAGCAGCGCCGCCACAGCTCCGTGGCGTGTGCGCTCGCACGCTTTGTTTCCGCTCCCCTGAGTAATCAGTTTGCCACATTACAGCCCTCAGCGCGGCCGCTGCCATTTGCATAAACCTAATGGAGTTTTTATTGGCCTATTTCTGTACGCCGCGTGGAACAAAAAGGAGGAGACAGAAGACGATGCTTAAAATGGCTGATTAATCACCTAAACTAATTTGATTACATCCTTAAAAAAGAGACGGGCTGTCATACCTCAGAAAGCCAGCTGGGGTGTGATGGACTGACTGTCCGCCTAATCTGAATTAAAGTCCAACTATGTTTTTTTCTTTAGTAAAATCATTCCCAGTGGTCTTTTAATTATGATTATACAATTTTTAGCCAAACTATATGTTTTTATTTGTTTTTTTATAACAGTGGCAAGAGCTCTTTAGAAATTTGCCTCTGAGTTTTGGGCAAACTTTCACTCTTGGCTAGTTGCACCTCACAAGCCCATGCTAACATTAGCATAGAAGAAACCGGCGAGCAATAGTGGAGATATCCAGACGTACAGTTTTGCTCGGGCAAGGGAAATAAAGACACTAATGGATCTATTTGTCTTCATGTGGAGGCATGAGAATTGGATCTGAGAAGAGAGACTTTCGAGCTTTTTCGAACCGCTGGTTTTCATCTGCTCCTGATTCAACACCATTTGAAAAAAGAAATACTCAGAAATTATTTTATAGATGTCCTACTAGAATATGTTAAAAGCATAAAAAAACACAACTTTTTATTGGAGGGGTCTCTAAGGTAAATTATCTTAAGTAAGAATACTAATGCGATACTTTTTCACGGATTACAACAACAGATTTTAAAGTATTTTGTCCTTTTAGAAGTGTAATGCATGCCAAACTTATTGAAACCCTCTGATTCTATAAAAACTACATGGTTATGATCATTATTAAAATTATTTTCAAACATATTAATAGTAAATGTGCAATGTGACACGTGTAGTAGTGCTGCAACAAACGATTATTTTAATAGTCGACCAATCCCCGATTATTTTTTCCGATTAGTCGACTAATCGGTAAAACACTCATCTTAACCATTATTAGCTTTAAACTAACTAAAAACTAGATATATTCCATTACCTGCGATAATGCTAGTGTGAATGCTGTAAGCTGAATTTTAGTGCAGATAGCTGAAGATGTTGAAATTTATAGCTGAAAACGCTGAAGCTGAAAGCCAGATAGAATATTAGTTAAATGCCAAATTAGCCTAAAAACTGAAAAAGCCTAAAAGTTAGCCAAAACAGCTAGCATGCAGCTAAAATATTAGCTAAACTCCAAAATAGCTTAAAAAAACTTAAATTATTCAAAAATAAAGCAACTGAAATGTACACCAGACTAGCCTAAAGAACCTTAATAAATTCCAAAATAGTCCAAAAAGCTAGCATATTACAACTTTCAACTTTACTAAACTCTGACTCCATAAAATATAATATTTTAAAAGTCAATTATTGTCGTTGATTAGTCGACTAATCATGGCACCCCTAACATGTAGTGGATAATAATAGTAATAATAATGGTAATAATAATAATAATAATAATAATAATAATAGTAACAACAAATGTAATACAGACTTTTTTGAAAGACATTGACTATATTAGAGAACTGGACTGAGTAACCCCTCCCCCCGGCATTCCAAACAGGAAGTACCTGCTGGTTCCAAGAACCCATAGACTTCTATAGAGAAATAAACAGCTATAACTCAGTTATGTTTCAGAATAGCCATTCTTGCTCTTTTTAATTTTTTTATTATTTTTTTCTTTATTGCAAATTATTCAAGTTATAAACTGACCAATCAGGTGCCTGAATAAAGATCTCCCGCTGAACGTTCAAAACATTTGACAGATTTTGTGTTGCCCGCTTTCAATTGTTAGGAGTGCTCACTCATGATTGGTGAGAGTCGTTGTCATGGGAACGATCCATCCAATCACTGCTTACTGGCAATGTCTGGTTCCACCACTTCAATTCTTTGGAGCCAGAAGTACGTCCAGTTCTCTTATAGAGTCGATGGATCTGAAGCTGAAAGAGTCTCGGTTCACAGGAATTCTTATTTTAGATCTCAGTCAGGATTCTGTTGTTTGGGTCATAATAGATGCAGATGAACCGCTAATACTTCAGAATACAGGTGTCAGCCAAATTCATTGTATGTTAAAGTGGGTGAAAGGTGAGCGGTGCATTCGTCACTCCTCGCCGCGTTCCGTGTAGGCGACGCTGGCTCGCCGTGGTGGCGAAACGGCGTGTACTTCGTTCCTGCCGGGTGAGGCTGACCCTCCGGGGCTGTCGGTCAATCCATCAAACACGGAAGACCTTTGTCTCGTGTCGTACCTTTTAGCGAGCTGCCGCACAAAGTTCAAGTCTCGCCGCGACAACATGAGCGCCGGGAAAAGGCCACTCTCACCACGGCGTGGAGTTAAAAATAAAGCTGCAAATCTTCTTAAAGGTTAATGTCCTGTTGAAGAGCAAGCAATGGTTCAGACGGAACAGGCTGAACTTAAGGACAGAAACCTCAACTTTTATCTATCAGGAGGTTTGATGTAATCTTTAGACGGTGGATGTTCTGGTCTGAGATGCTCCGTTTTTAGAAAATAAAGTTGTAAAATTGTGTTTTTGGTGCTTTTAAAATGCTCGTTTCATTTTTCATCTGCTATATCATAAGCTTCATATCAGAAGCAGACAAAAGTTTAAATCCGCTGAGCGGGACACAAGCGCCCTGCAACAAGGAGGGGAAGGTTGGCTCCGCCCACTATCCCAAGGTGAATTTATAATTTCTGCAGAAACTATTCCCTAAAAATCATCAAGTTTTTTTTTTTTTTGGCTAAAAACTGCACAAAGTTCATATTTATTGGTTTAGTTTGTCATTTGTAATTTCTAATACCTTAACATAAACAATTTCCTTTAATTAGTTAAACAAAATAAAGAATAATTTGGTTCACAATATCCTGTTCTGTTAACCAAAGACAATATGAAAGATACGGAACAACTAATGACCAATAAATAAGACTTTGTGTTTTATGTTATTTATATGAGATTTCTAAGACAATTTACCATCAATTTATAACTCCTAAAATCTTCATTTCTTTAACATATCGGATTTCTGCACCATTTAAATGTAATTTAACTTTTCTATTGCCAGAAAATATCATAAATTTAGTTTTATTTTCATTTAGAGAGAACTTCTTTATGATCAAACCGTTTCTTAATCAAGTTAAATTCTTGTTAAACAATATAATCATAATTTAAAGACCATCGGGAACGCTTTTACAATAGATCTAAAGTGGATCTTTGAGGCATTTGGTCCAGCTGAGATTGTGGATCTACGGAGTCTCTGCTGTCCGATGCGTCCTGCTTTAAGTCATCTATCGGTCGTCCACAAAGCTCCTCCTAGTGTTTTTGATGTGACCTGATTTGAATCCAAAGCAAAAACCGACCGATGTCTCCATCCTGGAGTCCTAAAGTAGTGTTATATAAGCTCTGTGCAGTCACGCTGGAGCCAACTCGAACGTCTCCTGCAGGAAAAGAAGGTGCTTCTTCCACCGGTTTCAAATGCCACAAAGCCACAGGCCAATGTCGGTTTTATTTTTTAGTTCCTGGAAGATTCATCTGAATTTTTTCCTACGTTACAATTTATTTAATGAAATATTATATTTCTGACTAAATCGAATGCCTCGAAGACTGAATCCAAAATCTAAAAATACACCTTAGGTCGTGGGGCGAACAGGACAAACATTTATTGAACACTCAAAAACTACATTTTTTTTAAACTTAAAACTGTAACTTTTTAACATAATTATGAACTAGATGTAGAATTAGCGGCGTTAATAATTGTGTAAATGCTGTAAAATGAATTATAAATCTGAAGATGCTGAAATCGATAGCCCGCTAAAATGTAATCATAGCCAAAGAAAAAAACTAAATTTTTGCTTAAAAAACAGCTAACATGTAACTTGAATAATTAGCTAAACTTAAAAGCCAAACTAGCAAAAAAAGCAGCTAACCTAAATTTGCACAAAACATAACATTCTGCTTTTGCTAAATTAGCCAACTAGCAAAAAAAGCAGCTAACGTGTAGCTGAAATATTAGCTAAACCTTAAAAGCCTAAAAAAAAAAAGCAGCTAACGTGTAGCTGAAATCATTGCTAAATTCCGAAGCAGCCCACAAAAAAAAAAAAGCCTGGATTAGCAACAAAAAAATGCCAAACTAGTCCAAAAAGCTGCAGAATGCCAATTTTTTAAACTTTAAAACCGTAACTTTTGAACATAATTATGAATAATAAAAATGCAAGAATATAATTAAAAATAAATCATCTTAAACCTTAAATAACTTTCAATATTTTACTCATCATAAAAAATATTTTGTCAAAATTATACAAGTTAAAAATAAGACAAAGATAACATCGAGCCATTAATAACAATAAAATCAAATGATCTGGAGGGCCGGATAGAATTACCCGGAGGGCCGGATCCGGCCCCCGGGCCTTGACTTTGACATGTGTGTAGTAGACTGTTGTTGACAAATTCTGCAGATCTGTTTTTGGGTTTTATTCTTTTGTTGGTTTGTGCAGACTCCGGTCTACAAGCTCAGCAGGTGTTTTTAGGTTTTTAATCCCAGACCTGATTGTAGGTTCTCCATCTTTGTGCCGCAGCACAATGCTGTGTTTGTGTCGCTGCTGCTGCTGCTGCTGCTGCTGCTGCTGCTGCTGCTGCTGCTGCAGATGGATCCGCCCGGGCTTCTGTCAGTCACAGCAGAGAAAGCTCATTAGGTTATCCAAACAAAGCCCCCAGTGGAGCTGGAATGTCAGCGTTCTTCCTCCACGTCTGGGAAGCCGAAGCATTAATAAAAAAAAATCGAAGGTGAACATGATGGTTCATGATGTTTCATGATGTTTAACCGTTTCTGTGGTAAAGAGATTTCTCAAACTTGAGTCATTTTCCGATTTGGAGTCTATCTAAATAAAGCAGATGGTTTTAAATGCGTCTTCCCCCCATCGCCTCCCTCAGACGTTTATCACCTAGCAACAAAAAAGCCTTGAGCAGCCTAATCCCACATGCCGGGGCTGCTTTGGTTAAACAACGCCTGTCCTGGCACATTATTAATGCGATGTGGGCAAGCCTGACGGAATGGTCCGGTGATGAGCCGAGGACATCCAGAGCAAACACTGCCTCCTTGTGCATTCATATCTCCCCGTCTCTCCCCAGGTGAGCCGCGGCGTCTGCGCCTCCTCTTCACCAGCTCCAAGAGGAAGAGGAGAACGATGAAGATGAAGGAGTTTTCAAATCTAATCACCGCTGGATCCAGCCTGATGGACCTACAACCCGTTTACTCAAACGTTTGTGTAACTTTCCCATGCAGCCGGAGCAGCACCGGTTGCCATGCTAACAGCAGACCCCTCAAAGCCATTCCTTTAAGAACATGCCCCCATCACCCCCCCCCCCCCCCCCCCCCATCACCCCCCAGTCCACCCACTGGGGCAAATAAGCTACAGCAGCCGGGGCTGCCCCATCACCCAAACGCTTCCTTCACACCTGGACTCCATCCTCCACCTCATGTTTTCAGGGTCAAATGTTGTTTTCATGTCTGAGAGATCGAAATTTTACCAAGTTATTGGAAAAAAATCCAGAAAAAAAAGTGCCTTTTATCAATGAAATGCCGTTGATCTAAGAACGCCATTTTACTCTTCCTCTAGGGCTGCCACGAACGATTATTTTAACAGTCGACTAATCGGGTCATGTGCGAAGTGGATGTCTTAACTGTCATTAGCTTTAAACTAAAAATAAAGACAATGAAGAAGATAGTTTATAAACTCTTAATGAATCACACAGCCTCTGTCCTTCATTAGTTTCTGGTATTAAAACAAGATTAAAGTAGAAAAGTTACATTACCTGCGATAACGCTTGTGTGAATGCTTTTTGCCGAAAATGGTGAAGCAGTTGACTAATTGTTGCAGGATTACTAAATGTTACATTTGCTAAAAGACTGCACATTTTGTTAAAGTGCTAAAGCTGACCTAAATTTCTGAAAAATTTGTAGAAAATTAGCTTAAAAATCCCTAATACATGCCAATTTTGCAAAATATTTAGTGTTGCTTAAATAAAAGCTAAACTTCGCATTAGCCATAAAAGCTAGCTCGTTGCTTAAATACGAGCTAACTCCAAAATAGCCTAAAATTCCTCGGTAAACTAAATTAGTCAAAACGTTAGCTCGTTTGGTAAAATATTAGATAAACCTCAGTTCTTGTCAAATTAGCCAAAAGGCTAACACATTGCTTAAATTAGCTTCAAAATAGCTTAAAATTCCTCAGTAAAGTAAATTAGTCAAAAATGTTAAATGTTAAAAAAGAAGCTAAACACTAAATTAGCCTTTAAAAACCTCAGTAGATGACAAATTAGCCAAAACGTTAGCATGTTGCTAAAATACCCTAAAATTTCTCAGTAAACTAAATTAGTCAAAACCTTTAGCCTGTTGCTAAACTCAAAATTAGCATGAAAAACCTCAGTAGTTGCCAAATTAGCCAAAAAGCTAAAACATTGCTTAAATACTAGCTAAACTTCAAAATAGCCTAAAATTCCTCAGTGAACTAAATTAGTCAAAAATGTTAACCTGTTACTAAAAAAAGAAGCTAAACTCTAAATTAGCCTATTAAAACCTCAGTAGATGACAAATTAGCCAAAATGTTAGCATGTTGCTAAAACATCCAGGTCGTTATTGTAAATAAGAACTTGTTCTTAATAACATACCTGGTTAAAAAAAGGTTTAACAATAACAATTCCTCAATAAACTAAATTAGTCAAAAACATTAGCCTGATGCTAAAATATTAGCAAAACTTAAAATTAGCACAAAAAACCTCAGAAGTTACCAAATTAGCCAAAAAAGCTAACACATTCCTTAAATACTAGCTAAACTTCAAAATAGCCTAAAAATTCTTCTCTAAAGTAAATTAGTCAAAAACATTAGATTCTATTTTAGCAACAGGCTAAACACTAAATTAGCCTAAAAACCCCAGTAGGTAACAAATTAGTCAAAAACGTTAAGTGTGTTGCTAAATTGGGAACTATTTTTCACTGAAAAATTTTTGATCTCACTGACTTAAAAATAATTGTATTTTTTTCACAGCTTTTATTTAACTTTACTAAACTCTGACTCCATATCATATATTGACTAATCAACTATGGAATTAGTCGTTGACTATTTTAAGTCGACCAATCGTGGCAGCCCTCTCCATCATGGACGCTCCTGAAGCTGCAGATCTCTGGCGTGTGGCGGAGCACAGACGACCGTTTTGGAAGTGTGTGATTTAGAAACAATCCTCCTGTCTGTATTTTTAGAGCTCCCACTCGGGTTTTCCTCAATTTTGGTGAGCTAAATTTGTACCTTCTTCCACAGCGTCCAAAATACCCGTCGTGGAGCGAGCGAACGTGGCCCGTCAGTTTGCGTCTCAGGGTTTTGTGTGTTTTTATCTAAGGTGATCACAGATTTCCTGTGAGCGTGTCGTATTTTTGTGAGTTTTACAGAAACTTCTTTATAGAAACTGAACTGAAAATGTGTTGGATACAAACTTTGCCAAAACTCAACTAACTTTTGTGTCGTTTTGGATTTCAACAGCAAAGTTGTGTCTTCTTTTTCCTTTTTGTACTACTTTCAGTGGAAGTCTTGTTTGTATAAAATTGTACATTGACTTTGTAATTATTTTCTAGATGCCTTTGATTTGCACAGTTTGTTTGAGAAGAGTTTCCAGTGATCTTAACTTGGCGTTTCGTCTTAACGCGGCTTCGGTGGTGTAAATAAAAGCCTTTTTTGTAGCGTTATCCTCCTTTTCCTAAAAGCTTTTTGCTCCGTTTGACATCAGCATCCACATATACCGAGCTGATAGAGCCTGTTACTACTGTACTGCTCTGACTTAGTCAATAAAAAGGGTCTTGACGATGAACCTGGCTCGTGTGTGTCCTGTTTTTGCCGCAGCAGCTGTGACCTTAAGCGCCGCAGGCAGCCGTGTAATCATGCAGGTGCCGCTGACATACTTAGCATAGTTTGTGAGATGGGAGCGGTTTAGATCTGGAAGGAAAACACGGCTTTGCTTCTGTCTGTTGGAGTTTCTTTATCACACTTTGGCTGTACATTCTGTGAAATCCTGTTGAATATAAAGATTAAAGTAGTTAGGTTTTCAACTTAAGCTTTAAAAGATTAAAGTAAAAAATGATGCATCAGATTTTGAAAAACATTTACTTTAAATAAAATCCAACTAATCTTTTTAGTGTTCTTTCAAGTTTAGCTAATATTTTAGCAACAGGCTAACATAAAACATTTCTGGGTTGTAATTATATTTTCACAACAGTTGAGACTCAAAATATAAAAGTTATGATGACATTAAAAATTAAAACTGGATAAAAAGTTTTTTTTTTTTTTTTAAAGTCTAGTTTTTTGTCAAATCTATCATAAGTTATCAGGGGTCCCCAAACTTTTTTTTCTTCTGTGACGGGGGGCCGGGCTCGGTTTGTAAGCTAACAAAAAAAAGTGTAACGATCGCAGCCTGAACGTAAATATTTATGGTTTTCTAGAAAGTCACACATAGCCAAATTTAAAATAATTCATTTCTGTGATCTTCCAAGAAAAAGACGATGGAAAAACGTTATAAAAACTAGATATTTAGCATTACCTGCAGTGGATTAATAGCTGAAGATGCTAAAATTGATAGTTGAAAACACTGAAGCTGATAGCTAGCTTTAATGTTAGCAAAGTGACAAATTAGCAGAAAAAAACTCAAAAACATCTAAATTAGCCAAAACAGCTAGCATGTAGCTTAAAATATTAGCTAAACTAATAATTAGCCTGAAAAACTAAAAAAAAGCTTATATTAGCCTAGCATTTAGTTAAAATATTAGCTTAATGCCAAATTAGCCTCATAAAATTTAAAAATCCTATATCAGCATCAATAGCTAGCATGTCGCTAAAATATTAGCTAAACTCCAAATTATCCTAAAAAACTGGAAAAATGTTTAATTTAGCCAAAAAAGCTAGCATAAAGCTAAAGTATTAGCTAAACTCCAAATTAGCCTAATACAATTTAAAAAAAAAGCCTGTCTTAGCTTAAATAGCTAGCATGTAGCTAAAATATTAGTTTAATGTCAAATTCCCCTAAAAAGCTGGAAAAATGGCTAATTTAGCCAAAACAGTTTGGGGGGCTGGGCCAAAAGTTGAGGAGGGCCGGATGCGGCCCGTGGGCCGTAGTTTGGGGACCCCTGCATTAAATGGAAAAAAAATCATCATAATCATAAAAATCATAAAAATAATTTGCTATAATTTCATTAAAAAGTTCCTCTGAAAGTGACACAAAGTCACACTTTACTTTGCAGTAAATCCACAGAGTTTAGTTAGTTAGTTAGTTAGTCAGTTAGTTATTCCTTTATTTTGAACATACAAAAAAAATACATGGTGAAAAAAACAAGAAAATTGAAAATTTTTATATAAATTATAAATAAAAGACATTACAACTCAATTATATAGTTCGAAATGGAGTAGGAAGAAGTTAAAAAAAACTTTTTTAATCCTACCCCCTAACAATATAACTTAATTTTAACCTTTAATATAAATAATTTCAGAAACTGAAATTTAGTACCTTTTTTTCTTTTTTTTTTAATCAAACATCTGTCCATATAATCAAACACACACAAGGATCTCTACTCAAACATGTACATGTATACATGTCTGTTGTGCGTGCTTTGAGGACTCTGAAATTGTTTTCTTTTCTTAAACTATAACTACCCAATCTACCCAATCTTACAACATGCATAGTGGTTCTACAGAAGTTTTGCATGTACTTCACCAAATGTCGGAACAGTAGGTTAAGTACGGCAATACAAGAGAATTATAAAGTATCTGGCGTGATCTGAGATTCAGAAAATGTTTCTGTTCTCTCACAACAAAATACACAGTGAAAAATAATCAAAATCATGACAACCGTAATCATGAAAAAATAAAATGGCAATTTAATTAACAGATAACATCTTTAATGTGATAAATCTTTAAAAAAACAAAGCTATATAGCCTGCATGGTGGTGCAGTGGTTAGTGCTCTTGCCTTCCAGCAAGAAGGTCCTGGATCAAATCCCAGCTGGAGAATCAGAAGCACCAATTGGGAATGCTTCCTTCAGAACATTGAAATGGAAAGTGGCCAAGGAAAAAGAATGAATGAATGCTTTCCAAGTCAGTAGTTTATCTATTAGACTAAAACCTGTAGAATTCATTCTTTTTGCTTAACCTCTTTCCTTTCTCAAGCCTAGCCCAGGTGCCCATGAGACCCCATACAGTGTTTTTGAAGCTCCAGGCAGGATTTGAACCATGGCCTTCTGACTGAGAGGCAGTAGTCCTAACCACTGTGCCACCATTTGGCCCAGAGTGTTTTGGAAAGCACTTCTTACTTATTTACACACTGAACGGTGTAGACGTAAAACTGGTTCTGGACCACAAATCTCTCCACATTTTATATTGTTCATTGGTCTTACTTTACTTTTCTTACTGTGTAGATGTTTGAGGAAGTAACTATAAGACAACGTTACATTCACTTTCAATTCTTCAAATGAGAGAAATCATTCACAAAGCAGGTTACCTGGAGCACACAAACAAACTATACAATCAAAATTACTCACATTCTATGATCTACTAGAGCAGAGGTCAGCACCCTTTAACACTAAAAGAGCCATTTGGTCTGTTGTTCTACTGATCCAAACCTAGAAGGAGCCGCATTGACTTATCTTTGATTTTCATTCATAACCTTCTTTTTGTTTTTTGTTTTTTTAATAAATATGAATGTCTACTTTTGTCATGAACAAAAGCAAAAAAATATATTAAAATAAACTGGTGTCTCTTAAAAAGAAAACGTTTTAAACATTTTTAACTTTAATAGCAAAAAAGCTAGCTCGTTGCTTAATTACTAGCTGAACTTCAAATTAGCATAACATTTCTCTGTAAATTAAATCACCCAAAAATTTTAGCATGTTGCTGAAATAAAAGCTCAACTCAAAATTAGCCTAAAATCCCTAGTAGATAACAAATTAGCAAAAAAATGTTATTGCTTAAATAGTAGTCAAACTCCTAATTAGCATAAAAAACTAATTAGAGGCCAAATCCGCCAGAAATATCTACTTTTGTCACAAACAAAAATAAAAAAAATATATAAAAATAAATCTCTTAAAAAGAGAATTTTTTAAAACGTTTTTAACTTTGGTAGCAAATAAGCTAGTTTGTTGCTTAGATGCTAGCTGAACCCCAAAATAGTCTAAAAGTCCTCAGTGAACTAATTTAGTCAAAAACGTTAGCATGTTGCCAAAATATAAGCTAAATTCTAAATTATTCAAAAGAAATCAGTTGATAAAAAAAAAAAAAATCTTAAAATATCAGCATTTTACTTTTACTAAAACAAATTAGCCAAAAACGTTAGCATGTTGCTAAAATAATAGCTAATCTTCAGCCACCAGGGAGAGATTAAAGAGCCATTAAATGATATTTAAGGCAGAAAACAATTTATTACCAAACAATATCCAAAGATTATTCATTAAAAATGAGGAAAAATACAATCTTTGGGTAAAAAATACATTTTTCATGCATAAAGCACAGACAAATAAAATGTGTGGAGTGAAACTGTGGAACAGAACCAGTAAATGCTTGAAACAATGTCCAAACATAAAAATATTATATACTTTTAATTAGGACACTGAACTTTACTTTGGGTGCTCAGAGCTTAGGAATATATTGTTCTATTATTCAGGGCTGAGATTTAATAAGATATTTTTTTCTTCTTCTCGCTCCCTTTCAGGTTTTTGTTGTTTCAATGATTTTCTTATTTGTTGCTCTACATACTTTTCTTCCATGTCTGAAATAAATGCTTTGAACTGAACTGAACATCTGCTTTTCACAGAAATTACTAAAAAGAAAAGATGAAAAAATGATTTAAAGCTACATAAATAAAAATAATAAAAACATTAAAGATAATACATATGCGCACACTGTATATATTTATGAAAATAAAAAGAAAAATTACTGGAAAAAGGAATAAAAACAATTATTCAGGGTGGTTTTTATATCCATTTTTAACTTTTACATGTTAAAAATGGAGGAATTTAAAAATTATCATACAAAAAAATAGAATTTAATATCAGAAATCTGAAAGAAAAATGTTGTGGTTTAAAATCATCACCAAGTGAGAAAATAAATAAATACTAAGATAAATGAAAAATGTCAAAACATTAGTTCAATTTTAAATAAATAAAATAATAAAGTTGAAGATGAACATTATCTTCAAACGTGACTAAAAAGATGCAGAGAGGCTAAATGACCGTCAAACAAGACAAAAAGAGGATTCCAAAACTCAAGACCCGTCGGAAAAAGAGTTTTTGACAAAAATAAACCAAATTAGAAAATAAATAAATAAATGAATAAATGTACAGTTGGACCAAAACATTTTTGACCCTTTATGGCTTGAAAAAAGGGATTTAAGTTGTGAATTGTAAATTAAATAGATTGTTTGGATGTGTTATCACCCAGTCAAATCAAATCAAAATGAATCATATAAAACAGGACACTATGGAATTGTCAATTGGAAAAAAAAAAAAAAAAGAATATTCTCAAAATTGCAGTTTTCAGCCACTCCTCTCATTTTCTGTCATTGTTATGACCCCAACCCAAGGGAAGGGAAAAGAAGGTGTAACTCAAAATTAAGAAACCCAGACTGGAGCGCTGTGGTAGTGTACAGTTTTTAATTTGCTGTTAGCTGCAAATGAACATAAACAGATTGCAACAAAAGAAGTTAAAGGGAGTTAATTTCTACACCACAACACAATTTCTCTCCACATGAGAGTCATAGACTGAGACCCACCAGGTCTATCAAATATGTCTACAAAAAAAAAACTGTCACCAAGGTTTCTTACAACAATAAGCTTCACCACCAAAGTCCACAGAAAAAGAGGACAAGAGCTTAAGGTTGCAGTTCACACCATGGGCATGCTGACCACCAGAAAGGGTGTTACAAGAACTGCCACTCTGCTTGGGGATGTCGGCTCTTTTATGCAGGTGTGATCCTCAGTCACTGGTCCACAGCTGATGGCTTGACGAGGATCAGGTGTAGGTGGGCGGGTCCACACTCTGCAGAGCTGCAGCTGAACATCCCAACTCAGGGGGGGATTACGGCCCGGGGGCCACATACGGCCCCTTAAGATACTTAATCTGGCCCTCCAAATTAAAATACATTGAATCAAAAATCCTAATTATTGTTTTATTTTCATTGTATTTCTGGTTTCTTCTCATGGATGGTGTTGTTTCTCTGGCGTTCGTGTGTTTTTTTCTGAGTCAGAAGGTGATTTTTCGGATTTCTTTGAGTTTGCATTTTCCTCTGAAGAACATCAACCCATTGGATCACCAAAAAGAGAACAAAAATCAAAATTTAGAGATTAAAATTCCCAAATTTTCTGTTTTTAAATGAATATATGTGAATTTTAATCCAAATTAAAGCATGTTTTTATCTAAATTCCAGATTATCTTTTTAGTTTATGAGGTTCAAATCACTCCTTCCATCTGCTCCTTGTCCGGCCCTTATGCCAAATTTTAGAACCCTTTCTGGCCCACAAATCAAAAAGTTTGCCCACCCCTGCTCCAACTCATTCAACACAACTCAAGCACACAAACAGACAAACCATACACACAGAGTGAAGGATACACCCGGGCCGTAACAGTCATTCTTCCCTTCCTTCATCTACTTCTTGAGTTTTTTTGATTCCGTTCTGTTTTTTGTTAGAATTTTGTGTGAGATTGTTTTCTTTAAATTTTTTTAATCAACAGTATAGTAATGGTCAGATACTCTTCATTTTACCACATTTTGTTTTTTTATCAAACATCTTTTCAAAGAGTTTCTGTCTGCTCTCTAACTTGCTGTTGACGGAATGTTCCATTACTGCAGAGAGACGGGGGAGGATGAAACACTTTCCCATGAGCAGTCTAATGCCGTTTTAGTGATTTGGGTTATTCATGACAGAGTTAAATTATAATGGGAATAACAAATATTTTTTGCTTTATTAATTTTTACCTTCTTTTTAATGTTTTTAATTTTATGTATTAATTTATTTGGCTGCTATAATTGGTTCTACCTGCAAACAAAAAACAAATTGGGTTAAGTGGGGCCCCAGAAGTGTTGTGCCCCAGACGATGGCCAACCCTTGCCTAATGGTAGGTGCGGCCCTGTATTCAGACTTTTCTGAGAGAAACCATTTAGAAAGTATCTGTGCTTACAAAAAAAAAGCGATTTATGCAAACATAAAAAAGGCTGCAGCTTTGTGCCACCCATCCAACTTTTGTTGTTAATTCTTCACAGTAATTTTATGTTTGTAAACTTTTTGGTGGTTTTTATGTCTTTAAAATCCTCTCCGACTAAACAAGTTCTGGTTCAGCAAATTTTTAAAAGAACATTCCCACTCCCTCCGATGAAAGAGTACTGAAGATCCATCAGCAAACAAACCCAGAACTGGAATCTGATGGTTTCTGGTCTTTAACCCTGTAAAGTCCACTATTACATCAAAGAACTGACAGTAGATTCAAATATCCTGGAACTAAGATGTTTCTTAAATCCTGGAAAAAAGGGTATCAAATCTTCTTTTTTTTGTAATTTTTTGTTCACAATGTTAGTTTTAGACTAAAAAATATTAACACGAGTGTTGAGGATAAAATCAACTTATTTTCTGTTAATGATTTGATCAAAATATTATTTAATATGGTGCAACTGTATCTTAAAGTATTTAATATTATATCATTTTAAAGTCTTAAAATTAAGACAAACAATAAATGAACTAGAAAATTTGCATTACCTGCGTTAATGCTACTGTGAATTGTTTTTGCTGAAAGTAGTCGCTAAAGATGCTGAAGCTTTTACTGAAAATAGTGACGTAATTTAATATATTATTAAAATGAAAAATTTGCAAAATGTTAAATTTGCTAAAATTCTGGAAATATCATTAAAAAACTAAAGTACTGAAGTTAATATAAATTTCTGAAACATTTGTAGAAACATTGCTTAAAATTCTCTAATACATGATAATTTTGCTAAAATGTTTAATGTGTTGCTTAAATATTAGCTAGACTTCAAATTAGCCACAAAAAAACATCAGTAGAATTAGCCAAAAAAGCTAGCTTGTTGTTTAAATACTAGCTTAACTCCAAAATAGCCTAAAATATTTCAGTAAACTAAATTAGTCAAAAACAGTAGCCTGTTATTAAAATAAAAAACAAACTCTTAATTAGCCTATAAATACTTCAGTACATAACAAATAAGTAAAAAGCATTAGCCTGTTGCTAAAATAGAAGCTAAACTCTTAATTAGCCAATAAAAACCTCAGTAGATAATATTGGCTAATTTGGCAACTTTTGAGTTTGTTTTGGGCTAATTAATTAAGCTAACATATTAGCAACGTGTTAGCTTTTTTTGGCTAATTTGGCATCTAATTAGGGTTTTTGGGCTAATCCTAAACAAAAATTTTCAGCAACCGCATTCTGCAAATTGCATTCACACAAGCATTATCGCAGGTAATGCACTTTTCTAGATGTATTTTGTTTTCATTTCAAAATTATTTTATTTGTTGAAAGCATTTTACAGCCATATTTTTTCAGCTTTCAAAATAAGAGTGGCTAAGTAAACAAAATCATCTCTAGGCAAAAGTACTTTAGAATATTACATGGAAATAGTCATTGTCATATTTTTGGTTACAGCTTTCAATTAATTGTGTGAACTTTCAAAGCATTCTCTTTATAATGATTATCTTTTTTATTCCATACTCTTTTTCAATGTGCGTAGCTCTTCAGAATCTGTGCATCATTCATTTTTCAATTTAAAATCGGATACAAAAAAAACGAAAAACAAACCATTTTTTCTTTACTACCGCTGTTCGTTTCTCCGTTGTCGAATCAGCCCGCATTGGATTTTTTCTGCGAGTTTCATACAAGACTTACGGTAGCATGTCCATGCTCATTGGAAAATCATGGAGACACCTTAGAAAACAAGATATTTTTACTCCTCATGAATGCAATCACATTACTTTTTATGCATGATATTTATTTAAAAAAAAACACACATTAAATTTTTTATTTTTTAAATAAATCTCAAAATCTCTTGTATTAATGAAATAAAATGGGTTAATTTTGGCTGTAAATTAAGCATCAATGTATTACATTGTAAATCCGTTACAGACCTACTTCGTGTCCTTAATAGACAATCTCTCCTGGAAGTATAAAACTTTTTTACAGTATTTTTTTTTTTTTTTTCAAAAAGAGTTTCAATTTAGTGCTTCACCATTCCTTTACATACCTCCTTAGCACTTCCTAAGAATATGAAGCATCCCAACGCTGTATTGCAGTGTGCTGCTGGGGGTGGCCCTCCCCCCGGTGGCCGCTGCATGAGTTTGCCCCTCCCCTTAATTTTATTTGCACCTTAGACACGTAGGACCTTGGTGGGGGGGTGCTTGGACATCACTGCCAGCAAGCAGTAGATGTCCTCTAAGTGCCCTTTCCACCAATTTTAACAGCACCATAGACATGTAGGGCCGTTGGTGAGAGGGTGACGGGGCATCGCTGTGAGCGATCAGGAGATGTCCTGTCAAGGCCCTACTCACTAATTTTAACTGCACCTTGTAGTACACACACCTCTAACACCTCAAAATATACACTCTAACAAACAAACACGCATGCATCACACAAGGAAGGTGGGACCTTCGACCCTCTGTCCCCTACCCCATCCCTGGTGGGGTAGGAAACCCTCGGCCTGGTGGTCTTGTCTCCTGGGTGCTGGTCTTCTGGGCTCGGCGGCCTCCTCACCATGCTGGGAGAGGGATCCCCAAGATTTAACAGGGGATCAAACTACATCGGAGCCGTGGGGTGTCCAGGTCTCGGTGGTTCGGGTTCTGGTCCCGGCTCTCGAGAAATGGGCCTCTCCAGGACTCCATCAGAGGGTGTGCCTGGTCAGGCCTTGTTAACATCATTCCTCTGGGACCCTCGTTCCTCTTGGGTGTCTCTCTGCTGGGCGAGGGTGGGCCCCTTCCTGGCTCGCCCCTGGACCTCCCGCGCCAGGCGGGGGCGGACGTCTGGAGCATAGAAGCTGGTCATCCTGGGGGAGCTCTGGCTCGTGCCTGGGGTGGGGCGGGGGGATGCTCGGCGCTGCTGGGTGGTGGTGGGCTGCTCCTCTCGGGTTGGGGGGCTCTCCGGGGGTAGGGCCTTGTGTTGGCCCTCTGGGCGTGGTGGGGGGATTGCTGCTCTGGCTGGGCGGGGGTCCGCACTCTCTGTGCTTCCGTGCCTTCCGGCTCTCGGGCGTGGGGGGCCTCTGGGGCGGTCCCGCGTGCCCTGGTCTGGGTGTCTGGCGGGATTTCGCGGCTGAATGGTTCCCTCCATGGGGGGGCCCGTGCTGCTGCTGCCGCCCCGGTGGGGGGCCTTGGTGTGGGGGTGGCCGGGCTCTCTCTCCTTCTATACATTCCATCAACATTCACATCAGTAAAACATAAACACTCACCTGAGCACAGGTGTCAGCTCACCTCACACTAACAGAATGTGTGATGGAATGAAAGGCTTTATTTGTGTCAGCTTCTATGATTGTGTGTGAGCTGCAGTGGTATTGTGTACATTTTTGACAACTTTATAAAGGTATGTGTGTAACTAATGAGTGTGTGTGTAGACAGGCCCCGCCCATTCTAGATTATTTATTATTTATTTTCCCTTTACGGTCACAAACTATAATAAAATGATCCATTTCCCTTAAAGAAAGACAGTTACTGACCGAGCAATGCAGCGTTTTTCACAATAAGAATCTGCGCAAACTACTTCCTGTGTCAGAAACGAAACTACGAAAAACCAAATTGAACGCCCGTTATCTGGTTCGTTTTTTTCATATCCGATTTTAAATTGAAAAATGAATGAACGAATGATACACAGATTGTAATGCTTTATATCTAGTTCATAATTATGTGAAAAAGCTACCATTTTAAGTTTAAAAAGTTGGCATTATGCAAGTTTTTTTGATTATTGTGGCGTTTACTAAGACTTAGCTAATATTTAGCTGTTTGGGGCCTTTTTTGTTTTTTAGATTGTTTTGGAGCTGGGCTAATATTTACATGCTAGCTGTCTTGGCTAATGTTTCTACTGTCAGTTATTTAGGGTATTTTGAAGTTTAGTTTTTTACAGCAACATACTAGGTGTTTTAGCTAACCTAGGTTTTTTTTTAGGCTAATTTAGCATTTAGCTAATATCTTAGTTAAATGGTACACACTATCAGCTTCAGGGTTTTTAGCTATCAATTTCAACATCTTAAGAAGCCAAATTTATCTTATAACCTTTACACTAGCAGTATCGCAGGTAATACTATATATCTAGTTCATAATTATGTGAAAAAGTTACCGTTTTTAAGTTTTAAAAAGTTGGCATTATGCACGCTTTTTTGATTATTTTGGCATTTACTAAGACTTAGCTAATATTTAGCTGTTTGGGGCCTTTTTGTCTGATTGCTGAAAGCAATCAGAGTATGTTATCCACCTTCTTTATTATATTTTATTATTGTCTGATTGCTGAAAGCAATCAGAGTATGTTGTTGTACAAATTTATTATAGTTTATTATTATTCCGCCGCATCTTTGGCGCGCTTCTCCTCGTAGTCAAAAGAAGTTATAAAGATGGAATCAAAAGTACTTTGTAAAGCTCTAATGTGAGAAGTGTGCTTGTATTTTGTTTAGCCATTGGACTTATGGTTGATTTTATATTAATATTTTTATGAATTATTTTTCCCATTGACTTAACATTGTGAGCACTTTTAAATGCTTATATCTTCAAAAATACTAAAGATAATTCCATGAAACTTTCCAATATCATAGGGTATAGTAAACTACACGTTCTATTAAAATTGCAGCCCAATGCTGCTCTATAGCGCCACCAGGTGATCGTTTTAGTAAGCAGTTTGTTTTTTGCCTCTATCTCGAATACCGTAAGTCAGAAATTTGTGCTTTCTTTTTCTGTGTGTTCCTTGGATGCTAATGAACGTTTTTCAAAATGGGACCATGGAATTCTGCCGGTCTAGATTTTTCGCTATTTGCGATTTTTCGTAAAACACGTTTTTGGCTCCATCTTCAACATAGTTTGACGAAACTTGACAAGATATCTTACATACCCTATTTGGACTACCCCGAATTCAATGGTACCACTCAATTGGCGATATTCCTTACCGTTTTCGAAAAAACGTAATGCTAATGAGGTGGGTGTGGTCACTGATTTTTTTAACATGCTCTAAATCCTACAAAGATTGTCAAAACTTCACAAATTTTGAAACATAACTTCATCCTACAGTGATAAAGAAGAACGTAAAGTTTTATGAAAATATTCCTATAGGTGGCGCTATAATTTAGGAAATTGTGTTTAAGCCTCTATCTCAAAAACCGCTCAACCTAGCTAAATACAGTTCAACGCATAGGTAGCAGGAGGGGACTTGTATAACATACTAGAAAAATGGCTGTGCTGCGCCACCTAGTGGTGACTTAAGAAGGATAAGCTAACTTTGGATGGTTTCCTGTATCTTTTAAATAATTACAGATATAAACATGCAACCACTTGTAGTTTGTTAAGCTGTCCATAGAGATGTTTGGTCGAAAATTTCGTACCATTTGAAGTGACGGTTAATTTTATATGAATTTTTAAATATATTTGCTTCTCCTATCTAAGTACATGAGACGAATTTAAAATCCCTATTATCTTGAAAAATAGTTGATCAACTGGTATGAAACTTTGTATGTAGATACTTCACACCAATCTTTAAATTCTCTATCAATTTTGACTCTATTGCGCCACCAGGTGGTCAGCTGGATTACTAAAGTGTAAAGGCCTTATTCTCCAAGTGCATTTGTCTTAAGCACTACTTTTCACTCCTTTGGGATTCATTGAATACGAAAATACTAGTTTATATTAATTTGCGATCTCTATTGTTTAAAGGCTTTTTCGCAATTTACGATTTTTCGCAAAACACTATTTTGACTCCCTTTGTCACGTACTTTGACGAATCTTTGCAGAAGCTTGGTCTCTGATGAATAAACAATTTTTTTTCAAAGTTTAAGAATTTGCTTTAGGTTTCTGTGAACAGTGTTAATGCAGCAAAGCTAAGTTGTCTGAAACTACAGGAGATAAAAGAAAAAAAACACTTTAATAACTTGGTCACTGATTTTGTTTTTAAATCTTTGGCGTCATCTAGTGGTGGTCTGATGAAAGTTTGAAAGGCAATTTCTCTAGAGCTGGGGAAACTGACATATGCGTACATATATAAAGTGGGTATTTTTGGCTTTTGATAGTAACAGCTTTAAAATTGCTTTAATACGGTATTGCTTTCAGCAATCAGACGCAATTTCTTTATAGGAATTGCAAATCTAGTTGTCTGATTGCTGAAAGCAATCAGAGTATGTTGTTGTACAAATTTATTGTCTGATTGCTGAAAGCAATCAGAGTATGTTGTTGTACTACTTTATTATAGTTTATTATTATTATTATTATTATTCCGCCGGATTTTCGGCGCGCTTCTCCTCGTAGTCAAAAGCAGCTATAAAGTTGGAATCAAAAGTACTTCGTAAAGCTCTATTGTGAGAAGTGTGCTTGTATTTATGTAACCAAAAGCTTCAATGGGTGATTTATGATTAATATTTTTCTGACTAAAATTTCCCATTGAAATGCATTGACCAAGAAATTTCCCAGCATGCCACAAAAAGCTTCACAAAACCTTGAGTGAGATGGGTGTCTGTATTTATGGTACTTCTCAAATGGTCATAAAAGTGCTTGAGTACTTTAAAGTTAAGTAAAGACTTCCCAAGATCTTCTAAACTTAAAATAAACTTATGAATTTTTGAAAGTATATTAAAACTTTAAAATGAAATGTCAAAGGTGATTTGAAACAGAACACTGAAACTCTACTCTAAAGAAATGTTTCAAAAGTTTTTAAGAAGGTTAAGATACATCTTCAGAGTTCCCTGACCTGTTTCCAACATTTTTAAAGTAAAATAAACAACATTTAAAGCTTTAAAAAGGTATTGGCTTCTCAAAACCTTTAGTGTAGTGTCTGTTTGTAAATCCCAAGAGGCTCTAAATGGTACAGATTATTTGAAAAAATATACTCAAAGCTTAAGAAGTTTGTTAACTTCTATGAAAGCTTAAACATTGTGAAAGAAACTTTAAAAAGTAAAACTTCAACTTTAAAAAAACAGCTAATACTTCAAAAAATGGAAGTGGATCTAAAGCTTCAAACATTAAAAGATAACATTTGGAAGTGCTTGGAACCGTTTCCTGTAAGCGATTAACTAACAAAAATAACATTTAAAGCTTAAAAATAGTAAGTAAAAGTCCTAAATACTAACACCAAAAAACTTCACATCATTCCTCAGTATGGTTTCTGAAACACCCTGAGTGAAGGGCCAAGAGTCAGACCTCCTGATTGCTCACAAGTTCCAGCTGTTGTACATGACAACAAAGAAGCTTGGTCTCTGCAGATGAAACAATTTCATTCCTAACCTTTAAGGATTTGCATTTAAAGACTTTAGGTGTCTCTGAACAGTGTTAATGCAGCAAAGCTAAGTTCTCTGAAACTACAAGAGATAAAAGGAAAAAAAACACTCTAATGTCTTGGTCACTGAATTTGTTTTTAATGAAATATAATGTTTAAAATCTTTGGCGTCATCTAGTGGTGGTCTGATAAAAGTTTGAGAGACGATTTCTCTAGATCTGTGGAAACTGACATGTGAGTACATATTTAAAGTAGGTATTTCTGGCTTTTGATAGCAACAGCTTTAAAAATGTTTCACTAGATGTTTGTTTATAAATGAAACATCCTGAAAGTGTTAAAATAATAGAAACAATTACAGCTAATAAAAGCTATTTAAAAGTCCTAATGAAAGACACCAGAAAATTTCCCAGCATGCCTCAATAATTGGCCTCTCACAACCTTAAGTGTGGTGTCTGTTTGTACTGATGGGGTTTCTCCCATGAGGCTGTTCTTGATATGGTCACATGTTCAAGCATGTGTTGCAGGTGAGACTTCCTGCAGGTGAGACTCACTTACTGCATGTGGCAGTCCCTGCAGGTGAGACTCACTTACTGCATGTGGCAGTCCCTGCAGGTGAGACTCACTTACTGCATGTGGCAGTCCCTGCAGGTGAGACTCACTTACTGCATGTGGCAGTCCCTGCAGGTGAGACTCACTTACTGCATGTGACAGTCCCTGGAGGTGAGACTCACTTACTGCATGTGGCAGTTCCTGCAGGTGAGGCTTACTTACTGCATGTAGCACTCCCTGCAGGTGAGACTGGCTTACTGCATGTAACAGTCCCTGCAGGTGAGACTGGCTTACTGCATGTAGCAGTCCCTGCAGGTGAGACTGGCTTACTGCATGTAAGAATCCCTACTGTTGAGACTTACTTACTGCATGTGCAATTTCCATGTTGGAAAGAGTTACATAGAGAATTGTGTAAGAAAAACTAATGGCAGCTTGTAAATGTGAAAGAGTTTAAAACACAGCAATTGAAAAACTCTAAGTCAAGAGTCAAACCTGCTGTTCAGTGACAACAAAGAAGCTTGGTCTCTGCTGAATAAATAATTTCATTCTCAACTTTTAAGAATTTGCACATAAAGACTTTAGGTTTCTGTGAACAGTGTTAATACAGCAAAGCGAAGTTCTCTGAAACAACAGGAGATAAAAAAAACACTTTAATGTCTTGATCACTGAACTTGTTTTTTAGAAAATATAAAGTTTAAGATCTTTGGCGTCATCTAGTGGTGGTCTGATGAAAGTTTAAGAGAAGATTTCTCCAGATCTGTGGAAAATGACATGTGTGTACATATTTAAAGTAGGTATTTTTGGCTTTTGATAGCAACAACTTTAAACATGTTTCACTAGATGTTTGTAAATGAAACATCCTGAAAGTGTTAAAGTATAGAAAAAATAAACACAGCTAGTAAAAGCTATTTAAAAGTCCTAATGAAAGAGACCAAAAATTTCCCATCATGCCTCATTAATGAACTCCTTTAAAAACCTTAAGTGTGGTGTCCTGTTTGTACAGATGGGGTTTCTCCCATGAGGCTGCATTGGCGTGGAATCATGTGCAAACATGTGTTGCAGGTGAGGCTCCCTGCAGGCAGGTGAGGCTCCCTGCAGGCAGGTGAGGCTCCCTGCAGGCAGGTGAGGCTCCCTGCAGGCAGGTGAGGCTCCCTGCAGGCAGGTGAGGCTCCCTGCAGGCAGGTGAGGCTCCCTGCAGGCAGGTGAGGCTCCCTGCAGGCAGGTGAGGCTCCCCTGCAGGCAGGTGAGGCTCCCTGCAGGCAGGTGACTTTCATATTGTAAATTTTAGCATAGGATTAGTGTATGAAAACCTAATAACTGTTTGTAAATGTGAAAGAGGGTTAAAAAACAGAAAACGTTGAGTCAAGAGTCAGACCAGCTGTTCAGTAACAACAAAGAAGCTTGGTCTCTGCTGAATAAATAGTCAATTCTCAACCTTTAAGAATTTGCATTTAAAGACTTTAGGTTTCTGTGAACAGAGTTAATGCAGCAAAGCTAAGTTCTCTGAAATAACAGGAGATAAAAGAAAAAAAACACTTTAATAACTTGCTCACTGATTTTGTTTTTTTTAATAAAATGTAAAGTTTAAAATCTTTAGCGTCATCTAGTGGTGGTCTGATGAAAGTTTGAAAGGCAATTTGTCTAGATCTGGGGAAACTGACATATGCGTACATCTATAAAGTGGGTATTTTTGGCTTTTGATAGTAACAGCTTTAAAATTGCTTTAATACGGTATTGCTTTCAGCAATCAGACGCAATTTCTTTATAGGAATTGCAAATCTAGTTCTTTTTCTTATTATTATTATATTTTATTCCGTCCCTTTTTTTGGATCGCTACTCCTCCTAACAGTTTTAAAGATATCAAAATGCTTTCAAAGTAGTTTGTAAAGCTCAATTGGGAGAATTGTGCTATTACTTTTGGTATGCTTCAGAATTATGAATGATTTTATATTAATATTTTTATGAATTATTTTTCCCATTGACTTAACATTGAGAGCAACTTTAAATGCTTATATCTTAAAAAGTACTAAAGATAAACTCATGAAACTTTCCAATATTGTAGCCTATAGTAAACTACACGTTATATTAAAATTGTAGCTCAATGGTACTCTATAGCGCCACCAGGCGGTCGTTTAAGTAAGCAATTCGTTTTTGGCCTCTATCTCGAATACCGTAAGTCGGAATTTTGTGCTTTCTTTTTCTGTGTGTTCCTTGGATGTTCATGAACGTTTTTCAAACTGGGACCATGGACTTCCGTCTAACTAGATTTTTCGCAATTTGCGATTTTTCGTAAAACACGATTTTTGCTCCCTATTCAACACAGTTTCACTAAACTCGACAAAAATTGGTATATACCCTATTTAGACTACCCCCGAATTCAATGGTACACTCCAATTGGCCAAATTCTTTACCGTTTTTTGAAATAATCTCGTAAAGCTAATGAGGTGGGTGTGGTCACAGATTTTTAACATCAGAAATCAACGTACAACCACTTGTAGTTTGTTAAACTGACAAAGGAGATGTTAAGTCTAAAATTTCGTACCATTTGGTCTTATCGTTGATTTTATATGATTTTTTTTTAAATCCTTAGGATTCTGTAGAAGAGCAATGCTGCCGTCTATTGGAATTAAAAAACATGGCACACATTTGCATTGTGAGCATTTTTAAATGCTGATATCTTAAAAAATACTAAAGATAATTTCATGAAACTTTCCAATATCATAGGGTACAGTAAACTAAAGTTCTATTAAAATTACAGATCAATGCTCCTCTATAGCGCCACCAGGCGGTCGTTTGAAAACACATTAGTTTTTGGCCTCTATCTCTAATACCGTAAATCAGAAATTTGTGCTTTTTTTCCTGTGTGTTCCTTGGATGCTAATGGTTGTTTTTCAAACTGGGACCATGGACTTCTGTCTAACTAGATTTTTCGCTATTTGCAATTTTTTGTAAAACACATTTTTTTGCTCCCTTTTCAACATAGTTTCTTCAAACTTGACAAAAATTGGTACATAGAATATTTGGACTACCCCAAATTCAATGGTACCACTCAATTGGAGAAATTCCTTACCGTTTTCGTCATAATCGTAATGCTAATGAGGTGGGTGTGGTCCCAGATTTTAACATGCTCTATCCTACAAAGATTGACAAAACTTAACAAATATTGAAATATAACTTCAATCCTACATTGATAAACACTCACTAAAATATTGTAGAAATATTCCGATAGGTGGCGCTATAATTGAGGCAATTGTGTTTAAGGCTCTATCTCAAAAACTACTTAACCTAGCTAAATAAAATTTAACATATAGGTTGTAAGAGGTGTGTTGTATAACATACTAAAAAATAGAGCATTGTTTCGCCACCTAGTGGTGACTTAAGAAGGATAAGCTAACTTTGGATGGGTCCTCGTATCTTGTAGATAATTGCAGATATCAAAATCCAACCACTTGTAGTTTGTTAGGCTGACCAAGGAGATGTTTGGTTTAAAATTTCGTACCATTTGGGTTTACGGTTGATTTTATATAAATTTTTAAAAATATTTTTCCCCTATACATGGGACAAACTTGAAATAATGCCACAGGATTCTTTGAAAGAGCAATGCTGCCATCTAGTGGAAATAAAAAACCATGGCACACAGTTGCATTGAGAGCACCTTTAAATGCTGATATCCTAAAAAAATACTAAAGATAATTTCATGAAACTTTCCAATATCATAGGCATACTTAACTACACGTTCTATTAAATTACAGGTCAATGCTCCTCTATAGCGCCACCAGGCGGTCGTTTGAAAAACACATTTGTTTTTGGCCTCTATCTCTTATACCGTAAATCAGAATTTTGTGCTTTCTTTTCTTGTGTGTTCCTTAGATGCTAATGGACGTTTTTCAAAGGGAACCATGGACTTCCGTCTTGCTAGATTTTTCGCTATTTGCATTTTTTCTTAAAACACATTTTTTGCTCCCTATTCAACATAGTTTCTTCAAACTTGACAAAAATTGGTACATACCCTATTTAGACTACCCGAATTCAATGGTACCACTCAATTGGCCAAAGTCCTTACTGTTTTTGAAATAATCGTAATTTTATAGAGGATGTGTGGTCACAGATTTTTAACATGCTCTAAATCCTTTCTTTGTGAACAATGTTTTAGATCGGTGTTGCTTTCAGCAATCAGACGCAATTTCTTCAGGGAATTGCAAATCTAGTTTGTTTTTTTAGATTGTTTTGGAGCTGGGCTAATATTTACATGCTAGCTGTCTTGGCTAATGTTTCTACTGTCAGTTATTTAGGGTATTTTGAAGTTTAGTTTTTTACAGCAACATGCTAGGTGTTTTAGCTAACCTAGGTTTTTTTTTAGGCTAATTTAGCTAATATTTTAGTTAAATGGATCACACTATCAGCTTCAGCGTTTTTAGCTATCAATTTCAACATCTTCAGAAGCCAAATTTATCTTATAACCTTCACACTAGCAGTATCGCAGGTAATGCTATATATCTAGTTCATAATTATGTGAAAAAGTTCCAGTATTTAAATTTTTAAAATTTAGTTTTAGAGTGTTCAATTAATGTTTATCCTGTTTTGTCCGCGACCTAAGGTGTGTTTTGGATTTTGGAGTGTGACACCCCTGAGTTATGGAGTATACGGACATAGCGATTAGTGTGGTTACGTAAAGCGGACATGGAGATTTCGTTGGCTCCATGAAAAAAGTGGCATATTGGAAAAGCGTTGGCGAGTCTCTTCAAAGACGGCGGAAAAGCTCAAAGCGTTCCTTAATTGGATGTCAACAAAAGGCGGCTCTGAAAGCTCCCTCTGCAGGCCGGTCGCCATGCCAGCCGCAGGCTCGGTCCAGTCAAGCATGTTTGTGCCAGTTTGAGTGCAGGGATTCATCAAAAGGTTAATTCATGGGGTTTAAATGCTACGCAGACAAGCAGAAAAAGATGAAACACTCCTCTGTGAATAGCCGGCCTGGCAGCGGACAGCAGGATGAGCTTTGTCTTTCAATACTTCCTTTTATTATGCAAAACCAGAAAAATTTCCAACACAACTTCCACAATTAAACAGCAGCAAATAACCGACGGTTTGTGCGTCTCTGAAATGTGTGTTGCTGATGGACGCACACGCGTTTGTGTGTGAAGTAGACGTGCGGCGTCTCCTGAAGCCGCCACAAAGGAACCAATGAAGCGGAAAGAATAAGGACGCCGCGCTCGCCTCTCCACCCAAATATTGGCGTGTGTCTGGCGGTCTGGGACTCCCACCTGGGCCCTCCGCCCGCTGCGGAGCGGGACAAAGACGCCTTGATTATGGAGAAATCGACCTCCTCTCGCCTTCCCCCTGGGAGCCCCCGAAGGGCCGGCTCATGAAACCTCAGCGAGCGTGAATGGATCAATGCGGACGGTCCGGCACCAAATTCGGTTTTCGTTTTAACAAAAGGGACAGACTTTCATGCAAATGTGTCCCAACGTTCAACAGCTTCATCTGGAAAGTCTTTCACCGCTAAAGTTCAGCCTTTCAGTCCATTTCTGCTGAAAAAAAAATGAACATTTTAAACTGTGTAGTCATTAATCCTGGCATCCCACAAGGTTGTGTGCTGGGCCCACTGAATTTTACCAAGCACATGCCATAAAACGGAGGTCTGTTAAGGAACCACATGAGGAGAATTCTGAACACACACACACATATATATAATATACAAAAACATCAACACTGGATTGTATCCTCACACAAACACACAACAATAACACATGGACTGAACTACTATGCTAACTTCCTTCAGTTTATCTGCTTCATTTTAAATCGTTAATCTAATCTGCAAGCTATTACTTTAGCAACATGCTAACATTTTTGGATAATTTATTATCTACTGGGGTTTTTGGGGTAATTTAGAGTTTAGCTTCTATTTTAGCAACGAGCTAACACTTTTGACTAATTTAGTTTACTGAGGATTTTTATGCCAATTTAGGGTTTAGCTAATAATTTAGCAACATGCTGATCTAATTTGTTATCTACTGAAGCTTTTTAGATTAGATTTAGAGTTTACCTTCTATTTTAGAAACAGACAAACTTTTTGTACTGATTTAGTTTACCGAGGAACTTTTGGTCAGCTAGTAATTGAGCAACAAGCTAGGTTCTTTTTTTCTTTTTAGCTAATTTGGCCTCTAAATTTTTAATGCTAATTTAGAATTCTAGCAATTTGCTAACATTTTTGGCTAATTTGTTATCTGTTGGGGTTTTGGGCTAATTTAAAGTTTAGCTTTTATTTAAGCAACATGCTAATGTTGCTTTTTTGGCTTACTGAGGAATTTTATGCTAATTTGGAGTTTGTAAGTAGGCACAAGCTAGCCTTTTTGCTAATTTAGACTTTACTAAAGGTAAAAATGTAAAAAAGAAAGTGAGAAATGCTAGTTTTTATATTTTTGTTGTTGCTTGTGCCAAAAAAATAGACATGGTTCATAATTATTTAAAAAAAAAAAAAAAAAGGTAATGAGAGCAGATCCAAGTTTCTTAAAGGCTAAAGTGAGACTACGCGGCTCCTTCTAGGTTTTGATAAACAGAAAACGAGCCCAAGTGTTTCTTTGACTGTTAAAGGTTGCCGACCCCTGATCTAATGCAAACTATAAATAACTGTTAATATCATTTATAGCTATTTTATGCAATAATGTACTAAAGCTGAGTACTAAACTAAAGTGAGTACTGAAGATTTCTGAATGGGCGCAAACTGCAAAAAAACATAGTCCGAAAAAAAATACTAGAAAGTAGTAAAACGATCGTCCATACAGCAAATAACTTTTATTTAACAAGAACTCTTGAACTAAGACATCAAAATCTAGAACAAGAAATACTACACGAGGGTTAAAAAAGGGTAAAATAAGCTTAAAATGCTAAATACTAGATAGAAGATAGATAGATGTTAAACAGTCCCAAAATAAGTGTTTTTTTTTGTTTTCTTGTTCTAAGCAAATGGTAGTTAAAATAAAATCTGATTACAAGTTCGCCCATCTTGATCCTCGTAGAGCTTAAAAATAGAACTTATTCTTAAAAAAATAACACCTTCTTGTTTCTTTTTACAGTCAGAAAAAGTTTCAGGACTTAAAAGTGTAAATAAAATAGCACAGCAACTAAAAAAAACAAGTGATTGACATAAAGAAAATGTATGTACATAAAAAAATTAACTGGCATGTGAAATCTTTCTTTGCAGAACTTTGCAGCCAAAAATGGTCAATAACTAATAAAAAAAAGCAAAAATAAATTGCAGCTAAATGAGCGATTTACCATTCAGCTTTCTTAGAAGCTCTCGTCTACTTGAGAGACGTGCTGTGAAAATAAAGTTACATTTTATTCTGTTCAAAATATAAAAAGCAAACTTTAAATACAGTAAATATTTTTAAAAAAAGCAAAATTTGAACTAAAAAATGACAAACTAATAAAAGGAGGAAAAAAGCAAGGATTTATCATTAAGAAACGTTCATTTTAAACTATTTATTATATGTTTAGAGGAGCAAATAATTAAAAAAAGACGAATAATCTGAACTAGACACATTACAAATGTTGATTTAAAATAAGAAAAATAAAAGACTAACCTTAAAATAGCTCAAAATCTCACAGTTTTTCTCCTCATACTCTTATTTTTCTCACTCAGGTGAGTCGTGGAGAACCTGGGAGTTCCTCCACAGAACAAAAGAAATGATTATAGACTTAGAGAGACGATGTCCCACTTTGCTGCACATCAACATGGAGGGGGCTGAACAAGCCGCTCAATCCCAGATCCTTCATCGGAGAATAACAAAGGATTTGTCTCCTCTTTGTACTCGCGTCTCTTCTGTTTGGTTTCTGCAAAAGACTGAGAGGAAAAAAATCCCTCCAAGGTGAAAAATGTAACTGGAAGAATTTATGTAAATGTGAAGCTGCTTCTGGAGGCTAATTTGGCTGCTAAAGATGGAAATATATAATCTAGGAACATATTAATGTTTTGATATTGTCTTTTATTGTTATTTATTATATTATCTTTTACATTTTTCTTTTTTTAGAAGAAATCATTTCTTCTTTTGCTGTCTTTCTTGTTCTCTATGTATTGTTTGAAATAAAGGACTAACAAAGATTACAAAGAAAGTGAAGAACTTCTGTTATTCTTTCTCTTGCTGCTTTGCTCCGCCCTTATAATTTCTGGCCAATAGCTGAAGAGATCTGCAGTCACATGGTTTGGTTTACAAGCTTTTGTTTGAACCGAACTCTCTGGTTGAGTGAAGTCTGACTACAGACCAAACGGAAGGTTCAGGACTCGGTCCAAACCAAGTTAAGCTGACTTGGTCCGGGTCAACAGACTTTTCCAGTCTGAAAAATCCCATAAAAATTCTAAAATCCAAGGTCCTGGAAAATTCTCAGAGGCCTCTGTAAAAACGTTAAAGCACATGATGCCATTGCGTTTGAAAAATTTTCATTTGAGAAGAAAAAAGGTTTATTTACCTTTTTTTTAAGTTATCATCATCAGAATTCAGTGTATTCGTTAAAAAAGGCTTCGTAAAATATTTATATTTATTATTTTTTTCCTCTGATAAACAGGTGCAGACATACTCGCTGTTTAGAATAAATTAAATAAAGCATGTGCCCATTTTGTTTCATTTTTATGCAATTAAAGGCAATACACCCTTGAGTTGTAAAGAAAAAAAAACTTATATTATCAACAATTTTAACATTAAAATCAATCAATCAGTAAAAAACAAAAAAAATCTGCCAGTTTAGGATATAACAGAACAAGTGTGTCAAACTCACAAGTGGCCAAAACCCAAAACCCACATCAGGTCTTGTGAACGCTGTAAGCTGAATTTGGCTGCTGAAAATGCTAGTGCTAATAGCTGAAGATGATGAAATTGATAACTGAAAAGGCTGAAGGTGATCGCCACCTTAAATATTAAAATAAAGGCTAAATTAACCTAAAAAAAAAAAAAACTTAGCCAAAACGGCTATTCTGTATCTGAACCCTTAAAAACATTAAATAACCCTAATTAGCATAAACAGCTAGCGCGTAGCTGAAATACTAGCTAAACTCCGAACAACCCAAAAAAATCATAGTAAATGCTAAAATAGTCCAAAAAGCTGCCAGAATATTAGTTTATAAAACTTTGAAACCGTAACTTTATAAAATAATTATGAATAACAAAAAGGCAGGAATATTATTCCAGAATTAATCAACTTGAACCATAAAGAGCTTTCAATATTTTTCCCTCCACAAAAATATATTCTGTCAAAATTATACAAGTTAGAAATAAGCGCATCGGACCACTGATAAAAATAAAATAAAATAAAGTGATCTGGAGGGCCGGATCCGGCCCCCGGGCCTTGACTTTGACACATGTGCTGTAGGGTAAGATTGGGGAAAGAAAGAACAAATATTTAAAATTCCAAAATGAAGATCGTACCTCAGGGGTGAGCAGTTTTTATTGATACTAGATCGATTTGTCATGGGGGTTTTGTGATTATTTAGTCCTTTTATTTACTCCATATACTGACACATCGCTCCTTTAGGAGTATTCTAATTAGGATAAAAGGTATTTGATTTTCGAGTTTTCTGCATTGCTTTGTCAGGATCTGTAAACTCTGCATGTTTCTTGAAAATTCCAGCCTCATCATAAGAACTGCTTTGGCTCCAACAGGTTCGGTTGTCCTCTCACATAAGTATCTCCTGCTGCGACGCTCCTCTCGGAAGCATCCATGTCCTGCTCCGGTCTCTCTGAGCCTCGCTAGAACTTCTGCTCCTGTCATAGTTCTTTATTGGCTTCTCATCAAACCTGATCCACCTTAAAGAACAACAATGCCGTCCTTCTCTGCATCCCCGCCGATATTAAATGTCTCCACAGCTTCCTGACCCCTCCCCTCACCTCCTCCACCCCCTACTTTGGGCATCTGAGTTGGCAGCAGCTCTAAGGTTTCAGAGCTGGCTGGTTAGGAGTAAACAGAGAGAGACAGACAGCCAGACAGCCTAACCACTGGAGCGAAAGCAGAGGCCGTCTCCTTTCTGCTCTTACAGGAGACGTGGGGGTGGGGGTGGGGTTCTCAGGAACTGACAGGTCAGCTCGAACCAAAACAAGAAAGAGACCTGATGCTTATGCATGCATGCGTGCAGACGGAGCCCCAGACGTGGTGTTATGTGTCTGGAATTCAATTCTCCGTCACTGGGAGATTTCAGAGGATGTGAGCGCACGTCCAGTCATGAAGACACAACATCCACTCAGGAGGAGAATCTTTTCAAACATGCTGGAGAAAATAAATGTGGTTTTTATAAATAAATCTAGACACGAGTTTGACAGCAAACCCCGTCGAGTGGGGACCAAATTTTTTTTAAAGTGGGAAGAAAAAAAATGTGATTGCAGAGCTCGCTAGCTCGATATAACAGAGCTCGCTAGCTCGATATAACAGAGCTCGCTAGCTCGATATAACAGAGCTCGCTAGCTCGATACAGCTAAGTTTGCTAGCTCGATACAGCAGAGCTCGCTAGCTCGATACAGCAGAGCTCGCTAGCTCGATACAGCTAAGTTTGCTAGCTTGATACAGCAGAGCTCGCTAGCTCGATACAGCAGAGCTCGCTAGCTCGATACAGCTAAGTTTGCTAGCTCGATACAGCTAAGTTTGCTAGCTCGATACAGCAGAGCTCGCTAGCTCGATACAGCTAAGTTTGCTAGCTCGATACAGCAGAGCTCGCTAGCTCGATACAGCACAACTCGTTAGCTCGATACAGCAGAGCTCGCTAGCTCGATACAGCTAAGTTTGCTAGCTCGATACAGCAGAGCTCGCTAGCTCGATACAGCACAACTCGTTAGCTCGATACAGCACAGCTCGCTAGCACGATACAGCAGAGCTCGCTAGCTCGATACAGCACAACTCGCTAGCTCGATACAGCACAGCTCGCTAGCACGATACAGCAGAGCTCGCTAGCTCGATACAGCTAAGTTTACTAGCTCGATGCAGCACAACTCGCTAGCACGATACAGCACAGCTCGCTAGCACGATACAGCACAACTCGCTAGCACGATACAGCTAAGTTTGCTAGCTCGATGCAGCAGATCTCGCTAGCTCGATACAGCACAGCTCGCTAGCTCGATACAGCTAAGTTTACTAGCTCGATACAGCACAGCTCGCTAGCTCGATACAGCTAAGTTTACTAGCTCGATACAGCAGAGCTCGCTAGCTCGATACAGCTAAGTTTACTAGCACGATACAGCAGAGCTCGCTAGCTCGATACAGTGCTTGGTAGCTCGATGAAGCTCGCTTAATGTTCTGCAACATTATTTAGTCTTGTACATGTTGGACCATCATTATAAAACATAAAATAATAACCATTTGACCTCATTTTGAAGGAATTTTTGCTGTAAATAAATGAAAAAATTTACTAATTAAGAAAAAATTTTTGGGTCATTTTCAGATTTGTTGTGGAATTTTTGCAAAATATAAAGAAACATTTCTTTAAAAAAGTAGAAGCTTGGGTTATGTTCAGAGGACAAATAGCTACAAAAATTAATTAATTTTAAAAAATTGTCAAATTTTATGACAAAAACTGATGTTCATGATTCTAAATAAAATATAAACAATCAGGTTTATGGAAATGTTTTTTTATTTTGTTACAAAATACTCAGAAAATATCTTTTTCACAATGTTTTATGTGTGTTGACAACCAATCAATAAAAGCAAAAGGTTTTAATGTTTTATTTTATTTTATTTTGAGTAAACAGGATGAACCCCCACAGGTGAGAGTGAATTATATCATCTGTTTATGATGACACAGGAATGATTTTCCCATCATCATTTCTGTTTTTAATCTAACGTAAAAGTTTCAGGTTAAATATTATTGGTTTAAAAAAAAGAAAAACAAATGTTGTGACACATAATCGTGACATCCTTTGGAATAAATCCCTGGAACATAATTTAGAGAAGTTTTTTTTTAAAACATTTTTAACTCATTTTGACCTCGTCTTTAGTTTTTTTGTGGTTTTTTACATTTCAATTGTGCTTCTAAAACCTTGATCATTGTCTTAAAACATTAAAAAAAAAAAAATCAATAGATTTCAATTTTTTGGATGATTTCTGCAGTTAAAATGACAAAATTTACTATTTAGAATTGAGTTTTTGGACATTTTCAAGTTTATTGTGGAATTTTAGTGAAGTATGAAGAAAAATATCTTTATAAATTGAAGTAATAAGATGTATTTGCTAGAAAAAAAACAGTCGACACTATTGATGCAAATACGATCAAACTAAGCAGTTAAATTTGGATTATTATTGCAGGAAATAAATTAAAGCGTCAGTTTCAACTTGTCCTTTTACTTAGAGAACTTCAACTTTTTCTACAAGAAATAAAGATGGAAATTAACCTAAAAGGCTTAAATCTTAAATATTTGGATTTTTAAAAGCTTTATTGAAATATGCTGATCCTGTCTTAAATATACAATCAGGTTGACAAAACAAATTCTAAAGAAAAAAAATGGTCAAAACGTCCCCAAACCACTAAAGGTTAAACTTAATCCCTTTTTTTTCTCAGTTTCTGTTAAAGAATTGAAGAACGCTCAGATAGTTGTAGTTAAGCTGAATGTCTACTTTTAAACCACTGAGCTTTACCCTCAGAGAAATGTGTTTTTCTGCCGATCCTTTTCTCCCTCAAACACAAAGGCATCTGAAAAATGTGCATTCTTTGGTGGAAGAGCCTTTGTGGCCGACGGTCGCGTCATAAAGTCAACACCAGGACGGTTTCATTCAGAGAGAAAGCACACAAAGGCTTCAAACCGCCGAGCGCCGCTGATGATGAAGGGGGGGGTGGGGTGGGCTGACATTCCAGGTCGACAAAAGCTTGATTTCCCTCTTTCTGTTTGTTCTAAAGACATCATGTATGTTCTGCAGGTTCCTCTGATGAAACACCAGAGTCCCAGTGTTTGTATTCTTTGATTTACTGTCATTTTTTAATTGTTAGAACAAGAATTACACTAAATTCTAAAGGAGAAACTCAGCGCTAGTGTTAATGGCGTGATCGTGTTAACGGTTGAAAAGTTACAGTATGTTAAAAAGTTTATGTTTAAGCGTCACCGGCGACGCCTCCTGTGTTATAGAGTTAAAAAATGAACATTTTAAACTGTATAACTGGGTTTAAGAGTTTTTAACTGACTGTGTTTAGTAAGTAAAACTCTTTATTTATTAACTTTGAACATTAATTCTGGTGTCCCCCAAGGTCTTGTACTGGGCCCACAGCATTTGACAAAAAAATAAAGTCAAAGGTCTGTTAATGACACAAATACCTAAACATTAACTAAATTTGACAACACACACAGACTGAACACACACACAAATAAGAGACAAAAACATCAACAATGGACTGTTTCCTCACACAATATTAACACATTAACACTACAGTGCAAACTTCCTGCACTTTTTCTGCTTAATTTTAAATCTTCAGTCTAATGTGTTTGGCAAAACACAGTGGGCCCAGCATACGACCTTGTGGGATGCCAGGATTAATGCTCAATGTTGACAAATGATGGTTCCAGAGTTACGTGCTAGTTGTTTTGGCTAATTTAGGCTTTTAAAAAAATGTGTTAGGTTGTGTCCGAATTTCCCCCCATAATCCTCAACTACTAAAAAAACTGTATAGTGCTGGACTATATAGTGCACTAGATTTTAAAGATAATTCGGACGCGATGCTCATTACTTTTCTTTCGTTTTTCTAAACAGCGGATATGACGTCACTGATTTCACAAAGTGAAAACTGAATCCATAAAAACATTTCACGACATTTTATTTATGACTCACTGTGTTCTGATGGTGAAAATGAAGATGGTTTATTCAAACGTTACATTTAAACACTTTATATTCTAAATTGTTTGAGCGCAATGCACTGTGGTCTATATTCGCTAATCTAGTGAGCATCAAGGCACGCTAGTTTTTCGCAAAGACTTCTGTGGAATTTTGAGTGCTCTCGATTTTGGAATTAGTAGATTCGGACAGCACTAGAAAATGGCGAACTCACAATAGGGGGGGATTCTGTTTTGGATCATTTAGGCTTTTTTTTTTCAATTTTTTGATCAGCTATATTTTTTTTTAGCTACATTCACACTAGCATTATCACGGGTAATGCTATATATCTAGTTCATAATTATGTTAAAAAGTTAAGTTTACAGACTGTATACAGTCACACACAACACTAAAACATCAACACTACCATGCAAATTTTCTGTACTTTATCTGCTTAATTTTAAATTGTCAATCCAATGTGTGTGGTAAAACACAGTGGGCCCAGTATACGACCTTGGGAGGACGCCAGGATTAATGCTCAAAGTTGATAAATGATTGTTCAGTCAGTTAAAACTCCAAAATCCAGTTACGCTGTTAAAAATGTTCTTTTTTTTTAACTTTTTAACACCTGAGGCACGGCTTTTCTCTTTCAGAACCTGCTGGAATTAAAAAGTTACAGTATGTCAAAGATTTTGTGTTGAAGCGTCACCGGCGACGCCTCAGGGGTTAAAGGGTTAAACTCCCAGCTGTCTTATCCCAAATCTCTCGTCCTTCTCCAGCCAATTTTTCCCCAACGAGAAGGAAAAGAAACTTGAAAAGCTCCTGATCTGCAGCAGATCTAAGAAAGGGCCGTCGGGGCTGCAGCGCGGCGGGAACCACCCCGCCCCTCTTAGAGAACATCACATCAAACAGAATGATGAAAACGAGGCTGAGATTACCCTCCCTCCCTCCCGCCCCCTCTCCCTCGTCTCTGCAGAGTTCAGCTGACCACTGCGGATGAGATGCGACACGGAGGATGAATAATACAATAGAGAGATGTGTCAGCAGCATCTGTCTCCGTCTGGGGCTGACGTGCGTCATCCTCCCTCCTCATCCGGGCCGAGAGCTTCATACAAAGCTAATGAAGCAGTCATAACACAGGGGTCCAGCTGAAGGAGGCCATGCCACGTGGACGGACGCGCACACACCGCTGATGGCCGAAGGCTGAATTATTTATGATGAAACTCCAGTGAAAGGCTGGTGATTGCCGGGTTCATTGTTCTGGGCTGCAGCTGAGCTTTGTTACGCCTTTACCGCTGAGCCGGAGTAATTAGAGGACGGACGGAGGGAAGAAGGCGGGTGTGTGAAGGAGAGCAGACACTTGTGTGAGTGGAGAAACAGGTTCTGGTGCAAGAGGCAGACGAGGACGGAGCTCCCACGGGGACTAACGCCGTCATCCCACTTAATGCACTTCAACACTCGGCCAATCATCTTTGACACGTTGATGGACGAGAGGAGGAGGAGGAGCAGGTCCAAAAGTTGTTTCAGCACCTTAAAGATCACTAAACTCAGTGGAGGGAAGTCTAAATCATTTGTGTCAAAATCAAGGCCCAGGGGCCGGATCTGGCCCTCCGGGTAATTCTATCCGGCCCTCCAGATCATTTTGATTGTTATCTTATGCTTATTCCTAACTCATATCATTTTGACAAAACAGATTTATACGGAGAGTAAAATATTGAAAGTTATTTCAGGTTTAAGTTGATTAATTCTGGAATATTATTCCTGCCTTTTATTATTCATAGTGTAGCCATTGTTAAAAGTTAAGTTAAAAATATTTTCATTCTGCTAGCTTTTTGGAATGTTTTGGCATTTACTAAGATTTTTTTAGGCTATTTTGGAGTTTAGCCAATACTTCGGCTACATGCTAGCTGTTTTGGCTAATTTAGGCTTTTAAACAAAAATTAGGTTGTGTCTGAATTCCCTCCCTAATCCCTAACTATTAAAAAACTATAAAGTGCCCTCGATTTTAAAAATAATTTAGAAACGATGCCCACTACTTTTCTTTCGTTTTTCTAAACAGTAGATATTATGTCACCGATTTCATGAAGGGAAAATTGAATCAATAAAAACATTTCATGACATTTCATTTCTGACTCAACTGTGTTCTGATGGAAAACATAAGCATGGTTTAGTCAAATATTACATTTAAATACAAAATTGTTTGAGCGCAATGCATTGTGGTCTATATTCGTTAATCTAGTGAGCATCGATGCATGCTAGTTTTTTGCAAAGACTTCTGGGAAATTTCAGATGCACTTGGTTTTGGAATTAGTAGATTCGGACAGCACTAAAAAATGGCGAACTCACTATATGGGGGCGGGATTCAGACACAGCTTTAGGCTATTTTGGAGATAGGCTAACATTTACACGCTAGCTGATTTGTCTAATTTAGGCTTTTTTTCAATTTTTAGATTATTTTGAAGTTTAGCTATTTTTTCAGCTACATGCTAGCTGCTTTGTCCAACTCAAGGATTTTTTTCTAGTTTTCAGCTTCAGCGTTTTTAGTTATCAATTTCAGCATCTCCAGCTATCGGCACTAGCATCTACAGCGGCCACATACAGCATTGACACTAGCATTATCACGAGTAATGCTATATATTTAGTTCATGATTATGTTAAAAAGTTACAGTTTTAAAAATGTCGTTTTAGAGAGTTAATCATTGTTATTATCCACATCCGCTCTGAGGTTCTATTCTCTCTTCTCCTTTACTTCACCTCTCTTCAATTCTTTTATTATTCATCAGTTTTAGCTCCCTGTGGTTGTGTTTGGTGCAGTGTGATTCACGTGTTGTTCCTCTTTCTCACTCCCCTCCGGGAGCGGGAGAGGTTTCAGACTCCTGGTGGATCGTCTTTGCCCCGTTCTTGACCGTGGACCACGCCTGTGGCTCATCATGGCTGTGGACCACGCCCTCCCATCTCCCAGTCCTATCTGGCCGAACTCTATTCAAATACGTAGAGTTAGATGAGCGAATTCTTGCTGGTGAATCGCCCGTCCGTTCTTCATGTGAGCATCACTAAAGTTTCTTCTTTTTTTTCCCTGAATAAGATTTTTTTTTAGGAATTGTTCCTTACCAGGAAGGAGGTTTAATTTATTTAGCCTGTTTTGTTTAGCAATTAACTATTGTTAACATTTTATGACCGACCTTCTGTACCAGCGTGAAGCCCAATGAGGCTATTCTTTTTTTATATTAGGCTACATAAATAAAAATGAACTTAAATTGAAAAAAATGGATTTCAGGAGTTTAGAATCCGCCTTCAGCTTCTTCTTCTTCTTCTTTTTTTTTTTACAGTACACACCCAGGTGAATAAGTCCAAAAGACATCCGACGTTCTGGTGCTGAACCGGCTACAATTACAGAAAAAGCCGACGCACAAATCCACTCCTCCCCGTCTTTATTTTGGTGTTCTGCGGCAGTTTTTCTTTGGCGGCATCCCGCTGCCTTCACTCCCCCGCGCCTCCAGAAGAGCAGCCAGAAAGCCACCCGACCCCCGGCAGCTCCTCCGTTCCAGCATCTAAACCGGAGGAGACGTGTTTAGATCTCCCCGCAGAGCTCGGAGGAGCTCAGAGGAGCACCGCTGGGCTCCACTTCTCCCAGATGAAGGGAAGTTTTTTTTATCTCCTCTACCTCTGGAGCTTAGAAACCTAAAGATGACACTAAACCACAATGAAATGCATCTTGTTTAGAAAGAAAAGTGATTTTTATCTCCTTTTTTTGGGGTAAAGTGCATTTCTTCAGGCCATGTATTAGTTTCTTGGTAGGTGAGTGCACCATCAACAAAGTGCACTAAGAGTTGCTCCCAGCTTCCTTTTACTCACTTTAAATCCCTTTTTTTGTACATTTGGGAGTCTCTTTCAGCCTTTTTTTTTTTTTCGACATTCAACTTTAACGACGGGAAGAAACTTTTACACAAAAAGCTCCCGGGTCCTTTCAGGGAGGGAGAAACCTCATCCAGATCTCCTGACATCCAGAGAGTTTCCATGCCGGCTGCCAGGAGCCTGTTTGCCTTGGCACTATAGCGTTCGACAGTAGCCACCAAAAATGTGTGAGGGTGCGCGTTTGTGTACGCGGGGCAACAACATCTAATGCGGCGCAGACCTCCCACACCGACGAGGCCTTCAGCTGCATTTATCGCCTCATAAAACGCTCAAGGGTCACTTCTTAGTGACTCAGCAACCAAAAAATTAACTGGAGTTTCTGTACGGACCGTAACTCTAAACACGTGTTACAGTTAAGTTCATCATCATTTTATTTTATTGTTACAAATAGCCTGATGTCATCTTGTGCTTATTTTTAACTTATTTAAATTGACAAAATATATTTTTATGAAGAGTAAAATATTGAAAGTTATTTAAGGTTTAAGTTGGTTTATTCTAGAATAATATTCTTGCCTTTTTTATTATTTATAATTATATAAAAAAGTTTAAAGTTTTAAAAATTGACATTCTGTTAGCATTTTGGACTGTTTTGGCATTTACTAAGATTTTATAGGCTGTTTTGGAGTTTAGTTAATATTTCATTTAAGTGTTAGCTGTTTTGGCTAATTTAGGCTTTTTTTAAAAAGTTTTTTAGGGTGTTTTGCAGTTTAGCTAATATTTCAGCTACATGCTAGCAGTTTTGGCTATTTAGCCTTTTTTTTTTTTAGGCTTTTTTAGAGTTTAACTTATATTTCAGCTAAATGTTAGCCGTTTTGGCTAATTTAGGCTTTAATTTTTAGTTTTTTAGACTGTTTTGAAGATAGGCTAATATTTACACGGCAACTTTTTTTGGCTAATTTTGGCTTTTTGTTTTCTTAGGCTTTATTGGAATTTAGCTAATACTTCAGCTAAACGTTAGTTTTTTTGTGGCTAATTTAGGCTTTAATTTTTCGTTGTTTTTAGATTGTTTAGAAGTTAGCCTAATATTTAGAATGCTAACGGTTTTGGCTAATTTAGGCTTTTTTTTTTATTTCTAGGCTGTTTTGGAATTTAGCTCAAATTTCAGCTAAATGTTAGCTCGTTTGGCTAATTTAGGCTTTCATTTTTAGTTTTTTAGACTATTTCAAGTTAGGCTAATCTTTATATGCTAGCTGTTTTTGGCTAATTCAGGCTTTTCTTTTAATGTTTTTCTTGAAGTTTATTTTTTTAAGCTATATGCTAGCGGTTTTCGCCAATCTACTTTTTTTTTTTTTTTGGATAATTTAGCATTTAGCTAATATTTTAGCTGTCTATCAGCTTCAGCGTTTTCAGCTTCAGTGTTTTTAGCTATCAATTTCAGCATCTTCAGCGTCCAAATTCAGCTAACGCTATATATCTAGTTCGTAATTATGTTAAACATTTAAAGTTTAAAAAATTTGTTTTAGTATGTTCAATAAATGTTTATCCTGTTTGTCCCGGGACCTCAGGTGTGCTTTGGATTTTGTCCCCCTGTGTGATTGACTTTGACACCACTGCTTTAAAACCTCCCCACTTCACACATAAACATTTCTTTAACCGAGCAGAACGGTGGTGGAGCAGGAGTCTCAGCAGGTGGTCTCATTATACAGCGGCTCCCTCCTAAAAGTGGTCTGAGTGAGGAGAACTTGTCCTTGGAGGAGTCCTGGATGTTCATGGCTCGGTGTGGTCTGATCACGCTTCACCGCAACAAGCGGAAAACCACAGACAGAAACACACACAGCGGCGCGTGGACTCGGAGCTGCCTTCTTCCAGAACAACAGAAGGTGATCCGATCGAATGGATCGGGTTTCCCTTCCCGCTGAGCGGCGGGCTCGGAAAGAGAACCTGGAGCCTTCAAGAGATTCTTTGCTTAGAAACGTGAAGATGGAGTTGTAATAATCAAGACGAGAAGAAATAAAAGCGTGGATAAGCGTCTCCATCTCAGAGCGGGACACAATTGAACTCAGTTCGGTAATGATTTTCAAATGATAAAAACAGGAACAAACAAATAACCCGAAGTTCCACACAGAGGGCTTAATACCAAACCACTGGACTATCTCTGGGAGGCGTTTGTCAGGATCACAGACCCAGATTTGGTTTACTTCAGTTAAAGTTATCCTTCACCCAACTTTTGACCGAAAATGTGTATTTATAAATATCCTGAGGTTTAAAAGACACATAAAGCGGAATATCATCAGCATAAAAATGATAAGAAATGTCCTTAAGAGATTAAAATGTGCTGCAAAAGCAGTAGATATAAAATGAACAATAGAGGGTCTGAAACTGACCCTTGTGGTACACCAGAAGCAAAGGAGGACTTAAACTTAGAAGACGCAACAGCTTGACCGAGAAGATGTAAAATGACTCGATCGGGATAGTCAGCAGATGAACCAGTAAAACTCAAATGTTCAGCAGAACGTGAGAAACTCTCGACACTCCTCCTGACGGGAGCCAAACCGGCCCGACGGGATCGCCGCCGAGCCACAGCTGACTGTGAAATGCGAGTCCTGTGAGCACAAAGGGCGAGTCAACGCGGCGCACACTTCCTTTATAATCCATGTTTTCAATCCACCTGAAGCGTCTCTTGTGACTGAACAATGGCTCTGCTCTCAAGCCCAGGCCTTCCGTCCCCGATGCCTGATAAGAGGTCAGCGGAGGACGCGGGAACAACCGTCCTCATTCATCCAAACCCAGAAGAGCGACGGGGAGTTTAAGTCCGTCACTTTTCCAAACCCTGAGAAATATCTGCCTTTGTGTGGTAAACGTACACAACTGACCTTTATCTTTCTGAAACAGTCTTCCTCGCTCTGCCGACGGGGATTATAATGAGAGTTTGAGGCAGAGGTGGCAGCAGAACGCGCCAAAAACAGCAATTTGCAGGATATATTTCTGTTTACAGACTCAGAAAAAAACCCAGAAATCGTCAGAATTTAAAAGAAAAAAGTACATCCTGACGTATTGGCTGCTTTCCTTTTCCAGCTAACATGATTCATTTTACAGCTGGGTTGTCAAAATTGATTAATCTGAATCGATCAAAGGATTTAACAAGCTAAAGTCTGTCAGCTTGACGCTAACGTATAATAGGATTTCCCATAGGACGGCTAATGCTAACACTCGTTCAACCTAACATCTTTATAAACTCACAGGCAGGAATTTTACAAACCCTTTAAAGAAATATTTTTAAAGTAACCATTTGTGGTCTAAACTTTCTTGATTTTAAAGTTTTAAAAATTGTCATTCTTCTAGCTTTTTGGACTATTTTGGCATTTACTAAAAATTCTTAGGCTATTTTGGAGTTTAGCTAATGTTTCAGCTACATGCTAGCTGTTTTAGCTAATTTTCTTCAAGTGTTTTAGACTATTTACTTGCAAGCTTTTTCAGTTTTTAAGGCTTTCTTTCAGCTACAGTCTAGCCGTTTTGGCAAACCTAAGTTTTTTTTTAAGGCTAATTTAGCATTTAGCTAATATTTTAGCTGGCTATCAGCTTAAGCGTTTTCGGTTATTAGCTTCAGTGATTTTAGCCATCAACTTCAGCGGTCAAATTCATCTTACAGCATTCATGCTAGCATTATTGCAGTAATGCTAAATATGTAGTTTATAATTATGCTGAAAGGTTGTGGGTTTTTTTTTCATTTAGTTTTAGAGTGTTCTGTTGTTTATCCTGTTCGGCCCGCGACACAAGTGTTTTGGATTTTGATCCCTTGTCCGATCGAGTTTGACACCTCCTGTCTAATTAGCAATGATATTTTAAAATATTTTTACATTTTAAATGTCTTTTAATTAGGGCTGGGGGATATGGGATTTTTTATATCACGATATAGCTTTTTACATATTGCGCGATAACGATATTGATCACGATATAAACCAAATAACTATATTTGAACACATTGTGGCTCAAAAATGAAATGTAAACTCATCAGCAGGTTGTTTAAATTTAAATATTCCCTATCACACTAAGCATAACCAATCCAATGGAAATTATGCAACTAGTTTTTTAATAACCAAGAATATTTATTTATTTATTTATTTAATTTATATATATATATATATATATATATATATATATATATAATATATATATATATATAAATGAACTAGGCTGAAAATTAAAGCAAAAGATTTCGAGTTTCAAAAGTTTATGAAATAGATACTAAACTGTTTCTTCAGTTCCATTAAAAAACAAAGCATTAAGTCTACAAATAAATTCTAATGTTTTCAGGGTTCATATAATAAATATGTATTAATGTACTACAAATTGTTTTTGTTGTATTTAGTAGCGGTGTAACGGATCACAAAACACACGGCTCGGATCGTGTCACAGCTTTAAGGTCATGGTTCGGATCATTTTTCGGATCAGTAATAAGTAAAAAAAACAAGAAAAAAGAAGATGAAAGCCTAAAATTACTTTTTTGAAAAGTTAAAAATATATGTTTGAAAAAAAAAAGAACTTAAAAGCATTAAGTAGTTCCAGAAAAGTTTTGACGGAAGCTTCTTCCACACTCCGCAACAGACTTTCTGATGACCGACAAGCATCAAATCTGACGCTTGTTAAAACTAATACAGTGTAAAGTAAATTAATCTGACCCCAAATGCAGTCGGCGTAGACAGACGATTGATTATAATAAAGCGGGCGGGGCGCGAGGTACGCAGCGGCAGCGGGGGTTGCTGGTAGAAGTCGGCTCGTGCGCGTTTGTTTACCTTTCATGGAGACGAAGGACGCGGAGTGGAGTCCAAAAAATGACCGAAATGAGAGCTAATAAACACAATAATTACTCGCCCTGTGGAGACTAACTCTCTAACTTTTACTCGTCAAATAGGAGAAACTGTTCACTAGCAAGTGTTATTTGCGGACCCTTCAAAATAAAAGTCTACCGCGATAGATTCATTCTTCTATCGAAAAAATGTTCTATTGCGATATCAATAATTATCGTTTTATCGCCCAGCCCTACTTTTAATTATGATTATGCTCTTTTTAGCCAACATCCATAAACCTGTGTAATTTTTTAGGATCTAGTTTCCGCAGAGCGGCAGAAGTTCATTAGAAATTCACCGATTTGAATAAAGAATACTCAGTTTATATGTCCTTCATCATGAGAAAAAGCCACAAAAACATGTTTTTATCGTCTTTAAACGTCTATAAGTGTCTCTGTAGGAGGAACACCAAACCTAAGATTTGTCCACAGATTTTATGATGTCTGTCTGGCTGAGTCTATTTGTTTCTGAAACCTCAGACGCAGCAGCAGCAGAAAGCGGAGCTCCAGACTTCCTGCAGAACTCACGACTGAGGAAGATCTGAGAGAGGAGGCAGAAACGAAAAAAAACCCACAATAATTGTTGAAGGGAGACAGAGAGAAGCCACTAATGACAGCAGACAATAAAAGCTGGCCACCGATGGAGCATCTGTCCTGCCAGAGTGACAATAAGGCCGCAGCCTCGCAGCCACTGAGGTCTTCAACCACAAAGACTGAAAATAGAGCTTTGTGTGCGAGATCACTGTTATTAGTCCCTCTAAACACGGGGTCAATAACACCGGTGTTGCACCTCCCAGACGCTGACAAACACTCGTCAGCGCGGTAATGGGATATTCCAGAGGATTTTGGAGAGCAGGGGCAGAAAAAGAATCAAAAGAGTCAAAATCTTTTTAAGACTGTTTTTTTTATTACTAAATATTTCTTAGGCAGCAGTTCGTTTCTCTAATATGGCGCTGTGAACAAAAGTTGTACAAAACAGGTTAAGCTGTGCGCTACTGATACATCCGACATCTTGGCAACTAAAACGTTTACAGAAAATAATAAGAATAAAAATAGTCATCATCATTATTATTATTATTATTATTATTATTAACATTCATTTTCCTGTTCAAGTATGCTACAATCCAAAGTGACTAGTGTAAAAAAATTGGCTGAGAAAATAAAATAAAATACGCTCGTCATGATTATTTACATTTAACAGGTCCAACAAGCGGTGCCAGTGTCGGTGGAAGGAAAGGCGACGCTCGCCTCCGTGCACACAGTGGTTCGACTGGCTGCTGTCTGAATGACACGACAGACTTTGAGCTTTCAGTCCAGCAGAAGATCAGAAAAGAAGCTCTTACACCTTTACATAGAAAACACAGCATCTGTGATGTTTGATTATAGACATTCTTAAAGTCTCCACCACAACTTCAGTCCGCATCCGTGATATGGTCATTAAAATGGAAGGAGGAGGAGGAGTCACCTCACTTCTTCATGGTAAAAAACAATTTAAAATGTTCATCGTTGCAGAGAATTCAAACATTCGGTTTGACTCGGCCTGTGTCTAAACTTAGAAATGCAGAGCTGATGACATTTCTCCATGCAGGCTCGCTGTGAGGGTTGCGCGCTCTTCAACTCCCGAAAAATTCTCGCAGATCCTTCAGATTTAAATTAAAAGTTTAACTTAATTCAGTCCCTCCAGGATTTTGCGATGTCGCTATTAACGCAAATTCGAGAACATTTTCATCGCAACTTCGACCAACAGCTTCCCTTCCGACTCCTTCCCGGGAGCCGTGCTCTTTTTTATGAACTCTCTGAATCTCGAACAGATTTGGGTTCATTTCAATGTCGAATCCTTTCTGTTAGTAGGAAAACAGTTTGATGAACCTTTAATTCGTTGCGTTGAGAAAAAAAAAAAATAGAAATCGTGACTCGACTGAATCGTTACATCCAACGAAACCTCAGCCTGGATGCAGTTCGAGCACGACTTGTTATGAAGAGAATCTTCCTGTCAGAGCGAGCGGAACGCCTCCTCGCTCTGAAACATGGAGTCGCTTCATTTACAAAACGACAGCTCCACTCCAACGGAAAATATTTTTAAGAAGTTGAGATCCAGTATGTACATTTAAAATACAAAGCTTTAATGATTTTAGCTTTTTCTTCAACGCAAAAACATTATTTAAGGTGGTTTCAAGTTGGAAAAATTAACTTATTGAACCGCTCTTGAATTAAAAAATTGACTTTTTTTTTTTTAAGTATAAAAATGAAAAACCTTTATGTTAAATAAGAGATCCAGTGATGATAACTTTTTAAGAAAAACATCCATTTGTCTGTTAATTTGATCAAATTGTCGACGAACAGAAAATACCGTCAACAAAACTTCGACATGTATATGGCTTCATGGAGTCGTTTTTTTCGGAGGGGGGGGAAACAAACTCAAAGCTCCTCGTTTTCTCCAGCTACTACAGTGAAAAAAAATGAAAATAGATTTTGGTCACAATTTATAAAAGCAATAAAACAGAACAAACTCATGAATAAGAAAATGTTATAGAAATAATAATTAAAAAAAAAACATCCTTCGATTTTAGCTAACGAGCAAAATGAAATGTAGCTTGATGGTTTTGTTGAGGGTTTTCGGGACAGAAGTCCCTCCGTCCCTCCGGGATGGAGTCTGTCACCGTGTGCAAATGAAACGTTAGGCATAGCTGGATCCCTTCTGCTGAAATATTTATTCTTGCTCCAGATTCAGCGCTTTTTTATCCGCTTCGCTGACCGTCTTCTCCCATGATGCTCCACTTCATTTAGAAACCTTCATTTTTTTTTTTTTTTGTCTCCCAAACACTAAAAGTGCTTTTATTTTCTCACAAATGCATTTAGGTTTTAGCGGAGAATAAATTAGTATTATCGGCATTTGTGGATCAGCAGTGTTTGAGCGGGAACGGCGTCACCTCTGAGGAGGCCGAGTGCTTCACTTTAAAAAAAGATGACGTCCTCCTTGCTCAGCTCCTCTGTGGCGGCGGCGTAGAGTGGGGGGGCGGCTCCCGGCGCGTTCGGCTGGAACTGGAGAGACCCGGAGCTCTGTGAGGTCACGGCGGCGGCGGGCTGCATGGAGGGCTGAGAGTGTGCGAGATGCTTCTGCAGGCTCGGAGGGTAGGCGGCGAGCTGGGGGTCCGCGCCGCTGCCGTCCGCAGGCATCGACGGATCTATCAGACAAAACGGGTCAAACGGAGCAATCGACCATGAGAGACGCCTCTCAATTGTGGGATTAAAACATCTGCGTCGGCGCTACCGGCGGCCATTAATCAGCAGGAAACGTGAAACTGATAGGAGTTTACACAGGGCGAGTCCATCATGCAGACGAGCTTCATGGAGGAATGTGACTGGGTGGGGCCCGAGGAACAATGCGCCGCTTATGTTTGCCTGTGAGAAAGGCTGCGGCAGCTCGGCGCAGACAAAAGGAGATTAGGTTTGGAGCTGAAACACACCTGTGTGGTGATGCGTGCAGAGCGGCTGGTGGGGGCTGATGGAGCGCTTGGCCTTCACCGCGTTCTCCTCCCTGGCAGATAGTTTCAGAGGAAGCATCTGCTTCATGTCCACGGAGGCTGAGAAGACAAAGAAAAACAAAAAAAACACAAAGGGGGACATAAATGTCAACATTAGATTATTGAGGTAAACCGAGTAGGGCTAACACGATGAGTCGACTTTTAAAATAGTCGTTACTTTATATTATTTGGAGGCAGAGAGTAGAAAAGATGAACAAAACTGTGAATGTTCAGCACCAAAAAATGAACTTTTTATATATTTGTGTCAGTGAGACCAAAACTTTATCTTTTATGAAAAATAATTCTTAGTTTCAGATGCAAACCTCATTTAATGCTTAGTCGGCATTCACACAATACAGATTCTGCTGCTCCTTTCTGCACGTTTTTATTATGCTAGTTTTGAGTTTAGCTAATATTTAAGCAACAAACTAGCTTTTTGGGCTAATTTGGCATCTAGGGGGGTTTTTAGGTTAATTTAGAGTTTAGCAACAGGCTAACATTTGTGGCTAATTTGATATCTACTCGGGAATCAATGATACATTTCGCTCATGGTTTGTTTCTCGATATGATCGATATGTATTGAACAAGAATAAATAAAACCCTGAAATCTTATTATTCCAGAGATAATGATTTATTTTGCAAAGAGAAATGCCATAAGAAAACTTCAGAATTTTGTTATTGCACCCTCCTTGTCACTTATTGCAGAATCACATTTAAATAGAACTTTAATATACTTGTAAACATTACAACTTTTATCAATTGCAACAATTTAAGCAGTTCTCACAGTCTAAACTAAACCAACTTAAAATATCTAGAAGTGCAGTACTCCTAAGCCGTCAGTACTTTTACATTTATTTTGCAAAAACAACAAGTATCTCGGTTGTTTTTAGCTTTTAGCTAAAACTTTTGTTATCCAACTACAGTAGGAGGAGCAAAGTAGTTTCTGGTAGGGAGGGGGAGAGTGGGCGGGGAATTTTTTTTGCAGCAGATGCCCTTAAATCCCCTCAGACTGATACTGAACACGTAAATAAAATGTGTATTGTGAAAAATGTCCTATGGAATTGCCGAACGCGTATTGAACGGTTCGGTTTTATGTCGAGTATTGTTGCATCCCTCATATCTACGGAGGTTTTTTTAGGCTTATTTAGACTTTAGCTTCTATTTTAGCAACAGGCTAATTTAGTTTTAGGCTGTTTTACAGTTTAGCTAGTATTTAGGGCATGCGCTAGCTTTTTTGGCAACAACTAAGGCTTTTTTATGCTAATTTGTAGTTTAGCTAATGTTTTAGCAACATGCTAACATTTTTGGTAAATTTGTTATCTACTGAGGTTTTAATAAGCTAAATTAAAGTTTAGCTTCTATTTTAGCAACATGCTAATGTTTTTGGCTAATTTAATTTACTCAGGAATTTTAGGCTATTTTGGAGTTTAGCTTTAAGCAATGAGCTAGCTTTTATGGCTAATTTGACACCTACAGAGATTTTTTTGAGCTAATTTAGAGTATAGCTCATATTTAATCAAAATACTAAATATTTTGCAAAATTTGCATGCATTACGAACATTTAAGCAATTTTTCGGCACATTTTTCAGAAATTTAGGTCAACTTCAACGCTCTTTTCATATTTCCTTAATAAAATTTACAGTCTATTAGCAAATTTAACATGTTGCAAATAGCTTTTGCATTTTCAGCAAATCTTTTAAGCAATTAAAGTAAATTGCGTTGCCATTTTCAGCAAAAAGCTTCAGCATCTACAGCAACTACTTTCATCAAAAGTATTCAACCTTGTATTATCGCACTTAATGAAACTTTTCTAGTTTAATCTTGTTTTAATACCAGAAACTAATAAAGGACAGAGACTGCAAGATTCATTAAAAGTTAAATAAACTGTCATCTTCATTGTCTTTATTAGGATAAATCCTAATTAAGAGGGGGGGGGGCACTAAAGAGAAGAAAGGAGGAAATTAAGATGAACATCACTTGGAAAGATTGCATCATCAGGAAAATGAATTTCTCAGTTTGTGAACAACAAGTCTTTGTTGGTTTCACATCCGCCTCAACTGACTGATGCAAAACAGAACAAAAATGAAAATAATCTGGGATGTTGATCAGACAGGAAACCTAAACAAGCACAAACAGGATTATCAGCATCTCACTTCACATTCTAACCCACTTTGGATGATAACATGAGAAGTTTCTAGATCAGCATCTATCGGTGTCTGTGATCCCTCGATGTATCGCGGTTAAACTTCAGCAGATTTTTAAAATGAGATTCTGCTTGCCTTGAGTTATTTATTTTTTTTTTTTTTACAGCGTGTTGTGTCTTCTGTGTCCTGATTGACCGTTAATCTAGTCATAAATCTCCATGTCATGTAAAGAATAAGTTCAGTTTGCCAAATGTCCATAAATCTTCAATTGTCTTTGCTTTATTTTAATACAAAGGTTTGAACTTTAAGAGCCTTTAACATGCAGAATCAACTTTTTGAGCTTTTAAGAGTATTATGAGTATTTCTGTCAATCAATTAAAAAATTAATCAGATTAATCACACTTTTGGATTGTGATTAATCGCGATTAATAACAATGTTTTTCTAGGTAAATTTTATTTACAAAATGCTGCTTTTGAGAAAAAACAGACCAGAGAGAAAAACTTTTCCTTGTTATTATCTGAAATGTTTCAATTTATCTGGTGTTAATCCAGAAATGTAAATCAGGTGCAGAGAACATATCAACAGTAGGAAAACTTTTATGTCAGCAGTATTACTCTAAGAATTCAAAGATGCTGACATACAGACAGAAGAATCAAACATTGTGTTTCTGCACTTTAAATGAACTCATAATATGGTCCAGGTGAATACTCCATTCTGATTGGCTGCAGGGTGTGGATGGACGCACAATATATGTCTATGATGCACATCTTTAAAAAAAAAAAACACAGATCAAATAGTCTGCTTTTTGTGAAAATAGAAAAAACAACAAGTTTAAAGAGTGCTAAAAACTGACTTCTTTTGTAATTGACTATAGTATAAGTGGGATAATGCCTGACAATGTTTTTTAGTTGTAATCGTGTGCGTTGACGCATTGACAGCTCTAATTTCAATACTAACTCTTCACGAAACATTCCTTCAAAGCGGTATTTTACTCTGAGCATTCCTCTAGAACACAGCAAACTGAGCACCAGCCCCTCCTAATCCCCAAAAACAAGCGAGTCCTCACATTGTGACATCACAAAATGGGGAACAGCCCCTTCCTGGAAGCAACGACCCTCGGCTAACACACACACACTTTCTCCGCTGGGATTTTATTTCCCAATATTTGCGTTCATATTTCGAAAAGTTCAGATGTCGATAACGCTGCCGAGGCCGGCTCTAGGATGATGTCATGAAATGGGCGGCACCCACAAGGAGTAAAAGGCGGAGCCTCAGAAATGGTGGGGTCTTATTTCGCACAGAAAAGTGTGCCAAAGGTAATATTTAGACAGACTCAAAACAGTTTTTATCCAACTCTAATCACCATTCTCAATGCTGCTGTGAAATGAAAAGCTCTAGAGGAGAACTCATGTAATAACAGAGAAATGTGTGTGGATGAATGTCTGTCTGTGGGATTCTCTCTACGTATGCTGAGGTTATTATGTTATATGGATGTTGTATTTATTACTCATTTTATTTTTTTATCATATTTTAGAGGCTGAATGATGATGCAGTGATCACAGAGCATTTTAGATTTTACTATACTTGAGACAATAACAATATAAATCCAATCTAATAAAAGTATAATGAGAGAGGGTTTACAGCCTAAAGATATAATTATTGAAAAATATTAACATTTTGTAAATCGCAGGTTATCTGTAGAATATAACTCACACAATAAATAAAACAAAACTTTGTCATCATTAGGAAATATGAATTTTAAAATAGAGATATGAAATGAGGTCCTTACAGGAGCTGTCTGTGCGATGCGTTGCTTTCCCGGTCTTTCCTCCCTTCCCTTTGCCGCTGTTGATTGCCGCCAGTTTGGTGGGGATCTGCTGCTGCACCCCGACCGCTTTGTGCAGCTGGTTGGTGGTGCTGAAGAGATGGAGCGGCACTTCCGTCTTCAGGGGGAGGCCGGAGGAGCCCGCCTCCCGCCGCACCGTCACCTCGGGCCGCTCCGCGTAGTCGGCGGGCGCCACCGACAGGCTGCCGCGCACCAGGGGTTTGTGGGGGATCTGCGGGTCGACGGAGGAGCCGGAGAGGCCGGACAGGAACTCCCCGTTTAGAGAACCGGACAGAGGAGCCACCTGGACGAGAACAAGACCGGAGAGTCAGGACTTCATTCCTTTTTATGCATCAGAAGCAAATGAAAGACTCACTAAAATAAAAAGTGTTATGAGTGTTTTTATTTTTTGATGATAAAAAGAAAATTAAGCTCAAAATTGAATTTCTACGTTTTTTTAGCTTGATTTAAAGAGCAGACAAAAAGTGCTCCCCCGCATTTTTGCGTTTTCTTATTCGCGGTTTCACGGTTTTTGTTTTCAGTTAGGTGACTCTATATTCAGAGGAGGTGCTGAGACATATCTCCACTCCCATCTCATTGGCTACCCCTCTTCCTCTCTTAACGCCCCTGCATGGAGAAATGGCATCAGCCGACTCAGAAGCGGCCCAAAAAAATCTAGAGCCGGTGTTTATCATGGATTAACCAGAATATGTCTTCCTGCAGTTATTTGAGGAAGAACGTCTTCCTGGCTTTACAGAGTGGAGCTCCTCATCAGTAAGCTGCTGTTCTAAATGAGGAAAAACAAAAAAAAAACCTCTTTATTTTGAACAATTCTCCAATGTTCTTTAATAAATCTTTTACAAAGCATAATCAGAAGGGTTTTTTGGATCAAAAACTGACAGAAGTGGTGTGTGGGACAGGGGCTAGGTTTTCAGCATATTTAGGCGACTAAAATGGGGAACAATGTACTTGATGTAGAAACCAAACGTTGGGCGTGTCCCTCATGCATCCACTTCATTTTTTCTCATCTGAGCTCCAATATCTCTCACTATTTTTGTAATGTTAGGTTGGGGTTGTGAGGGGCTATAAGCTGGCAGGAGATCAACCGAATCTGAATTCTTCTTCTACTCCTCCAATTAGAGGCATTTGAAGGGGCAGGACTGTCTGAAATAGTATCATGAAGGGCGGAACTGAGGTGGGTGTTGGTATAATTAATTTATGTCCATTGCTTGTTTCTTTGTGTCTTTTATATTTTTACATTTTTGTTCTTATTGTTTTTATGTGCAGCATTTGAACTGCCTCACAGAAGGAAAAGCGCTTTATAAATAAAGGTTGATTGATTGATTGAAGGGTATTCCGCGTCGTGTTGCGGAGGAAAAGCCCAGAAGTTTACATTTCTATGTAAGTACCGACTTTCTGCTTCAGCATTTTTAAAGTTAAAGTAAAGAAGTGTGGCTGGCGACTATTGATGACATCATCGAGTGGGATTTGAAGACAATATTTTCTATAACTCTCTGTTTGGAGGGCTAAATGAGAAGCTTTAGGGGAAGAATTTGGATTCAACCATAATGTAAACAGAAATCTCTCAGTTATGGTCATGGGTGACGGGAAAGGGGGCAGCAGTTCACAACTCAGGGGCAAATTTCAAACAAATTCATCCTACAAAACTAAAAATATTCTAATTATGATTTAAAGAACGCTTTTACAGATCAAAAGATGATTGAAACGGAACTTTAAAGCTTAAGACACAAAGACATTTCCTTTGTGTGACAGATTTAAAATTTTTAAAAGCTAAAGACTAAAGACAGAGTGAGAAACATGCGTTTAAAACAAGCCTTTGAGCTCGCTTCAGTTGGGAAAACAAAAGGAGTAAAATGTGTGAACACGCAATCCGACATGGACATCCTCAGTAAATGATTAAATTGTTTTTTTTTTTTTTTTTTTTCTTTCTAACTTGTCCTGTCCAACAGCTGGGCAAGCAGATACGGGCTGAGAGCCTCTTGCGTTGGACAGATTTTATTGTCCCAACAGGGGTTTATACTTAATAAACCCCTGTTGTATTTCATGCTAAACTTTATTTTAATTATGTTGTATCTTTTTCTTTTTTTTTTTTTTTTGTTGGACCGGACGGAAACAAGGGGGGGGGGAATAAAAGAGTGGGGTTAAGATAACAAAGAAGGTAACACAGAGTAGCAACATCCTATAACAACCAGGTCTAAATAACAATCTGGAATGGGCGGGGCCTGTCTACACACACACTCAGTTACACACATACCTTTTGGCTAGAATAATCTTTACCTTTAAAGTTGTCAAAAATGTACACAATACCACTGCAGCTCACACACAATCATAGAAGCTGACACAAATAAAGTCTTTCATTCCATCACACATTCTGTTAGTGCGAGGTGAGCTGACACCTGTGCTCAGGTGAGTGTTTATGTTTTGCTGATGTGAATGTTGATGGAATGTATAGAAGGAGAGAGAGCCCGGCCACCCCCACGCCCAGGCCCCCCACCGGGGCGGCAGCAGCAGCACGGGCCCCCCAACACCCGCCAGGAGCCATGGAGAGAACCAGTCAGCCGCAGAATCCCGCCAGGCACCCAGACCAGGGCACGCGGGACCGCCGCAGAGGCCCCCACGCCCGAGAGCCGGAAGGCACGGGAGCACAGAGAGCGCGGACCCCCGCCCAGCCAGAGCAGCAATCCCCCCACCACGCCCAGAGGGCCAACACAAGGCCCCACACCCGGAGAGCCCCCAACCCCAGAGGAGCAGCCCACCACCACCCAGCAGCGCCGAGCATCCCCCCGCCCCACCCCAGGCACGAGCCAGAGCCCCCCCAGGATGACCCGCTTCTATGCTCCAGACGTCCGCCCGCGCCCGCCGCGGGAGGTCCAGGGGTGAGCCGGGAAGGGGCCGCCCACCCCCGCCAAGCAGAGAGACACCCAAGAGGAACGAGGGTCCCAGAGGAATGATGTTAACAAGGCCTGGCCAGGCACACCCTCTGATGGAGTCCCGGAGAGGCCCATTTCTCGAGAGCCGGGACCGGAACCCGAACCACCGAGACCTGGACACCCCATGGCTCCGATGTAGTTTGATCCCCTGTTAGATCTTGGGGATCCCTCTCCCAGCGTGGCGGGGAGGTCACAGAGCCCAGGAGACCGGCACCCAAGAGACAAGACCACTAGGCCGAGGGTTTCCATCCCCCCTCGCCAGGGATGGGGTAGGGGACAGAGGGTCGAAAGTCCCACCTTCCTTGTGTGATGCATGCGTGTTTGTTTGTTAGAGTGTATATTTTGAGGTGTTAATGATTAAATTGCCATACTTTAGATTGTAGCAGTTTCTATTTTTGGAGTCAAATTTATAAAGAAAACCCTATAGAGAAAAAAAAAAAAACCTTTTTCTGTTGCGTCAATGTACTTTTTGGCTCCAAAAAATATTTGAAGAACACCCCCCATCCTCTGAGGTTCTTGCTTTAAGAATTGACACTTTATCAGTTGCTAGATTGTGGAAATTGAGTCTTTGATGCAGAAATGTGTTTGTTCTTTGTGTTTGGAAATGTCTCTTTAAAACACACAAAATGAGAAACACAGAATCTCAAACGCTGAAGGAGCAGCGTAATGAAAACTGCATAAATCTGTTAAATCACCAGAAGAAAAGACAGATTGAAAAGAAAAAAAAAAACACGATTTATCCAACCAATTAATGTCACAAAGAAAATGAAAAAAAAAATCTTATATGTGCAACATTTCTGAAGGGGAAGAGTTTGAAGACTTTTTAAAGCAATCAAAGTTCTTCTTCATCAGTGTGTTTGGTCTGGAGAGCAGAATGATGGATGGTGGAGCTGAACACCTTCCACGGAGCTGAAGAATACACAAAAGCTTGGGTTTCCCCTCAGCTGCTGCTGCTGCTGCTGCTGCGTGACACAATGATTTAAGAAGACTCTTTTTGGGGAAAAGTCTCAACAGAAGACTTCCTGACCCCACCTTCCTCTTCATCATTTCTCCTCCATCAATCATCTCGACACACAGATGTTCCATTGTTCCCCAGACAAGCGGATCAGCTCCGAGCGCCATCGGCAGACGGTTTCCAGGGCGGTGGAGCACGCACAGATCCCCGACTGACTGACAGCCCATAAACAATTAGCACGACTGCCTTCCACAGGGCTTTGGTAATGACGGGTTTGGACCGGCTAATTATACGGCCAGGTTCCTCTCATCCTAAAAACTGCTGCATTCTCCCATGTCCTATACGGATCCTCTAACACAGAACAATGCGTTGCCTTGTTCATGATAGAAGGAGACGCAACCGCAATGAATGCTGGAAAAAAAACACTTTTTTTTCTTGAAACTTTTTTTTTTTTTAAATAGATCTAAAGTACAAAAAATGTTCTGAGTATCAGAGGCAAATGATTCAAATTCAAAGTCAAATTGAATAAATTTAGCTAAATTTTACCAAAAAAGTACAGTTTTAATTTAATTATTGAATTAAAATAAACAATTAAACAAATTAACAAAGAATTTTAATAGTAAAATTATGAATTCTTACATTTAAAACTTTCTTCTTGCTGATTTACATGAAATAAATTAAAGAAATCACTTTAAAAAAATTATTTGTGAATTTTCTAAAAGGATTAACTAAGTAAAGATTGCTTATTAATGATTTAAATAATTTTTACTCTTACATAAGAAGTTTTTTTTGTAGAAATAATAATCTAAAAAATATGCATTAAACATTTCCATAACTGACAGCCTTTATAAATAATTTTAATAAATTCAATAAATTCCTCTCCTCTGAATTATTTTCTAACACTTTAAAAGCTTTTTTTTATGTCTTTCTGTGAGTGTAAACTGCTTCTGTCATGACCGTCACACCATGTTCACCAAACTGAACTCTGAAGAGGATTCTAAAGCCAGTCCTGTCATCAAAAACTCTTTTTTTTTTTTTTACTAACCCCGTTGGCGACACAGAACTTTCTTACCCATGTACTCATCATGTCATACATCAGCTCTGCTTTAAACCACATGTTAAACTTTCTGTCAGGACAGATCCAGATCCAGAAACATCAGAGAGTTCCAGAGGAACAAGCTAACGGTAAATGACGTATTCCAATATTCTGCTTCATTACCTTCCTTGGAAGCTCGAAGCGCTTTGCAGTCACACACACAAACACCCACCGATGGCGACTCCGCTGGCGCCAACCTATAACCACCAGGCGCATGTGGGGTGCAGTTTGTGCCCAAGGACACTTCAAGACAGGAACCGACCCCGTGATCTTCTGACCACTGCACTGTGACTGCCCAAAGTAATTAGCTTTTAATGCTTCTATTGAGTAAAGTTTAAATAGGACTGTTAATGAATTAATTTTTTTCCAGTTTGCAATTAATTGGTTAATTTTTGTGATCAAATATTATGTAAAACCTGGAAACATTTTCAATTTTTTTTTTATTTCTAATGACAGTTTTGGGGATTTTCTTGTATGTTTTATTTTAAAAAAAAGTTAAATGTTATTCGTTTAAAGTGGGTTGTTTAAACTAATGACATTAAACTAAGTTCTTTGCTGTCGTGAGAAAACAAAAAGCAAAAAGGAAATTCTTTATTATAGTAAAGTTCCAAAGATGATGTTGATTAAAATTTGTTTTTTGTCTTTAAATTTAAAAAAAAGGATTAAAAACTGATTCATACGACATCCAGAAGTAAAAAGGTACAAATCTGTGTTACATGTCTCTACATTATCATCTTTGGTTAATACTTTTATCTTGACAATAATTATTTATTTTTGCAGATTATAAATGAAAAGTTTTTAATTCATGTGGTTCTAAAGAAATATGCTCTACTTTGACTAATTTTAGGAATAAAAAACGTATTCTTCTTATTTGAAACAAATGCAATTGTTGATCCTAAAACCTGAACTTACTGGAGGAAATCCATGCGACTTTGCAGCATTTAGCAGCTCAAAGAACCAGAAGAAAACCGAACTTCTGACAAATATTACAGCAGCTTTGAAAATGACAAATGACGTCTCTGCTTGTTGAAAACTTAAAGCCCAACCTGACACATGAGCAGCGCCTCCTCGCTTGTGTAAGAGCGATAAAACCCAACGCAAACAAAGGAAGTCCTCAGAAGCGGCACGGTTTGTTCTTTTGTTCTGAACCGTCTTTATTCAGGGATTACAGACCACAAAAGAGCAGATGAGTCTGAACTTAAAAGGATATAAAATTACAGATTTAAATGATATTGGAGCAGAATTGGTATTGATTTTTCAGTAGTCTAGAAACCTGATGAAGGAAGAGCTTCTGTTTGAAAGTATGCAGTCATCTGTGCAGACCTACAGAACATTTACTGTAAGAAGAAGTGAACTATAAATAAATCTGAAGACGGTAGATGAGAGATAACACGGAGATGCAGGTCAGGCCTTCATCCTCAGACGTTTTCCACCATCTTTGGTGATGTTTACAGAGCTGCTCAGATAGCAGCTTCAAAAAGACGAGAGTTGGCGTTCTCCTGATTTGATCCTTTCAACTCAAAAGTCATAAATCCAGCTCTTCCGGTGTTTACTGCCAATTACATTTTTGTGGGGTTGCTGATGCGTGTGCTCTGTGACTTGACGTTGTGCAATCAGGAACAAGGCTCCGTCCTGGACGGGAGCCAATAAAAACCTTGAGGCCTGCCACAATCAGATGAGATAACAGATGAAAAGCATAGCTCCCCTGAAGTCTGGGCATGTTGCGGCAGGCGCAGTGCTGCTACAACACTAGCATGTGTTGAGAAACGTGTATTATTGCAGACTTTAGAAGGGCTGCAATCGTAGACTAAAACTCGTCTTTTGATCTATTGTAAAAGTGTTCCCAGTGGTCTTTTAATTAAGATCATGCAGGTTTTTTTTTCCCCCCAAACCAAAAAAGTTGTTCATCAGAAATTTATAACTGAGTTGTGGCTGGGACCATCGGTGCAGAGTAAGCTTGCGCTCTTTTCTCATCTTTCCTGCTGTTAAAGATCCTTTACCATGCAAAATCTCATGTTTGAGCTTTTAAGTGTATAATAATGTTCATTCCTCACTATGAACGAAACCAAATTGTATTTTGATCCATGCACACGTTTAAGGATTCTTCTAAAAACCTGCTTTCGGACCAACCAATGAAAATGAGCGGGTTTTCACGAGCTGATGTCACAAAGTGAGATCAGCCCCTTTCAGGAAGTCTGTGCGGCCAGCACCGCCCCCGGGCTAAAACAAAGACACACCCTTTCCATAAAGCTAACGGTACTCAGCTGCCAACTTTGCCGCTCAGCTAGCGGTGATCAATCGTTAACTTCATCTCTTAGCTAGTAGTAATCGGCCGCTAACTTTGGCGCTTGCCTAAGGTGCTCAACTGCTAACATTGCCGCTAACTGCTAACTTCGCTCCTTAGCTACCGGTGATCAGCCGCTAACTTTGCTGTTAGTCTAGTGGTGATCAGCCACTGACTTCATCATTCAGCTAACGGTGATCAGCCGTTAATTAAGCTGTTTAGCTAGCGGTGATCAGCTACTAACTTTGCTACGAAGCTAAAGGGTGCTCAGTCGCTAACTTCACCACTGAGCTAGCAGTGATCAGCTGTTAATTTTGCTGTTTAGCTAGCGGTGATCAGTTGCTAACTAGGCTGCTTAGCTAGCGGTACTCAACCACTAATTTTGCCACTAAGCTATCGGTGATCAGCTGCTAAATTTGCTGCTAAGTTATAGGTGCTTAACTGCTAACTATGCTGCTCAGCTAGCGATAATCAGCCACTAACTTTACCACTTAGCTAGCGGTGATCAGCCTTTAATTTCGCTGTTCAAATAGCGTTGATCAGCCACTAACTTTGCAGCTCAGCTAGCTTAGCTGCTAGCCCAGACCATTGCTACAATCAGTGTAGCGATGGTCGGGGTTACTAAAGGCAGGTGTATAGTAGGCATCTATGAAAAGGTTTGGATGTTTTTTGTATTTGTGGGCAAAACGCAGAAACGATGCTGAGGCCGGCTTTAGGATGATGTCATGAAATGGGCGACACCCACAAGCAGGGAAAGACGCTGCCTCAGAGATTGAGGCGTCTCACTTCCGGGTAGGAAAAAACTCACGAAAACAACTTATATTTCATAAATAATTTGTTATTTAGTTTGCCAAAGGTAATATAATCATGTATATGGATATAGTTTATTTTGAAATATTTAAGAAAAGGATGGTTTAGGCCCTTTAACACTCTCATGCTAGCTAACATTACCTCTACAAGCTAACGTTAGCTATTTAGCTGTCCAGCTCAGATGAGGAAGACGTGCGTCAATCCATTTGTCTGCAAGTGGTTGCATCAGAATGAAGCTGGGAGATTGTGGCCCCGCCCACTGTAGTTTGTACGTAGCAACTACAAGCTTTTTTAAACTGCATTTTTTAATCTGCTCCTGATTCTCCACGTTTTGAAATAGAGAAACCCTCAGAAACGCAGTTAATTTTCTGTATTCATGCCTCAATCATGAGAAAAATGCTACAAGAAGTTGATAAAAACATATTTTTATTTAAGCTGTTAGGTCAAAAGATTGTTTGATGCAGAATAGAAACAAACCACTTCCAAAACCTCTCAAGAGTCAAAGCTGTCCCACGGCTCAGAGCAAAGTAGAGAACAGCAGCCTGTTCATGTGAGACAATCACTCATGTTGAAGCTCGGCCGTACCTTTAAACCTGGCTTTACATCGACTCCGCTCGCTCTGAGTGGATGTGTCAGACCCGAAAGGTCCGACTCTTTCGTGTCATCTGCGAATGACCCGAGGCGCCGATACGATCGTCCGATCTTTTGAGACGAGCAACAAAAGTACGGCAGGTAAATATTTAGATTATTAGCTCCAATTGTCCGACCCTAATTGCCGTCTTTGAAGAAGTAGGGGAAAGGTCAGCCTGGGACGTTAGTCACTGATATCACAGGCAGAGCAAACAGCCGTGTTTGACAGCAGGGAGCAGTTAGGCGGATTACAGGCAACAAAGTTCAAACAAAAAGGATCATGTATGTGGACGCTCAGGACAGCTCATTAGAGAAACGCTCGTTCCAAACCAGGATAGTGACTCACTGTCCCGAGAAGTTTCATCTTTATCTGTATTAGTCAGAGTCGTTACATGACGAGTCATGTAAACACGTCCATGTCACGCTGGTTAAGGTCGTCTAATCTCGGTTATGCATGCTCTACCAGCAATAATTAGCTCATTTTTAATATAACTTGATTCTGTTCTTACTGCTTCAGGTGGAGCTCCACGCCCACTCACAGCAGGTCTCGTCTGATTGGTCCATTTATAAGGTAGTTGACACCAGCTGCCGTTTAACTGGACGGTGTTTGAGAGGCGGGACTATTGACTGTACAAACTGGGGCTTGGTTGATTAAATCGATTTGAGCTTAATAAATCAATAATCGATTCATAAAAATATAGATCAATTTAGCACATAAAGCTAAAGTCTGCTAGCTCGATGCTAACATTTAATGGATTTTCCCATAGGACGGCTAATGCTAACGCTCAGTCGACCTGAACACGCATTGCTGATTAACTGAGCAGCTTTATAAACTCACAGGAAGGAATTTTCTAAACTCTTATAAGGAAATATTTTTAAAGTAACCATTTGTGGTCTAAAGTTCAGTTTTTTGCTCATTCTTTATTCATCCTTCTTGAAGTGTACTGCTAATGCGCGATCGCCACCTAGTGGCTAAACTAAAACGCCCTCCATGAGAAGACCAGAATGTTAATGATCTGAACATCCATGTAACACTGTATGATATTAACAATCTCAGTATTTCACTAATACATTTTATAGTGTATGAACTGGATCAGACTGATATAAATATATTTAAAACATATATACATTATTAATGTATTTCTAAACAATTGTGTCTAAATGTGTTAACTGTGTAAACTCAATATTGAATTGGGGGGATTGAAAGAATTGAAAAAAATCTGAATCGGATTATTATTGATACCCCGCCCCTATTCCAAACAGGAAGTAAGTAGAGTTAGATATTTTCAATGGATGACGTCACATTGCTTGAGTTCGAATTCCTTCAAGACCCAATCCAATGAAAATTGTCTTTTTTTGTATGTTAACATGTTCGTGTAAGAATTTTCTCCTAGTGGAGGACGTTTATAAAACAATTTGTGGTTAAAACAGAGTTTCGGAGTATCTCTTCATTCAAATCGTGTATAATCAGAAAACCGGATGCTCGAAAATCCTCAGACTAATGATGCAGCGACTGAAAAGGGCCCATGCAAAATATTATGAGCGTTCAACACTCGTGCTGTAGAAAACTGCAATTCTGGCTCAAGGCTGTATGACTGGATCGATCCAGTATTGCCCATTGTTATTTTTGCATCACTAATGTTAGCTTGAGGCTGTAAGTTTGTGAACTCTCAGCTACGGGGGGGGTGGGGGGGGGGGGGGTGTCAACCGTCCTGCCCACAAACAAGTTGTGTTTCTAATAAGCAACTGGTAATGTGTATAAAATATGTTTAACAAAACGAAAAAGACTTCTTGATTTTGGCTAAAAACCTCAGAATCATAATTAAAAGATCACTGGGAACAATTTTACCATAAAACATTTTTTTGTCACCACTCATGACTTAGTGAACTTTATAGAGCATTTGCTGTTTTGTTGTGCTTTCCGAATCCATAACTCCAAAACTAATAATTTAAAAGAAGTTTGCAAAAAAAACAACAAGCATTGATGCTAACTAGATCAGCAAATATAGACCACAATGCATTGTGTTTGAACAATTTCTTTTATTTTTTTGTTCAATTTTAATGAGTTTTTATTTTCAAAACACAGTGGACTCATAGTTAGTCTTTGTAAAATGTTCAAATGTATTTATTTTTTATTATAAAATAGTTCTGAACTATAATGAGGGACACCGGTCATATCCAAGCACTCTCACATTGAAACTTCAGAATAAAAGCAGAAGAAACAGCAAACTTATGTTTGCAGTTTAATTTTTCTTTCTTTAATTCTCATTAAAACTTAAAACGTATAAAGTTATTCTTTATGGAAATAGGATCAAACTGCAGTGTTACTTCAATAATCAGATGACCTACAATATGTGTTTTAGAAGTCTTTAGTCAAATGTAAATTTAGTATAAGATTAATTAAAGCTTACTCGCTCCCAATTATATATTTATCTAATAAAAAGTTACGACAGAAAAGTTGTATAGCAGCTTAAAATGAAAAAGAAGAATTGATGAAACTTCCTTGAATGTGAACAATTGGAAAAGTGTGAACACAAACAAATCCCCCTGTCAAAAACAATCAACTGCATCCACTGCTGCCACGGCTGAACACAGATGGAAGCAGGAATGACTCCGCTGTCTGTTTACACACGACTGCAGTATTGTGATGAGTCAAAGGAGTCAGGTGCTGCTCATACGCAGCGCAGATGACACTCAAAACATTTCCAATGGTTGATCAACCAACCCTGCTTCCTGGTGGGGGAGAAAGTGGGAGGAGTAAGTGATGTAATGTCTTACTTTCAGGTAATGGTAAATATCAGGTTTGATTACTGACAAAATTCTTCCATTATGATCCGTGTTAACGATTTCACTCAATTTTGATTCTTTAAATTTACAAAATAAAATTGAACAAATGATTTTGTCTGGTTGTTCCTACATAGTTAAAATCAACAAACTTTCCATATTAAAATCATTAATTATTTATTAAAACAAAACGTTTTAACAAGAAAACTGTTTAGTGGATTTATTTGATGAAACCCTCATTTACTGTTTGTATGAACCACAAAGGATTTGTTTTTCTGAGGAGACAAAGTTATAAGAATTTAGTCGCTGAAGCTTCATAATAGACAAAAATGCTGAGACTCACGGGTCTGTTCGTAAAAAAGGAATGAAATTACAGCCGCTGGATCATTCAGAAACTCTTCTCCCATTAAACTATCAAACAAAAGCGCTCATTGTAATGAAAGAGCAGATACAAGGATGAGAAAATGTTCTGTCGACAAGGATTTTGGAGCTGTATGATTGAACACTTTCAGGCTGTTGTTGACTTTCGTTTACACAAATAATGTAATATGAGAAAAGGTCAAAAAGGTTTGAAGCTGCATTTAAGAGGTTTTTATGTTTGTCTGCTTATGTTTGCTGTGACAGGAAGGAGAAATCTCCATGTCGTCAACAGAAACATGAGTCAATGCTGCCCACAAGGGGCGGAGGACCAGCAAATATATCTACTCACAGAAAACAGCTACATGTAAAGGATTTTTAGATTTCAGTTCATTTATCTTTTGCGACCCGTCCCAGCCACACAGACATTCACTCATAACACGAGGAATTCCCTCAAGCTAAGCTCCTAAACAGCTAAATTGTGTCTGATAAAAGTGCTGGTTCCACTGGGACGGCAGCTTTTTGCTCCACATAGAAGATGGCCAGTAATCAGGTCCATTACAGGGAGGAACGTTTCCAAAAAGAAAGCCAAAGGACCTTTCAGCGTCCTCTTGAGTCCCAAAACATAAAAGCGATTCAGTTTCATGATGGGAAAAAATAATCTAATATTTGTTATGAACTCATGACATCCATTCAACCTATTACTATCGTAAACTTATTTACTGTTAAAAACAATCGAACGAAAATATGCATTTTTCCATTAAAGTCCATTTTATGACAAATTAACTTCTAAAATGATGATTTTATAATATATATAATTAAGTAGATATTCTATTATAATAATAAATAACTTTAAAAATATTTAGTAATGTCACAGTTTTTTAAACATGCAACTTATAGAATATAAGTGTAGTCGTGTCAAAAAGTAAATACAGTTATTTTATATCAAGAAGCACAAAAATAAACATTTAAACATATTGTTTTTTTCCATTTATGCCAATTTTCTCTTTAATCCAGTGATTTTTATGAATGAGATATTTTAAAACATGGAGACTTTTTTTTATATGAATGCACAGTTTAATTTAAACGCAATTCTATAGCAGAGGCTGGTAAACGATAGCTCGGAGGTTGTATTAAACTATTTAATCTGGCCCTAATTATTGCAAGAGAAACTGGCTGAAGAGAATAAATATGGCGCCCGAAAATTAATAGCAGAAAGTTGTTCCCCGTGCCGGAGCCAGCCGCTACAAAAATATCATTTTGAGTTTTCAACTTTTTTCTTCTCTCTTTTATCGACCCTTTTTGCATTTTTTTTCCTCTGAGACGCTCTCTGTCAAGATCAGCTGATTCACGGAGAAAAAAAGTTACAGTTTATTCACATTCAAAGGCGTCAAAAAGGTTTTAAAATATCCTTTTGAAAGGGTTTCTTAAACTTTAGGACATTTTTGCTCACGAAACTGGCTAAAGTTAAGATTTCCACTTCCTGCTGCAGATCGATTCTGACGCTATCTCGATTTTTGTTCTAATTTCCTTGTAATTCTGGTTTCTCCCCACAGATGGCGCACTACAAAATAAATTGACCTTCGCTCAGCACAGAAAGTTGTTCTGCATTCATGTAGCGTTTGAAGATTTGTTGTTTTCCCTCATGTTCATGCAAATCGGAGCAGTTATTTTTCCGATTATTCCAACACCGCTTCCTTTCCCTGAGTTTGAGTTTTTCCCTGAAGGCCATCAACCCTTTGATGAAAATGGCATTAAAATAGGAACAAAAACCACAGTTTTGACATAAAAACACAAAAATGTTCTGTTTTAAAGTGATTTAAATCAAGATTAAAGCATTTGTTGTCCAGATCCCGTTTTATTTCTCTCTTTTATGAGGTGAAATACCAAAGCAGCCATGATTCTGGTTCTGGTCCGGTGAAGGTACCACATGTGCTCGTCCTGGAAGATCGGCTCGGGGGGGTTGCAACTAGTGATGACATCATACTACGGTAACGCCACTTAGACAAACGATTTAGCTATTTTGCGCCGTTTTTCTGTGCTGAAACTGATTTTTACAATAAAGTTAATAAAAAAAATTAAAAATAAGTGTCAAGATCTGCTCAGGCTATTATTTATTATTTTGCATTAACAGATTCTTCAGTAATGGCTGCTCTCCTCAATGTTTATGTCACTGAGCAGAAAGCGAGCGCTGCATAGTCTAACTTGACTTCCTCCGGTCCGTTCGACAAATAAGAAGTTCAACACTGCCAGGATGTATTTTTTTATGTGCTACCAACAACAAACTAGCATGCTACTCGCTAGCACCCACTTTAGCACACACTTCACGCTTCCCAGCCTGATTTCTCTCTATAAAATATGATCTCTATCCTGTGATAATTCCCCTAACGGATTATTTTGTTGCCAAAATGTTTGCGGTTGATTACAAATATTGCGCCCCCTTTAGTGATTCTTTGCGTGCTTGTTCGGACCTCCTCGGTTCTCTACTCCGTGCATTGTTATGGTGTCATTTCCCGTGTCACGTGATGGTGGTCTAATGGTCCGGACCAATTGCAATCTTACACGTCATCAAGTTGCATCCCCCCCAGCCCATGTGGGACCTACACCGGCCTTTCTGTGATATTTTAAAACTCTTTGACCATCCCTCCCTGTTCTTTAGTGTTACTCTGTTACTCCTGCAGTCACCTCACCTCTATAGTCTTTCTCTTGATCTTCCTCAGGTTCTCCAGACGGTCCCTTTCCTTCTCCACGGTTCTGGTGGACTCTCTTAGCCTCTCCAGATCCTGCTGGTACGTCTCCCTCTGTCGGTCAAGCTCCTCCTTCTCTTTAGCTAGATGCTCCTTTAATTAAAAAAAACCAAACCATTCAAACTTTTAACCCACAGGTATGAAATCTAACTGATCTTTGTGCTGTTTTCAGATCAGCTGACCTCCAGCCGCCTGCACTCCTCCTCCCTCTGCAGGAGCCGGGCCTCGGTGGCCTCCACCTGCTGCCGGTGCCTCTCCCTCTCCTTCTCCCAGCGCTGCTGCTCCTGCCGGTGCTGGGACTGCAGCTTATGCAGGGTGGCGAGCTCCTCTCTCTGCAGGGCCAGCGTCCGCTGCTTCTCCTGCTCCAGCAGCACGTTTCCTCGGTGGCGGTTGGGCATGGAGGCCCGCTCCGTCAGGGAGGCCCTCTGAAGCTCTATGTGACTGTCTTGCTGGGATATGATGGCCTGAGGATGCAAACAAACCACCAGCAAGCCAATGAGATATGTGCAGCCAAAAGTTAGACAGAAATCCAGATTTATAGACATGATTAAAGAAGAATCTTCTTAAATAAATAGACGTCATTACCTGCAGACTATAAAGGTTCTGGGAGAGCATCAACACGCTGCCAATAAGCTACAAAGAAAGAATAAAAAAAATCATTAAAGCCACTCAACTTCACACAAAGACAATTCAACATTTGGAAAGTTCCCAGCTGTAAGTGAAGTGACAGAAGCTTACTTCTGTCTTCGGGAAAGTCTTTGACCACATCCAGCTCCATCTAGCAGGAGAAGCGCGGCTCTCCTCCACCTGCATGAGCACAGACGTGACAAAATTGAAATTATTTGTATTAAATCACCAAGATTTACACCTTTATTTAGAACAGTAGATCAGAATCAACAAAACTGATTACAAAAAAAGAAAAGGAAAAAACGATTCAGATTAATTTTTTTTTTTGTCATTTTACACTTTTTTTGTCAACCTTCTGGTTAAGTTCTGCAGCAACATAAACAACATAAAAAGAATAAACATCACTGCTGTTTTGTATCATTTAACAGCAAAACTTGAAAATGTTTTCCACAGTATTCTATTCTCTAAGTTCTTCAATATTTTACGTTGTAAGCATTACATTATGGTGGAGAGGCCGTATGAAAAAAAGTTTTTTTTCCGCAGCAGAATCATCTGATTCACGTTGTTTACATCCGTCTTTCAACAGCGTGAGGCTGCGTTTCTTCAGAATAAGATGGAGTTTGGTTAATTGCGTCAACTGTTGAAGAATTATCATAACCAAATGAAAGTAAACACTTGGGCTAAAGCTTCGATGTTGAAGCTAAATCATTTTTTCTAAAGTTATGTCAGTGAACAGAGCTTCAGTCTCTCGCTAGTTTTATTTTGAAAACCAGAAACGAAGACGTGTTTACTTCCGGTGACTTAGTTCGTAAACTTAAAATCCTCCATTAATCTGCATTTCAGAGGAAAAATGCATCGCTCCCAGATAATATTTTGATCACATTTTACTACAATTTACTATATTTATAAAGATCGCAAATCAGCGATCTTGGACGTCACGAATATTTGTACTCTAATTTTTGGGAGCAAATCGCGAGTACTCGAGTACCCAGATACTCGTTACAGCCCTAGGTGTAAAACTCCAAAACAACGCCCCCTGGCCTTGACTTTAACACATGTGACTTACAGTTGTGTTGTAAATCTAAAGTTTTGACAGCAACAAGACCCAAAAGTGAAAATGTTAAGAAGATATTTATTCAACCTGACCTGTGATCAGTGTGAAATTATTCCATACTGGGCGACAGCAATATATATCATTATATAAACAATATTTAAACCCTTTGTGGCTCAAAAAAGAAAGGAGTAATCATTAGCAGGATGTTTGATTAAAATATTTATTTCCTATCATACTTTTAACATAACAGATGCACTGAAAATCATGCAACTAGTTTTTTAAGTAAGATATATAAAAAACCTTAACCCCATATATATATATAAATATATATAAACTAAACTGAAAATTAATACAAAAGGTTTCACGTTTCAACAGAGAATATCAATAAGATATACCAGTAAATGTTTGTTCAGTTCCATTTAAAACAAAGATTTAATTCTACAAATAAATTCTGATGTTTTCAAGCTTTACAGAACAAACATAAAATTATAACAGAATTTTACACTGAAATACCTTAGGTGTTTTACTTTTAAACTTTTTTCTAAATTTCTCTTAAGAAAATTAAATTGCTCTTTTTCCGCCCAGCCAACTGTGTGTAGTGTGAGGTTTTACAGCCTTAAATCACCAAGAAATCTACTTTGCAAATGTCACCAATTACAGGTTATATCTAAAAAGTAACTCTTGTGATAAATGAGGGAATGCTGTAAATGGTATTTACCGTTGACGCAATTTTTCTAATTTTTTTGTGTAACAATCACAATGTTAGATGTTTTTGTGTACATAATTTTTATGGTGATTTTGTGATAACTAATACAAAATTAAGGAAAAAATATAAAGAAAACAAATGCATAAGAGCATTTAAAGTTCTTCCACAGCCTTCTAACTTACAAATCCTGACAGAAAGTTCAATTTGAACATAAATGACTTTAGTGACACGACAACATATGAGGAACAGAAATGACTTCCGTATTATAACAGACTTCTTTTACTCTCTAACTTTGTTCATTTAACCTTTAGTCCAAAAGAGAAGAGTTAACACAAAAGGACAATTCTGTCTCTCTCAATGTGTTTTTATATTCAGCTTAGTGACAGAGATTTAGTGGACAAAACAACTAGAACGTCAGAGTTACAACAATAATAACACATTTTATGTAATTAGGCGCCTTTCTGGAAACTCAAGGTTGCCTTAAAACAAAATAAGATTTAAACTTTCCTGCTAATGAATAAAGCAGTGAATCATCTGCTAATCGTTTGAGTGTTTTAGTGAGTGAAGCCCCTACCGTGTGCTGCAGAGTGTGTTTCCCACAGATCTCTTTGAGCTGAGGGTCAGAGCTGGCTCTCTGGCTCCTGTCTCGGCATCTGGACTCTCCAGGAAAGTTCTTCTTCACGATTCCATCTACCAGAGGAAAATCAGCACCAACAAAACTTTAACATGCTAAACTTATGCAGAGAAAAATCCAAGACATGTTTATATTTATATCTATTTGCCTATTTTTTTGCATTTTTAACTACTAAACCCAGAAGGTTTGATGCTTTGGGGGACTGGTACACGAGTCCATCCATTATATGACATGAGAAGGATTCTTCTTCTTTTGTGTTTAAAGGATCTTTCACACCAAACATGATTTGCGTGACTCTTTGGCCGCACAGATAATTCGCTGCTCGCCCAACGCCGCAGCCCTATGTGGGAGGAGCTACCATCTCTGTCTGTGCATATCTTACTTAGAATGAATGGAAGACACATTCAATGTCAAGGAGTACGGTTTATTTATTATGAAGAGTTCTACAGAAACATCTGTAATCTGTCTCCAAGTTTGGGTTTTGATTGTTATTTAAAGATTTTCCCGGTACGGGGCTGTGTCTGTATTACAGCCGCTTCCGCTGTGTTTCTGTGTCTCTGTGGCTGAGCTTGAAGGCTCACTATTTCGTATTAATCGGGAGACCTTTTTCCTTTTTTTTTAAATGGCTCGATAAGACCCGAGCTGGCATCTCTCGCAGATTCTCTCTCTCTCTCTCTCTGCCGGCATATCGAGTGAGTGAGCTCCGCCCCGATCTGTCCAGAGTTGATCCCGCCTTCACCCGTCAGTAACTGGATGAGCTTTGAGAACCTGAGGCTCCCGCGGGTTAATGGAAAAGATGAACACTCGCTTTGGATTAATATTCTACCCACTGATAAAGTCCCTGAAAAACTCACGTGCCTAAAGCTGAGTTCCTGATTGGCTGATTCTACTTGTCAAACTTCAACTATTTACATTTTGGCCACTCTGCTCAATTCGCGCCTCGTCTCTCAAATCGAGCTGCTGGCTCAATTTGCCTCAGAGCGCCCCGTACCATTGATTAACATTGGAGCTGGCTGCCTCTGCAGCGTTCGGGGGGAACACATCTTTAAATTTTAACCTACTTTGAACGGAGGAGTTGCTGTCATAACCTCCAAAGGTGTCTGCTCGCCTGGGGAGGAGCCCAGAGCCACCTCCTTCCTCTGTGCGTGACGGTTGAGCCTCCTCTCTCTTCTCTGACTGAAGGAGGTTCTGCAGGTTCTCCACTAAAAGAAAAAAAAAAGAACCATTATAGATCTGAAAATAACTTCATCTTCAAAATCAACGTCTTAGAGGCTTTGTCTTTCATACCCTCAGTGATGGCTGCTTTGAGCAACGCCTCCCCCTGCTGGAGATCAGAGGTATCTCCTCGAAGCAGCAGTCTGGACCGTAAAGCGGAATCCTCCAGACCGGACACAGACTCGGCCATCTCCGCAAACAGCTGCAGCTTCTCGGTCAGAGCTTGGACGATCACGGTATCCTTCTGGCTCAGCCGCTCTATGAGTCAAACATCAGATGAACTGAGTCTTCCGAGAAGAATCACAATTATAAAATGTAATTTCTTTGACATCTCCAGAACTAAACGGAAACTTTTACCCTGTAAGGGAGCGGTCCTCGACCTTTTTCAGACCACTGACCGGTTTAAATTAGATAATATTTTCACAGACCGGTCTGAGCGGTAGTGAAGTTTGCATTTTTAAGCTTTGACAATGTATTTTCAAAATAAAATAATTCTGCAAAAAGATTTTGTTTAAAAAAAAAAAGTCTATAAGTATCAGTAGATCATTTTTCCCCTCTGAATGCGTTTTTAACACTCAATCCAAGCTCTGATTATTGTTCAGGACTAAAAGGTAGACCATACTTTGTCTTATCATAAATCTTCATTTATTGAGTCTTTTTTCCAACAAAAAGTGCTAAAATTTCTGAACTTAATTCAGCCTTATTGTAGGAAAATTCTCTGAAGTTTTCATAAATCAGCAACTTTTTCTGTTTGAATCTTCATTCTCTGTAAAATGTTTGAACTTTACGATGAAGATTTTCTCTTTAATGTCATAGTGGATGCTAACAACCGGATGCTAACCATCTACGTCTGGTTATTAAGGTGTGATGGATAAATAAAGCAAAATAAAATAACGCAACCGTCGTAAAGCTGGCATTTTATTCATATTAATCCAATATGTCTCCAACTTTATTATCTACATTTGTGAAACAGTCTGTCGCCATGTATTAGCCAGAGCGGCTTCTGCTACATGAGAACAACTGTCTCAATAATTCTATATGTGGAAGAAAACTCCTGGGTTTCTCTGTAAACAGCAGCTTACTGGATCTTTTCTCCCCAGAAAAACTTTATAAATGTATTTTATTGAGTTATTAGCTTTTAGCTACTAGCTTAGCAATCAAAGTAGCCGCTTTAAGTCATGTGACCAAGAACAGAATCTGACAGTTTTCCAAAATAAAACTTCCTTCAGGATCAGAAAATAAACTAAATGGAAATAATCTAAGTTAGAACGTGTATTTCTTTTTTTTTGTACCAAGTGACCCACGGACCGGTACCAGTCATGACCTCAATAAGTCACCAAGTTAAACATAAATACAAATTTGTGATTGAAAGTCACCTTGAAACTCCTTCAGCCTGGAAGCTCGAGCTTCCTCCTCCTCACTGAACAGTCTCTCCTCCGTGTGAGGACAGCTGATAAACACAAAGACTGGATTAAAGCGACTCGTGTTTTCTACAACAAGCACAGAGGTTGAAGAATTCTCCAGAACAAACCAGCACTTCAGAGAAGAATAAAACTACCTCTCTACAGCCTGTCGGATGAACGTTATCCAGGAGTTTCGCTCTTCTTTAGACGTTGTGTGTATCTCGTACATCTCGGGCTCGTTGGAGGAGGCGCAGATGAGGAACATGGCTTTCTCTTCATGGGCGACTTCTCTGACGATCAGCTTTTGGAGGGAAATCACGGAGGGTTTGTTGTCCTGAGAGGTAAAAGCAGCAAAGATGATGAGGGGAAATTTAAACATTACTCTCCCGGAAATATGAGGAAAACTGACTCACCACTGTAGCAAAGACATATCTCTGATCCTTTTCTTGCAGTAAAAGCAGCACATCTGACAGAAGAACGGCAAGAATATCTGAAAGAAGGATCAGAAAACAGATACAAATGAAGATGATTGAACTCCTCCTCGAGAGCTGACTGCCCCAAAGGTTAAACACAAGTGGGATAAACATCATCTAAATAAAAACACTAAAAAATTTAAGATTTATTAGATCACATGTGTCCAAGTCAAGGCCCGGGGGCCGGATCCGGCCCTCCAGATCATTTTATTTGCTAGTTTTTAATGACCCGATGTTATCTTGCTCTTATTTCTAAATTGTCCATTTTGGAGTTTGTCAAATATTTCTGCTACATGCTAGCCGTTTTGGCTAATTTAGGCTTTTTTCCTATTTTCCTGTTTTTTTTAGGATATTTTGAAGTTTAACTTTTTTTCCAGCTCCATGCCAGCTGTTAAGGCTAATTTAGTTTCTTTTTTTTTTTTTTGGGGATATTTTGAAGGTTAGCTATTTTTCCTGCTCCATGCTGGTCGTTTTGGCTAATTTAAGATTTTTTTTCTTTTTTCATTTTTAGGCTGTTTTGGGTTCATCTAATATCTACATGCTGGCTATCAACTTCAGCAGTTTTAGCCATCAGCTTCACTGTTTTTAGCTATCAATTTCAGCACTTTTAGCTATCAGCACTAGCATATTCAGCTGTCAAATTCAGCTTACAGCATTCACACTAGCATTATCACAAATAATGCTTTACATCGAGTTCATAATTACCTTAAAATATAATATTTCCTTATTTCTTTCTCAAAAGGTCTTGCCTTTTGTTAGGCCACATTTGTAAATAAAAATATTGTTCTTAATTTGTCCTCCCTGGATAAATAAATTAAATAAAAAATAAAAAGTTAGGGTTTAAAAGTTTTAAAAATTCAGTTTTAGAGCGTTTAATAAATGTTTATCCTCTTCAACCCGCGACCTAAGGTGTGTTTTGGATTTTGGCTCCCTGCGATTGAGTTTGACACCTCTGTATTAGAAGATGCCAAAATGATCAATTTAACAACATTAAAATGGTATTTTTTTATCTTTATGATGCTAATGAGCTGTCATTTTGTTCCCATCATACCTTTGAGTCTGCCGGACGCCGCTTTCCAGCTGACCGTGCCCTCGTGAAGCAGTCTCCTCCTGCCCACGGCGAGGTCCTCCCTGCGAAACACCCGTCCCCCCTTGATTTTCCCCAGCGCCTTCGGCTCCATCTTGTTATGAATATCTCGAAGTCGAGAATTTTTTTCGTAAAGGTTAACCATCGAGTCCACTTGCACGATGGCGTCTTTGATAAGACCCAGAGCCCGGGTCAAGTCTTCATGCTCTTCCGTGCCTCCTACAAACGAAAAAAGAAATGTTGAATTATTCGGTCCAAATGGCTCATTAAGGAGAAGTTTGGTGTATTTTTTTCCCCGCAGGAGGACCTTCAGTGTACTGCAGAATGCGCTCCACCAGTACTGGGTACTTCGTAATCCTCTGCGTTACCAACAGAATGCACTCGGTTACACCTAACCGTCGCACGATGGACAGATTGCTGATTTTCTAAAGATAATAAAAACATTTCGTCAGTCGTTCCCGCTTTAAATAAAGTTAAAGAGATTATAAGAACGTTTTTGTACCCGAATAGTATTTTGAAACCGTCTGTTGTTCTGCAGCTGATCCTTATAGTAGCCGACTGCTTCCGTGTGGTGACTGCAGAAGTCTCCATAACTGTCCTTCATCTTCTCCCCGACTTCTCCAGAAAACTGGACACAAAAAAAAAACATCATTTATTTATGTTCTAAAGTTAAAACAAACAAGAGTCTTTTAGATTTTTTTTTTTTTACCTGTGTGATCAGGATGTCGGCCACTCTGTCAATCACATAGTTCTTGTTGCTAGGAGACACCAGGTTGTCCCTCCGCCGCTCCTTGAGGCGCGACAGGAAACGTGCGTGAAGGTCCAGGAGGTTTTCCAAGCGTGGGAACAGACAGTCGAGTCTGCTGGAGTCCATCTGGAGGTTCTCCCTCAGCTCTCTGACGTACACGCGCAGCATTATCTTCAGTGTTCGGACGTGGTGCATCTCCGTCTGCATCAGCTCTGTGGATCAACACCGGCCTTTAGTTCTGAGCTCCCATCACTTATCTTTGACCTGAATTCCTCCAGTAAACTCTCACTTCTACAAAGATTTGGGGAGTAAAGCTGCATTATTAGTAATAAAACCATCCATGTTTATCCCTGACAGGTCATCTGGGATTATTCGGATGCAAGAGTGTGTGCTCACCATAAATCACATCCTGCCTCTTAACAGTGTCTTTTGAGTGCTTCTTTAGAAACTGCTGGTCAACCGCCGAGCTCCATGACTCCGCCTCCAGGTCCTGAGCATCCAGCTCTAAGTCGGCACGCACGGCTGCATAGTGAGCATCTGATCGGAGGAGCAGAACAATTTCAACTTCTGGGTTTAGAATCACCTTGTGACTTCCTTTTTTCATCAAATATCAAAATTTTATACCTATACCCCAAAAAAAAAAAAACACTTTCTAAGCAGATTTAAGTAAGTAAGTTAAATTTTATTTATATAGCACCTTTCACAGATAAAAGTCACAAGGTGTCTTACAAGTTAAAAGCATAAAAACAAATATTTCAAAATATAAAAAACATAAAAGACAAAAAATAGATTCTACAGGAGTTACTGATGTCATTTGAATATGACTTTAAAAGAAAAGGTGTTGAGCTGGAACCAGTGACATGATCAGAATGGGAATAATAGACGGTAATTCTTACATGACTGAGATTAATTTAGAAATATTACATCATAAACCTCTTTATACATGATTACATAAACTCAGGAGCATGAATTGAAGTCAATATGTCATCAGAGGCTGTGATAAAACAAATATCTAGGGTTGAAGGAGATATTGTGATATTTTATTTGGCAATAGTGGTATTGACTTCAAATGCAGTCAAAATTGTTTTTGATTCATTATTTATTAAATTCAAATTCAACTTTATTTATATAGCACTTCTCCTACGTCCAAGCATCTCAAAGTGATTTCCACAGTAACATAAATAACAGTAAGACAAGTAAAATAAAACAAAGTAAATATACATTAAGACACATTAAAAATCCAGTAACATACACGTCCCTGAAGTACAAAAAGAAAAATAAATAAATAAAAAGTAAACACATTAGTAATCACTAACCATATTTTTTTTTAGTGCAAATTGTGTTTTTCTTCTGCATTGTTTGGTTGGGGGTGTGACTTGTATGTGATTCTTAAAAAATACCCAGCTAACAACCACTAGAGGGCAGTGTAAGTCTATCCATTTTTGCTTTTGACAGCAACTCAGTCTTAAGCCGGAATTCAAGATGAAATGTCTCTTCTTGTTCCCGTAATATGATGAATCAATTCCTCCCAAAAGTCTGCCTTATAAAAGACATTTCTAGTCCAAAAAAGATATAAGTTAAATGTCTTACTTTTAATAAAACCTCTACTTGACATCAAACCTACAGTGCTGGATTTTTGTCATAATTAACCCTTTAACTCCTTTAGCTCTAGTGTTGACATTCTTTAACTTTTTTTTCCAACAAGAACAACAAAAAACAAACAAATAAGAAGAAATCCCAGATGTAGCAAGAGTTCGAAAAAAGGCTTTGAATGAAGATCAAACACTCAATCTCCTCCACGTTGTGTCTCCTGTACAGAATGCGCTCAGTTTGCCTAGTTTACATAATTCTTCAGATCTTCGTTTTCATTCCATAAAACTGGACTCATTTTTCTATGAAGATCTGAACTTTGAGAGTTTAAACAAGAAGGAAAAGTGTGAAAATGTTCATGTCTGTCTAAGAAAAGCCCATAAAGCCTGTAGTGAGGAGTTTTACAGCCTTAAAACATTTTACTTTGAGGATTTCAACGATCACAGATTATTTGATTTTTTTTTTACACAGTCCTCAGGATAAACAAGAGAACACCGTAACGTAATTCCAGTGGATTCTGAAGAGGAGAAATGTATAGATTCACGTTGATCACACAACTGTCAAAGAGATTGTATTATTTAGGTGTTAGTGGGGCCGCGGGCCGAATCCGGCCCTCCGGGTAATTCTATCCGGCCCTCCAGATCATTTTATTTTATTGTTATTAATGGCCTGATGTTAATGTGCGCTGATTTCTAACTTGTATAATTTTTAAAAAAATGTAAGTTTATGGAGAATAAAATATTGAAAGTTATTTAAGGTTTGAATTGATTTATTCTGGAATAATAATCTGCCTTTTTATCATTCATAATTATGTTAAAAAGTCACAGTTTTAAAGTTTTTAAAATTAGTATTCTACTAGCTTTTTGGACTTCTTTAGCATTTACTAAGATTTTTGTTTTTTAGAGTTTAGCTAATATTTCCGCTACATGCTAGCTGTTTTGGCTAATTTAGGTTTTTTTCAGTTTTTTAGGCTAATTTTGTCATTTAGATAATATTTTAGTGGCTATTAGTTTCAGCGTTTCAGCATCTACAGCGGCCAAATTCAGCTTACAGTTTTCACACTAGCATTAATGTTCTGGTGTGTTCAATAAATGTTTATCCTGTTCAGCCCGCCCCTGAGGGTGCGTTTTGGATTTTGGCCCCTGGTGCAATAGAGTTTGACACCCCTGCCTCACACAAACGCTAAACCAGTTTGGTGGGTCAAAGAAAGTGTATTATTGAGGTGTTGCTGGTGACATCTCTGGTGTTAGGGGTTTAAAAGGTTAAAAGCTGGTTTATCCTTCCAAGCGATTTGTACTCGCTCTCGTCACATCCACATACTAATGCTGGATTTGACTGGAATTCTTCGCTATAACTGCGATGTATTCCTGACTGGTGTTTATCCTTTTCAACCAACGCCACCGTTTCCAGCGTTTATTTTTAACATGATCGGCATCCCGCTCAGACACTTGCTGCACCTGCGACCGCGCAGCTACATGAAAGGCAGAGGAGAAAGTGATGAGCTCGTCCTCTAAACAGAAGCGGCGAATACAAAGACGACAAAATTCAATTAGAAAAGGAACAAACTGCATTCTCTAGTACTGTAAGATATGAGAAAGAAGACTTATGTTTTCTATCTAGTTGTCCACTCTCTGTCTCTCTCTGTGATTGAAGTTTGATATTTCTTAACTTCTTCAATAATTTTTCATCATTTTAGTGTTAAAAGATATTCTTGCGTACTATAATCGCTGAAATAAATTCAAGTTAAATGACGCGATTTGCATGCGATTGCGTAACATTCCAGTCGTGGGTGACGTCTCCAGCAGGTGGAGCGTTCTGATGCGACTGAAGTGATTCTGCTCCGTGATATAGTATAAGCCAGGCTTTAAGGTTACGACATCTAAAAAATATGATTTGTTTCATAATTCATAATCTATAAATATTAAAAAATAAAATAAAAAAAAAAGTTGAAATTTATTTGGGTGAAAGCAACGAAACATGAGATACAATTGCAGAGCTAAATGCTCTGATAATTTAAAAAAAAATGATTTTATATAATTTTGTTCGTGTTTTTCAAAGCCATAAATGTTTAAAAACTGAGATAGATTATTTCAGTTACTCATTTAATTAACAGGAAGAAAAAGTTTCTGCTTCAGAATATCCGCTCACCTTCGTCAAAGATGGAGTCTGTGGTTGAAGGAGCGAGAGAAATGATGTCTTCATTGCAGCGTTTGGTGCGGAAAGCATCGGTTTCATCCATCTCCCCAGGCAGCGATCTGAAGGAGACGCGCACGGGTCACACTTTGACCTCTTTTTGACCTTTTAGATTTTCTTTTTCACAGAACACAGATCGTCATCATCATCGAGATTCCAGTTATTTAAAATGTGTTTGCTGTAAATGAACTGTTTATAGACATTTAAAAGCTCTGATGAAACTCTTGATGTTTAACATGTTCTTGAGGGATTTTTCTGATAATAAGGGACAAAAAACAAAATAAATTAGGCTTCTGAGTGTTTCAAAGGTGAATTGATAGTGAACTACTACTACTCTGCAGAAACTGTCCAAGAAAACAACACAGATGCTTTGATTTTGGCTAAAAACAGAACAATCGTAGTTAAAATACATGAATTTTAAACACATCTGTGACACTTGAGCTAAAAATCTCCACACAACAATTTAGAAACATCCGAAAACGTGGTCCTAAGAGGAGCTCACCCTGAGTTGGCGTGCTGCTGGAGGCTGCAGGTAGAGGAGCTTGAGGAGCAGGGGTACTGCGCAGCCGACAGCTGAGAGCTAGGTCCCAACAAACCACCGGTCATGCCTGGGGCACCCGGAAAACCGCGGTGGCCATCCAGAGCCTGAGACGCTCCCGGTCCTGCCTGATCCTTCTCCCTGTCCCGATCTTTTAGCGCTGAGAAAGAGAGACGAGACACAGGTGAACGGAAACAAGGGGACGGGAGGGAGGAGGAACGTGAGGAGAAACGAGGAGAAGATGACCAGCGGAGCGGAGAGGACGACGACTTGTGAGTCCGGTATTTGTTCAGCCAAGATGGAGGCAGGGATCTGACGAGGCGGCGGGTGATCATGTCGCGGTGCATTAACGCTCGCACGCCAACGCGTCCAGACAAGCCCCACGATGGGGCGGACTTTACAGTCCTGGAGACGGCTTTGGCGGCCGCCGTTCTGCGGCCAGCGCCTTTAGCGGCTGCTCCGTCCATCGCAAACGTCTCAGAAACGGGCGGACAGCAGATTTATAGACGCGGGATTTGTGGCAACTTCTGGAAAGCTGCGCCGCCCTTATATAATGCTCATTCCTCGCTTCTTTTACCCCGTCGCCTTCCTGACCCCCCACACATGCCACTGATTGGCCGGGGCGAGCCATGAGGAGAAATGAGGTGCGACTGAAAGGACTCCAGCTGTCGAGAGGAGAATAACAGCTGCTACAGGAGATGAGCTAAAGCTGCGGCCGCTGCAGCAGGTCCGGCCCCCCGCGGGTTCAACACCTGCCTGACGCTACAGCAAGAATTAAGACTGGACCACAACCAGGCAGAATCGATGCTTAGAATTCAATCTTTCTGGGAAGAAAATCTAAATATTAAAAAAAGGGATTTACTTTATGATATTTCTTTGCAAATCCTGAAAGTGCAGCATAGAAGGTGTCCAGATCCATCATTTACAGCGGCTAATCATCACCTTTACTTTCAAACTGTTGGAGACCAATCTCCTCCCTTCAAGCTCAGCGTCACACAAAAACCAGACTTTCACACAGAGAGTAAGAGTGTTAAACTGTTTTTTAACTAAACTACTTAAAAAAAAAAAAAAAAAAGATCAAAGTTAACAATGTTTTAGCTTACCAAGTCGAGGAGATCCTGACAAACCGGCCTTTATAGCAGAATCTTTCTGCAGGAAGAACAGAAAAAAATGCTGAGCTCATTTTAAAATACTTTGATAATAAAATTATAAGATACTTATATATTTCAAATATTTTGAATTTGAATGTCTGCAGTCACCACAATACACTAAACTTTTCCATTTGGGATGTTTTAAGGCTATTTTCTTTACTTTACTTTTCTGCTTTAATTTAATTTTAATCTCAAACTCAAACCTCAATAAATCTCACTTTGTTTAGTTTTTTGTAGGGCTGGCACGATGAGTCGGCTAATCTATTTCAATAGTCAACGACTAATTTAATAGTCGATTAGTCGTTATTTTATATTACACGGAGTCAGAGTGTAGTAAAGTTAAACAATGTTGAGCTTTCAGCTCCAAAAAACCCTCACTTTTTTCATTTTTTCATTATTTGACTTTAGCTTTTGTTAAAATTAGTGCTTCAGATGCCGACCTCATTAGAGAGACCAGGAATATACTTTCCATCCAACTCATTTTGACAGGTGACCTTTGACCCTATATACCCTTTGCATATAAAAGTGATATGAAGTTATTACTTCATTTGAAGGGGCGGGGCATCTGTCAAAACGAGTTTGATGGAGAGTATATTCCTAATCTCTCTCATTTGATTTAATTTTGTTTTAATCCCAGAAACTAATGAAGGACAGAGGCAGCATTGTTCATTAAAAGTTGAATTAACTATCATTTTAATTGTCTTTATTTTTAGTTAGTTTGATCGTTAAGATGTTTGCTCGACTTTCAGCACGACCCAATTGGTCGACTAATCGATAAAAATAATCGGTGATTAGTCGACTAGTTTCCTGTCAGTTATTCCTCATTGCAGCTGTATAATGTTTTAATGTATCGACAGGACTTCCCTGTGGCCCGCATTGTTATTTATCTAAGCTGCTGGGAGATGTTTACCTTAGACTTGCTGCTGGTGCACTCTCCCAGCAGAGACTTGCAGTTCTTGTGAACGTTCACGGCACAATCTGAATAAAAAAAAAAACAAAGAGGACAGGATGTTGGAGTCAGTGTCTCATCGGTTTTGACCAACCAGAGGAAAACAGTAAAGACGAAAAACAGTCCAGACTATTTTCACTAACCAGGAATGGAAAAAAAAACTACAGAAACTAGGATCGCTGTCATTTATTAACCTTCGGTTAAATGATGTTTTTGTTGAGTTAAAGAACCACTGATCTTACTCAGGATAGAAACTCCAGCTTCTGATGTTTACATGATACCGAGCTGCAGGCCAAGTCAGGAACTCCTTTTTCCTCTGCAACATGTTTTTGTTTTCATTCTCACTTTAATGAAAACTGAAGCATCTAACTCAGGGGTGGGCAAACTACGGCCCGGGGGCCACATGCGGCCCCTTAAGCTACTTAATGTGGCCCTCCAAATTAAAATACATTGAATCAAAAATCCTAATTATTGTTTTATTTTCATTGTATTTCTGGTTTCTTCCCATGAATGGTGTTGTTTCTCTGGCGTTCGTGTGTGTTTCTTTCTGAGTCAGATGGTGATCTTTCGGATTATTCCTACACCACATAAATGCAGCATTTCTTTGAGTTCACATTTTCCTCTGAAGAACATCAACCCATTGGATCACCCAAAAGAGAACAAAAATCTAAATTTAGAAATTAAAACTCCCAAATTTTCTGTTTTTAAATGAATATATGTGAATTTGAATCCAAATTAAAGCATGTTTTTCTCTAAATTCCATATTTTTTTTTAGTTTATGAGGTTGATTACCCAATCTCTCCTTCCATCTGCTCCTTGTCCGGCCCTTATGCCAAATTTTAGAACCCTATGTGGCCCACGAGTCAAAACAATTGCCCACCCCTGATCTAACTGCTGGTTAGAGACAAATCGGACATGATAAAGGAAATTCAAACATCAGAGCTCCTACACACATGTCCAGAATACAGAGTTTATGCTCATCCAATAAAGTTTGGTCATTAATATGCAATAAATCATCAGGCCCTATTCCTGCCAGGAACAGTGCGATCTACTGCCAAAAAATAAAAGCCGACTCACAAAAGAACCTTTTAGAAACTTCAGCAAACTCCATAGAAAACACAAGTAAAATGCTGAGATTTTCTCCAAACTTACTGACTTTATAGCATTGGAAACGTTATAAAGTGGGAAACGATAATTTATAACTGAAATGTAAGTTTAAATTAAATGTACTTAAACCTGAATTTTCTGTTTGAATCAGGAGAAATAGCAACAAGCTAACATACGTTTTAAAGCTGATTTAAAAAATAAAAGAATATGCAGTTTTTTTACTTAAAAATACTGCACCTTAATCATAAGAAAAGTCCCAGAAAAGTATCTAAACAACAACTTGTTGAGATGAAAATGAACGGCACACCTCCACCAGCAGCAGTTTCTGTGACCTGCGGCGTTTCTACAAGGTGATTCAAAGCAGATTCATATCAAGATGCTTTGTTTTGATCAACTAAAGTACAAAAAAAATATACTTATAATGATCATTTGTATAAAAAAAGCCACAAAAAATATGTATCATCACTTAATCGACGAATAAAATTAAAAAGTTTTGCCCAAATATCTATATATAAAATACTATATAGCGCAATATATGGAGCTTTTGCCATTTTCTAGTGCTGTCCGAATCTACAATTCCAAAATCGAGTGGACTGGAAATCTCCCAGAAGTCTTTGCGATTAGAGTGCATCAATCCTCACTAGATGAGGGAATATAGACCAAAATGCATTGCGGTCGAACAACTTTGAACAAAAAAAAAACATGTTTAAATGTATTTATTTAATAAACCATCCACACTTTCACCATCATAACACAGTGGAGTCATATATAAACGTCATGAAATTTTTATATTGATTAAATGTGAAATTGGTGGCGTCATATCCAGCGTTTGGAAAAACAAAAGAAAAGTAGTGAGCAGGTTGTGGGGCAGCAGTCTAAGCAAAGAATGCAGACTTTCCTCCAGCTCCTCTGAGGGACCCTGAGGCCTCCGCCCAGTGGGACCTGCCCGGAACACCACCCCGGGGAGGGGTCCAGGACGCATCATGACCAGACGACTGAGCCACCTCAACTGGCTCCTCTGACTGTAGAGGAGAAGCGGCTCTCTCCAGGTGACCGAGCTCCTCATCTTATATCTAAGGGAGCGCCCAGACGCCCCACGGAGGAAACCGATTTTAGCCGCTTGAATTCAGAACCACGCTCTTGGAGTCATGACCATAGGTGAGAATTAGATCGAAAATCGATCTCTCGTTACTACAACGGACCAGTTCAAATAAACTTCAACCATTCACAAAATCTAACTATTTGGAACTTTTGTCAACATAAAGTCAAAATGACTTTAGAGAAACTTCCCAAAAAGAAGAAGCAAACAGCATCAGCTCCAGCTACCACTGAAATGGAACTGTAGGAAGACTTTTTGTGTAGCACAAATAAAATGTTAACAAAGATAAGCAAGGACACAGCCCTATCACCTCACTGCTATCACAGAAAGCTTTTCAAGGCTCTACACCACCGTCCTGTACGCCTGAATTCAAGTCAGTGATGAGTCAAAGCTGAAGTCGAATCATAACCTCAATCAAGTATGACTTATCAGGTGCGTTCGATGGCAGCTGAGTAACAGCCTGTTCTGTCGCTCTAAAACAACGTGATAGATCCCGATGGTGGTGTCAGCTGCTCGGCCATCAAAACCACCGTCACACCCGATGCCTGCTGGCGGTAATTACCCCACCGAACAGGAAGTTCAAAGTGACGGACGACACTGAGTCACCCTTTGAAAAAAATGATGCAAATGAGTTAAGCCAACGAAGCGCCTCAGAATATCTTACAGCAGGGGTGTCGAAATCAACCGCACAAAACGCTAAAATCCAAAACACACCGAAGGCGAACAGGATAAACATTTATTGAACACTAAAACCAAATTATTAAAACTTTAAAACTATAACTTAACATAATTATGAACTACATAAACTAGTATGACTGCTGTATAGGGCTGCCACAAACGATTATTTTAATAGTCGACTAATCACCGATTATTTTTTCCGATTAGTCGACTAATCTGTTCATGGCCAAAGTGGATGTAAAGATGCTGAAGTTAATAACCAGCTAAAATATTAGTTAAATGCCAAATTTACCAAAAAATAAAAAGAGCCAAAGTTAGCCTAAATAGCTAGCATGCTGCTGAAATATTAGCTAAATTCCAAATTAGCCTTAAAAAAACGGAAAAATCCTATATTAGCCAAAACAGCTAGCATATAGCTGAAATACAAGCTAAACTCAAAAATTGCCTAAAAAAACTTAAAAAAGCTTAAGTTAACCAAAATAGCTAGCATGCTGCTGAAATATTTGGTAAACTCCAAATTAGCCTTAAAAAATGGAAAAATCCTATATTAGCCAAAACAGCTAGCATATAGCTGAAATATAAGTTAAACTCAAAAGTTGCCTAAAAAATGTAAAAAAGCTAAAGTTAGCCGAAATAGCTAGCATGCTGCTGAAATATAAGCTAAACTCCAAAATAGCCTAAAAAACCTTAATAAATGCCAAAATATTTCAAAAAGCTAGCAGAATGCTATTATAACTTTCAACTTTACTACAATCTGACTTCATACAATATAAAGTAACGACTAATCGACTATTAAATTAGTCGTCGATTATTTTAATAGTCGATTAGTCATCGATTAGTCGACTAATCGTGGCAGCCCTACTGCTGTAAGCTGAATTTAACCACTGAAGATGCTGAAATTAATAGCTAAAAACACTGAAGCTGATAGCTGAAAACGCTGAAGTTGTTAGCGGAAATCGCTGAAGCTAATAGCTGAAAATGCTGAAGTTGTTAGCGGAAATCGCTGAAGCTAATAGCTGAAAATGCTGAAGACAAAAACTGAAAACGCTAAAGCTGATGGCCCGGTTAAAATATTAGCTAAATGCCAAATTAGCCTAAAAACAAAATTTTTTTTTTAACTTAGGTTAGTCAAAACAGCTAGCATGTAGCTGAAAAAAATAGCTAAACTTCAAAATATCCAAGAAATTGAAAAAAAAAAAGCCAAAATTAACCAAACCGGCTAGCATTTAGCTGAAATTAGTGCTGGGCAATATGATGATATCTATCGTGTGGGCGATAGAAAAGTTTTTTTTCTCCTCTATCATTTATATCGTCGCTAAGCTAATTTGATCAATTATTATGTAAAATCTGTCATTAATCAGACCCTCCAGGATTTCACGCGATTTTGTTGCGCGCCCTGAAACTTTTTATTTTCACCGCATCTTTACCCAATCCACCGTGACAACAGTCATGGATGAGGACGCAGCTTCGTGACCGTTTCCCTTCTGCTCTTTTATGATCTCGCTTTAGTCCTCTCTGAGTTTTGATTCTTTTCAAGACTGCGGAGTGAAGGTCTGCTGCGCATAAACGTGCACGCGGCGGGGTGGGGCGCAGGTACATCTCGCGTGGTGCACAGCTGCTGGACAACATGAGAGAAAGGTACAGAGAGACTCTGGAAATTTCAAACCTTTACACTTTCTGTGGAGAACATGGAAATCTGAGGATTGATCTGATTAAGCCTTTTTGTTTTGTTTGTAATTTTTCACTGGAAAATGTCATTTTATTCTAAAGTATGTTTAAATCAACACACAAATATTTGTGTTATTATGAGCAGCGAGGACCAAAAGTTCATTTTGTGTTTCAGAGTTAAACGACAGCACAACAACATTGGATTTGGTGAAAATGAAGTATTTTCCTACTGCATCTGTCACATTAAAGAGTTGGAATATTAGAATGTGAAGTCTATTTCATAATTAATATTTTTAGGCACTTTTCAAAACAAGAATATATTAAAAACATTGCAACTTTTGTTGCGACTTTTCATAAAAGCTGCCGCAACATCAGGCATATTTTCAGAAAATAACTGAAAATATACTTTATTGTCATATATCGTGATATGTATCGTATCGTGATATAAAGTATTTTATATTGTGATATACTTTTTTTTTTTACCACATCACCCAGCACTAGCTGAAATATTAAACTCAAAGAAAAAAAAAGAAAAAAAAACTCAAAAAGTTGAAAAAGCTAGCATGTAGATACGATATTAGCTAAACTCCAAAATAGCCTAAAAAATCTTAGTAAATGCCAAAATAGTCCAAAAAAAAAAAAGCTAACGGAATGACAATTTTTAAAACTTTAACTTTTTAACATAATTATGAATAATACAAAGGCAAGAATATTATTCCAGAATAAAACAATTTAAACATGAAATAACTTTCAATATTTTACTTAAAAAAAATATATTTTGTCAAAATTATACAAGTTAGAAATTAGAGTATGATAACATCGGGCCATTAATACCAATAAAATAAAATGATCTGGAGTGCCGGATATAATTAATCCGGCCCTTGACTTTGACACGTATTTTACAGAATAAGAATCGTATTCATTCTGGATAAAAGACAAACTGATCAAATAAATAAATCACAACATTTCCATGCTTTATGGCAAAAATAACAGTAAAATATAGTAGAAAAATATTTAAACTTTTTGAGCTTTTACCTCAGCAGTACTATTTTTACCATATAAATCTGTCAAAAAAACAGACAAACTCCAAGTTACATTTGAATTTGTCAACAAGTTATAAATATAGCTGAAAATGTTAACTATTTAGCAGACTGTAAATTGCTCATAAAGCAGAATATGCTTTTTTTTCTCTCCTTAACTCTCCAGTTCAACCCTCTGGATCAGCAAAAAGAAAAGAATCTGGAGAAATACATCAGTTAGAGTTGAAAAACAAACCATAACAGCATTCCGTTCTTACTCATACGCCTAAGAAGTGACATCAGAATTTCTGCTCATTCCTTTGGTGTTAAACATGTCACTGGAGGCTAAAGGGATATTAAATATTCTGAGCGTGACAGCAAACTATGCAAAACATTTGGGGGAGAAAGTGAGGTGGCTGAGACCCAGACGGAGTGGATTGTGCCTCTCTGCACTGGCAGACCTGCCAACCACAATTAGCAGCATGTGATCCAGTCAGGGAGAAAGCCCAGTCCATGGAAAGATCTGAGGGGACAGCAAACCTCTCAGAGTCCTACTAACTCGAGGGATTCGTTTTGCTTTTATTGTAGCCCTCAGGTGTAAATACAAAACTGGAAACTTTATAGTTCTGTTCAAATAAAACCCTTTTATTTACAAGAGTTTAAACTACCAGTATAGCATCAATATTTCTCTGTGATGCCTTTAAGTTTTCCCAGAAAATAATGAATTTCAACGCTGCCCACTACACTCAATTAATACATTTCAAAGGCTAACTTCGGCTAAAACAACTGCCCTGAAAGCTAAAAGTTGCTAGCAATCACCTGTTGAACTCTGCTGAAGACTATAAGCAGTAACTGAAAACGAATGATAAAAATAAACTTTAAAAACACTCACGAGCGCATTTATAGCAGCATGACAAACCACAAGCTAATTAAAGCCCACTAATTACCCAACTAACCTCGTTTTTCCAAATAGAGGCGCAGTTAAAGCGCTAGCATTGGGAAGCTAGCGGCTAGCTTACAAAGAGCAACTAATTCTCAGCAGATAATTATAAATTATGCGTCAAAAAAGATAAAAGTGTTTGTTGACCGTTAAAAAAATTATTTTAAATGTTAGTATGGAACACCCGGGGAACTTTTACAGAGATTTATTTTAGGTGCGATTAGCTGTTAGCAAGCTAGCAGATGGAAGTCCGCTGAGTGAAACAACGGGAATTCATCCACCTGATCCCGCTACAGCAGCTGCTTCTTACCGCTACGACCACATCTACACCCGCTACAAAAACTTAAAAAAAAAAAAACTACACGGAAAAACAATAAAAACTCACTCTGCCCAATGACATCCGGGATCATGGAATATTCCCAGGTCTTGGTTTAGTGAGTTTCGGTGTCCACTGGGAACAATTTCTGGCACACAAACGACGCATTCCACAGGCTGAATCCCCACAGGACTGCGAGCAAATTAAAGGGACACTCACTCGTTTTCTGCAGCATCCCAACTGAAGTTTGGGAAACTTTTTATTCCCATCTTTAACATCTGATAAGACACTCATTTGAGCGACATATGTTACTGTTTTCTAATAGTGTAAAAAACAAAGAAATAAAGGTCGCGTGCAACTTGTCCGAATAAGACCCGGATGATAAACGTTACCTTTAAAAACAAATACCAACTTTTCAATATATTATAATTATTATAATTTTATTTTTATGATTATTATTATTATTATTATTATTATTATTATTATTATTATTATTATTATTATTATTATTATTATTATTATTATTATATTATAGTAGAAGTCCTGAAATAGGGAAGTGAGAACAGATCATTCACGGTTCCTTCATTTACTTCTCCACATTGTCCTCTGCAACCAGAGCAAAACCTTCTCTGATTATGAAAATAGAAGCGTTTCCTTCAATTTCACAAGTTTAAAAAAAACTCCAGCAAACCGAATGTTTTACAGGAAGCTTGTGGCTTGTTACAGTAATGACACAAGTCTGACAAAAGTCTTTTTACTGACTAATAACTAATGAGTATTTTTTATTTTATATTTTAAATGAAAATGTAAATATAGGAACACTGTTTAATTTAAATCTTTTTTAAATATGATGTCATCTTAACATAAAATGATGCTCTTTATTTTTTTAGACTTTACAGTATCTAAATCAGGGGTGTTAAACTCAATCGCACAAGGGGTTAAAATCCAAATCACACCTTAGGTCGCGGGCCGAACAGGATAAACATTTATTTAACACTGTAAATTTTTAAAACTTTAAAACCACAAATTTTTAACATAACAATGAAGTAAATATGTAGCATTACTTGCAAAAATGCAAGTGTGAATGCTGTAAACTGAATTTGTCTGCTGAAGAGGAAAACGCTGAAGCTGATAGCCAGCTAAATTATTATCTAAATACCAAATTAACCTTAAAAGAAAAAAAAATAGCTAAAACTGCTAGCCTGCAGCTAAAAAAATAGCTAAACTTCAAAAAAGCCTATAAAAGGCAGTATTGGTTAGGGGACTTAAAAAATATTGAAAATTTTTTTAAGTCCGTTCAGTATCGTTTGAAAACCACAAATATAAACAAGATTATGTTGTTTAAAAGGTATAAAATCAATCAAGATGTAAATAATCAATTTGCAGTTTCTTTTTCTGTTTTTTTTCTACAGTTTTTGTCTTTTAATGCACATGCGATGCAAACAAAAATATGTCCAAATACCATGTATTATTACTAATAACTTTAAATGCCATATGAATAAGAAAAATCTGGATTTTAGCGTTTTTGGTAAAATAATTGATCCGTATTGTATCACCAAAAAGTTCAATTCTTTATGTATCGATACGTTGACCATGTATCGAGATGCGTATTGAATTTTGTGAGAGGGAAAGATACACACCTCTAGTAAACAAATAATAACAATAATTGTCTTATTCTAATTTAGGTAATGGGGTTGCGTGGGGTGGAGCGAGACATTCAACCAAGGCCAACTCTGTCATAAAAATATCACAAATAGAAGAGAGGAAATACATTCACGTTTGTGACAAATCCAATGCGATTCTTTGCTATATTTTTCTACCATAATAAAAATGTCGTGGTTAAAAAATTGGATGCATTTTGTGGGACACACGTTCCATTGATATTATAATACAAAAATACATAATAAGTTTATTATATTTGTTTACTTTTTCCATTAAAAGTTAATTATAATAAAAATGCTTTGTTTAACCGTCAGAACAGTACAGAATTTTTAATTTAATTTTAATTGTTTTATTTAAAATTCAATTTGGTCATTTGGGTGGGAAAGACCTTTATTAAAGCTAATTTCAATCATTCTTTTCTCTTAGTTTTTGTATATTTGGTCTCAGGACAAGTACGTTTACTTTTTTTTTTGTATTTTATGAGTGTAAAATCTGACAGTTGGGATGTAAAATATCTTCCAACTCTGGAGCGACTCTTTCAAATCTATAAATCTGGCGATCCTGACCAATGGGAGTGAGAAATTTGGCGTGGATGTACCTTTTTTTTATAGAAACAGCACATCAGCCAGGAGAAAATCTGAAATGGCATCTAAAGACGTCTATGTCAACAATATGAGCCGCTTCTGCATAAATCGAAGTCTTCAAACTTGAGCGGTACCTACAGAATACTATTATATATCTATGTTAGAATATATATTTTTAAAGTCTTTGATTTTCTCCGGGCTAACATGCTTTTTGAAAAAGGATCAGGGGTCTGCAACCTTTCACAGTAAAAGAGCCATTTGAGCTTGTTTTCTACTGATCAAAACTTAGAAGGAGTCTTATTTTGATACTTAAGACGATGTATTTTTTTAATAATAAATATGAATTGTGATTCTTTTGTGGCATGAATAAAAACAGAAATATAAAAAGACACAATCATTTTCTAAATTATTGTTGACATTTGACAGAAGCTCCTATGATTTTCTTTCAAAATAAAAGACGCCTGGTGCCAGTTTTTTTTACATAAATGTAACTAATCTAAATGAAATATGTTCAGCAGCAGACTTCTGTCACAACGCTGTTCCACAGACAGACGGAGCAGGTCTTTCGTCCCTCGCGCAATAATTCCCTGACTGAACAACAAAAGAGGATTTTAGTCAATTTCAAATTTTTTATGTTTTTATGGTTGTTATTGTAATATTCTCTGAGTATGAATATTTGATTGATTTATTATATTTAAATTAATATTTTACTTTTTAATTGATAGATCTTAAGTGTTTTTAGGGTTTTATTTATTTATTTTTTTTTATGTCTGTGCGGCGATTGTGAGCAGCTGGCCGTTTTTAAATTTCCTTTGTGATTAATAAAAATATTCATTAAATGCTAATTGAGTAACCCTTGCTTGAAAAATGTAATATTAATTCCTTTTTCTTTAGCCAGAGATCCACTATAGAGAGGGAAAAGAGCCACAAGTGGCTCCAGAGCCGCAGGTTGCCGCTAGATCAACAAATTTGGTGTCAATATTACAAAATGCAGAATTATTTCAATAATTGGCTCCATTAACTCTCTTTTATGGAGTTTCCCACATTAATTCTCTTCAAAACTCACCTTAAACTTTGACTGACAGCAAATTGGTCCTGAAAACATTGATTTTTAAGTTTCTAGTATTGTACATGTGAGCTTAGGCCTAATCAAATGTCCACTATGGATGTAATTGTGTGAATGCATTCAATGCATTCACACAATTGTTTTTCACCTATTTACGTTTTCTTCCGTACGTTCTTTGACACGTAAAAACTCAAGCACACTTTATGCAATTTCAGCAATCTTGGTATCAAAACGTTCGGCTCGTTAAGGACATTTTTGGTTTTTGCAAATTTTACGGTTTTTGCGATTTTGCGCAATTTATGCTAACTTTTAGCCCTATGTTAAGTCAATGGGAACATTTTTCAAATCGTTATAAAACTTTCTGCACTTATGCTTTTTCGGCTAATTTGGCACCTTTTGAGGTTTTTTTGGGCTAATTTGGAGTTAAGCTAACATATTAGCAACGTGTTAGCATTTTTGGCTAATTTGGAGTTAAGCTAACATATTAGCAACGTGTTAGCATTTTTGGCTAATTTTGCAACTTTTTAGATTTTTTGGTGCTAATTCAGGGTTAAGCTAGTATATTAGCAACGTGATAGCATTTTTGGCTAATTTGGCAACTTTTCAGGTTTTTTTGGGCTAATTTGCAGTCAAGCTAACACATTAGCAACGTGTTAGCATTTTTGGCTAATTTGGCACCTTTTGAGGTTTTTTTGGGCTAATTTGGAGGTAAGCTAACATATTAGCAACGTGTTAGCATTTTTGGCTAATTTTGCAACGTTTTAGGTTTTTTGGTGCTAATTCAGGGTTAAGCTAGTATATTAGCAACGTGTTAGCATTTTTGGCTAATTTGGCAACTTTTCAGGTTTTTTTGGGCTAATTTGCAGTCAAGCTAACACATTAGCAACGTGTTAGCATTTTTGGCTAATTTGGCAACTTTTTAGGTTTTTTGGTGCTAATTCAGGGTTAAGCTAGTATATTAGCAACATGTTAGCTTTTTTGGCTAATTTGGCAACTTTTCAGGTTTTTTTTGGCTAATTTGCAGTCAAGCTAACACATTAGCAACGTGTTAGCTTTTTTGGCAAAATTGGAAACTTTTGAGGGGTTTTTTGGGCTAATTCTGAGTTAAGCTAACATATTAGCAATGTGTTAGCTTTTTTGGCTAATTTGGCAACTTTTTTAGGTTTTTTGTGCTCATTTTCAGCAAAAATCTTCAGCTTTTTCAGCAATCACATTCCGCAAAATGCATTCACACATGCATTATCGGAGGTAATGCACTTTTCTAGTTAGTATTGTTTCTTCAGTCCTGAATTTTTACATTTATAGGTTCATTAATGTGCATCTTCCCTATCAAATAAAGAGTTAAATAAAGAAAAAGCATAAAAAAGAAAGCTACCAGTTGTGCCAAAGCAGTGAAGCAGCCCAGAATACATTCAGATAAATCAGACTTTTAAGTTTAAAAGCATTCTTTTATTAGAAAATGAAGGCTAAAATGTTACTTTAAAAAGTTTATTTTGTATCTTGTAGCTTAAGAGTTACTACTGCTGTTGCATGCAGTTTTTACGTGGCTTGTTTTTCCGCTGCTTCTGTTCCACTACGGTGATGAGTGAGCGTGCACGCATGCAGAAAAAGGATCTAAAAATAGACGCAGGTCTTTTTTTGTGTGAGCACCTGTGTGCATGCATGTCAGGCGGCAAACAAGCGTGGGTGTTTGCCCACCTGGGACTGTGTTGGCGTTACTCACTCATGCACTGCAGGCCATGCTTTTTCTGCAGGGTTTTGCCGCACAGCGAGCAGGTGGCACAACTGGAGAAGGAGCCCGTCACCAGCGCATGCCCGTTGCTGCTGCGTACTTTCTCCTTCACCTCCCTGTCCCTCTCCTTCGCTCTCTGATGCTCCTTTTCTCGGTTCTTACCCTGCAGAGGAACAAGAGAGCCGAACACAGGAGACGCCTTTTAGATGCAAATGTGGGTGCACGCTTCTCCTGCTGCTGCACGCCATATGGCTGCTGCTAACCGTGTCAGAGGCGAGATATATAATAGGGTTTGTGTAAGGGGATTAGGGCTTTGTGTGTGCAACATGCACACCGTAACTGTTAAAGATTTGTATTTTTTTTCTTTAAATGCAAAATGGAGTTTTCCTCTTTCTGTTAGGTTAGCTTACCTTATCTTTGTTGAAGGAGCCAGCCATCCGGTTCCTTAGGGAGCTGAGTTTCCTCTTCACCTTAGTCCCTTTCTCCGTCTTCTCTGGACGGTCCTCCTCTTCTTCATTCCTTGTGGATGAAGAATTCCATTTTTTCTCACATAAGTAAAGCTAGAAAGGTGACATATTTTTCTAATATTGCACGTTTAAGCTCCTTTAGTTCATATTTTAGTTCTTTTAATGATGATTTTTATTCAAAATAAATTAAATTAATGTTTTACAGGTTTATCAAAAGGTTTCAGTTCATGTTTTTCCTCTTAACTTGTGGCAGTCAGTGATGCCTTTTGAGGAACTTAGTACAAATTTTCTCTTGTATATTTCAACTTTTGTTTTTACCCCAGAGAACCCAATGTGAATTTTAGTGTTTTGGGTTTGTTTTTTATTTGTTTTATTTGTTTTTTTATTTTGTTTTTTTATTTTCCCCTCATTTTGGGTAGGGGTACATAACAGCCACATTGAAATAAAATAAAATAAAATAAAATAAAATACAAATCGAATCGAATCGAATCAAATTAATTTAAATTAAATTAAATTAAATTAAATTAAATTAAATTAAATTAAATTAAATTAAATTATATTATATTAGATTAGATTAGATTAGATTAGATTAGATTAGATTAAAATAAAATAAAATAAAATAAAATAAAATAAAATAAAATAAAATTAAATTAAAAAAGACTATATAACAGTGGCCAAATTTGACTCCATAGTTTCTCTGAGTTTAACTCTATAGTTTCTTTGCAGATTTTTAGCTGCACCAGAAGCCAAAAAATGATCAATATACAATCATATTGTAAAGGTTTGCTATAATATTCCTAGATTTAAGATTGAATTTATGTCTTAGATGCTTTTAAAAAGGTTTTAGTTCATGTTTGTCCTCTTGGCGCAGTCAATAATGCCCTTTGAGGGATTCAGGATCATTTTTCTTTTGTCTATGTCCTTTGTTTATCTGTATGGAGAGAAAATAGACTCACTCTGATTTGTGTGTGGATAATTTTGATTTTTAACTCATTCAAGGCATTTTGTGCATAACTTTGTTTACTTACAATTGTGTTTTCACATGTAGAAAAATTGCAAATAACACAAATACAAATTATACATGCAAAACTTTAAATTAAAATAGCTTGAAACACACAAATATTTAAAAATTACACACAACTCGCACAAAACTGCATTTATGAACAAATCTGATGTTTATACATCTTTCCACGTCTCCAAGACTCATGACTAAATGATGCATTTAAATGCTGCTAGAATGCTGGGTATTCAGAGTTTTTCTTGTCACATGCTTTGATCTTAGATTGTGAAAAATATCTGGTGAAAATATGACCTTTTCCACTTTCTTAAACATATATGCCCAATAGTTAATACAAAAAAGGCACGAGTGAGCAATGAGAATAAAGAAACTTCAGTATTTAGTGTTTAAAAAACGCATATTTTGACTTATTATATTATTTTTTGGGGCATATCTGTTTCAGAAAGTGGGAAAATGTCAAATTTGTCAAATATTCATAAGTTCAAAAAGGCTGATAAGAAAACTCTGACGACCCAGCATTCTAGCAGCATTTAAACGTATCACTTACACACAAATCTTGGAGACATGAAGAGTTTCACCTCAGATTTGTGCGTAAATGTGGTTCTATGTGTTTAACAAGCAATTGGTGCATCATTTTTAAAGATTTATGTGTGGAATTAGCTTCAAGCTGCTGTTATTTTAAATTGTGCTCATGTACATTGCATTTTTTTTTTTATTTTGTAATTTTTATACTTATGCACAGAATGTATTATATGAATTACAAATGTTATTTCCTCTCCCTAAATCTATAGCTTCTTTGTTGCATCAGGGGCACAATAATAGATCAATTTACAATCACGCATGAAAGTTGAATATAATATTCAGAGATTTTTGGGGGTTTTTTTAGACCCAAATTGTGCATGATTATGGAATTTTAGGATTTTATTGGTACAAAACGCTCCTGAATTGGGTTGTTTATTTGTTATTATAGCATAAACAACTCTGTGGGACCTTGTTTTGTGAAAAACACAGTGATTAGTGGAAATGTTTCTTCAGAAGTGACGGTAGCGGAACAATGATAAGGACAGTACTTACTCATTAAAGAGAAACTCATACCAAGTGACATTTCCTGACACTTTGCTGTCTGCTTTGTTGCTCCGTTGTTTCGCTCTGAGCAGAATAATGAGAAAATAAAACAGGTTTAAATTCATCATGACCTGAAGGGTCACATGTGTCCATAATTTGAAGCCTGGATGAATCTGTGACTTGATTTTTTTTTGTTTCAAGTTTGCAATTTGCACAACAAGCTTCTAATCGTTTTAAAAGATGTAAAAAAAAAAAAAAAGACAGAGAAACTGAAAGTATAACCGCCGTGAGTTGTTAACCGATTCTTTGTGCTCCACACTTCCTCTTTTGGGGGTTACAGTGAGGCATCGGTCCACACCCGAACATGCAGAGATCATGCATGCAGCTTGTGCGCAGACGCCTCAGCGGGGCTCTGATGCTGCTCAGTGAAAAGCCACTGGTTAAAACAGCATGCAGACGTCCCTCCACTGTTTACTTACCCATGATACAACCTCAGCTCCTCCAGAACTCTTTGTACCATCAGCCTAAGACAAACAAGACACCGACACTGATTGGTGGATGGGAGAGGAGGCGAGAGGAGAGGACGAGATTGCTGGGAATTGGGTGTCAAACTGATTTAGAGGAGTCTCCTCCCTTGTCTGCTGCACACAGGAGTACACAGCATTGCAGACACTCAAAAATATGGGCTGAGGACCTTCTAAGGCAGGGGTGTCAAACTCAATCGCACAAGGGGCCAAAATCCAAAACACAACTTATGTCGCGGGCCGAACAAGAATTATTGAACACTCTAAAACTACACTTTAAAACTTTAAAACCGTAACTTTTTAACATAATTATGAATCACTGAAGCTAACAGCTGAAAACACTGTAGCTGATAGCCAGCTAAAATATTAGCTAAACTAGCCTAAAAAAAAAACTTAGGTTAGTCAAAACAGCTAGTATGTAGCTGAAAGAATAGCTAACCTCTGACACAGCCTAAAAAAAAGAAAAAACTAGCCAAAATAGCTAGCGTGTAAATATTAGCCTAACCCCAAAACAGCCTAAAAAACTTTTTTAAAAAGCCTAAATTAGCCAAAACAGCTAGCATGTAGCTGAAATGTAAGCTTATCTCCGAAATAGTCTAAAAAACGTTCACAAAGCCTAAATTAGCCAAAACATCTAGCGTGTAAATATTGGCCAAACTTCAGAACAGCCCAAAAAACTTAAAAAATAAAAGTCCAAATTAGCCAAAACAGCTAGCATGTAGCTGAAATATTAGCTAGACTATAAAACAAGCCAAAAAACTAAAAAACCTAAATTAGCAAAAACAGCTTCAGTGTAAATATTAGCTTAACTCCAAAACAGCCAAAAAACTTTTTTAAAAGCCTAAATTAGCCAAAATAGCTCGTGTGTAGCTGAAAAAATAGCAAAACTTAGACACAGCCTAAAAAAATGAAAAAAAGCCTAAATTAGCCAAAACAGCTACCGTATAAATATTAGCCTAACTCCAAAACAGCCTAAAAATTGTTTTAAAAAGCCTAAATTAGCCAAAACAGCTAGCATGTATCTGAAATATAAGCTTACCTCCGAAATAGTCTAAAAAACTTTCACAAATTAGCCAAAACACCTAGCGTGTAAATATTAGCCAAACTTCAAAACAGCCTAAAAAAATAAAAAAAATAAAAGCTTAAATTAGCCAAAACAGCTATGTAGCTGAAAAAATAGTTAAACTTTAAAACAGCCTTAAAAACTGAGAAAAGCTACTATGTAGCTGAAAATATTAGCTAGACTATAAAACAAAAACTGAAAAAGCCTAAATTTGCAAAAACAGCTTCTATGTAGTTGAAAAAATAGCTAAACGTCAAAACAGCCTAAAAAACTGAAAAAAGCCTAAATTTGTAAAAACAGCTATGCAGCTGAAATATAGGCTTATCTCCGAAATAGCCTAAAAAACGTTTTAAAAGCCTAATTTAGCAAAAACAGCTAGTATGTAGCTACAATATTAGCTAAATTCCAAAATGGACAAAAAATATTAGCAAATGCCAAAAAGCTAGCAGAATACCAATTTTTGTCAAAATTATACCAGTTAGAAATAAAAGCAAGCTAACATTGGGCCATTAATGACAATAAAATAAAATTATGAGTATAATTATTCGGCGGGCCGGATCCGGCCCCCGGGCCTTGACTCTGAAACTTCTTCTAAGGATGCTGCTAGGAGGAGAAGGAGGGCGTACGAAACAGAGTAGAACTTTCAGAGAAAGGTCAGGAAATCCCCTCTGCAAAGTGGGAGCTAGGCAGCTGAAACAGAACATTTAAAACCTGTTCAACGACTTGTGAGCTTGAGAGGATGCTTCCTGGAATCATCCCGACATAAACCTGACACTCACATGTGACTCTGTCCTTCACTGGACTGCAGGTTTTCTTCAGGGTCACACTCCTCTGACACTGCAACGACACACAGCCCAGAGTTGACCACAACAACAACCTTTCAGGGGTTAAAAACCAAAAACCTCCTCACCACCCACCTCCCGCTGCCCTGGCGGCCTGTTTGGAACCCCGAACGACACGGGAAATATGCGCCGTGCGTGAAGAGTCATCCGTGGCGAGGATGTCTGAGCGGGAATACAGCTGCCTGCCCGCCACACAGGCGGTCTGAGGAGAGAACACACATGTACTCCGTGGGATCTGTTTTACCTCCACCTCACAGCAGATCCAGCTGATACTGTATAGAGACAAATGCTGCTTACGTTCGCCTTTATTAGATCTGCATTTGATTACATTGGTCAGGAAATCGTCTGCAGTTTGGCACGGCGCTGCCGGACTCCTCAGAGTGTGTACTTATTTGGTTTTAAATATTTAAGTTGTGCTCATCTGTCAGCCTTGTTTCCATAAAGTTCCCACTCTGTGTATTTTTGTGTTAGATTCTATTTACATGTAATGCGTCTTCACTAAGTTTGTCTGTTCTTGTGCATCAGGCGGTTGGTCTGCTGGCAGCTGCTGCATCATTGTTGTTATGCAAATGTGTGACATGCTAATGTGGCTCTGCAGAGGAGAGGAGGTGAAGCCTTTAACATCATTAAAATAGATGCTGTGGTGAACACTTGCAACACATAGTGTCTGCATAGTGGTTCGTTGTAATGTGATCACACTTTTCTGGCTTTATTTACCAGTTGAGATGGATTTTATACTTTAATTTCAAAACCATGTGACCTTTTTTTTTAATTTACTATAAACAACCGTTGACTGTATTTGAGAACTCCCTTCTGGCGTTCAAAACAGGAAGTATCTGTCGGCTCCGATTGGCCAAAATCCCATAGACTTCTAAAGAGAAATGAACAGCTGTTAGTCTTTCTATTTGTCAGAGTAACCATTCTTGCTCTAATATTATTATTTTTTTTTACCATGTTCTTGCTAATCCTAGTTATTCAAGTTATAAACTGACCAATCAGATGCCTCTGTAGAAGTAGGTGGAGCCTGCTGGCCTCCGTATCCAACAGTCAAAACGTTCAAGTGATTGGTGAGAGTGGTTGCCATCATAGATGTATATTAATGCACCGGACAAAGCGAGGTGTTGACGTTAACCATAGAAAAAGCCTTACCTGCACATGTAAAATGAGGCCAAAGCCGTCACCGTCACTTCCTGTTCGTCTGCCGCCATTTTGAAACCCGTCGACAGTGATTGGTCAGAGTCACAGCTGGTTCAAAGTTTACCCACAATCCACTGAAAGCGCATCAGGGGAATCTGTCAATCCAGCGAGCACCACATGCTTTTACTGAGGCTTCTGATTGGTCGGTTTATAATTTGAACAACTTGCTATGAAGAGAAAATATCTTTAAAAAAATTAGGATTAGAAAGAAGAAGATAGAGCAAATAAAATGACTGAGAAATAACTGTCTATGTCTCAATAGAAGTCTGTGGTACTTTGGAACCAGCAGGTACTTCCTGTTTGGAACACAAGAGATGTCCAGTTAATATACAGTCAATGGTTGCCATAGAAATGCTGACTCGGACCAAATACTGTTTTACTGAGGAGGTCTGGCTCCAACATGGTGGCGTCCATATTGTGAGAGAATGCCGATTAAACTGACTTTCTTTGGTTGTTAGTCATTTTCTAAGGGTGACGTCACATTCACTCGCTCCAGTTCTCATATTTAGTCAATGTAACTAACTAAAAAATGCATGCAGGATATTTTAAAATAAAATTATAAGCTCCAGGAGTCAGACAGAAAATTACAGCGTTCACCAGCACAATAAAACACCAGTTTACAGTTCGAGTTCGTCTAATTTCTTTCCATTATTGTAGTTTTTTTTTATTTAGCTTTTTGTTTATTATTTTATCTTCTTCTGAGGATTGAATTGTGTTTGGCTTAATTTACAATTTATTTTAACATAATGAATTCCATTTTTAGGAACAGCTTCAAATCTGGGGACTTAAACAAACACACTGCCAACTTTTTGATACTTGTAAAGATTTAAAACTATTTTATGAGAAAAAATATCAAAAATATCTGACCAGATTTGAAGAGCTTTCAAATTCTCTTTGCTTTTCTTTATTTTAACACAGTGGAGAATTATTTTTGTCTTATTTAGAGCTAAGATCTTTAAATAAGGAAATTTGTATTAAAATGAGTCGAAATCTACTTTATTTAAGACTCAGACAACTAAAATTACAGTATAATTTTTGGTTTATTTTTAAGGAGGCTGTTTTAAAGTTCAATAGATGTCAAACTGGTATTAAATTTCATTATTTTGGAAACAAAAAAATAGCTTTATGTTCTAAAAATATGTGCTTGTTTTAGATTTTATGAGGATTTCTTAAAAACTTGTACTAAATTGATGTTATTTTGTTCATATTTTGTTCTAAATGAGCCATTTACATTTTTTACACTAGTTATTTTGTCATTGTAGTTTTAAAAAAGCACAATTAGACAACATAAAACTCTAAAATACAAACCATTTGCTTATAATTAGCCAAAAAAAAACATATTTTTAGGCTGCACAATATTCAATTTGAAGTCATTCCATCTAACAGTTAGCTTTTACACTTTTTAAATGCTTATGTGGAACTCCTGTTTTTAGATTTCTTTTAAAATAAAACTGACTTACTGGATGGACAAATGATTTTAATACTTTCTAGTGATTTTCTTCTTAAGATTTGTTTTCTTTTCCTAATTTTTTGTTTACCTTTGTGATTCTGCAAACAAATCATTGGGACGTTTTTAATCTTTACTGCCTTTTTTTAAATCAATAATCCTCTTTTCTTTAGTTGAAACAGTGACTTTGTGTGGCTGTTATGAGCTTACAGACTTCTATGCTGTTACTAATATAAGGAAGAATAAAAAAATAATACAGCAGTAATAATAATAATAATAATAAAAATAATATTTTATGTATACAGCACTTTTAAAAGACATTATCTTCCTTTTTGAGATTTCAATTTGATCTTTAAATCCATCATGGCGTCAAAAACTTAATTTTTTTCTGACTTAATAAGTTGAGCTAAAACACTGTAGCATTTGGGATCTAAATAAGATAATTTTTAAAGTCTATTATTCCTTTTTTCTTTCTTTTTTCTTTACAGACAGAATTTAAACGTTAGATTGAGAACGGCTCGCCTCAAACTTTCTAAATGCCAAGAAGTTTTTTTTCTTTGCTGGGCGGCTCAGCAGTGTTTAGCAAAAACACATTAGTGAGTCACTTTGCACTGGCTAGTGTCTTCCGACTCACTAGAGCACATAATGCGCATTAATACAGATTAAAACACTGTCAGATTAGAGCTCTGCTTACTCTCATTTCAGTGCTGTTGTCCCAACACTGACATCATGCTTTAATTTTATAAAAAATGGCTTCACTTCGGCCTTGTTGGATCTGTTTTTTTGGAGGATTTATGTCTTTAAAGTCATCCAACGCTGACAAAAGCTTGGCAAGCTATTGATTGAAAAAAATCTATTGGTTAGTCTGCGAGCGACCCTGACGTTGGGAGAGTTTACCCCCGGGCTGGAGCCATGGCGCTCCTCTTCAGGACACGGCGAGCAGCTGTCAGGCGGCTCCTGGGTGGACTGGAAGAGCACCGGCTCCTCATCATCCTCTCGTTCTTCATCGCTGTTTATGGCCATGGTGTCCAGACTGAGTCTGAGAATCAGCAACGCAGATATCAGCGTGTCAAACAAAACATTAGAGCGCCTCTGTTCGCCGCTCTGCTCCTCTCGCATACGTTTATGTGTACTCTGACGAGCGGAGCTATCAGCAACAGTTACAGAAAGGAGAACTGAATGTGACGAGGAGCGATGGAGAACGATACCGAGAAAAACACATTCATCTTCCAGCACACAGAGCTTTCATCTAAACCAGGGGGGTCAAATCCATCCCACACAGGGGGGCCAAAATCCAACACACACCTTAAGTCGCGGGCCGAACAGGATAAAACACAAGAAAACTGCATTTTTAAAACTCTAAAACCGTAACTTTTAAACATAGTTGTGAACTAAATATATAGCATTACCTGCGATAATGCTAGTGGGAATACTGTAAACTGAATTTAACCACTGAAGATGCTAGTGCTGATAGCTGAAGATGCTGACATTGAAAGCTGAATTTACCGAAGCTAATAGCTGAAAACGCTGAAGTTAATAGCCAGCTAAAATATTAACTAAACGTCAAATTAACCTGAAAAAAAAAACAAAGAAACTTAGGTTAGCCAAAAGAGCAAGTACCGTATTTCCTGGACTATAAGCCGCTACTTTTTTCCAAGGTTTTGAATCACGCGGCTTATACAAAGGTGCGGCTATTCTGTGGATTTTTCTTCCACTGCTAGGGGAGCTCTAACAAAAACAAGATAGACAAAAAATCAATCAGAAAAGCCAACACTACTTTTTCTTTAGCAGATAGAACACTTGTGACAAATCACTAACTGGTAATTATTTTTAAAATCCTTCTTCATCGTGGAAATCACACAAAGAAGTTTGTGTGGTGGACATTTTAGGTTAAAAGATATGGAGCTTGCTATCTAGGAAGGAAACCGCACTGCTGCACACAAGTTTAGCATCAATGAATCTATGGTGAGACGCTGGAGACGGCAAGTACATACATGTACATGTAAAGTACAAAAATGTTATAGTAATTATCTTGTTTTTCAACATGGATATCTGCGGCTTATAGCCCAGTGCGGCTTGTATTTCTTTTTTTTTTCTTTTTTTTTAAATTGAGCTGGTGCGGCTTATTTACAAGTGTGCCTTATAGTCCAGAATATACGGTATGTAGCTGAAAAAATAGCTACATTTCAAAATAGCCTAAAAATTTGAAGAAGCTTAAATTGGTCAAAAACAGCTAGCATGTAGCTGAAATATTAGCTAAATTCCAAAATAGCCTAAAAAGATCTTAGTAAATGCCAAAATTATCCAGAATGCCACCAGAATAAATCAACTTAAACTTTAAATAACTCAATATTTTACTCTCTGCAAAAATATATTTTGTCAAAATCCTACATGTTAGAAATGAGCGCAAGATAACATCAGGCCGTTAATAATAAAGTTTAAAGTTAAATTCAAAATAAACAGTACTTGGAGTATATATTATAGTAATAACACGTGATCTAAACGGTTGCTCTATCAGGACCCTCATCGTACCTTCTGCCAGAGTTGATGGGCGACAGGGGGACGCCCCAGCTGTGCCTCCGGGACGTTGACATGGATCTGACCAGGATGGGAAAGCTGTCCAGTTCCAGCTCCCCGTCTGAATCCATTGCTGGTGGACCTTTCTTTTCTTCTAGTTGTGTTATTTTCTGTCCTGTTTCTTCTAATTCCAGAGATCCATCCGTTTTTAAGCTTGGATGAGCAGCAGCAGTGAGGCCGCTGTCTGCAGTGAAGTGAGGGACCACAAAGTTTGAGGGAAGTTCTGGTGCAGGTTGCTGAAAGGAAGGAAATGACGGTGCATTGACCGGTGAGAAGGCTGTAGTCAAAGAGCTCGCTGAGGGTTTGTTAACAGCCGGGCTGTCGGCGTCCTCGGACTCCCGCGGGTCGGCTGCGGGGCTCGAATCTCCCTCTAGATCCTTAAAGAACTCAGAGCCTCTGAGAGAAAAGCTGAGGTCCAGCAGGTCCTCTACGCTGCTGCTCCCCTCCATGCAGGGGAGGTCATAATCGCTGACGACTGAAGACGTGTCCTGCAGGAAGACGCCAAGCAGAATTTAGAGGCTTTGAAACATAAAACACTCTTATTTAATCTTTATTCAAGGACTTCACACTGCACACAATTTGCAAAAATTTTAAGCTTTGTTTTCGCCCAGTCAGCAAAGTCAGGTGGGCCCCGAATGGTTTTAAAGTAGACAGAAAATGTGGCCCCGAATGGTTTTATCCACAGTTTCTGTGGTGGATCCACGTGTGTTTGCACATGCTGGCTTAAGTGGACACTCAGTGAGTATGCTCGCTACGCTAGCCAGACGGCGTAGCATTTTAGCTCGCTACAGAGAAGCTCACTAGCTCCATACAGCGGAGCTCGCTAACTTGATACAATGGTGTTCGGTAGCTCAATAACAGGGGGTTCGCTAGTATAAAACAGCGGCGGTTGTAAGCATGCTATAGTGTAGCTCGCTAGCTTGCTACATCGAAGCTCACTAGCTTGAAACAGCAGAGCTTGCCACCGTGAAGTTCACTAGCATGCTACAGTGGAGCTCGCTAGATCACTACAACAGAGCTCGATACAGTGAAACTTGCTAGCTTGCTAAAGAGGACCTCATTAGCTTACTACAGATGAGCTCACTAGCATGCTACAGCATAGCTTGCTAGCTCTCTACAAGGGAGCTCACTACAGGGTGGCCTCTAGTTTGATACAGTAGAAGTTGCTAGCTTGCTACATTGGCGCTTCCTAGCTTGATACAGGGGAGCTTGCAAGCTCAATACAAAATAGCTTGCTAGTATTATACAGCGGCGCTTATAAACAGGCTATAGTGTAGCTCGCTAGCTTGCTACATCAAAGTTCACTAGTTGGAAATAGCAGAGCTTGCTACAGTGGAGCTTACTAGCTCGCTACAGTGCAGCTCGCTACAGTGAAGCTTGCTAGCTTGCGACAGAAGAGTTGATTAACTCACTAAAGATGAGTTCGCTAGCATGCTACAGCAGAGCTCACTAACTCTCTACAAGGGGGCTCGCTAGACTGATACAGGGGAGCTCGCTAGCATAATACAGCGGCGCTTGTAGGCATGCTACAATGTAGCTCGCTAGCTTTGAAGCTTGCTAGTTCGAAACAGCAGAGCTTGCTAGCTCGCTACAGTGTAGCTCGCTACAGATGAGCTCGCTAGCTTGACGCAGCAGAGCTCACTAGCCACAGGGGAGGTTGGACACTACACAAAAACTGCAGACAAACCCACATTTTCTGCCCACTTTTAAACCATATGGGGCCCTCTTGGCCTTGCTGGTTGGGCTGACATTCAAGAAATGAAATTGTTTTAGACGAACCCTCCATAATTAATCAAAAATGTATCAACATTGCGATATCATCTTTTGCGATACGCATTTCACAAAAGACGGGGTAAATCTGAGTAAATGGTTACTTTGAATGTTTAGACACATGCTTAGAAAGGGAAACTATTATGTTTTTAAAATTGCCCAAGCGCGCACTACTTACATTGTTTGCAACAATAGTTTTCCCCAGAAGTATCAGAAAAATATTTAATTATTCTATGGTATTTCCCTGTCGAACAACTTCTAACCCCCCTACTATTGAGAGAACTTGCAGTATAATTTATGTTGACTTTTGTTTAAATAAACACTGTTGCAGTCAAATCCAAATGATGTATTAGTCTTTTGTTTTGCTATTTTGTCATGTATCATAAATCATATAACAATATTGAACACTAACATCAAAATGTTCTCACATCGTGCAACCCTATTTAAGATTTAGAGAAATTAAAGTTATTATTAAGACTAGAAAGTTGCATTACCCATGATAATGCTAGTATGAATGCATTTACTGAATGTGGTCGCTGAAGATGCTAAAGCAATTTGCATTCATTGCTGAAAAATCTCTTGAACATGCTGAACATTTTGATACCAAACTTCCATAATTTGCAGAAAGTGCAAAAAGAATTTTATATAATTTTTCTTTTTTAATTGCAAAAGGAATTAAAAATGTATAAAGGTTTTGAATACCAGACAGATGAGCATAAATGTCATGAATGCCCTGAAAATTTTAAAATTTTCTTGAAAAATTGCAAATAATTTTAAAATATGGTAATTTGGTATGAATACCAAAGTACTAGCATGAATGTCCTGAATGTGCTGAACTTTTTGACACCAAACTTGCATAATTTGCAGAAAAAAATGAAAACTTTTGTGAAAAAAAAGGAAAATGAAAAAAAAAAAAAGTATTGCGTAAAATTTGCAAACACCAAAAGTAAAAGCATGAATGTGCTCAATGTGCAGAACGTTGTGAAACCAAAATTGAACATTGTGTAAAGTTTTAGATTGAAAATTAAAAAATGTTCCTATCCATTTCAATAGAGCTGAAAAATCACATAAATTGTGTAAAATCTTAAAATGCATAAAATATATGAATACTAAAAGTGTAAGAGGGAATTTCTCTAATGTTCTGAACATTTTGTTACCAAAATTGCAGAAATTGTAAAAAACTGTAGGTAAATTAATTTGTTATATTTCTTTTTCTCTGCAGAATAATTGTACATAAACTTATTTTATTTTTACACATCACATAACAAAATTAACTTAATGACTTGTGCACACGTTTAGTTAATTGTGTTTAGATTTTTTTTGAGTAATTTTATCCTTTTGAGTTCTCTGAGGCCTGATGCTGTGGAAGGGGGAGGAGCTGCAAAACTTCCTGATGCTGTGAAAGGGGGAGGAGCTGCACAACTTCCTGATGCTGTGAAAGGGGGAGGAGCTGCACAACTTCCTGATGCTGTGAAAGGGGGAGGAGCTGCACAACCTCCTGGACACTCCCATTTAAAGATGGAGGGGAAAGACAAATGTTATTCTTTAGTTGGAGTATTGTTTTCTTTTGTTGAAATATGTTAAACTGGTTTTGAAGTATACGTTTGGTTTTGTTTGTTTAAAACTCTAAATTACTAGAATTTAATTCTTTAGCTAATATTTAGGATTTTAATGTTTGTAATATATATTTATATTATATAAAGCCTCCCTAATGTTTCCTATCAAGGGGTCAGTTTTTGTTCTGATGGTTTGATTGATGATTTTCTGATTAACATTTTGTTAAGTTGACCCCAAATAAAACATCCTTTTTTTAATATGTTTTTGTCCTGTGGCTTAATCCCCACTGAGCGGCCCATGACAACAGTAAATAAAAAAACAGAATCAGGACGTTACCTGGTCATCGTTGGGATCACCAAAGAAGACATCTTCAGAGATGGAGGTGGGAGATAACGAGGGGGAGGATTCTCTCTCACTGGCGGCACGAGGCTGAACGTTGGGATTCTCGCAGGGCTGAGCACAAGGCTTACACTCGGATGCTAAAGGGAAAAAAAAAGAGGTTTTGGTTGAACCAAACGCTTGCTAAAGACAGAGTAGCTTCAGCTCAACAAGAGCAGACCACGTACGACCATCTGTTGATCTGCTGCACAGCACCTGTACCATCGGAGTCAGCAGTTATCAGTTGAAAACCTCCGGCCGCTCGATGAAAGCTTCTTTACATTTCCATTGCATGAAAAACACAGTTACCATTAGCAACCATGCAGGGAGACAGCTTGGGTCTCAGCTTTGTTCCGTTTAAAAAGTGAAATGATTTTTGGTGCACATCAGGGCTGCCACGATTTGTCGACTAATCGATTAGTCGACTAATCGATTAGTCGTTACTTTATATTAAATGGAGTCAGAGGGATGTAAAGTTGAAAGTTATAATGATTTTCTGGTAGCTTTTTGGACTATTTTAGCATTTATTGAGTTTTTTTTAAATTTGGAGTTTAATATTTCAGCCAAACGGGAGCTATTATGGCTAATTTAGGAGGTTTTTTTTTTCATTTTTTAAGCTAATTTGGAGTTTAGCTAAAATTTTAGCTACATGCTAACTACTTTGACTAATTTTGGAGGTTTTTGGGGTTTTTTTTAGGCTAATTAAGAGTTTAGCTAATATTTCAGCTACATGCTAGCTATTTTGGCTAATTTAGGATTTTTTCAGTTTTTTAGGCAATTTTGAAGTTTAGTTAATATTTCAACTGCATGCTTGCTATTTTGGCTGATTTAAGAATGTTTCAGTTTTTTAGGCTCATTAAGAGTTTAGCTAATATTTCAGCTACATGCTAACTTTGCTAATCTAGGATTTTTTCAGTTTTTTATGCTATTCTGGAGTTTAGCTAATATTTCAGCAGCATGCTCACTACTTTGACTAATTTAGGAGGTTTTTTTTTTTTAGGCTAATTAAGAGTTTAGCTAATATTTCAGCTGCATGCTAGCTATTTTGGCTAATTTAGGATTTTTTCAGTTTTTTAGGCTAATTTGGAGTTTAGCTAATATTTTAACTACATGCTAACTACTTTGACTAATTTAGGAGGTTTTTGGGTTTTTTTTGGCTAATTAAGAGTTTAGCTAATATTTCAGGTACATGCTAGCTATTTTGGCTAATTTAGGATTTTTTCAGTTTTTTAGGCAATTTTGAAGTTTAGTTAATATTTCAACTGCATGCTTGCTATTTTGGCTGATTTAAGAATGTTTCAGTTTTTTAGGCTCATTAAGAGTTTAGCTAATATTTCAGCTACATGCTAATTTTGCTAATCTAGGATTTTTTCAGTTTTTTAGGCAATTTTGAAGTTTAGTTAATATTTCAACTGCATGCTTGCTATTTTGGCTGATTTAAGAATGTTTCAGTTTTTTAGGCTCATTAAGAGTTTAGCTAATATTTCAGCTACATGCTCACTTTGCTAATCTAGGATTTTTTTTCAGTTTTTTATGCTAATTTGGAGTTTAGCTAATATTTTATCTACATGCTAACTACTTTGACTAATTTAGGAGGTTTTTTGGGGTTTTTTTTAGGCTAATTAAGAGTTTAGCTAATATTTCAGCTACATGCTAGCTATTTTGGCTAATTTAGGATTTTTTCAGTTTTTTAGGCAATTTTGAAGTTTAGTTAATATTTCAACTGCATGCTTGCTATTTTGGCTGATTTAAGAATGTTTCAGTTTTTTAGGCTCATTAAGAGTTTAGCTAATATTTCAGCTACATGCTAATTTTGCTAATCTAGGATTTTTTCAGTTTTTTATCCTATTCTGGAGTTTAGCTAATATTTCAGCTGCATGCTCACTACTTTGACTAATTTAGGAGGTTTTTTTTTTTTTTAGGCTAATTAAGAGTTTAGATAATATTTCAGCTGCATGCTAGCTATTTTGGCTAATTTAGGATTTTTTCAGTCTTTTAGGCTAATTTGGAATTTAGCTAATATTTTAACTACATGCTAACTACTTTGACTAATTTAGGAGTTTTTTGGGTTTTTTTTAAGGCTAATTAAGAGTTTAGCTAATATTTCAGCTGCATGCTAGCTATTTTGACTAATTTAGGATTTTATCAGTTTTTTAGGCTAATCTGGAGTTGAGCTAATATTTCAGCTGCATGCTACTTGTTTTAGGGGACTTGTTTTTTTTTTTTTTACTTTTAAGCTAATTTCGTTTTTAACTTATACTTTAGCTGGCTATCAGCTTCAGTGTTTTCAGCTATTAGCTTCAGTGATTTCAGCTACCAATTTCAGCATCTTCAGCTATCAGCACTAGTATATTCAGCAGCCAAATTCCACTTACAGCATTCACAGTAGCATTATCACAGGGTAATGCTATATATCTAGTTTTTAGTTAGTTTACAGCTAATGATGGTTAAGATATGTGTTTTACATCCAGTGAGCTGATTAGTCGACTAATCAGAAAAAATACTCGGTGATTAGTCGACTATTAAAATTATTGTTTGTGGCAGCACAAATGCACATCTTTTTTATGGTGAAATTCTTCCCTGCTGGGATTATAGAGCACCAGATCATTTAAATCTAATCAGATGATGGAAGACATCACAATTATTATGATGTCTTTATCAGGAAGCGACTCCTCTGTCATCAGGCCAGACGCCCGAAACAGGAATCACTCCGACGGGTCCGTGACCTTTACTGCAGACAAAGTCAATGTGGGCGTTCATAAAAATAATTGGATTTACTGGCAGTAACTTGCAGTGAAAGTCAGTTGGAAACGTGTTTGTTGAGTCTACCACAAAGTTCAAGCCTGAGACGTTCATAAAGTGCGATGACAGCACGACACAAAGATGATGCAGCGATGCAAGAAATGCACTAATGAGCCTGCAAGAGAAACATGTTGCAGAGTTACACACAGTCTGGAGGCCGATTATTAAAGTCTCTCTTTCTCTGTTCACTCAAGAAAAAGAAAAAAAAGACGACTTGCTGACATGAATTGACTGCGGCGGTGATGTGTTCATGTAAACCTGCCAAAAGAAGAAGTCTTACCAAATCTGTGGGCGAGCTTGAACTCGCATTTCCTCCCTCTGCTCTGCACTTTTAACCCGTTTTAACTTCTCACAGCTCAGGGCTTCTAGGATAACTAGACGCTCTTTTTTTTTTAGCCTGGTTAAACCTGAGAACTGTGTAAAGGAAGTTTGCTTTTCTTTGGACATTACAACAACTCTGGATTCATCCTTTTAACTGCAGGCTCAACCAAATGGTGGGAAAACATGTTTTTAAACATTGTGATTGTGTGTATTACTCCCCAAGGTACGGAGGCCCTAAAGGGACATTATGGGAAAAAAATTGAGGTAAAAAAAAAACATTTTTTCTCCAAAAATGTAAGTTAAAAAATATATTTATTCTGTTTACTAACTGGTGTTCACTAGATAGTAACTAGAAACTTTTTTTTTTAATTTATAATTTTTTTTTTCAGTTATTATCTGGTGTGCACCAGTTACTATCCAAAACATTTAATATTTCTAAAAATTGAAGTTTAAAAAAAAAAAATATTCTGGATAGTAACTGGTGCGCACCAGATAATAACTTTTACAAAAACCCTGTGTATTTTTAGAAAAAAAAGATTCACTTCATTTTTTATATATATATATTTTACTTTGATGTCCCTTTAGGGGGAATAAGCAGCAGGAAAAAAAACTTTATGGTTTTTTTTTCCAGGTAGTTCAAGGGTTAAAAGAATATTATTGACTGTTTATTTCACTTCTTTGTTTTGCTGGTAAGTTTTAGAGCTTCAAATAAAGTGAAATGAAATCATATTCCAAAGTGCATGTTTCTACATTTCATTCATTGGCAAGAGTCTGGCGATATGATACATATCTTGATAATTTGACATGTATTTCAATACATTCCAAGACTGTACCAGATCAACTTTTCCACTTTTTTAAGAGTATGACTTAGAACTCTTCCTGAATATTAATACATCTTTGATGGCAAAAAAAATGGTAAAATTTATTTTATTTAATGATTATAACATTAAGCACTCCAACTGTATACTGATACTGGCAGCAGTGAGTTTCATCCCAAGTAAAAACTGAATAATATGTGTATCGCAACAACAAAAACGCTGAGGCTGACGAAACAGTTCTGCTCAAACTGAATCTCGCGAGATCTTGTTGTTTTGGTCGCAGTGTAAAGTGTATAAAGTGAAACTTTGGCTCAATTAACAAAACTTCTGAAATATGTTACATTTAAAAGTATATAATTTTTTTTCAAATTTCATTTTTAAGTTAAGTAAACACCAACTCAATACTTTAATTTGATGAAAACTAATCGATTATTTTATTAATTGATCAAAAGTTTCACTTTTTACAGTGTAGAACTGCTCAAAGAGGCTCAGTGCTGCCAACTAGTGGTCGGAGGTTTAGATGGAAAAAAAATAAGACGCCCAAAGACGCTTCTAAATAAGTATTTAAATATCGTCTAGTCAGCATTTTAAATAGCAAATTAAAATTATTGCCAAATGAAATATCACAATATAACATTTCCCCTTAAATTTTATTATTGTTTTATAAAGGAAAGTTTATAACAAATTTCAAACTTTGCATAAAATGTATTAAAAAGTGCTTATGAAATTATTTCGACATAGATAAAGTTGAATAATTTACAGGAGAAAGGTGTGGCTTACAGTTGTGTTTGTTTTGACCCTTCTAGGCCACTATAGAAACAAGAGTGCAATATTATTTCACTTATTTGGACAGATTAGTGTGTGAAATCAATGAAGAAAAAGCTTAAAAAATGCAATGTCAAGTAAAAAAAATGTTTTTTATTTTTTTTAAGTTTTGTAAAACCTTTACTTAAACCCCTAAAGTCACTTTTTTTCTCTCAAAATACCATGTTATTTAGCAAAGAAATAAGTCAAAGTGACACGTTTAATGGAAGTTTTGATTGCAATTTAGGAAAATAACAAGACAAACACTTTTAAAAAATGGCAGAAAAACAGTAATAGATAAAATAAATATTTTATAAATATTTAAATTCAAGTAACTAAGATTTTTTTTTAATCTGAATTATTTTTATTTCAAAATGGAAAAAGTGTCATTTTAGATTCAGTTTTTGCAATATTCCACTGACTATTTCTGACAAAAGATGCATTGTTGATGTTTTGTATCTGTTGTGGAAGAAGCTTCAAATTTGCAGCATCCTCAGAGGATGCAGCCGGGGTGGCAGAGTCTCCCCGTCGGTCGGAGGATTTGTTTGTGTCCAAATCCCGCTCAGGTTGAGTGTAAACTTCTCCCGCGGAGAAACTGCAGCAGCCGCTTGAGGCGGCGCTGCGGAGCCTCTGTGGCCTTTTATGGTTCGACCCCTCAGATGTGTGTGTTTGTGTGCGGGTGGGTTTGTGAACTGAAACGTCTCCTGAAGCGTTTTGTTCCTGTCACAGTCGCACCGTCTGGCTCCACATAACAAAGGGTGGTCTGATGGCACGGCGGCTGAAACACGCCACTGCTAACAAACCATCAATCATATTAAAACTTTAATGCGTCGCCTTACACTCAGTGATTCATTACACTTATAAAATATATCAGTTAGACAATTTTTATTGTACGTCCTGTTTATTATTATATTTAACACCGTAGATGAACCATTTGTTCTCTCTTTGTGTATTCTTAAAGACCCACTCCAATGAAATTTGTGTGTTTTTAACTTGTTTTTGTAGCATTTTTCTAGTGATTTAAATAATTTCTTAATTCAAATAATGGAAAATAGTAAAATAAATATGGTCAACTTGTTATCTGTAGCTTTGGTTTTTTCTGTTGAAAATAATAGTAGTCTAATTACCTTTTATCAGGAATTAATTATTATATGATCTTTTGGACATTTTGGTTACTGTGATGTCACACCTGACAGCGGTGAGGCTGTTTATTTCCCGATCTCTCGCAGTTCTTTTTCTTTGCTTCCTCTAGTGGTGGAATTGGGTATTGCGTTTCACTAAACGTAAAGTGAATGACGGAAGAGTCCCTAGAAAAGGATTTTCATTCCCACGTCTGGCAACTACATTTATTTTTTATTTATTTATTTTTTTTATATTCATTTTTTATTGAATTTTTCAACAGGTGGAACAACGTTACATGGATTAGTAGTGGGTGGAAATTTCCACCTTGAAATTCTTGATTATAAACATAATATCACACAGAACTGTACTCCAATTATCATTCTCCAAATATTATCGATTATCTTCATGCACCTCCCCGCCTACACCATTACCTTTCATAAATGAAAACTTTATCAATCAATACATTCTCACACCATTATTTATAAGTAAAAAAATAATAGTATAATAAGGTACCAGAACAAAAGGCACAAAAACAACAAGAAATGACGCGAAAGAACACCCTAAAATTTGTGGCAACATAACTGAGGATGGGTTACTGTTTCAAAGTCAAATAAAATCTGCCCTTACTGGGCTAATGTATTTCTTCCATTCTCTCCAAATAAAAAAACTTTTCCCATTCCAATTTGAGAGAGTAAGTTAGCTTGTCCATTACATATATTTCCTGGATAGTGTCTATCCAGTCATTAGCACTCGGAATATCTGGCAACTACATTTTTTAATGCAATTTTTATTTAGATTTTCCGCTTCTGGACTCGGTACTATTTATGGTGCGAGCGAATTTAGAGTGTTGACGTGGGCGCTGCCGTTTGGGTCACATATAGGGTGCTGATCCAATGGCGCTGCCGTGTTGGTGACTTCCAACACGGCAGCGATCTGATGAATTGTCCGGTGGAGGACAAGATTTGTTAAAATAAAGAAATATATCTTTGTAGTGGTACGAAAAGTTTGTAGCGCCCCGATATCGGAACGAGATGACAAAATAAAGTTTTCACCTTACGGCCTATAATAACTTTTTTTTCCCTGTTGGAGCTTTAAAGTGCTGTTTGTTGGTCATTGCCAAATTTTTGACAAATTAAAATAAACTTCTTGAAAATTTAGTCTTTACCCGTCTGTGTGCTGCCACCTACAGGTTGAATCGAGGTATTACAGTTTAATTTTGTCATTGTTCAAACCATTGAAGTCCCACGTCATGATCCGCAGCTCCACCCCTCTGACTCAATTTTTAAAATTCGGCTGTGGGCGGAGTCAGCCTCCAACTTCCCTGTTTGGTAACCCTTTAAACAATCATAACTCACCACAGGAATGGGCTAAAAACTGGATTTTTTTTCTTAACATTCCTTAAAAAAAATTTCTCTTCATAAGTGGGCCGGATCAAACCATCTGTTGGCCCACATGCGGCCCGCGGGCCGTACGTTTGACACCCCTGCTCTAAAATGTGTGGCTCTCCGTCATAGGTCCAGTCCGAATAGTTCCCTTCTCACTTCCCCTCCATTTGAAGGGGTATTTTTAGTCCAAATGGTGTCCGGAATATTTTTTTTAAATCCATCCCTCCAAGCGGAAGGATACAAAGTCCTAAACCGCGTCGCGGTGAGAAGCTCTTCTCTTCCCGTGGGTGCGCTCTGAAGCACAGACGTTTACATTTAAATGTAACTAATGACTTTTTGTTGTAGCACGACCTTTTTAAAGATATAAAACTGCTGCTGGTATGTATATTTGAGCGCTGGAAGCTCCGCGCTAATGCTAGCGGACTGATAATTATTGGTGACGTCATTGAACAAAAGTGACGTCCGATTTACTAGACATTAATTTGTTTAGAGAACTAAATGACGGCTGTATGCTAGTGGGAGAGAATGCTAACAAAGGTATGATGGGATATGGTTGCAGGGTGTATTCCACCCACAACTCAGAGGCAAATTTCTGATAAACTTCTGATGAAAATATACCTTAAAAAATGATGAAAGCTTTTTTATTTTAGCTAAAAACCTCATAATTGTAATTTTAAAAACACGGGAAATAATTTTAAAATATTTTAATGTCATTCAATGAAACTGTGAGCTGTAAATTCACTCTAAAAGCAATCAGCTTGAGAAAAAGTAAATAATGACATTTTGTATCTGAAGAAAAGAAAGCGGTGAGGATTATTTAAAAATAGAAAAGCTTAAAAGTATCGGGGAAAAAGAACATTTTAGTTGGAGTTTTATGTTTCTGTGGTTTGTTTGTAAAAAAAAAAAAAAAAAGAGGATTTACCAAAATGTGACAAAAAAAGGAAATGTGAGCACACGCTCACATCAATGTTTATGAACACGTGCTTGAAGCGATCATCACAAGACGAGGCCGTGTGATCAGATCTGCGACTTGTTCATTCAAATGATTTATAAGAGCAGGTGACATTTAGAGAAGACGTGAATCATGCACTGGACCGGTGCGGACCAGAAAGAAAAGCTCGTCTGAGCTTTGGTTGCACATCAAAACAAGTGTCCGCTCGCGGCTCGCCTTTGATCCGAATCCTCTCTGAATTCACCTTCAAAGCACAGAGACGGAGCATCTCCTGCAGACGAGCTTCTGGTTTAAACGGCTGCAGACGGGATGCGTGCACGGCTGAGAATGTCACTTTCACACGGCGTTATCACGGTTTCGTTAATGAAGTCGAGCGTGCACGATGACAGCTCTGCACTCCCACAGAGGCTGCAGTGCGAGCAGGACCGGAAGGGCTCACTGCACTTTGTTCTAATTTCAGTTTTGCCAACAAAAGAAGAAACCATCACTCACCTAAAACCTCAATCAGGTCACAACGTTTAGGTTCACCGTGCAGAAAGACTCATAAATCACACACAGCTGCAGCATCTCTCAGCCTGTGACCTCATCAGAACTCAAGGTTACCTCTCTTGAAGGACCATCTCTTCATCCAGAGTTTGGAGAAGGAGGGCCAGGAGTGATTGAGGAGTGAGTCGCCCATGGGAGCAGCGCAGCGGGGAGGCCTGCTTGAACTGGAGCTCGCTCAGAGCGGAGCTCTGACACCCCACAAGAGGAGGAGGAGGAGGAGGAGGAAATGAGGAGAGGGAGGAGAGAACGGGGCTCGAACCTGACTACTGAAACCCTCTGCAGTTCCAAAATAAAGACATAGATGCAAAGAGGAGAGGTTTCTGTTTTCAAATAAGCTGAATAAGTCTATGGAGACAAAACAAGTTTCAGCATCTATCTTTGCCCAAAAAAAAATACAAAAAAGGGGCAGAAATGTGTTTTTTAAACATAAAATAGTAGAAAAGTTGGAGTTCTAGGGGTGTTGCGATTAATTGACTTAATTAATCCATTCTTAATGATCAAATCGATTAAAAATGAAATAAATTGATTATAATCGATATTGGAAAATACTATTTGGATGGTAAATTTATTGAATGACAATGTAAAAACGACCAACAAGAACACACACGATGCAGCAAAAAAATGATCATTACAGTCGGATCTGTGAAGTAAGCAGGGGTGTCAAATTCAATCACACAGGGGGCCAGAAATCCAAAACACACCGTGGATCGCGGGCCGAACAGAATAAACATTTAGTAAACACTCTTTAAAACTTTAAAACCGTAATATTTTTTAAAAAATTAAGAAATAGATATATAGCATTACCTGCGATAATGCTAGTGTGAATACTGTAAGCTAATTTTGGGCACTGAAGATGCTAGTGCTGATAGCTGAAGATGCTGAAATTAGTCAAAAATGCTTTATGCTAATAGCTGAAAACCCTAAATCTGATAGCCAGTTAAAATATTAGCTAAATTCCAAATTAATCAAAAAAAAAAAAAACTTAGGTATGCCTAAACAGCTAGCATGTAGCTGAAAAAATAGCTAAACTTCAAAATAGCCTAAAAAAAAACGGAAAAAACCCTGCCTTTAGCCAAAATAGCTAGCATGTAAATATTAGCCTAACTCCAAAACAGCTTAAAAAACAAAAAAAGCCGAAATTATCCAAAACAGCTAGCATTTAGATTAAATATTAGCCAAACTCCAAACGAGCTTAAAAAATGAACAAAAAAACCTAAATTAGCTAAAACAGCTAGCATGTAGCTGAAAAAATAGCTGAACTTCAAAATAGCCTAAAAAACTGAAAAAAGTCTAAATTATCCAAAATAGCTAGCATGTAAATATTAGCCTAACTCCAAAACAGCTTAAAAAACAAAAAAAAAACCTAAATTAGCTAAAACAGCTAGCATGTAACTGAAAAAATAGCTAAACTTAAAAAAAATACCTTAAAAAACTGAAAAAAGCCTAAATTATCCAAAATAGCTAGAATGTAAATATTAGCTTAACTCCAAAACAGCTTAAAAAAAAAAAACCTAAATTAGCTAAAACAGCCAGCGTGTAGCTGAAATATTAGCTGAACTCCAAAAAAGCCTGAAAAATATTAGAAATGCAGATTTAATGTAATTTTTGCCATTTTTTTCATACAATTCATCCATTATTTTGCTCACTTTGAAATCTAAACAACATTGCTAGCAAAACTTTCAGCATGCTAATGACATTGATCCAAAGGCTAATAGGGAGTTTAGCTAATATTTTAGGAACATGCTAATATCTTCGTCTGAGGTTTTTGGGGCTAATTTAGAGTTAACCTAATATTCAAGGAACGTGTTAGCTTTTTTGGTTAATTTGGCATCAAATGAGGTTTTTTGGGCCAATTTGGAGTTAAGCTAATATTATAAAATCTTTAAATATTTTTAAAAACAGAAAGTCTATTGACCTAATTGATTTTTTGTAGAATTCTGAGCAAAAAACTCCCACAATTTTTTAGTTTGGCTTCTGATTCTCTGCTTATGAATGAGATGAAAAAAGTTTGACTTTTTTTTTTACATTGTACTATTTACTGACTTTACTAAAAAGTTTTTATTTTTCTTCAATCAGAGAGCCGTAATGGAAGGGTAAAGGAGCCACATGGGGATCCGGGGGATCCCTGCAGTGGACCAATCAAAAAAATAATATAAAAATTTTAATGTCATATTTTAAAATATAAACATTGGAACAAACCTTATAAATAAAATGTTCAGTTATTGAATATTTTACATTCAAAAAACAATCCGGAATCGTTTTTTCCCCAAGGAATCTGGAAAACTTTACCTGCACATCAACGATGAATCGTATCGTCAACTGCAAATTATGATATGAATCGTTCAAAAAGAGGAAAAAAAAGGAGGTGAAACAGAAAAAGGAGAAGGACCTACAGTGTGTGTAATGACAGTAGAGGCGCTGACGTCTGCCTCGTTTTGTTTGTTCCAGTTCTGTCTCACAGGGAGACAGACGACCACGTCTTATCTGAAGTCAAAATCAACAAAACAGCTCAAGAAAAAGAGCGATGAGAGAGGACGTCTGCAGCCTGTCGAGACTTTTGTTTTCCACTTGTGGAACTACAACCCAGAAAACTGAAATGTTATGAATAAAACACTGATTAGGAGTTGTGCTGCAACCTAACTATGATCTGGCCTCCTGGGAGCTCAGATTGAACCAGATAAAGTCTTACCTGCGTCAGATCATCCTGCTGGACGTCCTCGTTCTCCCCACAGAGCTAAAGGTGGCCGAGCTCCTGCAGGTTTGACGGCACAACGCTCGTCTGGCCCGACAGCAAAGCAGCTGCTTCCTCTTTTAGAGCTTTTGACACTGCAGCTGCTGTCAAACATGTGGCAGCTGACACAGCACTGCAGAGAGGGCTGGATCTACACCCTGCAGCCTTTGACAATCAGTGACATGTCGGCCGTAAACCTCACAAACTTTGAGACCCATAAAAGTTCAGAGCATCCACGTACAGAAAAATCCTCACATCTATGCGATGTTCTGGTTTTGGGAAGTCGATGCAATTTCCTGAAGAATTAGGGGAACACCCAGAATGCATGTAAGTATTGTGTAGCATGACTTCATCAGCAGCGTCTCTCACTTCCATCATTTAAAAAAGCCCTTCTGAGAACATGACGGTTATTTCAGACTGATCAACATGCAGATGCTGCTGCACATTCACACATTCTGTGGCTTTGTTGTTTCCCTGCGCTCACTCGAGAAACCGGTTCAGGAGGAACCTGCCGTGTTTCTGGTGGTTAGGCAGGACTTATCTCCACATCACAAAGAGCTGCTGCTGCTGCTGCTGCTGCTGCTGCTGCTGCTGCGAATGAAAGCCTTTTCATGCTTTAAATGCACATTCTAGTTTGTTATTTGTGTTCTTCTTGTTCTAAAAATGTTTGATCTTGTCTCGACAAACGCTGCAGCGTGCATCTCTTCTTCATTTTCTGCAGCTTCTGTGTCTCTGTGAATAGGCGGCATGTTTCCTGTGTGTGTGTGTGTGTGTGTGTGTGGGGGGGGGGGGGGGTCTGGGTAAACAACAAAACTACCAACTTATGTGAACTATTGCCCCTTCAGATGAACATTGGTGTTTCGTTTTGCACAGAGGATGATTCTGGAAAGCAGCAATTGCAACATTTTTCAGTGGCGGACTTACCGTTAGGCTACGGTAGGCGGTTGCCTAGGCCCCTAAATCCTCTGGGGCTCCAAGCTTAATAAAAGTGTCTAAAACAATTTCATGGCCAATTATTATTTAAGTCCATCATAAAAAAGCAATAATCCCTGAAATAGCATAAAACTAATCATGTGAAAGTGTTTTATTTTCCCCCGTTCCTCTGGAGCAATGGACTATTCCATCAACAGCAAGTTAGTGAGCAGAGAATTCAGTTTATGGTTTTGATTTAAAAACTGCTTTATGTTCCCTATCACACAATGTCAGCGCACAAGAAAAAATGTCAGTAAATTACGAACAATATATTTAAACAATTATAGACTTTACATTAAATAAAAAGTTACAAACTCAAATTAATTAGAGATGTAGCGTTCACAGACGAACTGAATGCATCATTTTCATGTAGAAACGGACTCACAGTCGCCTGGTAACCGTTCTTTGTTTCCTTTTTCGTTCACAGAGATGCTCAAACAAGCTCATTCTTTTAATTCCAGAACCAAATATTGCAAAAAAGGAGAAATAAATGTGCAAAACACAAATTAAAGACAAGACGTTTGAAGAACAAAATTAAAACGCAAACTTGATCATTTTGAATTGATAAATCAAACCATTTTCTCTGCAGTTCTCATTGTAGTGAACATTTGACAGAGGTACTTTAGGGTATGTATTAAAAAAAAAAAACAAAGTCTGAGCCAAATGTGGCGTTCAAATTTCCGAATCCTCCTACCATAAAATCAACAATGTTCACAATTCTTGACTGTGATTGGCTAGATTACCTCACAAGCTATTGCTAACCTGAATAAGTTTGTGGACAAACACAAGATGAGGCTCCGGAGCCAAATGTGGTCTTTCATCTCTTCATCGAGGTTCTTTGAGTTTGGAGAAAAATGCAAATAATTGAAATAAAATGATGCGTTTGTAGTTCTAGTTGTTTTGCCCCTGCTGCACAACACTGGCTGTTCAGAGTTCTTATTGCATTTGATTTTTAAAGAAAAGTGTTTTCTACACCAAGTGCTCACTTTTATCATGTGAAAAGGGATGTCAGCGTACTTAACTGGTAGCCATTAAGACAGTTTTTTATATTTTTTGATTTAAGTAAATCTGCTTTAGCAGGGTGTATTTTATTTTGAAAGGAACTTGGATGTGCTGCTCCTAAAAGTAAAAAATAAATAAAAATTACACATAAAGAAACATTAAATAGTTATAATTCAATTATTGTATTTTAAAGCCACTTTTTTATATAAATGAATTGCTTAAAACGTGAATAAATTGTATTTTTCCAAACAGGAAGTTGGACTTTGTGGCTCTTCATGGGGTTTTAGACAGTAAGGAAGTGGATCAAATGGCTCGTTGAGTGTTTTTTGTGTGTGATCAAAACCAATATAGTTTTGAATACAATTTTGTCTCGACAGGATTTAAATTTTTTAGTTTACACAGAGCTTTTAATTGTGAAAAATATGTGATATTTCATTTTAAAAGTTTTTTTTCTGGTCTTTAATTATGAAATTCACAGTAATTTTAGTAAAAATATTTCTGTTTTGCATTTCATGATGTAATAAAAAATCATTTAATTGTAAATATATTTAATTTATTGTGTTACACTGTAAAAAAATGAAATATTAGATCGATTAAAAAAGTTCTGCAATTTGATACATTTAAAATAATTTTCATTGAGATATTAGTTTTTATTTTGATAAAAACTAATATCTGTGAATGTAACAAACTACAGAATATTTGATCCAATGACTCACTTTTTACAGTGTTTTAGGTCATATTTTTCCATTTAATGTCATAAGAGTTTAAAGAATTAACAGTAACAAACATAAGGTTTGGACATCCCTGATTTAGATATTTGATATAAAAAGCAAAAATATGGATTTTAAAGTGACTTAAATTTAAATTTAATTTAAAAAATCCCAGCGGATGAGAAAATCGTCAATTCTAAACATATAAAAAGTACAACGACAAACATATTCTCCAATAATTTTAATATAAACAGTTTATTTTTGAATAATTTACACACAGCAAGATTTTTTATTTCCATTGCAACTTTTTTCTTTACATGTCACTACTTGGCTCTCCTTTAAAAAACATAGAAAAAATAAATCGTCAAGCGTTCTTTTAGTCATGGCACGTTTTTGATCCTGTACAAAATGCATTTGGGTTTCGTGTCCGTCCGGCGAGTTCAGTATCCGTGGTACACAGAGATAATGGCAGATTTGGATCCAGTGGGGAGGGGGGGGGTCGGGGGGCGGGGTGTGAAGTGAACCTCTGTGGGTTTGGACAGTACAAACACACACACCCACATTTCTCTGTGACGCATCCCCCCCAAAAAATGAACACAACAGCATATTCATTGGCAATAAATGATAAAGAGGTATCCTGCAAGACGACACACAGCACTCTGGGACCACCTATGTGCACCGAGGAGGAAGAGGATGGACGAAGAAAGCTCACATGGACTCTGTTCTTGAAACGTGGAAATGGCACAGGAAGCAAGAAAAAAACTGGAGGAGACCACTGACGGATCATCGCATCATGAACGAAGATCAGGCTAAAAAAATAAACAGATATGTAAAGGACGATCATATGTCATATATAGCTTAATAGTCATTAATGACTTTAATTTGAGCCCATACAATCACTTTTAAAAAAATGTCAAAATTAAGGATTTGGAATGGTCCAATTAGGAGCCGAATTTAGGGGGAAAAATTATATTGGAAGTGATTTAAAGTTTGGAAACGTTTGTGGTGTAATCTACAACTTCACCACTAGATGTCAGCAGTTTTCAGAACTACATCCTAATATCTCTTTTGTTTGGAGGTTTTTCTTATGCCATAAAAGCATATTTATATGTTTTGATTTCCTCTTTAGCTCCTATGATGTACAAATACTTCTGAGAGCTCCAAATTTTAATAGATAATCCTCTCCTTTCTCAAAAAAATAAACCGTGCAGTGGTCTTTTCCAATTTTTTTTTAGATGAAAGAGAAAAATAAAGAATTTGCATCCGACATGGGAACGGTTTGGGGGTGACGGGGTGTTCTGAAGTTCTGAATCCACGCTGTGTGGCGGGCTGTGTCACGATGGATGGATGGAAGGAAGGAAAGAAAAATATCCAATCTTTGAAGATTTAGAAAAGAGTTATATACACAACATTAAATTCATAATGTACAAGAGTAGTAAAACTTTACAGTCAGAAAAAGTAATTGTATTTGTCCTCCCTATTAGGCTTAAAAAAAAAAAAAAAAAAAAAGAAATCAACATCTCTAAATGGTAATACTTTTTTCTTTAAAACACAATAATACATCAAATGCTTTGTTCTCACCCTGCGCTGCGTTCTGAGCATGCTCCGTTCAACCAAAGAAGCTGAACTTCCCTAAAATCAAGTGCTTTCACCGTTTCAGGGCCGACGGCTATTTACAGTATCAGTTCATGAATGCATTCCCAACCGTGAAATGCCGCCATTCGCTGCTTCGTCTGTCTTTATTGTCATTATTATTATGTGCTTTGGGGAGTCGCTGATGAGAACAGACAGAAAGCATCAAATTATCGAGCCGAAAGAGAGAGATTTCATGTTCCATGCACAAAGCAAACGAGAGCTCAGCAGAGTACAGACATGAGTTGAACAGTTTTTGGTTTTCAGTCTCGTCATCTTTACATAAAAACATCACTTCTGCTTTTTTATTTATTTTGGGGGGGGGTCCTCTTCTTTGATTGGTGGAGGCATGCCAGTCGGGAGGCAGTTCGGGGACTGGGGGGGGTCAGGCGGCAACCTGGAGTCCGAGCAAGGCACTGTGGGTCATTGCTTTGCCGCCGCTGACCTGCGACGCTCCCATCCAGCCACTAGAGGGCAGTCAGAACCACATCAGAGGAGGACTCCTGATTATCCAGATCCTGGTTTTTTTTTTTTTTTCTTTTGTCTTTTTTTTTTGCAAAAAGGGAGCTGAGAACTTCAGTCAGAGAAGACAAAAAAAAAAGGTGGGCAGGTAGCTTTTTTTTCTTCCTCATCCTCTTCATCCTCAAAGCATCCGGCCGCCTCCCTGAGACGAAAACGTACAATCTTGATTTTATGTCAGTTCTTATGGCACACAGGATTGTCCCAGTCTCCGTTTGCGCGCGGGGGGTGGGTGGGGGGTGAGTTTGTGTGTGTTTTCACAAGCGTGCGTCCCAGTGAGCCGCGAAAGGCTCGATCCATGGCGTTGACGACAGCAAAAAAAAAATTAAGTCATCTCTCGATATTCACAGTAGAAAAGATATATATACACACAGACGACAACGTGGGATTTGAACCGACAGACTGATAGGTGTAGGCCTTCTGATAAACCGCAGCGCAGAGTTAGCTTTGGATGCATGCGGCGCCAAAAAACGCGTACAGAGAAAACACAAAAACAGCAGATTCAGTGCCTGATAGTCCGACTTTTAAAAAAAAAAAAAAAAAAAAAGGTGCTACAACTGAAATATAAGGTAGTAGACTTCAACACCTGTGTTCAGAAACCAGCTACAAAATCTAGATGTGCAAAAAAAAAAAAAAAAAGGCCAAAATCTAAAGTTGTTGCAAACCCAACAATATTCACATATGTGTGAGAGCTTCCCCGAAAAAACACCAGAAAGACAGTTTTGGTGAGTGAGTAGTGGACAAAGAGTTTTCTTTTTTCCCAAAGCACTGAGGTAGACTCCGGTCAAACACGAAGAGGAGAAGAATGATCAACCAGAACTGAAGCTGCTGCTGCTGCTTAACGGTTCCTCCGCCAGGACCAGGACGGGGCTGCCCCCCCCGTCAACCAGGAAGCCGCAACAGTGATCCGATTCGATAATAAATAGCGGGTGGCGCGCGGATACGGACGCCACCTGAATTGCATATGGATGTGAGCGGCGCCGCCGGAGATGATGGCGGTAAGGAAAGCGGTACAACTGAAGGACGTGAGGTTTCGGGGTTTTTTTTTTCTCCTTTAAAATCTACAATTATTTACAAAATACAGAAGCCCTACTGAAAGAGAGGAAAAACGCCGCCGCTCCAGAACGGCGTGCGACACGGCTGAGAAAGGCACTGCTTCAATGCGACGACGGACACGCACGCCTCCGGAAATCCCTTTCCTGCTGAAGTAAGACAGGCGTCTAATGAAGCTACGGTGGCCTGCCAGGACCAAAAATATGCCAAACCTTTAGCTCAGCAGATATTGAACAAAACTGTGATGGAGAAAGTTTTTTTTTTTTGCTCTAAAGAAAGAAAAATCTGAAGATTTTTACCGCGTCTGATCGCAGGACATAACAAATTTCCACCATCTTGGTTTGAGTTCAGCCTCCGACGATATGAAGATGTTTGTTAGACTGTCGAACTCTCCAGGAGGGGTGGATTTGTCCTTAAATATCAACCGTTTCAAGATGATATCTTTAAAAAAAAAAAGGTTTGAATTTGAATCTAAGAAGCCATTAACGGAGGATTTAAAAAAAAATTAGCAAAGCTTGCGGTGAAAAAAAATATTTACAAAAAACAAAACAAGAACATACAGTATATTATATTTAGAATATTGGTTGAAAACATATATATATATATATACATATATATATATGTTTATATGTATATATAATCAAAGCAGCAGCTATTGGTCAGTCTGAGGAACGCTTTTGTCCAACTCTTTAAATATCCTTCAGCCACATAGTCACAAAAATAAACAATAAATTAAAACTATTCAAACACCAAATGAATCTGTTGTAGTTTGGAATTGTTTTTTTTTTTTCTCTTTTAGCCATAAACATAACAAGCCTCTTTGTTCGGAGCCTTTTTGCGAATTTAAGTAAGAATACAAAAAGGAAGGAGCGGAAACAGACGCTTCTTCTCTTCGTTTAGAGGCCACGCAGAAAAAAAGGCCACGATCTGAGTAAAAAGAGCGTCCAGAGAAAAAAGCTCCCGAAATGTGGAAATGCAGAGTTGGCAGGAAAGGAGAGTCCTGGAGTTGTTTTGAGCAGCCTTCTTGGTTGGTTTTTTTTTTTTTGTTTTTTGTGTTCACTGACCCCCCCCCAGCCCCACAAACACACACGCACGCACACAAACAAACAAACAAACAAACACACAAACAACCCCTCAGTGTTTCAGGAGTCATGGAAACATGACGATAGTGAAAGATTCTCATTTTGACGTCTGATGTGTCAGGGAGCAAGCTTATAATAATAAAAAAAGGATTTGCATCCCTTGCCCATCCATTCGGGACAGCCACAAGGAAGAAGAAAAAAAAAAAAAAAAAAAAAAGAACAAGTCCTGAGATACGTTTCTTTTTTCTTTTTTTTTCGTGAAGGTTTCCTCCAAGAAAATCGTTCCAAAACGACACAGGAAGAAAAGGGGCAGAAGAGTCTTGAAGCCAACAGGGAACGTTAGGAGGGGCTGGATCGGGGTAACGACAGTATTCTCCCGTTCTTCTTGCCACCGTTCATGTGTGTGTACGGGACGTGCTCCTCGTAGTTGCCCCGCAGCCCCACCGAGGGGACGCTGTCTCTGCTCAGGCTCTCCTCCCTCTGGGAGTAGGACGACGGGTCCAGAGGGATGCTCTCCATGTTGTCCAGGTCCAGGTCGAACTCCTCCGTCTCCGGGACTTTGTTGTCCTCGCTGTGGAAGAAGGAGACCTCGTGGAAGGAGGGGTGCAGGTCGTCCCGCAGCATGTCGATGATCTCCAGGAACGTCGGCCGCATCTTGGGGTTGTACTGCCAGCACATCTGCATGAGGCTGTGCCTGGAGACGGTGGAGAACGCGCCAGAGAAGCATTAAAAAAACTCTTTATATATGAGAAAAATAAACTTTTGGGATTTTTTTAAGTTGAAATATTCTATCTTCTGTGGGATTAATGCATATGTCAAGGCCCTTGGGCCGGATCCGGCCCTCCAGATCATTTTAATCTATCATTATTAATAGCTTATTAGTGCTTATTTTATCATTTGTATAATTTTAAGGAGAGTAAAATCTTAAGTTATTTGAAGTTTAAGTTGATTTATTCTGGACTAATATTCCCGCCTTTTTATTATTTGTATTTATGTTAAAAAGTTACAGTTTTAAAAATGATCATTCTGTTCAATTTTTGGATTATTTTTGCATTTACTACGATTTCTTTGGCTATTTTGAAGTTTTGCTAATATTTCAGCTACATGCTAGCTGTTCGGCTAATTTAGGCCTTAAAAAAAGTTTTTTAGGCTGTTTTGGAGTTAAGCTAATATTTACATGCTAGCTGTTTTTGCTAATTTAAACTTTTCTCCGTTTTTTTTTTAAGTTTAGCTATTATTTTCAGCTACATGCTAGCTGTTTTGGCTAACCTAAGTTTTTTTACATAGTTTTTTAAGGCTAATTTGGCATTTAGCTAATATTTTAGCTAGCTATCAGCTTCAACTCTTTTTTTTTTTTTCAATTTTTTTAGCAGTTAGCTTAGGCTAACTCCGCGCCCTCCTTTCTACTCGTTAAAGCTACAAACTCACGATTAAAACCCTCCTTTCCAGGTTATGGTTTCCTGATATTTTAAGATGTTAGATCGTTTTGTTCATCTTGACACAATCATTCATGTTTTCAATTCTCACAATATTTTAGCAAAAATGTGCGAGCAACAGGGGAACACCTCCTATTCGAGCCCGCCACGTGGACGCTGTTCAGTCCACAATTTATAATCCCCCCCGCCAACTTTGCAAATGTCGAACTGTAAGTCCTGTGGCTATCCCATAATAATATCAAAACTTCCTTTGGATTCGTTTTTTGACCCTATAAGATGCTGTAGAAGAACAAAATAATTTGTCACATAGAATGACAGTTTTTTTCAACCTTATTTAAGCAAAGGTCGACTTTTTCCTTAAAAAAAAATCCTGCAGCACACTAACATCCAAAAAGGTAAAAACATTTGTCTGTATTGATATACAGTCCCTCCACAATATTGAGGGCTTTTTTTCTTAATAAATGAAGCAGAAAAAGTGGGAAGCGTCATTGCAGCGCAGAGGCTCTGTCACTTTAACCCAGGGGTCGGCAACCTTTAACAGTAAAAGAGCCTTTTGGGCGCGTTTTCTACTGATCAAAACCTGGAAAGAGCCGCATTGACTTAAGGTAACCATTAAGAAATTAGGATTTGCGTTCATAACCTTTTTGTTTTTAATAAATGTGAATAACGTCTATTTTGGCACAAAAAAATCGAAAAATATATAAAAGAAACTAACATCTCTTAAAATCGGATTTTTTTGTACGTTTTTAACTTTAGTAGCAAAAAAGCTAGCTTGTTGCTTAATTACTACCTGAACTTTAAATTAGCAAAACATTTCTCTGTAAATTAAATCTGCCAAAAATGTTAGCATGTTGCTGATATAAAAGCTAAACTCAAAATTAGCCTAAAACCCTCAGTAGATAACAAATTAGCTAAAAATGTTAGCATATAGCAAAAATATTAGCTAAACTCCAAATTAGCATAAAAAGCTAAAAAAAAAGTCTGATATAGAAGCTAGCTTGTTGCTTAATTAGTAGCTGAACTCCAAAATAGCCTAAAACTCCTCAGAAAACTAACTTAGTCAAAAACGTTAGCATGTTGCTAAAATAGAAGCTAAATTCAAAATTATCAAAAAAATTTAGTAGATAAAAAATTAGCTGAAAACATTAGCATTTTACTAAAATATTAGCTAAACTCAAAATTAGCATAAAATTTCTCAGACAACTTAGCCAAAAACGTTAGCATGTTGCTAAAATAATAGCTAATCTCCAATTTTTTTTAAAATTCACTATTATTTTATTTATCTCCACCAGAGAGCCACTATGAAGAGATAAAAGAGCCGAATGTGGCTCTGGAGCCGCAGGTTGCAGACCCCTGCTTTAACCCAATGCATCATGGGGGATGTAGTGAATAAAGTGACGCAGATGCCGGGCAGACTCTTGTTTTGTTCACTTTTTAAACTGTCTGACATGAATCCTGGAGGAAGCGCTAAACAGGAGCTTTAGCTGCTATCTTTGTTGGAACTGAGAGACTTTATGAGCCGAATCTGAACGAGGAAGTGAGGATTGGTCAGATTGGTGACATGTGATTAAGCCTCCAACAATGATTGGTGGAGATAGTTGAAGGGGCGGGACTTTTTTTAAAAGCAGAGCTAGCGGCTAGCTAGTCATTCTGGTTAAAGAGTCATTTATAGAATTAAAGAAAAATGTCCTATTTTCTTGCATATTCCAAACAATCCAGTGTTAAATCAGAGCCCGTGTGGATGAACACAGAGCTGATTCTCTCCTGAAGATAAATGTTCCAGATATGGGATAAGGGGTCATTTCTCACAGCACACTTGTTGAAAAACACTGACATGGAGAATACTTACATCCTCTCTGGACAATTGTCCGGCCGGTCCAGGAATCCTCCATCCATAACAAACTTCAGGACCTGCTCGTTGGAAAGTCCCTGATAAGGCTGCTCGGCAAGAGTGCTGATCTCCCACAGCACGACGCCAAAGGACCTGCAGAGACGCACGGAACAGGACTTGAAAATTCTATACCAACAAATCAATTTTCTATAAAAAACATTTTTGTAATTTTTTAAGTTAAAAAAAAGCTGCTTTTCTGTTACAAAATCCAACTGTTGATGATAGAAACAATAGATATGAATAACAAATTGTCACTGGATTCTGAAATTAGACACATGGGAGGAGCGTACCAGCAGTCAGAGTGAGCGGTGAAGACGCCGTCCTTCAGGGACTCCGGGGCCATCCACCGGACAGGAAGCAGACCCTTCCCTCCTTTGCGGTAGTAGTCTGTCTCGTAAATGTCTCTCGTCATGCCGAAGTCTGAAAGACGACAAAGAGCAGAACGTTCGTTTGTCTGTGAGAAACGCACGCCCCGAAGGTCGGAAAGACTGAACCGAAGACGCTCGTACCGCCAATCTTCACCGTGAAGTCCTCCGCCACCATGCAGTTCCTGGCTGCCAGATCTCTGTGGACGAACTTCTTGGCGTTGAGGTAAGCCATGCCGTCTGCAATTTCTGCCGCCATCTGGAGCATGTCTTTCAGAGACGGCGGCGGGGAGCCCGACGGGTTGTTCTGCAGATCACAGGGACGCGTCGGAGCTTTGAGTCTCACAATCAAACATCATCAAACTCATTCAGTTATTCTATCATGAAGGGTTAGGAGAACAGATTAGAGCACATGTCAAAGTCAAGGCCCGCGGGCCGCATCCGGCCCTCCAGATCATTTTATTTGATTGCTTTTAATGGTCAGATGTTATCATGTGCTTATTTCTAATTTTGACAAAATATATAATATTTAAATTTATTTAGATTTTAAGTTGATTTACTCTGGAATAATATTCCTGATTTTTTATTTTTCATATTTATGTTAAAAAGTTACGGTTTTAAAATTTGGCATTCTGATAGCTTTTTAGATTATTTTGGAATTTACTAACATTTTTTTGGTTACATTTGGAGTTGAGCTAATATTTTTGCTACATGCTAGCCGTTTTGGCTAATTCAGGCTTTTTAAAAACATTTTTTAGGCTGTTTATGGAGTTAAGCTACTGTTCCCACAGAAGCCATTTTGTCAAATTTTGGCTTTTTTGCTAGTTTCAGGCAGTTTTGACATTTAGCTTTTTTTTCTGTTACATGATAGCTGTTTTGGCTGATTTCGTTTTTTATTTAATGTTTTCTATGCTGTTTTGGAGCTTAGATAATATTTCATCTACATGCTAGCTATTTTGGCTAATTTAGGCTTTTTTTCTTTTGTATTTTAAGCTGTTTTGTAGTTTTTTTTCATACTCAATTTTTATGAAAAAATTGAAAAAAAACAGGCAAAGCTGTAAAGTAATAAAAATAAAAATATATAATAATAGTAATAATAATGATATTAATAATAAATAATAAAATGAATTGACTAAAATATATATGATGACCAAAGACAACAGGCTGTAGGCTGTTTTGTAGTTAGGCTAATATTTACACACTAGTTGCTTTTCAGTTTTTTTGGTTATTTTGAAGTTTAGCTTTTTTTTCATCTACATGCTAGCCGTTTTGGCTAACCTAATGTTTTTGTTTTTTAGGCTAAATTTGCCATTTAGCTAATATTTCTACCATTTCTGATTTAAGCTATTAATTTCAGCATCTTCAGTGGTCAAATTCAGCCAACAGCATTCACATTATCACAGGTAATACTATACATTCAGTTCATAATTATGTTAAAAAGTTACAGTTTTAAATGTAGTTTTAGAGTGTTTTTTAAATATTTATCCTGTTATTCTGTCTTTGAATTTTGGAGCCCTGTCCGATTAGAGGATCTGCTCACACACACCTCAGAGTCCGGCCTCAGACTGCGCAGGTAGCTCTTCAGGTCCCCGTGAGTCATCAGCTCCATCACCACCAGGGTGGGCTGACCTTTAGACACCACACCCAGGAGTCGGACCTGCAGGAAAATGTAAACAAAATTAAACATATTTGTCTACAAACAAAAAATCCTACATTCACATGAAGCCATCAAGTGACTGAAAACCTGTTGAAGCCAATTAGATGTAAAATGTTTCTGAACTATTTCCTGGTGTGAGAACTTCACAGCTGTTCGCTTTCATCAATAACTTGAATGTTTTCTTCTCCTGAGAACTGGATGATTACATCTGACCTGCTGCTTCAGCTGAGTAGACATCGACACGTATGGATGTTCAGGGCCGACACTATACTGATTATTAGTAATTAAAAAGGCTGATAACAGATATTTTGAGTAGATAGATGTATCTGCAGTAAAAGTGAACGTTTCAGCCTCAACAATCAGAAAAATACTAACTCATGTAGTAGGGGGAAAATCAATTATTAGATGCATCATTAGGATCCATAAAGGATTGTTTTATGATTTTTAAATACTCGATAGTCAGAACATGTTAAAGTTTAAATTTAAAGTTAAAGTAACAAGCGGATCGAAAGGTGAGGAGCCTCAAGATTCCCACCTCTAACCAACTGGTTTTGTTTTAAATCAATTTTAAAAAAATGGGTAAAATTCAAGATGATCTCTGACATCTTCCAAAGGTCAAAAGATCAATAAAACTCCGATTGTGGTTGTGGATAAAACATTTTCGTACCTATATTGTGGAACATTTTTAAACTTTGCCACGATGTGTCTGCCAAGCCTTAGGTCCTGTGGCCATCCCATAATAATCTAAAAACTTCCTCAGGATATCCTCGAAACGTTTGTGATTTCCTTTTATTTTGAAATCCTATTACAAGATTTTGAGCTCATTTATTTTTTGGCGGTTTCTCCCACTGTGATGGCATCAGTTTTTATTTTTTTGGGAGGGGGGGTGTTGCTCCAGTTGCTAGAAGTACGACATGTACAGGACTGAGATGTTTGAGAACAGGCAGACGTCAATAGCAGCGGAGTCGTGGTTGGTTGCGGGGTCGTGCGTGTTTGCGGGGTCGAGCGTACCACGTGGTGACAGCTGAAGGCCTTCATGACCGACGCCTCGTTGAGGAACTCGATCCGCTCCCGCAGGCTGGCCGACTCGTTGACCGTCTTGACGGCCACGCGGGTGTCCGGGTCTCCTTTGACGATGTCTTTGGCGATTCCCTCGTACACCATCCCGAAGGAGCCCTGACCCAGCTCCCTGAGCAGCGTGATCTTTTCCCGGGGAACTTCCCACTCGTCAGGAACGTACACTGGAGGAGACGCACATTCATCAGGATGCAGGACCTCAATCGTGTCTGTGCATTGACCGAGAGCCCGGTGGGAACGCAACTTTATACATGCATAATAATGGACGCACTACTCAAATATATAAGACAAAAAACAAAAGAGAACGTTAAGTTTGGAAGGTAAATCGACTGTCATCGATTGGAGGTAAATTTGATCCATTTATGAATCTTCAAGAGAAAACAGATTTTCCTTTCAGTAAAAGATGAGGGCTCTCTTACTGTCATTTGCACTGAAGTACTCTGGGTTTGGTGAAGTGATGAGGTCTCCTAGAGGTCCTTCTGTTTGCCTGGAAGAGACAAAAACAATCCCGAAGAGCCGTTAGCTGTCGGGTCGGGTTTTTCATCTTTTTCTGCGGCTTTTCCGTCAAAAACGCCTCACCTCTTCTTGATGACCACGAAGACTCCGGCCCCCACAAACAGCAGCAGGATGAAGCAGATGACCGGGCCGCTCACTATCCAAACCAACCCAGGATTGGCTGTGAAAAAGTGAAAAAAATACACATCTTCAACATCTAATCTGTGTCAAAATGACCACTTAATTACAAGTAAAGTGACAGAAATGATTCGGTTCGGAGCTGCAGTCTTACAATGCGGCATGAAGAAGTAGACGGTTTCGGTGAAAGAGCCGTGTCCAGCCAGGGACGTGGCGCGGACCCTCACGCTGTAGTTCCCGGGCTGCACCAGGGGGAGTTTGGTGCCGTTGGTCTTCAGGTAAGCGGGTCGGGACACACAGAGGGTTTGTTCCTGCAGACAAAAAAAAAAAAGAATAAAAACAAAGTCCAGCTGAGGGGAAGTTCACGTCGAGATTTAAATAAACAAAAGTTTATGAAAGTATTAATAATATCTTCCTGACTGTCACGGAAAAGAAAAGCTGTCCAATCAATTTAGTTTTAAATCCACCAAAAACAATAATTCCCAGAGCACCGCCCCCTCACATTTAGTATTGAAAAGCTCCAAATGCAAAAATAATTTGAATCAAAGGGTTTTCCTGAACTTTTGTACGTTAAAAAAAACATTAAATTTGCTATTAGTCTAAATTAGTCAAATATTATCATCAAAAATACAAAAACTGAAAACAGCCTATCCTACCTTTTTTTTTTTTCGTGATAATGAGATCCACTTTCTCATTATCAGGAGAAAAATCATTTAATGTTCTACCTGGTGTGTTCACTGAGCTCCGGTCTCGGCATCTCAGTGTGGGAAAGTGAAAGACGGACACTACAGTATATTCTTCATTTTCTCGTTACTTGATAACGAGATGATGATTCTCATTATCATGAGAAAATGGTAAAAAAAACTCAATATGTGTTGCTTTTTTAAAATATGTATATAGAAACTATACTCCAACTTAAGAGGGTAAACTATAATAAAGAATTTTAAATCTTTTACCATTTTTGCTGAAAATGAATAGAAAATTTTGAAGCGGTTTGCGTCAGGTAACTTGTAAGAAATGTCCGAGTGCTCCAGGATCGGTATGTTTGCACTGGAGGGCGTGTGCAGAGCCTGCTTGTGCAGCTCAACCCTGCAGCTGTGTTCCCCTTTCCTGCCTTTGTCACCATGGTAACAGCACTGCCACCAGCTCCTAAGGTCACGCTGCGCAGCCACGAATAACATCAAGCACAGAATCTGCACATTTACAGCAACAACAGCGGAGCGCGCCGACATTTCACGAAATAGAACTTCACCGCACAGACGGGAGCGTCCGCCCACCAGTGCCGGTTCGGTACTGACCTCCTTCTCCTCGACCCTCCTGTAGAACACCTCGTATAAAATGATGAGTCCGTTGGGCGCCGGAGGAGCGTTCCACTTAATTAAGACGTAGGGAGGCTCGGTCATCACGATCTCATGGGTCACTTGGCCCGGAATGTTGTCCGCTTTTCCTGTTGGTGCCGAGCAAAGAGAAGAAAAAGGGCTTGCTGTGAAGGAACTTTCAAAAAAAAAAGTCTGTTCGGGGGTAAAACAGGCAAATAATGGCAAAGTTTCCCGTCAATCTCAGTGTCACATCAACAGGTGAAACAAAGTCTGACAACTGGAAAATAATGAAGTTAATCTCCACAACAGCCACAAAAAACCTTAAAAACAACTTTAAACTTTTATAATCAGCTCAGTGGCCTAGTGGTAGAGCGTCCACCCTGAGAATGGAAGGTGGTGAGTTCAAATCCGGGTTTAAAAAAATGGGACTCAATGCCTCCATGTTTGACACTCAGTATTAAATGATTAGATTGGAGGCCAAATAACTCACCACTGTCCCAGAAGACAGGTCAAATGCGGAGAAAAACCTGGAATTTTTCAGCTTTTAAAATCAGACGACTCTGCGCATCATTTCCAATTTACAACATTTTTTTTACTACAAAATTTATTTTTAATCCTCATTAATTTGGCTTAAAAAGAAACACATTTTTGTGAAAGTTTGAGAAAATTCTATATGTTTACGATACATAAACATACTTGATGGAGTATCTGTAATATTGGTTGAATACCACAGATACAAACAAGATTGTGTTGGTAAAAATGTATCAAACTAATCAGTAGAAAAATCATTTTTTGGTAAATAATGGTAAACCAAGTCAGGACAATTGGCGAGAAAAAACATTTTATGTTATGAATAAATTAAAATGCAACACATATTTTTTAAGAAGACTCAAAACGACAGGTTTTTATGTTATATCAAAGATATTTTGCTTATATTTTTAAAACTCAAACAAATAAATATCTAGAATCATCTCCAAGAATTTGACTATATCGTATCACTGCAAAGTCAGGTGAATTTTTAAAGTTCTCTCCCAATAATCTTTTGATTTATTGCCGTGTTCTTTTAGTTATGATTATGTTGTTTTTAGCCAAAATCAATAAACTTTAGTCATTTTCTAGGACATAGTTTCTGCAGAGCAGCAGTAGTTCATGATTAAAATCAAAAGCTCTCATTTCCCATCATCCCTTTGTTTCTAAACTCTCCTGCTAGCTTACAGCCCCTCACAACCCCAGCCTAACATTAGCGGCGCAAAAAATGGCGAGCAGATGCCATCTCAGACGAGGAAAGTGAAGATCATGGATCTAGTTGTCTACATCAAAAATGGAGCTTATCCTGTCACATATAGGATCTTTCTTATATCTGCTGCTGATTCACAACAACTTTAAAAAAACAGAAATCTAATTTGGAGACTAATTTTCTTCATATATGTCCTCCATTGTCATAAAAATGCCATAAATTCATGTTGAAACACCAAAAATACAGTTAAAGAATCCATTCGTAGACACAAACCTCTGGTAACTGCTTCTGTTTGGGTGAATGAGTAAAACGTCCTTACCCTCCGGCATGGTTCTTTCGCTGAGAAACGTGGCCAAACTGCAGGCTTCTGGGTCTGTGGGATGATTGCACGCTATGATCTCGATTTTGTAGCTCGTGAAGTAGTGCAGGTTACCGATGACCGTCGATTCCTTTGAGAAAACTTTCAGCTCCACCTGGACGACAAAAAAACCCCAAAAATGACTCAATTGACACGTGGAATTTAAGGATTACTTTAATAAATACAAATAGGAGAATTTCAAAGCCATATTAGGACAGAATATATTTATTTTTGGGAGCCAGAACCTTAGAGCTGTCTTCATCGTCAGGGAACACGGTGGTGGCGTTGGCCTCAATGCTGGACATGGTGGACAGAAACAGGGGAGGGTACGTGGCGTTGGCAACCCCCACCGAGCGGCGGCGGCGAGACGGTCTGCAGAGAGAGCAACATAAACGTTTGTGCAGATAAAAGAAAAAAAAAGAAAGAAAAGAGGTTTGGGGAACTGAAATGAGCGTCCCTCCCCACTAGAGGGAACCATGGCCCAGGTTTTCCATCAAATATTATCCGTCCTTCACATTTAGAAGCTGTTGCGCGTCCTTACCAAAGGGGAAATACTCGGAAATGCAAAACAAAATGATTTCTTATTACGTTTGTTCATGTTATAAACTCAAAAACAAGATTTTTTTTTTCTTTTTATCGGATGAGGACATAAGATCCGCCCGTCCTCGAAGCGTTCACCTGATCTCGAAGACTTCGTTGTGGAGGTAGTTCTCGAAGGTCTTGCGGAACTCGATCTCCTCCTGCTCCTTCTTCAGCTGGCTGTCCGTCTTGGGGCACTCGCAGCAGTTCTCCCCCGTGGCGGGCTCGTCCGTGTGGTTCCACTTCTGCTCGTCCTGAATGTCCTTGTACGTCGGCATGCGGGACGGCAGCTTTGTGGCTGCGGGGGGGGCAGAGGGGGGGAAACGTAAACGGCGGGGACGGCCGGTTCACGGCCGGTTCGCGGCGCCGCGCGGCAGACGCTCACCTTGGAGGCAGTAGTCGAACTTGAAGAGGTCGCTGTCCTCCAGCTGCCGGCGATAGATGACCTTGTAGTGCGTGATGTTGCCGTTCGGGCTGGTGGGAGGTTTCCACTTCAGGATGATCTCAGAGGATGAGTTTGACGAGGACACGGGGTCCAGGGGGACGGAGGGTTCTGAGGGGGACGCACAGACAAAAATACTTCAGGAAAACACTCCATAGATGAAAGAAAGAGTAAACATTGGAACAAGTTCACCAAACTGTACATCAATATACAACAAAAAGTCCTCATTTTGACCTTTTGGAACTAATTCTCCTCATTTTTTAATGATCTGTAGTCTGAAATCTAAGTGAGATGAACTCTCCAAAAACAAGCATATACATGCTTATCTTTTTAATGGTAAGATAATTCTTCTCACTCAGTAGAAAACTAAGAGAAGTAAAAACAACAGAACCAAATGTAACATAAGTCTGTTTGTTTTTGTTAGTTTCCTATTTTCTAATCAATTCATTTCATAATTTCTGTAATTAGTTTGAAATATTTGCATGTATTTTTCATAATCTATGCTTGAAATAAATCAATCAATCAGTATTTGATACCAGATAATTTCCCTTATTTTAAGAGTTTTGGTACTTCATTATCTCAATAAGATATTAAGGCTTGTTAGTAACATTTCATTACCTATTATGAGTAAAAAATTGAAACTAGAATCTCAATAGTTACAACAGTAACTTTATCTCCATTCAAGCCTGTGACATTTGTATGGCGATCAATGCGAGAGTTTTGCCTTAATTCAAGTAAATTATGATGCATAGTGAGAAAAAGATAGAGCTAATAGATTCTTTTCAAGGAAAAGTACGTTTATTTTATTTAGCTGGTTTCAAGCAATTATTTTAACAGTCGACTAATCACCAAATATTTTTTCTTTTAGCTTTAAACCAACTAAAAACTACATATATAATGTTACCTGTGATAATGCTGGTGTGAATGCTTTAAGCTGAATTATGCCGCTGAAGATGATGAAATTGAAAAACATTGAAGCTGATAGCTAGCTAAAATATTATTTAAATGTCAAATTAGCCTAAAAAACAGAAAAAAGTACAAGTTAGCTAAAAATATTAGCTAAACTCCAAATTAGCCTAGAAAACAAACAAGTCTAAATTAGCCAAAATAGCTAGCATGTAGCTAAAATACTAGCTAAACTCCAAATTAGCCTTAAAAAGCCTTAATAAATGCCAAAACAGCCCAAAGAGCTAGCAGAATGTCATTAAGGCTTTCAACATTACAACACTTCGATTCCATATAATATTTTAAAAGTCGATTAGTCGGCTAATCGTGGCAGCCTTAGTTTCAAGAAACAGATCCTAGCGGTTAGCATCATTTTAAGATACCCTTACTAGCAAAATCTGATTTAAAGAATCATTTGAACTAGGGCTGCCACGATTAGTCGACTAATCGACGACAAATCGACTATTAAAATAGTCGACGACTATTTTAATAGTCGATTAGTCGTTACTTTTTTTATATGGAGTCAAAGTGTAGTAAAGTTGAAAGTTATAATGGCGTTATGTTAGCTTTTTGGACTATTTTGACATTTATTAAGGTTTTTTTAGGCTGTTTAGAAGTTTAGTTAATATTTCAGCTACATGTAGCTATTTTGGCTAATGTTAGCTTTTTTAGTTTTTAGCCTGTCTTGGAGTTTGGATTATATTTCAGCTACATGCTAGCTGTTTTAGCAAATTCAGGATTTTTTCAATTTTTTGATCTAATTTGGAGTTTAGCTAATATGCTAGCTGTTTTAGCTAACTTAAGCTTTTTTTTTAAGGCTAATTTAGTATTTAACTAATATTTTAGCAGGCTATTAGCTTCAGGGTTTTCAGCTATCAATTTCAGCATCTTCAGCTGCCAAATACTGCATAGAGCATTCACACAAGCATTATTTGCAGTGTGAATAAATGTAGTTTTTAGTTAGTTTAAAGCTAACGATGGTTAAGATGTGTGTTTAACATTCACTTTGAGCATGACGCGATTAGTCGACTAATCGGGAAAAATAATCGGTGATTAGTCGACTATTAAAATAATCGTTTGTAGCAGCACTAATTTGAACATTTGGAGAAAATTAATCTTAGAAATTATATTCATATTAGTCAAAATGAGATTGATATTTGTAAAAATATAATCATTTTAAGATATTTGTGGTTCCTATGAGGTTTGATATTTTTACTTGTTTTAAAAGTCTTAACAAGCCACATTTTCTTGATCTGTTGTCGGATCATTTCTCTAATTTTAAGCAATATTTACTTCACTTTAGTACATTTTTTCTTGTTTTTTAAAGCAGACTTTTGCAGTGTAGTTCCTCGCTCTGCTTTCTAACAGTTTAAACTTACCTATCAATTACTTTTACTAATAAAATCAGCAAACCAACTTTATCTGGGAACCGAATGGAAAAAGCAGTTCGAGCCACCTGAGAAGTTTTCCTCATAAAAAGTCGCCCTTTGAACTCCAGTTACATCATCACCGGCATAAACAAAAAGTTTCCACTTCCTTCTAATTTTTTCCTTTTTTCCCCCCAACCAAAAATCCTTATTAAAAGGGATTTTTTATTAATTTAATTTAAGTATTGAGATAGAATTCTTCCAAAAAAAGCTGCAGATTCTGAACTTCGGAGAGGCGAGCAAAACAACGGCTGAGATTATTCATGACGGAGGCGCATGCGGCTCAGCTGTTGTCTCTAACAACAAGCTGCGGCTGTTTCAATAAGAAACACTAAACAAAGCGGTGAAAACTGTAAACCTCAAAGGGAGACGTTTCCGTTTCACTCACTGGAGGAGTTGGTTCGGACGTAAATGATCTCGCTCTTCGCTCCGTGGACCTGATGCTCGTCGGACGCGGAGAGCTGGCTCTTGACCATGATGGCGTACTGCGTCCAGGGTTTTAGCGGCCCGATCAGGTGCCGCGGTTGCTCCGATTCTTTGCCGTTGGGGCGAGGCGGGGGGTCGACGTCTGCGATCATCCAGCTGTTTGAACCGCAGGCGTCCTGTCCGTCAAACTCCGTCACGTTCTTGTACGGCCTGGAGGAGAGAGAGGAATCAGAAACGTGTGGATGCAAACTGAACGTAGAAGAATCAGATGTTGCTAATCAAGTTTAAGCTAACAACGGTCTTTACCATTAAATGTAGCTTCCACTGAGTACGGACCAGTTCATTCAGCTGAGCGTTTCCACTGACCGGTTTGTTTTCACCGCTAAATTTATAGGTAAAAACGTTTAAGCTGATAGCTGAAAACGCTGAAAATTATACACAGCTGAAATATTAGTTAAATGGGAAATTAGCCTAAAAAATTTTTTAAAAAAGCTTAAATTAGCATGCAGCTGAAATATTAGCTAAACTCCCAGTTAGCCTTAAAAACTGAAAAAAGCCGAAGCTAGTCAAAATAGCTAGCATGCAGCTGAAATATTAGCTGAACTTCAAATAAGCATAAAAAAGTGAAAAAATCCTAAATTAGTCAAAACAAGCTAAAATATTAGCTGAACTCTAAAATAGTTATAATTGTTAAAAGTTATAAATGCCATTATAACTTTCAACTTTACTAAATTCTGACTCCATATAGTATAAAGTCGACTAGTTAGTTAGTTGTCGACTATATTAGTAGTCGATTAATCGTGGCAGTCCTAGTTTTAGTACATCGTGTATAACAGAAATTTAATGTTGTTGAAAGAAGATTGCTAAGAAGAATATCGCCATTGGAAACGTTAGCTGAAATGTGCGCTAAATTAAAGATTTCTGATGTCGTCATCTCTTTCTGCCAATCAACGGGTGGCTACAGCAGCTCCACCCCCACCGTTCTGTTCTGACCAACGTGCAACAACGGGGGCAAAAGTTTCAAAACTGAGTTTTTTATACTTGAAAAAGAAAAAAAAAAAAAAAAAGTTGAAACTGGAAAAAAAATTGAAACTGATTGAGTTTGGGAATTGAAATTTTGAAACATAAAATAAGAGACCATTTGATGTTGAAAATAATTAAGCCTATTTTAGAATAATAAAAAGTTTCTGACATTTTAAATTCTTATGGCCAAACGACAATATTTTTCCAATTTGTTTTATTTGGGTTTCAAATAATTTTGGACCCAATTTAGCTCCATACAGTTCCAGCTGGGATCAACTGTTCAAAGTGTCATCTCAAAGAACTCAGTTGGCTTTCAAAGTGCAGCTCTGGCTTTAAGTCTGTTTTATATTTTATGTTTATAACGTTTTTTGATCTTATAAAAGTTATTACTTTAATGTTCAATGTGTAGCACTATTCACTTTTAAGGGTTTTAAAACAAAAAGTCAACATTTGCACAAAAAAGGGATTATTTATGAATGCTTTTGGGGTATATTCATGTTACCTGCACTGCACTTTAGTGAAATCCAGCAAATATTAAAGTTTGTGAAAGAGCACACATTGCACTACAAGGAACCAAGTTAATGTGCATTTTATTTACTCAACAATGCATGTACATGTATGTGTTTTTGTATAAAAATGAATGAGAGAAATATTTGTTAAGACAATAAGCTAAAATACTTTTTTGCAAATTTAAGTACACATTGTAATTAAATAAAAGAACAGAAAATTCAAATATTTTCTGATGTTTTTGCACTTTTGGACCCTGGTCTGCTTCACTGACAGAGTTACTGGACCTCTCGCCAAATTAGTTGGGGACCCCCGCTTTAGAGGCTGGTTTAGTCAGTACCTCATTCATTGCAGGAGTTACATTCAAAAACGAACCAGCGACAGACAAAATCTGCAAAAGTAGGAAGCTTTATTTTTTACAACCATCATAGATGTTTGAAGGCAGTAAAACCCGAAAAAATCTGTTTTCTCTGTTGTTTAAAATCAAAGCTTCATAGAGAAATCAGACCAGTATTATACCATATTTCCTAACTAGCCAGCTTTTTCTTTAATCAAGACTTTTTTAAGGACACCTGCAGACATTTTGGTGGAATGAAACCAAAGATCTAACGATGTTTAAAGATTTATGTAATATTATTAAGGTTAACGGAATATGGAGAACCCAAACAAACATACAAAACTGCACTAAGAAAACAACAAAAATAGAAAAACAGGAAGACAGCAAAAGCTGTCCTTCATAACATGCGACTTACGCCTCTTTGTAGAGAACCATGAATCCCAGCAGGTCTCTGAAGTCCGACGGCCAGAAGACACTCCACTTCAGCATGATCATCTTACACGAGGTCTTAATGTAAGTGAAATTCAGAAGCTGCGTCTCACCTAAAAGACAAACACACACTTCATTTAATGGTTTTCTAATACAAAAAAACGATCATCACTGTAAGGCTTTGATACTCCGGACTAAAACCTTCTGGTAGTAACGTCTCACTCCGATCATCTTTTGGTCCATTTCCGAAGCGTCTTGGTAGTCTTAATGATGATTATGTTGCTTTGAGCCAAAATAAGGTCATGGTTTCTGCAGAAACTACTTTTCTACTAAAAAATCTACTGGAATTACGCAGATTGTTTTAATGGTTGAAAGGTGACAGTATGCTAAAGCCTGAGGTCTTTAACTGAATCAGAAGGTGTTAACCCAAAGCATGATGGAGGTATTTCCTCTTACAGGACGCCTGGTCTCCGTTGGTCCGGACAGCGATGTCATTCTTCAGGTTGCGCTCCTTGGCCCCCGTGACCACCTCCATCTTCCTGATCTCAGACATGCAGAGCTTAGAGTTGTAGTGGAAGAACGTCCGACCGTTCTCAATCGTCAGGTTGTGCTTGGACCAATCCCAGAGCTCCCGGAGGTTCTGGTTGTCCAACGCGTAGAAAGCGTACGTGCTGAACAGAGAGATGAAGGAAAATGAAAAGCGGCTCTGAAGTTGAAGGCTGAATGAAGAGAAGAGAACTTACTCTCCCTCCAGATGCTCCCCCTTGATGATTCGCAGTTTTCGCAGGAAGGAGAGCGACACCAGGGCGTAGGCTCTGCGCACCATCAGGTAGCCGGTGATCACCTCGATCTGCCCGAGACTCGACTCCAACTCGGCCGCTATGTTATCTGCAAAAAGGAGTGGATTTAGACAAACCCAACTGGAATCTGAGCGGGACAGAAGAGGGAAACGACTCACTTCCTCCTCTTATCTTGATGATCATGTTCCCATGAAGAACGGTGCAGCCTCGCAACGCCTGGGCTGAGGTCACCGAGTCGATCGTCTTATTTCCAACACACAGTTTAGGACACGGACCGGCACACGGCAGACAGGTCAACCTGCATGAAGGACATGAGCTCGGGTTAGCGTGCGCTTCCGTTTCAGTCAGAAAAACCCTCAGAAAGTGGGATTGTGATGTGAGCGTACAAGTGTTGTAACGCAGAGAGGAATGAAACAAGACCGACTGGTATGAAGCAGGAATGCGCAGCGTCATGCTGGTGTGGCATAAGCGGCGCCTGACACGGCAATTTCAAAAGTACAAGGTCAATTTTTCAATAGAGGAGGCGACAGAAAGGAATTCTATTACTAAACAAAAACACGGAGACGCCTGATAACCAAACACCTTCACTGCTATTCAGAAAACCTTTAAAGGAGTGAAAACATTTAAAGAACTCTAATCCACATCTATGACTTCTTGACATTTGCATGAAAGCCCCACTAAAATCTGTATTTTCATCTATTTTAAAAAGCGTTTCTAGTCGTCTTTTATTTACTGTTATGCTGATTTTAGCCAAAATTTTAAAAATCTGTCATTTTCTGAGACATACTTTCTGTAGAGTGGCAGTAGTTCACGAAAAGTTCACCTACAAGTTGTGGGCAGAGTAAGCCTGCTCTCATTTCCCATCATCCTTTTGTTTATAAGTTCTATGGTCCACCAGACGCAGTGTGAATCATGGGGGGGCAAGGCGGGAATCGAATCCACAATCCTCAAACCAGGAATCGGCCGCCCTCCCGCTGTACCACGAATGAAATACTCAGCAAAACAATTTTAAGCTTAATTTCATCTATCTTTGTGTTTCATCACCAGAAAAATGCTACAGGAATTTTACACCATTGACTGTACATGAGAGCTGGACTGATGGGAGGGCGGGGTCAGTTTGTAGTCTAACAGAAAAAGTGTAACAATTACAGCCTAAATGTAAAGGTTTATGGTTTTCCAGAAAGCCACACATAGCCAAATTTTTTATAATTTTATTTCGCTAATCCTCATAGAAAAAAAATAATACTAAAAGCTTTTAAAAACTGGAACAATAGCATTAGCTGTGACAGAAAAATAGCTTAAATTGATAGCTAAAAGCACTAAAGCTGATAGCTGAAAACACTGAGGTTGATAGCTGAAAACGCTAAAGCTGATAGCTAGCTCAAATATTAGCAAAGTGTCAGATTAGTTGAAAAAAACCAAACAAAAATTAGCCAAAGCAGCTAGCATGTAGCTGAAATATTAGCTAAATGTTGAATTAGCCTAAAAAACTGGAAAAACATCTAATTTAGCCAAAAAAGCTAGCATATAGCTGAAAAAATAGCTAAATTCCAAATTAGCCTAAAAACTGAACAAATCCTAAAGTAGCTGAAACAGCTAGCATTTAGCTGAAATATTAGCTAAATGTCAAATTAGCCTAAAACACTGGAAAAATGTCTAATTTAACAAAAACAGTTTGGGGGGCCGGGCCAAATATGGAGGAGGGCCAGATCCGGCCCGCGGGCCGCAGGTTGGAAAACCCCTGTTTTATAGACTCAAACATTAACAAACCAGCAGTTTTTGATTAGAAACCTCCTCAAAAGAACAAAATCCTCTTCTTTATGCCGCTTTGACTAAACCGTTGAAGTCTGCTGAAGCTTTACTGAGAATTCTGCATTGTTGGAGAGAAATATGTCTACCCAACAAGGACGGGCCTGACTCATCGCACATATCTGATTTATTCAAGGTGCTCTGGACGAGACGGAGAGGAACTGATTCCTTCTCCAGGAGGCACCTGAGTTCCCACCAGCAGCCACCTTGTGTGCACACACACACACCGCATCATTTAGTAAACAGACAGAAAACCTCCCGAAGGGTCGAGATCTGTCCCTGGTTCGGAAATTCCACGGGCGCAAAACCTCCGTGTCCTCTTTGACTTTGGATGAGCACCAGGCCGTCTCCCAAAACAATCAAACGGAGAATTCCAAGGGTGTGTTGAGTCTTCCTTCCACATGTGAAGTCGTCCACAGCTCCAGGAAGGTTTGCTGCCGTCTCAAAAGGAGAATGTTTGGGGGACATCGGACTGAAAACACAGACGGAGTTCTGCAGAACCGTCTCAAGGCGAACTCTGTGACTTCAACTCCGAAGCCTGTTAGAGCCATCAGGAGGCGGCTGCGGCGCTGCTGGCTCGGTTTTGGCCCAAATCTTGAAAAACAATAGTGTGTGTGTGTGTGTGTACACAGCTGTACCACTGAGCAGACACACAAACCAGGGAGGAAGTGTGCTGCAGGAAAAACATATTTAGGATTTTCCAGAAGCGTTTCAAATGCACGAGTATCGATACTTTTGGATCCACGTTTAGCTTTCAGTTAAACCTGATGGAAACAGTGGAGGACGCACACCATCAACATCATATTTACTTAAAAACGGGAATGTTAGATCATACATGAAGAATGTTGCAGTCCTACTACGGAGAGCTCTTCACCGACAGCTACTGTAGGAGTTTAGAGATGTCCCACCTTTTTTCTGTCCAGATAACTTTTCGGTGAGGCAAACATTTCTCCATGGAAAGAGTAACCGAGTTTCCATGCAGAAGTTCTTTTTTTTTTTTTTCTGAAAAGGAGACCGTTTTCCAGCGAGTGCAGTGAGAATGCGAGTTAAAAAAGCAGAAGAATAGAAGCGAACAAGAGTGAAAAGACTAACTTTATAATTTAAAATGTTTGTAACGAGTTAATTTAGAGTAAATTATGTTGATGTGACTGTACTCCAAACAGCGGGAGTGAAGCTGCAGTCTGTAGTGAAACAATTTAGTCACATGAATGTTTCATTCATGTGAATATTTCAGCCGTCCGGCTGGAATCTTCGGCTGCCAGAGCTGCATGTATGTGTTCTGAGAGACGGTAAACAAGAGCCGTGTCTCCATCTATAAACAAGCGTGTTGTCCTCGCTTCGTCAAAACCACCGAGACCTGAACATGTCGGCGCTTCGCCTTCCACTCAAATCTCATTTTACATATATTTGACCTCTGAAACATGAGGAAGAGAGACACAAAGGTGTTTGTTGATTCCAAAAACACAGAAAAATCCCTATCAGTCTGGAACAAAAACCTCAACTTAGACAGAGTCCACCTCGAAATGTTACTCGGAATATTTTAAAATATTGGATTTCTATTTGAACGAAAATACCGTGAGACGACTGTGTCTCAATTTTTTTGGCAAAAATAAAAGATTGAATAGAAAATAGATTTAACAAATGACGGGCATGAAAAACAGAAGCTAATTATTTAAGAAAAAGTACAAATCGTACTAAAAAAAAAAGATTTTTGCTCTTTAGTTGGTTAAGAACCACTTTTTAAAGACTTTTAATCAACAACAAAACGTGAATAGCGTGAGATGACCACAGAGTGGATTTAATTTACAATTTAATTGATCAAATTTCAAAATAAAATGCATTTTTTTTGGGGTATGAAAATCAACTATTGAGATAAACTGAAATAAATCTGGTAAAATTAGGATTTTTTACATTTCAAAATAAAAAAATAAATTTCTTGATTGTGTAAAAATATATTGAATTTAGTTCTATTTTTTTAATTTAAGTTTTCTCAGAAGTTGTCACTTATGAAACTGAAATTTAGCAAATTTCTGTGGTTTAAGCTCCTCTAATAAACAATATGGAACTTCAGAAATGACATGTTAAAGGCGGAACACGAGTTATCTTTTGTTTATATTTTTCTAAAAGCGTCGGGATGACATTTTGTTACTTCTCTTCTCTGCTCTGCTGTCAGCTACTTTTCACATCTAATGTCTTTGGTACAAACACAAAAGTGCGGCGTGGTCAAAACACGGGCGCTCTGCTTCTGTTGATGGTGGCATTTGAGGTGCGTGATCAACACGTACGTGGTGGAGTTCAGGGTCGTGTATCCGGACGGACACTCTGGGATGCAGGCGCCTTCGTGGATGACGTACTCGAAGCAGCCCGCCTCCCGGTCCTGGTTCTGCTTTTTGATTTGTGAACACTGGTTGTGGAGTTCCTAAAAAATAAATAAACAAATAAAATGAGGCACACGAGTCCGGCGTGTGTCCGCTCGCGTCCAAAGTGTGTTCCTCGTCACCCACCTGGCAAAAAGAGAGGCTGACGCAGCGCCACCCCCTGAAGACGAAGTATCCCGGAGGACATTTGTCCACGCAGGTGTTTCCGTGCTGGAGGTTCCTGCACGCCACGCAGCTGCTGGCGTTGGCCGGCTCGCCGCAGCTTCCCAGACACTGGTCGTGGCAGCACTGACCCCTGTTGTTGCACGCGCCGTGTTTACATTTGTCCAGACAAGCTGAGGGAGAAAACAGAAGAGATGGTCAACATTTGATTATTTCATGTCACGTTTCCACTGGGGCACGTGTGTCAAAGTCAATTCTAATTCTATCCAAAAGATCATTTTATTATATTGTTATTAATGGATCGATGTTAACGTGAGCTTATTCCTAACTTGTATAATTTAAAAAATATATATGTTTATGGAGAGTAAAATATTATATAAGTTATTTAAGGTTTAGGCTAATTTATTCTGGAATAATATTCCTGCCTATTTATCATTCATATTTATGTTAAAAAGTTACAGTTTTAAAGTTTTAAAATAAGCATTCTGCTAGCTTTTTTGACTATTTTGGCATTTTCTAAGATTTTTGGGGCTCATTTGGAGTTTAGCTAATATTTCAGCTACATGCTAGCTGTTTTGGCTAGTTTAGGCTTTTTTTTTGTTTTTTATGCTACTTTGCAGTTTAGCTAATATTTTAGTTAAACTTCAACGCTAGCTGTTTTGAACTAGCATCTTATAGAAGATGCCAGTTCAGGCTTTTTTCAGTTTTTTAGCATATTTTTTTAACATCTTTTTGGGGTTTTTTCCCCCCAGTTTTTTTAGCTTATTTTTAAGTTCTTTTTAGCTACATGCTACCTTTTTGACTAACTTAAGTTTTTTTAGGCTAATTTGGCATTTGGCTACTATTTCAGCTGGCTTTCAGCTTCAGCTATTCAAAAGATCCTGTTAATTCAAATGAATTTTTTACAGACATTTTCGGGCATTATTTATTTATTTTTTTTATTTCATTTTTGCATCAAATGGTTACTTTCATGTTACGAAAACCTAGAGGAACATTTTATGAAAAGGCTGGAAGTCATTTATAATAATAAAAAAAACTGAACAGAGAAACATTTTTAGTTTAATTTTGATCTTTTATTGCGCCACCATGTCACAAACTTAAAAAAACTCAAAATGACTCTTAACAGCAATTTTAGGTTAAAAATTACTGTGATTAAAATCGATAAATTAATTAACTGTCACAATTAATTAATCACACAAAATATTAATCACATGACAGCACCGGCTTTCACACAGATGTGTAAAAATGTGATACATGACAAATAATTCAACTTTTCATTTCCATTTTGAGTTTAACTTCACATTTTTTGTTCCATTTTGTTCGTTATTGTTTTAGGCCAGTAAAACATTACAATTGTATGAAAAGTACTTTGTAAATAAAGTTTGATTTGATTTGATCGAGCACAAAAAGGCTCGACCAAACCCAGAAGCTAATCCGTCTGGTTTTATGCGGCTTTTGACTGTATTTACATCCAACAGCAAACCCAAATACATTTATTCACACTTACAGAATTGATGGAGAAGAGCTATATTTGTAAAGGAATGCTGGGTGAAAAGGCAGCCTGTTCTTAGCAGCTATGTGTTGATGTAAACATCGCTGCTGGGGCACAAACTCAAATCTCAGAAAAGCTTAGAAACAATACTGGGACTTTTTTTATTTTTTTGGAAACCTTCAGCTATAAAAATACGGAGAGCAGGTGATTTTCTGTTACATGAAATGTTTTAAAAACAGTTTGTACTGAAAATGTGTTGAAAACAGCAACATGTTGTTAGTTTCCTGTGTTTTAATTACCATCTCACCATGTTTCAGTGTCCTGTCAGCTGTAATAACACTCAACTGAACCATAACAGAATGTCAGACTAATAAAAGCCTCGCAGACGTATAAACCAAGCAGAAACCTGAAGCTGAAAACCAACCAGTTACAAACTGAAATGATGAATCGCACACGATCGAACGTACAGGGGAGCGTCAAAAAGCATGCCGTGTTTTTCAGCCTGAGCCGGATTCCAACATCACATGATCTGTCACAGACGGAGATGCAGCGAGGACCCCCCTCTTGCTTAAACTGGAAGGCTGCCCAATGTGCTGCCTGAATAAAAGAGAACTGACAGGCTTGTGGGAGGCGAGGTGTGGGGGGGGGGTCTGACGGTGAGGTGAAATCGGAGGGACAGGAGGTTGGAATGACTGTAAGGCAGATTTACTAATAAAGCAAAATAAAAGACCACATGTGACCTCTGGTGCGGTTCATCCAGAGGTCGCGCCGCTTTCTTTGCTAGGAGCTGTAAACCTACTATAGCACGCAATCGTCGCCAGCCCTCAGAGAAAAATGCCTAGCCCTCCCCTGCCGCCGCCGCCCCGCCCGCCTGCCTGCCTGCTGCGTGTGTACGTGCAGCGACCGAGGGAGGGGGGGAGGAGGATCCCGCTCCGGATCCACGCCGGAGAGTCGCTCCAGCCGCAGATCCACCCTCGGCTTCAGCCAATATATTTGCTGGCTGAGGGATGCAGCCATTCAGTGGCTTCTTCCATTTCAGGGAGGAGTGCTGGCCGGGTTTAACCCTGGCCTTGCTGGGACAGATGGGGGTGGGGGGGGGGGGGTGGGGGGGTGGGGGGGTGTAGCCAAGGAGCCACGATACAAGGAAGGCCGAGCTCCTGCTGCCGCTCTGGAGGACTCACCACAACCAATGAAAAACAAACCCATCCAAACATTCATTTTCCACTCAAGTTTTTTAGTTTTTTTACAAACAGAACGTAGAAATTAAGAAGCAACACTTCAAGTCCTTTCCAGGAACTAGCAAAACTCAAAAAGTTAGCAGCTAACACAAACGTGCTTCTGTCAGCTCATTCATTCATTCGGTCCTCGCCGCTCCTCGCCACCACGGCGTTACCCGGCCTGCACCAGTATCTTTCGCTCTGTCTGCCTGCCTTTCTAGGCCACTGGGCCCCTCCCACTTCCATTCATACAACGCCTTGTTTTGTTTTCGTCCCGGCTGCGTTTGGCGGGGGTGGAGGAGGAGGAGGAGGAGGAGGAGGGAAGGAGGCCCGGACAAAGGGATCATTTCACTCACTTCAGAGGAGAAAAGGTGGCATCAGCATCCCGGCGGGGTTATCTCCCATTAAGATAAGCACATGCAAACACACGTAAAAACCTCCGTGTTATTCAATCATTTGCTTGTCTTTTCCTTCCGCGCCCGTACGGCTTCCAGTAAAGGTTTTTAATGCAAAGCGAGATCAAAGGTGTGCTGTGTTTACCTTTCATTTGGCCGCGGCAATAAAGAGCTGCTAAGTCCCTGTAATAAGGGAGGGAATACGGGAGAAGAGCGCAGCCAATCGCACGCGGCCACACATGGCAACACTTCCTGCTCCTCGCACATAAAACCTCCCCTTTAATTGGCAGTGTTGTCTCAAGGCAAAAGTGCTGGGAACAATAACAAACATGTTTTTAACCCTGGGCCATTTACTCAGGAGAAAACATGCGCGCACACGCTCTTCCACACACACACACACACACACAGCTGCTGGGTTCACATTGACTAAATTTGGCCACGGTGGGAGTCCAAAGCTTCAAAAGCTTCGCTGTAAACGCTCAGTGATCTGCTGTAAGACGTCCACCCCGAGATGGCTGGGGGAGGGGAGGTGTGTAAACATAAACATGCCGATTTCTTGGAAGAGGAGTGACGCCATCGTCACAAGCGGAAGTATGGATGTTAATTAATTAAAAAATAAACAATTATTTTTTAGTAGTTACTGCAGTAAACTACTTTAAGGAAATATTTTTTAAGTAAAAATTTGTGGTCTAAAAAATCATGTTTTCCTCCTACCGTCTTCTTCTGGAATAAGATGTAATGCTCTAGAGGGATCGCCACCTAGTGGCCAAACTGAAACGCCCTCCAGGAGAAGCAGAACAATGTTTATGATGTTAATGATCTGAACATTTTTGTTAGAACTTTGAGGAATCATGTCAAACTATGTTATTAATCTTATTATTTCACTAATACATTTTACAGTAAGTGAACTGTATCAGATTAATAGGAATATATTCAAATCGTATAATAGATTCTAAAAAAATGTGTATAAATGTGTAAACTCAAAATTACATTGAATTGAAGAATCGGAAAAAATCTTAATCGAATCGTTTCTGGAAATTACAATCAATATCCAGCCTTAGTTTTTATTGTTTTTCCAACAAATTTATGCTAACTCTTAAAATTGAAAATCATTTTTTTATTCACGTTAAGATTATTTTGATTTTAACCCGGCACGAGAAAGATTCTTTTATCTGCAAATGTTTTAAATTAAATGTTTTTTATTTTTTAACTGTAACTGATTTGTTTTTTGTCGCCTCTTGGCCGGGACTCTCTTGTAAAAGAGATTCTTTAATCTCTTTTTTTTTTTTTTTTTTTTTTAATTTAAAAAAAAAAAAAAAAAAAGATCTCAATAGGACTTCCTGGTTAAATAAAGGTTACTAAAAATAAAAACCCATACATGTACACCAATTGCCCAGTCAAGTTCTCTTCTGCACTTTGGTTCACCCTAAAGCAACCCAAGACCTTCACTGTTGAGGAGAACAGGGTTGATTCAACTAAACCAGAGTTTAGGATCACGTTTACCGATCAGAATCAACAGTGGATCTATCTGGTGATGAATGATGAACACTACTGGTGGACTCTCTTGCTTCATCCTCTCTGGACAAAAACGAGGGTAAAAGATGAAGTTCCTCTCAGAAATGATGCTTTGGACCATTTAACCAAACGTTTAGCAAATCTACCATTTTCCTCTGCTCCTACAAAGCAAGTAGATGCAGACTTTGTAGCCGTTACTATGACAACGCGCCACACAACAAATCAGTCTGCTTCTTGTGAGTTGAACCTAAAAAATATCTATATTTAAATACTAATAATGGTTTTAAATATCTGCTGTATCTTTCGGAGTATAAGTCGCAAGAGCAAAAAATGGCTAATCAAGAAGAAGAAAACTATAAATAAGTCACTCTTTTAGGAGAAAAGTGCGACGTTTCCAAAGAAATCCGCCAAACCCAACATAAGAAAAAAAAAAAAGAAAAACAAGAATACCAATCTTTTGATATGTGTAAGAAAAATATGTTTGAGATTAAAACGATCAGATTCTTCTTCCATTGTCAGTAGCAAATACTTCGAATGCAGCGCCCTCTAGTGTTTGTTAGGGGAAACAACCGCTAAAAGACAATCGGTGTTTACTGGATAAATAAATAAATATATAACCCTTATGATGTCTTAAAAAAAAAAAAACAAATAAGTTGCTCCTGAGTATAAGTTGAACCCCTGGCTAAACTATAAAAAAAAAAAAAAAAAAAAAAGCGACTTATACACCAGAAAATACAACATTTGTTTTGTAGGTTACCATGGTATGAGTGAGATAAAGCCCTTTGAGGGGTTCATCATCAGAAACGAAGGCGTGAGTCGTCCATTGTGAAGTTGAAGACATTTGTTTTGACTTTTGTGAGGACTTCTGCCCCTATGGTAGCTACAACTTTAGTAGAGATTAAAAAGTTGAATATTTTCGACTACATTTGACCTTTTGCTTACATTTTTTAAATAATAAATATGCAGCAGAGGACCTATTTTGTCTCTTCTCTCGTTCCCAAATATCGCCGCCCTTTCCACACATCTGCCTCAACATGTCTGATAGCTGACTTGCATAAACAGCAGCATTCCATCCATCTTCCCCTATTATCAAAACGAAAACTTCCCACATGAAGGGAAAAAAAGCCCCTGAAGAGCGCACGCTGTCAGATAAAGAGCAGGCGCTGTTAAATCAACCTGCAGTGTTTTTACTGATTCATGGCTAAATAAACAAACATGTTCTCCATCAGCCGTGTTTTGATTCGCTTTACGGGTCACGCGGTGGTCTAAAACATCCAAATCTAGCCATGTAAGTGTTTTTGTTCGGTGTACCTGCGCTTTTCACTTCCCAAGTCACTCATTAAAGCATGTTCAGGAGGACGAATAATCTTCTCTGATCTCGGTGTCACCTGAAACCACCCAATCAGCTTCTTTATGCAACCCGTTCTCGTAACTGAACGGACAACGTGGCGACGGCTGAAGAACGCATGAATCACGCTCGGCGGCGGTCATTTTGCTCCCTGCTCCGTTTCACTCGTCATTGATTTCCTCGTCTGCATCTTCCTCTGTGATGACCGGTCCTGCTCGACCACACGGTTACCATGGAGATGAGTCCAGACATGGTGCGTCTGCAGTAATTAGCTGCATGCTCCCGACAGGCCTCCCCTGGCTTTCTCTGGTCAGTGTTGGTCTTCTCTTTTTTTTCTTTTCAAACTGACTTTGCGTATGTTTCCTGGTGTTGCACTTTCTAGCTTCAGCTGACAAATCTGTAGTTCCGGGAATCCACAATCCCTCCTTTTTATTACCGATCCTCCAGTTGCAATAATCCACTTCACTTAAGGCTCTCCATCCCACTCGGCCATTCTTTTCTGCATCAACAGTTCTCCTTTTTCCACTTTCCTCTCCCCTCACTTATTCCTCAGAAGTAGTCCCATTTTCCTGTAAAAGCCCTCTCTTTGCATCTCACATTCGTGGACTCATCCTTCCTTACTCACAAATCCCCTGTGCTTGTCGTGTGAAGTCTTTACTTTCGTCACAGTGCCACCCGCTCCGGCGTTCCTGCTCTCGCTGCACTTTTCTTACATTCAGACACACAAACAGGCTGGAAAGCACACGCGCTTTCAGTCAATCTGGATTTATTTACTCTAGCTCCCTTAAAAAACAACAACAAAAAAAAAAACAAACAAAAACTAATTTTTTAAAACTTAAAATCGTAAATTTTTAACATAAATACAAACTATATATATAGAATTACCAGCGATAATGCCAGTGTGAATGTTGTGAGCTGAATTTGGCAGCTGAAGATGGTAGTGCTGATAGCTGAAGATGCTTAAATGGATAACTAAAATCACTGAAGCTCACAGCTGAAGACGCTGATGCTGATAGCTAGCCAAAATATTAGCTAAAAGCCAAATTAGCCTAAAAAAAAAAAAAAAAAAAAAAGGGAGTTAGCCCAAACAGCTAGCATGTAGCTGAAAAACAAAGCTAAGCGTCAATAAAGCCAAAAAAAAAAAAAAAAAATGGAAAAAAAAACTGAAGTGAAAAAAACTAAATTAGCGAAAACAGCTAGTGCGTAAATATTAGCCTAACTCCAAAACAGCCTAAAAATTAAAAAAAAGAGCCTAAATTATTGTTTAAAACACCAGAATCCACCTGGAACCAGAGCCAACTCATGATTTAAGAATGATCTAATTCATTATACCATGTGGAGTGCACGGAGTTCCACTGACTGTATATAGAGAACTGGACAGAGCGAGTCAAAATGACTTCCTTCTGGTTCCAACCAAATGAAGTCAATTCAGTCTCAGATTTTTCCGTCGCCACGTTGGAACCGGACGTCCTCAGTAAGCCGCGATTGGTCCATGTGGGTCTTAGTCTACGTTTCCATGGCAACTATTCTCTCCAATCAGAAGTGAGCAAATTAGAAAACTACACACCTTCCACTAAACGTCAAAAGCTTTGAATGTTCAACACAACCTACTCTTAATGAGGCGTCTGATTGGTCAGTTTATAACTTGAACTTGCGCTGTAGCAAAAACATCCTGAAAAAAAAATGAAGGTTAGCAAGAACATGCTAAAAAAAAAAAAAAAAAAGATGGAGCAATTACAGTTATTCTGGCTACTGAGTAAGAGCTGGTTATTTCCTGTTAAACTTTTTGGAACTACTGAGTACTTCCTGTTTGGAAAGCGAGGGGGGAGGGGTCCCTCAGTCCAGTTCTCTGTATACAGTCAATGGCCAGTCCTTTTAGTGGAAGTCATAATTGATCAGTTGTTAAATGAATGTCATTTCCATGTTTCATTTACACAAAACAAGAAAATATTTTCCATGAACACATTTCACTTCCCCAGAACACATTTTATGATTACGAAGTTAATCTTAATAAATAACCGATTCTTTCTACGGTCAGGTGGGTCAGTTATGAGAATGTTTTTTGGTTTTGTAAGCCTTTAAATCCTCTCATTGCCACCTTATCTTTTCATCTTCACCAGAGAAAGGAGTAAAGAGCTCCGACAGCTTTATCTGTTCTCAGTTGACATGGAGAAAATGTTTATCAAAGAACCGATTGTGTAAGATTGGGTCTCTTTCCTCACTCCGTCGGTCTTTCTTACATCCGGCTCTCCATCTTGTGTTTCAGAGGCTTCACGTTGGTTCAGGAGCAGAACAAGAACGACAAGTGGTGGAAAATAGCAAGAATGAAAACGGGATGAGGGTTTAGTTTGTGACAGAAATATTAAAGGAGACGATATGTAGGATAATGTTCTCCTATGATGCAAAATAAGGAAACAAATTAAAGGTTAATGGGAAATGTTTAGGATCGTGGCATTGTTAAGAAATGAGTTTGCAGTCAGTGCTGTCCTCAAAATCTCCTGGAATGACCTGGAAATGGGAATATTGTATCTGTAGGACATTTTAAATAAATGTATTATTAGGTATAAGGAGTTATTGACAACAAAAGGTCAACTTAGTGTGACAGAATGATGAAGAAAGTTACTTTATTTTAAGTGAATTAAAGTTTAATTCAGTCCAATTGGTTTGATTTTAAGTCAAACAATCAAAAAAGGGAAAAAAGACAAAAAAGGAGAAAAAAATATAAATATATCAAATCTATTCAAGATATGAATCAATGTTTGAAAAACTAAGAAAAGAAAGATGATGCCATAATCCTAAATTTATAATTACTCCTCCATAGAAATACAGATATTTGCACAAATGCACACAGTATTTATTAAATCAAATATAATAAATGTCAAAAAGGGTTTAGTTATTTGCTTAAAAACACATTTTTAATAATCCTATCTATTGTATTTTACTGAAATTTTTATACATAGTTGGGTAAAATTTGATTTTTTTAACCTCTATTTAACCTGCATGAATGAGAATCCACAGATTTGTATATTATAAACATAAACTAAACATTTTCAAATCATTAAAAACACAATTATTAATATTTGAATATTTCAACTTTATTCAAATACTCTGTATATTTCATGCAAACCACTGGCGGTCTCTGCTTTTACAGTTTTCACGCCCACATTCTGCAATGAGAATCTATTTCTTTATCCTGATATCGATACGTCGCAGAGGAAGACTGCAGACAGAGTGGATGCAAGAATCTTTCCCGGCAGAACAAACAAGGAAGTGAACCCTCACAAACACAGGAACAAACACCAGAAGAGTAAACAACATCTACCCTCTCATCACACACACTCCTAACAAAAGGGAATTTCTTCAGGCTGTCCAGCTGCACCAAACGGTACGCAGCGCGAGGGTCGGGTCGGGCCCGGGCGGCTGCACTGCAGATGCCTGCTGTCCTATTTCATATTCACAGCACTGCACTAAACAGAGCTGCGGCGCAAAGACAGACAGTCACATCAGCTCTAGTACGGACATGCAGAGGGAGCAGACACACGAACGGTGCAGTTTGACTGCATATTTCTATACTACATAGAAAAAAACACAAAACCAATAAGCTACAAAGCACAAAAATCTTGTTTTATCTCCTGAAAAATTATGTGTAACTGAAGAAGCCGACCGGGAAGATGCGTTTGTGATCAGGCTCATGATTAGCATCACAGATAAATAAAAAAACAAAAATATATCTAGATAATGTTCATGTCTAGATGCATCCGGTTCATCTTTTTTTGCATTTTCCCTCCTTGGACTCAATGATAATGGAAAAAAGTCAGACTAAAACAAAAAGAAACTTGTGAGAAAACTTCTAAGTAAAGAGAATAAAGACAGTTTTTTTCCTGTTTACAGACAAACTCAACCGTATTGTTGTAACCAAAGTGTATGTTATTAAAAGGATCAATGAGTAAAATGGAAGAAAATTGAACAAATAAGTCATTTTAAGCAAAAATCAAAGCAGCATTACTGGATATACATTCTGGAAAATGATAATTCTGGCTTGTTTTAGACTAGGGCTGCCACAAACGATTATTTTAATAGTCGACTAATCACCGATTATTTTTTCCGATTAGTCGACTAATCTGTTCATGGCCAAAGTGGATGTAAAGACGCTGAAGTTGATAACCAGCTAAAATATTAGTTAAATGCCAAATTTACCAAAATAAAAAAGAAGCCAAAGTTAGCCTAAATAGCTAGCATGCTGCTGAAATAGCTAAAATTCCAAATTAGCCTTAAAAAAACGGAAAAATCCTATATAAGCCAAAACAGCTAGCATATAGCTGAAATATAAGCTAAACTCAAAAATTGCCTAAAAAACTTAAAAAAGCTTAAGTAACCAAATAGCTAGCATGCTGCTGAAATATTTGCTAAACTCCAAATTAGCCTTAAAAAAATGGAAAAATCCTATATTAGCCAAACAGCTAGCATATAGCTGAAATATAAGCTAAACTCAAAAATTGCCTAAAAAAAACTTAAAAAAGCTTAAGTTAACCAAAATAGCTAGCATGCTACTGAAATATTTGCTAAACTCCAAATTTAGCCTTAAAAAAATGGAAAAATCCTATATTAGCCAAAACAGCTAGCATATAGCTGAAATATAAGTTAAACTCAAAAGTTGCCTAAAAAAAACGTAAAAAGCTAAAGTTAGCCGAAATAGCTAGCATGCTGCTGAAATATTAGCTAAACTCCAAAATAGCCTAAAAACCTTAATAAATGCCAAATATTCCAAAAAAAACTAGCAGAATGCTATTAACTTTCAACTTTACTACAATCTGACTTCATACAATATAAAGTAACGACTAATCGACTATTAAATTAGTTGTCGATTATTTTAATAGTCGATTAGTCATCGATTAGTCGACTAATCGTGGCAGCCCTATTTTAGAGATAAACTGTTATTTTAATTTATTTTGTTTGATGCTATAAAGTCTGAAACTTGGAGCATCTCTAATAATAAACACAATCAAATTCAAAACGACGTTCACTGGAGACAGATTAACAGTTTCAGTTCTCCAGGATGTGAAGGATCGAGATCCTCCTCAAGTTTAATCACGTATTTAAACATATAGTTTTATGGGCTGAGAGAAAAAATAGAGTTGAGATATTTGTTTAGCAGCTGGGAATGGGGGGTGGGGGGTAATTCCCAAACCAGAGAAAGAGGCTGTCTGTAACATGTCCCAATACATGTGCGTGCACATACATTATTCATGTACTCCAGTGTGGGGAAAGAATGTGAAGAAAAATATGTACATTGAAAAGTGAAGTGGATGTCAGGGGAGTGAAGAGAGCAAGCCTGTCCTGGGGGGTCGAGTGTTCGATGCTTTACTGCACATTTGGGGGCCGGATCCGGCCCGCCGGGTAGTTCTATCCGGCCCTCCAGATCATTTTATTTGATTGTTATCAATGGGCCGATGTATGGGTGCCGTAACAGATGAATTTAACCCTTTGGGATATAAATAAAGTTCAGTTGAATTCATGTTATCTTATTTTTAACTTGCATAATTGTGACAAAAATATATTTTTATGGTAAAATATTAAAAGTTATTGATGTTTAAATTGATTTATTCTGGAAAAGTAATAATAATAATAAAAATAATGTTAAAAAGTTTCAGTTTCAAAGTTTACTAAGATTTTTCTAGGCTATTTTAGAGTTTAGCTAATATTTCAGCTACATGCTAGCCATTTTGGCTAATTTAAGCTTTTTTTATGTTTGTTTTTTTAGGCTGTTTTGGAATTTAGCTAATATTACATCTACAAGCTAGCTGCTTTGGCTAATTTAGAATTTTTTAGTTTTTTTTAGGCTAAATTGGAGTTAAGCTAATATTTAAGCTGCTTGCTAGCCATTTTGGCAAAGTTACGTTTTTTTTGTTTAGCTAAAGCTACATTCTAGTTGTTTTAGCTAATCCTGTTTCTTTTGGAAGCTAAGATGGTCACAGAAACAGCAACAAAATCAAAGGGGAACCATCTGCACCTCGGCCCGCGACCGTCAGATATGGAAAGATGTCGTTGCTCCACTAAGTGTCTTAAGGCAGTAAGAAGAATCCCGCCTACAGACAGGTAAGAAAGGGTTACAATCAGTGGCGTTGTGGTAGAGTGTCCGCCCTGAGGTTAAATCCCGGCCTGGTCACACCAAAGACTGTAAAAATGGGACCCAGTGCCTCCCTTATGGCACTCAGCATTAAGGGGTTGGATTGTGGCATTAAACAGTCGAATGGTTCCCGAGTGCAGCTGTGTCTGCAGCTCACCCCTCCCTCAGGGGATGGGTCAAATGCAGAGAACTAATTTCACACATTTAGGTGTATGAAACAATGGGACTTGAACCTTTTTTTTTTTTTAATCCTGGATGGTTTGCCAGTCTATTGCAGGTCCACATACTCTTACATTCACACTTAAGGTTCAAAAATTCCCCTATAACAGGGGTCTGCAACCTGTGGCTCTTTTATCTCTCCATGGTGGCTCTTTGGCTGAAGAAAAATAAAATAGTAATTTAAAAAAAATGGAGATTAGCTATCATTTTAGCAACATGCTAACGTTTTTGGCTAATTTGTTATCTACTGGGATTTCTAGGCTAATTTAGAGTTTTAGCTTCTATTTTAGCAACGTTTTTGACTAATTTAGTTTACTGAAGAATTTTATGCTATTTTGGAGTTAAGCTAATATTTTAGTAAAATGCTGATGTATTCAGCTAATTTGTCATCCACTGAAATTTTTGGGGGATAATTTAGAATTTAGCTCCAATATTAGCAACATTGTTTTCGACTAAGTTATTTTTCTGAGGAATTTTAGGCTATTTTGGAGTTCAGCTAGTAATTTAGCAACAAACTAGCTTTTTTTTTGGCAAATTTGGCCTCTAATTAGTTTTTTATCCTGATTTGGAGTTTACCCAACATTTTAGCAGTATGGTAACATTTTTAGCTAATTTGTTATCTACTGGGGGTTTTATGCTAATTTTGAGTTTAGCTTTTATTTCAGCAACATGCTAAAATTTATGGCTGATTTAATTTACAGAGAAAGGTTATTCTCATTTGAAGTTCAGCTAGTAATTAAGCAACAAGCTTATTTTTTTGCTGCTAAAGTTAAAAATGTAAAAAAAATCCCTTTTTCCGAGGTATTAGTTTCTTTTTCTATATTTTTTTTGCTTTTGTTCATGCCAAAAATAGACATTATTCATATTTATAAAAAAAAAATACAAAAACAAAAAGAAGGTTATAAACCCAAATTTCTTAAAGGCTAATGTAAGTCAATGCGGCTCCTTCAGTAGAAAACGAGCCTAAATGGCTCCTTTACTGTTAAAAGTTGCCGATCCCTGCACTATAATAAATACTTTTAGACCAGAATGAACACCAGCCACGAAAGATTCAACAAAGATTCAAACCAGAACCTTGTTGTTGTTAAAGTGCTAACCACTCCACCAACTGGCAGCCTGGGTTAGCATAAATCTCACAGAAATGATCAAATTAATTTAACTATAATTTAAAACCGCCACTTCCAATAAATCGCCATTCAAAGGTTTATTATGGAGCTTTGAGCGGGGACATTCACAGTGGCACCTGGTGAACACCCACTCCACCACTGAGAACATTGGCAAAAACCAGAAGAAAAACATGTTTTTCTTGGTAATGGAATTGCAAAAACAAGACTGAAATCGAATAAAAAATAAAGGAGAGTGGAAAGTCGAGGAAGAAGCAGTCGACAGAAGGCAGAAAGAGACTGTCAACAACAATAACCTTTAACAATTATGAGCAAACATTTCACTAAATAAGGAATCAACTGGATAGCAGAGCATTTACTTTATATCATTAGATTTCTTCTCCTACATGCAGGATTTGAACAATATTTACTTGATCTTTCCTGGTCAGGAAATAACTGAGCAGCGTCCCTGACTTGAGTGCATCCTGTGTGCATTTAGTATGTAAATAGAGGTATGTGTTTATTTCTACATACATTCTTGGTTTTCCGGTAAATAAAGTTCCACGTCAGACGCAATGACACAGAAAACCAGGTCACTGACATACAGAATAGAGAGTATGCGTGGGCGACGTTTATTATGAGATGAGCCCTTGATCAGAGGGCAAAGGACAAACTCTGTTACCACAAGGAAATTCTTTTATTTCACTCTATAAATTGATTCCACTTTTTTCATTTTAAATGCTTATGTTTGCTGTAAATATTAATGGAGGATTCAAATAATTTTAAATGGTTTTAGGATAATCCTAAAAACTAAAAAATGTAAATGTTGACCCCTGAGTATCCGTGTTTCTGTGCATGAGGACATATTTAGGTATCATAATTGAATGAAAATAAAATAATATTTTAATTATTCCTCATCCAGAAAATCCAGAATTGATTATTCAAATCCATTGAGATGTTTTACTTTATGGCTGTATGTCTTCTAGGAATGACAAACACTAGAAGTGCCAATTCAAAATTTTAAGTTCCACTTGAGTTTAAATAGAAATACTTTTTATAGCAAATAATTTTTATAGCAAAATATACAAGGGTGTAACTGAAGAGCGTTGAATCTGAAAGCGAATTGCAAAGAATTAAATTAAAATTAAATCAATTTTTGCAGTAATTAACTAATTCCAATATCAATATCCAATATCTAATATTCCAAAAAAAATAATCTTAAATATTAAAATAACTTAAAGTAAGGATACAGAGGGTAGATGATGGATGAATTGTTTAAAAAATATGCTAGCCAACGAGAAAAATCAAACAATTAACTAACAAAACAATTGAAAAACAAATATCTACCCAGATAATAAAAAAAAAAAAACCCAAATAGGTAAATAAATTAAAATAAAATAGCAGAAATAAATGGAATTCAAGTGAATAAGCTATATTCTATGAATAATTAGTGGTTTTCAGAGCTAAGGATAGGATAGTTTAAAGACAGACTCACCTACTGACAAACAACGCACATATTTCTTTATACAAGTTCTGCAACTCCTATAGTGACACCCCCACAAAGGGTCATGCAAACACCAAGTATGCCTTCCAGTCCTCTCTTCACGCCTTTGTCCCAAACACGGCGATAAAGACGGTAAATGTGATCAAGCTCCCGGTTCACGCGGACAGACGGGTACCAGAGTTCCTCGCCGTCCATTTGTCCACAGAGCCTTAACATCAATTAGTTGAGTGGAATTGGCCTGAGGGCCCCCGTTCCTCTTCCGGGCTCTGCCTGCATCGGTTGAGGCAGGCAGCAGGAAGAGAGATGGTGGATGATTAGGGGAATTTAAACCAGCAGTTCTCCTGGGGGGCTTGAATTCTACGTGGGTAACAAGTCATTTGTCATTCCACTTGTTAGAAAAATAACCTTAAATGGTAAAAGTGTCAAATCAGTAAGGATACTAGAGTATAGATACTAATAAAGATACCAGGGCTGACACGATTAGTCGACTAGTGTAGCAAAGATCAAAGTTATAATTGCATCCTGCTAGCTTTCTGTGCTATTTTGGCATTTATTAAAGTTTCTAGGCTATTTTTGGAGTTTAGCTAATATTTCAGCTACATGCTAGCTATTTTGGTTGTTTTAGGTTTTTTTCATGTTGTTTTGTAGTTTAGCTGATGTTCCAGCTACATGCTAGCTATTTAGGCTTTTTTTTGTTCTTTATGCTATTTTGCAGCTTAGCTAATATTTCGGCAACATAATAGCCGTTTTGGCTAATTTAGTTTTTTTTCTTTTTTTTGGGGTGGGGGTAATTTAAAGTTTAGCTAATATTTCAGCTACATGCTAGCTGGTTTGGCTATTTTAGGCTTTTTTCATGTTGTTTTGTAGTCCAGCTAATGTTCTAGCTACATGCTAGCTATTTAGGCTTGTTTTGTTCTTTATGCTATTTTGCAGCTTAGCTAATATTTCAGTAATATGCTAGCTGTTTTGGCTAATATAGTATTTTTTCTTTTTTTGGGGGAGGGGTAATTTAAAGTTTAGCTAATGTTTCAGCTACATGCTAGCTATTTTGGCTATTTTAGGCTTTTTTTTATGCTGTTTTGTAGTTCAGCTAATGTTCCAGCTACATGCTAGCTTAGGCTTTTATGTTTTTTAGACTGTTTTGGAGTTTAGCTAATATTTCAGCTGCATGCTAGCTGTTTTGGCTAATTTAGTATTTTTTCTTTTTTTTGGAGGGGAGAGGTAATTTAAAGTTTAGCTAATATTTCAGCTGCATTCCATCTGTTCTGGCTAATTTAGGCTTTTTTTTTTGTATTTTAGGCTAATTTGGCATTTAAATAATATTTTAGCTGGCTATCAGTCATTGTTTTTAGCCATTAATTTCAGCATCTTTAGCTATCTGCACTAGCATCTTCAGCAGCCAAATTCAGCTTACATTATTCACACTAGCATCACTGCAAGTAATTCTATATAACTAGTTTTTAGTTAGTTTAAAGCTAATGATGGTTAAGACGCGTGCTTTACATCCAGTTTGCACATGATCCAGTTAGTCGACTAATTGAAAAAAAAGAATCGGTAATTGGTTGACTATTAAAATGATCGTTTGTGGCACCAGTAAAGGAGACTTTGTTTCTCAGAGGAAATCCAAATTAACCCTTCCGCTCTCCTTGGGGTCCAGATGGCTCCAACCACATATTGTTATGCGATTTCTTCCATGACAAATGTGGACGAAGGGGGACAGGATTTTATGTCTGCCATGGACATTAGTGAAACTCCGAAATCAGTGAAAAAAACGAGTTCAGCGCACTGTCCTGTGATGTCCAGATGACCCCACTTTTAATGTAAACAAGCTAAGGAGAACGGAAGGGTTACAGGAATTATTTGATCAGAATGGTCATGTGTAGTGGTCGGACTGCAAATAGATGAGAGCTGTTGTTGTGCGTCTGCTAATATCTGCTGCTCTTCCCCCGTGATAGATATGAATCACACTCGATCACATGCTTGCTGTCCACACGTCAGAATTACTGCGCTTCCAGTTGATTTCATTAACCTAAATACAGAGCTGCGGTAGGTCAGACTCTGGCACAGTAAACCCCAGCTCACTACAAAAGGAAAAAAAGGGGATAGCACATGATGGCAAAATTCCTCATGGAAGAAAACTAAATCTACACTCTGTCACGACGGAGATCACATGAGGAGACGGACGATTTAGGACGGGTGGGGGGGGGGAGTCATCGCGTCATGAATGAAGGACACCCAACATTTCTGACTGAGGTTGTAAGCGGAGCTCCGGCGCAGGACCTTTTTTAGTTGCAACAATGCCATCGCAAGGCCCGGAGGAGGAGACGCGCACAGAGAGGGGAGGCAACAGCCGAAGCATGCCAAATATTTACAGAGTTGGACGTCATTCTGCCTGCTGATGGACAAACACACACACAGTACCAGCAACTAGATCATAGTCTAATTCAAGTACGAGCTCAACCTAATGGCATCTTTAGTGATAGAGAGACAAAAAATGGTTCTTTAACCTGAATTAAAAAATGTTTTTTAATGGTTATGTATTTTTACTACACAGCATATATGTAGCCAGTAAATTCATGCAAAACCAGAAAAAAAACACTTGTTGATCTTTGAAAAAGTAAAGTTTGATTGAAAATTAGGAGCAAAAGATCAATTAATTGATCAATTATTTACACTCCTACTAACAACATCTAATATTTTGGGGTTTTTTATGAGTAATCCTGTGAAAGGCAGCTCTGACACTGGCCAGTCTGCAGCCACTGACACTGCCGGAGTGGCCATCTTTAGGACTGGGAGCCATAGCTGACGAGTTTGGTCCATCATTTTGAGGCCCAAAAATTCCAGCATGTCTGCATACCAGAGAGAGAAAGAAAGAAAGAAAGAGGGGAGGGGGGACGGAGAGCACAGCAGAGAAAGAAAAAAAAAAGGCACAGAAAGGAAAATGGAGGATTTTTCAAATGAAGATGAGCAACAAAAGCTTTAAATGGGAGCAAAAGGAGCGGGAAAGTTGATTTATTCTGATTTTTCAATCACAGATATAGTATTTAAAATCCTCTGAAGTCAAACAAATGTTTTCATTTATTAAACAAAATATACATTTGGGTAACAGAGGAAGAACTAGCACAACATGATATATTTTGAAACCAAAACTATCAAGGAGAAAGTAAGTGTAACCACAGCTAAGAGGCTTTATAGGGTTGAAACTGTAAAAAGTTATTAGAGTATTTCTGGTACTAAAAGTGTAAAAGTAGAACAACAAGCAGAATCTGAGTAAAAAATGCAGTAAATACCGCGTCTCCTCGTTTATTATTATTACTTTCTAATAATAACCTGCAATAGGTGAAATTTGTGAGGTAATATTATAGATGTTTTTAGGTCTACGGCCTTTTAATACACATTATTTGGACTTTTCTCAGAAACATGAACATTTTTTAACTTTTTTGATTTTGATAAACTCTCAAAAGTATTAAAATCTGCTCACGATCGAAGATTTGTGCAAAGTTGACAAACGTAACGCATCCTGTACAAGAGAGGAAGAGATTGATTGACAAGACCTACAGCCAATCAGGACGCAGAACAGTGCACAGTAAAAAAAAACCAACAGAAAACATGCAAAAACTGCACTAAAAATCTGCAAAAGGGTAACAGCAACATTAAAAATCCTTTTTTTAGAACTACAAAGAGGATTTCTATCTACCTGTGTCCTTGTCACTTCCTCAAACTAAGCGTCCTATAATAATCTCCCCTTTCATACAAATGTCAATAATACTTTATTACCATATCTCGGCCTCCATCTTGCACGTTTATTCAGGTTGTTACCTTTTTTTATTCTGTGTAAACAATTAAGATTTCTTCCTTTAAAACATCATAAAGATTTCCTTATTAGGAGTTATGTGACTACAGAAACCAAAAACGGCCTATCCTAATTTTTTTTGGACGGTTTTCTCGTGATAATGAGATCCACTCTCTCGTTATCACAAGAAAAAATAAAAAAAAAATGAAAAAATTAAAAGAAGGGTAGGATGTTTTTGGCTACCAAAATGCCACAGTCTTCCATCGAGGAAACAAACTAATTTTATATTTTAAAAACTGAATCTTAATTTTCTTCACATCTCATTAATAATAAGAAAAATGCCGCAATATTATGTTAAAATTGGCAATTTTTTTTAAATTTATTTCACAAAACCATTTTTTTTCTCCAAAGGGAAACTAGAAAGTAAAAGCAACTCATAAGAAGTAACAATAGTAATAATATGTAATAATAATAATAGTTCTCTTGAGCGAATCAAATCATCTGTAAACATCAACAAGTAAAACAACTGAGTCAACATAATCCAAAATCCACAAAGACCAACAAAAGGGGGTTCATCCTCCATTGTGGCTTTCAAATAACATTACTCTGTTTAAAAAACAGCTTTCAAATTATATTTACTTCTTGATTTTGGTGATTTCAAAGAGAAAGTTCTAAGATTTTCTGAGGTCAAGCTTAGAGATTTAGCAGATTCTTAGTAGAAATCAACAACCTCAAGGTTAAAATGAGTAAGAGAAAAAAGAAAATTAACCTTTTTGGAGAGAAAAGAATTCAACGTTCGCTAAAAAAATGAATAATGAGTTCTTCCCTTTTGAATACATTTTTAAAAAACTGTTAAAACAGAACTTTATCGAGGTAAGAGACACATCTTGAGTTTGATCAAAGATGCAGAATTAATGTTCATTTAATTAAAAACATTTAAAATTCAAATAAGTTGTGAATTTTAGCTAGAACCATAGTGGTGAATGAATGACAAACGACCAGGTGAAAATGTTCTCCAGAGTCACAAATCCCTTCCAGTCTGTGGGAAACAGGACTTTTCCTGGAACCGGATAACAACCTGTTTTCAAGAAAATGTCCCAGAATTCCAACTAATTCCTCTGGACTGGTTATTGTGGATCCATGAAGGTTGATGGAGCATAATAATCACCTTTTCCAGGCAGTCACTGTGGCTACACAAAATATCATCAGAACTTTTTCTAGAAGTTGCACCATGAACAAAGATATCTACTCTAATGATACTTCTGGAAGTCCATCACATGAAAACAGATTTTATTTATGTTTTATAAGCAGTAGTATCTATAATCTCACATGATTTTTTTTGTTGTAATTAGTAAATGTGTCTTTTTTAATCTGACTGTTGTAAATCCATCATTATTTAAGCACATAATTTAATAATTTAGCATTCATATTCATATGGGACTCATTTTGTGCTAAACTGGTTCCAAGTTTTGCCGCCTGTTTGCAGTATTGAGTTTACTGATCAGATTTACAGTCAGGGCGCTCACAACTATGTCAACCAAGTAAAACGCAGTCTGTAATATTCAACTTGTGCTTTAATGATAACCCTTTTTTTTAATTGTTTTTACCCTAATAAAGTAAATATAGTTTGAGGTTTGCTCTTTTCACATTTCTCTACCTAAACATTTTTTTAATCACACTTTTACTTTTCAAATGAATCAGTTCCTGATTGGTGCACCTAAATACCTTCAAAATTAAAATTACTTCCATTTCTAAATGTGTAAATTCGAATACATAATATTTAGCTACCATGATAAATTAGACGTTTTATTTAATTATTATATTAAACAATCCAATAACTAGTTTATTTAAATAAACTTAATATGTTAAATTACGTTTTATAGATATGATTGATTACTAATGGAGACAAATATAATCAGTACGTATTAAAGAGTGGAGTTAACACTTAATAATGTTAGTTTATGCATATTTGGTAGAAATTAAAGCTGGTTTCGTCAGTCGGCTTTCATATTTGGCTCTAGGAATGTGAATCTTTACCTAAACTGAGAAGTTTTGTCTGTTTCTAAACATTAAGTTTAACTTTTGCTTCTACAAAGAATCCATTCATCTTTGGTGCATCGAAAAAAAAAAAAGAATGATGACTTCAAAAGAAAAAAATGTCTTCAAAATTAAAATCATTTCCAATTAGAAATGTGTAAACTTCAATAAATATTATTTACCATGAGAATTATACATGGTTTACCAAATTATATTAAATAATGCTTTATTAAAATAAATGTAGTATGTTAAATTATATGCAGTTATGATTGTACAACGGAGTATTATGGCCACCCAAAAAAAAAAGTAATATTATAAATTTTTTTCTGTAAATTTACAACTTTTAATCTCGTAAATGTACACGTTTTTATTGTAAATGTATGAAAGTGGAAGGGAGACAATACATTCCAGCGAATGAACGGCGTGAGCGGAAGCAGACCGACTAAACTGTAAGATGCGTCTTGGATTTCAGCAGGTAAACTGAATTACAGATGTTTGGAAGTTTTACAGTATATTAATGTTTTATTCATTGATGGCGGCTTGCAGGATCTCTGCAGATGAAGACGTCGATATCCTTCCTCCGCGACAGACCAGATCTCCTCCAACTCTGATGCTTTTATCTGAAAAGGCCTCGTTTACGGAGTTTTCAATGTTCTCATGCTAACGTAACAGACTGTTGTCATTTATCGTTGTTGTTTTGTGTCAAAACGAGACGTTTAATTGGAGAAAGGAGCGTCCGGAGCTCTGTTTACGCTCTCCTTTGGCTTCTATGCATGACAGAGACATGACGTGAGGTGGTGAAAGGGCTTCTGGGTATGTGAATGACAGGGTAAAATAAAGTGATGTTTTGAGTTTTTACATATGAAACTTCGCACTACAGACACTGAACCCAGGAAGTCAGCTTCACTGATAATTTGATCTTGAATCACCAAAATTTTCAGAATTTCTTTGCTTTTAACACCGATCCGGTAACAAATCTTCACGATTTGCTCCACGTCTTTCATCTTCGAGCGCGGCTCTGATAAACAGAAAACTTTGGTTCTTTTCTCATTAATTTATGACTTTAAATCACATTAATATACGAGACTAAAAGTAATAAATTTAGCCTATGACTTTTAAAGTCATAAATATACCACTTTTTTCTCGTAAATTTACGAGATTAAAAGTCGTAATTTTAAAAGTAAAATTTTCTTTATAAAGTGGCCCTAATACTCCGTCGTATGATTGATTACTAACAGGGACGTAAAAATAATAAAATAAAAATAATAATCGAACATTTAAGAGTGGAGTTAATACATTAAATAATGTTTGTTGATTCATATTTATGTAAAAACTAAACTTGTATTAAACAGTTGGCGTTCATACTCAGCTTTACTATTCACAAAATGTCTAAATTATATTTGGGAACGTCCCATTAGTTTGCTGCCAGCAGTACCGATGGAATCCATTGTAGTGGAACAGAAATAATGTGAAACTGAGCGTAAATAAGGCTTTTTTTTTAATAATATCTAAAGTGTTATGAGACTTCTCAGGTTTGGAGCCAGAAGGAATTCTTTAAAGGTTAATTCTTTTGCAAAATCTAAAAAAAGAAAAGCAGTTTGCCTCAAAACAATCCCCCTTCATTATTCTTCTCCTGCACAGTTAACAGTCCTTCACTGCTGTTCTATATGATATGCTGGTTAATACAGCGTCGTGGATTACATCTGCAAACCTATTTACAAACTACAGCAGCGTTAAACTTTCAAACCCTTTCATGCATTTTTCTCTCCAACCCAAAGACAGAACCCAGCCTAAAATAAAAGCTCTTCCTCTGCCAGCTCCCTCTCCCAGGACTCAGTCATCCAGCTCAGCGGTAGGAAGCACTTTCCACAAAGACAGGAAGTAATGAGGAAGTCCTCTTAGACAGCTCTGGCAGTAACAACCACTTGCTTGCCAACACGCTTTCCTTCATAAATCCACCGAGAGAAACGCTCATCAAAATCCACGCGTGCCGTTTTCAAACAAAAGCCACTAGAAACCAACATGATGCTTTTGAATAAAACCTCAGCTTTTAAATGAAAAAAAGACACATTTTCCTCTTTAGATCCTGGAATGCTTTGTTTTTTATTATTTAGCAGTTAGAGATTTAAAGCTGATTTACGAACAGAGAATCAGGCGAGTTCAACAGGTGAGTGGCTTTAATAGTAATACATTTGCATAGAAACGCGAAAATTTTGTTTTAAAAAAAACGTGCATTGATTGAGGAAATGGGTATATTGTGTAAAACTGCAATGAAAACCCTTTTTTCTAATTGAATAAGTCACATGACCAACAACCGGACACCATGGTTAACTGCAGGCGCCACAAGAGACCCCAGAGCTCATCAAAAGTTGAGCGTGTCATTGCGGAACCTGGTGGCAGACAAGATGGCGGATGAAAACGAGAACAGAACCGCAACACAACTCCAAAGGATTGCTCACATCCGCCGCCGCGTCTTTGAATGTATGAGCTGGTTTGTGTTTATTCACACAATTAGGATTTAATGGAAACAGTTGAATTGTGAAAATTTGTTTGTTTTATTTTCTAGAATTTCTATAAATTTTAGCGCATTGATGGAAAAGCAGCATGTCATCTGTTCCTTTAGAAAATGAGTGTTTTCAGAGCAATAATACAAGATTCAAGGTCAAATCTAATGTATGTCCAACCGTTTGCACTGACCGGACACACGGCACAGAAAACGTTATGATAAATCTCAAACAGTTTGAAAAACAGAGAATCTTCCAACTGTGCAGCTTCTTCCAATTCACTTCATATTCTTACATTTTCTGTGTTGCTGGAGTTAAAAGCTAAAAATGAACAATAGCTTTGGGAAAACTCTTTCATTTGCAGATTATTAAAACAACTAGAGTTCTGGAAGAGAAGCCAGAGAGCACTTTAGAGGAACCCGGAGCAAAAACCTCTCGTACTGGAGAGATGAAGCCGGGCCAGAAAAGTGTTATTGGTTTGTTCTGGGTGTTAGCCAACAGCATGCTTGACTTTCTGCGAGCTCAATACTGTCATTTTCCTGCTCTCCTCAGGCTCCAGGTTGTGCGTCGGACACGCTGGCGAGCGTGGATGTGTGCGGAGGGCTCCGAGCGTGGCGCTGGGAGCTCCACTTGAAACTCACTGCCTTGTTTGTTTTGCTCTGTTTATTTTGCTTTGCCCAACCTCTTCTCTTTCCCCTCCTGGCCTCCTCACCTTCTCCATTTAGGGGTCCAGTTGCGTTAGCATGAGAAATAAGACACTAATGGAAATGTCACAGATGAGCATTTCCGACGACACGGCTTCAGGGCGACGCGACCCTTCGGTTTGTGACGCGCCGCTTTAAAGGTCTGAGAACGTTACACCTCAAACTTGTGCAGAAACACCAAAGGTGACAAAAATATATATGCACTCTCCGACGTCAGGGAGGTCTTCTGCTCTTTTCAATTTAAAGGCCGAGAGGTTATGCAAGAAATAAGTTTGAACACAAACACGTCCGGAAATATTGAGAATTTCACAATAGCTTCTTGCAACAGAGAGAAACTTTTTGCAGAATGTGTTCCAGCCCCATTTTTCTCTACTTCATAAACAGTCTTCTGTTTCTCTACCTCAGTCTCGGTGGTCGCTGCTCAAAAGCAGGTGGAAACTTCCTGATTGAAACCTTTAAAGAACCAGTTTAGTTCAAACGGTTACCATGGGGGTCGCGTTACACAAGCAGTTCGTTCTAATCTACAGCCGAAGTAAACATATAGATTGTTCCGTGCAAAGTTGCGCAACATTTCTAAAAAAAAAAAAAAAAAAAAAGTCCCAATTTGACCGACATATTAAAAAAAATAGGTTTCAAAGAGAACATTTGATGTCAAACCTTTAGAAATATTTGAGACTTTACATGACTGTGAGAAGCTGTAATGAACAAAACACTCAGATCTTTATTTTTATTCATTTAGTTTTGAGAACAATATACATGTTATGCAACAGAACTTCTTCTTTTGAGTTCATTTTTGAAAGAATTCATCCCAAACTCCTATTTCTCAAAAATGAGGTTTTACTCCAAGAACGACTACAGGGAAAATTAGGAGTCTTTATACTACGAACATGAAAACATTAAAACAGTCTGTAAGAACATTTCGCTTTGAAGACGGGTAAAAAAAAATTAAAAAGTACTGAGTTTAGTCTTGTTTTTGTCAGAGGCAGCGAACTTTAAAGTTCAACTTAATTGTTGTGTAAGAATTTGATCCTAATAAAATGTTTGTAAAAATAAAGGAATGATATAAAACATAAATTATCAAAAACTAATATTTGCATTCAAAGATATCCCATTTGACTATCCCCTTCGTAATAGAAATAGTAATTACTTTAATGCAGAGTGGCTCTGAATCCATTATATTGGAAAAAGTAAATACAATTTATTTATAACTAGAAACAACTTAGATCTGGTTCACTTCAGCTTTACTCCTGCTTTTTTTTTTTTTGGTTTAGATCTTAGGTCGAATCAGAATCGTTTCCCTGCCATTCTGGATACTCCCTATTGCTCTAACTGTTGGGGTATTTGAAGATGTAACGTTGTCCGAACGCATTCTTTTTTTTAAATTTATATTGAAACACAAGTCATTTTGGCATGACTTTTTAAAGTAATAAAGCTAATATTAGGTATTTTCCGGCACATAGGAACTAACCAACGACAATTGATGACATCATCAAGGGTTAGTAATGTCCTTTAAGGATATTTAGGTGTAGCGTGGTGTAGACCGCTAGCGTGACATTGTAGTGCAACGGCTAGAAAACAACAACAACAATGGAGGTCATCCAGCAACTCGTCTTTTTATTGTTTTACTTCTAATACATTGTATATAAGTCATTTAATGTTGTTTGAAAGCAGTGCTGCCACAAACGATTATTACTAATTACTAATTACAGATTATTTTTTCAGATTAATCGACTAATTTGTCCATCATTAACCATCGTTAGCTTTAAACGAACAGAAAACTAGATATAAACCATTATCTGCGATAATGCTAGAGTGAATGCTGTAAGCTGAATTTGACCGCTGAAGATGCCAACGCTGATAGCTAAAAACGCAGAAGCTGAAAGCTGAAAATGCTAGAGCTGATGGCTAAAAAAGCTGAAGCTGAAATTACTATAGCTGAAAATGCTAGAGCTGATAGCTAAAAACGCTGAAGCTGAAATTACTATAGCTGAAAATGCTAGAGCTGATAGCTAAAAACGCTGAAGCTGAAATTACTATAGCTGAAAATGCTAGAGCTGATAGCTAAAAACGCTCAAGCTGAAATTACTATAGCTGAAAATGCTAGAGCTGATGGCTAAAAACGCTGAAGCTGAAAGCCAACTAAAATATTAGCTAAATACCAAATTAGCCGAAGAAAAATAAAAAAAAGCCTGTTAGCCAGAACAGCTAGCATGCAGCTGAAACATTAGCAAAACAAACAAAAAAAAGCCTAAATTAACCAAAATAACTAGAATGCTGCTGAAATATTAGCTAAACTCCAAAATAGCTTAAAAACCTTAACAAATGCCAAAATAGTCCAAAAAGCTAGCATAATGTCAATTATAACGTTCCTCTTTACAACACTCTGACTCAATATAAAATAAAGTAACAACTAATTAACTGTTTTAATTAGTTGACAAATCGTGGCATCCCTTATTTGAAAGAAGATTGCAGACGGCTGAGATGAATGCAGCTGAATTCTTACTAACGTTAGAAACCTCAACTTAAATGAGCCTCATAATGCAGTCATCCCTTTCTGTCAATCAATGGGTGGCTCCGCCCCAAACGGTTCATTGGACCTACAACGGATGGAAAACCGTAGCCCTTAATTGGCCTCTTACTGCTAATGTGGAGGCACAAGGTCTGACTTACATATTTGAATTTGGGGAAGGTTGAAATAATTTTTTTAAAATCTTACGTTTTTGTTCAATGAGCGGTCTACAACCTTGCTATTTTCTAAAAGTATACCCATTTTTCACCTGTAGACGACCCATATCCACGTGTAAGGGCAGTTGGGTTTAGGTTTTAGGCTCCAGGACCCAAATACCTGTTTGGGTCAGAAAATGCCAAAGTACAGCACAGCTGATTCCTTTGACCTAATCTATGGGACTTGAGCAAATAGATTTCCACGGTGGAGTAAGTGACAAAAGATCCGTCAAACAAAAGAGTCCACAGAGCGCCTCTCGTCTCTCACAGGAAGAAAACGGGCCGAGCTTCTGCAGAACTTTTAGTTTAAAGATTTTAGTGAATGGAAAGCAAAAGTCTAAGGAGCATCAGTGTTTGTCTTTTTTAGGTCCACATTGACAGATCCACTACATCGCACTGGAACGCGTCCAACTCAAATACAACGGCGGTCAGGAAGAGGAAAGCTGCCCGATGACGCATTTGACCGCCATGTCAGAGGAATCGCCGTTATGACTGCAGCCATCTCACACGTTTATTTGTGATTCAAAAGGTATTTCTTCTCCGTGACTTTTGTCATGGGGGGGGGTGTCGCTGGAGCAGAGACTCTGTGTACTTAAACACAATTGGAGTATACAATAAAACACGTAGGCGAAGGCGAGGTGAACTTTAATCTGAAAAGCTCTCTCTCCCCCTGGTTATGTGTGGCTGTTTTTGTGTTTTCGTGAGTTGTGCAAGAAAAGAGCTGGCTGGTGTGCGAGATTGAACACAATGTGCCAGGCCCCGACAGCAGATAGCTCTTTATCTAAACACTAGATTGGAACTTCCACATTCTCCCCCTTCTTAATTCCCACTTCTCTACTTTGGTTCAATTCTATTTTTAGTCATTAGTTGTACTTTTTAAGAACTGATCAATTTGATTAAACACTATAATTCACAACCAAATCAGATAATACTTGAACAAAACACAAAACCAGTGAAGACAACAACTGATCTACATCTCCAGTTTCAGTCACCTACATATGTGTTCAAGCAGTTATTAATGTTACTTTTTTTAAAAAGTTTTTTTTTTAAAAAAAAAAAGCCACAGAGAGACAGAAAATGCTGTTATGTTTCCTTAAAGTTCAATTAAAACATAATTTAACAAAAAGCCTCGCTATGACCGTCACTGACATTCCCACTGATTTACATGACAGTGGGAGCAAAAATTGTGTCCATTCGATATTTTTTCCGACTACAACGCACATTTAAAGCTTCAAATAAATAAAAAATAAAATAAACTGGGGCGCGTTATATTGATTGTTTATTTAAGACAGGGACAGCGTATATTATTAGACATTTAAATGTCTAATTTCCATCTTCAGTCCCTATAGAAAAGGTAACAGCAATTAATTTTGGTTCCGTTAAGGGCTCATTACATAGCCACTGTGTACATTTTGTGTACATGTGGTAATGTAAGATAAACGAAAGAAAATTAGTGATATGTGAATATATGTGGAAAAAGTGAGAAAAATTGTTTATTTACGTGAAATTTTCATAGATATATCATGAATGAACCGCGTAAAACCACAGAAGAAGAGCAATTAAACCGAGCATAGAACACGTAAACCCAAACTTCATTGAATTTCTTCGCAGCTGTGGAGATCCACGCCCGCCGTACCCAGACCCCAACCCCCGAAACCAGTTCACACGGACGGGGGGTTGGGGTCCATATAGACTGCTGGAGTGGTGAAAGTTACTCCAACTTATACACCCAATTACAAAATATGGGAATCTTGTAAGAACTGTAATTGTATTGATTATATACGTGAGCCGTATACATGGTACAGGGCTGCCACAACTAATCGACTATTATAAAAGTCAACGACTAATTTAATAGTTGATTAGTCGTTACTAGAGTCAGAGTGTAGTAAAGCTAAAAGTTATTATTGCAATATGCTAGCTATTTGGGCATTATTAATGTTTTTTAGGTTAATTTGGAGTTTAGCTAATATTACCGCTACATGCTAGCTATTTTGGCTAACTTAGGCTTTTTTCAGTTTTTTAGGCTAATTTCGCATTTAACTAATATTTAAGCTGGCTATCAGCTTCAGTGTTTACAGCTATAAGCTTCAGGGATTTCAGCTATTAGTTTCAATGTTTTAGCTATCAATTTCATAATCTTCAGCTAACAGCGTTAGCATCTTCAGCTGCCAAATTCAGCGTACAGCATTTACACTAGCATTATTGCAGGTAATGCTATATATCTAAGCTATAGCTAATGATGGTTAAGATATGTGCTTCACATTCACTTTGTGCATGATCCGACTAGTCGACTAATCGGAGAAAATAATCGGTGATTAGTCCACTATTAAAATAAGTGTTTGCACTAACATGATACAAAAGTTTTACTTCGGTGCATGAAAAGTCTATTAGACATTCATGGAAAGCCACAGAATTGTGTAACTCACAAATATCTTACACAATTGCATGAGATTTACGTAACAATTGCGTATAAACTACGTAAAATACACACAAACTGCGTAGTTTTCAACCAACCAAAAATTTTGAACAGCTAAAAACTGAATTCGAGTAAAGACCATCGGCTGAAACCCTTGTGCACATCGACAATTGACGAAGGTAGGAAACACTAACGAATTGCGCGCATCACACGACTATCACTAAAGACCGAAATTTAATACGAGAAAAATGTGCAAAATGTACGTAGTGGGTGTGTGACATGGCCTTTAAAGAAATTCTGAGAAATATACGGCGCTCTATCAAAATATTTGATTGGTGTTTCTTGCTAGCGCTGCTAACGTGTAGCGATTTAAGCTAAGTTTTCTTCTTTTACGAGTTCCTTAAAAAGGTTGAAAGTTAGTATAATGCATGTTTTAGTGAAATCAGTTTGTTTCTTTTATGTTGGGAGTTCCAAGTATTGTGGAAACGCTGATGCGGCTAACATTTAGCGTTTTTCAAACACTTTTTTTTATTACAGACTTAAATCTGACTCTTTTGTGTTAATTAATGCACCTTATAGTTTGGTGAGCCTTACATACTTGGCATCATTTTGAAAATAATCAGATCATTATGATTCAGTGCGCCCTCTAGTGTGGAAAACAAGGTACTTTGAAAGATTTAAATTGAAGTCTCAAAACTAGTAACATTTTTTTAACCTCCAAAACTTATGATAACTTTTAAAATCTAGAACACAAATTCAAATTCATGCCAGTTTTGATCAAATTTCTACTAAAAAAAACGACGTTTAGCCAAGCGAAAAGTCTCTAGCGCAGTGACGTGTCTTCTTTACTCACACTTGCATGTTCACACACAAGTGCTCGGTGGTTTTCCAGCTTAAAGGGCTGCTGTAAGATCAGAGGAATGCAGGCTCTCCCCTGGCTTTTACCTAAGGCAAGAGGAACCTTATAAAAACCTTACAAAAACAAGGCCGCAGTTTCCACTCCCACATAAACTTTAATGCTGCGTCTAATGTTCCTTCTACCCGCATCCACATCTGTGTGCGTATGTCCAAGTTTGGGAAACTATAGGATTTTACTCACATGCATCCATATAGTACAGTCATGCCACTTGTACAGCGTACCTCACAAGAAGTCACACTTCAATCTAAATGTTATCCAATAGGATTACTGTGTAGCAAACAGATACAAATATGATCTAAACTAGATTTAAATCCTCACAGACCTAAACCTGGCAGTAGTTGCTATTGTAAGGTGTAATTTAATATTCAGAACAGAAAATTTCACTTTTGTTTGCTATAGTTAGCTAAAGCTAAAGTTAGCACATTATACACAGCTGCACAACAGGAAGGTATTGCATCATCTCACAAAAATGAACCCTGTTTGGCTGATCTGAAGCAAAACACGCGTTACGCTTCAGACATTTGCGTTATAACAGATCCGTCACTCTGAGACGGATCAAACACTTTCGATTTTGTGATCCAAAATATTATTCAGTTTTCTACATTTTCACATGAACAGTTTTTAAAATACTTAAAATTTAAACTAAAAATGCAGAAATGCCTTTTTGTGTGGAAAAACTAATGATTTAGATCAATATTATATTGTATTTTAAAAATCAAAATTGATTTTTACATTCCTGCAAAGAAACTCAACTTTACAATCCCTTTTTCAACATCAATTCTGTCAGGTTATAGGTCAAAAGAAATATTATTATAGTTTGAAAAACAGTTTTAGGCTAAATCGTAATTATTTGGGCTGTCTTGATTTCTTACAGCCAAAACATTCAAACACGTTTTTAAAAAGCGTTAAGATAATTCTGGTGTTTGCACAATATTTGTCCAGTGCAAAACATATTCTAATCTGATGGAAGTTAATCCGTTTTGCGTTACAGTGGTTTGTTAAAGTCCAAAAAGCTTTCAAATTAAGTTATAGGTGAGCTAGTCCTTCCATTTTATTCAGTATTATCTTAAAAAATAATAATTTATTTTATTTTACAGTTTAATAGGTGTTAACATCAGGGAGATACGCCTAAAACATAGAATAGATTAAAGTAGATCTGTTGGTCCTCTGGTTGGTATATTTTTTTAAAGGATTATCTATAAGTTAGAGTGGTTAATTCATGTAATATAAGTAAAATTCATTTTTATTGTTTAAAAATAAAAAAATATTTGCAAATATTTTTGTATTTTTAAAACATAAAATTGATTTTAAACTGCAGAAAAGACGCTGAGTCTTATCCGACATCCATCGTCTTCATAAGTTTGACTTCTCTTTTTTTTTCCGATTGCATTTTTCCCATAACCTTAAGAGCGAGTCCTTCCAAGACTTGTTGATTCCTTTCACACATCGAGGCTATAATTACAGCTGCTTCGACTCCCCAGCTCCAGTCAGTGAATGCTAATAAGGGGGTGCAGCGTGTCCGCAAACTCCTGGCGGCTTCTGACAGACGCCGTCCTCCACGTCACAAAAATCATTGAGAGTGTGAAAAAACAGGATTCTGTTACAACACCACTCCTGATTTGATTTAGTTCTAGTTCAAAAGGTCATTAAATAATTTTTATTTTAGAAAAAAATTAATTTCTTTACTATAAAATGTTTTTTTAACAGAAAAAAACATGGAAAATAGTATAGAAGCTTGTTTTTTTTTTTTAAATTATGATCAGATTTTATATATTAATTATTTAAACATATATATATTGTGGATAATTCCAGACAACAAAATGTTTTATTTTTTTACCTGACAAAAACCAAACTTTCTAACAAGTGTTATTTGGGACGATTTACGTGGTAGCGAGGGAAGTGAAGGAACGAGCACTTACTGCGCTGACAGTGCTTCTGCGACCAGCATCGAGCTTTGTAGCGCCCGCTGATGGTGGTCTGGGGACAGATGGTTCGGCCCTCGGCGGTGCCGGGACACAGGTCTCCACACTCTCGCTCGTCTTTGTTGCCCACGATGAAGTTGTCCTCCACCGAATCCAAGATCTTGGACCAGTCTAAGGTGGACAGGTAGCACAGGTCGGAGTTCTCCTCGATTCTCACGGAGCCGCGGGTGATGTTCATCAGGCTGTAGAGGCCCATTTCCTTCAGGTCCCGCATCTCGTAAATCACAAGAGCGTAGTTGAAGAACAGGTTGTTGCCGCGGATCACCGTCAGGTTGGGGAAGAGATCGCTGAGGGTCTCCAGGCCGTAGACTCTGAACAGCAGGACGTAGTCGGTCACCACCTGCAGCTTGGGGAAGCTGAGGCCCCTGAAGTCCTCACTCCTGGTCTTAAACATCAGCAGAATCTTCAGGTGGCCCTCAATGACGGTGCAGTTCTCCAACACCTTGAAGTTGGTCACATGGTTCCGGATGTCTTTACTGGGGCAGACTGTGAGGAAGGCAGAAAGAAGAGTTATGTTACTCCACTGTGTGGTCATGTAAGAGTCCATAAACTACAAGTGTCATCCATCCAGAGCTGCTTTTGTTTTCAGCAGGAGCATTGATGAAAGCAGAGCGACACCAAGAAAAGACAAACAAGAAAAGTTTGAAACTGGACTCACAAAGTCTGCAGTGAAACAATGAAAACCCTAGAATGAAATGCTCAAATCCCAAATATTCTCACGGTTTGCTCAACCAACAAAGCTGAAGTTTTGTAATTCAAGCCCTATACCACATGTGTCAACCTCAATCGCACGGGAGGCCAAAATCCTAAACCTGAGATCGCGGGCCGAACAGGATCAACATTTATTGAACAAACTAAAACTACATCATGAAACCTTTAAAACTGCAACTTTTTAACATAATTATGAATTTGATAGATAGTATTACCTGTGATAATGCTAGTGTGAATGCTGTAAGATGAATTTGGCCGCTGAAGATGCTGAAGCTGATATCTGAAAATTCTGAAGCTGATAGGCAGTTAAAATATTAGCTGAATGCCAAATTAGCCTAAAAAAATAAAAAAAATAGCCTAAAAAACTGAAAAAAGCCCGAATTAGCCAAACCAGCTAGTGTGTAGCTGAAATATTAGCTAAACTCCAAAACAGCCTAAAAAAAGGGGAAAAAAGCAGATAGCATGTAGCTGAAATATAAGTGTAATTTGAAAACTTAAGAAAAAACTTTTAGTAAATGCCAAAATAGTCCAAATTTAAACTATAAAATTGTAACCTAACATATTTATGAAAAAATAAAAAAGCTGAATTATATTGTAGAATAAGCAATTTAAACTTTAAATAATTTTCAACACTTTACTCTCCATAAAAATATATTTTGTCAAAATTAAACAAATTAGAAATAAGTACAAGATAATATTGGGTCATTAACAACAATAAAATAATAAATAAATGATCTGGAGGGCCGGACTTGCCCGCCGGGGCTCAACTTAAACACATGTGCCCCATACCATAAAAAATTCAACTTTTTGATAATTTTTACTTTCTTCACGTGTATTAAAGTGTTTATTCTTCACTATAAACAACCACAAAGTGGAATTTAAATCAATTCACACATTTCTAAGCCTTCCTCTAAAAACCTGCACTCCGAGCACCAGCCCCTCCCAACCCATAAAACTAGCGGGTTCTCACGAGCTGATGTCACATAGTACAAAATAAAACACCCCTTTTAGGAAGTCTGTGTTACCAGAACCGCCCTCCAGCTTGCTAACAAACACTCAATTTCTTCACACCCAAATGGTTGTTGACCATTGTCGACTAATCTCCTTAGCATCCCGATGAAGAATGCTTTTCAAATTTACACAAATCTTCAACTGCAATCAAATCAATGTTTTCATTTTATAAAACTTAATGAGTGTTGTCTCAGGATCGGAAGATCGCAGGTTCACCTCTCACTTTGCCCGACTTTGTGTCAAAGTGTCCTTGGACGAGACTCTGAAGCTCAAAATGGCGTTTCCATTATACACATAAGCAAAACTTTATTGAAATTCTAGAAACATCCAAAAAAAATCCTTTTTCATAATTCCACTGTTTCCATTAAATCAGAGCTCATCACATCTCATGAGAGGGTTAAAAGAAAAGAAGCCTCCAGGCAAAAATGCTTCTCCGGGCTCATTCATACTCTTTAGACGCAACACAGTGACACGCACAAGCACGCACTTGAATCAGCCAATGCATGAGCTCACATTAGAGGATTCATAAGTGAAGTTTACTGAAGTAAACGTGTGTTTGAACCATTCGTACAGTGAAGTACAGAAAGAGGTTTTTCTGGTTTCACTCTGATATCCAGAGTGGACTGAGTTGCAAACAAATTGATTATTTTGCATCAATAAATGAACCACATTACACATTTGTTCCTGTTAAATCACTAAAATGTGTATATTTACACAAAAAATACAAAACCAACGCTCGAGTTGTCTGCAAACAACATTCCACACGTTGTACCGTGGCCACGCCCCCTTTTAGTTGGATACAAACAGTATCGGTCACAAACACCAAAACAAACCTTCAGAAGCATCAAACCAGGTGTGATTACCAGAGATAGCAGCAACCCTACACCTCTGGCTGCTCCAGCCTTATCAGCTGGGAACATCGAGCAGACCTGCAGGCTGCTCCGTCACTGTCAGCCTGCAGCACCCAGAGGAACCACCATCAAATAAAACACCGACTTACGCAACAGCAGCAGAAGTGTGAGTCCCCCCGGTCAAGTTATCAGGAACAACCAGGGAGCTTCTTCTGCTTTTTTTTTTTTTTTTAAATCAGAAAAGTCTTCTTTTTTTTGGAATATTCTGTCTTCTTTGGTTTCTGCATCAGGAACTTGGCGGAGCTCCAGGGAATTTGTTTTATTCCGTTAAAATTAAAAATGTTGGAATTTTAAAGTTGAGCATGATATTCAGAGTTGGGTTAAGCAGATTTTTACTAAAATGTCACTTTATTAAGTTTTGTTAGCTGACAAATGCGAGTTGTGATTTGAATATTGGATTATTTCAAACATCCTCATATTATGAATCTAGTTTTGCTGACATTAAGAGCCTGAATTTCATATTTAAACCACTGTTCTCATTCAACAAACTTAAAAAGTTGAAATTAACAAAATTATTTTCAAATAAGATATTTAGAAAACTGACGATTGTGGGTTTTTGTGATTTACAGGATTTAAATATAGGGAAAAAAAAAGAAACTATGACTGTCTTTTTGAGCAAGGAGTCTAAAACAGTCCACTAATCTAAGGATTTATTTAAAATTCAAATTTTTCTTGACAGGAAAACTATCTGCCTGACAAAATTAAAAAAATTGTCACCAAAACTGTTTTTTTTAAGAGCTTCCAAAAACAGGTAAAGGTACGGGTAAGCAACTATAGCAAAGCCTCAACTTTAGATTTATATTGCTGAAGGGAACGTCTTTATCTGCACAATATACAATCAGCTGTCTATTTTTCATATTTGATGAACATTGTTTAGATTTAATCAATTATAAAACGTGAATTTTAAAGGCAAATTATCTTTAAAAAGTCAGGGTTTTGGCCGTTTCAATGATCATCTCCTATCATCTTTTGATCTATTTTAAAACTGTTTCTAGTAGCCTTTTAATCATAATAATGACGATTTTTTTCCAGATTTTAAAAGAACCTGCCTCGTTTTCTATAACTTAGTTTCTGCAGAGCGACAGGAGTGCATTAAAAATTTGAGGGGGCAATTGTTCCATTATCCACAATAACTGAACTGTCTCCTTCCCGCTAGCTTCCAGCTCCTCACAACCCAAACCTAACATTAGCGCTGCAACAAAAATGGCGAGCAACATTGGAGGTATCCATCCGTAGAGCTTTTTGAAGAGGAAAATGAAGACAGGCGTGGATTTGTGGATATATGAATGAATCAGGATGGAGCAAAGAGCTTGTAGCTCATCCAGCGTATTTTCTATATAATAAATATGTTTTTTTTAAACTGAATTTGAATGACGAAATACTCAGAAATACAATTTTAAGCTGATTTTTCTTAATCTGTGTCATTCATCATGAAAAAAATGCCACAAGAGCAAGTTATAAACAACATGTTGATAACTTAAAAACTTTAGAAATCCTAAAAATTGTACATTTTGTTAGGAGTGTAACGGATCACGGATAATCACGTTTCGGGACACGTGTGTACCGCGGAGCGCTCCGACCCCCATTCCCACGTGCTAGCATGATTTAAACTAATTGTTCGTTCATATCAAATGAAATTTGCGTCAAATTCATGTAAATCCTCTTTGTTTTGACAGGCGCTATAGTAGCTGCTTCACGGTTATCTTAAAGTCTGTTCACCTGAGACTGCGTGTGGGAGGAGCTTCTGTCAAAGGCTTTTCTCGACTTCACAATGAAGGACGCGGATCGATAGATATCAGGTTTATTTATTTTAAAGAGCTGAATAAAAGAATCGGTACACACTACCATTACTGGGTACAAAGAATCTCCCAGTTAAGACCAGCAACTGTCCCGCACAGGAGAGAACCGCTCTGTAACGGGCTCGCCGGGGCCGTTAGGGGATGATTGTATGGCAAGCCAAAGATGTCAAAAATCACATACATATTAAATAAATATAATAAATACATATTAAAATGTTCCCACAGTTAGTTTCAATAAAAAAAATGAATACCAAAAAAAATATTTTAACTGTTTTATTTGTTGTGTAACTTAAAAATTTGTATTTTAAGGGGAACTACAGATAGATTTGGTATTTTCAACACTATTTTTTAGCATTCTTTTCTCTCAGTTTTTGTAGATTTAGTCTAAAGACAGGTTTTAGCATTTTGTTTGAGTTCAAAGTTTAAATGTGTTTTGCTTTAATAAGTTTTGATGTTGGATATACAAATATTGTGTGTGTGAAATACTTAATATGCTTAATGAATATATGATTTGAAGCGTTTCCTAAAATTTGTTTAGCTTTTATATTGTTGTTATTTGTCATTTTTATTTTCATTTTTTATTGATCTGAAAAATGATCCGAACCATGAGTTTTGTGATCCGTTACACCCCTACATTATGTATATGCGACATTTAAAAATATTAGTTTTCTTTACTATAGAAATATTCTAAAGCATGAGAAAAATGTGCAATAAACATACTTGGGTGTACAGTGTTGGATATACTGTATATGTGTCCGACTATCTTGAACAGAAACTCATGTCTGCAGGCCTAAAAGTGTCAATCTGGGTAAAAAATCAAAAGTTCTCTTCATGAAAAAAGTAATCAAGTTGGTATTCTCTGCAGATCAGCTTTTTACCGTCCAACAATCCAGATCAAACACTTGAATCCGCTCAGTTTTGTAATGAAAGGCCAGTGTTGAGTTGGCCAAGTCAATCAGCTTTTAACCATCATTTCCAGTACAAAACTCTACAATTTGGCTTTTTCTTTTAGCTTTGCACACTCCCACTGAAGCCATTTATCTCTCAGCAGACAAGAAAAAAGATTGTATAACATTTTTAACTGCAAGAGAGCAAGTCTGCTTTCAGTAGAGAGAAAAACTATTAAAAAGTTGGAGATTTAGAGGGTTTGGCATCGTGCATCTATAGATACATACATTTCAAACTTGTATTACATATTGTAGTACTGGTGCTATAGTTCCAGTGTTGACATTCTTTGAATAACTGAAACTCTTCCATTATCTACACAACATTCTGAAGTGAAGAAAAGCACCTTTGCAACAGTTTACATTAGTAAAGTTTAAACAATTTACGTAAACAAACTGTACCACCCAATTCTGACACGTTGAACTGTTTTTCTTCGTATGATAATTCGATGAGCATGTTGTTTATTTCATGTCAACAGCACCAGTATTAATTGGTTTAAACAGAAACAACAGCAGGTAAGTAGGCTAGAACGTAGGTATGATATTGTCTAAAGTGAGATTTCTCTTTTTCTATAAATGTATAAAGCTAGCATTAGCACGGTTGCTTTACCATGGTTCTTCTCACTGAATGCCCCGCCTGTCTGCACACTGCTATTGAATCGCACCAGGATTCATTTCCAGATTGTTGGTTCGCACCAAGTCCGTTTGATTTGGTCCGGATCGAGTTCGGAACCTTGCGTTTGGGTTGCGTTCAGACTGCCATCAGATGGACTCTCCTGTTCTGAACTACAGCGTTTAAACAGATTGAAGATGTCTTTAGTGATTGTCCAGGAATTACGAGGGCGGGGCAAAGAATGATAGAAGTCCTGCGTTTTGCAATCCTTGTGGGATAATTCACTTATTCAAACTTCATATTTCTCTAAACAATTTTAAATGTCCGTATCAACGTCAGGTACAAGACTTTTTACTGCTACTTTGGTGCGACAGAGACAAGCTTCAAGATATGCTGATAAGTGTTTATGACATAAGGATTGTTGGGAAAACAGTGTGAGAATCAATGTGTATCATGTTAAAAGTTGTTTTAATGCGCCTGCATTCATCCAACCACATTTCAATGAGTTACTTTGTCTCCTTTTGCTCCACTAATCTGCTTACATACCATAATACCCGGCTATGGTGGCCGATTTGGTTCAGGTGTTCAGCTCTGAGCGCGGAGCCTATTCAGACAGTTCTGTCTGTTTGGAAAAAAACCGAGACCACCTCGAAAGACGGGTTTGAGAGCTGTTCCTGGTCCCGGACCAGAATCCGCACGGGTGTATTCAGACTGAAAATTTGATCCGGATTATCGAGGGAAATTTTCACTTTAAGCAAACCAAATATTTCAAGGTGAATACATCCTTAACGACTCGATCAAAAATCAAATCCCTTAAAATGGGTATCAGAGGCGTTGTGTAAATGTAACTCTTCTTTACTCTCTTACAACAAAGAGTCTTTGGTGATAAGTTAACGAGACCTGGGCTAAAGTCACACTTCCTGTTGAAGCTCCCGTAAGCACTAACTTCATGAGTTACTGAGCCATCAGGGAAACGTTGGAGGGCGCTGCCGAGAGCCGGTCCTGCAAACATTTTGCTTTTAAATGGGGGGGGGTCTCTCTTGGGAAAGATGAGGAAGTGATGATGGGGGGAGCCTGTCGATAGTTGAATGACAGAACTCTGATTATTTTGCATAAGACGAGCCATATTCTCTATGCTTCGGTCGCCGGCTGAAGGTGAAGACCCAAGGCGGACGGAGTCAAAGCTGAAGGGGTTTGCTTATAAAGACTAGAAGAAGGGAGTAAAGGGAAGGAAGAGGGAGGGAGGGAGGGGGGAAAAAAGTGTAACCTGAGCCCAAATGGGAACGCATGATGACGTAAAGGACCTACAGAACGGTTGGTGATCACATGCATGATTGGAGGACTGCTATGGACTACAGTTACATGCAAAGTCTGGCAATATGAAGAAGAAATTGCAGAAAAAGTGAATTTAAAAAGTCCAAAAGATAAATCCTGCCTCTATTGTCTAATAGAGTTCGATCTGAAGTTTCAGTGACTTTGTTAAAATCCATATTTTTATTGTCCCCCCTGTTAAACGGTACATAATGGTGAACATCCTTTACAGTAGGTCGGGGGTTTCCAGGAACAATGACCGTGATCTCTCTTTGGCCCCTTTGTCACTCAGGACCACCCGTACGCAGACAGCTTTTGTGTTCTCACGGGACGCACAAGATCTCTAAATTACAAAAACAACCCAATCAGCCACTAATGAGCTGGGGGGGTTGAAGAGCGGTGCCCCGGCTGGAACGCACTGTACCACTCTGTCATACTGTAGACCTGCATAGGCGAAATGTGGGCCATCCACCCGCCCTCCCTGCCTGTCTGTTTGACACTTAATTTGGCAGCAGGAATGACAAGAGGGGGAGGTGAGCAGGCATTTATTTGGGGGGGGGCAGACAAATGGAAACAGCGCTGTAAAAGTGATTTTCTTTAACATTGGCCGAGTGTAGAAGGGGAGCAAAACTCAAAAGTGAAAGTTATTTTGTTGCAACTGCAAAAACTTTAAATAAATAAAATCGATGGTATCGATTATAAGTGTCAAAAACAATTATTTTAATAGTTGAATAATGACAGTTTAAAGCAAATGATGGTTAAGATGTGTGCTTTACATCCAGCTTGCCCATGACCTGAATAGTCATCTAATCAGAAAAAATAATCTAACTAAAAATTAAATATATAGCATTACCGGTGATAATGCTGGTGTGAATGTTATAATCTGAATTTGGCCGATGAAGACGCTGAAATTCTTAGCTAAAAACGCTGAAGTTGACAGCCAGCTAAAATTTTAGTTAAATACCAAATAAGTCTAAAAAAAAAAAAAAGCCAAAGTTGGCCAGAACAGCTTGCATGCTGCTTAACTAATAGCTAAACTCCAAAATAGCCTAGAAAACAAAAAAGTCTAAATTAGCTGAAACAGCTAGCGAGTAGCTGAGATGATAAACTCAAATTAAGCCTAAGAAACGAAAAAAATCCAAAAGAGCTAGCAAGTAGCCGAAATATTAGCTAAACTCCAAAATTAGACTAAAAACAAAAAAGCCTAAATTAACCAAAATAGCTAGCAAGTAGCTGAAATATTAGCTAGACTCCAAAATTTGAACAAAAAAATACACCTTAATTAGCCAAAAATAGTTAGCATGCAGCTGAAATGTTAGCTAAACTCAAAATTAGTCTAAAAAACAAAAAGAGCCTTAACTATCCAAAATAGCTAGCAAGTAGCTAAAATATTAGCTACACTCAATATTAGCCTAAAAAACAAAAAAAGCCTAAATTAGCCAAAATAGCTAGCTAGTAGCTAAAATATTAGCTAGACTCCAAAATTTGAATAAAAAAATACACCTTAATTAGCCACAAATAGTTAGCATGCAGCTGAAATGTTAGCTAAACTCAAAATTATCCTAAAAAACATAAAGAGCCTTAACTATCCAAAATAGCTAGCAAGTAGCTAAGATATTAGCTACACTCAATATTAGCCTTAAAAAAAAGCCTAAATTAGCCAAAATAGCTAGCAAGTAGCTTAAATATTAGCTAGACTCCAAAATTTGAATAAAAAAATACACCTTAATTAGCCAAAAATAGTTAGCATGCAGCTGAAATGTTAGCTAAACTCAAAATTATCCTAAAAAACAAAAAGAGTCTTAACTATCCAAAATAGCTAGCAAGTAGCTAAAATATTAGCTACACTCAATATTAGCCTAAAAAACATAAAAAGCCTAAATTAGCCAAAATAGCTAGCAAGTAGCTTAAATATTAGCTAGACTCCAAAATTTGAATAAAAAAATACACCTTAATTAGCCAAAAATAGTTAGCATGCAGCTGAAATGTTAGCTAAACTCAAAATAAGCCGAAAAAACAAAAAAAAAAGGTTTCAGATGGTTGGAAAATTGTGTATCATTACCATAATTAATTTAAATTTCTTTATCATAAAAATATATGGATGAAATATTTCCAGCTAGAAATAAAACTAGTTAAAACTCATAGCTATAACCCTCAGATTTATTAAATTACTATTCAAAATACAAGAAAAAAATAAAAAAAATTCCTCTCAAAAAATGACCTGAGCGAAAAGGCTACCCCGACGCAACAGTGCGCAGCCACAGCTGCAAGCTCCGTGAAGCTACAATTTCAGACGGATTCTTTCTTATTTTTAGAGTTGTGCTTCCTGCAGTGAATTTAATATGCATCAACTAATGGTAGCTGGCAGTGGGAGAGTGAAATCACGGCAGAAGTTTTGGATGGCGAGAGTGGAGCCCTCTACGGCCCACGGAGCAGCCCGCCTCCGCCTTTCGCCGTCGCAGAGGGCAGCCGCATATTAGCTTAGCGTGAAACCAGACCTGACCAGCATGAAACCAGGTGGCAGCTAACTATGGACTGTGAGAAATTTCCTCTCTCTGGTAAGCTTAGGTGCATGTTGCCCCTGATGAGGTGATCCACTGATTATAGATTTGTCAACAGCTCAGATGCTGAACAAACCCTGGGAGAGCGGCTGGGGAGCAGAGTGGAAAAAAAAAAAAAAAAAAAAGCGTGTTTGTTTGTTACTTTGACTGTGGAAACTCCTGAGAAGTCAGGCCAGCTTCCCCGTGTACCAACTGCCAATCTGTGGCTTCTCCGGAGAAAAATGATGCTTTGGAGAGGAATGTAGATTAACGTGTACCGACTTGTACGGCTAAAACAAAAGGAATCAATAGATCAACCTGTGTAACCCACAGGACATGGAACAGGATGCATTATTTACAGATATTTGAAATAACATTTCTTGCTTTAAAACAAGAAAAAAAAAGTCAAAAATGATGATTTTCCTCTTTTTTTGAACCGATTCCAGATTAAGGGAAGGCTGTCAAGTGGGACAATGTGGGAGATAGCGAGTGGGTTCGGAGCACCTGTTTCTCCATTGCCTCAGCTTCCCATTGAGGAGCGGGGCAAACGGAGACGGCCCGGCCTATTTATATACAACAGTGGGTCCTGTTACAGCTGTGGCAAAGAGCCAGTTTGTGGCAGATTGCAAAAGATAGAAAAGAGCAACATGCAGGCGGTTTGCTGCCAGACAACACTCCAAGAGAGGAGAGATGCCGAAAACGCATCATGTTGCTGACGTTGGCGAGACAAAAGGGGAAAGAACAGAGGGACGAGCAGGAAACGGGACACAAGAGTCTGGGGGATGAACCGTTTGTCTTACTGTCATTTGTCTAATTAAAAAAATAGTCACTCTAAATCAGACAACTTCATTTGACCTTAAAAATTGAATCAGGGAAAAAGGGGAAAAAAATTGCATATGCAACTTGAGTTTAGCAACTACAAGAAACAAACTAAAAGAAGCGAGTGTCTAAATTCTCAATTGGCAAACATTATGGGTGAAAGGCCAGGAGACAGAAGACGTTCACAGGCAAAACAAAAAAAAATGTGGTAAGATTTGACCCAACTTTTTTTTTGATAACAGAAAGACATGACACCACTCTGACAAAGCTGCATTCAAAATGTACAAAGATGGACTTCAAAAAGTGAAAGTAAAGATGGGGGATGGAAAGCAGACCATCTACTTTATTACATCAAAAAGCGATTTATGGTCAGACAACTTCAATGAGTTCAGTTCATCCAAATAACTCCAGTAGCTTTCAAAATTTTAAATTAAAGCAAAACTGAAATGTAGAAGTTGTCTGGTAGCTTTTTTCTTTAATTCTTTGAAGTTTTTAGGCTTTAAATTGATTAGTTATTACTTCTGTTTTATGCTTAAAAAAAAAATTGAAATTTGATCATGATGGTCTATCTATCCACCTTTTAAATTTGCTGAAAAAAAAACTTTAACTTGGCGAGGATCTCCTTTTTCCAAAATAAAGTGTTTGAAGAGACCCAATGAGAAATCACACAAATGACTAAATTACATTTTCTGACATTTTTAGGTCCAGATGAGCAGATTTAAAGCTTTTAATTAGGAGTGTGAATTATCAAGAGTCTGGCGATACGATACATATCACGATGCACGGCTCACGATACAATATATATTGTAAATTATCCCAAGAATCTACCAGAACATTTTTTTTTTTTTTTTTTTAACTTGTCCTGTCCAACAGCGGAGCAAGCAGATACGGGCTGAGAGCCTCTTGCGTTGGACAGATTTTATTGTCCCAACAGGGGTTTATACTTAATAAACCCCTGTTGTATTTCATGCTAAACTTTATTTTAATTATGTTGTATCTTTTTTCTTTTTTTTTTGTTGGACTGGACGGAAACAAAGGGGGGGGGGGGTGTAAAAGAGTGGGGTTAAGAGAACAAAGAAGGTAACACAGAGTAGTAACATCCTATAACAACCAGGTCTAAATAACAATCTGGAATGGGCGGGGCTGTCTACACACACACTCAGTTACACACATACCTTTTGGCTAAAATAATCTTTACCTTTAAAGTTGTCAAAAATGAACACAATACAACTACAGCTCACACACAATCATAGAAGCTGACACAAATAAAGTCTTTCATTCCATCACACATTCTGTTAGTGCGAGGTGAGCTGACACCTGTGCTCAGGTGAGTGTTTATGTTTTGCTGATGTGAATGTTGATGGAATGTATAGAAGGAGAGAGGGCCCGGCCATCCCCACGCCAAGGCCCCCCACCGGGGCGGCAGCAGCAGCACGGGCCCCCCAACACCCATCATGGAGCCATGGAGAGAACCAGTCAGCCGCAGAATCCCGCCAGACACCCAGACCAGGGCACGCGGGACCGCCGCAGAGGCCCCCACGCCCGAGAGCCGGAAGGCACGGGAGCACAGAGAGCGCGGACCCCCGTCCAGCCAGAGCAGCAATCCCCCCACCACGCCCAGAGGGCCAACACAAGGCCCCACACCCGGAGAGCCCCCCCAACCCCGGAGGAGCAGCCCACCACCACCCAGCAGCGCCGAGCATCCCCCCGCCCCACCCCAGGCACGAGCCAGAGCTCCCCCAGGATGACCCGCTTCTATGCTCCAGACGTCCGCCCGCTGCGGGAGGTCCAGGGGCAAGCCGGGAAGGGGCCGCCCACCCCCGCCAAGCAGAGAGACACCCAAGAGGAACGAGGGCCCCAGAGGAATGATGTTAACAAGGCCCGACCAGGCACACCCACTGATGGAATCCCGGAGAGGCCCATTTCTCGAGAGCCGGGACCGGAACCCGAACCACCGAGACCTGGACACCCCATGGCTCCGATGTAGTTTGATCCCCCGTTAGATCTTGGGGATCCCTCTCCCAGCGTGGTGAGGAGGCCACAGAGCCCAGGAGACCGGCACCCAAGAGACAGGACCACCAGGCTGAGGGTTTCCATCCCCCCTCGCCAGGGATGGGGTAGGGGACAGAACATTATAACATTTTTTAAAGAGTATGAAAAACCTCTAGCTGAATATTAATACACCTTTAATGGTATTAAAATTGATATTTATTGATCACAGCACAAAGCACTGCAACTGTATCCCATATACAAGCTGCTTATATCTAAGCAAATCCCTGGAGCTTTTGTTTAGGTAAATTAAGAAATAATTGTTCTTAAAGGGAACGGTCAACATCATCTTATTTCTACAAAAAATATTCTTCAGTATAAGACAGAAAAGATAGAATAAATATGGTTTAACCAATAAGGTTCTAAAAAGTATAACTGAGGAAATAGAGGACACGTCAAGGCCCAGGGGCCGGATCCGGCCCTCCAGATCATTTTATTTTATTGTTATTGATGACCCGATGTTATGTTGTGCTTATTTTTAATTTGTATTATTTTTTTAAAAAGTATTTTTATGGAGAGTAAAATATTGAAAAGTTATTTAAGGTTCAAGCTTTTATTTATTCTGGAATAATATTCTTGTCTTATCATTCATAATTTATGTCAAAAAGTTACGACTGTAAAGTTTTAAAAATTGGCATTCTTCTAGCTTTTTTGGACTTTTTGGGAATTTACTAAAATTTTTTAGGCTATTTTGGAGTTTAGCTAATAATTCAGCTACATGCTAGCAGTTTTGACTAATTTAGAATTTTTTTTTACGTTTTTTAGACTGTTTTGGAGTCGGGCTAATATTTGTATGCTAGCTGTTTTGGCTAAACTGGGTTTTTCTCCTTTTTTATGCTATTTTGGAATTTAGCTAACATTTCAGCTACATGCTAGATATTTTGGCTAATTTATGCATTTTTGAAAAGTTTTTTTTAGACATTTTGGAGTTAGGCAAATATTTAAACGCTAGCTGTTTGAGCAAATTGTTTTGTTTTTTTTACCCTTTTTATGCTATTTTTGGAATTTAGCTAATATTTCAGCTACATGCTAGCTGTTTTGACAAATCTAGGGTTTTTTAAAGTGTTTTAGACTTTTTTGAAGTTAGGCTAATGTTTACGCATTAGCCGTTTTGGCTAGTTTAGGCTTTTTAAAAAACAATTTGGGCTATTTTGGAGTTTAGCTCATATTTCAGCTACATGCTAGCTGTTTTGGCTAATCTAGAGTTTTTTTTTAAAGTGTTATAGGCTTTTTTGGAGTTAGGTTAATGTTTACACGTTAGCCGTTTTGACTAATTTAGGCTTTTTAAAAAATTTTTAGGCTATTTTGGAGTTTAGCTAATATTTCAGCTACATGCTTGCTGTTTTGGCTAATTTAGGTTTTTTAAAGCAGGATTTTTTTTTTTTAATCTACACTGGTTTCTGTGGCAGACATAAAATCCTGCCCATCTTTGTCATGGGAAGGATCACACATCAATGTAAGGGTGGGGTCATCTGGACCCCAGAAGATAGATAAATAAATGAAATCAAGCAATTATACCCAGTGAAGTTTTATTCTCTGCTTAAACATAATCTAATTCCATTCCTAGCAATTATTTATCCCCGTCTTTGTTAAGTTTTTGTCAACTCCAGCTTATGTACTTCATATAGAAAACATTTGAAAGGTACAGACGACACAGAGCCACTGATCCTAACAGGACCTACGAGTAAACCGAACCCAGCATGTTTGCTTTTCTACCCGGATGTAATTTCAAACCTATAGAATGAATTAAAGTCATCTAGTCGCCGTATTTTTAGGATAATTATAGCCGATACTTCCTCCGATTTACAATTTACTCTGAAAACTGTTGATAAACAAACTTGAGAAAGAATAAATAGAAACAATCAAAAGAATCCACAACACAACCAGCAAAAACAGGCAAACCAGGTGGTTCTCTAAACAAATAAAAAGTGTGTTGGGGGGGGGGGGGGGGGTCAGCATTCCTAGCATAGCAGCAGCATTCTGAAGCACACAGAAAAACAAGCAGGTAATCAACACTGGCTAGATGGACAACACAAGCAGCACACTGTGAGCCACACAATGAGCATGAATGTTGCTTTCACTCCAGGCTCTCTCCCTGGACTTGTTTGGAATGGGAGGGGAACGCAGATAAATGTCACACCTTCATTTGGTTTGATTTGCTTTCACACGGCTCTCTCAGGAGTGAACCAAAGCATGAAGCGGGCCAAGCTGCTTGAGCACCCCCCACCTCTAAATTGAAACCTTCTTATTTGCTTTTCCACTGCTCCCTTCAGGGGTCATGACAGCGAACCATCCACCTTCATCTGACCGCATACAGAACAGCGGCAAACAAACAGAGACCCCGGCTCTGAACCGGACCAGGGTCCACTTGTTTGATCTGCGTCAGAGTTCAGTTAAGCATTCATGCTTTCTAAACAAGACGGACAATCTAAGGAATTGATTGATGGTACGAATTAAAGGAGGTTCGAAGTTGGTTTGGCTAGTTCACTTTTTCCACAAGTGTGAAAGCTCCGAGTCCGATGTGGACCAAACATGGAAACCCAGATCTACTTGAGACTAAACCGTCTTATTACTAAAAGAGAAGTAAATTATATTAGTGCCATAAATTGTGAGCATTAACCCTTTAATTAGTGCTGCCACAAACTATTATTTTATAGTTGACAAAGCACCGATTATTTTTTCCAATTAGTCAAATAAATCGGGTTGTGTGCAAACTGGATGTGAAGCCCATCATTACCTTTAAACTACCTAAAAACTAGATATATAGCATTACCTGCAATAATGCTAGTGTGAATGCAGCAATCTGAGTTTGGCCGCTGAAGATGATGAAATTCATGGCTAAAAATGCTGAAGTTGACAGCTGAAACTTCTACTAGCTAGCTAAAATATTAGTTAAATGCTAAAATAGCCCAAAAAACTGAAAATAACATAAGTTAGCCAAAACAGCTAGAATGTAGCTTAAAATATAGCTGAACTTAAAAATACCCTAAAAAAAAGTCTAAATTAGCTAAAACAGCTAGCATGTAGCTGAAATATTAGCTAAACTCTAAAACGGGAAAAAAGAAAACAACTAAAAAAAAAGCCACAATTAGCCAAAACGGCTAGCATGCAGCTGAAATATTAGCCAAACTATAAAACGGACAAAAAGAAAAAAGCTAGAAAAAAAAAGTCAAAATTAGCCAGAATAGCTAGCATGCCACTGAAATATTAGCTAAACTCCAAAGTAGTCTAAAATACCATAATAAATGATAAAATAGCCCAAAAAGCTAGCAGAATACCATTATAACTTTCAACTTTACTACATTCTGACACAATATAATATAAAATAATGACTAATGTACTTTTAAATTAGTCGTCCACTATTTTACTAGTAGATTAGTCATCGATCAGTCCTAGCTTTAATAGTTGTTGTAACTCTCTAATGTAACTCTTCAACCGCATTAACACAATGCCAATGGATTCTAAAGCACAGAAAACGAGCATTTTTGGTGTTTTAACATGTTCTTTTGGTATTTTTTTTGATGATGAAGGATATTTATTAGGATAAATGAGGTCAACTATTTTATCTCTTTATTCAGGAGCAGACTAAAGAATGTTGCTTGAAAAGGAGCTTATTTGTGACAGAAAAAACAACGGGCAGGCCACAAGCTCCCTGGTACGACCTCTCAGCAATACGAAGAGGAACTGTCCCACCCACAACTACGGGGCAAATTTAAGAAATGATGTCCTTGAAAACAGGTAGAACTTTTCTCAGCCGTTTTTGTCGGCTATGTAAACACTTCAAAACTGTAAAATGTTGCATATTAATGTGAAGCTGCTTTTCTCCATTTCAGAATTCGTTGAAATTACATTTTTTTTTTTTTTTTTTTTTTTTTAAAGTCGAAGACTTGCAGTAATACAAAGAACATTTAAGGGCGTGCTCAGACTGGACACAGAGTTTGTTTCCCCTGATAATCCGGAACACATTTTTAGTCTGAATACACCGAAGCGGACTCTGGTCTGTAGGGCTGTGGATCGTTGCTCAGGTAGCGATCCGATTCGATTCACAAATCGAGCTCAACGATTCACGAATCAAACCACGATTCTAACTTTATAATATAATGTTTATTGCTATGTGAATGTCTGTTTATTGGATGGATAAAAATTGAAATTATTCATATTTAATCGTTATTTATACCTTTATTTAAAACAGGAGATCAGAATAAACAAAACTGATTAAAAACACAAAGATTCAAATAGAAAGAAATGCTGTTTGTCATTTTAAACTTTTTTTCTTTTTTTTTTTGTTTTTAAGTTCGCAGTAACAAAAAATTAAGGATAAAAATCACTGCTGTTTTGCATCATTTAAAAGCAAAACCTGAAAATTCTCTCCACAGTTTTCTATCCACAAAGTTCTTCAACATTTTATGATCTAAGCTTCACATATTGGTGCAGAGCCCGTATGAAAAAAGTATTTTTTTTCCCGCATGAGAATCAGCTGATTCATGTCGATTCCATCCGCCTTTCAGCAGCGCGAGGCTGCGTTTCTTCAGAATAAGACAGAGTTTCGTTAATTGCGTCAACTGTTGAAGAGTTATCATAACTAAAAGAATGTGAACACAGTAGCTAAAGCTCCAGTGTTAAAGCTAATTATTTTTTTTCAGAAGTTATGTCAGTGAGCGGGACTCCAGTCTCAGTGTCTGAACGAAAAAAAGCTCTCGCTAGTTTTATTTTGAAAACCGGAAGTTCACCGTCACGAAGCTGTTTACTTCTGGTGGGTGTACCGCTGCTTTTTCGGCTTTGTTTTAGTTTGTAAGCTTAAAAAACAACATTAATCTGTATTTCAGAGCAAAAATACATTGTCCACAGATCATATTTTGATAATATTTTTACTACAATTAACTATATTTATAAAGATCGCAAATTAGCGATCTTGGACGTCGCAAATATTTGTACTCGAAATTTCGGGAGCAGATCGCGAGTACTCGAGCACCCGGATACTCGTTACAGCCCTACTGGTCTGGGACCAGGAACCGCTCTCTGACCCATCTTTCAAAGTGGTATTGGTTCGTTTCCAATCGGACTGAACTTCGGTTCTGAGTTTTCTCAGTCTGAATAAGCTCCGCGCTCGGAGAGGAAGCCCCTCCCCCAATCTTAAAAAGGCAATACTACCCCAAGTGATCAACGCCTGGAACATAGTTCCTCCAGATCGACCGATCTGCTTCTGTCATTAGTCGGCTTCTGAGAGTGGCAGATGTGAAAACAAACCAAATTTAAAAAAAATAAAGATCCATTAAAAATCAAGACTATGAAAACATTAGTGACTGGAGATCAGCACATTCTGAAAGTGAGGAGAACTTTAAAGTGAAACAGCTAAAACTCTGTTGCTCTACTTGACTTGACGCCACGCAGCTCCAGCTGCAGAGCCAAACCCGAGCCAACACTCGGGCCCACAAACCAGAGCACAGCGAGAGGCTGGAGGAGCTTCTCAAGCTGAGGTCTCTGCTAAATCTGCTTCTTTCTCCCCAAATAGCTTTTTTATTCCTCCTTTCTCACAAGCAGCCCGTCAGCTTTTCAGATCAAAGTTGCTACAATTCCCAGCTCCGAACCCAAAAGAAGAGCTTTAGTTCATGCCGTAGTCGTTCAGCTGAAAAACCCAATATATGATGCATTAGAAGGAAATATGAACAGAACAGGATATTAAACGGAATTTTTATGAATGTTTCGAGATGTGGTGAAAGAGAACCTCACACAAACTTTCTTCAAAAAACATTGACTCCATATATAAAATCAACTTTTCCTTTCTTTCCAAAGAGCTCCGTATACGTGATCGATAAAGATTTGTGGGTTTTTCTTATGAACATGAAGCCCTTCTCATGCAGCACTTTCTCAGAAAACCTCCTCACACATTCCCTGAGGTTCGATTTTTCTATTTTTCTACTGTACGAGCCTGCAAGGTATTACTTAGACGGCCTCCTGACGTCACGTCAACGTGCAAAAAACGCCTCTGGCGAACAAATCACTCACTTATGTCTGACGGAAAGGTCCCTGGAGCAGGAGGTCTGTGGCCACGGCGGTATTGTAAAATTACTTCCATTTATTTTGTTGTTATTTAACAAGAAGGTATAATTTAATCTCGAACCCTTTTAACTCTAATGGAATTAGGATTGCTTCATGTGGGCTCATAAACTGCACACAAGCGCCTCAGCTCCGTGTCCCTTGTCACAACCCTTGAAATGAGTCTTTTGTTTTTATCCTCTGCGTCTCCATTTTCCTGCTTTTCTCAAAGAAGCATGCAACCTAATTGCTGGTTGAACAGCAGCGCCGAGCACATAAGCATCATCAAGTTTTCAGTGACCGCAGGCAAAGGAAAAATCCGCTTTTTTAAAAAGAAAAAAAGAAATTCTGCAAAAGTGTTTATATTCAGTTTAACGTTTTTCTTCTCTAGAAAATAACTGGTAAGGAACATCAGAGAAATATGAGTTTTGAGAATCTAGATTTGCAAAAATTAAAAAAGTTTCCTCTGAAAAGCAGTTTGGTGCGATTCAATTTATGCTTTATTTCTGGAAAATGTGAAGAATTTTTTCCAGGAGATAATTAAAAGACTGTGTTTACTGATGAGCCCCTCCTTTCTTGAGTCACGGCCAAATTCTCCGTGGTCTTGTGACCACAGCGAGCGCCGCTCTGACCTGACGGAGCGGAGAACACAGAACAGGAGCGAGCCGGAGACCGCCTTGTTTTGCCAAACTGAGAGATTATCAAGGAATACTTACAGACATCGGGAATTCAATGTAAACAGTTCATAAATTGCCATAATTTGTAATTGATTAATGAAAAAAGTAAAATCATTGGCTTACTGGTACGGCTGCCACACATTGTGATTTAAACTTTGTGAAGGTTTTTTTTTTTTTTATTGTTTTTCCTCATTTCCTGTCGATGTTTATCACAATTAGCTAAGCAAACAAAAGCAATCTAGCAGGTGATTTGCCACATTTTCCTTTTTTTGATTGAATTGATAAAAATTAGATCATTTTATCACAAAGGCAGGTGAATGGTCATGAAAACTCTTTTTTTTTAAGTTTAGAGGTTTTACTATGAAAGAGAATGACGAAGCACAATCACATTGACGTCTGCAGCAGAACAAATCTGGACGGTAACGTTTGGACAAACAATATAAGAGATTTACTGATTCTCGCATCAACTGACCACTTGGAAAAACAGAGCTTAATGGAGCATTCAGGGTACCAAACAATTCTGTTTAACATGTAAAGCTACTTTACCAGGTACTTACAGACCATAGATCATTTACTCGACATTACAACCACTTCTAAGCGGTTTCATCGAATACTATTACTCATTACTTTGAAAAATACTGTAAAAAATTAACAGTGTGACGAACACTTGTACTGAAGTTAAAGGTTTATTAATGAAGAAACAAAACGTATCCATGACCACCAACTGACTAAGACTGTTAGAGATGCACAGAGACATCTACAGTATATGGAACCAATGACAGCATATGAGAACTGGACCGAGTGAGTGCGACACCACCCGCAGAACTTCTGGTTCCAGTGATTTTAATTTAGTCACCTTTTTTTTTGCAATACAGACGACTGCCATATTAGAGTAAACACAACATCAGGGATTGGTCTACACTGGTCTGTGTCATTGTTTCTATGGCAACTACTCTCACCAATCAGGAGTGAGATTGATCACAAGACAACACCCCTACCACCTAAAAACAGGCAACAAGAAATCTGTCAAACATTTCCAACATTCCACGTGAAACCACGTACTTTTATTGTGGCATCTGATTGGCCAGTTTATAACTTAAATAATTTGAAAGAAAAAACATATGGAAAAAAAAGTAGCCAATCACGAATGGTTATTTTGATAAATAGAAAGAATTCTATTTATTTCCTTTTAGAAGTCTTTAGGATTTTTGCTTCTTGGAACCGGTGGATACTTCCTGTTTTGGAAAGTCAGGGGGGGGGAGGAGTCACTCGGTCCAGTTCTCACATACAGTCAACTCTTGAATTATTCATTTAACATCATAACCATCGATGTAACTTGGTTAAACCGTGACAGGGACATTAATTTTGTTTCAAAGGGTGCAAAAATAATAATAATCAATTCTTGATTCATGAGATATTTTAATTGATGATACTCGATAAACACTCCATTTTTGTTAGTTAGATGATTCCTGGAATAATGTCTGCTTATAGTAATAAATAAAAACTTCATCTTTGTTATTCTTAATACTTATGGACTTGAAAAATGGAAAAGTATAAATAACTAAATACAAGTTAAGAACCAGAGCAAAAGTAACACAAAATCTGTTTCTTCCCGCTCCTTTTCAAGCAATTAATGATTCCTTAAGATAAACAAATCCCAATAAATGAACTATTTCCATAATTCCAACATTAAAAAGCTTCTTTTCTGCTGTGTAGATGTTTGATAAAATCAGCCCTAATTGAGTCAGAACCCAAAGAAATTGTTGGAGACTTTGATGACTGACACAGAAGCTGCTGCGCTGCTCTTCCATGTAAACTACAAACTCACAGTAAAAAAACTAAAGTTTACAGGAGAAACAGAGTCCCACTACACCACCTTAATGCAGCAGAACCTCTCTACTGGAACCAGAACTGGAGCTCGCGTCCACGGGACATGTACGGTGTTTGGGTCCCGACTAAATATAAGGACGCTTGGTTTTATTTAAAGGACGTGATAAAGATAAACGGACGGAGAAGTCAAATGCAAGATGCAACCACCATGTATCATACTTTAGCTGGATCAATTAAAAAACATATAAAAAGACGAAAAGAAAAAGATAAAAATATCTAAATAAATTTAAAAAAAGAGGAAAAAACATATTAAAACTTGCAGGTATAAAGCTTTTTTTTATTCCAATTTTACTGTTTTTAAGAATTTTAAGTAAATCTTATATGTTCCAAACGACATGATTTATTGTTCTTATTAAGTGAATGGAAACCTTCAAGAGGGAATAAGTAGAAAACCTGAATGAGTGCATCTGTAGTTTGCATTAAACAAAAGCTATTTTTAAAAGCTATTCCCATAAAATCCTGACTGCATTGAATGGAGGTGAAGGATGTGAACAGGCCAGAGGAGCTGGTGGTGGTGGTGGTGGTGTGAGGGGGTTTGACACACACACATATTTTTTTTTTAAAAAACAGGAGGCTTTCCCACAGCAAAAAGCCAGACAAGCAGGTGTGGATGTGTGGTGGGTCTGTCCTGCATGAGACCGCAGGCTGTGCGCATCTGCAGCCTAAAAAGAAAAACAAATCAGTGGATGACAGTGAACCCTCTTACCCCTGAACATAAAAACACCTGAGGGGAGGGAGGGAGGAAGAAGCGGAGGCGAGAAGGAGGAGAAAACGAGAGGAGGATGGCAACTTCAGAAAAGACAAAAGGAAGGAGAAGCTCTGAAAAAGAGAACTCACTCTGCTGCATTTAAACAGCAGATACTTTTCAATAGAAATGATCTTTTTTTTTTTACAGTTTACATAAATTGGTCACTGAAACAGAGCACATAAATTTTTTCCAGCATTACTTTCTCCTGACTTTCATTTACTACTTTTGTTTAGAGCTGCAACAGTTAGTCGACTATTCACCGACTAACAGACTATTAAAAGAGTCGACGAATAATTTAATAGTCAATTAGTCGTTGCTTCATATTATATGAAGTCAGACTGTAGTAAAGTTGAATATTATAATAGCATTATGCTAGCTTTATGGACTATTTTGGCATTTATTAAGGTTTTTAGGTTAATTTGGAGTTTAGCTAATATTTCTGCTACATGCTAGCTGTTTTGGTGAATTTGGGAATTTTCTAGTTTTTTATGGCTATTTGAAATTTAGCTACATGCTAGCTGTTTTGGCTAACTTGCACTTTTTTCCCACTTTCTTAGGCTAATTAGGCATTTAACCACTATTTTTAGATGACTATCAGCTTCAGTGTTTTTTTTAGCTATTAGCTTCAGATATTTCAGTTATTAGCTTTACTGATTTCAATTTCAGCATCTTCAGCAGCCAAATTAAGCTAACAGAATTCACACTAGCATTATTGCAGGTAAAGCTTTACATTTAGTTTTTACTTGGTTGAAAGCTAATGATGGTTAAGATGTGTGTTTTACATCCAGTTTGCGCATGACCCGATTAGTCGACTATAAAAATAATCGTTTGAAGCAGCACTAGTTTTGTTTAAATTAAGTCTGCCCTTTAGTTTTAAAATTTTATTGTTAATAGTGCTTATCTTTGTAAACATGGCAAAAATGTATATAATTTTTTCAACATATAAACTGTATACCATGATATAAATTATTGTATATCACAATAACACTATAAATCATGATATACATCAATAAGGTATATTTTCAGTTATTTTCTGAAAAAAATTTGACTTCTGACTATTTTTTTCATGTAACTAAATAGTAACAAATGACAAATATTTTTTAAAGTACACAAAAGTTTCAAGTATCTTAGTAGGAAAACCCATTTTTGCCCAAAAGTTCAGCAATAAAAGTAAACAAATATAAACAATAGAAGAGAAATGGCACTATAGAAACTTTACTATTGCCCACATGATATGTATCGTCATAGCACCCAGCACTAATACGGGCTATTCTAGTATAAAGGAAGTAATCACGAATACAAACATTTTTTTTATTTTATTGACAATAAATAGTTGAGGTAATAACAAACATACCTTTAAAAAAGGTCATACTCCAGCCAAGTTCCTCTTGAATTTAAAATCTTTTTAAAATCTTTTATTTCTTCAAAATAAAACCCATCATCATCCCTAGTTATTCTATGAAAAATAACTTTAAAAAATGATGAATGTGAGCCCCATTTATCAACTCAATTGCAGGACTGTTGAGAGATTTAACAGTTTCCTGAGGTTAAGGGTCAATTCCAGACTAAAGTCTCAATAAATTGCGCAATTTTGACAAATATTTTGAATCTGTGAATGATCTTTTTGAGCCGAACATTCAAGCTGCGCTCCTGAAATTTTAAGCCAGTCAGTTTGGAACTCTGTAATGTGCAAATCATTGTGACATTTAATATGAGCCAACTTTGATTTCAACACATTCATCATCTGCAGCCAGCATTCCATTCATTTATGGCCTCGGTCCGTCCGTCACCGGCCACGCTGATCAATAAAAACGGCTGCGCGTGCGGACGTGCGCGCGTGAAGGCGTGCGCTCCCAATTAAGTGCCAGGAGACTCGCCGGGCCGTGTGTCAAACTGCTCCTTCTGTCATATGACAGCACTCAAAATAAATCCAAGCGAGACGCCCTCAACATGCAAATACACGTGCACTCGGTGCCCTCACACACTCAAGACACTTCCTACAAAGTGCGGCCTCAGCGTTGCTCAAACAGAGAACGTGCTGAGCGCCTTGACAAATGAGAAGAGCTGGAAAATTACAGCTTTTGAGGGGGTAAAGCGGAGAGAATAGCAAAAGAAAATATAAATAAAAGCCCTAAAGTTATTCTTTATAGAGGAAAAACGTCAGTTTAAACTCTAAATTTTGACTTAAAAAAATATATTTTAAATTGTCTTGTGTTCAGATTTGTGTCAGAGAGAAAGTATCGTTGTAGGACAAAGATAGTTTTACAGAAGCGTGCAGAGATTATATCTCGTGCAAAGAAGTGTCAAATATGATTTGTGTAACATTGTCAGTTGTGATGTAATGTTGTTTTTCACGACTATGAGGCCCAGATTTCTGATGGATGTATTTTGCTGAGCGAGGATTTTTGGCAAAAAAAAAAAAACCTAAAAAATTTTTTTTTTTCATCGCGTTTTTCTTTTAAAGAGGTAAAAATGGTGTTTTTAAACATTTTTTTGCAGCATTTTTAACGATGGAAGAAAATTAATCAATAAAGTGCATTTACGAGTATTTATTTGTTGCTTTAAATTAGGAGAAGACAAAAGAAAATGTTAAAGATTGTATTTGTGACAGAAAATTCACTGGAAGGGCCAAAAGCTCCCTGCGCTGATAAGTCAGTAATGGAGAGGGGAAGGGGGGATGGGGTTGCTCTGCAGCAATAGAGGCAAATTTGAAGTGAGCTACTCCAGAAACTATGTCTTTAAAAAAAAAAAAGTCATAATCATGACTAAAAAAATATTGGGAATACTTTGAAAACAGCTTAAAGGATGATTGAAGTGGTTTTTTTTAAAGGTTAAAGTAAAAATGTTTAAACTTTCCATACTTTCTGGAGCTCAAACAGACTTAAAGCTTCCAAATCCCCATTAAATTTCTAATCAGTTTAAACAAATGTTGTTATGCATCTTTGTTCCACCATAAAATCCAGTATTCCACCCACTATGAAGATCAAACTCGAAGACAAAACCAAGAAGAGGAAATGCCATTGGACACTTCCTTTTCCTTTCAACTTAATTCTCTCTAAAGGTTTCATTGCCCATTCCTGCATCTCAACTTATACTTCACAGCATGAAGTCAACAGTGGCGTAAAGTAAGACAAATCCAAACAGTAACAGACTGTTGAAGGATGGAGTCACAGAAAATTTGAGTTTATGACCAAAAGCGCTCATCAGTTTCTTTAAAATGTCAAAAAATCAGAATAACTATTTGTTATTTTGTAAATTGATCTTTGGAAACGAGTATCCCGGTCAGAATGAGAATAATTTATCATATTTATTCCTGAGAATTCCATTCTTTTAGTAATATTCCTTTCAAAACTTCCACAAAAACGTTCTTTACAGTCAAATTAAAATGTGTCAAATCAAAAATTTAAAATAAAGATTTTCTGAAGACGACTTCAGAGTAAAAACTTGAGTTGTTCTCTCAAGACGTCTCACTATTGGCCTACATGGTGATGTGGAGGTGCGGTGGGTCAAGGGGCCACTCGGGGGAATAGCTACTAGTGCTAAGAGAGCACACACTTCAGCCTGAAGCTGTCCGACACACACAAACACACACAATATGGCCAACTACTGCAGACACACAAACAAAACTTACTCTGCCCACAAGTAGAGCAGTAAGGAGCTGAGAGAAGAGACCCCGCAGACAGCCTGAAGTGGCCGAGCTGCATAGTGATCCACACTTTCACACACAAACACCTACATGATGGGCCACATCAAAGGCATTCCCCAACATGCACAGCATTGTCTGAAAATACCAATGTGCACTTCAGTAAAGGGTGCCAGAGAAATGTGCTGCGGAGAGAAAAGCAAATGGAGGACAGCTCTCTGGGATTTTATAACCCAGTGGATGTGATAGGAAAACTATTCCTGAAGATAGCAATGCTAGGAACATTTAGGACGAACCACGAGGGAAAAAAAAAAATACTGTTTTATTCCATTTCCTGGAATGCAGCTGTTGCATCTTTAAAGCTGCCTCGCGTTGAATGAAATATCTTAAGCATGTTTGTCATTACCCACACTTTTGCAAACATCCCATAAACTCCAAATATGGTTACTTCCAGAGTAGTCGTTAACAGCCAATGAAACGTGCCGCGCTCCCTCCGCATACAAGCGGGGAGGAAAATATAAAGAAGTTAGGGGGGGAGGCAGCGGCAGCTCTGTCTCAAAAGATCCCCTTTTGGGGGCCCCTGTTGTGTCTGCATACCTGACATACAGAAAGCAGCAGAATGTGAATCCCACCGCCGCCACCAGCAGCCCCCTTCCAAAGAACACGATTCCGGGGAGAAAAATAACACAGTCGGTTGGGAAAAACTGCCTCTAAGGTGGTTTCCCACTTTGGATCATTTCACGGTACCTGCTAACTTGTAATGAGCTCATACTGCTGGAACATTTTGCAGACTTGTGCAACACCTCATCTACAACTCTGAGGGAAAAAAATCTCACAAAGGGGACAAGTAGGCCAAAGGTTAAACCACTGAAAAACAAGTTAAAAGCTAATAAACTAATTTGGAAAACAGTTACCAAAGGAATTCAGTACTTTGACATCATTTGAGTGGTTTTATACAATGAAAATATGCAGATAATTCAATAATTTATATATAGAAATTAAAAAAAACCTAATTCTAATGTGATTTTTTTTAAAGAATACTTTTTTTTAATATATATTTTAAAATAAAATAATGTCCTAGATGTTTTATATATATATATATATATATATATATATATAAAACAATAAAAATAAATATTTATTAACACTAGCAAGCGAAATAAAATGACTTCCTGTTGTGAATCCTCCAAATTGTTTTGGTTTACACGCTCTAATCAAACTTTACATGGCCGATTTACACACACAAACACACAATAAACTCGGCGGATGTTTTGTTTACATCCAGGCTGCGCGCGCGCACACACGTCCCCGCCGCGCGCGCGGCTACCAGAGGCCTAGCTAAGATCACTGGGCCAGTCCTGCTGCTCCCAGTTTCAGCTCGCTTCGACACACCGCCCCCGGTCCAGCAGCAGCGGTGACTAATCTGCCCCCGAAGGCGCGCGCAACCATCACAAGCCGCTAAAATATGCGCGAGACATCTTTAAAAAAAAAAAAAAAGGCGGGGATATGACGACACGCCTTTACGGAGGGATATCAATCATTAGCGCGCAGCCGCAACAGTTGAAATTATCAATATTGGTCTGTGAGCGCTACTGAGCATGCGCGAATATGTAGACAGGTCTTGTGACAAAAAAAAGCAAAAAATATCAAGTTTTTTGACACATACGTTGTAAAACAGTGTCATAATACATTTATAAACAACATTTTTTTATTTTAAACCACAATAAAGCTGAACAATTTTCAAATACCACACAAAAAAGTACTTTAAAAAATTGTGTGTGTGAAATAGGAATATAAAAATACTTACTTTCTCCGTTTATTAGTCCACAATGGCATATGATGCAGGTGCAGAAGATGAAAAACACAATTTGTGCGGGCAGCGTCAGCCTCTTCATTTTGACCGAATGTGTGCTTCCCTCGTTAGGCATTTAAGAAAATCTAGTGTTGAAATGTAAATCTTCATTCGGAGTCAATATATTTTTAAAAAGCAAGAAAAACAAGGAGGGAAAAAAAATTAAAAGTCCCACTTCAACCTCCCCCCGTAAAGAGGGAGGAATAAGTGTGTAAGTTTGTGGTGAAGGTTAGTTTTAGTGAAAACAAAAACAAGCACTAAATAACGTGATCTTGGGTTCTGGCAGCACGTTTGGGTGTAAAAATGATCATTTTCCACACGTGAAGGCGACAATCCGCGTTCATCTGGTGGATATTGGTGGTCAAAAATCAATATTCCACACTCGGAGTGTCCACTAGGATTCTTCTTTTTTTTGTAATGCACAAAAAAAACAAAAAAACAAACAAAAAAAAACACAAGCAGACTTCTCGTCAGCTGAAGTTGGAAAAGGTTTGAGCTCCTTCCTGATGTCTTCTGCTTTTTATATCTTCTGATAAATTCACCTTTTTTTTAGATGGACATCCCAGGAAACTCACAGCAATGGAGTTAAAAAAAAAAAAAAAAAAAAAAGCTTTCTCCAGCTCTACGACCTTCCTCTGAACTCCTTCACCCCCGCTGACCACCACGCCGCAAACGAACGAACATCCATAAAACGACGGAGCGACGGAAAGGAAGGGAAAAAAAATATCCAGGGAAAAAAACCGCCACTTCTTTCCCCGCAAATCACGACGAAGGAAACCGCAAAAAAATAACCTCCGTTTTTCCTTTTTCCCCCCGCACGGCTCCGGGAAGTGGGTGAACTCTCCACCACGCTGCCCGTTGCTTTTCTCAGATTAACGTTAGCCTATGGAGGAGGGGGGGTGGTGGTGGGGGGGGGGGGACAGCTAGCGTTAGCCGGCTAATCCAAAACAAACGAGGCTTCGGCGGCAGCGACGGAGTTGGGAAATTTACCCCCCGAAAATACGCGCAAAGTGAGCGTCCCGTTTGCTACAGTCAGAAGAAAATGAGGTAAATCAACCGAAGAAAGGCGTAAAAAGACGGGTCAAGAGTGAAAACTTGGATTCCCGTTCCGCTTTAGCTATCGCTCTCCCTCAGGTTCCCCCTCTCCGTCTCTTTTTCTGAGTCTCTCCACCAGTAAACAAGTCCTGCCAGTCACCTCAGCTGGGCCGCACGTGGTGGGAGGGAAAACCCGGCCCGGATCTCCCGGGCGCCGCTTGTTTCCCTGGAGTCAGGATCCGGAGTGAGCGCGGAACAGCGGCGCTCTTTGTCAGGGAGGACGCCGAGCCCCCCCGCCTCAAACGGGACCAGCAAATACAAAGAAAATATGAATTACATTTATTTATATTTAACAATACATACAAGTATTACATTGGATGATCATCTTTTGATCCATTTGTTTTTTTTTAATTTAATTTCTGTTTTGTTAATAGTAAAGTACATGCAATATGGCACATATAGTAATAATTAGGGTTGGGTTATCAAAATCAATTAATCTAAGCAATTTAGCTTAATTAATCTTAATAGATTCAGAAACAACGTAAATCAATTTAGCACATAAAACTAAACGCTGCTAGCTTGATGCTAACTTTTAATAGAATTTCCCATAGGGTGGCTAATGCTAACACTTGATCAACCTAAACATACATTTTGGACTAAATGAACATCTTTATACAATCAAACTCTTGTAAAGAAATATTTTTAAAATAGTCTAAAAAAATGGTTTTTTTTCTCCCTCACACTGTCTTCTTCTGGAAAAAGGTGTGATGCTGTAGTGATCGCCACCTAGTGGCCAAACTGAAACGCCCTCCAGGAGAGGCAGAACAATGTTTACAATGTTCATTTTCTGAACATTTTTTTGAGAACTTCTCCTTTTGATAACCCATGTAACACTGTATGATATTAACAATCTCATTATTTTTTTTACAGTAAAAATACGTATAAATATATGCAAACCATATAGTAGATTATTCAAGTATTTCTAAGCAAATGTGTCTAAATATGTAGACTCAAAATTGAATTGCATTGAAGAATTAAAAAAATCAGTATTGTATCGATTCAGGCGAATCGAATCGTTTTGGGAAATTAGAATCGATACCCAGCCTTAGTAAAAATAATGACAGTAATATCAACAAAAATGATACATGTTTGAAAGGAAACAGACAGAAACTTACCTTGTTTAAAATATAATTAAGTTGTCTTTTAATTTTAATCATGGCTAATAGTTAATAGGCTAATTTAGCTAATATTTCAGCTACATGCTAATGGCTAATTAAGGCTTTTTTTTTCGTTTTTAGGCTATTTTGAAGTTTAGCTATTTTTCAGCTAAATGCTAACTGTTTTGGCTAATTTAGAATTTTTTGATTTTTTTTTAGCTAATTTGGCCTTTTGCTAATATTTTCAGCTAACAAACTCAGCATTTTCAACTATCAGCTTCAGTGTTTTTAGCTATTAATTTAAGCATCTTCAGCTATGAATCTATCCCAGCTAATGCTATTGTTCTAGTTTTTTAAATATTTTAGTATTATTTTGTTCTGTAAAGATTACAGAAATTAATGATTTAAAATTTGACAGGAAAGTCATAAACCTTTACGTTTAGGCTATGATTGTTATTCTTTTTCTGTTAGCTTACAAACATCAGTTATGTTAGAAAAAGTTTGGAAATGAACCATTACATTCTGTTTTTCTTCATTTAAAAACAGTATTGTAATATCGATGAAGTAATTTCCTCATACATTTTATAGAATGGATTAGAAAACACAAAGACAAAAGCTCATTTTCATTTGATTTCACGAATCATTTTTCGAGCTAAAACCAAAACGTTTCACATTCTTGTAAAAAACACCAGGATTTAAACGTTTGTACATTAGGACAATATGCTTGTTTTCCATCCATTGTGCTTTTTTTCCCCCTTACCGTGTCACATTGTTATAGATCAGTGAGATTACAAGCCAAACAAAGCTGCCCTGTGTCACAGAGAAGTGTAAACATTACACACTTCCTCCAGCCTGCTACCAGAGAGTAAATACCTGCCTCCAGCAAGGAAGGTACATGCAGTTCCTTCAGATTTGCATGGCAAATAACCTCGTAATGAAACCAGGCGAGTCAATGAAACGTTTCCAACAGACGGGAGCGGGCCGCAACCTCCCCAAAAGAAGCTGAGGTCGGAAGAACAAATAGATTATTTATAATTTAAGAGCACAGTTTGTATGCTTGGATGGATGCACGCCGCTCGGCCTGCCTGAGAACTGGCGGAGCAGGATTGTTGTTAATCTGAGGAATGTTTTTTACCCGGTGAGCAGGGTAAATGAGGTCTTAGTGAGATTAAATGTCACAGGTCTGAAGGACTGAGGGTTGTGGAATCTCGTCAAAAACGGATCTCTTTGTGGTATTCATGCCGCCTGACGCCAAGAGGAGGCACACACTTTCTCCCTTTCTCACACTCGTACCACTTCCTCTCAGGTGCACAACTTCTTTTCTTTTTCGGCGGGTGTAGAGGAGAATTTTATCCCACTAGCCTACTTAAAAGACCGCAGCCCTGCTTTGACTCCGCTGTACTACGACTTCATTTCAGTAGGTGGCACCAAAAATAGAAGCCAATTCACTTCTTGCCAAACAGAAACAAAGAAGGTTAAATGTTGGGGATAAGACGGATTAAATGTTGACCCAAAAGGCAAGACGAGAGCACTTTGGAATCTAGCATTGCGACAGTGCAGGAAATTCTTTAAAAAAATGTGTTTTGATGCAACATTTCACAGAGGAAGTTTGGTCCATATTGACGTTTTGAAGCTTCCCTTTTTATTCATGACATTTCTACTTTAAAGTTGGAAGTTTATTCACGCTAATGAAATGTAAACAAGTGACTCAGTCAAGTCAGTTGTAATTCTTCTAAAGAGGAAGCAATGGTACACCAAGCCGTCAAATATGTAAATATTTGTTCTAGTTTATGTCTTCCTCAAAAACTATTGTTAGAGGCGCTTTCCGTGGAAGCCTTCAGTGTTTACACAGGTCTATGAAGTAGCAAACAATGTGAATGATGCTAGAAAACTCACAATAAAGTAAAATGTCTTGGAATCTTAAATTGAATAAAATGAAAATAAATTGATTAGAATGTGAATTTTCAAAATAAAAGAAGATTTTCATGAATTGATAGGACTATGTCCAATAAAAAAAGTAATTTGATAAATTTAAAATTTAATATTTTCTAAAGCAATCTTTTATCTCAGTTTTTATTTAGATAGTTATCATTCTTGAAATATTTTTTTTCTTTTGTTCACTACAAATCACCAATCACCCTCATCTGGAATTCAATTTGGAGTTCCACAAGGTTATATACTGGGTACACTTCTATTTGCTTCTATTTATTCTCTATTTATTATTGAAAAAAACTCACAATAAAGTAACATGATGATCTTATCCTGCAGATACCGACAAATGTTTAACAAATTTGGAATCTTAAATTAAGTTAAATCAAAATTAAATTATCAAAGGGAAAGTAGATTTCCATGAATGGCAGTATTGACAGGACTATGCTTTTTCAAAAGAATTTGATGGTTTTCTTTCAAAACAATTGATTGAATTTGTTAATCAAAACCATCTCTAGTTTATCATTTTTTTCAATGAAAGTTCTACTTTTGTTGAGCTTAAACCACTAATTTCCATCATCTACTGTAGAAAACCTGAGTGTCTGGATGAATGTAACATTTATCAAATTAAAAAAAATTCAAAGCAAATTATTATATTCATTAAACAAAAACAACTTTTATCTAAATTTTTATTGAAATATTTCATAGTTTGTCTTTTTTTCAGTTAAAATTTACCATCGACCCCCATCTGGAATTCAATCTGGAGTTCCACAAGGTTATGAACTGGGCACACTTCTATTTGCTTCTATTTATGTTTCTATTCTTTTTTTTTTCAATTTTAGTGGAACATACGCAAGAAAACTCACTGTATAAAATAATATGTGTATTTTATCTTGCACATGCCGACAGATGTTTAACAAATTTAGAATCTTAATTAAACTAAAATTGATTAGAATATGAATTCTTGAAAGGGAAGTAGATTTCAGTGAACAGCATTATTGATAGGACTACATTTTTTCATATCAAATCCGACTAATAACAATTTTAAAGGTTTTGATTATATTTATCCAACGAAAACATATTTTATTTCTGTTTTTATTTAAATGTTTTATCTCTTTTTAAAGAAAGTTTTTCTTATGTTCAGTTTAAATAACCAATGATCCTCATCTAGAATTCAAAATGGTGTTCCACAAGGTTATGATCAGGGCGCACTTCTATTTGCTTCTATTTTTGTTTTTTTTTTTTCCAATTTTAGCTAAAAATAATTTGACGACCATTTGATTTTTTTCTTATAATCTGACACCAGCTATATTTCCAAATCAAACTTATGCAAACTAATAAAATATTGAACTTTTTTGAGTGATTACATTTTTGAATAAAATCGTTCTTGTTGTCAACTCTTTACAGAAGTTCCTCCAAACGTAAGTTTCGTTTTTCAATTCAAGTTTTGTTGAAAATTGCATTTTCGGTGTTTTTAACATGTTCTTGTTGCAATTTTCTCAGGATGAGGGACATATACAAAGAAAAATTTATTTAAAACCGGGCTTTGAGCATTTCTTTATTCAAATTGTGGCAAATCAGGAGAAAACAGGAAAAAAGTAATAAAAAAGATTGTTTTTGTTACGTAGAATATACGGGAGAGAGTATAAACAAAGGGATGATGGGATATAAGAAGAGGTTTGCTTCCGTGCAAACGGTCCCGCCCACAACTCAGAGATAAATTTCTGCATAAACCATCTTTGTATATTTTTATCGTAGCTAAAAATTGCATTATCGTTATTAAATACCACAGGAAAAACTTTTACAATTGATCAAAAGAAGATTGAAGTGGGACTTTCAGAAACATGGGTACTACTGTTGTTCATATTTAAAAGGTTTAGTCTGTCCCGTCCTTTTTTGGTAAAGACTCCATTGTTTGACTTCTAGAAGAGCCTGCAATCCAGGTCAATGTCTAACACATGTGGCTTTTAAGACTGGCGTTCAGGAGCATTTATCCTTTTCCAGTTTTCAGAAACTAAACTGTACAGTTTTTATTTATTACTCTCCTGCACACATCTGTCTCAAATCCATGTGGATTTTTGATGGATGCCAGACACAGACTGTGCTGGTCACTGCACACCTGTAAGTAAAAACAGGTCAAATATTGGTTTGCTTTTCTTTTTCCTCACATCATAAAGCAGCATTAAGTCATCCTCTGCACTCACAGAAAGCAAACCTCAGCTCTGCTGCACCTGCTAAACGGATCGATTGACACTTTTGAATGAGCCGACTTACATTTCCTCTCACAGTGTGGAGAACTCAGTAATTAGCTGCATTGGGAGTTATGAAGAATACACCCCAGCTCTGCTTATGTTCATAAATGCGTTTTTCTGTGAGTGTGTGATGGGCCGGGATCCACCGAGGACCTGCTCTGGAGCAGGAGACGATTTGTTCCTGAAGCTGTTGATTTCCCTTCTGCAGTTCATGAAGACAACAAGTTCTCTAGATCAGGGTCATCAAACTCAATCACACAAAGGGCTGAAATCCAAAACACACCTTAGGTCGCGGGCCAAACAGGAAAAACATTTATTAAACACTAAAAACTACATTTCTAAAACTTCAAACTGTAACTTTTTAACATAATTATGAACTAAACATATAGCATTACCTCCGATAATGCTAGTGTGAATGCTGTAAGCTGAATTTGGCTGCTGAAGATGCTGAAATTGATAGCTGAAAACCCTGAAGCTGAAAGCCAGCTGAAATATTAACTCGATGCCAAATTAGCCTGAAAAACTTGAAAAAAAGAACAAAAAAAAACAACATAGGTTAGCCAAAACAGCTACCATGCAGCCAAAAAATAGCAAAACTTCTAATTAGCCATAAAAAACAGAAAAAAGCCTAAATTAGCCAAAATAGCTAACATGTAGCTGAAAAATCACTAAACTATAAAATGGTATTAAAAAACTGAAAAGCCTAAATTAGTCAAAACAGCTAGCGTAAATATCAGCTAAACTCAAAACAGCCTTAAAAAAAATGGGAAAAAAGGCTAAATTAGCCAAAACAGCTAGCAAGTAGCTGAAATATTAGCTGAACTACAGAATAGCCAAGAAAAAATTAACAAAAGCCAAAATAGTACAAAAAGCTAGCTGAATGCAAATTTTTACAACTTTAAAACTGCAACTTTTTAACATAGTTATGGATAATATAAAAATATAATATTCTAGAATAAATCAACTTAAACATTAAATAACTTTCAATATTTTCCTCTCAATAAAAAAATATATTTTGTCAAAATTATACAAGTTATAAATGAGCACAAGATAACATCGGGCCATTAATAACAATAAAACAAAATGACCCAGAGGGCCGGATCTGGCCCCCGGGCCTTGACTTCTACATGTGTTCTAGATCTTTCTGACTTCTGCCAAGCAAAGGAGAAGCAGACAGCTTAAGCAAAAGGTTCCACATTTCTTCTGTAAAGTTTACTCTGAAATGCTGAAAAAAGTTTATTTTAAATACTATTTGGGACATTAAAAACATTCATAACAGATAACAAAAGTATAACATAAACAAGGAAAACAGAATATTGTTCAAAAACTGGCGGGAAGAAGTTAAAAGAAGAAAAAAGTATAAACAAGAGAATTCAGATGTACGTAAACACCCAAACATTTAGTGTACACATGAACACGCGCTAATACACATGTACACTGACAAATATGCACAAATATTTGTACATACACAAAAAACAATCATTTATTTATGCCTATATAGTCACTAAAGATTGTTGATCTGCATTAAAGTTTAAATTGTTGGGGTGTTTTGGATTTTTGAAGAATAGAAAGATGATTTTAAACTCTTTTTATCTTCATTTATGAATCAGTCTCCTTGAATAAAAAACCAAGAGTGGGGTTAATAGAGAACAAATTTCTTTCTGCTTCTTGCATTTATTGTTGCAAATCTTTTTTGATGACAAATAACGTTTTAAAAACTGAAATTTGATCCAGTATTAAGAAAAAGACTGGAGAACAGCGTTACAACAAGAACTGTTTTATTTTACAACAATTTTTGTGTATTTTTTATACACTTTGGTGAACGTAATAATTTGATTTATATCAAAAAGCCACAAAAATGCAATTCTGACAGATGTTTTTTGTGCCTTTTTTTGGTTAACTTTCTATATAATCATAATAAAAAAATTGACTTAAAATGTTTTAAGACATGAGACTGAGACCCATTACATTAAAAACAGTGTAGTAATGCTGATTAAGTAATTTCTTCGTATATTTTAATAGTACAGACTGTAGAAAACAAAAGTAAAAATCTTATTTTAATTTGATTTTACCAAATTAGGTTTTTTTTAAGCTGAAAAGACATTTCATATTTTGGATCTAATATTGATGGTATTTCCTGTTGTTTTGGGCACACAGGGAGGTGTTTCTCATGATTTGATTCTTGAAACTGATGGAGTGGAATCTGTAAAACTCCTGAATTCAAAAACATACACTTGTATGTGGCAATTTATTTATAAAAACAAAGTTTTTTCCCTTTTTGAAGCAGCTCTGTCACTAAATTAAGTCTTCAGCCGTGCATACATGTGATGTCATACGTGTGCCGTGCATCCATCTGTGAGCTTCCTAATTTCTGGGTTTGATACTCCCAACAGAGGATCTTTCTCATGGTTCAGAACGCACATATTTGTTCAACAGATTAGACTTCCAAGGTCACCTGTGTTGACTCTCATCACCTGCTCTGCACTGACAGCCCTGAGAGTCCGAGCCGTCCATCTGAGCCTTTGTCTCTTTTTTTTTTACCTTTATCTTTGTCTGTTTTACTCCTTCCTCTTCTTCACGTGTGAAATAAAAGAGTCCCCTTTCTCACACTTTAAAGCCCCCCCAAGGGTTGTCTGAGCAATGCACGGGGTCAAAGGATTTGTTTTATCGTTGATATGGAGCCGGGGAGGAACTCCGTATGGCAGACTCGAACCTGCGTCCACTTCCTGGAAGGATGTGTCAGTGACAGCTTTATCCACAGACCGTAGGACTGATGACGAGAGAAACGCATCCAGCAGGAGAGGCCGGGTTAACGCATCGGATGGTCAAAGTTAGGTCAGGGTCACAGGTCTGGGAGAAGCACAAACTCAGGGGGGACAAAGGGTGATTGCTCCAGGAAGACGGTGTGTGCTGCACAGCATCAAAGCTCCGCTTCCCCTCGCATTCAATTATTTTGTTGTTTCCTCCTGCTCACGTGCAAGGCGCCGAATTCCTAGAAACACGGCTGTCGGGAAGAGTGAGGATTAGCGGTTAAGTTGAGGTGAAGTCCGTCTCCGTCTTCTTATCCCTGCTATGCAATGAAAGGGATCAAAGGCTTACGACTAGCGCGTAAAATGTCATTTAAAACCAAACGATCTGCTGACATATTAAAAAATAACAATGAGAAGTTCACCTGATAATCTGAACTTTGGTTTTCTCATAAGGAAACGAGTAATATTGCTTTTCTTTTTGAATAAAATGTCTTCTACGTAGACCAGGGGTCTGAAACTGGAGCCTCTTTCATTCCTCCATTGCAACTCTTTGGCTTTAAAGAAAAATTCTAATGATTCAAGTAAATATTGGATTTTTATCTCTTTGTTTAGTTAATTTTGTCATTACAATAAAAGGTTCAATCGTCTTTCATAGCGTTGTTTTTTGTTAGAATAAGCTTTTCTTCTGCAACTATCATCATAGTTGTTTTTCAATGACAAAAAAACTTCTAAAGAATTACATTTACATGTATGGATGTTTTTAATATTTGAGTTTTTAATCAAAGTAAATCTGCTGCAGCAGGAGGATCATATTTGACACGAGTGTGTTTTATTTTGAAAGGAACGTGGGTGTGCTTTTTTCAAAAGTAAAAGAAGTTAAAATTGTCATGTATATATACATTTAACTACATTAAAATTATTTTTTTTTTTAAGATTTAAAAGCAAGCGTTTACGAAGTTGATACTTAATGGTCACAACAAATATTTAAAGTGCATTTTTCTCAATTTTGGGGTAAGACTTCACCACTTTTGCTGAGTTTTGGTTGCTAAAAAACTAGCCCAAATAGTTCTGAGCCACAACCTAAAAGTATCTGAATAAAGGTAATTTTTTAAAAATTTTTCCAATGATTTTTAAATAATATTAGAAAAATATGATTTTTTTTTTTTAATCAAGCTAAAGTTGCCATCTTTAGAAAACAAATTAAATATTTGCAGATTTTTTTTCCCCCTTTTTTTTATCAAATGTTTAATCTCCTTTAACATCCTATCATTTATAGCAGTCATGGTATTTGCAGTTTAGTTGTTAACCTCTTTCCTCAGTTCCATGTGAAATTAGCCGTGAGGAAACTCATGAGTCCAGATCAGCGGGAGGATAAAAATTCCCAGGATTCCATTTACACGAGGAGCTCACAACCACCCGCTTTGTCCTTCCTCCATACATTCAACCCTCAAAGTATATAAATGTCTCTTTATTCCAGTAATTTAACCAATCATTAATAAATAAAGGTTTTAGATTTCCCTTTAATCATGCTCTGTGGTTAACACATGGTTGTTAGCAAGAACCTTCATCAAAGCTGACCAACCAGCTCTTTGGAGAAAATCTATTTGCTCAGATATGAGATGTTTTTCTATTGTTATAAATGGAAAAGAAAAATATTAGTAGAACAAGCAGAATTTGTATTGGTAAGATTTCCTAAAATGAAATCTGCTTTTGTTATGACAAAATTTAATCTTAAAACTCTATATACACACACACATGTACATACATACATATATATATATATATATATATATATATATATATATATATATATATATATATATATATATATATATATATATATATATATATATATATATATATAAAATTTTTAGATCCATTGGTTTAATCATTGGAAAATATTGGAAATATCTTGTCATAAATGTTTACAAAACTTTTTTTTTTTTCTTTAGGTTAGGTTATATTTCTAAATACATGCTTATAATTTTCCCCTTAAAATATTTTATTTTATTTACAACAGTCTTATTCTTATTTATAGACCAAATACTAGAAATACACATTTAAGATAAAGTTTTTTAAATTAGAACCGCCACCTTAACGTGGTGGAGGGGTTCGATTGCTCAAGTGATCCCAGGAGCTATGCTGTCTGGGGCTTCTCCCATGGCAGACAGGTCCTTTGTGACGAGCCAGACAAAGAGCAGTTCAGAACCCCTTTTATGATACGTAGGAACAAAGATCCCGTTACGTCGCCAGGATTGGCGTTACCGGGGCCCCACCCTGGAGCCAGGCCTGAGGTTGGGGCTCGGAGGCGAGCGCCTGGTGGCCGGGGCTCCTCCTACGGGCCCCTGTCAGGTCCAACCCGAAGAAGCGACGTGGGATCACTCTCCAGTGGGTCCACCACCTGCAGGGGAGCTCTGAAGGGGCCGGTGCATTGTGGTTTGGGTGGCAGTTGAGGGCGAGTGCCTTGGTAGCCCAAACCCCGGACATGGAATTTGGCTTTTGGGACATGGAACGTCACCTCTCTGGGAGGGAAGGAGCCTAAGCTTGTGCGAGAGGTTGAGAGATACCAGCTAGATATAGTTGGGCTCATCTCCGAACACAGACTGGGTTCTGAAACTCAGTCTCTCGAGAGAGGCTGGACTCTCTACCACTCTGGAGTTGCCCATGGTGAGAGGCAGCGGGCCGGGGTGGGCTTACTCGTGAGCCCCCAGCTCAGCTGCCAAGTGTTGAAGTTCACACCGGTGGACGAGAGGGTCGTGTCCCTTTGGCTTCGGGTGGGAGACAGGTCTCCGACTGTGGTTTTGGCTTACGGGCCAAACAGCTGTTCGACAGAAAGACTTGGCAGACCTAAACGTACTGTGAGGGTCTGCTGGGAACGTCTGGCTGAGCCCTCCGTCAGGGAGGTCTTTAACTCCCACATCCGGGAAAACTTCAAGCAGGTACCGTGGGAGGTTGGTGACATTGAGTCCGAGTGGACCATGTTCTCCACCTCTATTGTCTCTGCTGCTTTCCGGAGCTGCGGTCTCAGGGTCTTTGGTGCCTGTCGTGGTGGCAACCCCCGAACCCGGTGGTGGACACCGGAAGTAAGGGATGCTGCCAAGCTGAAGAAGGAGTCCTATCAGGCCTGGTTGGCTTGTGGGACTTCAGAGGCATCCGACAGGTACCGGCAGTCTGAGTGAGCTGCAGACCGGGCCGTTTTGGAGGCAAAAACTCGGTCCTGAGAGGAGTTTGGTGAGGCCATGGAGAAAGACTATCGATTGGCCAGAAGAGATTCTGGCAAACCGTCCGGCGCCTCAGGAGGGGAAAGCGGGTTAAGTGCAGGTGGGGATTTGCTTACCTCAATTGGGGACAATGTCGGGCGGTGGAAAGAATACTTTGAGGATCTCCTCAACCCTGATAACACGCCTTCCGTCGAGGAAGCAGAGGCTAAGGACACTGGGGTGGAACTGACCATCACCCGGGTTGAGGTCACTGAGGTAGTCAAAGAGTTCCTCGGTGGCAAGGCTCCGGGGGTGGATGAGGTTCGTCTTTCAGGCTGTTTTGGTGTTAGGCTAATATTTACACACTAGCTGTTTTAGCTAACCTAAGTTTTTTATGTCAGTTTTTTAGACTAATTTGGAATTTATTTAATATTTTAGCTGCCTTTCAGTTTCAGCATCTTCAGCAGCCAAATTCAGCTCACAACCTTCACACTAGCGTTATCACAGGTAATGTTATATATCTATTTCATAATCATGTTAAAAAGTTACGATTTTAAAGTTTTAAAATTTCAGTTTTAGCTCGTTTAATACACGTTTATCCTGTTCAACCTGAGGTGTGTTTTGGATTTTGGCCCCTGGTCTACAGGTTTGTTTCGCCCACAGACAGTCCGTGTCCACCAGTAAGCACAACTGCGACTAAGTAGACCACAACCAGATAAAAGCTGTTGATCCTAAAGGTTTTGTTGGTGAAGCTGAGCTTTTGAGCTTTTTGATTTGGACAAAGATCAGAAAAGAAAAGATCAACCAAAAGAAAAAAACATTTAATTACTTCCTGAGAGTGAAGCATGGTTGTGGGATAAATGCAGCGCCATTGTGTCAGTGTTTACAGAGGAAACAGGGCGAGCAGCACGCCGCCCATCCTGGACGTTGCAAACGCCACATCCAAGGTGAGAACTACTTCTTCTTCTTCTAGGATCAAAGTCAGATTGCAGTGCTCATGGCTGCATCAATTACAGGGGAACAAGAGGCTAACTGCCACTCTTAATGGTAACTTGCAGAACCGTTTCCCCTCGGAAGACTTCCCTTCAAATAAAATCGGCAAAATTGTTGCCCAACAAACTGCCAAAATCCGTGATTAGTTTCCTCCAGCGCCTGCCTTCACTGTTGTGACTGACCTTGTGGACTGAAGCCTAAATACCGGCCCCAAGGCCTTGTCATTTGTTTGACGGAGAGGCTGGGCGTGTTTGTTTGCGTGCATGGCTTGTTCTTTCCATCCTGGAACAGCAGAAAGGAGGAAGCCGGGCTTCAAGGCCTCAACCGTTCGCTCTTCTCAAGACCTATTTTCAGACTCAGCCCCGAGGCATCGCACTTCCACATCCTGAGACTCAAGCTTGACTGACTGCAGCCACCACTGCTCCGTGACCCGGAGTCCGCTCGCTGCACTCGGAGAATGGGAGGAACCGGGGACCGTGTCGGGTCCTGAGACTTCCCGGAATAACAATAATAAAAATAGTGTTTGTTTATGTTCTCACACGGAGAATGACGAGGAAGTTTGGGATCAGGGAAGTGGGAAGAGTTCAGCTGGGAGTCAACAATCAAACTGGGGATGTAGAGTTATGCAAGCTGGAATAATTGCAACGAAAAGACATCACTTGATAGTGTGTAGAGAAGGGGTCGGCGACCTTTAACAATAAAATAGCCATCTAGGCTCAACTTCAACTGTTCAAAACCTAGAAGGAGCCGCACAGTTTTACTTTAGTCTTTAAGAAATTTGTATTTGTATTCATGACCTTCTCTTTTTAAAAAAAAAAAAATCATAAAAATTCATATGACAAAAGTAAAATATAAAAAGAAGCAAGAATCTCTCAAAATGTGATTTTTTGACATCTTTCAAAATAAAAGATGCTCTGTGTCCCAAACAGGATCTTTTCAGTGGAGCAAGTAACCAATGTTATGCAGCATTAGATAATATGTGCTTGTAAGTCATCAAAGATCAAACTTTTTACCAAAGTTTGCTTTACGTATTGTAACGTCCTGCTGGACGTAATAAAGAAGCGGAGAACTCATGAACTCAAATGGTTACTGTTGTACCACGCCACACACATCACAGAAAAGCAAACTTGCTCGTGTGTCATTCACTCACGCTTCACGCTCCTCCGCCCAAACCCACACTCATCCAATCACACTCATCCACTGACTGACAACGTTGGTCGCTACAATAAGAAATCTGTTCATTCTGGAGGTAGCGTTGAGCAAACGAGACGTCTTCAGGTCAACAGGGATGTAAAAACCTACAGTTTATCATCTCTGTGCACCTCAGCATCAATTAATAAATGTAACCAATTTAAATTAAATAAATGCTAATTAAGTAATCCGTGCTTTAAAAATTGCAATTTTATTTTTCTTTCATTTTTTCGTCCTTTTTTCCCTCTTTGTCCTTAGTAGTCTCACGCCTCGTTCCCTCTGGACGCAGAAGCGGCGCGGAGAGCGCGGCATCCGCTCTCTCCTGCAGGAGGTTTTTTTTTGTTTGTTTGTTTGTTTTTGGTGTCAATAAATGAATAACCTAAAAATATTACCCCATGTTTCTGGTAAAAAGAACTGCTCTCTGCCTCTCTCGTGTTGTTTTTTACACCCAAAACCCAGCCCCGCCCCCGCCTTGGAGTCGGCCCACTACGTTGATCTGTGGGCGCTGTTGCCATATTATGTTTATTTTCATCTCTACAGTCTGTTTAGATACAAAAACATGATCATATTTGTCTATCATGGTTATATTTTGAAACAGGACCGCGCCACTCCGGGCCTGGTGTGAACCAGGCGTTACACTACTGGGTTTTGTTATTTTAGTTTTGGGTAGTCTTAGTTTGCTGGCTTTGTTTATTTGTTTTCTTTAGCTAGTTTTGGTTAGGCAGCCATTAGCAGGGAGCTGGTGACTCAGACGGTCGACATGGCTGAGTCAGCAGTCTCCATGACTTATTTTATGTTCGACCGAGGAGCCACCAAGGTGAGATAAAAGATCCACATGTGGATCTGGAGCCGCAGGATAACTGAAGAGAGCTGTGATAGTCCAGAAATAACTCAATTTATCTGAATAAAACAGCACAAATTGGGACTTAAATATTCAAAGTGTACGATTTAAAAGACATTTGGACAGGAACATCAGTGGGACACGTCAGTGCATTTAATAAATGTTTCTTGGCTTTAATTTTAAACAGAGAAAGCTAATGTTTATTTGTTTTTAAACCAGTTGGTGTTTAAACATAATTTTAAAAAATAAAAAAAATTAATGGGAATTTGATTGCAAAATGAAATTATTTTTGTATATTTGGTTCGTCGTGTCTACCTGACCGGATGAACATTTTCTGTTGATCAGCCGCACAGTTTGGGATGTTTTCACCCCCTGCTGCGGAGCAGCTCTTAAACGAGATAAACCCAAAACTCTCCAAGCCGCTCCATCTAAAAAAGAAAAGAAAATCCCGCTTGATACCGGGTCGAGGCTCCTCACAGCCCTCACTTTGGCCCTTTGATGTTTTATTCACTGTTCCTGCTCCTGCTGGGCTGGACCGACGGACACAGAATTCAATAACAACATAGAAAACCATATTTGAGTAAAAATGGGACAAACTGAGAACCTGAACTTAACAGAAAACCAATAGGTGTAAGATAGGAGGATCTGTCCAAATGAAAGGAAATAATTAAGATTATAGAAAAAACTAAATAGAAAATAACCTGAACCTAAAGCATGAAATAATCCAAGAAGAAGATTTTGAGATTATTTGTGCAGAAAATGCAGGAAACATCTTAGGAGGAAAACTAGTAAATGAAATCAGTTTTGAACTCTCTCTACTATCACTAATCGTCATTTAAAGGGTAACCAAACAGGGTAGTTGGAGGCTGACTCCACCCACAGCCGAAATTTTGAAAAATCCAGTCACAGACAACCGGGCATTGTGAGAAACGGTGTTCTGACCGTTCTTATCCTTTGACGTGATGCTGATCAGAAATAACTGGCACTCAATGAAGGAAATCTGCATTTTTTTAAAAACTCTTTCTGAAACAATATTTTTTAAAATCCGTGGTTATGTGCGTCATTGCTGCCTTTAAAAGTTAACTTTAGTTTCATTTTTTAATGAATATAAAAAACATAACAGTAAAGTTCATACTAAGGAGGAGAGGCATATTAAAATTCACCAGAATGTTAAGGACTACCTCGACTTCCTGTTCTCGTTCAGTCTTGCTGCAGCTCAGAGTTCGCCTTCATCTTCAGCGGCCTTTTCCCCGCCCCCACCTGCAGCCGCCTGGTCTCGCCGACAATCCAGATGAGGTATCTCAAACGCACCTATTGACTGTGTATTTATTGGACGTATCAACCCCTCCCCTGTCGTGTTCCAAACAGAAGGTACCTGCTGGTTCCAATAAGTTAAAATCCCATTTATTGAGAAATGGACAGATTTTCTCACAATAATAATTAATCATTAGTTTCTGTCCAGTGAATTAATATGTCTATGGTTCCAACAGAATTGACTTTGATTGTTTTTTTGGTTTGGTGACGTCTTACTTGCTCGGTCCAGTGCTCACTATACAGTCGATGGACTTCCCATAATGTGGCCTTAAAGCCTCAAGGGAAAAGCATGACACACCTGTCCACTTAACAACCCTGTACAGGTGATTGAGGCTTTGTTTTTAAGAAGATAAAGCAACATTTTTCAAAATAAAAGTTGTGAATTTGCTCAGTGGCTGGGGACAGTCTGGATTCTTGATTGATCAAACTTGTGGCAGAACCTCGAACTGGACGAGCGTCCGTTCAGTTCCGGTAGAAACCGCGTCCCCTGCAGCCCATGTTCCTGGAAGCAGAAGCTTTTCTGCCGCCGGTGTCCGGTTCCTCATTCCAGTTGTAATATATTTGCTTCCAGCGCTCAGTCATTTAATGAGGCAGAGGAAATGCAGAAAGACATGAATCAGTAGTTTACTACAGAGAGTCGGTGTTGGTTTCACAGCAGTATCAGCACGGATCTGGACTGGTTGGAGTAATGCGCAGGTGAAGAATGCTCCACTTCTACCCCTGAGTGGAGATGAAAGCTGAGAAAATGAGCAAAAACACAGAGTTCATTGTTTGGAATGTGGCTCTTTCCAGCTAAAGTCTTAGCATTTCCAGTTTAGGACCGCGTTTTCCCAGAGACAACGCTGAGAAAGCAACACTTCTTTTTTTCCGAGTAACCGATGAAAAACTGCCACATTTTTGCATTTCCATAATGGCCCGTCTGTTCGGCCGTGACATACCCCCCCCCCAGCCGACGGATGACGGTGAAGCCGCCCTTGAAGGGAGCCTTGATCTCAAACATCCTCCCCGTCGAGGGCTGAGCCACATCATCAACACGTTAGCAAGTCGATGTTTCAGCAACTTCGATTTTCAAATGTCTCCAAAGAAATTCTCACGGACAGATCTTCCTTTAACACCTGAGGCCTCAACAACACAAAATCTGTAACATTCTGTAACTTTTCAACCGTTAACAACTCCAGCAGATTCTGAAGGAGAAAAGTGAACGATTATTTTAGCAGTCGACTAATCACAGATTTTTTTTTTATCAGGTCATGAAACAAAGTGAATTTTAAACACACATCTGAACCATCATTAGCTTTCAACTAATTAAAAACTAGAAAATTCACTCAATCATTATTCGCAAAAACGCTAATGTGAATGCTTTAAGCTGAATTTGGCAGCTGAAGATGCTAAAATTGATAGCTGAAAACATTGAAGCTAATAGCAAGCTAGAATATTAGTTAAATACCAAAATAGCCAAAATAATAAAAAAGCACAAGTTATCCAAAATAGCTAGCATGTAGCTGAAATATTAGCTAAACTCAAAATTAGCCAAAAAAAAAAAAGAAAAATCCTACAGTAGCCAAAAATTCTAGCATGTAGCTGAGATTTTAGCTAAAGTCCAAAACAGCCTAAAATACTAAAAGAAAAAAAAAAGAAAAGAAAAATTAAGTTAGCCAAAAGAGCTAGCATGCAGCTGAAACATTATCTTGATTCCAAAACAGCCTAAAACACAAAAAATCAGCTAGGATGTACATGAAATATGTGCTAAAATCCACAATTACCTCAAAAACAAACATGCCTAAATTAGCCAAAACAGCTAGCATGAAACTGAAATGGTAGCTAAACTCAAAATTAGCCTAAAAAAAAAGAAAAATCCTACATTAGCCAACAATTCTAGCATGTAGCTGAGATTTTAACTAAAGCCAAAAACAGCTTAAATACTAAAGAAAAAAAAAAAGAGATTACGTGAGCCAAAACTGCTAGTATGCAGCTGAAATATTATCTCGATTCCAAACCAGCCTAAAACACAAAAAAACAGGTAGGATGTAGCTGAAATATTCGCTAAAATCTACAATTACCTCAAAAACAAACATGCCTAAATTAGCCAAAATAGATAGTGTGTAGCTGAAATAGCCTAAAAAACCTTAATTAATGCCGAAATAGTCTAAAAAGCTAGAATAATGCCATTATGACTTTTAATTTTACAACACTCTGACTCCATATAAAATAAAGTGACGACTAATTGACTATTAAATTAGTCGTCGACTATTTAAATGGTCGATTAGTCATCAATTAGTTGACTAATCGTGGCGTGTTAACAATGAAAAAAAAATACAGTAAATCAAAGAACAAACACTGGAAGGTTAACCTTCTGTTTGATTTAGATCAGGGGTGGGCAAACTACGGCCCGGGGGCCATATACGGCCCCTTTAGCTACTTAATCTGGCCCTCCAAATTAAAATACATTGAATCAAAAGTCCTAATTATTGTCTTATTTTCGTTGTATTTCTGGTTTCTTCTCATGAATGATGTTGTTTCTCTGGCGCTCGTGTGTCAGAAGGTGATTTTTCGGATTTCTTTGAGTTCGCATTTTCCTCTGAAGAACATCAACCCAAAAAGAGAACAAAAATCAAAATTTAGAAATTAAAATTCCCCAATTTTCTGTTTTTTAACGAATATATTTGAATTGTAATCCCAATTAAAGCAGGTTTTTCTCTAAATTCCATGTTATCTTTTTAATTTATGAGGTTCATCACCAAATCACTCCTTCCATCTGCTCTTTGTCCGGCCCTTATGCCAAATTTTAGAACCCTTTCTGGCCCACAAATCAAAACGTTTGCCCACCCCTGATTTAGAGGGATACTGCTGTAGCTTGATTCATATTATCAACTATAATAACCGCCTGGAGCCTCACATGGATCAAAAAATGGAAATATTTGACCCCAAATGAGATTAAAACAGAAAAATCTCAGCATTGTTTAGTATTTTAAAAAATCTTCAAATTTGGAATCTTAACAGTTTATCTCAGCAGAATGAAAAAAAAAAGTGTTAAAAATCTAGTAAAACAAATGATTTTTTTTTTTTTTTTAACCAAACGGGGGGTGGGGGGTGTCTTTGGTTTGGTATTTGCCCCTAAATAAGATTTCCCAGAACTGTTGCTCAAATCAGCAGCATGTTGTCCCCCCCAGCGTCAAGCCGCCATTCCCGCCTGCTGGGAGATCCAGACTTACGGAAAGAAAGGTGTCGCAGGGAAAAAAAAAAAAAGAAGAAAAGTTAAGCTTCTAAGCGGGAACGGCACTACCTGTTCTCTGCACATGAAAGGGCCGAGGAGGAAACAGCGGGGGCAGTTTCTTTTTTGCCTCAGAGCTAAAGTCTCAAGTCTTGCAAGAGCAGCAAATAATAAATGAAGAATAAAGATTCTTAATTCTTTAGACGACGAGTCTTCAACTTTTAAAGATCTATTTTGAAATAATTTGTTTTTCACATGTTCTTGTGGCCTTTTTTTGACAATAGAGGATATATATTAAGACAATTTAGTTTAAAACTGTATTTCTGAGTATTTCTTTATTCAAATTGAAGTGAATTAATTTTAATCAATTATATTATATTAATTTTATTCAAAATGTATTTCCTCGTCTCATATCTGGCTCAAAACTTTCCGGCTGGTATTGCTCACCAATTTATTTGCACCGCAGATGTTGGTTTGGTGCTGTGAGTATGGAGCTAAATTGAGGACAATATTAGTTGAAACCCAAATAAATAGTTTGACCCCCAAAAAATTAAAATGTCTAAAACTTTTTGCTATTAGCTTCATTATTTTCTGCTTCAAGTGTTGAATTTTTTAGGTTTCAAAACAAAAAATTTTAATTTCAAAACTTTTTTTTTAAGTTTTACTTTTTTTTTTTTCCATTTTTGAGTCTGAAAATTTCAGTTTCAAAACTTTTGGCCCCGCTGTGGCGCATTGGGGAGGGGCTAACATTAGGTTTTAAGGAAGCTAAAAAGGACGTTTTTGATGTCAAAGGACAGTTTCGATGCTTGTAACACAATAAGGTGGCGCTCTGAACGGGCTAGAATAATGTTTTGGACGCGCGGTTTGCAAAACTCCGTTTTACACCCGTCTAGGGACAATTTCAGACTATGATAGTACAGACTAAACAGCCATTTTATGACCGTAATTATCACGGTTTTTCTGAGTCAGTGAATGCACCAGGACACCACCCTCGTTGATTTTGATTGGTCCTTCGTGTTAGCCCCGCCCCAACGCCCAACAATGACGGCAAAAGTTTTGAAACTGAAATTTTCAGATTTGAAAATTTAAAAAACAAAGAGTTTAAAGTAAAAAAAACAAAAAACCAAGAGACTAAAAAATAAGAATTTTGTGTTTTGAAACTTAAAAAATTGAACATTTTAAGATTAAAATAATTAAGTTTACTTTAGATTAGCAAAAAGTTTAGGAGATTTTTCTTTTTTTTTTTGGGTCAAACACCAATATTTTTTTATTTGGGTTTCAAACAATATTGGCCCCAATTTAGCTTCATTCTGTTAGGGACTGTAAGTTAGTGGAAGAGAGTGTAAAAAAAAAATGAATAAACGGCAACAGACCCATCCACAACCCAGAGGCGGATTCCTAGAGACTACATTTTTAGAAAACAACTTTTATTTTTAAAAATAATTATGAATAAAAACTGCATAATAATTAAAAAAAAAACATATCAAAAGATAATCGGAGTGGATCTTTAACAGTAAAAGAGCCTGTTTCTTACTGATAAAAACCTAGCAGGAACCACAAAGTTTTATTTTTATCCTTTTAGGAAAACTGAATACAGCTTTACCTTCATTAAGTTGTTAATTTTCCAATAAATATGAAATATATATATCTTTTTTTATTGAATAAAATCATAAATAAAAAGAAAACAAAACAATCATTTTAAATCAAACTTTAAAACTATTTTTACATTTGACAGAAGTTTGGGTGACTCCCTGTCAAAATAAAAGACTTCCTGTGCCAAAAATGTCGATTATTTTTGTCTTTTTTCCTATTTACTATTGCTGTTCACCTGACTTTATTGGTTTATGATCAATTAAAAAACTATGAAAATATTTCATAAATGTACATATATGTTGAAACAACTCTCATATGTGCTTTAACTTATCAAATAACCAGAGAAGGTTTAGCTGGGTATTCAAAATCTGTGAATTCTGAACAAAAAATAGGGTAAACAAAGCCTCTAGAAGATATTTTTAGTGGCACCACAGCTATAAATTAATAAACACAACTAATTTAAATACAATGTCTTTTAAAAACATGAATATTTTAATTTTCCTTAGCCTAACAGCCACTCTGGAGGGGTAAAAGAGACACATGTGGCCTCAGGTTGCAAGAGTGTCTTTTGTGCACTGGAGCTTCATTCGCGTTTGTGTGACGGGAGGCCTCATTACAGGTGTTAGGAGCCACAGATAACACACAAACACACACACACACTCAGAGAGGGTGGGAGCTGACGTGGGAAGGAGTAACGGCAAAATGAAGTCAAACCTCCACAACACCTGCGCCGCTGAAGTTTGTTGGGGTAAAACGTCAGCGCCGAGCAGACACTCCTCTGAGACTGTAGATAAACCAACACTTTGGTTTGATTTGCAAACTTTCTTAATCCAAGACGTTTGAATGAATTTGGCAGCTGAAGATGCTGAAATTGATAGCTAAAACCACTGAAGCTCATTGTGAGATAAAAAATTAGTTAAATGCCAAATTAGTTGAAAAATAAAAACCCTAAGTTTACCAAAACAGCTAGCATGTAGCTAAAATATTAGCTGAACTCCAAATTGGCCTAAAAAAACAGAAAAATCCCAAATTAGCCAAAACAACTAGCATGTAACTGTAATATTAGCTGAACTCAAAAATAGCCTAAAAAACAAAAAAGCCTAAATTTGCTCAAACAGATCATATGTAGCTTAAATATTAGCTAAAATATACTTAAAAAACTGATAGAAATACAAAATAAACCAAAATAGATAGCATGTAACTTAAATATTAGCTAAATTCCGAAAACAGCCTTATGAAAAAAAAATCCAAAAAAGCTTAATTTAGCCAAAATAGCTAGCATGTAGCTGAAATATTAACTAAATTCCAAAACAGCCTAAAAAATAAAAAAAAGAACAAGTTAGCCAAAACAACTAGTATGCTACTGAAATATTAGCTGAAAGAGAGAGATGCTAAAAAACAAAAGCCTAAAGTAATACTAGCTATGTAGCTTAATTGAGACTGATAAAATACCCTTAAACTGATGAATAAATCCCAAAATAAACCAAAATAGATAGCATGTAACTTAAATATTAGCTAAATTCCAAAACAGCCTTAAGAAAAAAAAAACGAAAAAGCTTTATTTAGCCAAAATAGCTAGCATGTAGCTGAAAAATAACTAAATTCCAAAACAGTCTAAAAAACGAGAAAAACAGCAGTAATTAGCCAAAACAACTAGCATGTGACTGAAATAATAGCTGAATAAAAAAAATAGCCTAAAAACAAAAAGCCTAAATTAGCCATAACAGCTAGTATGTAGCTTAAATATTAGCTAAATTCCAAAACAGCCTAAAAAAAACCACCAAAAAAGCCTAATTTAGCCAACACAGCTAGCACGCAGCTGAAATATTTGCAAAATTAAAAAAAATGCTTAAAAAACTTTAATAAATGCCAAAATAGACAAAAAAGCTTGCAGAATGCCATTATAACTTTCAACTTTACTACACTCTGACTCAATTTAACATAAAGTAACGACTAATCAACTATTAAATTAGTCATCTTAAAAAAAATAAAATAAAAATACAGATTTAAGAAAGCAAAAGTCAATTTTTATCCTCTCAGTTGGATTTTTTTCTCCTAAATATCAGAAGAAGGATAAGAAGAGCCTTCCTCAGATCTTTCGCTCCCTTAATGCAGTACATTTTATAAATAAAAGAAAAAAATCTCCTTCATCTCTGTAGGCGACCCAAATCCTCCGAGCTGCAGCGGCCAAAAAACACATTTAAAAAACAAATCCTAAAAACCAGGAGAAGATGGAGGTCCTCCAGCGCTTCACATTTTGTTCTTGAGCCTCACAGAAGAATCAAAATAAAACATTTCACAGAGCAGACACAGGTCCAAACGTCTGCAGACACAATATGAAATGTTTGTCTAATGCGGCGTCGTCACAACAAACGAGTGAGACGCTCCGAGGCCGCCCGTTATCTCAGATGTTTGTGCAGAGAGAATCAGCTGGAATGATAAAGAACTGGCTTCAAATGCACGTATGTACAAGACAAATATACAGCTCTCATGATATAGAATTAAAAGCTCATTTTTGGTGTGTAGAAAAGTTTAAATGAGGTTTCTTAGTGTTGATGATCAAAATATTCAGAAAATCTCAGGAGTCGGCAGCTCACTTTATTTATTTAGATTTAAAGGAAATTTAAAGACCCGCTTCAATGCAAAAATTTTAATTTTGGTGTTTTTGACTCGTTTTATATGAAAAAAGTTGCATTTCTGAGAATTTATTTATTCAAAAAAAAAAAACATTTGAAAAAGAGCTTAGAAAACAAACACCCTGCTCCGCTCGAGTCACAACGGGGAGGGGAAGGGGTGGCGGGTTGCATGGCACACAACCAAATTCTAATGAACTAGTCCAAGAATTTTTTTTATTTTGCCAAAAAATGGCAAAATCATGAAGAAAATTAGAAAAACGTTGATCAAAATACGACTGAAGACGATCTTTTTAAGTTTTTTCCAAAGGTTAAAATATCTTAACCAGCCAAATAAATGTCAAAACTGCATTGATAAAATCAAATAATTCTTAAAAATTCAACTGGACCCAGTTTGTTAGCTTGAAGATGTTTCATCGCTCGGGTGAGAAGTTAAAAGTCTTAAAGCTAAAGAACATCTGAAGTTGTTCATTGTTTTATGGAGTGATTTTTGTGTTACCATATTGTAAGCAAAATTGAATTAAACGTTTGATGGAAGGGAAAAAGCCCAACACGGTTCGGTTTAAATTTTTTTTTACATTTTTTTTTATTTGCACCCTCTAAACTAGTTTTTTAAAATGTATCTTTTTTTTATTAGGGACTTTTTGGGTCACCATATTGCAAACAAAAGTCACAGTTTTGAGATCAAACTTTTTGAAAATTCAAAAATCACTTCTCGCATCTAAAAATGCTTGTTTGCTATTTTTTTTTTAAGAAAAAAAATGTTTTAAATGCAAAACACTTTTTTTAAATTAAAAAATATGTTTCAAGGCAAATATTAAAATATTTTATTTGCAAGACTTTACATTTTGTTTGCAAATTAGAAAATTTTGATATAAAAACTGTGACTTTTTCTTGCAATATGGTGGCACAAAAATCACTCCATATTTTTATTTTACCTGCATGCTCATCGTTTTACCTCAAAAACTGAGTTTCCTTAATGGAATTAAACGTTTGATGGAGGGGAAAAAGTCTGTCACGGTAGAGTTTAATTTTTTTTTTAAACGATTTTTTTATTTGCACCATCTAAACTAGTTTTTTAAAATGTATCTTTTTTTTTTAAATAGTGATTTTTGTGCCACCATATTGCAAGCAAAAGTCAGTTTTGAGATCAAAATTTTCTAAGTTTAAAAAAATCACTCCCCGCAATTTAAAAATGTTCGCCATTTTTTTAAGATAAAAAAAAAGTTTGCAAACGCAAAAATATTTTTTGCATGTAAAATTTTTTTTAAAAATTTAATATTTTATTTGCAACATTTTACATTTTGTTTGCAAACTAAAACATTTTGATATAAAAACTGTGACTTTTTCTTGCAATATGGTGGCACAAAAATCCCTCCATATTTTTATTTTACCTGCACGCTCATCGTTTTACCTCAAAAACTGAGTTTCCTTAATGGAATTAAACGTTTGATGGAGGGGAAAAAGTCTGTCACGGTCCAGTTTAATTTTTTTTTTAAACAAATTTTTTATTTGCACCATCTAAACTAGTTTTTTGAAACTTATCTTTTTTTTTTTTTTTTTTTTAAATAGTGATTTTTTGTGCCACCATATTCCAAGCAAAGGTCAGTTTTGAGATCAAAATTTTCAAAGTTTAAAAAAAATCACTCCCCGCAATTTAAAAATGTTTGCCATTTTTTTAAGATAAAAAAAAGTTTGCAAACGCAAAAATATTTTTTGCAAGTAAAATATACATTTTCAAGGCAAATATTACATATTTTATTTGCAAATTAGAAGATTTTGATATAAAAACTGACTTTTTCTTGCAATATGGTGGAACAAAGATTTTTTTTTACGTGCACGCTCATTTTTTAATCTCAAAAACTGAGTTTCCTTAATGAAATTAAACATTTTTGATGGAGGGGAAAAAGCCCACCACCGATGATGTGATGAGAGCTGCAGATCTCACAGCAGGACGGATTCAACCAGGAGATTCGCAGCTCTTACACCAACTCATCTGCTCTCGTGGTCGGTTCGAGAAGACTAAACATACAGCGGGCCGAGTCTCTGCTCGGACGAGCCGCTCGTCTCCACGAGTTTGCTTCAACATTCTAGATCTAAACTTCATCCAGATGCAGTTCCACTGACAGAGCCCGACTGCAGGTCATTTCTGCAGCTGGCTGCAACCATCTCTGTCCTCACAGAACTTTCCAAATAAGATTTCTGGACCGCCGCCGATCGGGGTCAAAGGGGTCGGCTCACAGAGCAGGAGTGCCCCACAGTGGCAGAGGAGCTTTAATGAGAACTGAACATTTCCTCATAAACACCTGAAAACCAGCAAATATTAAAGAACAGAGAAGTTGGAGTCGTGTTCAGACAGAACGTCTACCATAACCGTGTTTTTATTAAAAGAACACCAAACACTGAGCTGAGGACTTACAGAGCCTTTCTCCGGGCTGACTCCGTGACCCTCAGATTGAACCTCCTGATACCGTCTATATTAGCTCACATGTTTAGAGGTCTTACTGGGTTAATCCAATAAAGTCGACGATGGAAAGTTCATAACGGCGGCTCGTTTAGACACAGCGGGAAGACGTCGGGCTCTCTATGCGGACTACGAGAAGAGGGATTTACATCTGCGCCGCTCCCCCTGAGCTCCAACAGCTAATTCTTTACATTAGTTTATGTCCTGCTAGGCTTCAATAGAAGCCGGACTTCAAAGAAAGTTCACAAAAGTGCGAGTACTTTCCTCCTTCATTGTGACTTGTTTTTGACAGGAGTCAGTTGGACTAAAAGGAGTTGTGGGTCGTCATCATCTGAGCCTGGGGAAGATTCTGATGAAGAGGATCATGCTGATGAAGGTGAAGGACACCAGGATGAGCATTATCCACAGCAGCCAGTTCACAGACTTCTTGGTGTGCTGCTCCAAACGCTCCGATTCCGTTTTCAGCTTCTCGAAATTCTGGTCCGCCTGACGCATGGACTGGCTGAGAGTCTGTCAGAGGACACAAGAGGACAGGATGGGTATTTCTGAGGTTCTGCTGCCCCCTTGTGGACAGATGAAGCCAAAGCAAAAAAATAAATAATAAACAGATTTTCAGTATTTGTCATTTTTAAATGATTTGTTTGCTCTAAAAAAACAACAACCGTGATGTATAGCGACATCCTCCTGATTCTGTTCATTTTTTTAATGATTAACAGCAGTATTTAAAATCAAAAACGTAAAAACAAATAAGGTTTTATTATGCAATAAATCATTTTTTCTTGCCACTGTTTGAAATACTTAATAGTAGTCGCATGACCTGCAATAATGCTAGTGTAAATGCAGATGTTGAAGGTTTTTGCTGAAAATGTTGATGCAGTTTATTTTAAATTGCTGAGGGGATTTGCTGAAAATGCAAAAGCTATTTGCAAAATGCAAAATTTGTCAAAAGAATGAACATTTTATTAAAGAACTATGAAAGAGTGTTAAAGTTGACGTAAATTTATGAACATTTTAAAGTTAAATTCGGTAAAAAACGACTCTTATACCATGTCAATTTTGCAAAAATATTTAGTGTGTTGCTTAAATATGAGCTTAACTCCAAATTAGCCCAAAAAACTAGCAAATTAGCGAGAAAAAAAATAGCTAGCATAATGCTTAAATACTAGCTGAGCTCAAAACTAGCGTAAATTTCCTCAGTAAATTTGTCAAATGCATTAGCATGTTGCTAAAATATTAGCTAAAATTAGCATAAAAACCTCAGTAGACAAATTAGGCAAAAACGTTAGCATTTTGCTAAAATAATAGCTAAACTGTAAAATAGCCTCAGTAAATGCCAAATTAGCAAAAATAGCCATAACATTGATTAATTACAAGCTAAACTCCAAAATAGCCAAAAATTCCTTAGTGAACTGTATTACCGTAGTCACAAAGAATAACATGTTGCCAAAATAGAAGCTAAACTCTAAATTAGCTTGAAAAACCTCAGTAGATGCCAAATTAGCAAAAATAGCTAGAAGAACATCGATTAATTACTAGCTAAACTCCAAAATAGCCTAAAAATCCATAGTAAACTCCATTTGTCACAGACGTTAGCATGTTGCTAAAATAGAAGCTAAACAAAAAAAGCACCAGTCGATAAAAAATTAGCCAAAACCGTTAGCATGTTGCTAAAATATTATTATATTATTAATATATTTAAAGGCTTTTTGGTAATCTCCTTAATTTTTTAGAAATTTAAGACGTTTTCATTCATTTCATATTTCTATTTTGCTCAATATTTCAAAAACTTTATGAAAATACAAGCAGTAATGTCATATTCAGACACACTAAAGGCCTTATTTATATTGGTTGCACATTGATTCAAGTTTATGCAATTAAAGTCTCAAATCTGATCCCTAAACGAAAAAAACTGTGTTTTTAACATGTTCTTGCTGCATTTTTCTCATGATAAAGGACACTTAAAGAAAATCTCCAAACTCTGGAACTCTCTCCACCCTGACATCAAAATCATATGTTTTTTCTAAATTTCTAAAATTTCCTCAGCTGTTACTTAATTTTAAATCTATTTTTATTCAAATGTATGATTTTATTTGTGTTTTAACTCACTTGTTTAATGTCCTTGAGCGTTCTGAAAATAAAATGTTTTATTTTTGTTACTAAAATTAAGCTTAAAATTGTATTTCTGAGTATTTTTGGATTTAAATCTGATGAAAAAAAATTCAGTTTGAGGATCGCATTAGTAATATAGAAAATACACTGGGAACAGTAACTTCTGCCACTCTACAGATGTCCTAGAATATTAAAGTTTTTTTTTTTCGTCTTGGTCAAAATCAAAAATAAAAGACCACTGGGAACACTTTTAAAATGGATACAAAATATGATTGAGTAGGACTTTACAGGGTTAATTTTCCTGTAATTTAAAGAATCTTTTAACCTAATTTTGTGTATAAAATGATCTTTTAGTTGGCTTCAAATTCACTGAAAAAGAGAAAAATCCCACGCATTTGATTTTGCTGCACGTTTGTGACCCTCATGAACGTGCGGATCCTCGTCCAATCACCTGGTTATCCTGTTTGATGATGTTCTGCGCCGCCAGACTGTTGTTCTTCAGGTTCCTGGCCAGGTTGAGCATGTCCTCCGCCAGCTTCTCCTGAAGGTTGTGGTGGTGCTGCAGGACGGCGTCCAGCTCGGCGGCAGACTGACGCTCATCCAGAGGGAGTCCTCTGCGTGGTTTCCAAACCCAAGTGTGAGACGTTTCAAGGAATAATAGGAAAGAGTCTGACAGAAAAGACTTGAAGTTTACCTTCTGTTTCTCAAATCTGTGCCTGACGCTCCTGAAGGTAAAAAAAGGAGTAAGATATATTAAAATGATTCAAATGAGAAAATATTTATGTCTGTAAAGATGCTAACCTCCACCTGACGACTTCTGCTGTGACACAAAAGAGCAGCTTGTAAGTAACAGAAACAAGACAATAGAAAGCAAACCAAGCGGGTGAGGGTCGCCGCACCGTGCCGAGCAGCTCGTCCCTCATCTCCCCCGTGCATCTGGCCTTCGTCTGCATGTGGACCATCTTCGTTGCAGAAATCCTCTCGTTCGCCACGGTGGGAGTCCGACCGGGAGCCAGGAACTGATTCGCTAAAGCCTTTTCTGTCGGCGAAGACTGTGAAACGACACAGAAACCTTTCAGGAGCATCGCGACGAACCACAAACGAACTCCTCCGTGTAGATGACTGCAAAGTTAAGACTCACCAGCTTCTCAGCCTCCAGAAGCCCCTTTAAAAAATCCACTTTTTTGATGTACTCAGTCAGGATCTCTGGGGTGGGTTTGCTGAATAAAGACACAAACTGCCGATAATTAGAAACAAAAAATATTCTGACTAAAACTGGTCCTTCACATAAGAGTACAAAAAAACAAAGTGACTTTACCTGGGGCTTTTCTTTAGAGCCATCAGCATCTCCTCCAGAGCACCAACGTACTAAAATAACAGAGATTTATTCTGTAACTTAACTTTAAAAACTGCATTTGTGTTATATCTTAAATCTGTGAAAAACAGTAAAGATAAAAAAAAATATCGTTTTGGGAAATAAAAAAATAGAAGAGGTAAATATGGACAAAATATTGAATGGTTTATATTTGCAGGAGTTTTGATGTTTTTATCATTATAGAAGACTTTGCAAATGAGGAGAAAATTCCCAGAATTCTGCTTTTCAGGTCTCTTAGACTTTCATATTTGATCTGTAAGTCGTGTTGTTCAAAAATTCAGGTTAATGTTCTGAAAAATTAAGCGTTGAAGCAAAAAAAGTACAATAACTCAATGTAATTTTGGCAGATACTAAATTCTCAACTATTTAATATGACCCACAACAACTGTAATCAATTATTTTGATAAAAATCCTTAATATTATTTTATTTTTCTTGTAATTCTAGTGTCTACCCATAAATTAGCTTTTGTTAAGGAGCAGACAGCGATTCTGCATTCAAAGTAATGTTGTTTTTCCGATGTCCATGTGATTTCTGAGTCATTTTCCCCAATCACCACATGACTTTTTCCATGCATTTTTCCCTGACGGACAGTGCAATTGGTGCTAAAATGAGAATAAAAGTCAGGGTTTTGACATAAACACTCAAAAATGTTCCATTTTGACATATAGATGTCCAAAAAAATAAATAACTAAAGTATGTTTTCATCCATATTCCTTGTTATTTTTTTCTCTTAAGATAATCTTCACAGATTTGCAAATGGTCTGGTCCTTCTGTCATTTTTTTTGGCCTAAAAAGGTCAAAAGGTGTGCCCACCGTGGTGCAGAAGATCAGCCAATCATCCTGGATTGTGGATTTTCGTATCTCATCACAAAAACATCAAATTTTCCCTTTTTTTTGAGGTCACATCTCTAAAGTTTTCAGGACATTATCAACCTAAATTCTCCACCAGAACTCAAGAAGCTACTGGAGCAGCGAACTCGATTAACCTTTAAAATCCAGAGACCAGAACTCTGAGACAACTTTCACACAACCTCAGAAAAATAATACATTTGTAAAAAAGACACAAAGAGGACTGTCCAGCACTGAAGTAGGAAGCATAGGAAAAGGAGAAATCATCCAAATAAGATGTTTTTAGGACATGATTTTGATGTTCAGTTTTTGAAGGCAACGACTACAGAAAATAACGATTTCAAATGTATAGATAAATAAATAAATAAATAGAGGTAGATAAACATATCTACATTTGTTATAAATAAGGAATAAAGGAAGCACTAGTTTAACAGATAAGAGACTCCCTGAATATTTTAACATGGATAAATTACTCAAATATCACTATGTCCAGGAGCTCATACACAATATATATATCATTAACTTAAAGATTTATTTTAAAGTAAAAGAAAAATCATATTAAACGAACGTAATTTAGTCAATCGCTTCCAGAAACTACAGCTCAAAGAAACCAGTCTGGTTTTAGTGACGACGTGGCTAACAGCGGCTAATGCTAACAGCTGCACAGCTAATCACAACAGCGCTCAAAATTAACTTCCGGTGAGAAAACAGCCCATAATGTCAGACTTTATTACCTTCTCCAGTCTCCATTCCGTCTCTCCCCGCTTCTCAGACGCGATAGATTCACAGCGAGACAACAATCGGATGAAATTAATCTCCAATCTCGAAGCCATGTTTGACGCTGACACTCGGTCGCGGAAATACGACGTCACGAGTAGAGCGGTTGAGAGGGGTGCTTTATTTTGAAAAGTAAATTCGAAATTCTCCAAATCTCTACCCACCTTATTCCTGGGGCCTCTGATGTAAAACGGGTTATGGGGGCAACTTCCGGTATAGCAACCGGAAGTCACACAGCGCTATTTGTTTCCATTGAAAGTTGGCGATTTTGTTAGCTTTAGCGGTGCATAGAAACTTTAGAAGCGTGTTTTACTTAATCCCTCAAAAGTTTCAAAAATAGCTTTACGCAGCTCATGGTTGTTCTAACACCCAAACTAATTTAAATTTGTGGCTTAAGGAGCGTTGTGTGGAACATGGGCCGCTGACGAAGAGGGAGTGCAGCTGCCCTCCTCGGTACAGATTTTACCGTCCATCGGGCGAGGATGAAGTCAGAAGGATTTGGCTCCAAATGTAAATCTTAAGAAGCCACTTAAGACTTTACATGTATGTTCGTTTCATTTTGTGGATAAAGTACCCCGGAGGAAAATCCGTATCCGACGTTCTGGTTGGGTTACTCCAGACCACCAGAGAAGAAGAGACGCCGGGTACTGCAGAGACCTGACAGCGCGGTGAATTTGCTGCAGCGTCACAAGAACAGGGACGATATTTTCTGTGTAATTGCTGCATCTCCTGGTATTAACTATTAAAAAATTACTGATGTTTAAACCACAGCTGACTTTGTCAAAACATGAAACGGGCTAAAGCTACACCGCGCGATGCAACCCTCATTGGCTCTCGCATCATGTAAACACAAGCACGTAAAACGATAAGGTTACAATTGATCAGCACTGTGTTGTAACTCCAGCAGAAATAATCATGTATGAAGGTATTGATATGTCTCGGAGCTTTAAGATTGTTCAGAGCTTCACCATCTGCCGCAACCGGACTGAGAAAGTAGCTAAAAATGCTACTATATGTTATGTTTGGACATTTTTTAAGGTCATCCTTCAATTTTAACAGGCACCGGAATTGTTACGTCGCCTCTTTAAAGACATGACAGCTGGTGTTTCCACATTTATATGTAGTTATAGATCCAAAACAAGGGGGATTGCGCTGTCGGCTCTACAGTTGTAATGTAAATAAATGCTACTTCCGGCGTCTACAGGAAGTATCACACATAATTCACGCAAAGGCTCATGGGGCATAGGAATAAGGTGGACAGATTTAAAACATTTTTGATACTATTAACTACTTTGCTGCTCTGAAAAAAATATCAGTGAGTATAAAAATTATTATAGATTATTTCAGATGGAATAGATATCTCAGCGTTGCACAATTATAACATATTTATTTATACTCAGCTGTGCTTTAATTTGCAATCAAGTTTACAAGTTTTAATATATTTAGGTCTTTTAGAAAAAAGGATAACATTTGGAGCTTATTTTAAATTTACTTGAGTATATAGGAAGCTTATCAAGTGAACTCTTCTGATAAAATTGGAATATTTTAAGTTTCATATACATAGATAGTACATAGAAAGTATACTGCATCACGTGTAGTATAATTAGTAGTATAGTATGTTTGTAGTACACTTCAGTAGACTATGTTTTGCTATGCACAGTGCTAAAATATATATTTTTAATAAGTCAAATTATATACAAAGTAATGAACTGGTAAGTAACCATTTTCAGTAACTCTAGAGTGCAACATTTATATTTAAAATGTACATAGTACAAAAGACAAATATGGATTTATAACTCATAAGTTATTCATCTTTATTGTGACTTTTTTCCAAGTTTTTGCAGAAAAACTACAAGAGAAACTTTCAGCTGCAATAGATGTTTGACTGTTCAAATAAATATAAATGTCTAATGTTTTTAGAGAAATGATGGTAAAAGATTGAAATCGGTGGTGTATTGTTGTTTCTTCATACTAAATTTATATATATTTTTTTATTTAGATGCTACTGAATGTTAGAAAAAAATCAGGAGGAAAGCTCAATGAAAAATGATAGAAAATGCCATGTTTGACTTGGCTTTCTTACAGGATTTGACACGGGGTGTATTTTATTTTGAAAGGAACTTGCATGTGTCAAAAGTAAAAAGTCAGTTAAAATGAACAAATATAGAAACATAAAAACGTATAATTCAATTAATGCAATATTTTAAAGTTTCATGTTGTAAATAAATGATTTAATGGCCACAAAAACATAAATAAAGTATATTTTTCTAGACATTGAGGTGAGGCTTTGTGGCTCTGGCTGAGTTTGGTCACTAAGAAAATGGTCTGACTACAGTTGTTGAACACTAAAAACCTTTGATAGTGAATCAATCAATGCCTTACCTGAACTCAACTGTTTGCATTGACCTGCGATATCTTCACCGCCTTCTTTTACTTTGAAAATAATTGAAATTGAAGCAAAAATCTGAAAACACCTACCAAAAATCAAAAAATGTAACTCAAACATTTAAAAAATCCTTTCTCTTATACAAAACACTTTTATACACTAATGCAAATCAAAATACCCCAAAATGATAAAACATAGGTTGAACTGAGGGATTATAGAAAATCAGTGAACTGCTACTTATCAAGCTCTCTACTATTTTTCCAAACAACTTTATAAATGTAAATGATCTGGAGCTATGAGTTGTGCTCCAGCCATCAACTGTGCTGTCACTGGAGGTTGTGATAAATAAAGCTACTGACAATTGTCGTCAATTAATTTCTCTTTAGATATGAAGCAAAGTCAGTCATTGTGGAAAACTGCAATTCAAAACTCTCTTCTGCACCAAAGGAAGAACCTAAAAAACTGAAAAAGTTTCAAATATCATCCAAGCACTGCACTACACTTTGGAGATAAATGCAGGGAAGCAGGTCTGAGGGGAGGAGCAGTGATGCTGATGTTGATGAAATGATGCTGAGGTTGGAGCTAACAGGAGGAGGTTGATGGATGAGGTCATGGGTGTGTTGAGGACAGGGGGCTCCATTCCTGTTCGGAAATCTTCTAATTGGCTGGACACACCTGATTCAGGTAATCAATCATGGATGGAGGGGGCAATGACAGCTGGACAAAAAAAAAGCAGACACAGCAATCCTTAAGTTCTCCACCCTGAGGTTGAATGAAGGAGGATGAGTTGATGTGGTGATCAGGTCATGCGCAAACTGGATATAAAGCACACATCATTTGCTTTAAAGTAACTAAAAACTAGGACTATAGCATTACCTGCAATAATGCTGATGTTAATGCTGTAAGATGAAAAAAAAAGTGAACTAAAATATTAGTTAAATGCCAAATTAGCCTCAAAAACTGAAAAAAAAAATCCTGATTTAGCCAAAATAGATAGCACGTAGCATCTCCAAATACCCTAGTCCATTATTGATGTTTTTGTGTCTTATTTGTGTGTGTTCAGTCTATGTGTGTGTTGTTAAATTTTGTTATTGTCACCAACCATTTCTCTCATTTGGATCGTTAACATACCCACATTTTTTTTTTTTTTTTTGGTGAAACACAGTGGGCCCAGTACACGACCTTGTGGGACGCCAGGATTAATGCTCAAAGTTAATGCATGATTGTTCCAGAGTTTTATTGTGTTTAGTTAGTAAAACTAAATAATTTGTCAACTTTTAACATTAATTCTGGCGTACCACAAGGTCGTCTACTGGGTACACTCTAAGTTAAAAACTCATCTTTTCTCCTTCAGAATCTGCTGGTATTATAACAATTAAAAAATGACATTAAATCAAAGAAGATAAACACTGGAGCTCTGGTGTTAAAGGATCTTCTCAGATATCTCCATCTGAATCCAGAAATCTCCTCTTTTCTTCTCAAAATTCTATGTTTCAAAGAAAAGACAAAACGCTGGACATTACAAGCATCATCTGTATTTTCTTGTTAATACTAACAACAGCTGGAATCATTCAGTCTCAGACATTCACTGATAAGACGCCAGAACGCCGTCCTTAAAACCCAAACAGAATTCAGCAGTCACAGGAAGCATTAGTATTACATTTCGTACAACGTTGGCCAGAGTTGTGCTTCGGCAGAACGCGATCCGTCGTTCGCTCGTTCGTTCGGGGGAGAGGCAGCGCTCTGGAAGCGTTTTTAAAGGTACGGCGGCGAGTCGTGGCTGGAGTTGTTTTTGTTTCCGTGGAGAAAGTGGCGTGTGCTGCTCCCGTTTCCCTTTGCCATCTAAAAGCTGTGACATCTGAAGCTAAAAGAAGAAGGTTTGTCCTCCAGCTGGTCGCCGTAAAAAGTTTTCAAAGAGCTCCTTCTCCCGTAGCATTATGGGAAATGTTCTCAACTGGATGTAAAAGGCACTAACTAGCCGTTCGGTGAGCATTTTTGCTCCTTAAAAATGAAAAAAAAAAAAGTGCAAATGAAAGCTGCAATCATTTTTTCAATTTAGCACAAGTAAAAAAATGAAAACAACAAACTGCAGAAGATGCAGCTCCGGGTTCAGTTCAGTTCAGTAAACCAAAACATTTTCAAATGTTAGCAAAGGTGCTCAGCAACAACTTGTCCAGTTATTTTTTTTTTATCAAAAGACTTTCAACAAGTTTACATCCACTTTTTTTAAAGTCAACTTGAGTTAGTTGTGGAAGAACACGTGCGTGTGCACAAACACACACAGCTCCTGTGACAGTCCTCTCTGTTTGGATGGTCAGACATCTTCGTCCATGTACGGTATGTCTGGGTCAGAAAAGCGTCTCTGGCCTGCTGAGGTACCTATCTTGAGATGCTGAAGCGGAGGAGACGGTGTAACCATGGAGATGGAGGTGGAGGAGGAGGAAGCCGAAGGCGGGCAGGAGGAGAAACTCCTGAACTGGTCGCACTCGGAGCTGTCGATGAACAGCGAGCGCGTGCTGTCTTTGCGGCGGGCGGGGTTTTCTCTCTTCCTGACCAAATTGGGAAATGAAATCCTTCCAGGCGGGGAGCCGGTCTGAGCCGGACCCGAGCCCGGCGGCGGCGGCGGCTGGGAGTGCACGCCGGGGGGCAGTTTGACGGTGTCTGGGATGACGGGGCTGCGGCGGTGCAGCTGGAGCCTGACGGAGGACTTTGAGGACTCGGAGGTCGTGGAGGCGCAGCTCGACAGGGAGGAGGTGGAGCTGGAAGGAGTGAGGCTTCCTGGATGTTTGGACCTCTGGGTGAGATCTAAAGGTCTGGTGGGGAAAACGGGTCTGTGTCTCCTGATCTGGAGGCCACTCCGACCTAAAACGGAGAAAAACAGGAAAACACGAAATCAAAACGAGGAGGAGGAACTTGTTGAGCTCCTTTATCCACACAGAGGTGCTGAGAAGGTGATAACAAACTGAAGATCATGCAACCATGTTATCCTAGAGAAAAGAATCTCAAGCATGGTTCTAAATGTTCTAATGGATTATTGGAGCATGCGTCCTGTGCCACACCAAACCACATGCACACCAACAGCGCTGCAGTTCCTCCAACCTGCTTTGTTAACAGAGCAGACATCAGCGCCCAACATCCCCATCACTGGTCCAGACCTGTACCACAAAAGACAGCAAGGGCCCAACCCAGTGGCCCGGCAGCGCAGTCAGAAACCCACAGACGAGTGACAGGAACAGGTAGAAGGAGGGAGAGTCCAGATGCGCTTCGACACTGACCGTCGGGGTCCGAGCCGTGGGCCGCACGCTGCTGCTCGTCCAGAAGGCTCTCTGAGCTCAGCGAGGCTTCAGAGTCCAAGTTCTCCTGGTCAGAACCGGGCTGATCCATCTCTGGCAGTCTGCAGGCCAGGTCGTCTCTGAGGACACACCGAACGTGAGTCAATAAGGGTCGAGGATCGCACGCGATAAGGCTAAGAGAAGAGCCGCTTTACTTCTCGTGTCTGATGGACTTGATGCGTTCCACCAGGCTCTTCTCAGCCTCCGTGTCCGAGTCCAGCGGCTCGTTTTCCGGAACCACGGTGAGATCCGAGGTCACCTTCTCGTGCATCTGAACAGGACACAGCGTCTCACATCAGAACATTCACGCGTCACCTCTTCAAAAACCAGGAAACCCCCCAAAAACACCCAACATTAGTAACACGATTACCCAAATCTGAACCAGAAACTGTTAGTCAGCTGATGAAAGCAGAGTGGGTGGAGCCTCTCGTCATGCATCTTTGTGAACAGCCGTTTATATAATAGAAAAGGTGAACAGTGGATGATCTCCCATCTTACTACATCTACCAATCACATCATCACAAACTAATGGATGAGTTTAAAATATGAGTAAGAGACAGAACTGCAGCGAACGATCCGAACACAGAGATGCGTCCGTCACATGCACTCATACAGCTGCTGTGTGGGAGGAGCATCCGGATCTTAATGACCCACTCCAATAAAAATTAACGTTAATGTTTGTGAGGCAGCAAAGTCTTCCTTCTTCATTCCATTCTGATGAATTCGCTTGAAGACAATCAGATTCATAAATGTTTTCATTTTCCTCGTCTGAGCTGGCATCTGGCTCAGAACTGCACAGCTGGATAGTTTGGATACGGTTTCCCATTTTTTTCTACTCTAATGTTAGCTTGGGCTTGTGGGGTGCTAGTGGGAGAGAGAGTAATCAAAGGGCTGATGGGAAAATTAGCGGAGCTAACAGTTAAAAGACCTCTGGGAACACTTTTGTAGAAAAGAAAAACATAGTTTCTTGCAGTTCTACTGAGGCTTGAATGACCGCCTTAAGAGACGTCATGAAAATGGAACGTACCATTGTCATGCGGGGGAAGTATTTGTAAGGATAATGGGAGTTAAATGTACTTATGACATACGGGTGATACTGTCGTATGTCATAAATACACCACCTTAGTAGTTTTTAGTGAGGTTGAAGTACTGGCTCTTTACTGAGCGTGCATCAACGCTTCAACGGGTGATCCGTAGACGGACAACGCTCCGTCTAATTTCCTCATTTCTGCGAGTACTAATCACGTGAAAAGCACTACTTAGGAAGTCTGTTGGATTCCTTCCCCCTAACTTACCCTTGAGGAGTGTTGTGTAAGTGTTTGCTATGACCGGTCGCCCGCAGCATGCCCATAGAAAAAAAAAAACATGCACGAATATTTTCAATCTACGGCACTTGTGTCAAAGTCAGGGCCCGGGGGCCGGATTCGGCCCGCGAGGTAACTCTATCCGGCCCTCCAGATTATTGTTGACATATTGAAGCAACACGACGATCATGGAGGCTGAGGGATCAATTCTGGCTTTCTTTATTAAACGTAGTAAATAATATTCCTGCTTGTTATTCATATTTAAGTTAAAATTGTTACGTTTTATATGATATTTTTTACGGGCCACCATCGCTGCACGTGTAGGTTTGACAATTTTTTTGACTGTATCCACACGTGAGGGTAGCTGTGACGGAACTGGAGTGGGGGCCAAACTGAAAGAATTTAACCATTTGACTACCCAAAAAAGAAGAAAAAAAGAAGAAAATATTTTTCTTGCTGCTTATTCCCCCTAAAGAGACATCAAAGTTAAAAAAAATAATTGAAGTGAAAAACATTTATTTTTTTCTAAAAATTCACATCTGGCGCACAATTAGACTGTTTTTTTAACTTAAGTTTTTAAGAGTAAAATTTTGTGGTTAGTAACAGGTGCTCACCAGATAACTGAAAAAAAAACAATGTTTTTTCTCAAATTTGAAGTTACTATCAGGTGCGCACCAGTTGGTACCAGAAAAAAAAGATATGTTTTTTTAAATTTTTGGGGAAAAAAATATCTTTTTGAATTCAAATTTTTGTTCCTTCAGTGTCCCTTCAGGGCCTCCGTACCTTGGGGAGTGATACACACATTCATTATTATTAAAAACATGTTTTCTGAATGTGCCCCATCATTTGGTTGAGCAGGCAGTTAAAGGGTTAAGTGGTAAATTCTGACATCCCTTTTTCTCTTACATTTTTTTAATATAATTTTTGTTTTTGAAGATTAAATTCTTCCTGATGCACTTTGTTGATTTGGGCATCCTGAGTATTTTTGATATAAATAGAAATATCTCAAGTTGAAACATGTCCTTTATGTTTTTTTTTTTTTAAACAGGCCTCAATGAACTAATGTAACGAATAAGCCTCTGCTGTGTTTTACTTTGTTTTTTTGTGTTTTTACTCTGTTATAAATCTGTTTCTACTGTCTTGGTTTTATATTTGATCTGTTAGTATTCTTGGTGTTTTAATGTACAGCACTTTGTAGCAGTCTGGCTGTGTTAAAACGCTTTATAAATAAAGTTACTTGATATTTTGATGTGATGCATTCATTTGTGCTTTAAAGTATATGTTTTATTAAATATATGTATTAAAGAAAATTAATTATAGGCTTTTATTTTGTTATTTTTTCCCCTTTTTACTGATGCGATCCATGATTCTAAAACCCTGACAGGATCGGATCCGTTGTGATCCCCTCGTTGTCTGTGAGGACAGAAATCCCAGCTCTGCTTTGGTTCCACAAACCCTGCATGCGACGAGCAGAACAGGAACCAAACTAACAGCCGCATGCATTCTACTCCCTGTTAGTATGAAAGAGTGAACAGTATTAATGTGTGCGTCAGAGCATCTCCACATCTACATGCACAGGCAGTTCCACTACCACACAACTACTACATCTACAGGACCAGGAGGATTGTGGGATACATACCACCACTCCTTTGTAAGGAGCTGAGAATCTGAGGGGTAAATGTCGGAAGGGCTAAAGAGAGACAAGGAACATTGGCCATGTTACCCATGTGACCCACAAACATCTGCTGACCGGGGCGCTGCACGAGCGCTCCACTGAACTCCTGCGATATGTCGATGATACTTTGGTTTAAGAGTCCAGGACATCTCGTGTTCTTTTCAAAGGTTTCTCACCGTGTTCTTTCTGCGGAGCTTCAGCTGGTTGACGGCCAGAGCTTCGGCGTATTCTAGCTGCTCGATCTCCTCCATTTTTTCGTTGTAGCGCCTGGTTTGCTCATTGATGAGCATTTCTAAACACCTGCAGGGAAAAGAGGAGCAACACGTAAGCGCTCACGAGAAAGCAACAGGATATGTAAAAAAAAAAACACAAAGTGAGAGGGTTTTAGGAAACGTGCTTACATGGTTGCTTTTTTGACGTTATTCATGCTGAGGAACGGGTCCTCGCTGTCGGGACAGCGCAGGACGCACGGGGTAAACACGATGGCCAACGAGTTGGAGGACATGCGGTTGTGAGGCTCTTCTTTAGCAACCCTGTGGGAGCGTTGGAACACAAACATCCATCATGAAGCTTCGTTCTCCAAAAACAAATTTACTGGATTATCTTAGGTCACATCGTAAAACGAGCTCTGTCAAATCCTCATTTACAAAGATTTACTGACTTTTTTTACACAGTTAAGAATATAAAGGAGATAAATACTTGACGAGGTGAAACACCAGTCGCTCCAAAGTGTTGAAGTTTGCAGGAGGAAGCTCCTCCAGCACCTTATAGATGGCATGGAGCTGCTCCTGCTTCTCTGGCAGCTCTGAGGAGAAAAAACACAAAGATTCATACACACATCAACGAATGAGTTTCACTTCCTGGATCAACTTATTTCAATAAAAAAAAAAAAAAAAAGATTAAAATATAAATATTACGACAGAGTATTGGGGTCATCGAAAAAAATAAAGTAATAATTTTAAAGTTGTGAATCTAAGAGATTTAAAGCAGTTAATTTACAAATTTAAATTTTAACTTTTTTCTTGTAAATGTATAACTTTAAATAAAAAAAAAATTACAGTTTTTTTCTAATTTACATGATTTGAAGAAAAAATTAAAAAAATTATAGTTGTAATTAACTAGAAAAAAGTAGAAAAGTTTACGAGATTTAAGGTAAAAAATTTGTGAGATTTAAAATTGGAAATTTACAAGATTTAAAATCAGAAATTTACGAGACTCATAGCAGCAAATTTACGAGATTTAAAATGACAAATTAACGAGATTTTAATAAATACATTTATGAGATTTAAAGCCATAAATTCATGAGAGTTAAAGTCACTAATTTACAAGATTTAAAGTAATAAATTGAAGAGATTTAAATAAATAAATTTGAGATTTAAAACATAAATTTATGAGATTTTTAAGTAATATATTTACTACTTCAAATCTCTTCAATTTACTACTTTTTTCTTGTAAATCTACAACTTTAAATCCCACAAACTTTAACTTTAAATCTCTTAAATTTAATTTAAATGTCTTTAATTCTCGTAGATTGAAGTAAACGTACAGTCCAGAAAATGTAAGTCATGAGCAGCAGCAGACAGACTAAACTCAACTTGTTCAAAGCATCTTAGATTTGAACAGGTAACCTGAATGTTTATTGATAATATTATAAATGTTTCAGAAGTCCTTTTGTTTGATTTTTGGTTTATTAACTTTTTTTATTGATTGGTAGCTTGCAGGATCCCTGCAGTTTCCGTTGATGAAGTCATTGATATCCCTTAAATTTTTGTGTTTTAACGTTTTAAAAACTTTAGAGTAATAAATTTACGACTTTAAAACACGTATATTTATGAGAAAAAAGTCACAAATGTAGCCTCTGACTAGTACACGACTTTATTCTCGTAATTTAACTGCTATGACATTTTTTTGGGTACATTTATGATTTTAAAGTTGTAATTTAAAAAAATGTTTTTGCATGCACAATGTCCCTAATACTCCGTCCTAAAATATGTATATTTTTCGATCCGGTCATAATTTGACATGAAATCTCTGTTTCCTCACCCACTGCGTGCAGGAAATCGTTGTAGAGGGTGAAGGTCATCAGAGGGTCCGGCAGCTCCCTCAGCCACTGCTTCACCAGACCCGTCACCGTGTGGATGGGCTCGTCCTCCAGGCAAACGAGATGGGGGTCTAAACGCGTGAAACACATGAAACACGATCAAAACTAACCAGGAAGAGGATTAAACTCCCTGATCGACAACACGGCTGTAACAAGTCTAATACTGAAGAAGATTCAGATGTTTGTGATGTTGTAAAGACGAGTAAAAATACACTGAATTTGAAAATTGCAGATTTTAAGTGTATAAACAAAAAAGAGATTGTTCAAATGTCACCAGAAGTTAATAAATCTTTAAATTGGAGGGTCTGTGAAGGGTCTCATTTTCAAACTTATCAAATATGGAAAAAAATGTTGACTGACAAGCTCAGAAAAAAACAAAATATGCTTTAAATATAGTTGACAATGTGATTTGAAACATATAATGAACATGAAATGGAAAATATATTATAACAATCTCAAAATCATTTATGTACGGTGGCCCTGAAGTGCAAAACACATCAACAAATCAATTAACATGAAAACATGCAACAATTAAAAAAGGAAAATAAATATTAAAATTTGAAAAAATACAGCGAAATTCCAGAAATTAAAACATAAAAAAGTAATTTACAGAAATAAAAATGAAAAGTTAAAAAAACAAAGCACAATAAGAAAACAAGAAAAAAGGTATTCTGGGATAAATGATTTAGTTTCTGGCATTTAAATTTTTTTTTTTTACATTTGTATTGGCTTTTTTAATGTTGTGATTTCTTTATGTGATTTGGACTCCAGGGCCACCATACTTATGTGATGAAGCCATAACATTCATTTAAATTGTGGGAGTTTTTTTTTGTTTTTCCAACTAAAAAATGACGCAAGTCTGTTTCTGAAACACATCTGTTGGTGTTTTCATTTATTATCTTCTTGCGATTTATCTACTGGAACTGTAGTCGGCTAAAAAGTGCAGAGAACATTTTCAAAATGTGTTTTTAAATGACAAAATCAACAGTGAAGTTTATGTTTTTGCTGCTGAAGTTATGTGATGAATATTTCTCTCAATCTTTAAATAAAGATATAAATGACGGTGATTGTTGCGCTGAGTCAGAATCACGTGACATTAAACAGCTGAGCGTGCTGCGTCGGACACTTACTGATGACGCACTCACGTCAGCCGGCGCTCACTTCGTTCAGGAGAAACACCGGTGAGAACAAGCTTCGGTAGCGTGTGTAAAGCATGCCTACCTGTGCGCGTTTGTCATCCAACTCTAGAAGAGGCAGCCGGTAAGACTTGACATTGTCCGAGCACTAGAAGAGCCGCGTTACTTTATTTCCTGCTCGTATTGTGTGCTGTGGTAGCGGGGCGTGCGCGTTGGAATTGTTTGGGGGTACTTCAGGTACCAGTCGGACTTTTCAGTTTCATGCGAGTAAATGTTATTGCTTTTTGTTGGTGATATTTTTGAGTAATTCTTGGAAGAATTTTAATTTGGTGTATGAACTTAAATAAAAATTAAGGGTTTGATTAACTAAATTAAATATAAATGTAAAGTAATTAAATTAAATTAAAGTAAGAATTAACTTGAACAAAAATGTAGTTAAAAGATAAATTCATTTAGCATTTAGTTTAATTCAGTAATTAAGATGAATTTGTCATTCAGCATTTAGTTTGATTAAGTAATTAAAATAAATTTATTGTAAAATTTGGGCACTTAAAATTGTATACATTTTATTGATTAAAGGTGTTTATTGCTGTTGTGTAATGGAAGTTGACATTGTAAATATTTATTCATATTATTGTGTGTGTTTTTAAGGTTTTTACCTATTGACTGCAAAATAACGAAAAGGAAAATAAATAAAGATTGGAAACAACCTCAAGTGGCAGTCTGAGTAAATCAGCCCTCTCTGTTGGATGCTCAGCCCTTTTTCAAGTGTGGGAAAAGTGCACAAAATTAAGAAACACTTGACAGTGATTATTTTTATCTTCACACATCCAGTAAAAAACATTCGGAGATATTTAGAGTAAACAGTAAGAATCATGGATTGATCTTGATTCCTGAATCAAAAGAGAGAGGAGGGGGTCTCACCGGACTCCAGGCGCTGGTGCAGCTCCTTCATGCGGTTGGCAGATCCGGACTTCCTGTAGATGCCTTCCGTGTAGAGGCCGTGCATCTCCACGTGCTCCAGCATCATCTCCAGCACCATGGGAACCGGGTTCTTCTCATTGACCAGGCGACACACCCTCACCCCGAAGTGGTGGCCGCCACACTCCTCGTCGTTCTGAGGGGGACGCAGACCACAGCTGAGTCTCAAAACGCCTTTTCGTTTGGCGTTTACACTAAAGACCAACCTTTTTGGCACAGAAGGAGGAACAGTCGGTCACGATTTTAGACAGGCACTTCTTGTGGCAGACCATTTTGCAATCTGTAAAAAAACATGAGGATGTTTTGAACTCTTCCGGTTCCACTTGAGTCTAAGCCTTTTCTCTGGTCGGTACTCACAGTTACACATGTACGCTTTTTCCATGGCCCAGATGTAGGAGGTGCATTGGTCACATGACTGCATGATGCTGACCTGATAGTTGATGAAAACGTGATCCAGCGGACTCTCCATCTAACAGGACAAGCGGTCCGCACAGTTAGACAGGAAACCAGCTGAACATCCTTCAAACTTTCAGAGGCCTCACTTACACTTTTATCCTTTTTTCTTCTTTTCTTCCGGGTTTTCAGAGGCTGAAATGAAGGAGTGAACAAGTGAGTGTTTTGCTTCCTCGGTTGGACCAGAACCATTATTCGTGTCGACGTTTCACCTTTGCCGGCTCGGCTTCCTCCTTCTTGATCTCTCCTCTGATGAAGCCGTCCAGCACAGTCTGGAAGAGGTTAACCACCAGTTTGACTTCTTCCTTGTTTTTGCTGCCGGCTATGTGGTTGACTTTGTTCTGGTAACCGGCCATCAGGCCTTTGTAGCCGGTTGTTGGTTTCTGACGGGGATCGAGCAGAAACAGAACGTGTGATGAGAGAAAGACGTGGAGGAGGAGAAGCTTCGATCAGAGTCTGTGCAGGAACTTACAGACAGAGAATACATGGTTTTGATGGTTTTCCTGAACTCCCAGGTCGCCTCGACGAAGATCTTTTCCGTTTCTGACATGGGGTTGCCTCTGGAGCGGAAATCATTCACCTGTAGAGAACAAAAACCTGTCATTTCTGGAAAATGGCCTCTGGATCTGGAGCGGGTCGGCGGTGTTGACCTGGTTGGACAGGAACTCGTGGAGGTGGCGCAGCTCGTTGGTGTTGGTGATTTCTCGGTCCAGCGAGGCGCTCAGCTGCTCAGAGACCCGAGTGGCCCGGCTGATCTTGATGGAGGGGTTTTTGCCCAGAGTCTTCCCGGGATGGTCGAGGTGGGGCTGTGAGACGGGCCTGGAGGCGTGTCCTGGAAGGGAGAGAGGATGTGAATCGAACGGCGTTCATATATGTTAGTGTTTGGGGTGAAGGGCTTCTGGCGCTACCTTCTGCTGATGCTCCTGACTTGTGGTTGAGACTCTGAGCTAACGTCAGATCGCCGTTATCTGGAGTCTGAGCCTCTTTGTGGGGTCGTTTTTTCAGGATTTTGCTGAGAAAACCCCCTGACCTGGAGACACACAAGTACAAAATAGTCATTTCAGATTTTTCACATTTTGTTACTGTCTGAAAAGCATTTTCTACTGCAGTTTAAATAGAGTGGCATTCAAAATGAAGCATCTTTACACATTTTCTCATTTACTTTGGCCTCACACAAAAATATCTAACGTTCATGAACTAATCAGAATGTCTGACGTTTGTTGCTTCGTAACGGAAGCTTTATGCTTATATTTCTTCTTTTTCTTCTATTTCCAGTATTTATTTTATTTATTTATTCATTTATTTGACAGGGACAATGTACATTAAAAAGCATTTCTGCCAATGCACCAGAGTTAGCTCGAGAGCTATTTTTCATCTGCTGTCCCTGGACTGATGGTAAAAATTGTCTCCCTATAAAACAAAGTTAGAAACAATATGTAATACAAGTATAGTAAAAGAACAATAAAAACATATAACATTTTACAAGTTAAATCAGCACACACAATAAAACAATTGAGAGAATAAAATAAATAATTAAATAAAAATGAGCAGGTGCAATGGAATGTAAAATGGACTGTAGAATAATCAATGACTTTTGTAAAAATGTACATCAATTAAAAACAAGGAACATTTAAAAAGCCCTGAGAAAAATTCTGTTTATGTAAGTATGTTTATGAGTGAAACAAAAAGACTAGAATAAAGTATGTATAGTATATTATTTTATATTTAAGATAACAGACCCCTGTGATCATGCATGTTAACACCTCAGATAACACAGTCAGCTATTCTCGCCATGGATGATGAAAGTTTTATTTTGAAAGTACAAAAACATTATTCATGATTTTTTTTTAAAGGACTCAATTAGGAGGGAGAGGGCATGGGGCCTCGTTGCCACGGTGCTGGCGGGACAAACCACTCCTCTGAAAGCGAGGGGGGGACAGGGGACGGGCCGGAGACGCAGCAGGCGGAACACTGTCAATCAGGCGTTTGTGCTTTTGGATGCTTCACCTTTTGAGATGTTAAATGAGCGATTGAAAGTTTTGATAAACATTCACACACCTGGACTTGGTAAAGAGCTTTAGGTGACATTGCTGCTACTGTGTAAAGTAACTTCCGGTTTAGACCGGCTGAATGATGTTTAACCTAATTTTATGTAAATAATAAAAGGTAACCTTACTAGTTTTAATGGAAATTTGAACAATATTTATTTTAAAAATATCCTTCCTAACTGTATTTTTATGTCCTCTCTTAGATTTTTCACAAATCAAATAAACAAATGTTTGATATCCTCAAATATCTGAGGTTCTATTGAAAATATTGACCTTTTATTTGAGATTTTATTCTCGTGGTTTATATTTTACACATTTTTTAAGTGCCACTAGTTCAAAAACTGATGGAAATTTATGTTTGTCACAAGCAACAAATCGGTGCACACAGTTTAAATTTAGTTGTTGTAAAAACAGAAATGGTTATAAAGCAGAAAAGAGAATATTTTAAGTGTGGCTGTTATTATTACTCCTATGCTTTGCTTTCAAAATAAGAGCGTCAAAGAAAAACTGTTGGCATTGGGTGGTCGCACATATTTTAAAAATGATGTGCAAATAATCACTTCCTTGTATGTATGTTATTGACAGCTTTTACTAATTTGATTCTAGTTTACCTTTATTTGAACACAGATCGGACACGGTTATGAGCAAAAGTAGAGCAACGTTAGAAAAGAATGCAACAGCAGTGGTGAATCAAAAAACTAAACCTATCAGCTCCTCAGAAAGTTTGATTTATTTTAAAAATGTTCCCAGTGGTTTTTAATTATGATTATATGGTTTTTAGCATAAAAAAAAACAAAAATTAAAACACTTTTCATTTTTTAAGATAGATTCTACAGAAGTAGTTTATTAGAAATTTGCCTCAAAATTGTGGGTGGGACCACTGGGATGGAGCAACCCCGGACCCCGTTCCCCTCTCTGTTTATCCGCTCTCCTGCTAGCTTACAGCCTCACATCAGGCGTACAGCTGTACAGTTTGACGTTCATGGATCTATTTGTCTGCAAGTGTACATATCAGAATGGATCAGGGGGCTTGAGGCCCCTCCCAGCGTATTTCCTTCATTACAGATAAACTATTTTTCAAAAAGAATTTTTCTGCTCAACAATTAGATTAAAAAAAAATACTCAGAAATGAATTTTTGAGCTTAATTTTGTCATCTTTCTGTTTTCATTCGAAAAATGCCACCAGACTAGAACATGTTAAAATGACTTACTTGTCTGGTGTGACTGGGACTAAGTGGGCCGAGTCTTGGCTACCAGAACTCTCGTGACTCTTTCGCCTGAACGAGCTTCCTTTGGAGGTTTCGCCGTTGCTCTCCGATGAGGAACGAACCTGCAGAAAACAGAAGATTGATTATGTCATGGAATTCATTACCAAACGCTATTTCACTGTCAAAAAGCAAAGTTATTTTTAAATAAATCCCCAAAAACGTACTTATCTAACATGAAATAAACATTTATTCACATTGTTGAGCAACGCCATTTTATTGGGTTGTGTGGTGGGGGGTCAAGAATCCCATTCATTTTTTTTAACATTGTTATTACATATTTTGAATATATATATGTTCATACTTGCATGTATATCTATAAATGTAACATGTTTGTGACATGTCTGGACCTCATGAAGAATCGTTGCAACTAATGTGGATCCGTAATAAATAAATAGAACACGTGGAGGAAGTCAGACCGCTGGTGACCTTTACCTCTCTGTGTGGAGCGAAGCTGGCTCCCTCAGAACCGGGAGACAATCTGTCAAATGATGAAACTGCTGATTTGCTTCTGCAAATGAAAACAAGTAACAGTCAGTTGGATCCTTCTGGTTGATTTATCCTGAAACGTGTGAGTAAATGTGAGGATGGACAGCAGCAGACGCACCCCGGAGCCTCCTTCATCCTCTCATCTTTGTTCAGAGGTGGAGAGGAGGAGGTCTCTGAGGGGATCTCCCCGTTACTCCTCTTTCCCCTCCATTTCTCGGGTCTTTCCTTTATTGCTCCTGGGCGGCGGTGTAGATTTACTGCCCCCAGACCGTCGGCCGGTTCGCTTTCAGAGTCAGCTGGCTGAAGGGGGAGAAAAGATGGACGGACAGGGGTGGTGGAGGGGGGTTTCGGCTCCTTTTTGCTTCCCTTGTCTTCCTTCATTTTCCAGGCGACGAAGGTGTACTGGTCCAGCTCCTTGCTCTCCGATCGCTCCTTCGGTGCGGAGGTTTCCGGGGTTTTGCTCTTTGAAGGCGCCTGGTCTTGGCTTGCAGCCGAGGAGGAGGAGGAGGAGGAGGAAGTCGAGGCGACGCGTTCGGTCTCTCTCTGGTTGTGCTCCAAGCCTCTCCTCCTCCTTTGCTCCCTCTTCTCCTGGCTCTGAGAGGAAGGGCGCCGGACGACGGGATGGGACTGCGTCTCCTTCTGTCCGGCGTCTTCGGCTGAAGTTGTGGAGTTTTTGTTGGCCTCTCCAGTGAAGGCAGTTCCCTCTGAATCTGACTGTTTCTGCTCTTCCTCCTCGTTCGCCTGAGGTCCAGCCTCATGATCCACATCAAACTTTTTCGGGAGCTCCTCCTCCCTGCCCGGCTGCTGTCGTTCCTCGTTGTCCTCTTCCAGGACGGGGAGGTTTCTATCCAGCGTCCCCTCGGCTATCAGCTCTATATCTGGATCTTCTCTCGTCTGAGGTTCTCCCGCCGGTCTTTCCTCCTGCTCCTGCCTCAGTTGTTCAGCCCTTCTCCTCTCCTCCTCCTCCTCCTCCTCAGCCAGCCTCCTTGCATCTTCTTCTGCTCGTCTTCTTGCCTCTTCCTCCTCTTCCCTCCTCCGCATCTCCTCTTCTTCCTTTCGTTTCTCCTCTCGTATGGACTGACATCTGTAATGGACAGACATTTAGCTTCTCATAATATCACATTTTCAAACATCAGGGGTGAGTTTCCTGCTTTTCTTTACCGTCTTCGTGCCGAGTGTCCTCTGACCAGAGCCTGGATCTTTGTCGCTCCTTTCCTTCGTTTTTTCAGCTCCAGTCTCTGTCTGTGCCCCCTCCACAGGCTCTGGATCAAAGTGGCTGCGTGTCGCATTTGCACGTCTTTGCAGAAGCCACGCCATGAGCGCTGGGAGACACGAAAATCAAGAGCATGCTAAGATGTTGCAAAGCAAAAAAAAAAAAAAAGCAGAGATTAGTGGAAAAAAAATTTACTTGGATTATACTAGCCGCTTGTTTCATGTCAAGAAACTGTTTCCTCTGCAGGCGAGCTCGGAACCAGCGCTGCAGGAAGATGATCTTCTGCATCACGTCCTTGTGCAGCATGTCCAAGAGCTTCTGCCGCTCCATCTCCTTTAGAAACACCTGAAGAAAAACAAACAAAAATGCAATTTACGGCGGAAAAGACTCAACCGCAGCAAAACGAGGCGAGCTTGTTGCGTGGTTACCTTGGTTTTGCCGATCTGGTACATGGTCGGGTCGAGGCCCATTTTTTTCTCGAGTAGCAACGAGATGTCTTCTTTAGAAGCAGAGGCGTTTTTTGGCAGCAGAACTCTGAACTGCTGTATGAACTCCTGCAGGAGGAAAAAATGTCAACCATTGAGAAAAGTCAAGAACTTTAGAGGAATAGAATTTCTTTATTTCTATAGCACTTTTCCCAGAAAGTACTTTACAAAAAGAGCATAAAATCGAATCAAACACAAAGGTAATAAAACATAATAATAAAAACACTCAACGTAGTCAATCTGACACAATGACAATGAGAGAGAGTTCCAAAGACGAGAAGAAACGGCTTAAAATGCGAAATTTCCTCTAGTTTTGAAGCTGGTTTATTGGAACGCTTAAGATTTTAGTTAGAAGACCTCAAGAATCGGGTCAAAAGGTCAGAGATGCATGTTGGGGCCGGAGCATGCAAGGCTCTAAAACCTAAAAAGTTGAATTTTAAAATTAAATCAGAATTTGAGAAGTAACTAATGTAAAGCAGACAATAGAGAAGTGATGTACGTCCGTTTACTGGTTCCTGATAAAAGCCTCGCTGCAGAGTTTTTGACGAGCTGAAGACGGTTAAGGGAATCGAAATAAAAAATATTTTTTCTTTTTTCCGCATTTCGCAGTTTTTTATTATCTGATTTGACTGACCTTCCAGGTGTTTAAAACTAAATAATTATTACACAGCCATGTTTTAATGCTCATTAAACAATTCAACAATTTTTTTAGTTTGCAATGGTCATTTTCTGGGACAGAACAGGAAAGCTGGATATCATCCACATAGAAATGACATAAAATGTGGTTGAATTGATTAATGCGTATCCCAAGAAAAATCATATATAAAATGAATAAAATGAGGCCCAGTTCAGAACCCTGGGGAACGCCACAAGTTATTTTATCTATTGCAAAGCTTGAGGAACCGACTTCCACATTGAAAGTTCGTCCACTTGGGTACGAATCAAACCAATTTAAATCTGACGCAGAGAGACCGTAGTCATTGTGAAGACGTTCAACTAAAATACTGTGGTCTACAACGTCAAAAGCAGATTTCAAGTCCAAACACTAGGACAGCGTACTGTCCGAGTCAGCTGTCATCAGCACATCGTTAGAAACTCTAAGGAAAGCTGTCTCAGTGGAATGGTTCTTCTCCAGTTACACCACTAAAATACCATATTATGGCTATATATCCAATATTTTAAATATTATCTTGCTCATTGCATCACTGTTGTGACACTGTCCAGAGAAGGGAGGTACCTGGAAGTAGTATTTGGCTCCGTAGCCTGACCTCCTGATGCGGACCGTCTCCAGCATCCCTGTGTAATGCAGCTGCTGAAGCACCAAAGCCTCGTCCAAAAACATCTCCCTCTGCTCACAGACAGAGAAAGCACACGGGATGACCACACTCTAACCGTTTCCTGTCCTTGTACCAAAAAAAAAAAAAACCTTCTTACCTTCTCGGCGTTGGAGCGGATGCAGCGGATGAAGAAAGGTTCGGCCTTATTAAGAGTCTCTAAGAGTTTGGTCAGAGAGTTCTGAGGACAGAAAAGAATCCGAGCGAACATTAAAGCGATGGCGGTCTGAGAGAGCGCAGCGCTAACCGCTGTGGCTTATGTTACCTGGAACTGAGCGCTGATGCTGGGAGTCTTCTTCTTCTTGTGCAGGTGGAGCAGAGACTTGGTAGTGCGGTCGTGGAGGGTCAGACTCACAATAAGCTTCAAAGAACGCGAGTCCAGCAAACTCTGCAGAATAGCAACGACATAAATTCATTTCCTTTCCGTAATCGTAGTCTTCTAAAAGCGATCTGCTTCAGTTTCCGTCCTCTAAACCTTTACCTTTGGGATGGCTTGTTTCTGCTTGATGCTCTTATTTTTCCTGTCAGAACGGAGAAGAACAGTCAGGATGTGTCAGAGGCTCTGAAGTCTGGGGTCGGAGATGGATGAGTGGATGGAATGTGTGAAGCCATGTTAGTATGAGTGGAATTTCTCCTTCATGCGAGGTCAGCAGGTCATGGAATGACGGCTTCAACCTAAACTCAGGTGAGTGGTACCCAGAGGAGGAAGCGGGAGGCGGGAGTGCAACCTCAAACATCAGCCCAGCAGAGACTCAGGGTGAGAAAGACAAACATGCTCTCAGACTGCTAAACATTTGTATGTAGATTTGGTTTCATGCTTTTCCTTTAAGCTGTTTTGGGGTTTTGTATTTCTAAAAGATGCTCAGAGATTTTTTTTCTTTTCTTTTTACAAAAAGGTTTTTTCATGCTGGAAATAAATTACTCATCGGCTCTCAAAACATTTTTAAGAATCACAAAATTTTAAGTTAAGAATAAGTAAAAGTGTGATAGTTTACTTAGAGCAGGGCTCCCCAAACTACGGCCCGCGGGCCGGATCCAGCCCTCCTCTACATTTGGCCCGGCCCCTGAACAATATCAGAGATTAATGATTTTTTTTCCCCCAATCTGGCTTTAAGATCGTTTGCTAACACTGCTAGTGTTTTGCTAAGGGCCCGTTTACATTACAACGTTTTCGCGTGCGTTCCGACAACTTGGTTATCGTTTGGGCCTCTCGTTTAGACCAGAACGGCGTTTTAGGGCCCCCAGAACGACAACTTTGGAGAACGCCTTCCAGAGTGGAGCGTTGCGAAACGTTCCCGTTCCCACCGCCCTCCCCTTCTAGTGTGTACGGTCAGGAACGGTGTCTCCTATTGTTCTTTTCCATCCGGTGGGAGTGGCTCACAGCGCGCATAGCGGCGTGGCGTGTGAATTACATCGTTTTCCGTCAGCATTCGTTTTAACCGTGAACGCAATATCATTCTGGAACGTCCTGGTGTGTACCCGATATCTTGCTTACCGGGTCAGAGAGCAAAACGCGTTCCCATTCCAGTGTAAACGAGCCCTAAAACAAAACACTTTTTCTGTTAGCATACGAACTGACCCCGCCCCACATTAATGAAAAAAGAAGTTGTGACCCTGACAAGAAGAAGTTTGGGGACCCCTGACAGAGTGAACAACGTGAGATGTTAATTATGCTCTAGGAAAGCTAAAGATAAAGTGACAGCCTATGATGGTTGCTTTATGATATTTGAATTAGAAACCAAAGCTAAATGAGAGCATGTTCTGTCAGAGGACGGACGGATCAGCTGAAGCCAGCTCTGCCTGCAGACTCACTGGAGGATGTGTCGTGGGAAGCGGAGGCGACCCCAGGACTGCAGCAGCTTGCGAGGGTCCTCCCCATCCAGCTGCAAGTTCTTAATGGAGCTGATGATCTCTGCGTGCATTTCTCTAAGCACCCCACACAGACAAGCACAGTGAATATGGAAGGACGGGGAAGCGTCGAGACGGGGGGGGGGGACAGCAAAAGGAGGGAGCGATGGGACCGTCAGAAGACCTCCGAATAGAAACCCACACACCGCCGGGTGGCTGAGGGTCTGATCTCCAGGAAAGTTTCACACGTCGGGTTTTAAGCACCGCTCATCTGTGACCCCCCCCCCACAGCCGGATTTTGAAATGAGGAAACAATAGGACACGCTCAACCACCCAACCGTGCAGCCACACCCCACAGGAGAAGACACCCACACAGAGAGACACGCCGGGGCATTGAGGGGCAGTTCTGCCACCGTGACAGTTAGCATGCAGAGCTGAGCTCTCGTCCTCCGGGTCGGGTCGGGTTTTTGTTGGGTTTTTTCCATGCTGCGACTGTTACTGGTTCTGTGACTGTAAGTGGTTACGAGAGGGAGTTTTTTTGTATGTCGAGTCCTTGTTTTGAGTTTTCTTAGCTGCTTCTGGTGAGGTTAATCATCAGTGTTGCAGTGATGGTCCATGCAGAACCTTGATAGACTTACAGACACTGACCATAAAGACAGAGGTCAAGCAGGAAAGAATGCGCTCTAAATATCTGAGTTTGATAAAAGACAGAATGTGGAGAATTTGATTTATTTAAGATATTTTTATTTCTCTTCACAACTGATTGAGGGATCTGAGCGAATACTCAGACCACTTCTGCAAAAACACGTCTTCTACTTTAAAGTAGGAATACGTTTAACGAAAGGGATTACTTAAAAAATAAAACAGTCAGAGAAGCTAAAGAAAAGCTTTACCCCCATTTTAGTGCAACACTTTCAGATTTAAAGCAGCAGGCATTAAAAGATTTAACAAAACTGATCTATTCTATTCTAAATAATTTTAAATAAGTTTCTTTAATTAAAATAATTTACAAAACAAGCTAATTCCGTCCTGCTTGGCCTCGTGTCCTCACTTTCCCCCTTTTGTTCAGTCAAAACCACTTACTTCTTATTCTCAAAGCTAGCAAAGATGTCTTCAAAGGCCTCTAGAGGGCGCTCCTCAGAGTGATCAAAGTAGAAATCGAGCAAAGAGGCTCGTCTGTGGAGGGGAGAGGAAAAGGAGAAAACCGCATACACTGAGGTCACCAAAAGGTGGAGAGGAGATGCCCAACTGAGATGAGGTGAAATGAGCTGTCGGGGGGGGGGGAGGGGGGGGGGGGGGGGGGGGGGGAGACAGCTTCTGCAAACAGCTCAAGAACAGGAGATGAGACAAAAAAAGAGACCATAGCAGAGTAACCCTGCTCTCATGTGAATCCACCAGGTTCCTTGCAATTTGTACTTTTTTCAAAGGGAAGACATTGATTGATTGAAGCAGCTTCGTTTATTAGAGGATTTGATCATTTAAAATAATCCTTGTGAGAATGTCAGGATTATTTTCTGTGTGAGGAAGGTCAGGAACCGCAGACGACAGCAGAGGTCTGACTGAATGCACAGGAACCGTGGTAGACAGATTTCCTCCAGAAAAGAAAACACCAAAGTCCAAACACACCAAACACTCCAAAGAGTAGACTGGGACTCCTGGAATAAACGAGACTCTTGACTTACTTGTACATTTTTTCTATTGGGGTATTGGGCCGCTGAAGCTCGCTCAGAGGGCTCCTACATTTTGGACGGACAACACCTAAAATATTGAGCACAAACACAAGTTTAGGCCTCTCCAGCCAAGTCACATGACGGCTGCAGTTTTTCACTTTCATATATAAACATTTATTTATTCGTGAGAACTTGTAATAATACAAAGTAGCGTACCTGATTTCTTGGCTGCCCAGGAGCGTCCGGCCTCGTTAAAAGCAGAAATGCCCCGGATGGTGGCGCGTAGGATGCCCCATCGGAACATGGCGACGGGGTCCATCCCGATGAGCTGCCGCACATAGGCGCTGTCGCTGCTTCTCAGCAGCGCCACGATGTCTGGACGCATGTGGTCGGTGTTCTTCTCCCGGAAATCCTGGCGAGGTCAGAGATACGGTTACAGATCAACATCTATATGACAAATATATGTCAAAAATTAAGTTTAAACTAGCATTTCTGAGTATTACTTTTCTCCAAAAAATTCAGTTTGAAAAAGATCTTATTAGTGACGTAGAGAATACGCTGGGTGGACCACGATCTCCCTGCTCCATTCTGATACATCCTCTTGTAGACGACTAGATCCAAGTCAGATTTGTTTTTCCCGTCTGAGCTGGTATTTGGTTCAAAACTGGACGGCTGGATGGCCCTAATATCGTTCGCCATTTTTGTTACACCTGTAATGTGAGGGGCTGTAAGCTAGTGGGAGAGAGTGTAAACAGTTTCACCCACCACTTCAGGGTGAATTCTAATCAACTCCTGACACTCTGCTGAAACTACATCTTAGAAAATGGCACAGATTTTTCATTTTGGCTAAAAACTGAATAATCCTAAAAAAAAAAAAAAAACAAAAGAAATGTGAAAAGCTTTTAAATTAAATCAAAAGATAATTGGAGTGTGTCTTAAAGACCCGCTCCAATGTATGTCTTGTATAGTATTGTATAGTACATAGTTATTGTAGATAGGTGTGTATATTACTTATATTCATATTTATGTGATCTGTTTGCAAATGTTTAGGTATATGGGTGTCATGACAGACACATTTATCCCTCGGAATATGGATAAAGTTCAATTCAATTCCAATGAAAATCGTCCTTTTTGTGTTTTTAACATGCTAGTGTAGAATTGTTCTTATAAAAAGAATTTATGATCAAAACTGCATTTCTGAGTATTTTTTTAATTTAAATCAGGAGTCGATGAAAACCAGATACTAAAAAAATATTCAGACTAACACTGGAGCTCCTAAAACATGAGAAAATCTCCTGACGCTTAGGTGCAGTGCTGAGAGATGTGGCGATACATATCGTGTTTATCGTGCCATTTCTCTTATTTTACTTCTATCATTTTTACTTGTTGATTTTAACTGTTGAACTTTTGAGCAAAAATGTGTTTTTCTACTAAGAAACTTGAAACGTTTGTGCACTTTAAAAAACATTTCTCATTTGTGACTTTTCAGTTAGATGTTACTTAAAAATAAAGCTGAATAGCAAGAAATGACATGTCTGTCATCTGTTTTTGTCAGAGAATAAGTGAGAATATACTTTACTGTTGTATATTGTGATATAAAATGATTTAAATCTTGATATGTAATTTTTTCTCTATCTCCCAGAACTGTTTAGTTGTGTGAGACATGATAATTATTCAACACTTGTGCTGTCCTCGCTCAAAACTGTACGAGTGGAGTCATCCAATATTTCTTATCGTTATTTTTGCATCGCTAATGTTAGCTTGAAGCTATAAGCTCAGCGATGGGGAGGGGGGCGGGCTGCTCTGTGTCAACAGTCCCGCCCACAACCCAGAATTGTATTTCTAATGAGTTCCTGCATAAAATCTCTCTTTAAAAACGACAAAGGTTTTTTTATTTTGGCTAAAAACTTTATAATAAAAAATCACTGGGAACAATTTCATGATAGAAAAAAATACAGTTTGAGTGGAACTTTACAGAGAGGTCATTTGTTTGATTAGAATCAGTGAAGTTGGGCCTTAGGTGCTTCATTATCTCACCTTGATCTGATACTTGACTTTCCCTGCGAAGTGCTGAATGACGAAGGCGGGCTCCATGACCTGCGTGGGCACAAAGTATTTGTTGCCCATGTGCTGCTGCTTGAATTTAGCCAACAGGGTCTCGTCGGTGGCGTGCGGGAAGCTGCAGAAAGTGTTATGGAAGGAGGAAAAGGCTCAAACAGGGAAATGTGAAGAAAGGATCGTATCATTCTGACTGAGCGAGCGCGTGTCCTCACTTGCTCTCCTCATCGAGTAGGTAAAACAAGCCTGTGGGCTTCTTGCTGATGAGATGGATGCAGCCTACGTTGTCTGTGTAGTGGATGTTGTGCCAAGTGATTCCCTCCGCTTGGTACTCCTCCTACAATCAGAAGCCATTGATAAAATTATTGATACGTTGGAGCGGTGGTAGAAGCTCACTGATTAGATCAACTTTCATGCATTAGAATGTTTTAGTGAAAAAGCGAAGATTTTCATTTCAAGGAGCCTAATGATGCGGCATCTCACCTGTTCCAGGGTGAAGATATGGTTGTTGAAGTAATACTGCAGCTGCTCATTTGCATAGTTGATGCAGAACTGCTCAAAGCTGTTGTTGGGGAAGTCCTCAAAGCCAAAAATGTCCAGGACGCCGATTGACAAGCACTGGAAAGCAGAACAGTGTTCATCGACGTGCAGCGGGCTTCTGTGCTGGTGAGTGAGTCAAATGTCTTACTGGAACAGACTCCTCCATGTCTTTTTTGTTGAGTAATGCATGGTTAATGCGCAGGACGATCCAGTCAAACAAGGCACTGTACAGGGATTTGGCCATGGAGTCTCGGGCTGTTATTGCCTGATGGGACACAGAGACAAATGAACTGTGGCTTCATCCAGTGTTAGCATGTGCCAGCTGATGAAATGGTATCGAAAACACACTGAAAATTTAAAGAAAGGAAAGTTGAAGCAGGAATGACCAAATGAAGATGACATTTTTTTTATTCATAACCTGTAATAAATTAATTTATTTGGACTCAAGCCTAATAATTGATGTAAATAGGCTCACTTTGAAATATTTTCATTTAAATTTATGACATTGTGGTGCAGTAAATAATCAAATTACAACAAAAAATGTGGCTTCATGAACTTTTATAATTATAACCGACTTCTAACTTTTACTTTGACATCATCTTTAATAATGAAAAAAAACAACAACACAACATCAGGTCCAGAGCTGAGCAATCCAAAAACTATTGACCAAAAACTACTTATTAATATTATAATATATATATGTTAGTCTTTCTTATTCCACAGTTTACATGATCAGTCGTCCAAGTACCGAATTAATTTATGATGACAAACCTCTCGTTGGGCTTTATTTCTGACATAATAGATATTAGTTGAGGCTTGTTTGGGTAAGTTTGTTAATCATTTAACACAGGAATTCTAGTATTTATGTTATTTGATTTACTGTAACTTATCAATCGTTAGCACGACCGACATAATTCCAGTAGATCAATCTGCTGGAATTGCATTGATCGTGTTAACTAGTGCTGCCACAAACCATTATTTTAATAGACAAGTAATCCCCAATTATTTTTTCAGATTAGTCGACTAATCGGGTCGTGTGCAAAGTGGATGTAAAGTGCACATCTAAACCATCATTAGCTTTAAACTAGCTACAAATAAAGACAATGAAGAAGATAGTTTATAAACTTTTGATGAATCGTGCAGCCTCTGTCCTTCATTAGTTTCTGGTGTTAAAACAAGATTAAACTAGAAAAGTTGATTACCTGCGATAATGCTCGTGTGAATGCATTTTGATGAAAGTAGTGGCTAAAGATGCTGAAACTTTTTGCTGAATAGGTGACCAGATTTACTTTAATGGCTAAAGGGATCTACAGAAAATGCAAAAGCTATTCGAACATTTTTAAACTGGCTAAGGTACTGGAAATTTCATTAAAGAATGCTGAAGTTAACCTACATTTTCTAAAATTTTGTAGTGAAATTGCTGAAAAATCTCTAATAAATGCCAATTTTGCAAAAATATTTAGTTGTGTTGCTTAAATATGAGCTAACCTCCAAATTAGCCCAAAACAACCACAGTAGATGCCAAATTAGCCAAAAAAGCTAACATGTGCTTATACTAGCTAAACTCCACAATAGCCTAAAATTCCTCCGTAAACTAAATTAGTCAAAAACGTTAGTCTGTTGCTAAAACAGAAGCTAGAGTCTTAATTAACAGCTGAAAAGTTACAGTATGTGTTAAGATCTTGTGTTTAAGCGTCACCGGCGACGCCTCGGGTTAAGAAGTGAAACATCAGACATTCATGGCGTCACAGTGATTTCATGCAGGGACACTGAGACCGGCATTGAGAGGAATGTGAGACGCATTTTCAGCTGAATTCAAATAAACGGTCTGTACAAGTCAAGAGTTGGACCTTTGTTTTTATACTTGAGAACACAACAGTAGTTATAGGTTAACGGTGCATTCACTCTGGAGTCTCTTATGGGGTCCAGATGACCCGACTCTCACGTCGATGTGTGATCCCTCCAATGACAACGGTGGACAGGATTTTATGTCACCAGTGAAGATTAAAAAAAAAAAAATCATTCAAAAAAAGTTCAGCGCACTGTCTCGTGGGGTCCAGATGACCCCACTTTTAATGTAAACATGGCTAGGATAGCACAAGGGTTACGTCAATGTAAAGACGTGATCTGATACCGCGTGACCCGGGCATCGGGCGTGGTGCATCGACCAATCAGGGACTCCGCTTTGGGCATGTGACATTTTCAGTAACTACATCAAAAGGTAGAAAAAAATGATTCAATATCGTGGCTCGATGTGAAGATTTTTGTCCTGAATTTCAATCTATTTTCTCAACCCGCTGGGCCAGCGGGGTTTCAGGAAACGGTCCCAGTTACTGTCAGGTACACCTTGGACAGGTCGCCAGCCTGTCACAAAACCCAGCTGGGTCGACGGCTATGCTAGCCAGCCGTCAGGTGGAAAGTTTAGCGAGCTCTGCTGTATTGAGGTCTACTGCCCCCAGTTTCATTTTAACTGCCCAACTCTCGGGGTTCTGCTCAAACAGAGGGAAGTAACGTTTAAAACGGCCCTCAGGTGCAGCGCACCCGGAGAGACTCTGACAGATCTTGTGAAAACAAACACTGCGCCTCTGTAGAAGTCTCTAACACAAACCCAAGCTACTCTCTCAACATCATCCATGTTTTTCAAAGAATGAATTCCAGAACAACGTTGGTGGTTGCTCCGCGTCAAGGCGTGAGACGCAAATGTGACGCGTCTGGTGTGAATGCAGCAAAAGAATGAGATTAAAAAAATAAAACACGCTAATATGTCTGTAATTAAACGATCGCGATTAACTGGATAATTTGACACCTCTAGTAAGAAGCCCACCTCAGACTGGCTATAGGACAGGATGAGCTTGTCGTTGACCGTCACCGTTTTCCTCTTGGTCAGAGCTTCAACCAGCAGCTCCTCTTTAACCTGCCAGAGAACAAACAGACGAATGCTGCTGGTCCCAAACAACAACTTGGCAGAAGAGCCGGTCCAGGAGTTACCTTTAGAAGGTCAGACAAGGTCGCGAGGACCTCTGGTGGCCCCACCTCCAAACCCTCATCTCTGCCGTTTGACTTCCTCTGGTACGTCACGTTACCGAGATAAAGGATGGCAGAAAGAACCGAAAAGATCCTGAAACACAGTAAAAAAAATAATATATCTCCAATAAACTACAATATTAAACACAGGAATCATTTGAATAATGTTTTATTTAAAGCTGATGTGTAATCTGAAATATGACTATAAACTCCTTCCGGATGTTGACATGTTTGAATGACCAGAGGGGCCGTTCCAACATCTGAATGGATTCACTCACTGTTTCTTGGTGGCTGGCAGGAAGCCAACCATCTCCATCGCCTGCTGCAGCCGCTCAAAATCATGACGCAGATCTTCCTCATCCTCGATCTTAAAGTTTTCCTAAAAGACAACAGTTTTTAAAGAAGGTTAACAAAATATAAGCTAACATTTACCAAACAGGTAACGAAAAGAAACAAATTAAAATAAATAAAACAGGCTGAGAAACTGGGGGAATCAAAAGAGGCGAGCAAACAAAGAGCGCCTTATTAGCATGCAGTCCACATGAAGAGAAGTAAGCCGAGGGACTATACAGCAGCTTATTCAGAGGCTTGGCAGCCTTCGTGAATACAAGTGCCACTCCAAATCAGCTGCAGGGCTACCTATGAGGCCAAACTTACACAGCCCATCAGGTCAAAGTTCACTGACAGAAAGCTTTAGGGACAAATGGAATGAAACAAAGAGAATGATCTCAAATGCTGCGGTGAATCGGACTTGGTTTTCAAAGTTCATTGTGGGGGACAGGATGGAACAGAATGATGTTGAGATTCTTTCCTTTCTTCCTCTGAAGCGCCCAACAGCAGGTAATAAAACACATGGTAGTTCCTGGAAAACAATGAAACGCTTGTAACACTCGGTGTGTAATTCAAGCAACTTGCAACACTGTAAGAAGCTTCCTGCACACAGATTTAAAATGGAAATCGTGGTTTTCAACTCAGAGGCGAAATTCTGATGAACTAAAGCACAAACTTTGTCCAAGAAAATGATCCGGTTTTTTGATTTAGTTTAAAAACACTAATTAAAATTTTACAACGGATCAAAAGGTGAGACTTTAACCTCCTTTTTACAAAAACGAAACATTGAATGATGAGCATTGTCCATTTGATTATTAAATCCAACAAGGAGGTTATCAGCAACTGTAGGAGTCTTCTAATGACACATAAGGGAAAGTTTTGGTAATAAACTGAGAGTAAACATGCTATAAAAGGCAATACAAAGGAAAAATACATTCTAGGACTCCATCATTTCAATATTGTCTGTGTGCACATAGATAGATGGCTTCGCTTTGTTGGAAAAGCACACAGGATTAATGAGTTCCCAGCTATCACTGACAAACAACAGTAGTCTTGCTGACTGGCTGGTGAGGAGGTCAGATGATTATGAGGACAAACTCCTGCAGGGAAAAGAAGATTTCTACAAACCAGAGGGAGGACTTTAGTCAGAAACCAAAGAACTTTACTGCTGTTGCCAACGGAAAACTATTTGTCTACGAGGCAGTCACTAATTGAACAAGATATATAGCATTACCTGCAATAATGCAAGTGTGAATGCTGTAAATTGAATGTGACCGCTAAAGACACCAAAGATGTCAATTCAGAATGCTGAAGCATTAAAAACATTTAAAAATGCCACATTAGCCAAGAAACAGGAAACATGTCTAAATTAACCAAAAACAGCAGGAATAATGCTAGAATGTCAGCTAAACTAAAAAATAAACTAAAACTAGAAATGTTTATACTAGCCAAAAACAATTAGCATCATGCTAAAATGTTAGCTAAACTAAAAATTAAATAAAAATTGGAAACATGTCCAAATTATCCGAAAACATCTGGCATAATGGTAAATGTTAGCAGAACTCAAAACTACGCCCAAAAAAAATAAATGGAAACGTCTAAATTAGCAAGAAAAAAATAACAACAACTCGCATAATGCTAAAATGTTAGCTAACTCTAAAAGCTCAGTAGTTGCTGAACATTTTGAAGTTCGGATGGTGTCTTTAGCTAAAAGGTTTTGTAGAAATTCACAAGTTTCAAAGAACACAAAGTTTTTGAAGGATTTGAGCAATTTCTCATTAATTTTTCAAAAAACTATGAAGTTTATGAGTATCAAAAGTACAAGCAGGAATGTCCTGAACGAGCTGAATGTTTTGATACCAACGTCGCTGAAATCGTTAAAGTGTGATTGAGTTTTTACGTGCCGACAAGCGTACAGAAAGGAACAGGAGGATCAATATAGTGTGATAACATTTTAAACAAACACATAAACCACAATAATTTATGGTCAACTTGATGACTAAATAATGTGGATTCTTGCCTTTGAAGTGATGCTAATCGAGATCTCTGTCTCCTTTGAGACAACAATGTGTGATCTGGTCAAACATCACTTCTGTCTTTCCTTTTACCAAAGACTTCCATATTCATTTGCAGATTAGTCATACGAGTAGCTGCAGACTTGTGGTCTGGTCTCTGAGTGGCTGATGTTAAAACAACAGTTTGCATATCGTGAAAAAAGAGAGCAGAAACAAAACAAAGGAGGCAGCCTCTCAGACGGTGACGTCACTTCCTGTTCCTGTTCCGTTTCTCAGCACAGTAATACAACTCCTACCTTAAAACATCTCTCATTTATTAGGATGGGTTTTAAAGTATAAAATAAGATTAGCTACTCCTGATTTAGAGCCTTTTTTTTGTGAGTATGGAGCTTCAAATGAGGGTTAAAGGTCAAGACTCCCTCCTCCCACCTCTCGTTCTTCTCTCTGGAGACCAGGCGAGACTTCTCCAGGAGGTACTTCTCCACCACAGCCCTGAGAGACAGAGAGGGGAAAAATCATTATGAATGAATGAATCACTTGAGGCCGTGTCACTTTGAGCAAACGTGTGACCGAGTGAAAGATGGCTGGAACGGGAGGGATGGCCAGAAAACGCTATTAGAGAGGAAAACATCCAGATGTGCTGAGACATCAGAAGAAATCAAATCTTCATATTCATATCAGTCATGAATTCAATTGGTGGAATTTACCAGAAACCAGAATAACTCAGATTTCGTAAGTCTGACTTCTCAAGTGTGTGTTGCTAAAGCAAAACTGTTACCAGCCTTTATGATGTGTTCTGATTAAAGCCAAGCTGTGAAAAGCACAGCAGCTTCAACTATAAAAAGTAACAACTGCTAGTTTACATTCAGCGCAATTTCGGAGCAACGTGTTAAATGTGGAGCCACAGCCACGAATATAGAACCTCACACAAGTCGTAATCCTCACATAAAGATGGAAAGTTCAAACCGTCAATGATAATATGGATCAGTAATGAGAAAAAGAGCGAAGCAGACTGAGTAGATGACTGGAAATGAGACTAAATCTACAGCATGTCAGAGTCATCTCTGGCATGTGTCAGCTGTGTGAAAGGCTTGAAATGATTTAAAATCAACAAAAATAGATTCCATAACAATTCCTGAAACACTTGCAAAAACAGGACTTGAAATGAACACTTTTGTAGATTAGAGATTTAAAAAAATGCCAGTCCTGTGTATAAAAAAATTGTACGCTTCCATTTAATCTGCAAAAAAGCGACATGAAAATGTTGAAAACAAACAAACCATTTCCAAAGCCTTGTGATTTCCAGCAAAAGCTGTTAATAATCAAAGCCAAAGACTGTGACAATATTTGAGGAGGAAAACAGAACGGCAGCGTCCTCTTTGTCCATCTCCTTAATTCACTGACAGAAGCTGCTGCTGCAGACGGACAAACACAAGCAGCCTTTGTTACGCTGACGGGACGGAGATGAGACTCTCCTCTAAGGACATTTCTATATTAGAGCGTGCTTTGACACATTCAAGTAAACAACTATCTGCATTTTATTTACAAGTTTGATTTTTTTTAAGCAAAAAACAGGAAGTTAGATAAAAGTGTAGCTAAGACCAGGTACCGAGCAGGAACAATCAGACTGCACATGCTCTCAGGAGATAATGAGATTAAAGCTGAGAAATGATAACGTTAAGAGGATGGGAGATTGGCTCTACACAAGCGTTCAGGCCCACTCAGATGAAAATCACGTTGTAGTGTTTTGTACATGTTTTTGTGGCCTTTTTCTGACGGTGATGAAAATGTAGCTTAAAACTGCATTTTTCAAATCATTGTGACAAAAATACAATTTGAATTCGAGATCAACAGAGACATAGAAAATCATTTGGGTGAGCCACATGCTCTCTGCTCCACTTTAAACAGAGAGCTCTCATAAATGAGGAGGGGGCGGGGTTGCTTCATGCCAACAGACCCACCCAAAACTCGGAGGCGAATCTTTAATAAACTCTAGAATAGTGCTGCCACAGACGATTATTTTTATCGTCGAATCATCACTGATTATTTTTTCTGATTAGTCGACTAGTCGGATCATGCGCAAACTGGATGTTAAGCACACATCACAACCATCATTAGATTTAAACTAACTAAAAACTATATAAATAGCATTACCTGTAATGATGCTACTGTAAATGCTGTAAATTTGACCACTGAAGATGCTGAAATTGATAGCTGTAATCGGGGAAGCCAATAGGTGAAAACGCTGAAGCTGATAGCCAGCTAAAATATTAGTTAGATGCCAAATTAGCCAAAAAAAAACCAACAGAAAAAGGCTAAGTTCGCCAAAACAGCTAGCATGCAGCTAAACTATTAGCTAAACTCCAAAATAGCTTAAAAAAATCTTAGTAAATGCCAAAATAGTCCAAAAAGCTAGTAGAATGCCTTTATAACTTTCAACTTTACCACAGTCTGACTCCATATGATATAATTAATTTCTCGGGGTACTAGTAGTTTACTGGCAATAAACTCAAAGTTTATGAAAGTACACTTTGAAGTTTATCTAATGTAGCTTTTGAGGTTTTCTTTTAGTTTACAAGTTTCTAAGTACTGATTACTGTATTTAAATATTTTTTACATTTATTTAAATGCTGCATAAGAAAATGTTAATGGTCAGTGATAAATATAGGCAAATATATTTAAACTTGTAGTACAATTCTAAGTATAACCCAAGTATACTTAAAATAAACTTATAAAGTTTATCTCTAATGAGTGTATAAAAATTACACTAAAAGTATACTATCTTATATTTAGTTTTAAAAAAGTATACTTAAAGCAAGCAAACTTGAGAATACTTATTTTTGGTAAGGGTAAATATATATATATATATATATATATTTTTTTTTTACTATGTTATTACAATGAAAGACATATTTATTGCCACTTTTAAATAATTAATGGCACATTTATTTATTTAATGGTGTATATATTTATTTAATTTTGGCTCTCTTTCTAAGTTGTACTTGTGAAAAAAATGTGAAAAACTGTTCTGGTAGAGTCTTGGGATATATCTCAATATGTATCGTATTGTGAGACGAGTACTAAGATACGTATTGTATCGCCAGGCTCTTTCCAAAACACGTCCCTAATATACGTCCTCCAAAAAAGGCCACAAGAACTTGTAAAAACACCAAACAGACAATTTTCATCAAGCTGGTCTGTAATGTTCTCCACAGCAGCAGCGGTTCTTTCCTCATTAGCTCAAACATCATTTCAGAAACACATTGTTCCTCTCTCTTTAAGAGGAAACAGGGAAGTGACCTGGCGGAGCAGACTTTAAAGCAGCTCCTAACTAGTCTGACTTGCTGAGAAAAAGGAAGAAAACATTAGTGGTTAATAGTTTCGCTCCCTGTTCGAGCTATGCATGAGCAGAGAGCCATGTGACCTGCCATAAAAAGAGTGAAGAGGAAGACATGAAACATTCATGACTGTACAGCGAGCAGATCCTAATGACAGGATGCAGGGCCCCTTTAAATGTCACTAAACCAATTAGAAACGCAAACGATGGCTTACCCTCGCACCACTCCGCTCTCCAGATAGTTCACCTGGATGAATTTACCGAAGCGGCTGGAGTTGTTGTTGTGAGCGGTTTTGGCGTTACCAAAGGCCTGAAAGAGACGAGAGAAAACACATTTAGCATGAAGGAAAACAGCCTGAAGATGGAAAAGATCGCAACATGCAGATGTTTGTCCTCATAACACTCAGAAACATTATTGCGCTCATTTTTCAAAGCAAGAATTGAAAACATAGAAATATACGACTCGACTAAAAGCTTGTAGTTATTTGAACAGACTAATTTAATGTTTGAAAGTTTCCCTGTGAACTGTCGGCTCAGAAACCTTATCCTGTTAGCTACATCCTCCTTGGGTTTACTTACACCTCTCTGCTAATGATTTGAGCAACAAATCTCCACAGGGACTGAATACTAAACGGGGGTTAAGGGTTTCGCTTTAGCGAGCAGATGAAACTGCAAACAGGGATGAGGTTGTGAGGAAGTCTGCATCTGCAGCTCATTCTCTCTTTCCCTCCCCACCACCTTCTTCTCCTCTACTTGTACGTGCGCGAGCAAATGTGCAGGAGGGGACCAATGAGGTCCTTCAGGCCCGAAACAGAGAAGCGGGCTTTTCTTTCAGACTCAGCCTGAGGTGCCAGAAACCCACTGAAGGCCCTTGATTACTGCATTGATACGGCTGCAGAATGGCGGCCTTTTTTTCCGCCGCGATGCTCGTGTTCACATGGTTACGGATACAAACGCAGACCGAACAAAAGCACGCACTAAAGGAAGTTGACTCAGTGCATGTTAAAAAGGGCCCACATTGTATTTTTCAAATCAGTTGCAGAACTAATAAGGTACAGTAGCTGATCAGAACACGCATACGTCTCCATATTTGAAGATATAAATCATTTTTAGTTATTTTTTTAAACCATAAACGGAAATTTGCAAAATTGGTCAAACTGACAACGATAAATGATTAAAATATGTTTTTTTTTACCTGCAAAATTAAAGCCAGATCTGTTTCAAAAACTGTTTAGAGAATGCATGCAGCCACAGTTGTTGCTGCTTTATTTTGATCGAGATACTCAGCTGTCTGTAACTAAAATTATCTTCTGTCTAAACTCGACTCGTTCAGACGAGTTCCATCCACTGCGCAATCTCTCTCCACGCCAAACAACACCGACTTTTATCAGATTCTTTGTTTTTTTTAACCTTTTCCACGTCTATTAACTGGTTCAGAGAGCTACTGCCGCTCTCTTTCTAAAGGCTCGAGCTGACTGCTGCTCACAAACTCTGGGAAATCTCCCCAAAAGAGCAGAGTGTCACACCGCGGAGGGAATTCTAAACATCTACCGGCATCATTCATATTCAAACATGTTCGTCCGCAGCCGTCCTGATTGGCTGGACGGCTCAGCAGGTATGAGGAAGCAGACCGAGGGCTTGCCAAACTGAGGCCGGGGACAGGCCAGGCTAATCAGCATTCTTACGAAATAAGAGTTAGCAAACACGGAGTTTGAACAGGAAGAAGAGGGGCGCAGAAGAGGAGAGTGATGGGAAAAGGGGCACAGCAGGCCTCAGCGGTCCGTACACCTGATGATATACAACGTCAGTCACATGACAAATAGTCTGTTGACCAACTTCTGAGCTGAGCCAGCACTTCTTCAGATCATTTTGCAAGTGCTTTTCCAGTTCAGCAGTCAGAACCACCAGCAAGCACACATCCAGATTCATCCAACGGCGCATCACAAACAAACTTCTCCTTGAAACCAAACTCGAGGCGTGTCTCTCCAATAGCACAAAAGCAGGGGAGATGTATGAAAGCGTAAATAATTTACTTTGAAAGGACTTAAACAAGAGTTACGATACCACTGTGAATGGGGAAAAGAACAGAAAGAGTCGATATTTATTTTGTTTTGTACTGGATTAGTTGCTTGTGGAAACAATGCAGGACATTTCTGTGGTTTCTGATGTGGGATTAAAATTCCCAATGAGAAGATGTGGATGACAAAAAAAAAAAAAAACTATCCAAGCAGTGGGTTTACTCCAAGACTCAGAAAATCCACGTCAAGCTTACAGATGCAGTTGATAAATAAAGTTCTGAGACTTCAGCTACGTCCTCGCTCCTGTTACTTCTTCAAAATCTTCAGTTAAAAGGTTGAAAACCGACATGACAGCTCACTGCAGAATGATTCCAAGCACAAATAAACACGCATAAAAACCCATATCTAAACCTCTTACCGGGTATTTGGATGACGGAGTATTAAATAAAAATAATAATACATTTAGGAGAATTAGGTTGTAAATTTATGAGAATAAACTCGTAGAATTAGTCAATATTTTATAATTAATGAATAATTTCATAAGTTATAAGCCAAGAATTTACTAGGTTAAAGCAAAATTCTGTTTAATAAGAAAATATAAACAAGACAGGAAAAAGAACCAATAGTCAGACATTAAAGCACATAGATTCCTATTTGCCGTGATGGAGGCTTACACAACCAACCAGATTTCTAAAGAAGTTAGGTTTTCTCCTTGTTAAATTATGATATTCTTCTCATAATTTTACCACTTTTTTGGTAATCCTCCGTCTTATATTTGCATTTAGGTTGATGCAATTATCAGCTTTTTACCTGATTAAAGATTGTTAAATAGTTGTTGGGGTTGGGGGAGAGAGAGAGATATTTTTAGATGCATCTATTATGATCCATAAATGATTCTGAATCGTTTTATGAATTTTAAATGATCAAAAAAAATGTACATGATTTTCATAACTGAACACATTGAAGGTGAAAGCCAGCTAAAATATTAGCTAAAGGCCAAGTTATCTTAAAAAAATGAAGAATAGCATAAGTTTGCCAAAACGACTAGCTTGCAGCTGAAATATTAGCTAAACTCCAAAATAGTCTAAAAACCTTAATAAATGCGAAAATAGTCCAAAAAGTTAGCTTAATGCCATTATAACTTTCAAATGTATTACACGCCAACTCCATATAATATAAAGTGACGACTACTCGACTATTAAATAAGTTTGTAACTGTTTTAATAGTTGATTAGTCATCAATTAGTCGACTAATTGTGGCAGCCCTACTATTTTGTGCAAGTTAAAAAACGTGTCATTAAAGCTGGTCTAATGATAAGATGTAACAGTCTTTATCACTATTTTCAATTTTTCCCTTTTGATGCTGTGACAGATAAAAAATAAAAAACATTTTATGTCAGAATTTCTATGTTCTTAATTAAAGTTAAACAAGTTTACTGATCTAAAAATGCATTTTGGTGGAGAAAAGTACGTTATTTTGGTCAAGTATCTTGTAATAAAGAGAAACATTTCTTAACAAATGCAGATCTGAATTAATTCTTTTATAATTAATTTGTTTCCTCCTGAATCATAATATCTCTATTTTTATCAGATTCTCCATTTTTAAATTCACAGACTTTTAGGTTTCAGGTTGAGCTGAACGCCTAGGAAAGACGGTGTGTGTGGTGACAGACAGCAGCAGAGTGTTTGCAGTAACACTCGTGGTGTGGAGTTACAAAATAATCACAGTTGTTGTGTTGTGTGTGAAAATGCTTTGGTGAAATCACATGACGCAGGCAGGGACTAAACTCAACCACATCTTTACACAGTTCCTCCTCTATGCTGGACCGTCAGCTTGAGCATAGATAACAGCAGCATCTCAGCCTCTCCAGCTTAAGGCGGTTGACCCGTTTAGCAGGGAACCGACTCCATGAGGTTCAATCAATGGCATCATTAACTCTGGGGGCAGCTTGTTGCTTTCTCATAATAGCTGCTTCATTGACTGCAGTTGTTCTCAGTCTGTGTGTGGAATGATCACATGGAGCTCATTTTTATTTCTCTTTGGCTCATTAGCGCCTGATTGGTTTGTACTGCAGTTACTACAGTTCCCATGATGCTCCTGGTCATGATTGGTTAAGACGTTTTTTAAATGATGAATTAAAAATACTCAAGTAAAAAAGTCTGATGGGAAGTTTTAATTTCTGATTATGTATTATTTGATTCAATAATTATTACTGTATCTGCTTTAAAATTGACAAATTTAGATTATTTTTTTAATATACAAAAGATTGCTAATCATTTAGTAACATGGTTAACTGCAGCTAAATCACTTATTGTTGAAAGTAAATTGAGCAAAGAGACAGAAAAAACTAAAACTAAGTGGTAACGGTGGTGGTTATGAAACCAAAAATTAATGGAGTTGTCAATGATGATAATTTGTCAAAAGTTACATAAGTATTGACTTTGGAGAAAATGATGTACATGAGATATTTGGGAAAAGGATACGTATGATATCAATGCAAATCATTAAAGTGAGATTGGGTTGAAAAGGAAAAAAATAGATATTATAATAGTAAAATAAAATAAAACTGAAAATAAAAGTCAGACTAAAAAGCAGAGCATAATAACAAGGAATAGAACATGATTTATTTAATAATTATATAGAACATTGGTCTAAATGCAAACACATGAGGATAAAGTTGTTGATGTTCATAAACTAAACCCACCATCACAGCCACTAAAGAAACAACAAACAACAACAACTGCATCCTTCATGCCAATAGAACAATTTGACTGTTTTGAGTGTCTAGTATCAGGTTGTCTTATATGTGTGTAACAGAGGAAAGCCGTGGTGGTGAATGTGGTAACAGGTGGTGGCAACACCCGCTGGAAGGAACGTGAGTGACTAGAGAAGCGGCAGGGACTCGGGGAAGAACTGGAGGTGACTTGGAAAATTAGAAGACATGCAAGTCCCTTTTAATCATCATATGATTTCACAGCATTTCCTGTTTTATTACTTATAATTATTATTAATAATTATTATTTAATTACCGTTTTTACCCAAAAACCAATGACATTTTCTTCGGAGCGGCAATAATTAACCAGAAATTCACTGCCCCTTCACCCTCCCCGTTTCTGAGAGCTCTCTGTTCACACACTCCTGCTAGCTTACAGCCCCAAACAACTCCAACTTAACATTACAAATGCAACAAAAATGGCGAGCAATGTTGGAGTTAAACAGAGCCCGATTCCAGCTCAGACAAGGAAAACAAAGACGTACATGGATCTACTTGTCTGCAAGTGGATGCATCGGAATAGAGTGGAGCAGGGAGCTTGTGGCCCCACAAATACACTCTTTTCAAAGAGCATTTTGCTCCTAATTCACAACAATTTGAATGGAGAAATACTCAGAAATGCTAGTTTGATGTTACTGTTTTAAATGTTCCCTCCATCATCAGAAAAATGCCACAAGAACATGTTCAAAACACCAAAAAACACATGATTGATCGGAGTGGGTCCTCAACTCCCAAACTGGATGAATGGGTCCAGCAGATCCCAACAAAAATCATCTTAGTCCAGAAACGTGCAGCAAAACAGCAAAGACACTGCGCAGGAGCATCTATGGTAGAGGACCACAGCTCGGCTGAGAAGACTATTCTGTTTGTACTTTAGCTTAAAGGGTCAGTAAAAAGTGATAATGAACCTTTTTGTGCTAAATAAAACAGAAGGAAGAAAGTGAAGCCACTACTTTGGAATCCAGCTCATAACATCTGTGAAGAAAACCTTCAGCTTCTGTTGCTCATCCACCAACACTTAAAACACAAATAAAAGACTGGTAACGCATAAAAGTTTTAGACTAAAATTTCATCCATTTATTCTGTTTGTGGTCTGGGTTTTTACCAGACTTAAGTCATTTAAAGCAGCTCCACCCTTGTCTAAATGAGCACCACATCAAACAGCATCTTGTGGTGTGGTCAGAGGACCACGGACAGATGCTCTGGAGGCCTGCAGGGAAATACGTGCCCTTCTTAAAGTCATGTTTCTTGAGTTTTTAACATCCATTTGTGGCATTTTTCTTATAAAAAAGAACACATGTAATAAGAAATTATGTCCGAGTTTTTTCTCTTAAATTTTTGCCAATCAAACTGTAAAGCCACGCCCCCTCAGAGGAGATTTTGGAAACGGAGGCTTCAGATCAACATGAGAAATTGATTTTTTAAGACATTTCGGTTGTGGGATTTTGGCAAAAAATTTCCTAATCAGAATTAAAACACTACTGGGAAGGTTTTTAAAATAAAAAAAAATGCTATGGGGGACTTTATGGATCTAAATTGATAAATTAAAGGTAAATGTCAGCATGTAAAACTCTATCTGTATGCATTTCATGGTTTTGAGACAATGACATAAACATTATAATGTCAGCCTTTCCCAGACGTGCAAACAATGCCACCCACCCTGAACACAGAAGAGATAAACAATAGATCAGCAGACAGAAAGGTCTGCTACTCCTCTGTACTTCCTGAACAACAATACAGTTCTCTGGCGTGACCACACCCCCTCGAGGCTTTCAGCCGACAGCAGAGGGAACTACAGCCTTTACTTCCCTTGTCGTAGCTGCTTCCTGTTCGGGAAAATAGACACTTCCTGTCTGAGGCTGTAAGACAGAGGGATGTAGAAAAAAAAATACAGAAACCTTGAAGAGGAATCTGAACTTCAAGGTGAAGTTGAATGGTTTTTGTTTAGATTTTAGATCTTTTAGCATCAAATTATTGTTATTTTCTCAGCATTTGACGAGAAAATCTTCTGCTGCTCGACGTTTATTCCAGAAACATTAACACTAAGATTAATACACTGAAATAAGTGACCTTAAAAAGCACAATATATATGTAAAACTTTAACAAATTGTGTGAGTGAAAATGTCAACATTTACAAAATGCAAATGCTGATCAACATGAACATAATAGGTCGTATTATTACTATCAAAAAAGATCAGAAGAAAAAAGGAGCAGTTTGCTGTAAAAGTGTGATTTTTACAGAGTCGTTTAACAGGTTTGAAGTGACAAAACAATCAGCTACAATAAACCAGATCATCTGAAACACACATCTAACCATCTCTCAACCACAGCTACCAGAAACGCTTCCAAAACAGCCAATTCATTAAATAGAGCACATATGATGAAATAGAGGAGGACTTTCACAACTAAAATTAAACAAGCGTCCAAGTTAGACAACAGAATGTTCTTGTAACAAGTAACTCCATAAAAGAGGATCGACCAGTTAAACCGGTTCTAAAAAAGGAATCATTGAGAGTTGGAGACTCGTTCTGCAGGTGCAAACCTTTTTTGTCAAAACACGTTTACCCGTAAAAACCATTTCTCCTAACGATGAGACGAACTAAATATGGAGGAAGAACGTTGGGTAACGGCAGGACAGGAGCGAAGGGAGGGTCTTTGCCAAAGCGTGATGGTATTTTTCAGGATTGGTCCAAATAAACAACAAGGTAACAAGTCAGAATCAAGCAGGACGTGTTATGAACTTCCCTAAAGGTTTATGTGTGCTCACGTCAAACCAGTAGGATTTTGTCTTTTTTGCAAGAAGAAAGAAAGCAAATAAAACTTGTTGGGAAAGTAAACTGGATGCTTTGCTTAAATTACAACTCCCTTGGCAAAGGGTTGAAAAAATAAAAAATAAAAAAGTCTTTCTGCTACCTATTAAATTCTCAAGATAACTTTAAGAGTAAGACAGCCAGAAAAAAAAAGGCACAAAACAATTGTGTTCAAGAACTATTTCAAAACGTTAAGTAAAACACTTGATTATAGTTTACTAGACCAGAAGAAATTTCAAGGTTTTTTTTTTTTTTTTTTTTACTAGGCAGGATGATTGCATGACTGCTTCCCCATGCAATCCGGTTTAAAACTTGCCCTCTACAGGGCCGGTAACGTCCGGCGCGTCTCTCTGTCTGCGCCTGCGACCACAAAGATGGACCGAGCTGACAAATATACTCTGCTTTCTGAGCGTGAGCAGCAGTGGCAGCAAGTCTGCCAAAGGGACCAAAACTGTGCTGATGAAGGGGGAAAAATATCTCTCCGTCAGCTCCCCTTTCATTCCTCAATGTGCTCCCACACCGAGCCATGCACTCTCTACTTATTCAAAAGCTTTTGAGAACAGCATCAGTTCTGTGAATGAAGAAGGACGGGCTTCCAGCCTGGAGACGAGGCCGTGAAGACTTCCTGCTTTCCTGTAGCGGTCCAACCTATACTACTAATTTCATTTCTGCAGTGTTTCATTCTCAGAATTCAGTGTTTCGACTATAGAGTAGGGCTGCAACAATTAGTTGACTAATCAACAATTAAAATAGTCGACAACTAATTTAATAGTCGATTAGTCGTTACTTTATATTATATGGAGTCAGAGTGCAGTAAAGTTGAAAGTGATAATAGCATTCTACTAGCTTTTTTTTGACCATTTTGGCATTTATTAAGATTTTTTAGGCTAATTTGGAGTTTAGCTAATATTTCAGATACATGCTAGCTGTTTTGGCTAATTTTATTTTATTTTTTTTGTTTTTTAAGCTAATTTGGAATTTAGGTAACATTTTAGCTGCATGCTAGCTATTTTAGCTAAATTAGGATTTTTTTTGTTTTTTTAGGCTAATTTGGAGTTTAGCTAATATTTCAGATACATGCTAGCTGTTTTGGCTAATTTAGCATTTTTTTTTAAGCTAATTTGGAATTTAGGTAACATTTTAGCTGCATGCTAGCTATTTTAGCTAAATTAGGATTTTTTTTTGTTTTTTTAGGCTAATTTGGAGTTTAGCTAATATTTCAGATACATGCTAGCTGTTTTGGCTAATTTAGCATTTTTTTAATTTTTTGGTTTTTTTAAGCTAATTTGGAATTTAGGTAACATTTTAGCTGCATGCTAACTATTTTAGCTAAATTAGGATTTTTTTTGTTTTTTTAGGCTAATTTGGAGTTTAGGTAATATTACAGCTACATGCTAGCTGTCCTGGCTAATTTAGGCTCTTTTCAGTTTTTTAGGCTAATTTGGTATTTAACTAATATTTTAGCTTGCTATCAGCTTTAGCATTTTCAGCTATCAACTTCAGTGTTTTTAGCATTTTGAGCTATCTGCACTAGCATCTTCAGCGGCCAAATTCATCTTAAAGCATTCACATTAGCATTATTGCAGGTAATGCTATATATCTAGTTTTTAGTTAGTCTAAAGCTAACAATGGTTAAGATGTGTGCTTTACTTTACCCATGACCTGATTAGTCGACTAATCGGAAAAATTAACCAGAGATTAGTCGACTATTAAAACAATTGTTTGTGGTAGCCCTATTATATAGATTTGCTTTCCACATTAAGCTTATCAGACTAACAGCCCATTTTTTGAAGTCTTAATTAATGTGAAATAAAACCGGCTGAGATTTACTTCAGGATAAAGGAAATAAAGTTTTGTTCCCCAGAGCAACGGTGTTCACCAACAATGATTCTAAACACTAAGATTTCATCTTGCTTTAGATGTGAATGCAAGCCTTTATCAAAGTACAGCATCACGGTGAAATACAACATGACGGAGATGAAAGTGCTGTGCTACAAAAGACACGATAGTTACGGCTGCACATCCACAAACCAACGTTTACTTATCGAGCAGCTCAGCCTGAAAGCTAAAACTGGAGCAAAATTAGACAGAAATGTGACGTTTGAGTCATTCATGTAGAAGTATAAAAATACAGAATATACAGAGTAACCAGTTTGAAAAAGAAATGAAAGCTAAACAACATTTGTGGAGATTTTCATGTTTTTGTCAACAAAGTTAGACTTAGATTAGATTCTCTTTCCTTTTGTATATTTTATGTGGACAGAATAAAGGAGCATGCCTGGAGGGGCATCAACTTTATTAAAGACATACTCCAATGAAAACTGTGTTTTTAGCTTCTTCTTGTTGCCTTTTTCTCACAATGGAGAACATATATAAGAAAATTTTAAATCAACCTACGTTTCTGAGTCTTTATTTAACTCGTGATGGATCTGGAGCAGATAAAAACCCACGGAGGGCCAAAGTTTCCCTCGTCTGCTCCGATTTTAAATATACCACTTTCAGAAAAATAGATTCCTTAACGTCTTCATGTTTTATCTGAGCAACCATCTGGCTCAAAACTGTACAGCTGGATAGCTCTGATATTGGTTGTCGTTTTTTGCTAGGCTAATGCTAGTTTGGTGTTGTGAGGGTCAGTAAGCTAGCGGGAGAATGTAAACAATGGAATTCTAGGGTTCCAGAGGCGAATTTCTTATCAGCTCCAGCTACGCTGCAGAAAATAAGTCTTCAAAAGATTTTTGAGATAATTTTAACGATTTTACAATAGGATTGAGACTTTAATATTTTTTAAAACTTGTTTCAAACATTGGATCAAGAAAACCAGTGCTGTAAACATTAATTTTTAACCTTCTACTACTGTACTGTCATGTGATGTGCTTTTATTGTGATCTTTTACCCTGATTTTAAAACTTTTAGTAATGCAGCATTTTGTTGCTTTTATGCTGTCTAATGTTTTATCCAGTCTTATTACATTCTTGTTTTATCCTGTAATTAGCATTATTACTTTAGTTCTGATCAGACACGTGCACACATAGGGCCCTAGGGGTGCGTGAGCACCTGCCCTTAGTGCCTCGTGACCTTGTGCCATTTTTATTTTTTTAAATTAACTCCTGTTAGTGATATAAAGATATAAAGAAAAGAAAAACATCGCTACAAAATCCTCCCCGGTGTTCTATTGTTCTTCGACTCCACTGGGACTCGGAGAACGAGAGAGAGGGACAGCGAGAAAAACGTCTGCTGCTCCTCGGAGAACTGGAGAGGCGTGACGGTGAAGCAGCTTAAACCTGTGAGTTCTGGTCCAACGAGTCACCGTCCGCTGATTCAACAAGCTTACATGTGGTTATATTTCAGAAAAAACGCTCTAGATTAGTCAAGGAGTCTGGCAGGTCCAGGACATAGTTATCTCTTAGTACTTTATTTTGAAAGTTTCCTTTATTTCTTATATTGCTTAAAGGACAAAAAAAACAAAACATATTTTTGTTGCCGGTCTATGACTTTGAGCCCCTGCCCCTCAAGAATCCTGTGCATGTCCCTAGTCCTGATTATGCTGGGATTATGTGTATTGTCCTCCTCAGATAAATAGATACCAAAATTATCTAAATATAATGTTTTAAATCTTAAATGTTACTGCTTTAGCAATGTATATTTTGAAAACAGAAAAAAAAAATCCTACCTAAAAAGACAACACAAAAAGAGAAATGTAATCTTAGGACAGAATCCCACGTGGGGAGTTTATATTTCCAAAAACTTGATTTGAACACATAGAACTAAAATAGGTGATTTTTCTCATAAAAGAAGATATTTTAATGTTCCTATGACGGGATGGAGGATGGGATGGCTCTAAGACTTTCCCAGCTGATGTGAACCTTGCAAGGTTAGCATTTTCAAGTCACAACAGTCGATAAATGTGTCCATGTCAGTGTTTTTTAGGATGTTTATCAAAACCCTCATAGCTTTGGCTAAAAAAAAAAAAAAAAAAAAAAAATCTCCAAAGCACATAAAAATGGACAGAAGAGGAGGATGTGAAACTAAAGAAGATTAAAAATAGATGTAAAGCTAAAGTCTTTGGAGAAAGTTAATGTCACATTCTGGTAAAGGCTATGATGACTTTCTGGATTTTCTGATTGTCTGTTTAGGAAGTAAAATAATCTGTCAGGCCACATGAATGTGCATGGAACAGGTTTAGGTCTATCCAAGTGATATTTGAATTGCAAAATGATTAAAAAAAACACTGAAGCGTGAATCACACAAGAAGACATTCAACTGACACCAGATCAGGATTACAAATAAGAATTAAATAGAAATATAGATTTTAAAGTTGATTTTTATTCATAAGTTGATGCCATAAGGCCTGAACATGAAGGTATCTGAGGTCAGTTAATAATAACGCAGCGCCCGTCTCGGATGCACTCAGGTACTCCGCATTCTGTCAAATGAAGATACGTCTTCACTTATCAAATCAAATCTATCTTCTCCGTTGGGAATCACAGAGACAGTTTCTTAGTCTAATGAGAAAGCGGGTTTCAAGTTTCAGTTTTAGTGATCCTGTCAGCAACTCAGAACAAGTTAGTGCAGGTATGCAGTTTTTCACAGAGGAAAACGCATGGACTTGACTCAACTGAAACAGGAAAAAAAAAAAAAAGAAGTGACTATCAAAGCTTGGGCCAGCATACAGATGGTGTTTGTTCCAAAACAGGAAGAGAGTGAAAGCCACTGCATTCTCGCAGCACTTAAAAATGCTCAAGACAAGAAGTTTACAACTTCCTCTACACTTGTTTGCGTGTCTCTTTTGTTGCACAACTCTTTTACAGACACAAAAGTTGATCTATTTGAGCAGATGTGAAGTCAGACAACTTAATTGTACAGCAATAACGGATGTAAGAGTAATTGCACACGTCGGAGTCTTACCTCCAGTACTGGTCCAGCTCCAAGAATGGTCCTCTCAACTCCGCTGGCGTAGCCCTTTTGGCTTAGCGCGGTCAAACAGTGGATCAAAAAATTGGTGCTTTGCGTTTTGCCCGAGCCACTCTCCCCGGAGATGACGATACACTGGTTGACTTTCTTCCTGAGCATTGCATAGTAAGCCACGTCTGCGATGGCAAAAATATGAGGCTCCAGTTTGCCCAGCTGGTGGTTCTCGTACATCTTCACGTATTTGGGGTTGTAGATGGGTAGGAACTTGAAGGGGTTGATGGCGATGAGGATGCTGCCTGCGTATGTGTAGATCTTTTTCTTGTAGAAGCGTGAGCGCAGATTGTTTAATATGCGGTCCTCATTGAGGACGGGGAGGTTGCAGAGATCTGCAAAATCATCCTGAGGTGGTGGAAGAAAGCCCCTGTCGGCAAGCCGCTGCACCTCCTGGTCCTTAGTCAAAGGTGGGAGGTGTACGTAATGGATGGAGCCGTCGTTATTCCTCTCCTGAAATAAAGATCAGAGGGAAGAAAGTCGTCGTGGGTTGGTGAGGTTTGGTGAAGCTTAAATTCAAAATGAAACTTAAAAAGTAAAAACCAAACGCTGAGATACTCTGGAAAGTATTCTAATTACCTGAAGTAGGAAGTAAAAGCCAAAGCTCTGAGGATGTTTTTCCTGGGCTTTCCGAGGCCACAACAAAAACCTCTGGACAGGCTGGTCTCCAGCCTCCAGCACCCACTCTTCTCCTCCACATTCCTTCACCTCAGCCAGCACGTACAGACGGCTGGGGTCCAGCCCCAGCTCTGTCGCAGCCTCAGCGATCACGGAGGCTGCAGTTGCATCCTTCTGCACCCTGAGCAGGAAAACCACAATCTTCATCAGTAGAAAATCAGATGTAGTTGTGTCAACCTGACACCACTGGCAATCACATGTGGGTGAACAACAGCTGTATGATATGATCGGACCTAACATGGTAGTCATCTCATTATGATGACATAATGAAGCTTCTCAAAAAAACAGTTTTTAAATGCATTAGTTGTCAGGATCTGTTAACATGACAGCTTTGTTTTTATTAGCAGTTTAATAAAATGTTATCATAAAGCAGGGGTGACAAACTCAATCGCACAGGGGGGCAAAATCCACAAAACACCTTAGGTCACGGGCGGAACAGGATAAACTAAAACTAATTTTTTTAAACTTTAAACCATGATTTTTTAACGTAATTATGAATTACATGTTTAGCCTTACCAGCGATGATGCTAGTGTGAATGCTGTAAGCTGAATTTGACCACTGAAGATGCGAGTGCTGATAGCTGAAGACGCTGAAAGTGTTAGCTAAAATGCTCAAGCTAATAGCGGAAAAAGTTGAAGCTAATAGCCAGCTAAAATATGAACTAAATGCCAGAATTAGCCTAAAAAAACTCTAAAATCAAACTTAGGTTAACTGATAAAAGCTAGCATGTAGCTGAAAAAAGCTAAACCTTAAAATAGATCTGAAAAAAGACATGTAAATATTAGCCTAAATAACTCTCTTACTTTTTTAAAAAGCCTAAATTAGCTAAAAGAAAAGTTAGCATGTAGGTGAAATATTAGCCAAACTCCAAAATAGCCAAAATTAAAAAAAAAAAAAAACGTAATTAGCCAAAACAGCTAGCATGTAGCTGAAATATTATCTTAACTCAAAAGCAGTCTAAAACAGATCTTGGTAAATCCTGAAATAGTCCAAAAAGCTAACAGAATGACAATTTTTAAAACTTTATATCTGTAAATTTTTTACATTATCATAAATAATAAAAAGGAAGGAATATTATTCTAGAATAAATCAACTTAAACCCTAAATAACCTTCAATATTTTACTATCCATAAAAATGTGTTTTGTAAAATTTATACTTAGAAATAAGCACAAGATAACATCATTAATAGCCATTAATAATTAAACAAAATGATCTGGGGGGGCCGGATATGATGACCCGGAGGGCCGGATTCGGCCCCCGGGCCTTGATTTTGACACGTGTCATAATGGCATTATTTTTGTGTATATATATTTTTAATTTTAACATAAATGTAATAAGTTAAAAGTGTGTTCTGTGTGGGATAAACATTTCTAACAATACTCCTCAATCTTCAGCGCAAAGAATTAGCATAAAAGGAATAGAACTCTTGTTAAACGGAGGCTTATCGTTTGAACATCCTGCCCTCCAGCCGTGTGGGGAACTCACTTCAGATGGCAGCATGCGGAGGACTGACCAACCAGCCGTGGGTAGATCTGAAGCGGGTACGTGCGGCCATCGTCGTCTTTAGGGCCTCCTGGGCCGACTAGCCCGCCTCCCCCTCCACCTCCATTTGTTGCCATGGTGGCAGCGCCATCTATGACACTCATCCTGAGCCAGGGGGAGTGGCCTCAGCATGCCGCACAGCCACCGCCTGTCTCACCACGCGGCACCTGAATATGAAAGGAAAAAAAAAAAAAAAGATCAGTAACAATAATTTCCTGTTTATGAAAGCATGTCGATGACTGAGCAAGATAAACAAGATATTGCATAATTTCAGCTGTGCAATTTTTAGAAAGCCTTATTTGTCATCTTATTAATAAGAAGGCCAAACATTTTCATTTATATAGGAAGTCGTGTTGCATAGCAGAATCTGTCAGAACATCACATTCTCATCAAATTACCTCACATTTAAGTTAAATAAAAAATGTGAAAAAACATTCACTCTCTTAATAAGAGATAGAATTAAAAAGGTTAAAATTCAAATCTGACATAGAATATACAAGTAAATAAAATAAATAAAATTTTGATTTAGAAATATTTTGTTTTAACTTGTAAAAAATACATACAAATAAGATAAAAAATACCAAAAAAGACATGATAAATAATTATAATGTAAATAATTTAAGCTTTTCCCCAATTACATAAAAGGTTTTAGCTGCTGAAACTTTACCAAATGGTTGCAGCTGGACAGAACACACAACTATTTAACCTTTCTGCTCACTGATAACAGCTCCGACAGAACGGAGAGAGCTCTATGGGTAAACTACAAATAGTATACTGACTGCTAATCATTCACTTTCAAGCACAGTGAAACAATGTGTAACCAGGTTTAGTCTCTCTGCACAAAAATATATAATTTGGGGGAACCTTTAGGTTTTATCACAGCACACAGGTACTGTTGAAGAGTGTTAACGTAAGCTCCGAGCCCCTTCCTGTTTGCAATAGCTGAGGTTACACAGGAATCACCAGAGACTATGACGTCTGCAGATCATATTCTGAACACCCATGTTGTTCCGCCACACTGAGCAGAAGACAGGAAGCAGAGCTGGAGGGAGCAGAGGTGAAGATGCTGAGGTTCTCTTTGGGAGTGACCAGGATGGATCAGGAATGAGTCCATCACAAGGAGAGCAAATGCTAGAGGTTCAAGTCAGAGAGGTCAGACTGAGAAGCTTCGGACATGTCCAGAGGAGAGACGGTGAAGATACTGGTGGAACGACGCTTAGTCTGGAGAAGGGATGCCACAATTAGTCAAATAATCGACGACTAATCGACTATTAAAACAGACGACGACTAATTTAATAGTCAATTAATCGTTACTTTATATTATATGGAGTCAGAGTGTAATAAAGTTTAAAGTTATGGTATTTTTATGCTAACTTTCCAGACTATTTTGGCATTTATTAAGGTTTTTAGGCTAATTTGGAGTTTAAGTAATATTTCAGCTACTTGCTAGCTATTTCGGCTAATTATGTTTTTTTTCTTCATTTTTTAGGCTATTTTGGTGTTGAGCCAATATTTCAGCTGCATGCTAACTATTTTAGATAATTTAGGATTTGTTTCAGTTTTTAGGCCATTTTGAACTTGAGCTCATATTTCAGCCACATGCTAACTATTTTTGACTAATTTAGAGAATCAGAATCCTTTTATTGTCATTGTTGCACAAGGAGCTTGTGATACAATTAAAAATGAGGTGCTCTTCAGCCAATAAAAATAAAATAAAATAGATATAAAAAAAATATATGTGTAAAAAAGAACCGTGAGAATATATACATTTATTGCACAAAGTAAACAAAAGTAAAAGGCAATATGTACACACCACATTATTGCACTTTAGGTTTTTTTTTTTGGCTATTTGGGAGTTTAACTAATATTTCAGCTACATGCTAGCGATTTTGGCTAATCTAGGATTTCATTCAAATGTTTACAGCTTGTTTCCAGAAAAATAAAACTGTAACTTTTAACTTTACATATATTTTTTTGACTATATTAGTAAGTTAGGTTGCCAAAGTGGCATGATGAGAGCTTTACACACAACCATTATCTCATCATAACCAGTTCATTGGGAGTCATATGAAGCAGTTTGAAACAACTGGGTTAAGGAAAAATGGTCATTTTAATCCAGTTTATCTGTCATAAAGCCTCTATAGAACTCGGATTTATAGCAGTGTAAAACTGGGTATGTTTCGGTGTAATGATGGGTCCTGAAAAATGATTGCATAAACTTGGGAAACATGGACCTGGTAGAAACTGCTGTCTGGCAGGCAGACTGCTCTGCTTTGGTAAAAGATCGGAGCGCTTGTCTTTCGATTTATGCGTTCTCTCTGTCATTAAAGCGGAGTGTTTATTTACTCTAGAAAAATGAATGCCACACAGGAAGAGAAACCAAACATGAGACCTCACATGTCACACGACTGCATTGTCAGATTCAACTTTAAATAGCAATATTTGAACATGTATTTACTAATTAAAATAGGAGGATTTTACATTTTAGAGGTCTTAACAAATATGCTTGTGTGACTGTGACAAAAAGGTCGTCTCTTCCTCCTTCATCATGTGATCTTGTGAAGTAACAATCTGTAAAAAGATCACAAATACCAAGAAAACTCTGCAGAACTACAGAACTCAAGTTTCAGTAACGTAATCCATCGGAAGTGACCCTATTAAGCCTCTTGCATTCGTCATAATCCATGATGAGTAAGAAACACGAAACCCTTCTGCTTGATGATGATGATTTTAGATTAACACTGTAAGACATTGAATGACAAATGTAGATTAATAAAGCTTGATTCTCATTGATCTAGGTCAAATTACAGAATCGGGAGGGGAAAAGAGCAGCTGGGGATTCAAAAGGTTGGGTCTTGCCAGGAAGGCTGACCGCAGCAAACATGCAAGTCTATAAAAATGCCAAGGCGTGCAGAACAGCAGCGACCAGAGGGAACTGCATCATCACTATCTTCCAACACGGACACGATCTACAGCGGAGCAAAGACAAAGCAAGATTTTTATTTAAGTTTAAAAGAATTTTTAAAAAAGGGAATAAAACAATGACAGAATAGGGGAGTGACAGAAATAGAAAGGTAAACATCTTAAGTGAGATGGAAGGAAGAGGTCTCGGGGGACATTGGAAAGACGGGAGCTTTGAGATAATAAAGCTTCCTCCCTGCAGAGGGGATCCTCTGTGACGCTGCCCGGCATTCCAGAGATAAGACCCTCCGTCGTCTGGTTCGTGTTGGCTTAGCCTGGCACTTTAGCTGCTTACGGGGGGAGACTTATGGGGAGACAGCAGAGCCACAGCCACAACTGAGGGTTCAGTGTACCTGCTTAACGTGGGCGATGGGGGGAATCGGCAATTAAATTCTCTTTAAAGCTCATTAAAGACCAGATATTGCTCATCTTTATGGTCAGATAAGAAAACTAAATTTTGAGAACTTTATTTTTTTTTTGTGTTTGAAAAAAATTATTATTTTCAAACAAAAATGTCATTACATCTTATGCTTGTACTTGTTCTGGTATTTTTTTTTTTTTTATCTTTTATCCACATATCATTTCGGGACAAAGCCTTTAACAAAATGTTCAAAATGGTCAAACACATGACAGATTATATTTTTATTAATTTAAGAGAACAGCTGATCTTTTGCTTATGCAATTCATAATAAATATTGCCGCTCTGACAGAGAGGAAATGAAAAAGTTTTTATCGTCATAAAGAAGCAATAACTTTTAACTTACACTGAAGCTGGCACTTAGACAAACGTTTGTGTGGTATTAAGCCGCGAGCCTGGTGGGGTTCCTTCACCTTTAAGTAAATACCTCCACCAGCAGCACAAGAATAATGAGGAGAGATGATTTCATGTCCTCAGCCCCATTAAGCGTACAGTCAAAAGGAATACTTTGCCTTTATAAGGTAGGCTGTTTATGAAGTTCTGTGTGAGAGGCTCAAGTTTTATGTTCTTCCTCTTTACTACAGAAAGTACATTTTTGTCCTAATGAACCTCCAAGTCCTTCAAACAAGCTAATCCGAACCATATAAACAAAAACGACCAATAAGTGCCGAGACACAACAGCTGACTTGAATATCCGGTCGTAGAAAGACTCTGAGACGCATTAAAGCTTAATAAAAGATCAAACAAAGCAGTTTTTTTGCTGTAGTTTACAAAAAAAAAAAAATCTGAAATAGATTTAGATATAGGCCACAGATGTAGTAGTTATATCTAATGAGTCAGTGTCTCCCACCAGTGATGGACCAATCCCTGATAAGGTATTAGTCATTGAGTTTTCTCCTGAATCACCTATTTGCTTCATGAATTTTGGCATTTGTAAATCTTAAAAACTGTGGGAAAAAAGTACATTTGTTTCAAATAGTGTATTTTTGCCTTAAAAGAAAACATCTACCAGGAAAATCAACAATATGCACAACTTATAGTATAGAAACCATTTTGTACTAGGGCTGCCACAAACGATTATTTTAATAGCCGACTAATCATCGATTAATTTTTCCGATTAGTCGACTAATCGGATCATGTAAAGTGGATGTAAAAGAAAAATCTGAATATGATTAGCCTTTAAAACAAAAAATCCTAAAATAAGCTAACAATCGCTAGCATATAGCTGAAATTTAGCTAAACTCCAAATTAGTCTAAAAAAACTGTAAAAATTCCAAATTAGCCAAAATAGGTAGCATGTAGCTGGAATAATAGAAAAACTCCAAATTAGCCTAAAAAACTGTAAACATTTAGAATTAGCTAGCTAACATGTAAATGAAATATTAGCTAAACTCCAAATTTGCCTACAAAACTGAAAAAATCCTGAATTAGCCAAAAGAGCTAATATGTAGCTGAAATATCTTAATTCCAAATTAGCCTAAAAAACTGAAAAAGCCTAAATTAGCCAAAATAGCTAGCATGAAGCTAAAATATTAGCTAAAATAGCCTGAAAACCCTTAATAAATGCCAAAATAGTCTAAAAAGCTTGCAGAATGTCATAACTTTCAACTTCACTACAGTCTGACTCCACATATTATAAAGTAACGACTAATCGACTATGAAATTAGTTGTCGACTATTTTAATAGTCGATTAGTCATCGATTAGTCGACTAATCGTGGCAGCCCTATTTTGTACTAAAAGTGTATAAAAGCCTGGATGCTCTTGCATGTTTTCAAAGGTGCATCTGAGTGCATGGTTGCAGGGATGTAGGCCAGCTTGTTTCTTTTCCACTGGGAAAATGGAGCTGTGACCACCAAGTATCCATCACCACTGCAACTGTCCTCCCATGAACTAATGGGGACCGACTCTATGCTAAAGTAGGCATATATTGTCCCCTGGGTATAATGAACCAAAGCAGCGAAAGTGCAAAGTCAACCAGTGTCTTTTTTGCATGCGTTATTCCCAATAGAGTTCAGTCTTGGATGCATTTCTAGAAAGATTGCTGGAACTGGTCGATGAAAATATGCAAACTTTAGCATAAAGAGGTCGTTCACCACAACAAGAGATTTACTCATCCAACAGACAGCATGAGCTCAACTAGACAAACAGGGAGAACTGTGAAAAAGGTCAAATAAAAGGGGCACTCAAGGCTCGTTCTCCTCCCCCCTATGCCTTCTTGCCAGCTTGCAGGCTGGTCGGTCACACACAATAACACCAGAGCTGAGGAGCATCTGCTCCTTCAGTCTAAAGGAAGGCATAAAAGAGAGAAAAGCCACGGGGAACCCGTCTTTGACTTTGTGAAATATGCCGTCCGTTCAATACAGAGCCTGGGCTTCTGTCAAGCTATTTTCCCCTGACACAAATACGCAGTCACAACAGCAACAACAAAAAAGAGAAAGATGCTATGATAGAGGAGGATGTGTTTGCTTTTGTCTGTCAAAGTCAAAGGACAGATAATAAAGACTGAAGTGTGAAATCTCCCTCATAAACTTACAAACCAGAGCTTAATGAAAAGACAGCAGCCTGGTCTAATAAATTATGAATACAATGTGGTCGTCTGCATTGATCGGCCACTCCCAATATCATGTGTCAAAGTTGTGTATTTACAAACTGAAGCGGCTGTTGTTCATGATTATTTCACTGAGTTTTGTTTGAACACATCTCAATAATCTTCTGTACAATTTCTCTAAAGCAGGGATGTCAAACTCAATCGCACAAGAGGCCAAATACACTTTAGGTCGCGGGCCGAACAAGATATATTTAATGAAAACTAAAACTACGTTTTTAAAACTTTATAAACGTAACTTTTTAACATAATTATTAACTAGATATTTAGCACTACCTGCAATAATGCTGGTGTGAATGCTGTAAGCTGAATTTGGCCACTGAACATGCTACTGCTGATAGCTGAAGAAGCTGAAATTGATAGCTGAAAAGGCTGAAACTGATAGCTGAAAACGCTGAAGCAGCTATCCAGCTAAAATATTAACTAAATGCCAAATCAGTAAAAAAAAAAAAAAAAAAAGTAGGTTAGCCAAAACAGCTAGCATGAAGCTGAAAAAATTGCTAAACTTCAAAATAGCCTAAAAAACTGAAAAAGCCTAAATTAGCCAAGACAACTAGTGTGTACATATAAGCCTAACACCAAAACAGCCCAAAAATAATAAAAAGCCTAAATTAGTCTAAACAGCTAGCATGTAGCCTAAATATTAGATATACTGCAAAACAGCCAAAAAATCTGAGTAAAACCAAAAACAGTCCAAAAAGCTCGCAGAATGTCAATTTTTTAAAACTTTAAACTAACTTTTTAACTAACTTTTAATATTTTACTCTCCATAAAAAAATATTTTGTCAAAATTATACAAGTTAGAAACGTCTGTAAGGTAACATCGGGTTATTAATAACAATAAAATAAACTGATCTGGAGGGCCGATATAATCACCCGGAGGGCCAGATCCGGCCCCCGGGCCTTGACTTTGACACATGTTCTAAACTATTCTGGATTGTCAGAATATTTACTTTAGATTATTTCACTGAAAATGTTGTGAACTCATACTTTAACTACATTTTACAGTGGATCTAGGATCCAGGTCCAGTTACTCCCCCATAGTCTGGGCAGCCGTCTGCTGCAGCTGTGTTTTAAATTACTTCTTTAAGTATGTTACTTTCCCTCAGTCTCTCCTGTCATCTATTTTACAGAATCTCCCACCGTTCTGCTTCACCAGTTGACCCCCTACTGGCAAACCCCTTCAGCTCTCCATTTCTGTTTTAACGTAGACCAGATGAAGAGGAAGTGAAGGAGAGCGCCAAAGAACAAACTTGAGATAATACTGCCTTCCATAAAAGGGCAGAAAAAAAAAACAAAAAAAAATCACGCTCTGGTGTTTTTGATGTACATGATTGTATCACTGTGGAACCTCATCTTTAAATCAGAGGCCAAGCTCCAGTGAAAACTGTTACATTACAATACATTTGATCTGGTTTTGGTCGATCCAAAAAGCAAAGCAAGACTAAAAGAATGCACAGCAACCAGTGAGGAGAAAGACATGTTTCCAATCAGTATCCTGAGCTAAATTCTACATTCAAAGCAGTGTTTATACACCAAACCAGTGAGATCATAACACATCTGAGTTAATGCAACCCAGGAGCCAGCTCATTCAGATGCCATTCTCTCTGTATGTAGTAGGAGATTCCAGGATTACAGACCACGCATTGCCTCAGACTAGACTCAAATAAATACAAATAAAAGGTAAAACCAGAGCAGTTTGTTTTTTCAAACATGTGTTTGACTGAAATAATAGAGAACGAATGTCCAATTTTGATAATAAATGCTGAGGAGAGCAGATAAAAATCAAAACGTGAGTCGAAGGTTTAAACTTTAGTTAATTGAAAGAGTCATCAAAAATCAATCAAAAACTTGTATAATTTTATAGTAATGTTTGTTAAAATGCATGTAAAACAAGAAAAGTGTTAAAGAAAACAGTTAGGTGTCCAGGTTTGATAGACCCCAATAATAATCAGCCAAAAATAGAATGTGCCATCTGGAGATGTGAAGCAGCTGCATGCAAAAATCAGAAACACAAGGAAAAAGGAAATTAGGGGAAGGAGGCAGACAGAGGGGATTATTATACCGGCTCGCTCATGTGGGCTACCCAGCGCTAAAACACTTCCCAAACACATGACTCCATTGTAAGACCAAAATAGTTACAGCAATGCACCCAAAAAACATGCTTGTTTAAAAATCCCTCTGCAGCTTTACATGACAAAGACACACGAAGTGGAATATAAAGGAACCCAACAGGCGGGAGCTTTATGAGTTATAGTAATCAAATCTGGAAATGTAAAATACATTGGAGGAAAAATACTGCGATTTAATGTTGACGTATCCAAAAGATTTTCAGCTGTTTGTTATTGGTTAGACTTTAGCAAAGACGTTGCAGTTAGATATATCACAACTGTTTTGTCAAAACTGTATGTCCCACCATTAATCCGAATCGTAGGGAAATTGAATCGTAAACATACCACTATGTTTACACCGAGTGTCAAATAGTTTTACTAAATTTAAAGATTTATTATTTATTGTTTTACTTACCTATTCATAAATTTAAAAAGGATTTTTAAGGATTTCTTTTTGTTTTATCATTTATTGAACTGAAACAAAACAGTGACTCAAGCATCACAGTTTACACTGAAATATGCCTCTGAAGTGATGATAGCGGAATATGCTGAAATTGATAGCCAGCTAAAATGTTAGCTAAATGTAAAATTAGCCAAAAAAAAAAAAAACTAAGTTAGCCAAAACAGCTAGCATGTAGCTGAAATATTAGCTAAACTCAAAATTAGCCACTCACATGCCAAAATAGTCCAAATAGCATAAAGCCATTTTAACTTCAACTTTACTACACTCCAACTCCATATAACATAAAGTAACAACTACTCAACTATTAAGTTAGTCGTCGAGTATTTTTATAGTTGATTAGTCGAGTAATGGTGGCAGCCCTAGTTCTCAACACAACAGCAAATTGATAAACCAAAAAATGGATGACTGTTTTTGTTTTAAGGGGAAACATTCTATTCCACCATGTAGCCACCTATGCAGTGGTCCCTGATTTATCATGGGTTGTGCAATCAGTGAAGTAGTAAACTTTAGTTTTTACAACCATCTAGATGTCTTAAGGCCATAAAACCCTTCACTACACACTTAATAAACCTTTCTTAGGTAGACTTGAACATTTTATCACATCTCTATTGTTTAAACTCTCAAAGTTCAAACCTTTGTAAAAACATACGGCGAGTTTTGTAGAATAAAATCAAAACTCAGCTTGCAATTAATATTAATGTAAATTTGGAAAACTGTACAACAGACAGAGAGGACTGTTTGACATTAAACAACTTTCAATCTGGAGGAAGAGCATAATAAACTGTAAAAGAAGTAAATAAAAATTGAAAATAAAAATCTGAGAAAAAGCAAGACCGTAAAACAGAGAGGTGTCACTGTACATTCTTAAAAAGTATTGATATAAATAGCAAAAAAGTCAAATAAAAAGAAACAATTTTATTTGAAAAACCTCGAAGTTAGGTTAATTTCTTGAGGATCATGCATTGCCTGTTTGCACTCCTGGACAAAGCATTGTGGATGATTTTTGCCAGATGTAAAGTAACTTACATGAAGTCATTCATCAGTGACCAGAGTCAGACTGAGAAGTAAAAATAGAGCGAAAGCAAACAGTGCAGAGCAGAGCTCCACTAACAGCAAACGCACTGCCAAGGTTTTCTGCTCCCACTTCGTGTCTTTCTCTTTAAGCCTTTGGCTTGTCTCTTTTTTTTCCATCTTTTTTCACTTCTGTAACTGCATTTTCTGTACTTTTTGTGCTTGGCCTTTTCTGTTCCCCGTGTCACTCTTCACAGCCTTTGAGGCATCTGGTGGTCAGACGAAGCTGCAGTCAGCAAATTTAAACGCACAAGTTCCACAATCTGGATGTCTGTGTGGAGACTCTCGTTCATCCAGATCCATTCCATCAAAGTAGTAGACACAAAAGCAGACAGCTTGACTATTTTTTTAAACATCTTTCTCAAGAAGTTTTCTTTATTCTGACATTCAGAATTATGAAATAAAATAAAGATATTAAATACTAGATGCGGGGGAATTCTGTGGAATTTATAAAACATTTAACAAAACACTGGAACTGACTGAAGTAAAACAATAAAAAAGGTACACAATCAAAACTTATAAAAGCTTAAAAGCTACTAAGGTGAGAAAAATAATCTGTGAAGCAAAAGTTGGTGGTTTTGTTCCTGTAGTTTCAGTGGAAGACCTTTTCGTATGACAGAAAGGAATTTCATCAAAGCCTGTTGCCTTCATTTTTAGAACTAAATTGACTTGTTTCAATTCAGTAACTTTTTAAAACAGAAACAATACATTTAAGTAAATGTGTTTTCTCTTATCTGATAAAAAGCATCTCAGTTTCACAGAGAATTAAACTGCACTGCTTTTTATTGGCTTTCATGTTAAGTACATTTAAATAACTGGAGGTGGGAGTAATCATATGTTTTGTTTTGTTTTTTTGCTTTATTAATGCATGTGTGTGCACACAACTTTACTTAAAAAACCAGGTTTATTGATTGCTGTCTTAAGAATATAACTCTGATTTGTGATTAGATGATAGCTAACATGCTAAATTCACTCTGCACCAATAAGATTCACTCTGGAATATCTTTCTGTTGTGCCAAAGCAGTGATGCTGGTTAGAATGCAACACAGGTAAGAAGGAACAGAATATGGTTTAAACAGAAGCACCTTAAGAGACTCAGATAACATATGCTTCATTGATGATTGGATTCATTTTCCCTGATTAGAGCTGAATAAATAGAAATGTTAAATTGCTAATAATGTTTTTTTTTTTTACCCTTGGCCCAAAGTTATCCACCCAGTTCAATGGACATTAAAAAGTCAAAAAAATAGGTCACAGACTTAGTTGATGAATTGAGTTGCTGTTGAGAAAAGCAGTAGTTTTGCTGAAAAGATTAGACCTAGAAAAAAATGAATATTTCACAAGCTATTGTAGAACTACTTCTGTATCTTTTTTTATCTGGTGCAACCAAGTGCCTGGTGCAATTTTGCCTTAAATGAAGTGCAAAGGAAGCAGAACTAACTTCTCAACATGATGCATCAGGGAACATGTCAAGGTTTGAAGAGGCCATATCACACTGTTAAAGGTTATTGTGTTCAGTGCTGCCACTAATTATTATTTAATAGTCGATTAATCACCTATTATTTTTTCCGGTTAGTTGACTAATCGGATCATGCGCAAACTGGATGTAAAACATAAATCTTAACCAAGATTAGCTTTAAACGAACTAAAAACTATATATAGCATTACCTACAATAATGCTAACGTGAATGCTGTAAACTGAATTTGGCAGCTGAAGATGCTAGTGCCGATACCTGAAGATGTTGAAATTGATAGCTGGAAACACTGAAGCTGATAGCCAGCTACATTATTAGTTAAATGTGAAATTAGCCTAAAAAAACTGAAAAAAAGCCTAAGTTTAGCCAAAAACAGCTAGCATGTAGCTGAAATATTAGCTAAACTCACAATTAGCCCCAAAAACCTTAATAAATGCCAAAATAGTCCAAAGAGCTAGCAGAATGCTATTATAACTTTCAACTTTAGTACACTCCGATTCTATATAATTTAAAGTAAATTAGTCGTCGACTATTTTAATAGTCGATTAGTTGTTGAATAGTCAACTAATCGTGGTGGGCCTAATGGTGTATATAACTTTTGTATAGCTTAACTTGTCTTTGAATTGGTTTGTTTTTTATAAAAGGACCTACATTCTAAAAATGACAACATGTAAACGAATAAACACAATAATGGAAAATGTTATTGGGCATTTACTTTATAAAAGTAAATGTAAAAGCATTTATTTGATATCCAGGTATAGCTTCGTTTAATCATTTTCAGGAAGCACAAGTACCTGCTGCTGCAATGGTGTTGCCAGAGAAAAAGAAACCACACCCTCAAGGCAAAGGCAAAAGTAAACGAGTAAACACCAGGGGTAAGAAATTCAGAAATACTGTATAATTTCAGAAGTCAAATAAAGTTTTTGTAGGTCTTTTCATTTCCAAATATAACAACATTTTTAATTTAGCAAACTGCCTCATGTAGGTATTATTTTACCCAAATTACAATAAACTTTTAAATACCTTTAATGAAAATGACAGAAAAGTCCTAAGTTGTGAATCGTAAGTTTACTCCTGAGTTACCATGTAAATGATAACAGAATAAACTGATCAATAGTAGTAAAATCTGTTAAAATCCTGGCTTCTTCCCCATTAAGCTGAATAGGTGTGTAAGGCAGAGCAAAGACAGCACAGGGAGGACGAACAAAGAGCAAAGAAACTCCCTGTAAGTAGGCCATTCCTCAATAGGCCCTCTACTTTATACCCTTTCATTACTGCTGGGTCTATTTACAAGGTCCACAAATTCATCTAACCACAGAGAAAGAACATTTTAGGAAAGAGTTACTAAGGAGTTGGGGCAATCAAAACACTTTTGCTCGACCCCTTTGCCTTTAACACGAGCTTAGAAATCTGCCATCGCCCACAAACATCTGGTTTTTCAGCGCAAGAGGAAAACGTTTAATCTGAATTCAGATCTGCGTCAAACGACTTGCTTCTGCGTTTGAGTCTAAATCTCTTAGAGAAAAAAAGTATTGCAGCAAAGTCATTTTTCATAAACCGGTTCTTAAACTGTCAGTGGAAAACGTGGATGAAACAGAGACAGTATTTGATTTTACTTATTTGCCAAAAAGCTGGCAGTTCACTCAAGTCTGGCTGTGTGGGCTAACATCAGCTGTCAAATTAAAAAATAAAAAGTTGCATGATGACTGAAGGACACACTGCTTCTAAGAAATGTCTAAATCAGGGGTGTCAAACTCAATCGCATAGGGGACCAAAATCCTAAACACACCTTAGATCGCTGATGTTTTTTTAAGTTCACGATTTTTCACTGGAAAATATTTTATTCTAAAATATGTTTAAATTAACACATATTTGGGTTATTGTGAGCAGGAAAGACCAAAGTTCATTTTGTGTTTCACAGTTCTATTCGAGTTAAATGACACCTCAACAACGTTGTATATGGTGATGGTGAAGTATTTTCTTTGTGCATGTGTCATATTATAAAGAGTTGGAATATGAGAATGTGATTTTTATTTCATAATTAGAATAAAAAAAGATATGTATTCAAAAACATTGCAACTTTTTACAAAAGCTGCAGCAACATCAGGCACTTCAGGCTGCAACAATCACTAAAATCTGCCGCAAAATCCTGGAGGGTCTGAATCATATAAGTTTGCACAGTATTATAAATCAATGTCTTTTCTTTATCAAAAGATTTCATTTGTGTTTTACATTTTTGAATCGAGAATTGATTTAGAATCGAATCGCCACCCCAAGAATCGGAATCAAATCGTGAGTTGTTGATAGATTCACATCCCTTTAAATTATCCCAAACAGCTAACAGGTAGCCTAAATATTAGCTAAAATCCAAACTAGCCTAAAAAAAGAAAAAAAAAAGCCTAAATTAGAAAAAACAACTGGCATGTAAATATAAACCTAACTCCAAAATGACCAAAAAAACTTTTTCAAAAGCCTAAATTAGCCAAAGTGGCTAGCATGTAGCTGAAATATTAGCTACAATCCAAAATGGCCTAAAAAACTGAAAAAAAACTATATTAGCCAAAACAGCTAGCATGTAGTTGAAACTCCAAAATAGCCTAAACATTTTTCAGTAAATACTAAAAAGTCAAAAAATCTAGAATAATGCACATTTTTTTGAAAAATGTATATTTTTAACATTATGAATAATAAAAAGCAGGAATATTATTCTAGAATAAATCAACTTAAACCTTCAATAACTTTCAATACTTTACCCTCCAAAAAATAGATTTTGTCAAAATTACACAAGTTAGAAATAAACATTGGGCCATTAATAACAATAAAATAAAAAGATCTGGAGGGCCGGACAGAATGACCTGGTGGGCCGGATCCGGCCCGCGGGCCTTGACTTTGACATGAGTTGTCTAGGTGGTCCAGCACAGAAGCAAACAATGTTGAATGATACATCTTCATATTAGCATACTTTTTTTTAGTAACTTTTATAATTTTTTGTATACTGTTCTTAACTTATGTATTTGTGACATTTTGATTTTTTTAAGTAGTTTTATTGATTATTGTAATTTTTTTGTATACTGTTCTTAACCTGTGTATTTTCTGACATTGCATTGTTCTAGTGTAGTTCTACTGATTGGACTATGTGTCCAGAATAAATTCTATCTATCTATCCATCTATCTATGGCAGGGGTGGCCAAACTGCGGCCCCTTAAGATACTTAATCTGGCCCTCCTAATTAAAATACATTGAATCAAAAATCCTAATTATTGTTTTATTTTCATTGTATCTCTGGTTTCTTCTCATTAATGGTGTTGTTTCTCTGGCGTTCGTGTGTTTTTTTCTGAGTCATAAGGTAATTTTTCTGATTTCTTTGAGTTCACATTTTCCTCTGAAGAACATCAACCCATTGGATCACCAAAAAAAAAGAACAAAAATCAAAATTTAGAAATTAAAATTCCCAAATTTTCTGTTTTTAAATGAATATATGTGAATTTTAATCCAAATTAAAGCATGTTTTTCTCTAAATTCCATATTATCTTTTTAGTTTATGAGGTTCATTACCAAATCACTCCTTCCATCTGCTCCTTGTCCGACCCTTATGCCGAATTTTAGAACCCTTTCTGGCCCACAAATCAAAAAGTTTGCCCACCCCTGCTTTATAGGCTTGTAGCCTATAGTAGTAGTTTTCATCTGCATTGCTGGTTATGACTCCAAGTGGTTTGAGTTAGAGCACAACGGACTATTTTTAGAAGCTAAGTGACTAAAAACTTCAAGCGATTGTTATCTTGGTTGATAGTTCTTTCTGAGTTTTTGCAGCTTTTGTCAATTTATTTGTTCTGTACCAAAAATAGACTTTGAAGTTACAACAGCTCAAACTTTTTGCTTGAATAAAACAACCCCTGGAGCATTACTGTGAATGTACAATCAAGTAGAGCACAACCACGCAAACAGTGCCAAATCCATACTGGTGTCCCATTTATCCTTTCTGACCTCCATCCATGAACGCATGTCTATTCAGCTCGCTGGGGAGATTAAAAGAGCAGTTTTAAGAGCATTTGTGTTTTCTTTCCTTATGCAAACCAGAGGCTAACATCTACCGGAAAGACAGACTTGATTTCTTGAAGTGTTAGATAACTCTGATCCATCTTCCAAGACCAATAGTGGTAGCTGAACTAAGAGGAAGCAGAGGAACACCTGCCTGAGCTGGTTATTCAGCAACAATGTTAGTAAATTGAGTAATAGCTGTTTTCCTAAAGAAGGCACATAAATAGAATTGCAAGTCTCTGCATGTGTGACTGTTCATGTTATCCCGTTTGAAATGAGCCCACACTACAGCCTATAAAGGAACTTGAAATACTAAATCAAATAGATCAAATAAATATCCAAAACCTGTAATGATAACAGGAGTAACAATGTATGAATAAAAAGAATCCAAACTTCATACATACCTCCACCATCCTTCATGAGCTTCACATACATTTCACTGCTGAAAGTAGGAGAATGGGCAGGTCCTAGAAAACTCCCATGATGCCTCTGTCTAAAGATAGTAGACCCGGTGGATGTGCGAGGCTGGACCTCAAAGCCGAGGGACTGCAGGTCTTTAAATCATTCAGCATGTAGCCTACATAGAAAAATTCACCGGCATAGAGACGATATAAGCAGCTAAGGGACTCATTACAATTCACTGTGCTGCCGCAGCACAATGTAGTCCAAGCTGTTCCTCTGTCCTTGTTCTGTAAAATCTAAACCGGTAGCCCATGAGAACAATGCAACCGACAGGAACAGAACCGGCGTTTTCTCACATCGTCTCTATACAACAATACAAGACAGAACAGGTTCAGCGAGCCTCTCAGATTCTGCTAACTTTAGACAATCATATTGCCACGGTACAACATATTAGCATCTGTTCCTGTTTTAAAACACGTTTGCGAAACACTTCTTAGTAATTAAAAATTGAAATACTTGGAATACTTGCAACTCAATTAAGCTGTCAAAAAAAAAACTCTGAGACATTAGCATTTCTAAAATCACCCGTTTAAAAATACAGTAAAGAGGAAACTTGATTCCTTAACAGATCACAACAACCAAGTGTGTCCTAAAAAAGCTTTAGAAAACACGTCACTCCTGACACGGTTGGGGAAACTTTTTTAGCATAAAAAGTATTCAGCTAGTTTTAAGCACAGCTTGCTGCAAAAGGAAATAAAACTTCCTCTAATGTGGTAAAGGCCAAAATCTATTAGAAACACTAATGTATGAAAATGAAGAGGATATAACTTTTAAAGATAGAAGAAGTAACTCTGGGGATTTTTTAAACTACAGAACTGAAAAAAAAAAAAGCTTTCTATTTGGGGAACTTTAACACATAGATAACAACAGCTGGATTTAATAGTCTAATCTGAGAGAAAAAGCTTAAAAAGAATTCCGTTTTCCTCAACAACCTCAGCAATTTGGCTGAAAACTAAGCTGAAGGTTAACTAGTATTCCACCCCATCCCCCTCCTTATCCTAAACCACTGTCACAGATCAGTGCTGGGGCTTGCAGAGCACAAACCATTAGCGGGGGGCCATATGGTCCTTTTCTTTCAATAGAGATGGCAGAGCCTCTGTGGGCTCTGTTTGGATGCACTTTAAGAAGGCATATGATGTATAACTGCAGCATAAGGGAGCTGACAAGCATCTCTGTTCAAAGGTGATGAACATTGAAAAAAAAAAAAAACGTGATTTGTTTTTCTCTGGGTTTCTTTGGAGGATCTCAACGTAATCTCATCGCTGAATAAAGCATATGGTTCTTGCATATGGTAATGCTTGGGAGGAAACTTGAAGGTCCACACGCCCCACGCACCTCCAACGTCACTCTCCTTTTTGTGTTGGAGAGAAAGAATGCGGTCTGTTCTGTTCAAAACACCTGCAGAACTGTAAGAAGAAAATGTCATATTGCTCCACTGGAGGCTACTATGGAAAACGAGGAGTTTATTTCAAATGGTAAAGAGGAAAATTCTCTATCAATTTGGTAAAGAACTTGTTTTGCTTTAAAGTTACTTGAAAAGGAACTGGTGTGTTAAAGAAAGAAACATTTCGACTATGATAATTGTTTATTCATAGAAAGCTTTAAATGTCTGAAAGATATTCATACTTTCTTAATTTAAAAAAAAAAAAAAAAACCCTAAATCAAATCTATTTTAAAGGGTTAAATTCCCACTCCAATCATCTTTTGATCTAGCTTAAAAGCTTTTTTGGCTACAATAAAAAAATTAAAAAATTTCTTCAGATTCCAGCTCAGACAAAGAAAACAAAGACGTTCATGGATATATTTGTCTGTAAGTGGATGCATCAGAATGGAGTGGAGCAGGAAGCTTGTAGCCCGCCAATTTCAGCTCGCACGTCAAACCTACGATCTTTCTCTTATGGCATTTCTTCAATTCATGATGACTTGAATTAAGAACTACTCAGAAATACAATTGTAAATTTACTTCACTGCTATCATCATAAAAAGGCCACAAGAACATGTTAAAAAAACCAAAAACCTTATTTTCATTAAGGAAAGTGCTTCTATATTTAGCTGCCATTTTTTCTTCCCACACATTGTTTTGCATTGTTGCTGTGGCATGGTGACATTTTACCAAAAATAATAGAGAAAAAAAGACTAATAAACATACTCTTTCAAACCCTTTAGTTCTCATACAAGCAACCCTGAAAGCTGCAGCTTCATGCGTCCACCAGGGAGACAATAATGTAAAGAAATCATAGCCTGATGAGTTGTGATGACATGAACATCTCCATTAAAAAATGTGTTTTAACATGTTATCATGGTATTTCTCTCAAAACGGCATCACTAATGTTAGGTTGGGCTTGTGAGGGGCTATAAGCTAGCAGGAAAGAGTGTAAACAGATGGATGATGGGAAGTTGGGCAGGCTTACTCCACATGAATAGTCCCGTCCACAATACTGAAGAGAATTTCTAATGAACTCATGCTCCTCTGCAGAAACTATGTCCTAGAAAAGGACAGTTTTGGCAAACAAAAATATAAGAAGAAGAATCATGATTAGTCTGATTAAGGATGTCATCTGTAGATTCTTAATGAAATGCTCAAACTAATCCAAATAAATATCTAAAAGGGCAATCGTCGTTTCCGGGTAGGAAAAAACTCACGACAATAACTAATATTTCATAAATAATTTGTTTTTAAGTGCTCCAAAGGTAATACATGATCATATATGTGGATACAGTTTAGTCTGAAAATCATGGTTGGGCCTCTTTAAGGTGGAATCCAGACGAAGAAACCTCAGCGTCAGCACAACAGGAATGTGACTTCTATGACATTTAAGGTTTTTCCCCCCAAAAAGGCTTAAGAATTAGAATAAAAAAATTTATTCACTATGGAAAAATGATCTGTTCTGAGAAAGCGTCCGCTTAATTTGTTTCAGATCGAGTCCCAAACCTTGACTTTGGTCTGTATTAAGACTGAGGTCAACCAAAGTTGACGAGCTTATGGTCACATACAAGATGGCGCCAGGAAAACATCTCTAGGCTGAAGCGGAAATTCCTCAACTTTTTAAAAACCCTTTCAAAAATGGTATTTTAAAAACTTTTCAGAACTATGAAGTTTAAATACTGATAAACTGTAACTGTCTAACATTTTAGCGTGCAAAAAGAACTTAAAATGGGGCAGAGGACGTTAATCTTTTCATTTCCTTTAAGTCACTATTTTGGAGTGAAGCTAATATTTCAGCTAAATGCTAACTATTTTGGCTATTTTAAGCTTTTTTCAGTTTTTTAGGCTGCTTCGAAGTTTAGCTAATATTTTCCGCTACATGCTAGCTTTTTCGGCTAATTTAGGCTTTTTTTTCTGTTTTTTAGGAAGTTTAGCTATTTTTTCAGCTTCATGCTAGCTGTTTAGGCTAACCTGATTACGTACAGGTTTTATTAGGCTAATTTAGCATTTAGCTATATTTATATATAGCTAATACTTTAGCTGGCTATCAGCTTCAGCGTTTTTAACTAACATTTCAGCAGCCAAATTACAGCATTCACACTAGCATTATCAAAGGTAATGCTATATATATAATTCATAATTACGTTAAAACGTTACGGGTTTAAAGTTTTAAAATGGTCGTTAAGTGTTCAATAAATGTTTATTCTGTTTGGCCCCCGACTTGAGGTGTGTTTTGGCCCCTAGTGCGATTGAGTTTGACACTCCTGCTGACCAAATCAATCAAGTCTGAATTCACCAAAAATCTTTTTTTTTTTTTTTTTTTCTCAATAAATGAGAATAATAACTCAAATAATCCCACGCTTTTAAACTAAACCAAAAGAGTGATACTCAACCAGACAATCTGGACTAATTTTGGTCAAAGACTATAATGTATATGTGTACTTCTCTACACTTATTACATAACTTAATTACTATAGGAAATATGAGAAGTTACGTCACTACAATCAGAACTATTTTTAATTAACTTAATATTACACTAACTAACGTCACATTTTCCATTTTTTCCCCCAGGTGGCAAAAATGAAAAACTCAGACGTTATGATAAATCAGAACCCACTTCACCTACTTTCCGTGTCATCCCAAAAGCTGCACCCAAAACATTGCCTCACGCAGGGCAGATCCTGGGGTAATTGTGTCCATGATTCACTGACCTGGTGGTCTGAACATCAACAGGAAAAAGTCAGAGAGTAAAAAAGCCCGGGCCCGGGGCCAATGGCCTGCAGGAACAGCTCACACCTTCCACCCGTCCATTCAACCATGTGTCACTGACCAGCAGACTGTGCCGTCATCACACCGACAACCTTTCATTTGGTTCCGTCCAGAGCTAGCTCCGATCCGGACGAAAATCAAACCAACAAGCTAGTTTTAGCGACTTCCTTTAAACACACCCGGGGCTCGGCGCTCGGAAAATGTCGCCCGTAGCTGAATACAACTAAATATGAATACTAAATTGATATAAAATACAATTTAAACTAAAAGTGAAAATACAAAATATAATATTTTTGACTCGACATACCCCTTTCTGTGGTTTGTCTCATTGTCCTGCTGGAGTCTTCGGTATTCCCCGCGACCGTTGGAAAATCGAAGATTTTTTTTTTTTTTCCCTCTGGTTTTTAAGCCCGTTTCAGAATTTTTTTTCCCCTCCTTTCTCTGGCCGTCTCAAGCGGGGCAACAAAAAACGAAGAAGTCCCGGGCGCACTCAGAGAGTCAGACAAAGCTCCAGTGTTGTCAAAACTGAAGGCTTGAACCTCCGGGGCTGAAAGAAACACCGAAGCGGACCGGGGAGGGAGCGAAATCGCATCCTTTCCTGTGAGAAAATGTCACACGAAGTCGTTTGTGAAGAAAAGAAAAAAATGTTAGAACGAAGACGTTAAAAACCGTTTCTGAAAAGAGAGGCGCTTTCCGACCGGCTAACCTGTGCTAGCCTGTCGCTACTTCCTTTCCCCTTGTCTTAATAACAGCAGCAGTCTGAGCGGCGGAAAAAAAAAAAAGTTGAGGAAAAGGCAGATTCTGTGCAATGAAGGCACCCTGTTGCTGGAACGCGTTTGTTAGCGGACAGCGCCCTCTGCAGGAGCAAACGGTGTAATACTCCTGACAAGGTTCCTGTTTCCTCAAAGTGGAATAAATAAATAATACATTATATTAATAATACATAAATCTGGACCAATATATCACATAAAAGTGTTTTTAATTTGTATTTTCTGTTTTTTAATACAAAAAAAATCTTATTTTCTTGTTTATTAAAGGTAAACAAATATTGTTTTTGCTTATGTGCACTACTCCAATGAAAATGTAAGCTTCAAAGACTCTTTGGCGCCCTCTGCAGGAACAAATTGTGTACTACACCAACAATATTTATGTTTCCTCAGAGCGGAATTAATAAATAATCTTAACATTAATAATAAATAAACCTGTAGCAAGATAGCACTTAGTGTTTTTAATTTTCTATTTTTTAATCACAAAAAATGAACAAAATTTATATATTTTTTTGTTTATTAAAGGTAAGCAAATATAATGTGTGCTTATGCGCACTGCTCCAATGAAAATTTAAGCTTTAAAAATATAAAACACTTTATATTGTTTAGTTGTCATAGTAAATTTTTTGACTAACTTTATATTAATCGTTTTTTTTTTTGTTTTTTTTTGGTGCCATCAGTTCAGAAATAACTACTTGGACCCAGAAATTCTTTACAAAAGCGATCTTCATGAAAGAGTTGAAGCAAAAATTAGTCAAGGTTTGATATATAGAGCAGCAGAAGGTAGTTTTCATGTGAAGAATGGTGGGGCAAATTAAGATTTGATCAGGATATTTGGGATTTTCAATTATGACAATGATGGGCAGATACTTATCCATCATCATCAGGAAGGCACACATTTGGCTCCAAATTCATCTGCAGAAGGACAACAACCCAAAACATACTGCTATAGTCTTTGAGAACTTTCTTCAGTGCAAAGACGAAGTCCTGGAAGTGATGGCATGACCCCCACAGAGTCCCGATTTAAGGAATGTGTCTGGGACTGCATAAAAAGACATGGATGTGAGAACATCTAAGGTTTAGGACAACTTGGAGTTCCTCCAAAAACTGTGCAAATATCAATTAAAATGGATGTTGCATTGAAAGCAAAAACAATAGTTAATGAATATAAAGTTTGATATTTTCTTAGTAGCAGGACCGGGCAGTATAAGGCAAGAACAGCAAAAAATGTGTCAAAAATTATTACATTTATTAAAAAAAAAAAACTCTAAATGGAACCTTAAAGGAGGTCAAAGTATCAAAAATATCTGAAACTTTAAATTTAACAGGAGGACAAATTATAACCAGCTGAACAGACATATTGACATAAACTGACCTAAACACATAGGAGTATATATAGTGGCTGGTCAAACCAACTACACACACAATGGGGGACTGAAAAAGACTAAAACAATCTACATAATGCAACAAAAATAAAATGGACTTGTCCATCCTTTAGTAAATTGGAGTACAAAGTAATTAAATTAATGAAGAATAACTAGAAATGAGAGCATATTCATTTTCAACACAAAAACAGTTTCTTCTCCCCGGGAATAGTTTATTCCAATCTTAATATAAGGCCTCTGTTGACCTGCGGGCTTCATTATGTCAGGCATGAGTTGATGGTTCCAGCAAAAAAAAAAAAATCAACAACACTAAATTAATGAAATTCAATTCAATTTTATTTATATAGCCCAATATCACAAAGAAAATTTGCCTCATTGGGTTTCATGAAATAAAATTGATATGGTGCTTAAAATATGTTTTAATAAAGTTATTTTGTTTTTTATGGATTTTATGTTTGAAAAGGAAACTTCTGAAAGTGTGTATAATGTGAGCAGAATATATGTAGTGTACAGTGCAGGCAGGCAGGCATCCCAAGCATGTTAGTAGAAAAATAATTGAACTAATTCACTGTTTGGTTTGAGATGTGAAAGGTGTAAAATGAGTTCTAAAATAGACCACTAGGTGATACTTGGACACGTCATCAGTGATGAACCCGAGGTCATGGGCTGTTTCAGGTCTTTGATCATCAAACACCCTCGCTCGGGCGACCCAGCCAGGGGTGACCAGCCCCTGAGTTGTGTCCAAGTGGTCCACTTACAGTTGGTGATCGCTGCGCTGACTGAGTCTGCCAGAGCCCTGAGGACCTGGTCATGACACCAGCGGTATCGTCCTTCCATCAAAGTCTTTGAGCAAGAGCTACTGTAAGGATGCAGCCAGGGTGCCTCTCTTCTGGCACAGTTGGCATGCCGCGGTGTCTGATAAGCCCCATTGCTGCAGATTGGTTAGACTAGGAGAATGTCATATACTGACTGGATGAGGAACTTGATGTTGCATCTCCAGAGGTCTGACAGGTGATTCTACGTTCTTCAACGTGCTCTCATTTTGTCCAGGTACATTGCCACCATCTTGATCCGACGCTCTTCCTCCACCTCTGCTCTGATCTTGTCTCGCACCATTTGCCGTCTCTCTCTTCCTCTAGCTTTGTTGTAGCTGGGTTTGACAAATCTGCCTAATGCTGCTCGACCCACAGCAATATTGCCAACCAAGACGCTGTGCTGCAGTCGTGCCTCGGCTCTGCTGACAGCTTCCTGGGCCTTCCACTTCCTTTCTTCCTTGTCTATTGGTACAAGCCATGTTGTCAGACCTTCCCTGGTTTGCTACAGTGCGTTTGTGTCTCTTAAGTAGCTGTTGAAGACCTTAACAGGTTTCTCAGATGGTGAAGTGGAGGTTTTCAGCCACCTTGCCTTTCTTCAGGACCAGCGACCTGGATTTTGCAGGCTTAAAGCTCATCCTAGCCCAAGAGATGAGTCGTTCTAACCGCTGCAGCAGCCACCTGCAGCCGGGAACTGAGGTTGGAGTCTATGTGAGGTCGTCCGTAACTGCTCTTATGGGGGGCTGGCGAGTGCCGGATCTTGACACGGGGCCATGTTCATAGCTAGAGAGAAGAGTGGCACTGAGATGGTACAGCCTGTTATAATGCCCTACTCCAGGCATTGCAGGGCAGATGGTATAAAATAAGATTTTAACAATTTACACCAAAGTTATGGTCAATCTTTGACAGTTTTCTAAAAATGTAGTTTAGTTCGCTGTTGTCAGAAATTAATTGTATTTAAGGTCTGTACCAGCTTCTGTTATAATTATGAAATTCCTTAAGTTACTCCTTAATGTGCTTAGTTTCAAGAAAAGTCTGCTTTACATTAATAAAAATAAAACAATAAATACATATATATATATTTATATATATAATAATTATTATTATTATTTATTTTTATTTTATTTATTATTATTATTTTTTTTTTTTTCCAGCACGACCAATCTGGTTTTCTGCTGAATTGTTTTGGGCACTCATGGGTTGCAGTACTACCTTTCAACCACGCGATGTCGCCCTTTAACCAAAAAGGACATTAGCGTTTTTTTTAAATCAAATGTTTCGGTTCTTCCTGCATGACTTGGAAATTGGTAGTTATAATCCATATTTTTCTATTTTATTGTAGATAATGCATTTTAAATTATATTCTTGAATTTAAAAATGCATTTACACACTTTAAGTTACAGTGCTTTTGATTTTGTTAAATTGTGTTCCCATAATACAAAGATGAAAATCAACACATAAATAAGCAGTTTTCCTAAATATTTTATTGATTTATAATAAGTTTACCTCACATTATCAGTAAATTAGGCAACCATGTGATCTATTTTTATTTTTGGAAAAGAGTTAATTTTAGTGCTGCACCCGTTTTGTTCAAATAAAGTTTGAGTTTTAGTGTTTTTTATGCATTAAATGCTTTTATTTTCAAGTTTTCCATTTTCTGTCACCAATAAAATCAGCTTCATTAGAAGATGAAAGGCGGGGAAATCCCTTGGCCAGCTTCTGCTTTTTGAAAAGTCTCAACTTTGCTATGATTTTCCTTTTATCCCCTCATCATTTACTTCCCTTCCAAATATAGACGCTAAAATGAAATTACCACCTTAATCAGATTTTCAGGCCATGCACAGACTTTTATCTTTATTTTGGAAACATAACAAACTGTATAAAGCTGGATATTGTGACGTCATGCAACTTATTTTATAAGCTAAAATTAGTTTTCAAGCTTTTAAATACCTGGAAAAGAATAATTCCACCTTAAAATAAATATTTATTTTTGAATTATTGACAGATTAAGAATCTTAAAGACCTGTCACCCCCAAAAAAACAACAAAAAGTGCAGAAAATAAAGGATATCTTTGTTCTGCATTAATTTTTAATACAGTTATGAACCAAATCATACATAAAAGCATGTATTTATACTGCAAGTTTAACAATTAAAAAAAAAAAAAGTAATTTCATATCCAAAATGGCCAAGAAAGTTGCAAAAAAAGTAATATAAAGCAGTAGTGTTTCTTGGTAATAATAAAAAAAAAATTATCCTTTTTACTTACATTAAATCAGTAATAAATTTGCATTATTCAGTACAGCATCTTCATTAAATGAAACACGTTTAGATATCAGCTGTTTCAAAGGCGTGCATGTGTTTGAAAATATCCTTTCTGCTAAAGTCCTCAGTTAAGAATAGATGCGTCCTCAAGAAAACAAAACATCAGGTAAATGAGTCATGCAAAAGCATCCCCACTCCAAGGCTCAGCTGCAAGTGCACAAGAGGCTGAAAACTGCAAGAATCAAGCGATGCAGTCACAACCCTGGACTCTGCAAACCTGAAAGAGATACACAAATGACATCAAACTTCAATGAACTGAAGAAGGGTGGGGAAAACACCCAAAAACAAACAAAAAAATGAGATTTTCCTGCAGAAATCAATGGAAAGTTACAGAATTATGCCAAAATACCTGCTGTTTATAATAACTTTCATGCAGAATGAAGTTTCTCCATCTGTGCCTGCAGACATCAGCCCTCCAAAACAAAACTAATAAAAGTAAATAATCAAAGTAAACAGCTGTCCTTTCCTTCAGTGGGGATGCACTGCAGCGACAGTTGTCACTTCTACCTTCTTCCATGAACACACCCATGCTTGTGGTTGACTGAGTCAAACCTTGCGGTTGCAGGACTGTTTGAAGTTATATTTTCAGAGCAGGGCGTTTTCAACAGTCAGGGGAGTTTTTTTTCACCTTTTGTTGCTCTAAGTTGCTGTGTATTTCTTAAGTTTAGTCTCACCTGCACGACATTCAACAGAAACAACCAATGTGCGACGGTTTGTAAAATGACTGAGTTTGTTTTTGTTTGTCTTTTGGGTTGAAAACATTAAACACATTCCTGGAAAGATGCAGACATCCTATGCCTTTTTTTGAATGAAAATGTGCTTTTTTTAATCATCAGTAAACAGAGGTTTGATTTAAAACACATATGTCAAAGTCAAGGCCCGGGGGCCGGATCCGGCCCTCCAGGTAATTATATCCGGCCCTCCAGATAGTTTTTATTTCATTGTTATTAAAATAAAAAGCTGCATTTATTTTTATTTTGTAAAATTTTGACAAAATATATTTTTATGGAGGGTAAAATATTAAAAGTTATTTAAGGTTTAAGTTGATTTATTCGGAAATAAAATTCCTGCCTTTTTATTCATAAATATGTTGAAAAGTTACAGTTTTAAAGTTTTAAAAATTAGCTTTCTGCTAGCTCTATGGGCTATTTTTTGTTTTGCTTCATGCTTGTTTTGGCTATTTTAACCTTTTTTTTCATTTTTTTATTGTTATTTTGAAGTTAGACTAATGTTTCAGCTACATGCTAGCTGTTTTGGCTACTGTAAGCTTTTTTCAAATTAACTTTTTAAGGCTATTTTGGACCTTAACTTATATTTCAGCCACATACTAGCTGTTTTGGCTAATTTAAGTTTTTTTTTTTTTTTAGCTGTTTCGTAGTATAGCTAGTATTTCAGCTACATGGTAGCCGTTTTGTCTAATTTAGGTTTTTTCCGTTTTTTTTTTTAAGGTGTTTTAGAGTTAGGCTGATATTTCAGCTACTCGCTAGCCGTTTTAAGTAATTAAGCCTTTTTCATTTTTTTGGCTGCTTTGGAGTTTAGCTAATATTTCAGCTACATGCTAGCTGTTTTGGTTACTGTACATTTTTTTAAATTAACTTTTTAAGGCTATTTTTGACTTTAACTTATTTCAGCCACATACTAGCTGTTTTGGCTAATCTAGGTTTTTTGAGTTTTTTTAAGCTGTTTTGGAATTAGGCTAATATTTCAGCTACATGCTAGCTGTTTTGGTTAATTTAAGTTTTTTTAAGCTATTTTGGAGTTGAGCTAATATTTCAGCTACATGCTAACCGTTTTGTCTAATTTAGTTTTTTTCCGTTTCTTTTTACCTGTTTTGGAGTTAGGCTAATATTTCAGCTACGTGCTAGCCTTTTTGGCTGATTTAAGCTTTTTTTTTTCATTTTCAAGCTATTTCGAAGTTTAGCTATTTTTTTCAGTTAAATGCTAGCTTTTTTGGCTAATCTAATTTTTTAGGTTTATTAGGCTAATTTGGCGTTTAGCTAATATTTTAGCTGACCTTTTGCGTCAGCATTTTCAGCTATCAGCTTTAGCATGTTTATCTATAAATTTCAGCATCTTCAGCTATTAGCACTAGAATTTTCAGCGGCCAAAATCATCTTACAGCATTCACTCTAGCACTATTGCAGGTAATGTGATATCTAGTTCACAATTAGGTTAAAAAATTACGATTTTAAAGTTTTAAAAATGTAGTTTCAGAGAGTTCAATAAATGTCTTAAGGTGTGTTTTGGATTTTGTGGGATTGAGTTTGACACCCTTGCTTCAAACTAATCATAACTGTAAATTGCCAATAAAAAATACATTTTTAATATGATTTTTCTGTCTGATTTGTTTTGAGATGAACTGAAATGCTTAGATTTTTTTTTCTTTTTTACATAAAAGTCACATTTTTACATGTTTCTGTTCTGTTTTCAGCATAATTACAGGCTAAGCAGTTCATTGGCTGAATTTTACAATCATAAATCCTTAAAATCCTTTAATAAAAGCCAAATATGTTTCACCACAAATTCAAGTTTTGCTTTTATTTGAGCAGTCTTTCCAATCTCAGGGGTTTGGTTGATCTGCATCCAATCTGAGATATTTAAAAAGTTTATAGTGATTGGATCCTGGCAGAACCTGCGTGTGGTTGAAGGATCGATACCGTGAAGTGTGCCATGCACGGTGACAGCATGAGGCTGCACACCCAAAGCAACCACCACAGCTGCCTGATCAGACATTCGAAACCCTCTATCTGCAGGGAGGGGCATCTTTCAAATTTGATTGGGAGTTCCTGTTTTTCTCAAGCTCTTTCTGAGAAGCGCTGAGGTAAAAAAAAAAAAACATTTAAATACGAGGTGGTTGTGAAAAAGCTGGATCCGTGTACTATTTGCCTTGTAAGTGAAAGTCTTGCAACATATCCTTAAAAACATTGAGCCACAACACTTTACAAAACCTTTAAAGCTGTGTGCACGTGTTTTGAAACAGAATTTCCCACACAAGTTACTATCATCCTGCTTGAGCAATACTCTATATTGGCATCAAAATCTATTTTTGTGTATTTATTTAATAGGCTGTTAAGCCATTTTGGAGCTTTTTTTTTATTTTAATTCAAACTTTCCAGTTACGTCTTCTGTTTTCCGAGTCTCAGTTTTGCAGAGGTGCATCTGTGCATGTGTTGGGTTGAGTTGGGTGTGGTGCAGTTTAACCTAACCCTACAAACCTACTTCCCCAACAAAAATGAGCTGCAGAAACCTGTAGCCAGCAGCAGGCTTGCTGTCACACTCAGCATCACCACCAGCAGCCAGAGTAAGTCCTTTCCTCTCCTCATCCACGTGTCATCTCACTATTAGAAATATTTTATATAGTTTATTTTAAAGTGATTTGTTTAATAATTGTTTAAAATATGGGATTAGTGTAATTTATGATAATTTATTAGAAATAATAGCAATATGTTGTCATTTTTTAAAAATAAAAATAAAACTGGATTTTTTTTCCTTAAAGAAAATTATCTTATTGATTTCGATGAATGACATTTTTAAATTAAAATACAAAAAAAAGTCTAGTTTGTTGTTTTTATATATTAGTGATTTGTTAAATTAAATATGAAACCTACATTCATATTTTTTTAAATCTTTTTTACAGTTTGCATTTTGCCCACGTGTTGATTTAAATGCCCCCGCTGCTTGCTCATCCTGTGTTAACCACAGACAGTTGGGCATTGTGGCTCACAGAGGAGGCTTTTAAATGCCTTTTAAACTGACTGGAGTGACACACTCGCTCAATGAAAGTCGAACAGGATGTTTTAAGCGAACTCTGTCCTGGCCTTCAAGGACCAGATTGTTTTTACGATTTCGTCTTTCTTAACGCGACTTTGAGGGAAAATCTCACCACATACTCAGAAAGTCCCAAAAATGTGCATGTACCCGTTGAAAATTTTGATTTTTGGCATAATGAAGGGAAAAAAATGTATACCACAGTGGGCTAAAACTGTCAAAAAACGTGATTTAAAAAAAAAAAATCAAAATCTATTAACAAAACCAAAACACACAAAGTGGATAAATCCAAAGAAAGCTTTGAAACTATTATGGGATGGCCATAGGACCTACGGCTTGGCTGCCACTTTTGGGCAAAATTTGCTGATTTTCACAATTTACCACAATACAAAAACATTTCGCGAACTTTTTACGCCACCAGTTTAGGTCTGCCATCTCGAATAAAAGAAATAAAAGAAAAAGGAAATACTTTGGCTATGTACGAATTCCAAGTGACGAGGTACCTAAGGTTTTAAAACCATTTTGGAGTATGACGACTCTAATTTTATGAAGTAAAAATCTAAGCTTTTTTATGGCGTCTAGCAAGAAACCTCCGTTGCCATGGAAATCTAAAAGTTTACTTTTCCAGATTCTCCTAAAAATTACGTAGACCTGTTGGTCATCCCCAGGTGAGCAAAAACTAAAATAGTTGCTATGGAGATAAAGCCAACAGAAAAGCATATTTGAGCACATTAGGAATGTTGGGATGTTTTGCAAGAAACCTCGCTCGCCAAGGAAATCCGAAAATTTACTTTTGCAGATTCCTCTAAAAATGAGAGACCTGTTCATCAATCCCAGATGAGGAAAAAATAAATTGGTTGCGATGGAGACAAAACCAGCAGAAAACCTGATTTGAGCATATTAGGATGGTTAGCATGATGCCTCCGTTGCCAAGAAAATCCAAAAATGTACTTTTGCTAAATCTTCTAAAAGTTAGATGGACCTGTTCGTCACCCCCAGGTGACCAAAATATAAAACGGTTGCTATGGAGATAAAACCAACAGAAAGCTGGCAAGCAAGAAACCTCTGTGGCCAAGGAAATCCAAAAATTTACTTTTGCAGATTGTTCTAAAAATTTGTTACACCTGTTCGTCACCTCCAGGTGAGCAAAAAGTTAAATGGTTGCTATGGAGATAAAACAAGCAGAAAAGCCTATTTGAGCACATTAAGATGGTTAGCAAGAAACCTATTGCCAAGGAAATCTAAAAATTTACTTTTGCGGACTATTCTAAAACTTACATGGACCTGTTCGTCACCTCCAGGTGAGCAAAAAATAAAGTGGTTGCTATGGAGATAAAACCAACAGAAAAGCTGATTTGAGCACATTAGGAATGTCAGAATGGTTAGCAAGAAACCTCTGTTGCCAAGGAAATCCGAAAATTTACTTTTGCTGATTCTTGTAAAAATTACATAGACCTGTTTGTTACCCCAAAGTGAGCAAAAAACAAAATGGTTGCTATGGAGATAAAACCAACAGAAAACTGGCCCTCTTGAAAAAGTGTTTTTTCAAGGTGACGGGGGGTGTTAGGAGGGGATGGGGCAGATACCACCACTTTTGGCTTCTAATTTACTTCTTTTTTTTCTCTTCACAGGTGTGTTTGTGTCAGCGCTGAGCGCTGGTGGTCAGTGTACCAGCCTGTTTGAACACAGGAGTGCTGCACTTGTCTCTTTGCCGCTCGGTCCAGTCACCAGCAACCTCCATCCGCTCACTTGTTGCCATGAATTCCCTCTCTTTCCTCACTTCCCCGTCTTCTTGCCCCCATTTGTACAATTACCCCAATATCACTGCCCCGAACGACTTCACCGCCACCACGGAACTCAGCTATGTGATTCTGCGGCATTACAACCACACCGGCCGCCTGCAGAACCGGACCTTCTCAAGCACCCAGAGCCACATCAGCGTCTCCATGGCGGTGTTCCTCTCCTTCAGCTTCCTCATCGTCCTGGAGAACTTCCTGGTGCTGCTGGCCGTCATCTCTCGGATCCGCCACAGCCGCCGCTGGGTCTACGTGTGCATCGCCAACATCACGCTCAGTGACCTCCTCACTGGCACGGCCTACCTGGTCAACATCTGCATGTCCGGCAGGCAGACGTTCCGCCTCACCCCGGCGCTCTGGCTCTTCAGGGAGGGCATGCTGTTCGTGGCCCTGGCGGCCTCCATCTTCAGCTTGCTGCTGATCGCCGTGGAGCGCTACACCACCATGATGAAACCACTGCCACAGAAGTCAACCAGGAACACCTACTATCGGATTTATGGCCTGGTGGCGCTGTGTTGGGTGATGGCCCTGGTGATCGGCTTCCTGCCTCTGCTGGGCTGGAACTGTGTGTGCAACCTGGACGAGTGCTCCACCCTCCTCCCTCTCTACTCCAAGACCTACGTTCTGTTCTCTCTTGTCATCTTTTTCCTCATCCTTCTTGCAATTGGCGTGCTCTATGGCGCCATCTACTGCCACGTGCACAAGAGTGCCCAGCTGGGTCCTCAGCGCAGCCGCAAACGCTCCTTAGCGTTGCTAAAAACCGTCATCAGCATCGTGGGAGTGTTCATGCTCTGCTGGGGGCCGCTCTTCCTCCTGTTAATCGTGGATTTTTTCTGCGTCTCCCGTCAGTGCGCCCTCCTCTTCAGCGCAGATTTCTGCATCTCTTTGGCTGTCCTGAACTCCGGCCTGAACCCCGTCATCTACGCCCTGGGCAGCAGCGACATGAGAAAGGCCATCGCCGAGCTGCTCTGCTGCTGCTGCCTGAGGGCCGGCCTCTGCCGCCCCGACACCTTCACGTCCAAGGAGACCAGCAGCACCTCGGAGAGCAGGAGGGACAGTCTGAGGAACAGCTTCAGCAAGGTCAGGAATCTGAGCGTGGCCTCCCCACCTTCCACCCCGAGCAAGCCCCGGAAGACGCCGAGAAAAGGCCGGCTGAGCACCACAACCAGCTGCTTGTCGGTTTCGAGTAGTTAAACCACAAATGGTTTCCCCTCCCAAGAAAGACCTGAAGCACAATTACTCATTTCCTCTGATTTAAGATTTAAAAAACAGAATGAAAAAGGATTGTATCAATTACAAGACAGTTATCCACCATTAAGTATTAAAAAAGTACAATTTGTTGCACTGAAAATCTGTTTACTTTTGCCAAGTCAGCATGTATTTTTAAGAATTTTAGTCGAGCATGTACATAAAACTATGTGTTGTAAGATGTTGATACATAATGTATTGAACCAAGAAATGTATAAATAAAGTTTATTTTCATGAAATCCTTCTCTCTTCAGTGAGCAATACTTCAGTTTTCCTCTGGAAGCTCTGGTTGGTATTCCAATAAGAAGAGGAACTCCGGTAAAGATTTATTTGCGTTAGAGAAAAATGTGAATAAAAGAAGCCTTGAGGACCATGACAACTCAGATCATTGATGTATAAACCCTAAACTAAAGGTTCATAATGCAAAAAGAGACTTTTGGGGCCGTTTCATGAGGACCAAAACTCATAGAGAGCCAAAATACACTTTATTTCATGTTTTTGTGGATAGAATCAAATTTATATTTTACATTTTTACAATAGATCAAACTTTTGCAAAGTTATATTTTTTTTATTTAAGAAGAAATTATTTTACTTTCATGAGCTTTTAAAGTATGACTTTAAATCTTGTAAATTTACCAGAAAAAAGTCGTATATTTTTTAATATTTTATGACTTTAATAGTGATAAGCTAAATTTATGACATTATTTCTTGAAAATGTACGACTTTAAAATCTCGTAAATTTCCTAGAAAAAAGTCGTATATTTATTAATTTAAAAGTCAGGCTAAATTTATGACTTTTTTTCTCGCATATTTACGACTATTCATTTTGTAAATTTGCGAGAAAAGACATATTTTTACGAGATTAAAACTCATAGATTTGAGGGATTAAAAATCGTAATATTACTTTTTTTTGGGGGTTGCTTTAATACTCTGTTTTAATTTGATACTCAAAATCCTTTAAAAATAAAACACACTCTGTGTCAGATCAGATTCAGATAAGATTCTTCAGCTGGGTCAAATTTACATGGATTTAAAATGCGAGAAAAATCAAATATGAACATGACTTTGATGCACCTTTATCATTTTTCTTCTTTTACTATCATTTATAAACATTTCAAAATTAAAGCATCATACAAAAATTGTTGAAACATTTTTAAAAACACAGTGCAAGTAAACTAAAAAGTTTATCAGCATTTTGGTAAATGGTAAATAAATATGTATTTCTATAGCACCTTTCCCAGATAAAAACCACAAAGTGCTTCACAAAAGTAAAAACACATATTGCAGACACAAAATCAGGTAAAAGAGAGTAAAAGCAAGGTAAAATATAGAAATTGATAAACTAAAAGCTTCTCTGAACCTGTCTTAACCTGACTTTTAAAACACTCAACAGTCGAGCTGAAAAAGGGAAGTCATTCCAAAGACAAAAATCAACAGCTTGAAAGGCAAATTCTTCTCTGGTTTTGTAGCAGTTTTCTAGATTTTCAATAGATTTTAAAGTTGAACGTCGTCTACATGCAGAAGGTAGGAAATGTGGCTGAATTAACTAATTTGATTCCCAGGAGAAATCAAATATAAAATGAATGCAATAGGGCCCAGAATTGAACCCTGGGGAACGCCATAAGATTTTTTTTTTCCGTTTAAGAAGTTAATGAACCTACAGTGATGTTAAAAGTTTTTCCACTGAGATAAGAGACCAGCTAATCTAAGTCAAGCCATAATCATCTTGAAGATGTGCAGTTAAAATGTTGTGATCAACAGTCTCATTACTCAGGAATCTGACATGTAAACAGAAATGACAAAACTCAGCAACCAAAGTGACAAACCTATCATTTAACCAGACTGTTAGAATTTTCTTCAAAACAACTGAGCGACAACAGGTTGCAGACCCTTGTCCTAGACCAGGAGTGGGCAAACTTTCTTACCTGTGGGCCATGAAGGGTTCTAAAATTTGACGGGAGGGCCGGACCAGGAGCAGATTTCTGATTTTATTTTTGTAATTCACATCGTAAACAAAAGAAATAACATGGAATCCGGACGAAAAGAAGCTTTAATCTCGATGAAAATTACTCTAAAACAGAATTTCAAAACTGTGATTTTTGTTCTAACTTTAGTGCCAATTGGACCAATGGAGTTGATGTCCCTCAGAGAAAAACTCGGGGAAATGTTGTGTTGGAATAATCAGAAAAAGAGGAACTTTCAGCGTCTGATCAAAGGTGGATTTATTTGTAGTGAAACATCTATAGGCATTCACCTGAACTGGAAGGAAAATAAAACACTAATAAGGGGAATCAAAATCATTTATTCCAGTTTGTTGACGATTGTTATTTTTGTTGTTTTTATAAAATTACTCCCAAACCTTCATTCTATGTTGTAAAAACAGTTCGCTAAACATTTTTGAGGTTTCCACAGCAAAATGAATCCCATTTTTCCAGATGGAATTTTCTGAAAAATGACCAAATAAAGGTAGTGTCACATAGGAGAGGTTGTGCTGATTAAAATGGCATAAAATAAGCAAACAGTTAGTCTTTCAAATTGAAAATACAGGAAATTCAAACCAAAAACTGAGTTTTAGACCGCAGGTTCCAAAGGATTGAAATATTAATGTTCTAAATGTACAATTTTGGGTGTGATTTCATATTATGATTATTTGCAGATGATAATCGGCTGGCGAATGCTTTAACAAAAAAAAAAAAAAAGGCGATTAATTTTTTTCAGATTTGCGATTAATTAGTTAACTTTTTTAATCGATTCCCAGCCCTAAGAAATATATGATTGTGATGGGCTGAGAAGAGTTCAAAATGAATTAATTAAAGATCTGTAGTGTATCTGTAAGAATATTGAAATTGTTCCAAAGCTTCACTTACCAAAAAAAAAAAAAAAAATTGTAGAACTTTAGTTTCCATTCTCATCGCAGCATGTTAGCGAGAAACCCGACTGTATAATGCAACACGTGACTGTTAAGTAGACATTTCTGCTTCTTTTCCTCATGGTGGAGCTTTAAAAGAAGCTTTTCTTTGCTGCTCTGCTCTTCCTGCGTCTCTGACAGGATGACTGATGGAGGTTCAGTTCAGTGCTGGGACTGCAGCCCCAAGGGCACACGCTCAGCCCCGGCCTAATTGATAAATTCATTATGACTGTCTGACGGAGGAGAGAGATAAGGTTTAGGAGACAGTACGCACATGTGAGTTACACCGATTACTGTATGCTTCCGCTGCCAACTGAACGGGGGAACAATTGGCTTTGATTGAATTTGAGTCCGCAGAAGGCATTTCCACCAAACAAAATTGTTGAACATCCTGCAGGGATTGCATTTTATTCCACATCTAAAGAGCGCAACATGAAGGATGCAAGAACTCCAGACTGTATCTGTTGCTGATCCTTTCCACCCGTTCATTTACACTCTGTCCTCATTGGGGTCACAGGGGTAATTAGCTCCATCCACACTGCTAGGACTTTTTAGCTACAACCATCACCACAGCATAGCATAAAAACAGACCGTATTTAGCCATGATAGTCACCTAAAAGGCTTTGTGCCTTGAAGTGAACAAATCACTCGATGCAAAAGCATTTTTAAAGATCACAACGGAATTTAAAAAGAAAAAAAAACAGCATTACATTTTGGAAAACTAAATTCAAGAAACCAAAAAAAAAAAAAACCTGAAAATAAATAACTAGAAAAAACAGAAAAGGTAGGTATTATGGCAAATCACTGATTGGATGATAATATCCAGTATTATCCAGTATTTGATTGAATGTTCTGTTCCATAGTACCAATCTTTTCCAGTTTCCATAAAAAAAAAAAAAAAAAAAGTTTTTTATGTTTGATAATACATGTGTATTCTGTGTATTTTAATGACATTATACCAAAATGTTCTCAGAGTTTCGTTTCAAAGGGACTTTTCTTCTCTTTTTTGGCTTTGAAAATATGTTTTCTCTGAGCCTAAAATTAATCAAAACCAAACAACATTTAGAATTAAGTTGTTGTCATCAGTAGGTTTTAATTTATGTTGCATTTTTAGTTAATTTCCCCGTTTTTACCAACAGATGCAAAATAGCCTTTTGGCTAACTCTGGTGCATTTGGAGAGGTTGTTTTTAATATGCAATAAAATAAAACATATTATTGCATCTGCTTTATTGGAGCTAAAACGAACACATTTATTGAATGCAAATCTAAAGATATAATAAATGATTTCAATATTGTGTTTGTAAAGCGCAGGATTTCCACAATTTCTGCCTCTAGTTGCTTTGTCCCGCCTTCATCATTCCTGGCCAATGAATGAAGAGATCTTTAGTCACGTGGTTTTGTTTACAAGCTTTAGATCAAAATAGGAATCGAACAAACGCAAGGTTCAGGATCGAGACTCGATCCGGACCAAATTAAGCAGACTCGATCCGAATCAAATGATTTTTCCAGTCTGAATACACTCTAAAGTGCGTGAGACCCGAAGATGAGTCTGGATTCTTAGAATGGATTCCTCGGCGGGTTCAGACGTGTGAGGATTTGGGGCGTATGCAAATCAGTGTCAAATTTGAGACACGCAAGCTTGGAGAAAAGTCAAAACTTGGCAAACAGAAGAAAACAGAAATAAAATCCTGATGTAATTTTGACATCTGACATCCGTCGGCGAGGCTGGAGAAAATCTGTCCTTATGTAAGGTTGCTCAGGCAGACTCTGGTTGTCTAATATAGACTACATTGACACGTTTACGCCAATGTAAAGCGTGTGATCAAAAGTTCAACCCTTTTGGTTAGGGTACAAATCCAAATAGCTGAAAAACGTAGATTGCTGTCGCCGTACTGTCATTTAGGGTTATGTGATTATAATCTTAAGATTACACTTCATTTTTGGGGATTTGATACTACATAAAATACATTTTTCCATATTTCCTAAGCATTTTTTGTTTCCTTTTTCAAGCATCGAAAAGGTTTTAAAGCATCAAGTTTTGATCAGGACTGCTTGATGAGAAACAGGAAGAGACACTTCAAACCGGACAAGTGTCCGCTAATCAGGAAAAGTAATCACTGTGAAGAGTCACTTCACTGCATATTTCGCTGAAGAAGGGATTTTTTTTTTTTTTTTTTTTACTCCTTCCATTCCTCTTGTGCTCTGGCACACTTGCAAAGGAGACATTTTTCAGATTAAGAAGAACCCAAAATTGGATCCAGAATCTTATTATTATCTTATGAACAGTTTACATTTTTTTATGAGTGTTTTTATGCCAAACGGATCAAAAAGCAGAATATTTATTTACACAGAAATATCTCAACCACAAAATTGTGTCTATATCTTATTACATTTGACAGATGGGAAAACAATCTTACCAATTAATTTTCAATTAGATTTAATGACTCACTAGTAAACAATAAATCTGTAACATCTTGTTGAGTCATTTGATCTTAAAAGCATATTATTTAAAGCATTTTCTTTATCTTCATTTTTATTTTACAAAAAAATGGTTTTACTTGTGAAGCGTAATTTGTTTAAGAAATGGATTTTATGTTTTATCTGACTTATTTGAGCAACTAGGACAATTTTATCTTCTTCACGTGTCTTTCTTATTGCATTTTATTTAGTCAAGAAATGAAGATAGTTGGACTGCTGAAGCATTTAAAATAGGATATACAGTAAGTATACATGTATACGTTTGTATATAAAAGTACTTCTAACATAAAACATCTTAACTCATGATATTTCCAATTGTCAGAGCATTATACCTATATTGTAGAGCCGTGTGTGTTGATGCATTAATGCACGCGATTGACAAATAATGCAGAAATATTTATTAAAGCAAATGAATCACAGCACTCGGAGCAGCAGTCTTATATTTCACTAAACACTTCAGTGGGTTCTTATCCCACTTCTACCACGGTTATTTACAAAACAAATGAATACTTAATCAGTTTTTAGTACTTTAATCTCAACATTTTTTGGTTTAAATCACTTTTTCACAGAAAGTGGTAAGTTTGATCCATGGACCTGCGAATTATCTGTGATTATTCACAGACAATAATCAGCAAATACTACAAAAATGTATTGCGATTAATTTTTCCCCAGGATTGCAATTAATTAGGTAATTTTTTGAAACAATTCCTGGTTAAATATTTGACTAAGATTACATTTTGCCTTAAAAGGTCAAAAGTTATTCAAATAAATCTTTCCAAGACAAATCTTAGTTCTATTGGTTGATTTTATTCATTTATAACAGGGGTGGGCAAACTTTTTGATTTGTGGGCCAGAAAGGGTTCTAAAATTTGGCAAAGGGTCGGACAAGGAGCAGATGGAAGGAGTGATTTGGTAATGAACCTCAAAAACGAAAAAGATGATATGGAATTTAGAGAAAAACATGCTTTAATTTGGATTAAAATTCACATATCTTCATTTAAAAACAGAAAATTTGGGAATTTTAATTTCTAAATTTTGATTTTTGTTCTCTTTTTGGTGATCCAATGGGTTGATGTTCTTCAGAGGAAAATGCAAACTCAAAGAAATCCAAAAATTACCTTCTAAAAACACACACGAACGCCAGAGCAACAACACCATTCATGAGAAGAAACCAGAAATACAATGAAAATGAAACAATAATTAGCATTTTTGATTCAATGTATTTTAATTTGGAGGGCCAGATTAAGTATTTTAAAGGGCCACATGTGGCCCCCGGGCCGTAGTTTGCCCACCCCTGATTTATAACAAGAGAAAAGCATAGACATTTATTGAGTTGCTTTCAAAAGAATATTTTTACAGTGCGTTTGTGCTGGAAAGGCACATTTATGCAAAACAGAGACAGAGATGCTGGGGGGAGTTTGGAACCCGTTGAGCTGTTTTTTCTTCTGTTTCATGAGAGAAAACACGAAAGACAAAACCAAAGACTTCTAAAACTGCAGATAAAGCAGCCGAGTGACTTCAGAGGCTCCAAAAAGTCTGGTGGCCCACCGACTGGTGCAGATGTTCCCTTCTGCCAGAAGCAGTTCACAATAAATTGATGAGAGAGCCCCTCCGACACCACTCCGCTTCCTAATCCATAATCTTTGGCTTGTGGAGATAAATCAAACTGTGATTCACTTTATGTTCTTTTAATTTAACTCGTAAAAACAGTTGTAATTGTTAAGCTGTATTTCCCACCAAGCTGATGCAGAATCCATGCCAAACCTTTCTTTCTTTACTTCCAGACAGCTCATCACTAGCTGAACACCTGAAGGCAAAGCAAGCTGGGTAATTACTGAGGCTACAGTCGGGTCTGCACGCAACCATCATCATTTACAGGAGAGAAGAGCCAATGTTGATGTAGGAACAAAGAGCAACAAACTGGGCCGGTGATTATCCCTCAACATGTCATATATGATACAACAGGAACCTCGGAGCCTTCGGCTAATAAAGGCAGGAATTTGCTGTTGCTTTTTCATTAGACACCAGATCTGGAGCTGTGCCAGACACACGAGTGAGGAGTATGTCCTCTTCACCTAAAAAAGAAAAATCTGATAAAGATACACAAAAACCATAACGGAATTGTTTTTTACTCACACGAAGTTTAAATAAGAAGTCACTTTTCATTGTATTCTTTGTGTGGGATTATGGGTTGTATGTGTTGATAGAGGGTGGGGGGTTGGCTTTTATTGTATATGTTTTTGTTTTTAATGTAAAGCGCTTCGAGTTGCGCGAAGCATGAGAAGCGCTTTTTATAAATAAAGTTTGATTTAATTTGATTGACCCATTCCGGTGAAAATTGTAGATTTCCTCATTATGGAAGAGATATATGGAGAAAACTAAGATTAAGTTCATCTCTGAGTGTTTTTTTTTTTTTTTTTAAACAAATCAGAGCATTCCTTGATGGGCTTCTCCAAAATGCCAACAGTGGGTAACCCTGGTCTTATTTTGATACTGCTGTGTATTCATTTCAATGTATTTTTTGTTAATAAATTAGGGACGTCCCGATCCGATCACGTGATCGAAAAATCGGCCCGATCATGTTGTTGATGACTCAATCAACATCCGATGTTATCCTCCGATCAGTATCGGATGTTTCATTTATTCTTATTATAATCAGCGCTCTATATTTCAATCTTATTATTCTGGATAAAAACTTCACTGCGTGTCATAAATAGATCACAAAATGTTGTTGCCGTAAAACCTAGCAGAATACGGCAGCAGTTTCAACAGGAGGCTAACGTAAACAAATCAGTCAAGCTAGCGATGTGGTCACAGATTCAGACTTCAGGGATCAATAAGTCTTTTAAAACGCTTTAAACTGACAGTAAGTGTCTCTATTGGTTTATCTTAACGTAAACAACAACATGTGAAGGTATTTCAACAAAAAAGACAGAGTTTTTGTTTCTTTTTAATGTTTAAATCTTCGTGTTGCTAACTGTGCTAAGCTAAGTGCTAGCTCCATGATTTAACTCCTTAGGACCCGAGCTGTTCTTTAATATGCCTGCTTTGTTTAACTGACAGATAAATAAAAGTTAAGAAAATTAACTTCAGCGGTAATAAAGCAAAAAAATGTCTTAAGAGCTTAAAAAAAGAATCATATGATCTTAAAAATTAATAAATGGTTCTGATGATATCAGCTAGTCATGAACAATCAAAAAACGTCATCATTAAGAATTTTTAATGAGGACAGGAATCACATTTGGTTAAAAATGTTCAAAATCTCTAAAGATATTAAAGCTAAAGTCACTAAACTGACTAATTATCACTTAAATTTATTAAAACTACTTCACAGAAGTGTTCTATTGAAGATTTCTAATGATAAAAGAAGGTTCTTGAAATTTAAATAAGGGAAAATCAAATCTGTTTATTCAATTTGTTCGTGTTTTAAATATGTTACAAAAGTATCGGATCAGGACTTAGTATCGGCAAATACACAAAATCAAATGAATCAGATCGGGCCTGAAAAACCCTGATCTGGATATCCCCATTAATAAATATGAATTATGCTTCTTTTGTGGCATGAATAAAACACAAATATAAAAGGAAACTAGCATTTGTATGATTTCAAAATAAAAGACATTGTCTCAGACCATATCATCCTAGAGCAGCTCTGGGCAGCAGATAATAGGTGCTTTCATTTAATAAAGGATCAACTTTTGACCAAAGTTTTGCTCAGTATTTGAAATCAGTGTATACCGGAGGAAGCATAGAGCAAACAAAACCTCTTCAAGTCAACAGGGATGTAAAAACCTTTACATAGTTTATCTTCGAGGTGCACCTGAGCCAAAAATATATACATTTCACTAATCTAGACATTTAAAAAATGCTAATTTATTAACCTTAACTTAAAAAAAATACTATTATTTTATTTTTGTATAGCCAGAAAGCCACCATGGAGGGGTAAAAGAGCCACAAGTGACTCCGGAGCCTCTGGTTGCAGACCCCTGTCCTGGGTGGGGACGAGCAGCCCTGGCCTGGCTCTGTCCTGGACATCCCGCTGGATGGGCGGGTGGTTGCCTGGAGAGTGGGGTGAGTCTAACTTGGAGGGCACTGGCTTGTGCTGGGGTTGGGGTGGGTGGTGCTCAGAACTCCTGAGTGGTGGTTAGGGATGCAATGATACAGTTTGCTCACAGTTCGGTACGTCCATTGATACGAGGGTCACAGTCCAGTACATATTAAACAAAAAAAAAAAAAAAAAAAAAAACTGAAATCCTATTATTTCACAGATTATGCTTTCTTTTGCAAACCGAAAGAACATAACAAATAAATTAGATTTTTTTTCAAGTGCGCAGCTTTTGGCACTTAAAATCACACTTTGTAAACTTTTAAACATTCCAACTTGTATGCAACTTAATCAAATATAAAAGTTCCTCATCCCTCAATACTTGTAAACATGAATATAATAAACCCCAACAATCTAAGCTGAGCTCTTAAGTCTCAACATTCTGCAGTACTGGACTCTATTTTCCAGTGTGAGAGCCATCATGTAATGAACATTTACAGAGATTTAGCTCTCTGTTATCCAGGAAGTGTACGTGGAAAGTTGTGCGTTTTTACTGTCGTCTTCAATTTGTGCACTTGCTCATAAAATGCAGGTATATATAGATTTTTCTGAGAAATATGGACGAGCTGGTACACTGTAAAGGTTCACAATTAGTCAGTGGACATTGGGAGTTTTTTCTTGCAAGAGGTTTTATTTTCCTTTTATTTTGTGTACTTTCTTTTGGTAAAAGTTAGTAAAACCGGTGTATTTGTTTCCAATAACAGAAAGTAACTTAAGGACCAACTGAAAAATATAACGTAACTAAATTAAACAAGCAGACAAGACAGAACAGGCCTGACCAGACTCTCTATACTGACACAATGGGGGAACTTATATAGACAAGGGCAAACCATATGGACACATGAGGGAGGGGAGAAACAGACTAACCACAAACTAACAAATGAAACTATGACAGCAAAACAGAAAATGCAAACTAAACAAACATCTAAATAATCAAAATTGTCTTCAAAGAATAAACTAAATATTTTACATTCAAAGAAAATCAAGTCCAGTAGGAGTATTGGGATCCCTGCAGTCTTGCGGTGATGGATATCCAACCTCCTCTGCTGATTATGGTGGATGTGGGCACCTGATTTGAAACTCAGAAACAAAAAGAAATTAACTGTATTTTCTTAAATAAATCAATGTGTGCACCATATAATTTATCTTAAGCAAACAAAGTAAATGTTATAAAGAAAAAGAAAATACTAACACCTATGTGGTGGTGGTTTGAGGCTCAACCACCACATACACCATATTGTGGGTCAACTGTTTTTATTAAATGACAAAAGCCCTCATTATCAACCACTGGTGTCAGATATTTTCTTGTGTTTATCTGAGGTAACAGTGTAAATCTTTTGAAATATATCTGGGATGTTTTGATTGTGTTACCCGCTTGGTTGTTCAACTTTAACACGGTGACAGAGCTGGGTGGTGAGGTCACAGATGGGCGGCTACGTTGTACATTTATCTCCACAAGTACAATTGACAAAGCAAATCTTGCAGATATTCTACTTCTTGTGACGCATTTCACTCCCTGATCCTCATGCTCGACGGCCTACCTGAGATGTCTTCACACCGCAGGTTTTAGAGACGAAGACATGAATACACAGACACGCTAAAGGTAACTCACAGTGGTACTGAATAAATAAAATGCGTACCGTGAAAAATGGCATACCGAAGCGTGGAATGCGTAATGAACGGTTCGATTATTGTTGCACCCCTAGTGGTGGTGCACTCCTCATCTCCAGTAATATAAACCTGCAGGCCTGGAGACCCAACAACGCTCTCAGGACCACGTTCTCAGGACCCCATTCTCAGGACCCAGGTCCTTTTGAGGCAGCGCCTCTACTGGCCGGAGGACTAACAGCCCACTCAGGACGATTTTATTACTCATTTTTATGTGTCTCATTGTTGAGGTATTATGGCATTGTTTTTAAAATAATTCTGTTAAGGAACTACAAGGTAGCTTTTTGGATGACATCACTGCAGCTCCGGGCGCTTAACGAGACTCAGAAAAGAGACGTAAGAAACGTTTTCAAATGTGTTCAAATAAATATTCTAACAAATAAACAGTTGGAGCCTTTTTTCTTCTGATAAGACAACAATCGTTGCTTTACATTTGTCTGCGGCTCATCGGTTGCTTTATTACTAATCATAGTTCCTAATCTATTTACGTCACATGACAACCAGCTACGGTGGCTGTTTTGATCCAGTTGTTCCACTCCGAGCATGGAGTGCATACAAACTGAAAAATCTCAAAGCGAACTGGAGCTCAGTATGTTTGGAAACAAACTGAGACCACCTCGAAGACGGGTCAGGGAGCGATTCCTGGTCCTGTATCAGGGTCCACCTGGGTGTATTCAAGCTTGAAATTTGAGAATCTGTTAACACATTACTGATTAGATGCAAAACAAGGAGGAAAACAAGGAGGAGTTAATCATTTTTAGGTCTACAAGGAGAAATACATCATCATCTTGACTCTATTATATGTTTTTTTTTCTTTTCATTTCCTTTTCCATTTCTCTTTTTGCATTACAAATAAGCATTGAAGAAGTAACTTTTTATTTTTTTGTGCCATGTGGAAGAGGCAAGGCTCCAAAAGTCCAGGAACCAGCTGTTTCCTCTTTCCCAGATTCTAGATAACAAAAGAAAAGTGATGGAAGGTGACAGACTGTCCACACAGATTCAGATTTTAAACGCTTTATTTCTCAAATAAATAACATGTTCCCAACAGAAAAAAAAGAACCCCAAGCTCACAAAAGTGCTTTTTTTGTTCCTCTTTCCCTGTAAACTTAGAACACAATTAGTCACGACAGCGCACATTTCCTCTTGAGGCCTGGATGCCTGCCATCGCGCTGACTTTGTTGTCAACCTTGGGAATAAATGTGAGCATGTTTTCCCTCCTTTCTTAATCCCCTCACTGTCATTCTTGTTGTGCTTTGGGCTCAGCATCGTGACCACTTAACTAATTATCTTGATGATGAAAAAGATGCTTCAAGGGTGATTATTTGACTTTGGTTTCTGCAAGTTTTCAACATAAAGACAGGTTTTTTTTTTCTTAAAGGAAGGACACTGCAGGGGAGTTCCCTCCAAACCAGAAGTAATGTGTGCAGTATGAGCCCATCACAGCTTTGCAAAAAATGTCTTTAGAGCAAATCTGTAAACAAAGAAAGATGCCATCTAAAGTTGTGTGCTGTCAAAAAATAAGAAGTCTGATAAGTATGGAAAGATTGAAAACTTTTACATTGTAAAACAGCAAAATAAGCTCCTAAATTTTGCCAAATTTTTTAAATTTACTTCCCTTTATCACAGGGGGTCCCCAAACTTTTTTTTGTGAGGGCCACTTAACTGTTTTCTTCTCTGATGTGGGGCCGGGGTCGGTTTGTAGGCTAACAGAAAAAGTGTAATAATCACAGCCTAAAAGCCACAACTAGCCAAATTTTAAATAATTCAATAATCCAATCTTCACCGAAAAAATAAAACATCTTAAAAACTTTATATATAACATTACGTTTGATCAATTAATAGCTGACGATACTTAAATTGACAGCTAAAACACTGAAGTTGATAGCTGAAAACGCTTAAGTTGATAGCTGAAAACGCTGAAGCTGATAGCTAGCTAAAATATTAGCGAAGTGCTGGTAATTCTAAATTATCCAAAACAGCTAGAATGTATCTAAAATATTAGATAAACTTGAAAATAGCCTAAAAATCTGAAAAAAAGCCTAAATTGGCTAAAACAGCTAGCATGTACTTGAAGTATTAGCTAAAGTTCAAAATAGCCTAAAAATCTAAAAAAAGCCAAAATTAGCCAAGACAGTTAGCATGAAGCTGAAATATTAGCTGAACTTGAAAATAGTCTAAAAATCTTTAAAAAAAACTAAAATTAGCCAAAAACATTGAGCATGTAGCTAAAATATTAGCTAAACTTGAAATTCGCCTAAAAATCTGAAAAAAGCCTAAATTAGCCAAAGAGCTAGTATGTAGCTGAAATATTAGCTGAACTTGAAATTATCTAAAAATCTGAAAAAAACCTAAATTGGCCAAACAGCTAGCATGTAGCTGAAATATTAGCTGAACTTGAAATTATCTAAAAATCTGAAAAAAGCCTAAATTAGCCAAACAGCTAGCATGTAGCTGAAATATTAGTTAAACTTGAAAATAGCCTAAAAATCTTTAAAAAAACTAAATTTAGCCAAAACAGCTAGCATGTAGCTGAAATATTAGCTGAACTTGAAATTATCTAAAAATCTGAAAAAAAACCTAAATTAGCCAAAACAGCTAGCACGTAGCTGAAATATTAGCTGAACTTGAATTTATCTAAAAATCTGAAAAAAACTAAATTAGCCAAAACAGCTAGCACGTAGCTGAAATATTAGCTGAACTTGAATTTATCTAAAAATCTGAAAAAAACTCAATTTAGCCAAAACAGCTAGCACGTAGCTGAAATATTAGCTGAACTTGAAATTATCTAAAAATCTGAAAAAAAGCCTACATTAGCCAAAACAGCTAGTGTGTAGCTGAAATATTAGCAAAATTACAAAATTCGCCTAAAACACAGGAAAAATGTCTAATTTAACCAAAACAGTTTGGGGGCCCTGGCCAAACGTGGAGGAGGGCCAGATCCGGCCCGCGGGGTGTAGTTTGGGGACCCCTGCTCTAACAATTCTGAAAACTCTCCACAAAACTAAAAAGCTTTGGATTCCAGGTTCTTGTTTGTCTCCACAAGGCCCGAGGAGCGGAAGGAGTCGAGGCTTTGTAGAGCAAATGTTCCCGCTCAGCTCCAAACCGAATTATGCAGCCCTGCTCACAGCCACAGGCCACAACCACATGGCGGCTGATTGAATGGTGAAGGGGGCAAGAAAAGCAGATCAGGCTTAATAAAACAGCCACATCATGAAATCTGGTCAGCCTTTGAGGCCCAAAGATGAAAAGGATATGGACATCACTATGGAGACTAAAAGGAGTGCTGCAGGCTTCGGTCTGGATACCTAACAATAGCCTTGTTGATCTGTCTCTTTTCACCCACAGAACATCGTCCTGTTCAAATATGAAACAATCGTCGTGGAACGGAAGGAGTTTTAAAGTCAATATTTAGAATTTCAAATGCTTCAACTCTAAAGAGATCCAGCTGACGCTTCTTCTGCCAAAGAAGGTTCAATTTTTCTGAACTTGTTCTTTACTGCGAAGCTCAAAATGTGCTTGGGAACAAGAAGGAATGAGTGATCAGAACCTTAAAAAACTTGAACTAATAAACTGAAAGGACTCAAAACTTAACAAGAACTGTGAAGAATGAACTCTCTAAGTTGTGTTATTTCAGTTTTTCATGTGACGGGAACTTTCATAGACAAGTGTTGGACCAAATGGCCAAAGTCAAAGTCAAGGCCCGGGGGCCGGATCCGGCCCACCGGGTGATTATAGCAGTTCATTTTAATTTATTGTTATTGACGGACCGATGTTATCTTGCGCTCATTTCTAACTTGTATAATATTGGCAAAATATATTTTTATGGGGAGTAAAATATTGAAAGTTATTTATTGTTTAAGTTGATTTATTCTGGAATAATTTTTTTATCATTCATAATTATTATATAATTATATTAGAACTTGTGGTTTTAAAGTTTAAAATAATTGGCAAATATGCTAGCTTTTTGGACTACTTTGGCATTTGCTAAAATTCTTTTTTGCCTATTTTGAAGCTTAGCTAATATTTCAGCAACATGTTAGCTGTTTTGGCTAATTTAGACTTTTTTCATTGTTTTTTGTGTACATTTTGAAGTTTAGTTAATATTTCAGCTACATGCCAGCTGTTTTTGCTAATTTAGGCTCTTTTTTTGGCTTTTTTTAGGCAACGTTTTTTTAAGGCTAATTTGGCATTTATGTAATATTTTAGCTGACTTTCAGCTTCAGCAATTTGGGGTTCAGTGTTTTCCCCAAGGACACTTTGACACATGGGCGGGCAGGGCGGGAATCGAACCCGCAATCTTCCGATCAGGAGTCGACCGCCCTACCGCTTCCAGCATCTGTACCATTTATCTGTGTTAAATCACCATCATTTATACCTTTTTGAAAAAGAAAAAGAGCAGAGGAAAGCAAAACTGATAAAAACATATAGTTGTAGATAAAAAAAAAAAACTATCTAACTCTCTTAATAAAATATGTTATGGTCAACTTCCTGAATAACTTCAGTAGAAAACAAATAATAATAAAAAATAATGAATGAATTACTAAACATTTTTTTAAATTAACAACTAGAAGAGTGTTTTCAACAGAAAACATGTATCACAAACCAACTTATTTTCCTTTTGAGTGGAAAAATCAAAAAGATGAACATTTTTAAAACACTCCACCATGCGTCACATGACGTCACAATATTGATCAAGAGATTTTTGTAATATTTGAATATTCATGTTTATTGCATTTTTTATTTATATTTCAGATTGTGTAACATACGCTCCTTAACATACCGTAAATTCCTGATCATCTGGACTATTTAACAAAATAAATCTGTTAATAAACTGTTGAAATCATGACTAAGAAGGAAAGCAGAAACAGAAAATAAGGAAGTAAATATTTATTTGTAAAGCACCATTCTCAGATGAAAATCACAAAGTACAAAAACACAAAAAAATTATAACTGTTCATCATACACATATCACAAAGTAAAACACAAGAAAATAACACATGAGGTTGCTTTTATGTTGTAGTGAGAAAGCTTAAAAGACAAGGTCTGCTCTGGTTTTGTAGCAAGTTTCTGGAATTTGGAGAAGGTTTTGGTCAGAAGACCTCAGTGACCGAAAGAGTAGCGGGTTAAAAGGTCAGCAGTGACCGCAGGAGTTTGTCCATGCAAGGCTCTGAAAACTAGAGGTAACATTTTAAAATCAACTCCATGTGCTTTGGTATTGATAGCTAGATATGTTTATTTTCATTTATTTAAATTTAAATATAAATGAGGACAGGATTCATTATTGTTTTAGCATAACATAAACATAAATATGTCAGAATTAGTGCTAAATTACATCTTATTGTCCTGAGACAGGTAAAAGATAAAACATATAAACATTAAACAATATATATTTTATTGATCCTAAAGAAAACTGGAGGAGGTGGTGGGGCAACACATCCAAAGACAAAGTTGCCCAGAGGTGGGCAACAGCTAATCGCCCAGAAAGACACACGAGGGAGTAAAGGATATGATGTCAAACGTCAAGAATCTCTGATCTGTGTCGCAGTATAACGGCAAAATCAGTTGGAAGCCTTGACGCAGAGTTTTAAACACGTTTTAAAGAGCTTTTGTTAAAACAGATAAAAAGCGAATGTCAAAAAAACTTGATTCATCTTCTCCAGGTCAGGTCTAGATGAGATCTTTTGTTTAATTTTGCCCCTTCCTCATGTTTTTTTTTTACAATTTGAAAAACCCCGACATAATTCAAAAACAACAATAAAAATCTGGAATAGGGAAACCAAAGACTTCATCTGTAATTTCACATTTTATGTCAAATATCTGTATAACTATTTCTTTAAAATAAAAATATATACAGCGTTTGTCTTCATGTTAGAGTGTAGCATTAAGGTGTAAGCATTTCAGAAATATTGATATTATTTTTTAGTGTCTGTAGAGGTTTATGAAAAAAGCATAATAATCCAATTCAATGAGTTTCTCCTGTTAGCTGTGAATAATGCGAGTTCAAAAGGTAGATGGTCACCAAATGTTACCTGATGCTGAAGTCCAGTTACGTTCTGGGTTTGCCGTGGGAGCGATTTGGACTGAAAGAGAGGTAATCGCAGCTTTGCAGAGGCAGGAATGCAGAAACAAACACGAAGGCCGAGCAGAGCAAGATCAAGCAAGCATTCCCGGAGCCCATCTATCAAACCCAGAAAAAAAATCATAATAATTCTGATGAAAGATTCATTTTTTTTAAAAGAAAAAAAAGGGAGACCCTCGTCATACTCAACATGCAGCACCTTGCATGGGCTCAGGGTTGAGTGCCGCTGTCTGACAGGTTCTGCTCTGGTGTGATTTCAGCCAAGGACTTGAGAAATCTCTCAAACAAGGAGATGGAGCCAAAACATCTTTTCAGTTTAAAAAAAAACAAAAAAAAACGACTGAACGTCCAAGTCAGTGGGCTCCACTCCTGTTCCTGCTGAACTGAGCCAGTTTTTCGGTCAAACACTGATACCAGTTCAGTAGGCACGGGAGGGTGCAGCCCCAAGTCTTTCCCCACTGCAGACCAACACAGAATAACCACAGAAGGATGTGCATTTTAGCACCAAAAAATCTGTTTTATCTGAATGTTCAAACTCTGATTCAGCTGAGATCTGCAAACAAAAAGGATATCTTTCAGAACTAGCTGTAAAAATGAAAAACTAGCTAGACCGAGAGAGTCATCTGATTAAGCTTTATTATCGCTTTTACTTCAGTATTTCATGTGTAGAGCCACCATGATTAGTCGACTAATCGACAACTAAAATAGTCAGTAACTAATTTAATAGTCAATTAGTCGTTACTTTATGTTATATGATGTCAGAGTGTAGTAAAGTTGAAAGTTATAGTAGGATTATTCTAGCTTTTTGGACTATTTCGGCATTTATTGAGGTTTTTTTTTTTTTTTTAGAATATTTTGAAATTAAGCTAACATTTCAGCTACATAACTATTTTGGCTAATTTATGGTTTTTTGTGGTTATTTTGGAGTTTAGCTAATATTTCAGCTGCTTTCAAGCTATTTTGGCTAATTTAGGTTTTAGGCTATTTTGGAGTTTAGCTAATATGTAGCTTTATGCTAGCTGTTTTGGATAACTTAGTTTTTTTCAGTTTTCAGCTAATTTGGCATTTAACTAATATTTTAGCTGGCTAAAAGCTTCAGCGTTTTCAGCTATCAACTTCAGCGTTTTTAGCCATCAATTTCAGCGGCCAAATTCAGCTTATAGCATTCACACTAGCATAATCGCAGGTAATGCTATATATTTAGTTTTTAGTTAGTTTAAAGCTAATGATGGTTAAGATGTGTGCTTTACATCCAGTTTGCGCGTGATCCAATTAGTCGACTAATCGAGAAAAATAATCGGTGATTCGTCGACTATTAAAATAATTGTTAGTAGTAGAAACAATTTTTCATTTTTCAGTCTTTCATTTTTTTACCTTTTTTTGTTTATTCAGTATTACTTCAATGACGTGTATTGTTACTAAATGAAATAAATGTAATAAAAAAGGAAAAAAACTAAGTGAAAATTTTAAAAGTTAATGTTTTTTAATTCTCAAAAATATAAAATGATCACATTTACTGCAACCTATCTCTTATACATATACACTAACATAAATCAATGTTAATGTTTGTGTAATTTATGCCTTTCGAGACATTTTTTTCTCTTTTACCAAATGAGTTTTTACTTTCAATTTTCAAACGTTTTACACAAAAAAAGCGACATTTCATTTTTTTATTAAAAAAAAAAAGAAGTGATTTTACATTGATTTTAACAATATTTCAGTCAGGAGAGTAGAGATGAATGTCTGATTTATTTTCTTCAATGTAAAGTTTTATCATTACTTCATCAATTTACACAATAATTCATCGTGCCTACAATTGTCTCTTTAAATTATGTATTGATAGTGTATTAATTTCTTTTAAAATAATGTATCTTTTTCATTGATTGCGATCATTTTTTTTTTCAAATGATAAGGTTTTATAGTATTTTAACGTACTATATACTGTAAGTACTACAGTATGCACTATCGTCAACTGAGCTTGTTATTCAAGTTTGACTCAACATTACAAAAATATTTCTCAGCGGAAGGCGAGTGCAGACTGCTCTGACATTTAAAACCATCATCCTAAAACTGCGATAAAATCTGTCTCCTTTTTACGCTCTTTCATAAATCACGATCATGCGCCCCGGTCAAAAAACTTCTCCGTCATCATCGATCTGATTCTTGGCAGATGCAGATCATCAATCAGTCGGCAAGACTGACATTTGCTCCACAAAAGAAAAAAAAAAAAAAAACATCTCTCGTCTTCCTTCCATCAAGTTGAGTCCATTCAGTGGAACGACTCCCACCCCAAACTGATTGAACTATTTCACCTCAGGCACTGAACTTAGCCACTGTGAACAACACACAGCAGGGATCAATGCTCACCAATTAGCTAAGCTCTGTGCCTTTAGCAAGTGAGAGGCTGGTGGAAGTGCGGTGGGAAACTCCTCCTTCAACACGAAAATTCCAAAATTTGCTGCAGATGGAAGAACTCATTCCTCATCTAAAAAAAATAAACCTTGAAACGGTTCAAATCAGAGCTGAAACAGAAACTACTTCAAGTCAGGAAAAGCTCCTGAGTGCGCTAGAGTGGAATTGCTGGAAAGAAAAAGACAGTTCAAAATTAGGGAAAAATACACAATATAATCTGATGTTTAAACAGCTTCAGGAAAAACTTTTATCTCTTAAATTTCAAGCAAACATCCTAAAATCAATGAAAAAAATTGCTAAAAAAAACAGTAGAAATATCTCTCGGACCGTCTGCAGAGCTGTGAAGAGGTGGAAATCCCTGGCAATGTGATTTTTGTTTCTTTTTGTGCATCAAATCACGATGCCAGGAACCCTCCCCGCCACAGCGCATCTCCTGCCCCTCGCCGCCCTCTTGGGCTCCAGATGTCTGGTTCCTCAGCAGCTGTGAAGCACCTGCGTCCTGAAAGACAGAGAAGACAGTTTCTCAGAGACAAACTAAACCTTTGCATCAGACGCTGAAATGATCGAGTCGGGGTTTAGGACGCAGTTTAGACCAGGGGTCTCCAAACTACAGCCCGCGGGCCAGATCAGGCCCACCTCAGAAACAATGCAAACCCACATTGGACTTTTTATTCCATCCGTCCACAGTCTGAACTTTGACAGGAGGGAATCTATTCATTAGTTTAATTGTGATCTACTTTTTCTTTATTATTATATTTCGTCCGTATGTTTTTTTTTTACGTCCATGGCTCTTCATCTCATTCAGCTATTAAAATATTCAGCTCTTTTTATGCTAGCTTTTTTTAATGTTAAGGACGTTACTAAGGATTTCTTGGCTATATTGGGGTTTAGCTAATATTTCAGCCACATGCTAGCTGTTTTGGCCAATTTAGGGTTTTTTTTAGGCTAATTTGGAGTTTACCGAATGTTTTAGCCTTATGCTAGCCGTTTTTGGCTAAATTAGACATTTTACCTGTTTTTGTGGCTAATTTAGCATTTAGCTAATATTTCAGCTACATGCTAGCTGCTTTGTCCAATTTCTGCTTTTTTCTCAATTTTTCAGCTACTTTTGAGTTTAGCTGATATTTCAGCTACATATTTGCTGTTTTGGCCAAATTTATATATTTTTTCATTTTTTTAGGCAATTTCGGCATTTAGCTAATATTTAAGCTACATGCTAGCTGTTTTGTCCAATTTCAGCTTTTTTCTCAATTTTTCAGCTACTTTTGAGTTTAGCTGATATTTCAGCTACATATTTGCTGTTTTGGCTAATTTATATATTTTTTTCATTTTTTTAGGCAATTTTATCATTTAGCTAATATTTCAGTTACATGCTAGCTGTTTTGTCCAATTTCTGCTTTTTTCTCAATTTTTCAGCTACTTTTGAGTTTAGCTGATTTTCAGCTACATGCTAGCTGTTTTGTCCATTTCTGCTTTTTCTCAATTTTTCAGCTACTTTTTGAAGTTTAGCTGATATTTAGTTGCTACATATTTGCTGTTTTGGCTAATTTATAATATTTTTTTCATTTTTTTAGGTATTTCGGGGAATTTAGCTAATATTCAGCTACATGCTAGCTGTTTTGTCCAATTTCAGCTTTTTCTCCATTTTTCAGCTACTTTGGAGTTTAGCGAATATTTCAGCTACATACTTGCTGTTTCGGCTAGTTTATTTATTTATTTATTTAATTTTTTTAGGCAATTTTGGCATTTATCTAATATTTCAGCTACATGCTAGCTGTTTTGGCTAAGTTCGGCTTTTTCTCAATTTTTTTAGGCTAATTTGGAGTTTAGCTAATATTTCAGCTACATACTCGCTGTTTTGGCTAATTTAGACTTTTTTTTCATTTTTTTTAGGCTAACTTGGCATTTCACTAATATTTTAGGTAGCTATTAGCGTCAGCATTTTTAGTTATTAATTTCCGCATCCTCGGCTATTAGCACTAGCATCTTTGGCAGGATTCACACTAGCATTATCACAGGTATCCAGTTTTTAAAATGTTTTAGTATGTTTTTTTTCTATGAAGATTACAGTGTTCAGATAGGACTAGCTGTTTCAAATCCCTAAAATTATTTACCACTCCAACTGTGGAGTTTTAGGTTCTTGGAGTTCCATCTAATTTGTACAGCGGGACACATCGTCAGTTGTGTACCTCAGGATCATAGGGTGTTTCGGCCATTTATCACAATACACCCTCTTCTGAGGTAGGCCCACCACAGGTTGATCAAGCCTGGGCGTGTGTCCTGCTGTTATTTTGCCAGGTGGTGTCGTTCCTCTTCAGCCACAGCCAATGGCTTGCCCTCTCAGTGGTGTTGTTAAGCTCCTTAATGGCCTGTCTATGTGCTCGTCCACTGATTCCGACCTCTCTGAGGAGCTTAGCTGTTGTGCTGGCTACATAGCCCCTGCATCCCACCTCCACTGGACGCACCCTGACTTTCCATTTTCTGTCCTTTGCCTCAGCTGCCAAGTCAGAGTAGCGTAGTTTCTTGCGTTCATAGGCTTCATCAAGGGAATCCTCCCACGGAACTGTCAACTCTATGATGTATACAACTCGGCATGAGTTTGACCAAAGGACAAGGTCTGGACGCAGTGTGGTTGTTGCAATCTCTGAGGGGAAGATGAGTCTCTGGTCTAGATCAACTAGCATCTGCCAGTCCCTGGCTGCATTCAGAGGGGACAGCTTAGGGTATGAGGGAAAAGTCCTCACACTGTCCCCTTCGCGGACAAATGGTGGTGGGGCTCGGTGACTCTCCTGGCTGTTAAAGGGTTGGGCGTTGACATACACCCTCTTGCACTCCAGTATGTTGGCTAGGCATCTCAAGACCTGATTGTGTCTCCATGTATATCTGCCTTGTCTGAGGCTGAACCCACAGCCCACTAAGATATGCTTGAGTGTAGCAGCCGATGTGCAGAGGGGGCACGATGGATCTTTTCCAAGCCATAGCTGCAGGTTTGCAGGAGAGGGCAGCACATCATACGTCGCCCGGATGATGAAACTAGCCTGTTTGATTCCTACTCAAAGCTCGCTCCATGTGAGTTTTCTCTTTTCGACTCCCTCCCACCTCACCCCCCTGTTTTGCCTGTGCAACCGCTTGGATTCTTCTGCCCGCTTCCTCCTGTTGGCGTACCTCCTCTACCACCATGTCCCGACGTTCGGTTGTAGATGCCTTTGCCAGAGAGGTGCTACCGTCCAAAGCCAAAACCTCCTCTGCCTCTTGAGTATGGCCAACTATGTCACGATGACGAAGAGCAGATTTGGCCTGCCTTACAGCTGTAGCGGAGTCCACTTCCTTCCTGTTGCTAAGACAGGGGGGCGCACCTCTCACCACTGGGTCTTTGGAGTCTGAGAGGGACATATCGAGTCTTACTTTGGCACATTTAAACTCTTCAACCAGACTAGGGACCGGTAGAGAGAGGACTCCATCACAGTAGAGACTGACAGTACTGAGGCACTGGGAACTCCTAACCACTTCCTTATATAAGAGTTCACAAGCCTTTCCAGACGATTGGCCTGGCTCAGTGAGACCTCGTACATGGTTAAGGGCAAATGAGTCTGGGTAGGAGCCCAAACTGGTAACACCAGAGCTTTAGTTTTCCTGGCAGTGATGTGTTGTTTATTTTCTTAAGCCAGTTAGCCGTTTCTGCCTGAGCTGTCCAACTTGCTGGGTGTCTTCAGATCTGCGTTATACATCGTCCCAAGCTTTTGATGGGTTTCTCCAAGATAGTTGGAATTGGTCTCCCTCAACGTAGAACTGCTTCCTTACTACTTGGCTTTTGACGACAGAAATGCTACGTGATTTTCCTGCCTTGAATTCCATTCTTGCCCACTGTATGTTTTCTTCCAGTTTCTGGAGCAGTCGTCTGGTGGGCATGGTTTTGTTGTTGTAATAATGGTCATGTCATCCATATAGGCTCTTATTGGTGGAAGACGCAGGCCACTGTTTATCTTCTCACCTCCCACTACCCACCGGGATGCCCGTATGACAGTTCCATTGCCATAACAAAAGCCAAGGGGGAGATTGTGCATCCTGCCATGATTCCGATTTCCAGATGCTGCCAGGCCGTTGTTGTATTCTCATGCGTTACGCAGAACTGGAGATCCTGAAAGTAGTTTCTCACCAGCACTATGACCTGGTTTGGCACACTGAAGTAGTTGAAGGCTGTCCACAGGATGTGTGAGGGACTGAGCCAAACGCATTAGCCAAGTCTAAGAAAACAACATGTAGATCTCTCCGTTCCTTTTTGGCAGATTGTATCTGGTGCCAGATGACGTTGGTGTGCTCCAGGCATCCTGAAAAACCTGGACTCCAGCCTTCTGCACAGATGTGTCAACAAAGTTATTTTGCTGCAAGAAAGCTGAAAGCCTTCGGGCAAGGACACTGAAGAAAATCTTCCCCTCTACATTTAGGAGGCTGATTTGGCGAAACTGGCTGATGGTTGACGAGTCTTTTTCTTTAGGAATCAGGATCTCCAGCTCTTCTCCAAGCTTTTGGTATCTCTCCCTTCTGCCAAACCACCTTCATCAGCCTCCAAAGATAGTTAAGAACTCTTGGGGTGTTCTTGTAAAACCTATAAGGGATGCCATTAGGCCAGGAGCTGACGCTGCTCTTGCCTTTCTCACAATCTTTTCCACTTCCCTCAGTGTAGGGGGTCTAATGTCATTTGGTATTTAGGTGCATGGATTGGTATGTGGTGGAAATGTGCTCGCTCGGAATGGTGACTGACTCGTGCCTTCGATCATCAGAGTAGGTTTTTTCAGGTGTTCTTCAAGCTCTTTTATGGGTGTTATGAGTCTTCCACTCTTTTCTTGCTCAAAAAGGCCTTTAACAAAGCCATAAGGGTTGCTATAAAAAACGGGACCTTGTCTGTTCTTTCCTTTTCCGTTGTCGCCTAAGGTGTTCTGATCTTCTTAATTTTGTTAAAACGCTTCTTTATATGACCCTGCAGATTTTCCAGCCCCACTCTTTCCGTTTCTGTGGCTTTTTTCCATTGCTTTCTCAGGCACCTTCTTTCTTTAACCAGCCTGTCAATTTCCCGCTGCCTCCTGGATTGTGACTGTATTTGAGCTTCTTTTGCCTGCCTTCGCAATTTGTCCTTAAATCCAAACCTCTCAGCCCCATAGTTGTAAATTATGATTCCCATGGTCTCCAGTTTTCTCCCAGCTGGGCCCTTCTGTTGCTCTAGGAGGACACCGAGGTCTAGATCAATTGTCTCCCACTCTCTTTTCTCGCTGGATTTGGGCCACTGGATCTGCTGTTTCCTTCCTTCCATCCTCCTTTCAGTTGGTGGAGGTGGACATGGTTGGCTGGGTGCTATCCTGGAGGCTGGTTGCTGGCCAGGCTCTGTGCTTAGTGCTGGCTGTAGTTGGCTGGGCTCTTGGGTCGGTGACTTTTGTTGGCTGTGGCTGTATGGGATTTTGATTGAAACCTGCTACTGTATCTTCTGGAATTGTTCCTGGGCTAGAGACTTGGGCTATTGCCACCTGAATGAATTCTGGGCTGGTAACAATTGGAGGGTCTATGTGGTGCTGAGCTTCAACTGAGGTTCTGATACCCTGAGGACTGTGGGGTTTCTCCTGCCCCCGGGCTTCACTCGACTGACTTGGCCGCCTCCGTAGGAAGTATTGGTCAATGCGAGACCCCTTGCTGAGCTTGCTAAGGCATTTCTTTATGCCTTGATGAATTTTAAGGCCCCTAATTGTTGTCATTTTTGTCCAGCCACAAGTGCAGCTCTGCAGCTCTTTCCTTTCTAGTGTTGATGCTCCAACCGTTGTAGTGGTAGCTGTTTTGTCCTGTTCCGTTCCATGGTCTGTTGCCGGGAAATCCGTCCGTAATTGGTCATCTTCCGCCCCCGCTCTCGCTGACCCTGGGGGTATTCTCTTCTTTATGGTTTTTTGTAGCAATGGTGGGTGGATTCAGAAACGCTGGCTAGCGCTGGACCCTGCCGGTGTGGGTCGCTAACCCACACCAGCCCGTTGGGGTCTATTCCTCCAGTCAGCTGTCTATCCAGGCTGTCATCTGGTCTTTCCCTGATTGTCAGCTGCTCTTTCACAGCAGTCACTGGATTGCTCCAGATTTCAGTGTTCAGATAGGACTAGCTGTTTCAAATCCCTAAAATATTTACCACTCCAACTGTGGAGTTTTAGGTTCTTGGAGTTCCATCTAATTTGTACAGCGGGACACATCGTCAGTTGTGTACCTCAGGATCATAGGGTGTTTCGGCCATTTATCACAATACACCCTCTTCTGAGGTAGGCCCACCAGGTTGATCAAGCCTGGGCGTGTGTCCTGCTGTTATTTTGCCAGGTGGTGTCGTTCCTCTTCAGCCACAGCCAATGGCTTGCCCTCTCAGTGGTGTTGTTAAGCTCCTTAATGGCCTGTCTATGTGCTCGTCCACTGATTCCGACCTCTCTGAGGAGCTTAGCTGTTGTGCTGGCTACATAGCCCCTGCATCCCACCTCCACTGGACGCACCCTGACTTTCCATTTTCTGTCCTTTGCCTCAGCTGCCAAGTCAGAGTAGCGTAGTTTCTTGCGTTCATAGGCTTCATCAAGGGAATCCTCCCACGGAACTGTCAACTCTATGATGTATACAACTCGGCATGAGTTTGACCAAAGGACAAGGTCTGGACGCAGTGTGGTTGTTGCAATCTCTGAGGGGAAGATGAGTCTCTGGTCTAGATCAACTAGCATCTGCCAGTCCCTGGCTGCATTCAGAGGGGACAGCTTAGGGTATGAGGGAAAAGTCCTCACACTGTCCCCTTCGCGGACAAATGGTGGTGGGGCTCGGTGACTCTCCTGGCTGTTAAAGGGGGGCGTTGACATACACCCTCTTGCACTCCAGTATGTTGGCTAGGCATCTCAAGACCTGATTGTGTCTCCATGTATATCTGCCTTGTCTGAGGCTGAACCCACAGCCCACTAAGATATGCTTGAGTGTAGCAGCCGATGTGCAGAGGGGGCACGATGGATCTTTTCCAAGCCATAGCTGCAGGTTTGCAGGAGAGGGCAGCACATCATACGTCGCCCGGATGATGAAACTTAGCCTGTTTGATTCCATACTCCAAAGCTCGCTCCATGTGAGTTTTCTCTTTTCGACTCCCTCCCACCTCACCCAGCCACCCTGTTTTGCCTGTGCAACCGCTTGGATTCTTCTGCCCGCTTCCTCCTGTTGGCGTACCTCCTCTACCACCATGTCCCGACGTTCGGTTGTAGATGCCTTTTGCCAGAGAGGTGCTACCGTCCCAAAGCCAAAACCTCCTCTGCCTTCTTGAGTATGGCCAACTATGTCACGATGACGAAGAGCAGATTTGGCCTGCCTTACAGCTGTAGCCGGAGTCCACTTCCTTCCTGTTGCTAAGACAGGGGCGGCACCTCTCACCACTGGGTCTTTGGAGTCTGAGAGGGACATATCGAGTCTTACTTTGGCACATTTAAACTCTTCAACCAGACTAGGGACCGGTAGAGAGAGGACTCCATCACAGTAGAGACTGACAGTACTGAGGCACTGGGGAACTCCTAACCACTTCCTTATATAAGAGTTCACAAGCCTTTCCAGACGATTGGCCTGGCTCAGTGAGACCTCGTACATGGTTAAGGGCCAAATGAGTCTGGGTAGGAGCCCAAACTGGTAACACCAGAGCTTTAGTTTTCCTGGCAGTGATGTGTTGTTTATTTTCTTAAGCCAGTTAGCCACGTTCTGCCTGAGCTGTCCAACTTGCTGGGTGTCTTTCAGATCTGCGTTATACCATCGTCCCAAGCTTTTGATGGGTTTCTCCAAGATAGTTGGAATTGGTTCTCCCTCAACGTAGAACTGCTCCCTTACTACTTGGCCTTTGACGACAGAAATGCTACGTGATTTTCCTGCCTTGAATTCCATTCTTGCCCACTGTATGTTTTCTTCCAGTTTCTGGAGCAGTCGTCTGGTGCATGGTTTTGTTGTTGTAATAATGGTCATGTCATCCATATAGGCTCTTATTGGTGGAAGACGCAGGCCACTGTTTATCTTCTCACCTCCCACTACCCACCGGGATGCCCGTATGACCAGTTCCATTGCCATAACAAAAGCCAAGGGGGAGATTGTGCATCCTGCCATGATTCCGATTTCCAGATGCTGCCAGGCCGTTGTTGTATTCTCATGCGTTACGCAGAACTGGAGATCCTGAAAGTAGTTTCTCACCAGCACTATGACCTGGTTTGGCACACTGAAGTAGTTGAAGGCTGTCCACAGGATGTTGTGAGGGACTGAGCCAAACGCATTAGCCAAGTCTAAGAAAACAACATGTAGATCTCTCCGTTCCTTTTTGGCAGATTGTATCTGGTGCCAGATGACGTTGGTGTGCTCCAGGCATCCTGAAAAACCCTGGACTCCAGCCTTCTGCACAGATGTGTCAACAAAGTTATTTTGCTGCAAGAAAGCTGAAAGCCTTCGGGCAAGGACACTGAAGAAAATCTTCCCTCTACATTTAGGAGGCTGATTTGGCGAAACTGGCTGATGGTTGACGAGTCTTTTTCTTTAGGAATCAGGATCCCTCCAGCTCTTCTCCAAGCTTTTGGTATCTCTCCCTTCTGCCAAACCACCTTCATCAGCCTCCAAAGATAGTTAAGAACTCTTGGGGTGTTCTTGTAAAACCTATAAGGGATGCCATTAGGCCCAGGAGCTGACGCTGCTCTTGCCTTTCTCACAATCTTTTCCACTTCCCTCAGTGTAGGGGGTCTAATGTCCATTTGGTATTTAGGTGCATGGATTGGTGGAATGTCGCTTCGGAATGGTGCTGACTCGTGCCTCGATCATCAGAGAGTAGGTCTTTTTCAGGTGTTCTTCAAGCTCTTTTATGGTGTTATGAGTCTTCCACTCTTTTCTTGCTCAAAAAGGCCTTTAACAAAGCCATAAGGGTTGCTATAAAAACGGGACCTTGTCTGTTCTTTCCTTTTCCGTTGTCGCCTAAGGTGTTCTGATCTTCTAATTTTGTTAAACGCTTCTTTATATGACCCTGCAGATTTTCCAGCCCCACTCTTTCCGTTTCTGTGGCTTTTTTCCATTGCTTTCTCAGGCACCTTCTTTCTTTAACCAGCCTGTCAATTTCCCGCTGCCTCCTGGATTGTGACTGTATTTGAGCTTCTTTTGCCTGCCTTCGCAATTTGTCCTTAAATCCAAACCTCTCAGCCCCATAGTTGTAAATTATGATTCCCATGGTCTCCAGTTTTCTCCCAGCTGGGCCCTTCTGTTGCTCTAGGAGGACACCGAGGTCTAGATCAATTGTCTCCCACTCTCTTTTCTCGCTGGATTTGGGCCACTGGATCTGCTGTTTCCTTCCTTCCATCCTCCTTTCAGTTGGTGGAGGTGGACATGGTTGGCTGGGTGCTATCCTGGAGGCTGGTTGCTGGCCAGGCTCTGTGCTTAGTGCTGGCTGTAGTTGGCTGGGCTCTGGGTCGGTGACTTTTGTTGGCTGTGGCTGTATGGGATTTTGATTGAAACCTGCTACTGTATCTTCTGGAATTGTTCCTGGGCTAGAGACTTGGGCTATTGCCACCTGAATGAATTCTGGGCTGGTAACAATTGGAGGGTCTATGTGGTGCTGAGCTTCAACTGAGGTTCTGATACCCTGAGGACTGTGGGGTTTCTCCTGCCCCCGGGCTTCACTCGACTGACTTGGCCGCCTCCGTAGGAAGTATTGGTCAATGCGAGACCCCTTGCTGAGCTTGCTAAGGCATTTCTTTATGCCTTGATGAATTTTAAGGCCCCTAATTGTTGTCATTTTTGTCCAGCCACAAGTGCAGCTCTGCAGCTCTTTCCTTTCTAGTGTTGATGCTCCAACCGTTGTAGTGGTAGCTGTTTTGTCCTGTTCCGTTCCATGGTCTGTTGCCGGGAAATCCGTCCGTAATTGGTCATCTTCCGCCCCCGCTCTCGCTGACCCTGGGGGTATTCTCTTCTTTATGGTTTTTGTAGCAATGGTGGGTGGATTCAGAAACGCTGGCTAGCGCTGGACCCTGCCGGTGTGGGTCGCTAACCCACACCAGCCCCGTTGGGGTCTATTCCCTCCAGTCAGCTGTCTATCCAGGCTGTCATCTGGTCTTTCCCTGATTGTCAGCTGCTCTTTCACAGCAGTCACTGGATTGCTCCAGATTTCAGTGTTCAGATAGGACTAGCTGTTTCAAATCCCTAAAATATTTACCACTCCAACTGTGGAGTTTTAGGTTCTTGGAGTTCCATCTAATTTGTACAGCGGGACACATCGTCAGTTGTGTACCTCAGGATCATAGGGTGTTTCGGCCATTTATCACAATACACCCTCTTCTGAGGTAGGCCCACCACAGGTTGATCAAGCCTGGGCGTGTGTCCTGCTGTTATTTTGCCAGGTGGTGTCGTTCCTCTTCAGCCACAGCCAATGGCTTGCCCTCTCAGTGGTGTTGTTAAGCTCCTTAATGGCCTGTCTATGTGCTCGTCCACTGATTCCGACCTCTCTGAGGAGCTTAGCTGTTGTGCTGGCTACATAGCCCCTGCATCCCACCTCCACTGGACGCACCCTGACTTTCCATTTTCTGTCCTTTGCCTCAGCTGCCAAGTCAGAGTAGCGTAGTTTCTTGCGTTCATAGGCTTCATCAAGGGAATCCTCCCACGGAACTGTCAACTCTATGATGTATACAACTCGGCATGAGTTTGACCAAAGGACAAGGTCTGGACGCAGTGTGGTTGTTGCAATCTCTGAGGGGAAGATGAGTCTCTGGTCTAGATCAACTAGCATCTGCCAGTCCCTGGCTGCATTCAGAGGGGACAGCTTAGGGTATGAGGGAAAAGTCCTCACACTGTCCCCTTCGCGGACAAATGGTGGTGGGGCTCGGTGACTCTCCTGGCTGTTAAAGGGTTGGGCGTTGACATACACCCTCTTGCACTCCAGTATGTTGGCTAGGCATCTCAAGACCTGATTGTGTCTCCATGTATATCTGCCTTGTCTGAGGCTGAACCCACAGCCCACTAAGATATGCTTGAGTGTAGCAGCCGATGTGCAGAGGGGGCACGATGGATCTTTTCCAAGCCATAGCTGCAGGTTTGCAGGAGAGGGCAGCACATCATACGTCGCCCGGATGATGAAACTTAGCCTGTTTGATTCCATACTCCAAAGCTCGCTCCATGTGAGTTTTCTCTTTTCGACTCCCTCCCACCTCACCCAGCCACCCTGTTTTGCCTGTGCAACCGCTTGGATTCTTCTGCCCGCTTCCTCCTGTTGGCGTACCTCCTCTACCACCATGTCCCGACGTTCGGTTTGTAGATGCCTTTTGCCAGAGAGGTGCTACCGTCAAAGCCAAAACCTCCTCTGCCTTCTTGAGTATGGCCAACTATGTCACGATGACGAAGAGCAGATTTGGCCTGCCTTACAGCTGTAGCCGGAGTCCACTTCCTTCCTGTTGCTAAGACAGGGGCGGCACCTCTCACCACTGGGTCTTTGGAGTCTGAGAGGGACATATCGAGTCTTACTTTGGCACATTTAAACTCTTCAACCAGACTAGGGACCGGTAGAGAGAGGACTCCATCACAGTAGAGACTGACAGTACTGAGGCACTGGGGAACTCCTAACCACTTCCTTATATAAGAGTTCACAAGCCTTTCCAGACGATTGGCCTGGCTCAGTGAGACCTCGTACATGGTTAAGGCCAAATGAGTCTGGGTAGGAGCCCAAACTGGTAACACCAGAGCTTTAGTTTTCCTGGCAGTGATGTGTTGTTTATTTTCTTAAGCCAGTTAGCCACGTTCTGCCTGAGCTGTCCAACTTGCTGGGTGTCTTTCAGATCTGCGTTATACCATCGTCCCAAGCTTTTGATGGGTTTCTCCAAGATAGTTGGAATTGGTTCTCCCTCAACGTAGAACTGCTCCCTTACTACTTGGCCTTTGACGACAGAAATGCTACGTGATTTTCCTGCCTTGAATTCCATTCTTGCCCACTGTATGTTTTCTTCCAGTTTCTGGAGCAGTCGTCTGGTGCATGGTTTTGTTGTTGTAATAATGGTCATGTCATCCATATAGGCTCTTATTGGTGGAAGACGCAGGCCACTGTTTATCTTCTCACCTCCCACTACCCACCGGGATGCCCGTATGACCAGTTCCATTGCCATAACAAAAGCCAAGGGAGATTGTGCATCCTGCCATGATTCCGATTTCCAGATGCTGCAGGCCGTTGTTGTATTCTCATGCGTTACGCAGAACTGGAGATCCTGAAAGTAGTTTCTCACCAGCACTATGACCTGGTTTGGCACACTGAAGTAGTTGAAGGCTGTCCACAGGATGTTGTGAGGGACTGAGCCAAACGCATTAGCCAAGTCTAAGAAAACAACATGTAGATCTCTCCGTTCCTTTTTGGCAGATTGTATCTGGTGCCAGATGACGTTGGTGTGCTCCAGGCATCCTGAAAAACCCTGGACTCCAGCCTTCTGCACAGATGTGTCAACAAAGTTATTTTGCTGCAAGAAAGCTGAAAGCCTTCGGGCAAGGACACTGAAGAAAATCTTCCCCTCTACATTTAGGAGGCTGATTTGGCGAAACTGGCTGATGGTTGACGAGTCTTTTTCTTTAGGAATCAGGATCCCTCCAGCTCTTCTCCAAGCTTTTGGTATCTCTCCCTTCTGCCAAACCACCTTCATCAGCCTCCAAAGATAGTTAAGAACTCTTGGGGTGTTCTTGTAAAACCTATAAGGGATGCCATTAGGCCCAGGAGCTGACGCTGCTCTTGCCTTTCTCACAATCTTTTCCACTTCCCTCAGTGTAGGGGGTCTAATGTCCATTTGGTATTTAGGTGCATGGATTGGTGGAATGTCGCTCGGAATGGTGACTGACTCGTGCCTTCGATCATCAGAGTAGGTCTTTTTCAGGTGTTCTTCAAGCTCTTTTATGGGTGTTATGAGTCTTCCACTCTTTTCTTGCTCAAAAGGCCTTTAACAAAGCCATAAGGGTTGCTATAAAAACGGGACCTTGTCTGTTCTTTCCTTTTCCGTTGTCGCCTAAGGTGTTCTGATCTTCTTAATTTTGTTAAACGCTTCTTTATATGACCCTGCAGATTTTCCAGCCCCACTCTTTCCGTTTCTGTGGCTTTTTTCCATTGCTTTCTCAGGCACCTTCTTTCTTTAACCAGCCTGTCAATTTCCCGCTGCCTCCTGGATTGTGACTGTATTTGAGCTTCTTTTGCCTGCCTTCGCAATTTGTCCTTAAATCCAAACCTCTCAGCCCCATAGTTGTAAATTATGATTCCCATGGTCTCCAGTTTTCTCCCAGCTGGGCCCTTCTGTTGCTCTAGGAGGACACCGAGGTCTAGATCAATTGTCTCCCACTCTCTTTTCTCGCTGGATTTGGGCCACTGGATCTGCTGTTTCCTTCCTTCCATCCTCCTTTCAGTTGGTGGAGGTGGACATGGTTGGCTGGGTGCTATCCTGGAGGCTGGTTGCTGGCCATTTGTGCTGGCTAGTTGCTGTGCTCTTGGGTCGGTGGACTTTTGTTGGCTGTGGCTGTATGGGATTTGATTGAAACCTGCTACTGTATCTTCTGGAATTGTTCCTGGGCTAGAGACTTGGGCTATTGCCACCTGAATGAATTCTGGGCTGGTAACAATTGGAGGGTCTCTAGTGGTGCTGAGCTTCAACTGAGGTTCTGATACCCTGAGGACTGTGGGGTTTCTCCTGCCCCCGGCTTCACTCGACTGACTTGGCCGCCTCCGTAGGAAGTATTGGTCAATGCGAGACCCCTTGCTGAGCTTGCTAAGCATTTCTTTATGCCTTGATGAATTTTAAGGCCCCTAATTGTTGTCATTTTTGTCCAGCCACAAGTGCAGCTCTGCAGCTCTTTCCTTTCTAGTGTTGATGCTCCAACCGTTGTAGTGGTAGCTGTTTTGTCCTGTTCCGTTCCATGGTCTGTTCCGGGAAATCCGTCCGTAATTGGTCATCTTCCGCCCCCGCTCTCGCTGACCTGGGGGTATTCTCTTCTTTATGGTTTTTGTAGCAATGGTGGGTGGATTCAGAAACGCTGGCTAGCGCTGGACCCTGCCGGTGTGGGTCGCTAACCCACACCAGCCCCGTTGGGTCTATTCCCTCCAGTCAGCTGTCTATCCAGGCTGTCATCTGGTCTTTCCCTGATTGTCAGCTGCTCTTTCACAGCAGTCACTGGATTGCTCCAGATTTCAGTGTTCAGATAGGACTAGCTGTTTCAATCCCTAAAATATTTACCACTCCAACTGTGGAGTTTTAGGTTCTTGAGTTCCATCTAATTTGTACAGCGGGACACATCGTCAGTTGTGTACCTCAGGATCATAGGGTGTTTCGGCCATTTATCACAATACACCCTCTTCTGAGGTAGGCCCACCACAGGTTGATCAAGCCTGGGCGTGTGTCCTGCTGTTATTTTGCCAGGTGGTGTCGTTCCTCTTCAGCCACAGCCCATGGCTTGCCCTCTCAGTGGTGTTGTTAAGCTCCTTAATGGCCTGTCTATGTGCTCGTCCACTGATTCCGACCTCTCTGAGGAGCTTAGCTGTTGTGCTGGCTACATAGCCCCTGCATCCCACCTCCACTGGACGCACCCTGACTTTCCATTTTCTGTCCTTTGCCTCAGCTGCCAAGTCAGAGTAGCGTAGTTTCTTGCGTTCATAGGCTTCATCAAGGGAATCCTCCCACGGAACTGTCAACTCTATGATGTATACAACTCGGCATGAGTTTGACCAAAGGACAAGGTCTGGACGCAGTGTGGTTGTTGCAATCTCTGAGGGGAAGATAAGTCTCTGGTCTAGATCAACTAGCATCTGCCAGTCCCTGGCTGCATTCAGGGGACAGCTTAGGGTATGAGGGAAAAGTCCTCACACTGTCCCCTTCGCGGACAAATGGTGGTGGGGCTCGGTGACTCTCCTGGCTGTTAAAGGGTTGGGCGTTGACATACACCCTCTTGCACTCCAGTATGTTGGCTAGGCATCTCAAGACCTGATTGTGTCTCCATGTATATCTGCCTTGTCTGAGGCTGAACCCACAGCCCACTAAGATATGCTTGAGTGTAGCAGCCGATGTGCAGAGGGGGCACGATGGATCTTTTCCAAGCCATAGCTGCAGGTTTGCAGGAGAGGGCAGCACATCATACGTCGCCCGGATGATGAAACTTAGCCTGTTTGATTCCATACTCCAAAGCTCGCTCCATGTGAGTTTTCTCTTTTCGACTCCCTCCCACCTCACCCAGCCACCCTGTTTTGCCTGTGCAACCGCTTGGATTCTTCTGCCCGCTTCCTCCTGTTGGCGTACCTCCTCTACCACCATGTCCCGACGTTCGGTTGTAGATGCCTTTTGCCAGAGAGGTGCTACCGTCCCAAAGCCAAAACCTCCTCTGCCTTCTTGAGTATGGCCAACTATGTCACGATGACGAAGAGCAGATTTGGCCTGCCTTACAGCTGTAGCCGGAGTCCACTTCCTTCCTGTTGCTAAGACAGGGGCGGCACCTCTCACCACTGGGTCTTTGGAGTCTGAGAGGGACATATCGAGTCTTACTTTGGCACATTTAAACTCTTCAACCAGACTAGGGACCGGTAGAGAGAGGACTCCATCACAGTAGAGACTGACAGTACTGCGGCACTGGGGAACTCCTAACCACTTCCTTATATAAGAGTTCACAAGCCTTTCCAGACGATTGGCCTGGCTCAGTGAGACCTCGTACATGGTTAAGGGCCAAATGAGTCTGGGTAGGAGCCCAAACTGGTAACACCAGAGCTTTAGTTTTCCTGGCAGTGATGTGTTGTTTATTTTCTTAAGCCAGTTAGCCACGTTCTGCCTGAGCTGTCCAACTTGCTGGGTGTCTTTCAGATCTGCGTTATACCATCGTCCCAAGCTTTTGATGGGTTTCTCCAAGATAGTTGGAATTGGTTCTCCCTCAACGTAGAACTGCTCCCTTACTACTTGGCCTTTGACGACAGAAATGCTACGTGATTTTCCTGCCTTGAATTCCATTCTTGCCCACTGTATGTTTTCTTCCAGTTTCTGGAGCAGTCGTCTGGTGCATGGTTTTGTTGTTGTAATAATGGTCATGTCATCCATATAGGCTCTTATTGGTGGAAGACGCAGGCCACTGTTTATCTTCTCACCTCCCACTACCCACCGGGATGCCCGTATGACCAGTTCCATTGCCATAACAAAAGCCAAGGGGGAGATTGTGCATCCTGCCATGATTCCGATTTCCAGATGCTGCCAGGCCGTTGTTGTATTCTCATGCGTTACGCAGAACTGGAGATCCTGAAAGTAGTTTCTCACCAGCACTATGACCTGGTTTGGCACACTGAAGTAGTTGAAGGCTGTCCACAGGATGTTGTGAGGGACTGAGCCAAACGCATTAGCCAAGTCTAAGAAAACAACATGTAGATCTCTCCGTTCCTTTTTGGCAGATTGTATCTGGTGCCAGATGACGTTGGTGTGCTCCAGGCATCCTGAAAAACCCTGGACTCCAGCCTTCTGCACAGATGTGTCAACAAACAAAGAAATTAATTATTTAAAGTTTGGCTACGTGTGGCTTTCTGGAAAACCGTAAATGTTTATGTTTAGGCTGTAATTGTTTCACTTTTTCCTACGGCCTACAACCGACTCCGGCCCGACATCAGAGAAGAAAACAGTTATGTGGCCCTCACAAGAAAAAGTTTAGGGACCCCTGGTTTAGACATCTTGTGAGAAGTTCCCTTACAAACTGACTAAAAGTAAATTACAGAATATTTTTTGTGCTTCAAAGTTCTGTAAAATAAAATAAAAATTATAATGATTAAAAAATAATATGAACCATTTCAAAAAACAGATTTTATAAATATAATAATGTCGATTTTGCTTGAAATTTTGAGGTAAGTTCAAAACAGGGACACAAGAAAACAAGTTGACATCCCTGTGCATCATTATCTGTTGCTTTGTGGTTGTTTTAAGCGTTTTATAGGGAAAATTCCAGGCCCACCCTTTTGGGGAAGGAATAATGACAGGACTGTGTTGCGGTGTGGAGGAGGAGGTGGAGGAGGTCAGGTCTGAGTCACAACTATTTCGCCTTGATCACTTATCAAATGCCGTCTGTATGACGTCTGTACTTTTGGAGGCTTGAATTGTTCTAAAAAATGTTGGAAAACTTTGTTATAGAATTTTAAATGTATTTTCTAAACAGATAAATTAGGTTAAATTAGCCAACAAATGCCACTAAATTATGTTTTAAAGGAGAAATGAAAGCATTTTGGAGACACTTGCAAAGATTTAAAAACTTATTTTAAGACATTTAAGTTGCTCTACACCTGTCCAAGCTTTTACTAAAATCAATACAATTAAAAAATTTTTGTTTTATTAAAAACTACGATCTATAAATGAGAAAATTATTACTGAAATGAGTCAAAATCCTTTTACTTTAAACACCTGGGCCAACTTGTATCATATTCTCATTTTTGTTTACATTTTGTTCTAAAATGAGTCATTTTTTACACTAGTTTTTGTCTTTGTGGTAAAAAAAAACTACAATTAGGTATATGAAAGTTCAAAAAATACATTTGTTTATAACTAGAAAAATATTTATTGGGCAGTGAAACATTAAATTTGAATTAATTCTAATAAACAGTTTCCCTTTTTAGCTTATTTTTTTCCCATTTTAAATGCTTGTGTGGAAATCTTTCTTTCTAGATTTTTACATTTTGGTTAAATCAGAATTTTTAAGTTAAAAAAAGTAGCTACATGGACAAATAATTTTACCAATTTTTTCGTAATTCGTTCTTAAGATTGATGGGAGTGTGCAACTTCACTGTTTGTTAACAGCTAAGTAAAGAATTGCACAGAAAACTCAAACAAACTGGAGTTGCCATGGTCCAAACATTATCCATCGTTTTCTTACTTCAATTTATTACAATTAACGATAATTTGTGGCTTTTAAAGTCATCATAGATAAAAAAAAAAAAGAAATACACTGAATTTTTTTAAGCAGGTATAAGCAGCATTTGAACCAGCAACTTTCTTGCTTTATTTTTCAAGTTAATGATAGCAAAAATGTGTTAGCAGTTGGTGCAACGCTAATAAAAATCTCTCCAGGTGTCACTAAAGTGACTTCTGCTGATTTTTTTAAGGAGCTTTAACGATCTCGTGTTAGCACTCACTCGTTGCACAACTTTACAATGGCCTTTAAATCCTTCCAGACAGAAAAATGTGAGTTCTGTCAAGTTGTGTTAACAGTCTGCCCCTCCCTGGATAGGAATCGCAAATAAATGTGTCTGTCTTGGTTGTGAAATCTAGGACATTAAGTCTCAGCGAGGAGTAACGAGGAATGAGGGCTCGCCTGCGCGTGTTGCTCATTTGCATGGATGATTCTGGGCTGGGGAGGCTTTAAAATAAAGGATGGTAAAGTTGAAAGTGTGAGTGAATGCAGGGAGCGGCTGGGCCCTGTACGGACTTGGAGAATCAGTGTTGATGGGTGGGAAACCTGACATGGGAGATAAAACAGTGCTGGCGGTAAATTACCTAAATTTAAGATAAAAACATAAATTTTAAAGGAAAAATAAACAGAAAACCTGCAAAATTACTTAAAGAAAGTAAGTTAAAGTCACATGTAGGGGGTTTAAAATGAAGGAAATTTTGAAATAACAAACCAGGCTTGTTCCTGTTTTTAGGTCACAAGTTAAAGGACAATAAATTAAAAAAAATATAACTGCCCAAATAATGGAGCTCACATTTATGAAGACAAACATCCTTAAAAGTCTGACCTCCACCTCCTTCAACTTTCCTCCAAGAACAACAGTAGTCACACACCATTTGCTGCAAAGCTTCTTCTCCTGCGACTCCATTGTTTGCAGTAGGCTGTGTTTACGCCAGAGATGGTGCGATATGTGCGGCTGGCAAAAGTTTCACGTCTGAACCGAGCTGCGCTCTGCTGACGTCATCCTGTAGTTCTCACATTTGTGCCACTGTGATTTGTCATCCCGCTCCAGCAAAACACAAGTTAACTGTTGGCAGGGAGGTGGGAGAAACGAGACACCGGGAACATGCGTGTGCGTGAGAAAGACACTTCGATCATAAACCAGTAGGACTTTCTTTATAAAAAAGGAAAAAAAATTGCTTAATGGTTTTCTTTGGTGTTCTAGAAAGAATTTGATTGCATTTTTAACTGGATATATAGCATTGTTTGCGACAATGCAACTGTAAATGCTTTACGCTGAATGTCGCCGCTGTACATGCCAGACCAAATAGATCTAAATGCTTAAACCAATAGCTGAAATTGCTGAATCTGAAATCTTGCCAAAATATTAACCAAATGTCAATTTAGCCACAAAAAAAGAGGAAAAATACCTAATTTTGCTAAGACAAAAAGCGTAATGTTAAAATACTAGTTAAACTCAAAATTTGCCTAAAGAAATTTAGAAAATAAATAATAATAATAATAAATAATTTCGACAAAACAGCTAGCATGCTAAAATATTTTCGCCTAAAAAAATAAATTCGCCTAAAGAACTTTAAAAAAATCATTAATTTGACAAAATAGCTAGCATATTGTTAACATATTAGGTAAATTCCAAATTTGCCCAAAGAACTTTAAAAATATATAATTTTGAAAAAAAAAAAACAGCGAGCATGCTAAAATATTATCTAAACTTTAAATGTGCCTAAAGAACTTTTAAAAATGCCTACTTCTGATAAAATAGCTAGCATAATGTTAAAATATTACTTAAGCTCTAAATTTGCCTAAAGAAATTTAGAAAAAATTAATTTTGACAAAACAGCTAGCATGCTAAAATATTAGATAAACTCTAAATTTGCCTAAAGAACTTAAAAAAAATAATTCTTTTGACAAAATAGCTAGCATATTGTTAACATAGGTAAATTCCAAATTTGCCTAAAGAACTTTAAAAATGTATCATTTTGTAAAAACAGCTAACATGCTAAAATATCAGCTAAACTCTATATGTGCCTAAAGAACTTTTTAAAAGCCTTCTGATAAAATAGCCAGCATAATGTTAAAATATTGGCTAACCTCCAAATTTGCTTAAAGAACTTTAAAAAGCCTGCTTTTGATAAAATAGTTACCATAATGTTAAAATAATAGCTAAACTCTAAATTTGTCTAAAGAAGTAGTCCAAAACAGCTAGCATGTTGCTAAAGTAAAAGCTAAATTCCAAATTGACTTAAAAAACTCAGTATTTGTAGTATTGTGCGAATGCTGTAAAGCATTCACGCAATAAAAAGGCACTGGTTTAAATGCAAGAGAATTCTGTCTTAAAATAATTAACCACTTTTAAAAAATATGTTTCATTTGTTTTAGACTCATAGCTGATTTTCTTTTACTGTTTAAGGTAAACTATTGTGGTACTAATTTTGTCAACAGCGTAGTTTGAAAAATATATCATAATAATCAATAATATTTTTTTATTTTATTCTCTAATTTGAAACATATTCCATTCAAAATTAAGATTTTTTTCCTACATAAACACCTTTTTATATGGGCTTATTTTTTTATTTTATTTACTGATAAACTTCAGGCTGGATTCCTTTTAGATACCTTTCAGCCCGAAAAAGAGATCTCATCTCGATTGGATTTCTTGGTAAAATAAAGGTTAAATAAATACACAACTAAAGAAAAAAGTAAAAAAAATCATGCATGACTTTTCTGCTTTTATATATTGTGATCACAACAGATTTCTCACTACCATAACTGTTTACACTAAGTAGGTGCAACAAAAATAAGACACTAATATGTATTTATGTTATTGTTAACATTATGACAAATTCGAATGAACTCTTTTTGCATTAATAAAACATACACATGAAAAATACTTTTTGCATTTTACATGATTTCCTTTCAAAATAAAAGACATCCTGTGTCACATGGGATCATCTCATTGCAGCAAATGTAGTGTAAACATAAAAAAAAAAATATATATATATATTTTAATATTTGTGATGCATAAAATCGAATCAGAACTAATTAAGTGACCCTTACTGTATTTCTGAACCACTTAAAATCATTAAATTTGTTCAAATGTAGAATTTCGGCCTTAAATATGAATTCTGGTTATTCTTCCTGACTTATCATTGATTTTCTTTCGTATACTGTGCTAAAAAAATCTGTCAAAATGTTTTAGTTCTTCAACTGTTTGAATGAGTTAGATTTATTTTATTTTACTTTCATACCGTTTTGCAAACGTGTTTACTTTTTACTTATTAAATCAGAGTGGAGGAGTAAAAAAGCCACATGTGGTTGCAGGTTGAAACGTTTGTTTTAGTCATCAGGAGGATGCAGGAACAGCAAACACACAAAAAAGGTCTATTTAATTAAAGAGGGTTCAAAAAGAGAGCAAAAAAGGATAGAAACTCATTTCCACTCGCTGCTTAACTCATTCAGTTCTGACAATTTCGCCTTCACGAGTGACTGATGTTCACGCATCCCATTAACATCAATGATCTACGTAACATAGCATTCATAGGATTTCCACAGGATTTTGTTTCCATTATCACACATTTTTCTGTAAAAAGATTTAAAAAAAAAAAGACACAAGAGACTAAATGGATTTGGGAATTTTCTCCCAAAAGGGGCTGAAAGTTAAATCAGGTAAAGGCTATCTTTAAAGAGCCAATGAGTCATAGCTCACAGGAAAAATGGAGGGATGAAAAAATGATCCGGCTCTCCTTCTCTGACAGGAACATGATCGATTGTAATGCATGAGGGGGAAATGGCACGGCCGCATTAAAGGCTGGCGTGGGCTATCTCCGAACCTGATAGCAGATGCTGTTGCAGCTATTAGCTAATCGCTGTGGCTTGAGCTGATAACATTTGGGCAAGAGGGGAAAGAAAACGAGAAAACGCTGAGAAACGGAAAGAAAAGTGACGAAACCTGGGATGGCATAAGTGAGTTTGTGAGAAAGGTTTAAATGCGTTTGTGAAAGTGCGCCCGAGTGATGTAACGAACTACATGAGAATGTGAAGTTCATCTTAGGAGAGCATGTGTCAACTGGGCTATTAGTGCAGCCAACGCTAATAAAAAGTCTCCGGCACTCGACTCAGCAAACCACTTTTGGACTTGTGGCACACCCTGAGCAACCCTCCTCCGTTGTGCCTTAAAGAACAAAAGCCTGCAAGGAATTTTTTTTTTTCGTTCTAGATGTTGTAATTTCCAAAAATAAGAAGTAATTGCTTCAGATTAAAGTACAAAGGGAGTAAAGTAGCTTTGGAAGGAGAAACCATTGAAATGCATCTGTCAGCACACCCCAAAAGGAGTTGGCGTGTTCGGCTTGTGACCTCTGTAACCGACAGGCTCCCTCCCACTTCAAGCATGCAATCTCTCCACAAACCGGGGCTTGTTTTTCCACCACACATGGCTTCAATTGGAGGTTACTGCTGCTGTTGCCGTCTCTGCTGCAGACAGGCAGAGCACAACAAACCCGATTATGAAATCAACAACTGAATGCGGCGATAGTGGTTGTCACTCACTTTTGGAGATTCACGCTCCGTTTGATTTTTTTTTCCCCCAAATATTTTCCAGTTTCGCTTCCATTCATGCGTTTGCGGACAGGCCTGTTTTCAAGGCAAGCTGTTTACTGCTTGGTTGGTCGTAAAAAAGTAAATATTCATCAGTTGGAGCCCATCAAAGGCTCCTTCATTTGGTTGCTGGCAAACGTGGCTTTTGGATGTGTGCTGTGATTGCCCGGGCTCAGGCAAGGAATTCTCTGCGGTCGACGTACGGCCCCGGCCGAAGGAGCTGAGGGAAACCGTGCCGTCCCATCCACTAACTGGCTCCGCAGCTGATCTGAGGGGAACCGGCGAGCACGCAGAGGGCAGCAAAGCCGCGACAGAGACCCATCCAGCTGCACACAAACTGCTGTGGAGTCTGTATGTAACACAGAGTCTGCATCAGTGGCAACAAATTTGGCAGCCTGAAACCAAATGGCAAACATCTGTTGTTGTTTGTGAGACGGCGTAATTGCCAGCATCTGGGATGGAAACGCTGCATTTTGGCTAACGTGTTAGCACTTCCTGTTTTTGAATTTCATTGTTTTTACTCTCGTGATTTGAAATGTAAAAGTACTCAGGGAATGAGGGGAGCAGAAAAGTCATAAATCCAGATGTATATCACCTCTAATGCTTTAATTACAATAATTGTATTTACTCTGGCTGTACATCAACACTTATGCAACTTCTCTAAATCCATTATGTAACAAGTGTGAGAAAAAGCCTAAAATTTGTTGGAGAAACTTCACTTTCAAATACTTTTTTTTAAATTTTGTGAGGAGTTGTGAGTTGATTGCCCAAAGCCAAACCCCCTTTGGAGTCATGAGGTTCGAGCAGCGAGAAGTCATGCAGGTATGCGTGTGCAGGTATGTGTGAATTATCTGTTTTTCTTTTCACGGGGATCAGAACCTAATGCAGGTTCCTTCGAGCTTTATGAGATTTGTGTTGCTTCAGCTCAACCGGTGCCGTGATTCTCTCACAAACTCCCGACCGAGACACGACTGAGAGGCGAGACGTCGGCCGGCGACGCGCCGCACCGGCAGATGCGCCGTCTCCCCAAATGTCATCAGCGCAAGATCAAAGCCGGAGTGTGACAAGTACACAAACAGACCGTGTCAGAGAGGAACTTTGATCAGATCTACCGTTTTGTGATTGTGACATGCTGCAAAAAAAAGAACAGAACAAATCTGATAAAAAAAAAAGAAGGTGACTGCTTTACAACTCACCATGTCCACAGGTCCTCGTGTTCCCTCAGGGTTCAGATGAGTGGATGCTCAAGCTTATAAATGAAACTAACCAACCAAGCATTAACTGGTTTAAAAGCTGCTCCAGTTTCAATTCCAAAAATCATCCAGCCCTCATAGTCCAGCCGGAGGTGTCCGTGGCCTTTTCCTCAAAAGCTTTCGGAGGCCAAGAGTGGAGCGGAGGAAAAAGCGTTCTGGTTCCCACGGACTTCCAGGACAGCAGATGAGGCTGCTCTGTTCCCATAGAGGTCAGATGCGGAGTTAACACACCCAGCCAGCTGGCTGCTTAACGCCGCCGGTCTGCTACCAGAGTCTCAGCCTCTCCTTCACCGCGAACCTGACAAATCACCCCAGAGACGCGGCGAGCGGCGAGCCACTCAGTCAACCAACAGTTACAGTACAGACAGAAAGAAAGAGACTTTCAGGCATTGTCCCAGGAGATCCATCTGAGAGTCGGAGGGCAGAGCTGCCAGTCCTCCTCCTTTCCTCCCTCCCTCCATTCTTTCCTCCCTCCCTGCCTCTCCTCTTACATTCCCCTCTCTACTTCTTTTTACAGCCTCCGCTGAGACACACTTATTGTGTGGCAATTGCATTAGCCTTTAGTGATCAAGGAATGGCTCTTAGAGTCTAATGCAGTGTTGTGCTTTTGTCTTTACCTTACCCCCCCTCCCTGTCTTTCTTCCCCCACTCCATTAGTTTGACATGTACACGTATGCGTACACACCTCCTGTTCTTCCTTCCTTGCAGTTTTTCATCTTCCTCTGTGACTTATCCCTTAAAGGGACACTGTCTCTGTTGTTTCTGCGCGCAGGTGCTTCTGTGCTCCCGGGACGTTCCTGTGCAGAAATGAGCGCTTGCTCCACGATTCCTTCGCATGTTTGCCTGCAGTCGCAGACGCTGGGCAATTATTTTGGAACCAGAAGGAAAAAAAAAAAATGTTTACAAGTCAAGTTGTGGAGGACATATTTAGAAGGCACGCAAAGATCTGATCGTAAACTGAGATTGTAAACTTGATCTTTAAAGACTCACGCCATGAAAATCCTGTTTTTGTCTGGTTCTTGTTGTGTTTTTCTTATGAAGGAGAGCATATATGAACACGATTTGTATTTATGATTATTTCTGTATTCAAATCTTTGAAAATCCCTGTCAGCACTCCACGCTCCGCTCCATTCCGATGCATCCGCTTATAGACAAATAGATCCATGTACGCTGACATCTGGCACCAAACTTTACAGCTGTTTAGCTCCAATATTGCTCACCATTTTTGTTAGTTTGGGGTTTTAAGGGGCTGTAAGCTAGCAGGAGAGCGAGTAAACAGAGGGATGATGGGAAATGGGGGCGGGCTTAACCCCGGACTCACTAGGCTAGCGTTATGTCTCTCGGCAGTCTTTGCGTAACTTTAAAAGTAGGAGAGGAAATCCCACTTCAGACGACCTCTTCGACCCCTGCGGCGCTGCAAATCCATTTTGTTAGGTTCAACTAAACCACAGCGAGTAATCGAGGGATTACTGTACTTCCTGTATAAATGGCAGGTTATCGCGAAAACCTACGTGAGTTCGGAGTTCAGCAGCAGAGCCTGTAGCTGCAGCTATCCAGTACCCAACATGAGCCATCTGCTGCAGCTTCTTCATAATTTATTTTTCATTCAGTTCTCCGTGCTTCTGTTTGGTGGGGTGCAATTCATGTGTTGTCCCTCTTTCTCACTCCCCAAAAGAGCGGGAGAGATTCCAGGTTACAGGTGGATCGTCTGTGCTCCTGTCCTTGACAGTGGACCCCGCCTCTGGCTCGACTTGCTCCCCTAGTAGTCCTCCAGTTCTATTTAGATGAAGGATCGTCTGTGCTTCTGTCGGGAACAGTCAGACAGCTGGATCCAAGTGCAGCAGGTTTATTCGGCCCAGACAGGGCAACAGGCGTGATGCACAACTAAAAGTCAGCAAAACTATCTCAGGGTCAGGCAGGCAGGGGTCAAGCACCAGCATGATGGTATCAGAGGAAAACCAGAGTAGGAAGGATCCAGGTGAGGGTCAGGCATGGCGAGGAGTTAGTCATAGGCTGAGGCAAAGACGGGCTGGGGTCGAGGCAGGCTTAAACAGGAACTGGACAGAAGGAGGTAACGCTCAGAATTGGAATAAACCATAACAAGACTTTGCACCTGAGCACAGCCTGAAGCCTCCTTATAAATGTTTGTGGTGATTTCTTTAATGAGGGACAGCTGGTGAGGTCTGGGAACAGCAGGCAGAGGCTTATGGGAAATGGAGTGAAGATGAGGCTCAGGAGAGATTTAGAACTCAACCTCTGGCTCGAGTCATGCCCCCACTTGTCCCAGCTCCATCTGGACAAAAGATTGTCTGTGCTCCTGTCCTTAGCCGTGGACCCCGCCTCTGGCTCGACTCGTGTCTCCAGCTGTCCAGCTTTTTAGCATTCAGCTATTGTTTATATTTTATGAGTTATTATATGGGCAATTACAAGTGTGAAGCCCTCTGTGATCGGAGTGGGTAATTAGATATTTTACTGAGGGCACTGAGAGTAACTCAGAGCTTTGTTGTTGCCGATCCGATTAACAGTCAATATCGGTTAATTTTGAGCAATCCGATTTACTGACCAAAATCATCTTAAGCTAAAAAATTCAAACCAGTGTGACTCAGAGCTAAATACCTGATACTGATCAGTGCAGGGGAAGCTTTCCCGATTGCTTGCATTTCATGAAGGATAATCAAGATTAAATTAAATTTGTGTACAAACAAGAATTCATATCAAATCCATTCACATTTTAGGTTCATAAAGTTCTGCCCAATGTTGTTTTTCCACATCAAACAGAACATTATTAGAACATTCTACCACTTTGCAAAATTCAAAACGTTTCCACACATTGAACTGTTATGATTGGTTGATTATTTTTTGCCGCCATCGTACGTGTGTTGACCGCTGAAATGGCATTTCTATAATGGTATAGATAGATACGATTGTTGCATCCTCAGTTATGATATTTAAGTTTTTAGGGGTTTAAATCTCTGTTTCAAGTAAGATTAAATGTTTTAAAGATTAATGATTAAATGACACAAGAGCTGGTAAAATTAAGACTTTTTTGGGCTTCCTAAGCATAAAGTAGACGATGTTTTGATGTCCTCCACAACAGTCATGAGGGAAAGAGAGACTTCTCTCTGTTATAATAACTGTTGCTTATTTTTCATCTATATCCTCCACTCCATCAGTCCAACTTCTGAAGAACTTGGGATTTCTAGAACGTTATTATCCTCCTTTCATATCAAAATAAGCTACCTGGAATGAAGACACATGCAAGACTTGAACCAACAACCTGTGCATCGATGCGGATGAGGAGTCACTTGCCAATGATGTTAAATTAACTGAAATTAGATTTTTTTTTAAAGAAAAATCTTTACGTTTTTCTGCATTATCTCATCAGCAGAAGCCAAAGCAAATTGCTCTGATTGAGTCCTGGCTAGACAGGCTGTCTAAGAGATGCTCAAGGGTCTGTCTCTGATTGTTCCCTGCTTCAGGCGCAAGGCAGAAAATTGCTAAAAATTTGCAAAAACTTTGAGATCATAAAGAGAATGCTTCAGGGAAAGCTTTACTTGCCAGCTAAAGACTCTTGACTGAGAAATCGGAGGGTTAAACATTTGCAGATGAGGCAGAACAAATGACACGAAGTCACCCTAAACAGACTGACAAAAATTGATTTTTTTTTTTTTTTTTTTTTTTTGCATAAAACAAGATGAAGAATCCACTTATAGAAGAGTGTCCAAAAGCAAACAGGCCAAGAAGAATGATGAGAACATTTTTCTATAACAAGGCAATTTGCAAACTAAATGACTTCAAGTCTGGAAGTAAACAAATGTATTCAAGAACTGAACGCTTTGAAAATGATGCTACTTTAAACTATAAAAAAAATGGTTAGAGTACACCTGAAGGGTGCCGCTCAAACACATCATTAGAGGAGGACCCAGGGCAAACAAATAACAACATTAAGTAACATTTGCATCTAAGAAACTGATCATCCGTTTAATTTCAAGTGAAAAATTAGGAGATTATTCAGTCTGGAAAGTTCAGTTGGTTTGAAATGAGTATGTTTAATTTGGTTTGAAATGAGTCCTGTTTGGTCTGTATTCAGACTGCAGTCGACTGGACATTTCTGTTTCAAACCGAAGCTCGTCAACAAAACCACCTGACTAAATATCTCCTCAGTCATTGGCCAGAAATCACAAGGGTGGGGCAAAGCAACGAAGGAAAAAGTAATGGAAGTTCTATGCTTTGTAATCCTAGTTAACTTATTCAAATTTAATTGTTCAGTCTGAAAAATCCTCCATCTCGACCATCTCTAAAGCGATTTCTGGTCCCGGACCAGGATCCACTTTAGTGCATTCATATTGTTTATTGGAGGAAATAAACTCTGGGTTATTATGGCTAAAAAAAACATTTTGACACATTTGACATTTTTATGCATCTGACCTCTTGATATATTGTTTTCTTTTCTTCCAAACCAAACAGAAAGCTACATTAGAATTTTGTCTCAGTCTTAAAAGACCTGGAAAGTTTTTTTTCTGTTTCAAACAAACACATTTCTATCAGCCCAAAAACTTACAGCTAGAAAAAGATTATAACAAGAAGTAACTGATAATCTGGATCTGGTAGGTCAGGTAACCCTCGCTGCTCCTATTGTGGAAATCATGCCGCAGGTTTTATCTGAAAAGGAGAATTTATGTCAAAATTCTTTCTTTTTAAACCGTTTTCTCTATTTTATTAAGTAAAGTTAGATCTCTGTTCACACTGGCCAATAGGAGATCTGCAGCCAATGATCTCAGCTTCTTCGACCTGCAACAGATGACAGATGAAACATTTCTCTTAAAGTTTTTCTTTGAGAATTTTGAGTCTAAAAACAGTTTTTTATCCTTTAAAACTTTTCCAACGTTTTATATGACAGCATACAAGTTTTATGTACATTTTGGGGGTTTAAAACGGTCGTACCCAAACTTTTTCTTGCGAGGGCCACATGACTGTTTTCTTCTCTGATGTGGGGCCGGGGTCGGTCTGTAGAATAACAGAAAAAGTGTAACGATCACAGCCTGAATGTAAAGATTTATGGTTTTCCACATAGCCAATTTTTAAATAAGTCATTTATGTAATATTGACAGAAAACATAATAGTAAAACATTTTAAAAACTATAGCATGACTTGCAATAGATTAATAGCTGAAGATGCTTAAATTGATAGCGAAAAACACTTAAGTTGATAGCTGAAAACGCTGAAGCTGATAGCTAGCTAAAATATTAGCGAAGTGCTGAAAAAAACTCAAAAAATTCTAAATTATCCTAAACAGCTATCATGTAGCTGAAATAGTAGCTAAATTTCAAAATAGTAAAAAAAATCTGAAAAAAAACTTAAATTAGCCAAAACAGCTAGCATGTAGCTGAAATATTAGCTAAACTTCAAAATAGTCGAAAAATCTGAAAAAAAATGCTTAAATTAGCCAAAACGGCTAGCATGTAGCTGAAACATTAGCTAAACTCTAAAGTAGCCTAAAAAATCTTAATAAAGGTCCAAAATGAATGAATGAATGAATGAAAGAATTGGTTTATTTCAAGCAATCAAGTAATAATACATGAAGTAACATATCACATAGTAAATCACGTTAATCGCTTGAAAGGAAGAAAGCAAATTTATATAATCCCACCCCAACTGGACCATACCATTTTCTCTACATGAATTATCAATATCCAGTTTAGAACTTAAAATCAAATTTTTAAATTCTATATTCTAGTAGTAGTCTAGTAAAATAGTCCAGAAAGCTACCAGAATACCATTATAACTTGTAATTTTAAAGTTAAAAGTTAAAGTCCCACTATTTGTCACGCACCTGGGTGTGTGAAATTTGTTCTCCGCATTTGACCCATCCCCTGGGGGAGCGGTGAGCTGCAGACACAGCCGCACTCGGGAACCATTTGGTGGTTTAACACCCCAGTCCAACTCCTAAGTGCTGAGTGTCAAGCAGGGAGGCACTGGGTCCCATTTTTAGAGTCTTTGGTATGACTCGGCTGGGAATTGAACCCATAACCTTCTAAACTCAGGGCGGACACTCTACCACAAGGCCACTGAGCTGGTTTACTACACTCTGACTGCATATAATATAAAGTAACGACTAATTGACCATTAAATTAGTCGTCGACTATTTCAATAGTCGATTAGTCGTCAATTAGTCGACTAATCGTGGCGGCACTAACTACGACACATTCTCACTCCCAAGTTGGGACATGTTGACGTTTGGTTGAGAACCCCTCCGAGTCACTTGTTGACGTTTCCGGTGTCTCCAAGTCATCTTACTTTGATGTGCTAGCTGTTTCTATTAAATCACAGGTCCCTAACCTCCAGGCCGCAAACCAGAACCGATCCAGTACCACGACGCATAGTGCACCGGTACCCAACACGGGACTAGACGCGGTATTGGACACGAAGCAGTACCGGGTTGAGGTTAGGGTACCGGTACTGGACATGTCCCGAAGATGCAGCCATCACGTCAAAAAACTACAGGTTGGGGGTCACTAAACATCAATATGTGATGACTTGGGGATAAGAATGTGTTGCCCCCTACGGTTTCCCCCTACCCCAACACTTTAACCCTCCAAATGGAAAAATATGGAAAAATTCTGTCTTCAAATTCGGATGTTACTCCCACTCAATGACGTCATTTATGTTTTATCTGTCAGAGTTTAGAAACTAAAAAAAATAACACTAGTTTCATCACTTTGAAAAGTTACATCTAAGTATTACCTGCACAGAAATATACTTTAAATATTTAAAACTTTACTTTGCTTTCAACTTCATGTTTAGATCTAATCAAAGGAGATCACAAACATGCAGACTTATAATGTCGCCATAAATCAGAAAAAATGGACTCCAGTGGCTCCAACTGCTGTAAATCTGAACAGATTAGAGAACAGCAGAAGAGATTAGATTGTATTTCAAAGAGGATTGTGTGTCCAGACATAGTGTTCATTAATTAAACTCCAGCATTCTCCAGAAAGATGATATCTCACACCAGCAGTTTGGAAGTCAAGAACAGTTCCTGTAATGTTCTCTGCGGCTCCTCACAATAACTCATATCAGAGGAATCTGTTGTTTCCCGCCATCGTCAAACTCCCGTCTGCGCTCCTGGTTCGGCTTTTCTCGACTTTTGAGCAAATGAGCCGAATGATGTGATTAGGTGTTTTTCTCCTTTAGAGGAACTTTGATGTGAAACACACACCAGTTCCAAAAACACACATTTTCTTCATTTTTGTCTAATGGTATTAAAGCAACCCAGTGACTCTGGATTAGGTTTACTCAGGTTTACAGATATGTGTCAAAGGTATTTCTGGCTCAACTTCAGTGGAATGTAAGTGAAGCTGCTTTCATGATCGTTTTCTTTGAGTTTGTGTGTGGGTTTGAAAGTTGGAAGCAACAAAACATTTTTAGATTTAAAATCTATTTTTTAAAATTTAAATAGAACTAATTTGAATATCTTTAGTGGTAACACTCCCGTATAAACTACAGTACTCACAGGGTATTTAAGTGGTATTTACTTTTTAGTACTTACTTGATTTTAAAATGGCATTTTTTTTTTTACTGGGATATTTTTGCTGTACTCACTGGTTTTTTTTTTACATACTGGGTATTAACATGTTGTGTTAATGTGGCAACTTTTAACACTAAAAGATCCATTTGATCCAGTTTAGACCAGAATCCAACAAGAGCCACAAAGTCTTCAAAAATTGCACAATATTTATGATTTTTTTTGTCAATTACATTTATAAATGTAACTTAATTAAATTAAATTGCAACAGTGTATGTTTAAATATAGATAACAGTTGTAACTTTTTAAACTTTTGACAGCAGTAAACACTAGATCCTTTCAAAATAAAACCCACCCTGTGTGAAAAAGATCCTTTTACTGTAGCAGCTTTATTTAAATTAAAAATGCGAGACGGTCAAACATGACAGGTTTTTTTTATCATTACAGTAAGATTCTGATGTGCCAACATTTTTTTTCTCTTTAACTCTCAGATATTAAAAAAACATTTTAATAGAATATATTTATTTAAAAAAAAAACTCAAAAAGCATAGAATAAACTGAGCTTTTTATTGTCATTCTTAAGATGAGGCACAAAACCTTAAATAATTTTCAATCATTTCAAACTGCATTTGTTCAAATATATATTATATGTATATATAAATCTGTGCAATCTGCTCTAAAATGAGAGTAAAACCCAGTGTTGAAATCCAAATTCCCAAATATTTTGTTAAAATGTATTTTAAATAAAACTTAAAGTACGTTTTATCCACATTCCATGTTCTGTCTGAAGAGGTGGAATTACTACAACAGGGTATGAATTTGCTCCTGATCTGGCACTCCTGTCAAATCTTAGAACCCAAAAAGTCAAAAAATTGATGCAGATACCCAGTAGGTACTACATTAAATCCCAGTGTGTACAGCATAAATACCCACACAAGTATGAACCAAATAGTATCACATAAATACACAGCAAGTACCAAGTAGATAGCCAAAAAAGTACCATGTAAATACCAGTATATACGCTTTAAGTACTGTAAAAGGAAGTGTTAGTTCTTTAGGTTTGCTAAAAAATTAATTATTAAAAGATTAATTTCCTATTTCAAGTTTAATACTGTTGCCGGAGAAAAAGGAGAAATTAGGTGAAGAGAATTCTGTTTTATCAAAACTTTAAGTCATGTTTTATGTTCTAACAACTTAATCCAGACAAAGCAGCACTTTAGTGTGATGGTAAATAACTTCAGTCTCCATAAAACTTCTTTTTTGCCATAAACCAAAGTTAAAATAATGATTGCTGCAGAAAATATTTGATCAATTATCTTCACAAATGATAGCTTTACAATTAACACTTTCATTTTCAAAGGAAATACTTGTTTTAGAGTTTGAGTTAAATAGAAAAAAAAATGTAAACTTTTTTTTTTTTAGTATAAATTATAAAAATAAACGTCATACTCTGTATCTAAAATGTGCAACAACAGAATGTAATTTATGGTGAGATTGTTTGGGTCTGAGCAAATGTGCACATTTTTTTGACATTTACATTCTTTTGGTGGTTTCTTTTAATCTTTCACGTGATTTAGAAGTTTGTTAAATAGAAATCATTGGAGAAAAAATGATGAAAGATCCAGAAAGTTTATAAACTTGGACTTTTAAATCACTAAAGGAGGGAAAAAAATCAATTTCTGAAAAGAAACAGAAATAAGTAAAACACTGATATCTGCACCAAAATAAATGAATTTTAGAATCTTAAAACATAAGTTAACTGAAAGAAGTGCATTTTTCTAAAAACTTCAAAAAGTAAATAATAATTCCACTTTGTGGTAGACAAACATGATCACATTCTCAGACATTAGTGTTTATCTAAATATTTCACATTTTCTTTATTTTTAAAGCTGCAGAGTTTTCCACAGATTGAATTGGAGTGAAAAAAAACAAAAAAAAAAACGATGCAGGGTGACCGAACAAGTCCTTACCATCATTTTCAGTCACTAAAACCAAACATTCGCTAAGCAGAGCGGTCGCTTGCATGCAAAGAAATTTCCCTCGGCCAAACATGTTCCAACAAATACACTGAGTCACTCTCTGTTTGAAGGAAATGGACTCAAAAAGTTCAAAGTCGAGCTTCATAGTTCAGTTTGAGCCACAAGTTTATTTTGGGTTTCATTTTTGTAAAGAAAGTTCCAAACTGACTGAAGAAAATGTAGTTCTGAACCCATAACATGATGTCTTCTTTTCCTGTGAATTAGTCAACTCAGCACATTTGTATTTTTTCCTTTTTTGTTTTTTGTAGAAACTTTATTATTGTCATCATCAAAATAAAATAAATAATTACAATTAATTAATATTTATTAATAATTCAGAATAAAAGGACAAAGACCTCAAGGTGTGGTCATGCTCTGGATCATTTCCTGTGAAATGACCCAAACTTTAATGAAATTTAGTCGTTCTACAACAAAACTGTTGCATTTGTAACACATAAATCATTAAAATCACACTTAAGTCATCTTTTGAACTGTTTTCAAATTATTCCCAGTTTTAATTTTCATTATAGTGTTTTTAGCCAAAATGTCAAACTCCTGTGTCGTTTTCTGGGACATAGTTTCTGCAGAGGAGTTCACGGGACTGTTGGTGCAGAGTAAGCCCTCCCCCACTTCCCATCACCCACTGTTTTCTCGCTAGCTCGCAGCCCCCTTAAAACCCCCAAGCTAACGTTAGCGGTGCAGCAAAAATGGCGAGCAACTTCCAGATGCCAGATTGGATGAAGGAAGACATTCATGGATCTATTTGTTTTGCAAGTGGATGCATCAGTATGGGAATAGTATATTTATCGACTTTATAAATACTTTTTTCCAATTGCATTTAATCGTCTGCTTCTGATTCACAACAACTTCAATGGAGAAGTACTTAGAAATACTATTTTGAGCTTAATTTTTGTTTATTAGAAAAATGCCACAAAAACATGTAAAAAAAAAAAACTTTTCAACAGAGAGGGTCTTAAATTTTATCTTAAATTCAGTTCAGGATTTTTTTTCACAGAAGAAGAATTCAAACAATCAAATTTTAACAAGCTACTGTGGAAAAATTACAAGTTAGACTTTGTTTTTTGTGCTTTGGTTCGATTTTAAGAGAAGACTTTGAAATAAACCTCATTATTAGATTGGTTTTCTGATGAAGTCAACACAGCAAACCCTTAAGAGTGCTGCTAGCATGGGCCCTCTCCTGTCATCCTGTTGCGTTAAACGGACGAGCCTCAAGTATTCAAAGATCTGGAGGTGAGGCCGATGACAGACGGGGTGAGAAATTCACCAGGGTGGGCCGATGTCGCTGCCAGCAGGGATCCCGAGCACGAGTCCTGCCAGGAAAAAAAGAGGCAGAGCTCAAAGCGGTGGAGGGAACAGACTCACATGGCGAACAGACGCACATTCACCCAGTCACGAAACACGTACATGTACAAAGTGCTTACAGAGATCCACATGCACACAAGGATTTCATTGGACCCCCGTCTACACACCGCGCTCTAACTCATGCAAATGCGGCTCCGTGGTTGGTGCCAGTTCTCCTGCCCACATCCTGTTTCCAGACCAGAGCTTAATGTCTCCGAGTACATGAACCTTTGAGCACAAAGTGACATTTTTCTCTTTGATCCAAAGGAAAGTGTCAGCATTGATTCAGATTGTTAATTCCAATTTCTGGTTTATTAAAAATTTTACGAAGACTGTAAACCCGTTACGTTCTGATGATGATAACTTGGAGGGTTAAGGCGTTTGGATCCATGTGCAAACAGGTATGTAATGTCAAGATAAACAGACGAGGAGCAGGCAGAATGGAGACGTCAAAGCAGGTCAATAAACAGGGAGTGAGACAGCCAGGAGTGAGGACAAAAACACAGCAAAACAGGCTTCAAAGAATGCTCAAACTGTCAGCAACGCCAAACAAGACTTCGCGCCGAGCTCCAATTGGTTCCAGACTAAATACTGTTGAGGGGATTAGGTGTGTTTGAGATGACTCAAGCCTCGCCCGGATCATCAGACCAGGCGGGGGCGGGGAAAGGCGCCTGAGATGAAGGGGAAGACCGTATGAGAACAGGAAGTCTGGGATGTCCTTAACATTCCGTTGAATGTCTTCTCCTTAGTATGAACTTCACTAGAATGTTTTTAATAATAATTATCAACATATGTCTGTAGACAACAGATGAAAAATAGCCGATGGGGTAATTTAATATCTATTGTCCCAGAGAAATTGCTAAAATTGAAATTAAAGTTAACTTTTAAAGGAAACAATGACACATAAAACCACCAATTAGTTAAAATATTATACATTTTTACATCAGCGATTCACTATTTTCCAAAAAGAGTTACAAAATGCGCAGATTTCCTTAATTTAGGCGCCTATCATTTTTTATCAGAATCCCGTCGAAGTACAAGAACTGCCAGAACACCTTTTCCCATAATGCATTGTTTTGTAGTCACGCAGACGGCTTGAAGCAAGCGCAGCGCCAGATTTCCAGCTGCACATGCCTGAGTAGGCGCCTTACACCCGCCTCTTTCCCGCGATATTTTCATGATGATTGACAAGTGACGTGAGAATCCAAACTACCCAACATGCACTGCTATCCGTGCTGCACCGCGTCCGCCTGCATGATCTCAAACATTGTCTGATGTAGAACCGCTGGTGAAACTTGGGAGCAGAGAGCAAAGGCTGATGGGAGATGCAGTGAGGAAGAAGCTCAGGGGGATGTCAAAACTCAGGTTATGGCTCCCTCTGGTGGTCAACTGTGGAGGAGGATGGTTCAACTGCAACAACCGTGTTTTTCAAACTACGACTCGCTTTGGAGTGTAAGTCGCAGCAGCCAAAAAAAATGCAGAATAAAGAAGGAAAAAATCCTAAATAAGTTGCAATTTTGGAGAAATTTATTTGACAAAATACAAAAACTGACATTTTATCTTAAAAGGCAAAATCATATCAATGTAATAGATAGCAAAAATAAATACAATCTTAACTATATTTAGCTTCATGAAAAAATCATAACTATAGTAAATTAGTGCAACATATGAAGAATTATTGCGATAACATTGCATAAAGATGATCTATTGATCTATTTTGAAAACATTCCCACCGTTCTTTTAATTATGATTATGTCGTTATGTAATATTGGAACTGTCCAGCAGTACAATTTTGAACCAGATACCAGGATCGAGTCGTCTGCAAATAGATGAATCCAAATGGATCGGAGAACAGAGCGCGAAGCCCACCCAGAGGATTTTCTGTGTAACAGACACCCTTTTTTAAATGTCTTTTTTCTACTTCTCCCAATTACACTGAACAACATTTCTTCTCCTGCTTTTCTGTCAGTAGGAAATACTGATACATAGGGCTGGATATCAATAATAACCTCCAGAAACGATTTGATTTGATTATAAAAGTCGGGATCAATTCAATTCTGATTTTATTCAATTTCATTTTGAGTTTACACATTTATACACATTTGTTTAGAAATACATTAATAATCTATTATATGGTTTGAATATATTTATATTAATCTAATACTGTTCCCATAATGTAAAATGCATTAGTGAAATAAAGAGATTGTTAATATCATACAGTGTTACATGGATTCTCTAAAGGAGAACCTCTAACAAAAATGTTCAGAACATTAACATTGTAAACATTGTTCTGCTTCTCCTGGAGGGCGTTTCAGTTTGACCACTAGGTGGCGAGCTCCGTATGGCATTACACCTTATTCCAAAAGAAGAACAAAGGATGAGCAAAAAACAACGTTTTAGACCACAAACATTTCCTTAAACGAGTTTGAAAAATGTTTAAGTGGACCGAGCGTTAGCATCAAGCTAGCAGATTTTAGCTTTATGTAATAAATCAATTTATATTTTTATGAATCGATTATTTATCTGTTAAGCTTAAATCGATTCAAATCGATTAATCTATTTAATTAACCCAGCCGTACTGACACACACTCACACAGACCCTCTAGCGGTTGTTGCTATTTATTTTTTAAAAAATCACATATATCGCACCCCTGGCCAAAGTACGCAAAAAAAAAAAAAAAATATGGAATATACATTTTTTTCAATTAACAAATCATTCAAACGCAATGCATTGTGGTCTAAATTCGCTAATCTAGTGAATATCAGAAAGAATTCTGGGAAATTTTTGATTTTATCGTAAATTCTGACGTGAAAAAATAGCCAAAGCCTTAAAGCACTAACCAGGGAGTAGAGAGTGAATTTGGTTCATTTCCCCTGGAAAAGATGATCTGATTAACTAATTATCACGGGTTGTTGTCATATTTACAAGAATCCTCAGTAAATTTAAGATTCTGGTTTTAGGTTTGGTCGTTGTCGCCCTCCAAAAAGGTTTTTTATGTTTAGGTTTGAATGTTTTTCTGCGTTTTTGTTCCTCACTGTGTATTTGAAAGATTTTAAAATGATTTTTTTCCAGGTTTTTTGTTAGAAAAGCAACTAAATATGTTTATATTCACATTTCAGCACAGTTTTTACAGTGATCCTCATAGCTATTTTCTGAACTGCTGCAATGCCACTCCAGATGGAGAACTATGAAGAAGGTAAATTGAACATAAGGATAAGCGTGACACAAATGTTCCTTACGGCTCAGAGAGCTGTGAGCCCTTTAAACACGGGGATTGTATGTTATGCCTTCTGCCTTTAGGGCACTCCATTAGACTTCTTGCTCCACTTTTTCCCATACTTCTTCAAAAACAAAAGGTCATTCGCCGCTCAACTTGTAACAAACTCTCATTTAAACTTCTGTGTAGATTTTGAATCCTCTCATTCTTCGAGTGCGTCTAAAAAGGAGGATTTTTATTTGTTTTTATTTTCCTCAACAATGTATCTCCTTTTATGAGTCTTGCCAAAATGCAAGAGAAGAGGAAAGGGTGATACAATGAAAGAACTTGACGATAAAAGGTGAAACAGGGCAAAAAAAGAGAAAAATAACAAAAATTCAATATACCCTCATTTCACTACATCTTTGTACTCTAACTATATCCAACTGAATGCAGAGAGAAGTGGCTTCATCTGGGTATTTAAGAGGCTCCCACACGAGAAAATCTGTGGAGAGAAGATGAAGAAGAGCTAATACAGGAGGTGAAGAGGGTGAGGATCCGCGCATATGCGGGCTCCGCGGCTCACCCCCGCGGCCCCGCTGGTGTAGGGGGGCTCAGCGAGAAAATCCGGAGGGACTAACTGAACTCTTGGCTTTTCTGCTGACACATCTGGAGGACACTCCAGCGCTCGGCATCAAAGGAGAGACTGCTTCACACAGGTGGCGAACCGAGACAGGAGTTTTATTGCTTTCAGATTCATTTTACATTTCTCAATTTAGGACACATTTTGTTGGCTTAACACAAAACAGTCAATTAAATAATTATACTAAATGTTGTTCCAATTTCCAAATGTTGTTTACCCTAATTTTTAATTGTACTTTTTGTTTCCTTCAACATATCATCAAAACAATTTAAAGTATTAGATAAGTTCCAAAATGTACTGAAGCGAGAAAAAAAATAACATAATAAAGATGATTTGAGCCTCTTGCTTTTCTAGTGTTTACCTGCTGCTGGATTTTGGATGAAAGACGCTAAATCTGTCCTGCAAAACCTCAACACGTTCTCATCTGGAATTATTATTATATTATCATAAATTAAGTTATGAAGGTTTAAACCAGGGCTGTCAAACTCAATCGCACAAGGGACCAAAATCCAAAAAACACTTTGGCGAACAGGATAAACATTTATTTAACACTGTAAAACAAAATTTTTATAATTTTTAACACGGACCGAACCTTGTCTGTGTCTGGTACCGACTGTCTAGTGCAGGGGTGTCAAACTCAACCGTACAAAGGGGCCAAAATACAAAACACACCTTAGACCTCGGGCCGAAAAAGATAAATATTTATTGAAAACACTAAAACTACATTTTTAAAATTGTAATCATAACTTTTTAACATCATTATGAATTAGATATATAGCATTACCTGCGCTAATGCTAGTGTGAATGCTGTAAGCTGAATTTGGTCGCTGGAGATGCTAGCTGAAAATGCTGAAATTGATAGCTAAAAAAGCTGAAGCTGATAGCCAGCTACAAGCCAAATTAGCCTAGAAAAACAAAACAAATACAAACAAACAAACAAAAAAAACATAGGTTAGCCAAAACAGCTAGCATGTAGCTGAAAAAATAGCTAAATGCCAAAATAGCCAAAAAAATCTTAGTAAATACCAAAATATTCTAAAAAGTTAGCGGAATGCTAATTTTTATAACTTTAAAAACCAAAACTTAATAATAATAATACAAAGGCAGGAACATTCCAGAATACATCAACCTAAACTTTAAATAACTCAATATTTTACTCTCAATATTAGTATATTTTGTCAAAATTATACAAGTTAAAAATAACATAACGTTAAATAAAAGGATCTGGAGGGCCGGATAGAATTACCGGGCGGGCCGGATCCGGCCCCCGGGCCTTGACTTTGACACGTGTGGTCTAGTGTCTAGTATTATTAAATTAAAATGATCTATTATTCTTTCAACTAATTTAAGATACTTTCAGTTTCATAAGGAGTCATTTTAAGTTGTAAAAGGATCTAAAACACTGTGTTCCAGCTTATTATATAAACGAAGATGTACATGGATCTATTTGTCTAAGTGGATGCATCAGAATGGAGCAGGGAGCTCCTGCGTATTTTTATGTAACAAATAAGCTCTTTTTCAATCAACATTTTTTCACGTTTTCTCCTGATTCACAACGATTTGAATAAAGAAATACTCAGAAATGCAATTTTGAGCTTAATTTTCCTCACAAGAACATTTTTAAAAGGAATCAATTTCATTGAAATTTATTAAAAATGTGATTATATCTTGTCCAGTCATGTAAATACTCTCAAAATAAATGTTTTTCTAAAAATTTCTACATAATAGGCAGTAAATTTGTGTTCTGTATGTCATAGGGAAGACGCCAAAGGATTTCCACCTTGAAACTGAACTAGAAAACTTCAGGAACTATTCTTATAAAGTGATTGCTGATTTCTCGCAATACGCCATAAAAAAGGATGTTGGAAAGAATGTTTTTGGGTCAACATTTCTGACTTTTTGAGGGTTTTTACTTCTGTTGCACATTGTTCTGATGTGCACTCACACAGGATGATTTCTGTCTTCTAATCCAGCTGACAGATCCATTCTGGGGCTCACGACATCAGAGCGATGGTTTAAATCTGGACGGTAAAACCAGTCTGAATCAGCTTTGGCTCTTCCCTCTCCGCTCCTCCCTCCGTTTCATCACGTTTTGTTCATTTCCTGTGTGCAGAGAGTGGATGGAAATGAGTTGTGCTTAATGCCTGGGTGTTATCTGTTCCGAGGCAGAGCCCGGTTTCCTGGTAGCTTCAAGGCCAGCAGGTCTTTAGCTCCCTCAAACCAAAAGGGAATGAATGCAGTTTCTCACCGAGGTGGTCAGCGGGCTTTGTGAGAGAGAGTCAGCAGCGCAGATGTCTTGTGTTGTTCTTGGGAGATCGCATTACTGCTCCCTCCTGATATCACGTAAGCATCTAAAATTGATAATCCGGCATTGAGATATGAGATATAGGAGGAGGAGAACGTGAACCAGAGGGTGGAAAAAGTTCAAATGTCACCGAAAGAGTGCAAACAGAAGCTACAGATTATTTCCTGGAGGTTTCCTACTGTTGAAAACTCTCCACCCCTGAGTAACTGACATCATAACATGTGTTGAAGAAAAGAGTGAAACAGAGAAGCTTCAGGCCGATGAAGATCATTGGTGGTGGTGGCTCGGCTCAAGGCTGCATCCTTACAACAACAGGCCCAATTACAAAGCAGATTTAGGAAAATCCCGAGGATCAGCTCCACCAAACTGAAGCAAACCAGCATTCCTCCCGCTTCTTCAACTATGACTGTCTGTGGGCTGCAAAGGGGGCTCCACATCATGTGTTTAAAACATGCTAAGCCTCGTGTTCAGCCTTTCACTGTGGGGGAAATGGATGCAAATCCAAGCAGAAGACGGAAGAATTTTAACACACAAGCGGCGTGTCACGCTTTTCTCCCAGGATATATACATCCAAGCTGCTAAATAACAGCACGGGGAGAGGGCAGAGTCTAATGATGTGCAGGTTTGCCCCAGATAAGCATGCAAGAAAGGGGATGTGAAACCGATGCACAGGATTACCAAAGAAAGGAAGCATGTCAAGTCACGGCCTTTTGAACCACAGCCCGGAGTCAACTTTTGACATGTGTAAGTGGAGTTGACGTTTTTTTTTTTTTTTTTTTGTGCAAATATCATTAATTATTTTGCAACTAGATGAAGTTTAAAGATTAAAATGTAAGAGCCAGACGGTGCTTCAGGGCAGCTCAGCAGCAATCTTCTTCAAAGCTTTAAAAGAACAGTTTCAATGATAAATGGTTGTGTGGGTGAACTTTTCTGTTCTCATACAAGAAGCCATGAAAGAAAAAATCTCTGCTGCTCTTTCTTTACTGCCTTCTTGTGTGTTGTCGGCTAATTCTTTACTGGATAAGTGGGTTAACAGGTCAAAGAAACATTGTCGAATGATTTTTGAATCATTTTAAAAGTACTGGCAGTAGTGGTCTTTTATAGGGGTGTGTGATGGCAAGATTCTAGCAATACGATTCGTATCGCGATATGTATCTTACGATATGGTACACATCATGATATATCCCTTAACTGTACCAGAAAAATGATCTATAAAGAGTATAAGATATATCTTATATCAGTGAGTGCACCTTTCATATTAATAAAATGGTAAAAATATATATATATAGTTAATGATCACAATGTTAAACACTATAAATGTATATTCATGCGGATGCTTAAGAATTGTTTGTTCTTAAAGGGAAAATTCAATATTGTTTGATTTAAACAGCAAAATATTTTTCAAAATAAGTGAAAAAGTATAATTGAGGAAATAAAGTGCTCAATTTTAACACGGAGGTAAGATACTGAACTATGTTTGGTCATAAATAATTAATCAAATTTCGTCCTCTCAACATTTTGAAATCCCCCTCTGAAGAAAACCAGATTTTTGGATTTTTTGACATATACGTGTCGCATTTTTCTTATAAAAGACAACAAATGTGGTAAGAAAACGTTTTGTTTTTCTCCTTTTAAATTGTCAATCAAACCGTTGCAAAGACGCTGTTTGAATTAATTAGTCGTTATGATGTCACAAAGGCCAGGGCCGAGAAGCTCCCTGCATAGTTTGCGAGGCGAGGCTGCCTGGGCTTTCTCTGCGGCTGGCGGACCAGTCGCCCTCCCCTACCTGCTGCCGGAGGCGGGGCCACAGTTCCTCCCCGTGGGGCCTCCCACTCCTCATCCAGGCAGAGGGTTGGGTTTCTCGCAGGGCGGTGTGGGAGGCGGGGCCCACGGTCAACTCTGAACGCGCGCCAAGCCCTTTTTTGCACGGCGGGCTCCCATCTCGGCGGGGGTCCTCATCAGGCGGGTTGTATTGGCTAGTGCCCAGTAGCTGGCTTAGAACTAGTGAAAAAAGGCTTTTTAAGACTTTTATGTTCACAATTATAATCAAAACACTACTGGAAATGTATTTTTTAAATAAGAAAAATTGTCATAGGAGGACTTCAGGTGGAAAACAAAATTAAAAAGCTGAGCTACATTTGGTCATAAATAATAATGAAATATCGTCACGTCAACATTTTGATTCAACCAAGTGTCGACTAAATAAAATAACGTGATTATATTTCCAAAGAAGAATTTGTGTTTTATTCCCAAATAAAATATTGGGGTATATCACCAAATCAAATGTTTCCTTACACTTCTAGTCTTTTTTAAATTATATTTATCTGTTTTTAATCAAAATTGAAAAAGAAACTGTGGTTTTCTAGAACCCAACTTCTGCAGAGAGGTGGGCGTTAATGGGAGGGGATGCAAAATGGAGCATAGCAACTACTGGTACCCCGCCCAGAGGATTTTCTACATAATAAATACACCCTTTTTCCAACTGCATTTTTTTCCTGATTCACAACTTTTTTGGATAAACAAATACTCAGAAATGTATTCCATCCTCAGAAAAATGCCACAAGAACATGTTAAAATCACAATTTTCAGAGTTGAAAGTGAGTCACTTGAGTTTTGGTCGACCTCCCTCAGATCCGACAAAGAGCGGTTCCTTGATGTGCAGCTGATTCCAGACTCATGAACAGACTTCACACAGATCCTGATTTCTGTTTCCCCTGTATTGTGGCTGGCAGTTAACCACCAATCAGCCCATCAAACAAGCAAAACAAACAGCAGACACGGTGACTGATGGTGGTGCAGAGCCACCACAGGCCTGGCGTGACCCCTGGAGGAGGCGGCCTCACGACTGGTTGCGGTTTATCCTCAATCACTGCTCGCACACTTCCTACTCCCTAAACGTCTCTATTCTCTCCTCTTTCCAACGCCCCCTGCTTATTCCAGCCTGACTGGCTCCATGGGAGTTCAATTGCCTTGTATTTCATAGAAGCCCGCTTCATTACAGGAACGGCCCACGCTGCATATTTGGAACCTGCTGCAATTTGTTTTGTGTTTATTAGTGAGGCAGAGAGGCATTTCCCCCTCAACTGGGCGAGAGAGAAGGTCACAGAGAGTCTGGCGTGCACAAGCATCTATTGTAATGAAAGCGGCGGCCGAGTGAGAGGAGAATATGACAAGGATTTACAGACGCTCAACGCAAGGCCGCCACAGAACCGCCAAAATCAGGGACGGTCTGGTTCAGATGCAAAACGCTGGAGGCCTTGAAGGTGTGGAAGCAGAAGGTCGAAACCGGCCTTGAAGATAAGAATAATCATCACATTTTGGGGGAGATTAGGGAAACGATGAGAATAAATCATCATCGGGAAAAAAAGAAATGTCTAAAAACCAGTTTTCATGTTTCAATCAATATAACTAAAAAATAAGGCTCATATTCATTGCAATAAAGCCATAAAACAACAGATTCTTAGAAGAAATAGTAAGAAATGGCAAAGCAACCTAAAATTTGTATCTCAAATTTAAAATCTTTACACTGTATGTCACTAATTTAACATTAATTAACCATTTAACCCAGAACTCCACTTCATTTTGCATTACCATGAATGGAAAAACACTTTGGTTTTGTATAATTGGAAATAAATTCAGGCTTAAAGAAGTTAAAATATTTTCATCCTTTAATGTGAAAAATCTGCAAAAGTTCACAAAGAACAAAAAGTCAGGGTTCTGCTAATTTTATTACCATACTTTGGACTTTAGTGTTTGATTATTGGACTTTGGGCCCTCGAAGGAGGGTAGAAAGCGCTATACAAGTATACGCCATTTACCATTTTTTGCTTTAGATTAGATTAATTACATTATTTCAAGATATTTCAGCAAATAAATTAATGAAGGAATGAATAGATAAATGACAAAAAAATAAAAGTACATGGACATATCAAATCCATTCAAGACATTAATTCATAAATTGATTAGAAAATATTTATTTAAAAAGTGTTGCTATTGTCTTATTGATAGTCAGATTTATTTATCAATCAAGAAAAGTGGCTCGGTTACACCACTATTGTCTTGTTTACAAGACATCAAAAACTGGATGGTCTAAAGCGAGGACGTTTTAAGGCGCCTTATAAATTAATTGAACTTAAACTTCATTACTTAATCAAACTTAATTAAACTTGTCAATAAAAAACTGCTCCTAAACATAAATAGAGGTAGTTGCACTAATGACAGTACATGTACAGTGCAAAAACACGACACGTTGAATCCATTAATATCATGATTGTCATATAGTTTGATAATTGCTAGAAAGGGAGGGGGAAGAAGTACATTCTACAATGAGTCCTATAAATTGGTAATCTCTATCAGCAATGTTATTATTCAGCTGTTAATAACAAAAAAAATATAAATTAAATTCTCATCTTCAGCAGAACCATGAAGCAAAAACCAGACAAACATGACATGTTTCTGTAATGTTAAATCATTTTACATCACAAATGAGTTTTCAGATCAAATTTCTGCTTTAAGGACAATGGTTTTTTTTTCGCATAAAAAAAACATTTATCAGATTGGATAACACATTTAAGGTGGTATTTAAAAAAATCATAATTGAGTGACTCGCACTGTGGAGCATAGGCTTCTTATGGTCTCACTACCGTAATGGCAATGGAAAATACGCAACACATAGCAAACGAAACCTTAAATATAGCGCTTAAAAAAACTTTGGATAACAAATTAGCCAATGAACATTAGCATGTTGCTAAGATAAAAGCTAAACTCTAAAATAGCCTTCAAAAAAACTTTGGACAACAAATTATCCAATAACACTAGCATGTTGCTAATAAAGAAGCTAAATTAAAAAAACCTTTTAAAAAAAACTTTGAATAACAAATTGGCCAATAACATTAGTATGTTGCTAATATAGAAGTTAAACTCTAAAATAACCTTTAAAAATCTTTGGATAACAAATTAGCCAAAAACGTTAGCATGTTATTAATATAGAAGCTAAAGTTTAAATAGCCTCCAAAACACTTTGGACAACAAATTAGCCAATAACATTAGCATGTTGCTAATATAGAAGCTAAACTTTAAAATAACCTTAAAAAAACTTTGGATAACAAATTAGCCAAAAACGTTAGGATGTTATTAATAAAGACGCTAAACTCTAAAATAGCCTAAAAAAAAACTTTGGACAACAAATTAGCCAATAACGTTAGCATGTTGCAAAATATTAGGCATACTCCTATTTTTTTTTTAAATTACTGTGAAATATGAAAACATAACCCATGAACATATTTAAAGGCTTGTAGCAAATAGACTGAAATTGTTAAAAATTCAAAGACTTTCTCATTCATTATCCATGGGCATATTTTGCTCAATATTTCCAAAACTATAAAGTTTAAAATACCAAAAATACAAGCAGTAGTAATATCCTGAATGAGCTGAACGGTTTCATACCAAGATTGCTGAAATAGCTGAAAGTGTGACTGAATTTTTACGTGCCAAAAAACCTTTGGAAAGGAGCAGGAGAATCACTATAGTGAGAATGCTTACTAAGCATTCACACATTATGTCGTTGGTTTCAACATGATTGTAATCAGTCAACACGATTATGAAACTGACCAGTGACCAGAAACTCCAATTGGAACTGAACTGTGAATTGAAATCGATTCGGTGTTTTGGCAGTGATTCAGTCACAGGGACAGTGTGAAACAAATCCTTTCCCATCATTTGCCCTGCACACTTTGATTACCACATATGGTTCATGGTCACCATACATCCTCATGTCTTCATTCATGAAATTTTCTGTTACGCCCCAAAAATGTACAGTTCACCGAGTCCTTAAAGTCAGCATTGCGCCTCTTTCACAAGCCTGAAGTTCCCAGTTTGCCACACATCTTTCACTTACTGTATAGTAATTTGAGCAACAAAATATTATGTTTCTAGGAATTGTCGATTGCAACACGCTCCATCTGCTGTGTGTTCTTCTCTATGGTAAATGGGAGACAGTGTGTACTTTGGTTTTGTGTAACTGCTGTGATGATCTGTGAAAATCGCTACCATCCTAAATGATTTCAGTTTTCTGGAAATTACCACTAGAAAATGAGAGGAGTAAATGCAAAAATAAAAGAGGAACTCAAGAGTGTGCGTGGAGCAAGACAGCAAGGAGAAACCGGCCAGAGTGAGTGAGCGTCTGCGAGAGTGGATGTGAAGGCGGATGAGCCACACCAACCTCCTCCGACTGCATTAACAAAACCTAATGGAACGGCTGGCTCCAAAAGGCCTCGTCATCCATTATCTTACTGTTGCTCTGCACAACACGAGCGGCTCCGAGTCTCAGTGGCTGCAACTCAGCTGTTACAAACTGTGTTCTCAATTTCCTTGGTCTTATTTCCACCAGCCCTAATGAAAATGGCCGCTAAATCAATTGTCTGGTACAGAGAGAAGCCAGGAGGATGTTGCTCTGACAAGGGTGGGAGCCACAAATGAAGCAAAATAAGGGATGGAGAGGGGAAGAAGATGTCATATTGAGAAGCACACTCCTGACTCATTAGAGGTTAAAGTGCAAAAAATAAACAATCTCTTTATTCTAACTCTATGAGAATGGATTTCATATAAACACATAAATATGACAGTTACAATTTTTGATTAACTTATTGAGCTTGTTATTTAGGATTATGAATATTTCCACTCCTTTTTGAAAACTTTGAACAAAATCTTGAAAATTACATCCTAACTTGAGTTTATTGGAAGTTGCTTTAAAAATCAATTAACACACTTTTTTATTGGGGGGGGGGGGGGGGGGGGGGGCACATTATAGTGTGAATGCTTTAAAGAAGGGGTGTCAAACTCCTTTTGTGTGGGCCGGACCAGAAACATAATAGCAAAATAACCTACAGTCAACTTGTTATTTGTGGCTTTGTTGTTGCTTTGCTTTTTTCTCAGTAGTTATGATTATTTATTTTTCTGTTGTTATGCTGGTCTTGTGTTTTCTTTGCTCCCCAAGTGGTAGAATTGCACGTTGGGGTCATTTCTGTAAACCAGGGGTCCCCAAACTTTTCTTGTGAGGGCCACATAACTGTTTGAGGCTAGCAGAAAAAGTGTAACAATCACAGCCTATATGTAAAGATTTATGGGTAAGATACATATAACCACATTTTTAATAATTGTGTGAATGCATTACAATGCATTCACACTATTGTTTTCCTGTTTCTCTTTATTATTATTATTATTATTATTATTTACGTTTTCTTCCGTACGTTTTTTGACACGTAAAAACTTAAGCACACTTTATGCAATTTTCGCAATCATTGTGTCAAAACGTTCAGCACGTTCAGGACATTCCGGCTTGTATTTTTGGTTTTCGCAAATTTTACAGTTTTCGCAATTTTGCGCAATTTATGCTAATTTTTAGCCCTATGTTAAGTCAATGGGAAAATTTTTCAAATTGTTATAAAACTTTGTGCACTTATGCAACTTATGCAATATTGGTATCAAAATGTTCTGCAAATTTAGGACATTCATAAATGTATTTTTGGTTTTCACAAATTTTACGGTTTTTACGCAAATTATGCAAATTACTAGCCTCATTGAAAATGAATGGAATTTTTCAAATCCTTTTAAAAACTTGATGAACTTCTGTAACTTATGCAATATTGGTATCAATACGTTCAGCTTGTTCAGGACGTTCGTGCTTGTACTTTTGAAATTCTTACACTTAACGATTTTAACGCAATCTATGCTAGTTTACTAGCCTCATTGACAATTAATGGACATTTTTAAAATTGTTATAAAACTTTGTGCACATTTTACACTTGTGCAATCTTGGTATCAAAACGTTCAGTTTGTTCAGGACATTCGTGCTTGTACTTTTGGAATTCATACATGTAACGATTTTAATGCAATCTATGCTAGTTTACTAGCCTCATTGACAATTAATGGACATTTTTCAAATTGTTATAAAACTTTGTGCACTTTTTACACTTGTGCAATCTTGGTATCAAAACGTTCAGCTCGTTGAGGACATTACTGCTTGTCTTTTTGGTTTTCGTAAATTTTACGGTTTTTGCAATTTTGTTTTTTGGCATAATTTGGAGTTAAGCTCACATATTAGCAACGTGTTAGCTTTTTTGGCTAATTTAGCAACTTTTTGGGTTTTTTTGGGCTAATTCAGGTTAAGCTAGCATATTAGCAACTTGTTAGCTTTTTGGCTAATTTAGCTACTTTTTAGGTTTTTTGGGGCTAATTTGGAGTTAAGCTAACATATTAGCAACGAGTTAGCTTTTTTGGCTAATTTTGCAACTTTTTTGGTTTTTTTGGGCTAATTTGGAGTTAAGCTAACATATTAGCAATGTGTTAGCTTTTTTGGCTAATTTGGCTACTTTTTAGGTTTTTTTGGGCTAATTTGGAGTTAAGCTAACATATTAGCAACGTGTTAGCTTTTTTGGCTAATTTAGCAACTTTTTGGGTTTTTTTGGGCTAATTCAGGTTTAAGCTAGCAAATTAGCAACGTGTTAGCTTATTTGGCTAATTTGGCTACTTTTTAGGTTTTTGGGCTAATTTGGAGTTAAGCTAACATATTAGCAACGTGTTAGCTTTTTGGCTAATTTGGCTACTTTTTAGGTTTTTTTGGGCTAATTTGGAGTTAAGATAGCATATTAGCAACGTGTTAGCTTTTTTGGCTAATTTGGCAACTTTTTTGGTTTTTTTGGCTAATTCAGGTTTAAGCTAACATATTAGCAACGTGTTAGCTTTTTTGGCTAATTTGGCAACTTTTTAGGTTTTTTGGGCTAATTTGGAGTTAAGCTAACATATTAGCAACGTGTTAGCTTTTTTGGCTAATTTGGCAACTTTTTAGGTTTTTTTGGGCTAATTTGGAGCTAAGCTAACATATTAGCAACGTGTTAGCTTTTTTGGTTAATTTGGCAAGTTTTTAGGTTTTTTTGGGCTAATTCAGGTTTAAGCTAGCATATTAGCAACGTGTTAGCTTTTTTGGCTAATTTGGCAGCTTTTTAGGTTTTTGTGCAGATATTAAGCAAAAATCTTCTGCATCTTCAGCAACCACATTCCGCAAAATGCATTCACACATGCATTATCGGAGGTAATGCACTTTTCTAGTTAATTTATGTAATCTTCACAGAAAAAAATCATACTGAAACCTTGTAAAAACTAGATATACAGCATTAGCTGCGATAAATTAAGAGCTGAAGATGCTTAGATTGATAGCTAAAAACACTGAAGCTCATAGCTAACTAAATTATTAGCGATGTGCAAAATTAGCCCAAAAATCTCAAAAAGTTCTAAATTAGCTAAAACGGCTAGCATGTAGCTGAAATGTTAACTAAACCTCAAAAGAGCTCAAAAAACTGAAAAATTAGCCAAACCGCTAGCATGTCACTGAAATATTAGCTAAATGCCAAAATAGCCAAAAAATTGGAAAAAATGTCTATAGCCAAAACAATTAGCATGTAGCTAAATTTTAGCTAAATGCCAAAGTAGCCTAGAAAAACTGAAAAAAGACTAAATTAGCCAAAACAGCTAGCATGTAGCTGAAATATTAGCTAAATTTCAAAATAGCCCAAAAAACTGAAAAATTAGCCAAACCGCTAGCATGTCGCTGAAATATTAACTAAGTGCCAAAATAGCCTAAAAAACTGAAAAAAGACTAAATTAGCCAAAACAGCTAGCATAAAGCTGAAATATTAGCTAAATGCTAAATTAGCCTAAAACACTGGAAAGATGTCTAATTTAGCGAAAACAGTTAAGGGGGCGGGCCAAATGTGGAGGAGGGCCTGATCTGGCCCATGGACCGTAGTTTTGGGACCCCTGCTGTAAAGAACCACAACTCCCACAGGAATGGGCAAGATACTTGCTTTTTTTTCTCCAACATCCTTACATTATTTATCAATTAAAGTAAATTGTTTCAGCATCTTTAGCTACCACCTACAGTAAAAGTATTCACATTAGCATTATTGAAGGTAATGCAACTTTCTGGTTTAAGATCTCCATTTTTTTGTTTAAATAATCCCACCGTTGAATTTGACAGCAACGTGGAAAAACTTGGATGGAGAGCGCTCCCTCGTACAGAGCAAGGGTGGCATTCTGTGATTCCTGCCCTGAGTTTGTCCTGGATTGGAACAGTGGTGAGAAAATGACAACATCCTCTGAGAATGGAAAGCCAAAAAAAAGATGGAGATGAATAATCTGTTGTTAATCCACAGCACTTAACCTGGCTGCAGTCTTTGTGCAACAGAACAGATTTTTTTTTTTTTTTTTTTTTTTTTTAGTGGTCCAGGCTGGAAAGCAGAGGCAGGTCTCAGTCAGAAAATTCCCAGGAAGACTGGAAGGAAGGAAATGAGGACACCAAGCAGCTCTTGTAGAAAGTTTGTGTTTTTTTTGCCTTTAATGCGGAGCATGTTGGGGGGGTGAAAGGGTTTGTATAAGAGCACATTAAGTGAAGAATGCGACCACTTCTGCCCGGGCTTTGTGTCGGATGATCATGTGACAGCGGGATGTTATGAGTTTTGTGGAATTACACTCATGTGATGTGAATGCTGCCAGACGTGCCTCTCACACACCGACCACACAACAAGAACATTATTTTACCCAATGAACAAATGGCTCCTTTCTGCTTTTGTCTTCTGCTGCTTGTTTTCCTTCAACTAGACAGTGGGCCATGCCAGCAGATCTCCAGAAGATCATTTTTCTGTAATGAGAAATCATTATATTGAGAGTCAACATCCATGCTAAATTGCTTTGTGCTTTGTTTTCTGGCTTCAGTCCTCTCACCAGCATGGGGAGGGATTACTCATACTACAGGAAATAATGACGCCAAGGTCCATTAAGTTGGATGGCAGGACATCATATCAGCATTAATCTCCCACTTAGCAGAGCAACCCCGGGAGGGGGAAGAAAATGGAAAGAGAGATAAGAAAGAATGTCATTTTTGTGCAGATTCATACTTGGTTTTTAATTTTTAATGACATTTTTTGGTCTGTAGGTTAACTTTTTATTAACATACTGATTCCATTTTTGTAAACTCACGAAAAACCAACATAATTTGGTATTTTCAAATGCGTATGCATCAATGAGTTAAAAACAATTTATTCATTTCTAAAGGTGGACACTTGATTAGACAAAATGACTGTGTAGGAAACCAAAGCATCAATCATTTTTAAGTTAGTCTGAATTATTTGTGATTTTACATTTATATATATGTGTGTGTGTGTGTGTGTGTGTAGTTATTCCATTTGTCCTAATATTATGATATAATAGATTAAATTGAATTGTAAAAAATAAAAGATGCATTTTTTTTCCTGTTTTATTTTTCTATTTTGTTTTTGAGAAGGTAATTGAGCGTGTTTTGGTTAGAATTTGATAGTTAATAAAAACAAAATAAGATGTACTGTAATATAATAACAACAAATTTATATATCATCAATGAACCTTTCTAGAAACAAGCAGTTTCATTGCGTTAGAGGTGATTAAGGTTTTCTCATCCCCATAGTTGTTTAGTAAAGGGCGCCATCTAGCGTCGTGTTGTGTAACCTGCTGCACTTTCATTTCAGCTGACCTAGAATATTCCTGTCCAGAATACATATTTCAAACAATAAAAAATTTGTTGCGTATACAAATTGTGACTAGCAAATGTAATTATTTATATACGCACCTTTTAGTCAGAAAAACTGGCTTTTCAACATTTAAATTTTTATCTTTCCAGTCTTGCCGTTCGGGGTTGTTCGGTTACTTGCCTGATCATAATTGCCTCTCTCCCCCCCTGCTCGGCTGTCAGGTGCTGAGCGAAGTGACAGTTGAGCACACCATTTAGCCCCTTGCTAAAGAGTCCATTCAATCGCCACAATGTTCGAGGAAGCCAGTGAGGTGTTTGACAATATGTTCAAATCTTCCTTCCCCCTAACGTTTATCGTCTTTATCCCGGCGGTGCTGATTCTGGTGTCCCCGCTGCCAGCCGAGGCGGCGCATGAGTTCACGGTGTACCGAATGCAGCAGTACGACCTCCAGGGACAGCCGTACGGTAAGCTGTCGGTTCTTCCCATGAAACGTTAAACAGTGTGTGGGAAAACTTTGCTGACTTGAAATGACTATAAATTATACTATATATGCTTTATAATACTGTAATAATTTCACGTTCCTGTAATTGTAAATGTCGTATAAAACGGTAACGGGAACGCTAGCTAGTAAGCTAACCTAGCCTAGCTTGGGCAGTCTGATGCAGCGTGCAGTTGCTCCTTAACTTCTAAATCAGGGCGCGGCATTAAAATCTGACTTTCGAGCTCTTCCTCTTTTACTTCACCTGACGTCTACTATTCACCAATCACGTTAAATACCGAAGCTAAACATGACCAAGTTCTGTAATACTTAAAAGCCCCCCAATGAAACCAAACCAAAACTTTATTTATAAAGCACTTTTCAAACAACAGTAAATTAAATTGCTTTTTTAGACTTAAAACAGTGAAAAATCTTGCAAGATTTTCTTCGTTTTATCAGCTGGTGGCACAAATGAATAAATATGAGTATATAAAGTCACATCTGTGTATTTTTTTTCTTTACTTGCTTTGTTTGTTTGAATCATAAATAAACACACATGCTTTTAAAATGAAGAGAAGCAGGAAGTCCTTCATTTATAATTTATCACTCCATTTTTCCCATGTAAAACTAGTCTTTTGCATGATTTATAATATGTTTATACTGTATTCCATTGTTTTTTTATTTTTGTTTTTATCTAATTGCCACAACACTGGACAGGTTTATTGTCAAAAAAACTAATATTTATATTAATCCTTTGCCACTAGGGCAGCTGCTATCTTCTTTTTGCCTCTAATCTTTAACAAGATTTTTCCTCTGTGTATGATTGGTGATACTTAAAGCAGTTTGTCTTTTACAGCTAACAGAGTAGTTGACCATTAGCAGAGATGGCCTACTCTGATTTAACCATTTAAGAACAAGTCAAAGCTTAATGTGTCAACCACACATTTCTGTGTGGACTTTGTAGATGTTCAATCCATTTATCTGTGCAGATAAGGCAAAAAGTGCATCTGTTGTTGTCTTTTACGTATTAAAAATCTCAATTTTCCTGTGGACATAGCAGCATTTTTAACCATCTTTTTAATCATTCTGACTTTATATTCTATAAATGTAGGCTTTACTCAAACACACAAGTGAATTCAAACCCATAGATGGTTTTATTTCTATCATCAGGTACCAGGAACTCCATCCTAAACACTGAGGCTCGCACCGTGGAGGCAGATGTCCTAAGTCGCCGCTGTGTTATTATGCGGTTGGCAGACTTCTCCTTCGACAAGTATCAGAAAGCTCTACGTCAGTCGGCGGGGGCCGTGGTCATCATGCTGCCCAAGAACATGTCTGCGATGCCGCAGGACGTACTGCAGGTAAAGATGCACTGAAGCACCGCGGCTTATGACTTCAGAATCTCTTCTCACTGGTGTTTTTTTTTTTTTTTTTTTTTTCTGGGAAATGGCTTCTCGCTTGGTTCTAGGGATTAGTAACTAAGCCTGTTTTTCCTCTGATCCCCAAAATAATTTGCATGTTTTGAAGTGAAAGCTTCTCTGTTCCCATAATAACTGGTGAGAACAGAGTCAGGCACTGTTGCTCCGGACTATTTTCCAAGGATGACTCAAAAGCGAGTGGAGCGAATAACAGTTTATGATGTATGTAATTAGAGTCTTCAAAAAGACGCTGTTCTTCTCTGTTGTGCAGCAGTTCATGGAGCTGGAGCCGGACATGCTGACCACCGAGACCATCGTCCCTGTGTACTTTGCCATCGAGGACGATGAGCTCATGTCCATCTACACACAAACCCTCACCTCCTCATCCTCTCAGGGATCCTTATCTGCAGCAGAAGGTTCTCAGTCTCTTCACAGCTTTCCTACATTTACCATATAAGCTATACAGTATGATTCAAACGTCATTGTTCTTGTGTTTTGGTTTTTTGTTGACAGTGCTGCTGCATACAGCCACAGCTAATGGTTTTCAAATGGTGACCAGTGGAGCTCAGAGTAAGGCGATCAGTGACTGGGCCATCACCAGCCTAGAGGTGAGACGCCAAACTGCAAAGAAAAACCTTGAATGAATCAGTTTAGACATCTGAGGAATTTTTATGTTTTCATTAAAGAATCAATCTGATGAAAATTCTGCTTTTAACTCGTTCTTGTTGCATTTTTCTGATGATGGAGAAATAAAGAAAAATAAGCTTAAAATTGAGCTTATTTGAGCTCCAGTATTGCTCAATATTTTTGTTGCACTGGTAATGTTCAGTTTGAGGAGTGAGGAGCTGTAAGATGGTGAGTAGAGTGTAAACAGAGAGCTCTTTGCAACGGGAAGAAGTGGGGGTTCAGTCAGTCATTTTCAATTAAACTATGACCTAGAAAACGACATGGGTTCTTAATATTGGCTAAAAACTGCATAATCATAATCAAATCGGAACAGTTTTACAAAAAATGATTAGAGGGGGTTTTTAAATGTGTTTTCATTTAGCTCACATGAATCTGCAGTGAATTAAATTGTTAATAAACTAATATCGAATAAACGAGAACAATTTCCATATAACCATTTTAAAATAATTTTAATATTTGATTTATTTTAATATTGTTTGTACAATCACAGATGTGAAGCCAATTGAGATAACTGTGTTGTGGTACTGGGCTATATAAATAAAAGCTGAAATGAATTATAGATTCTGAATTTAATTCTTAATGACATATGTTTTATATGTGTATTATATGAAACCTCTTTAATTTCCACATTAAAAATGTAGCGCATTAAATAACACGTGACAGTTTATTTGTAATAGTTTCACTATAAAAGTCGCATTAAAAAAATGAAATGTTAAACTTCTAAAATAAATAATCATTTAGAGATTATATTGAGATCATGTGGAGTCATAACTGATGGGGATTAAGTTAAAAATGTATTTAATTCATAAATTATATTTTTAATCGTAAGACATTCGATTTGGATATAGTTAAATTAAACAGAAAAAAATATTTTGTTTTTCCCTTTTACATTTATTCCAGTTGAGATGTGGACTTGTGAAATATTGAAGGGATAATAGCCCTCAAATGGTGAATTATCCGAAATGATCAGCAGCGTCAGACGGTTCAAGCTTCCAGGTCGTGCGTTCATTTCTGGTAATGCACACTTCAACGGGCATTACCCCCCACCCCCACCGTGGTCACCGACAAAATAAATAAATATTTAATTGATTTTTATTGCTTTATTTTTGACCGCGTGTCCACAAAAGGCGGACTATTTGAAGAGTAGTGCGGCAAAGTCTGTTTAACCGGCACCGTCCTCGACTGCAGCAGCAAAGGAAAACCATATAATAAAGCATCAGTTCAGAGAGAAAATTCACCTCTTACTGCTTGTTTTTATTCAGAACTTTAGGCCTAAGTGACCAGAACTTCTTTTTTAAGTTTCCATTTTCACTGTAGATTATTACTTTTTAATCCACACCCAGCAGCCAATCAGAATCAAGTATTTAATTGGACCATGGTAGAAAACAAAATGTGTATGTGCTGAATACATCTTTGAAATTCAAAGAAAATGTGTCTTTTGGCTCATAAATAAACTCTTGCAGATTTGAAGTGTTCGGTGTTTGTTCAGAATGATCTAACTTGAATTTCTCTGGATTTCTCTGCAGGGTCGCCTCACTGGAGTTGGAGGAGAGGATCTCCCGACCATCGTTTTAGTGGCTCATTATGACTCCTTCGGTGTCGCTCCAGTATGTTTTCAACTCTTACAAACCATAATATGAACAGACTTTTTTTAAAGACCCACTCCCATCATGTTTTGATCAGCAATTTTAACCAAAAAAAGAAAAACTTTTGTCATTTTTTTTGGACATAGTCTCTGCAGGATGACAGTAACTCATTAGAAATTCACCTCATTTACAACAATTTGAATAAAGAAATACAATTTTAAGATCAATTTTCTTAATTTGTGATCTCCATCATTAGAAAAATGTCACAAGAATATAAAAATTTCACAGTTTTTTTTTTATCGAAGTGGGTCTTCAAAATAGTAGTAGAGGTAACCCTGAGCTGCTTACCTGCCTGCTGAAGGCGGTGGATAATCCAGGTGACTTGTCTCGGTTCTAGTGGCTGTCGTACGGCGCCGACTCAAACGGCAGTGGAGTGTCCATGCTGCTGGAGCTGGCTCGTCTCTTCTCTAAACTCTACACCTACAAGAGGACACATGCTGCGTGAGTCCATGCACGTTTTCAGTCTAACAAAAGCTTCCCATCATCAAAACCAACATTTTTTTGTTATATTTTTTTAACTTTACAAAGTAAAAATAATCAATATAGATTACTATTTACATATGCTCAGGGTTTGATTCCTAATGAGCGTTTCTAAGGCTAAAGCGTGGGTTCTTGGGCCACTTTTCAAGATTTCTTTGTTTGTTTTGTTGAACACATCTCCTAAAACTACATGTCTGTATATTTTCCAGATACAACTTACTTTTCTTTGTTTCGGGTGGTGGAAAGTTTAACTATCAAGGCACCAAACGCTGGCTGGAGGACAATCTGGACCACACAGGTATCACTCAGTGACCTCAGCCTTCTTCAGACTGATTTAATGTTTTGATAATATTTTTATAGACTGTTCCCTTAACCTTTGAGGATAAAGTTTATCTTCCCCCTCTGTAAAATATCAGCAGATGCTTTAGACTTTATTTACAAACTAGATTTCATATAGGAACTATTAAAATGAGATCTAGATTGAAATGGAACTCACAGAGTGAATTATGTCTCAAACTATTCAGATTTTTTTTAGATTTTATTTATTTGCACATAAAACATATTACAAAGAAACAGGTATAAAAATACATAAAAAGTAGGTGCAGGAAGAGGCTATAAAAACCGTATAGGCTTGTATTAGAGCCCAATAAAACTTTAAATTCACATGAAATACAATTTATGCACTTTACACATCTTAAAAACCAAAGAAACAAATTACAATTTCATATTACATCAGTTTATAATAAGGGATTACCTTAAAGTTTTTTTTTTTAAGAGGTGTTGGATTTGCCTTTTATGGCCAGATGGGAAAATTTATTCCAAATTTGTTATTAAAAAGAAACAAAACTCGTGTTTTGTTTAAATTTCTTGTATAAAAAGTAATATTTTGACCTGTTTTTTTTTTTCCTGAACAGATTCCAGCCTGCTGCAGGACAACGTCGCCTTTGTGATGTGTTTGGACACCGTGGGAAACGGAGACTCTCTGCACCTCCACGTCTCTAAGCCTCCTAAGGAGGGAACTCCTCAGTATTCTCTGCTCAAAGAGCTGGAGACGGTGAGAAGAGAAAGATTTTGCTGTTCACCCTTCAAGCACTAAATCTGTAACTTTTCAACCGATAACACGATCATTCTGGTAGCATTCTAGCAGCTCAATATTATAATATTTAGGATTTGTGTAAGTTATAAACAATATTTGTGTATTTTCTTGCATAGTTTGAGTTTTTTATCCATAAACACTACTGTTTACTAGATAAAGATCAACATTTTTTGCTTCAATGAAAATAAGGTTTGTAAATCATTTATATCAGCGTATGTTTTCTCGGCGTGGTCTTCTCATGCTTCTAGGTGATCTCTAGTCAGTACCCAGAGGTCAAGTTTTCCATGGTCCACAAGAAAATCAACTTAGCTGATGACATGCTGGCCTGGGAGCACGAGCGCTTCGGGATCCGCCGGCTGCCCGCCTTCACTTTGTCTCATCTCCCCTCGCACCGCTCAGTTCAGCGCTCCAGCATCATGGACGTGCGGTCAGTGTCCTTCTCCTCTCGCCACGGAGCGGGAGAGCCCCCTTCTGGGTGGGTTTATTACTGCAGATCAACTGAATCACTCAGTTACCATCTTATCTCCTTTTTGTTTTAACTTAATTTTTAGCTTTAGAAACTGCCTGCTTGTTTTTATCTTGAACTACCCTTTGTTATCTCCTTAGTGAGTTTTCTGCTTCCTTTTTTTTATGTTTGCAAATGTTTTCTATTATTTTTTTTGCAGGCCTCATGTCGACGTAAAGAAACTCGGCAGGAACACAAAAGTGGTGGCGGAAGCTTTGGCTCGAGTCATCTACAACCTCACAGAAAAGGTAAAAACAGTCTTTAAGCGCCACATGTTATTCGTTTTTTTTTTTTTTTGTATATTATTTTAATGTTGTTTTTGTTTTTTCTGTCAAGGGCGCTCCTGGAGACCTGCAGATTTTCACTGAACAAATGGTAAATCTTAAATCTTTTAATGTTTGCTCAAGAAGTCAGAAAAGCAAAACTAAATCAAGTCACTACTTTCAAAAACTGAGGATGTATTTTTAATGCAGAGCATTTCAAACTTAAAAAATCTCAGCTTTTGTCTGTTTTATAGGATTTGAGCAGTTGTTTATTGAACTTTGCAAACAATTAAGACAGTAATTGAGGCAGAAATTATTTAAAGTCACAGTTTAACCATTTGTTTTCTATTGTAAAATTTTTCCCATTGATCTTTTAATTATGACCTTTTTTGGCTCAAATCAAAAGCTTTTATTGTTTTTTTAAGACATATTTCATGCATAGCTGCAGTAGCTCATTAGAAATACAATTCTGGATTATGGGCGGGACTTATTACAGAGCAACCTACCTCCCTCCCTGTCGCTGAGAGCTCATTTGGGCACTCACGCAGGAGATGGTAGCTTCAAGCTAACATTTGAAATTGATTGCTAAAAACGCTGAAGCTGATAGCCAAAATCGATAGCTAAAAAAATGCTGAAGCGGATAGCTAAAAAATGCTGAAGCGGATAGCTAAAAAATGCTGAAGCGGATAGCTAAAAAAATGCTGAAGCGGATAGCTAAAAAAAAGCCTGAAGCGGATAGCTAAAAAAAGCTGAAGCGGATAGCTAAAAAATGCTGAAGCGGATAGCTTAAAAAAGCTGAAGCGGATAGTTGATAATGCTGAAGCTGAAAACACTGAAGCTGATAAATGAAAAAGCTAAAGTTAATAGCTGAAAACACAGGAGTTTTAAGCTGAAAACGATGAAGCAGATAGCTGAAAACACTGAAGCTGACTGCCAAAAATACTGAAGCTGATAGCTGAAATTGATTAAATTAATAGCTGAAAATGATTAAGCTTATAGCTGAAAATGCTGAAGCGGATATCTGAAAACGCTGATGCTTATAATGCTGAAGCTGAAAACCCTGAAGCGGATAGCTGAAAATGTTGAAGTTGATAGACAGCTAAAATATTGGCTAAATGCCAAATTATCCTAAAAAAAAAAACCTAGGCTAGCCAAAACAAAGAAACAATTCACAAAAAACTTAAATTAGTCAAAACAGCTAGCATGCAGCTGAAAAAAATAGCTAAGTGTGTCCGATGTGCCAAAAGATTGTGGCTGTTTTCAATATAAAGAGGGACTGTTAAACTGTAATAAACTGCTTCTGTCCGTCCTAATGGCTTCAAACCCCCCGTCAGCAGGTGCAGGAGGAGCAGCTGTCGGCGGTGGTCGACTGGCTGACCGCTCAACCCCGCGCCGCCCAGCTGGTGGACAAAGACAGCAGCGTCGTCTCCACACTGGAGTATCACCTGGGACGGCATCTCAAAGACGTGAAGAGACATTATGTCAAAGCCGACAAAAGGTGAACACCTGGAAATCTCATTTATAAACTATTTGTTTATGTGTAAATAAAAATGCTTTCATAATGAATATTACTTTGTTTTTCATGGGCTTCAAATTGATGTAAATACTTGGAATGTTTTATCATGAAGTCTCCAGACATTAAGAGAAGATTAACTCTTTGAAATGTCCTTTCCTTTTTCCTCAGAGATCCAGAGTTTGTGTTTTACGACCAGCTGAAACAGACCATGAATGCTTACAGGTAAAGTTTAGGAGGATTTCTGAGGATTTTATATTGTTTTTAGTGCTAAAATACATCAAAAATATTAAAGCTGCATGCAACGTTGTTTAGTTATCCGCCCGTCTGGGCAGCCGATAAATGCTGGGGGGTTTACTGGGAAGAGTCTGGCGATACGATACAATATGTATCGTGATATATTCCAAAGCTTTACCAGAACAATTTATTACAATTTTTTAAAATAGTTTGAAACAACCTGAATATTAATACACCTTTCTTATAGTGCTGCCGCAAGCAATTATTATTATTTTAATTTTATTTATTAATAGACTATTTTAATAATCGAGTCCTACTTTCATAGTAACAAAATTGTAAAAGTTCATTTTATTTAATGGTCACAACGCTAAGCGCTGTAACTATATCTCATATAAAAGTTGTTTTTACCCAATCGTGAAGCCTTATTTTTTAAATTAAGAAATATTTGTTCTTATAGGGAACGATCAATATTGTCTGATTTTCAAAACAAAACATTTTTCACTTTAAGAAAAAAAAAATAGAAAGAATGTGTCTTAACCAATGAGGTTAAAGCGTGGTTGATTTTCAACATTGTAGCTTATCCCAAAAGTGAGATGTTGAAGAACGCTCATGAATAATTAATTAAATATCAACTTGTCAGCATTTGTAATAATTTAGATGTGATATAATCACCAAATCAATGTTTTCTTTTTTTTCCTTAACAAGGAAATTGATTAAACAATACTGAAGTCAGTGGTTGTAAAAAGTAACCTTTTGTGGAGAGAAAACTATTAATTTAATTATAAAAGCTGTAAAAGAGTCATTAAAGTCAGCATTTTGCTGTATTCTTGCTGGTCTGAGTTTGTTTTGAAACGTTGAGATGCGTCCCATCACATCCTTTTTCCTTTCCAGCATCTATTTGATTCTGTTTTCTGCTTCTCTCTCTCTCCCCAGAGTGAAACCTGCTATTTTTGACCTGCTGCTGGCTGTCTGCATTGCAGCCTATTTAGGGATGATGTATCTGGCCATCCAGGTAAAGTCGGCTTCTCTCTGCAGCTTCTTGGTTTTCATTTGCATCTTTGTTCTGGTTTAAGTCACCTGCAGTAATATTTTACTTTATTTTTGAAGTGTCTGAGTTTAAAGTCTCACTACAACTGTTTTTTTTTCTATTTTATAATCGTTCCCATTGGTCTTTTGATTATGATTTTTCAGTTTTTAGCCAAAAATCAGAACTTTTTTTTTTTTTTAAACATAGTTTCTGTAGAGCCTCTTATGAAAATTAGTCTCTGCTAATTTCCCATCAGCCCTTTGTTTACACTCTCCCGCTAGCTTATGACGCTATGAGCTAACGACGAGCAGTATCTAAACAATCCAGCTTTTGAATTTTTTGAATAAATAAATACTTAAAAACACTGTTTTAATCTTAAACTCTTTTAAAGGTGTCCCCCATGTGTTTTTAATGCACGGATAAATCAGCTATTTGTATAAGTTTGTTATAGGAGGATTCATACAAATAATTTTCTGTTGTTCCGACAGAACTTTGGAGTCCTGTACGGGATCGTCCGCAGACTCACCCAGCCCAAAACAAAAACCCACTAAGGGGCGTTCTTCCTCGTACCCGTGCGACTCCAAACACTGATGCTGGACTGAACCCAGCAGAGTTACTTCCATGTCCTTCAAACCACAGCGTCCCGTCCTGACTCGCTGCCAGCCTTCATCCACGCGACCCCCCCTCACTTCTCGTGTTGACGTGGCAGCAGGGTGGGAGGGGCTTTTATTTTTTTATACACATCAAACACAAACAAGCGTTTACAGAAAGGTGAACTGTGAAGACGAGCTGGAATACTTTCATTCCTCCACCTCGTTATGACTAAATAAGGATCTCTCGATTTGTTGTCTTCTTTTTGGGTAATCGTCCTCCATGTCGGCGTGCGTCCTTTTTACCGCAACACTTGTTTTATCCTCTGATTAGGAAAAACGGTCGTTTTTGTGGGCAGGCTTCAGAGGATCACAACCTTTTCTGAAGTCTTTTTTAATCAAGAATTGAAACTCCGGGGGTCCTAAAAATGATTATTTTTGTGAAACGGCGTTGCCTCGACCTTATCTTGCAGTGTTTTTTTTCTACATGCATGACCCCTGGACCCGGCCACGTTGGTAGTGGTGACATGGTACACTTAAATCCTTATTTATTGGAAGAGTTTGTTTGACCGTTTCCTCTGGAGCCTGCCGTCTGTGACTCTGCAAAGGAAAAGATTCTGTTTGTGATTTAGACAAAAAAACAACAAATAAAAAAAAAAAAAAAAACCACCAGGAGAGAAGTTTCTTTGAGTTTTATTCATGGGGCAAAAAAACAGAACATCGATGACGGGTATTAAAACTGTATTACAAAAGCGTAAATACAGGCCTTTTTTTCTTATTAAGTAGTTGCACATTTCAGAAGTCTTTTAATTTGAAAAACTGGGTAATTTGTGCAGTTTATATCATACAGTTATGGTCCAGAAAAGAAAAAAATGTCAAAAGTGTTAGTTTATGATTCTTCAATTCATTCTTATTTTTTTTTTTTTACACAATTATTACAAATAAATTATAGTGCAGCATCCAAGAAAACCCATCTGGGGGGGGGGGGCTGTTTTCCCGCCGCCAATCGCCCCCACAAACCCTTGCAACAACCTCGGTGGACATTTTGGCACAATTGAAGCATTAACGGAGACGCTTTAATGATAAATTAATGCTCGCGCTCAAAATAACACTCCTGTTGCAGCTTGGATTTGTTTTTCACCCCCAGATCTGATCTATGTGGGGGGGGCATAAGTGCATAATGCTCTGCAGCCCTTTGCATGAGTTTCAGTGCTCCTGCAGTGACGGCTCAAATATATACGAAATGCAAAAAGCCAAACTTTTTTTTTTTGATCATGTAAACTCAGTGAGACGGACTGAAACTCTGCATCTCTCTTTATAAGGTGCTGGTATTAAACTGCTTTCTGTTCAGTCGCCGGAGTGTCAAAACCATCAATTCCGATTTATTCACATAATTAAATAAGCCGATCGAGATAAAGATGATCATTTTTCTATAAAAATCAGAGAAATGAATGCTTAAAATCTAAAAAAAAAGATTGTCCTTTCATTTGTTTCATGCTACCTCCAACAGGGAAATCGATTCTCATTTAAAATGCAGATAAATGTACTAGAAGAGACACCAGCCGAGTTCAATAAAACTACAAATAAATGAAATATTTTAGATCTAATGGACATAAAACTACTTTTCACAGGAGCTGATTGTACCCTGAGGTGAAAAAAGTAAAATTAGTTTGAGCATCTATAGTGGTGTTCATATTTTCCAATGAATATTTGCAGTTTTTGACTAAAAAAATGACAGTTTTACAGCATCATGTGAGAGCAAAAGAAACCAGACAGAAGTCTTTGTTTTTACAGATTTGACTCTTGAGAAAGATTTTGGAATTTGTTGCGTAGAGAATGAACAAATAGAATAGACTGTTTACAGCATAAACAGGCAGTAGAATAAGCAAATAAAAGGTCCCATGAAAAGGAAAATGACTGGCTCTGTTATCAGCAGAAAATAAGAAAACTATCAGTTATAGAATTAAACAAAAACTATACAGTAAAAGTAAAAATCTGTGAACATTTCCCCGGATGGACGCTGATGCGGGGTTCCTGGAAGACAGACGGAACAAAGTGGACGGTGTCCTGGATGGACCAACATCTGTGGCCTGCTCGGGCAGCACAAGCATGCTGTTCATCGAAACAAGAGCTTGAATTTGATCGAGAAGGTACAAAGAATAGAAAATCCCTTTTTAGTTCACACTGGTGCAGCAGCTTTCCTAATGCACATGCAGAAAATCACTTAAAACAATAAATTATAAATTACCCCCCTTTCTTTCTTTCTTTCTTTTTTGTCTCATCACATTTGTTCCTGCATGTGAGTCAAGTATTTTTTCTGTTTACACCATCAGTTCAGAGTTCTGCATTAAAAGTCAGTTTTAGACATTAAGAAAAGACATTACTAGAGATTGTTTTTTGATAAGAGCATTTCCAAAATCATTTCAAATTCATGCATACCATGTGTTCATAACCTGCAACGTTTGACGATTTTCTGCAGACTCCCCACCTCCTGTTACCTAGCAACAATTATAAATCTCTTCTTTTTCAATAAATTAAAATATAAGGATAATACTGATGCCCAGTCAATCAATTCTTGCCGTTTGCCGTCATTAAATCAGCAATAAGCTTGTATGCCTTCATGTCAGTGCAACGACAGATGCTTTGCACCAAACACAAAAAAAAAACAACTCAACAATATTAATATTATTAATAATAATAAAATAAAGCAGGACGTTTTACCTTTCAGGAATGCAAATAACGATCTAAAGTTAATGAAGTTTTTGATCCTAGAAACTAAAAAGTAAAAAAAAAAAAATAGTTCTCTTGATTTAAGACCTGTGTACATTTTGACTGATTCCTCTGCTTTCTACGGAGCCCCTAAAGGGACAGAAAAGTAAAAAAAAAAATTTAAGTTAAAAAAAAAAAAATTACTTAGTTTTTTCTGGTTACTATCTGGTGTACATCATGGAGTTAGAAACCTTTTTTTTTTTTTTTTTTTTTTAAAAAAAAAAAAAAAAAAATGTCCGTATTACTATCTGGTTTACACCCATTATTGACCAGGAAAGAGAAATTAATTCAATTTTTAGAAAAAAAAATTCTAGTTATTATCTGGTGCTGACCAGGAAGTAACTGGTAGGCATCATTTAGTAACCAGGATTGTTTTTAGATTTTATTTTTTTACTCTGTAATTTTTAGAGAAATATAAAATTCAAAATATAAACTTTTTTTTATCTGGTCCACACTGGTTATAGAAAATTATTTCGTTTTTAGAAAAAAAAATTTTTTTTAAATGTCAATTCTTAGAATTTTTTTTTTCTAAAAAAAACAAATTTTTTTACTTCAATTTTTAGAAAAAAAAATGTAAACTCCTATCTGGTGCACACTCAATTAATTCAAATTTTTTTCCTTTATTTATTTATTTTTTTTGTTGTTGTTTGATGTCTCTTTAGGAGCTCCGTAGCTTTCCTAAACCCTTGAGAAACATTTATTTTTGCTTTAAAAAATAAAACAAAGAAAAAAAAATCAACTGTTTATCACCTAATATTCTGTCCTATTCTGAAAAACCAACGTACAGCAGGATTATCGTCACTCGACTGTTTAAATTCAGCTCTCAACGGGAGACTAAAGGCCGTCTTCTGCGGCAGAATCAAACTTTTCACATCACGCCGTTCTAGATCACATCTGGGAATCCAAGAGCATTTAAAGAAGCTCTAAGGTGTTTTCCATTTCATCTCAGAGAAGCCCTTCAAATATCTGCACGACCACAGAATCCAATTAACCTATGAAGCATGTTTTTGGACTGTGAGAAAACCCGTGCAAAAGTTCCCAACCGGGATTTAGACAAACTTCTGCCCTCGTACAGCTCAAAAACCCCTTAAGTCGGGGGCAATCTGCGGCAGGGGAGGCAGTTTACACTTTTACGAGAGAATTAAAGCAACAACCAGGTTCCCAGATTTCCCCTCGTGTGTTTTTCAGATTTCCAAACAATTTAGATTTTGATTGAAACCTGTCAGATAAAACCGGTTAACCTTTATGTACACGGGCCATGAGGTTCAGTTGTTGTTTGTTCACCAGATTACTCAAATTTATCTCCATCCATCCATCCATCCATCCATCCATGCATCCATCCATCCAGCGTCAGATACGACGTCCTGATCGTCCCAGTCCAGCTGTCAATCAAACCGGTTTGTGTATACATCAAATGTTGACGACGGTGAGACAAAACGTTAGCTGAAATAACATTCACAGTGCTCAAAAAAAAAACAAAACAAAAAAAAAAAACAAATCACAGCCATTAAATTAAACGATCTACATCAGAATAAAAACACTAATTACACCCTTAACCTTCCTTTCCTGACACTGTTTTTCTGAGAGCTGTCCAGAGAGGCGGGGTCTCCAGCGTCGGGACAGCAGACCGGACTATAGATACTTCTCCTTGGCGACGCCGTTCTGCACGTGTTTCCTGCCAAGATAAAGGAGGGACGTTAAGACAGAGCGTGCAGATGGTATCAGAGGCGTTCAAGGCCGCGCTGATAGGAGCTGTTCATCCTATCTGCTGCCGGTGGTAAAAATCAACCACTTTCAGGGAAAGTTGGAACGAACTCAAAAAAAAAAAAAAGATTGCTTCTCTGTGAGTTTTCCGACGATTTAGACGTGCGGGACAAAGGCTACGAGATATCGCAGCGACGAGATCAAAGGTGCTTCACGAGATAAAAGCAAACTTTGATTGGTGAATGCGCTTACTTTACTAGAACAATTGTACTGCAGCAAAAGCTCAATCAACACCACAGAGAACTTATTGGGGGGCAAAAATAGTATTTAGTCAGCCGTCGATTATGCAAGTTGATGAGGTAAAAGAGGCCGGTCATTTTAAACTATGAGAGACAAAATTAGAAATAAAAAAATCCAGAATAATTACAGAATTTGATTTTTAACTTATTTCTTTGTAAATAATTATGGTGGAAAATAAATATTTGGCTACAAGCAATCTAGATTTCTGGTTCCTTTAACTACGCAAAAAACAAGAAAAAAAAAAAAAAAAATCACCAAAAAGGAATTTTTTTTCTGCTGCTTATTGCATTAGTACGGAGCCCCTAAAGAAAAAAAAAAAATGTAAGAAAAAAAATTTGCCTTAAAATACATAGACAGTTCTCCTTTTTTTTTTTTTGTACTTCAGTTTTTTAGGAAAAAATAATATTCTGCGCACCAGATAGAAACTGAAACAAATAGTAGTAATTTTTTTTTTTAATTGAAACTCTACAAAAACACTACCTGGTGCGCACCGGTTACCATCTGTTGCACATCAGATTCAATTTTATTTTACTTCAATTTTTAGGAAAAAACAAAAATTTTCTTGAATTTTTCTTAACTTCAATTATTTTTTTCTTTATGTTCCTTTTAAGGGCTCCGTACCTCGGGGGGGAGTCATGAACACAATCAGTATTTTTAAAAACATGTTATCTTAGTGTTTCCCACCATTTGGTTGTTTGAACTCTAACTTAAAGACACTCGTCCACAACTTCAAACAGTCACTCTCCAAACTCCAAAGAGCTGTCTTAGGACACCAGAAGCAAACTAGCTGACCTGCACCAGAATGGGAAGACTGACTCTGTAATCGGTGAGCAGCTTGGTGAGAAGAAATCAACATCCTGAAGAGGATTTGGAGGATGTCATGTGGTCAGATGAAACCACAAGAGAACTTTTTGGGAAGAATTCTACTGTTTGGAGGAGAAAGAATGCTGAGTTGCAGCCAAAGAACACCATACCTACTGTAAAGCATGGGGGTGGAAGCATTATGGTTTGGGGCTGTTTTTCAGTAAAGGAACCAATGACTAAAGCCATGTATGGTCAGATTTTGAGTAAAAACCTCCTTCCATCAAGACTGAAGATGAAACATGACTTTCAGTATGAAGCCAAACACACTGACGGGTAACAAAGGAGTGGTAAGTGAGAAGAATTTCAAGGTTCTGGATAGTGCTGCCAAAACGATTATTTTATCAGTTGACGAATCACTGATTATTTTTCCCGGTTAGTCGACTAAAGCACACATCTTAACCGTTATTAGCTTTCAACAAACTAAAAACTACAGCATTACAACTTGTATAGCAATGCTAATGTGAATGCTGTAAGCTGAAATTGGCTGCTAAAGATACTAGTGCTGATAGTGGAAGATGCTGAAATTGATAGTCAGATAAAACATTAGTTAAATGCCAATTTAGCCAAAACAGCTAGCACGCAGCTGAAGTGTTAGCTAAACTCCAAAATAACCTGAAAAACTGAAAAAAATTCCTAAATTAGCATAAATAGCTAGCATCTAGCTAAAACATTAGCTAAACTCCAATATATCTAAAAAAAACAAAGCGAAGTCCTAAATTAGCCTAAATAGCTAGCATGCAGCTGAAATATTAGCTAAACTCCAAAATAACCTAAAAGACTGAAAAAAATTCGTAAATTAGCGTAAATCGCTAGCATCTAGCTAAAACATTAGCTAAACCCCAATATATCTAAAAACCAAAACGAAATCCTAAATTAGCCTAAATAGTTAGCATGAGGCTGAAATATTAGCTAAACTCCAAAATAATCTGAAAAACTGAGAAAAATTCCTAAATTAGCATAAATAGCTAGCATCTAGCTAAAACATTAGCTAAACTCCAATATATCTAAAAAAAACAAAGCGAAGTCCTAAATTAGCCTAAATAGCTAGCATGCAGCTGAAATATTAGCTAAACTCCAAAATAATCTGAAAAACTGAGAAAAATTCCTAAATTAGCATAAATAGCTAGCATCTAGCTAAAACATTAGCTAAACTCCAATATATCTAAAATACCAAAAAGAAATCCTAATTTAGCCTAAATAGTTAGCATGAGGCTGAAATATTAGCTAAACTGCAAAATGACCTAAAAAGCAGAAAAAAAAATTCTAAATTAGCCAAAATAGCTAGCATCTAGCTAAAACATTAGATACACTCCAATATATCTAAAAAACAAAACAAAAAGAAAATCCTAAATTAGCCTAAATAGCTAGCATGCAGCTGAAATATTAGATACACTCCAAAATAGAATAAAAAAAAGAAATACTAAAATAGTCCAAAAAGCTAGCAGAATGCCATTATAACTTTCAACTTTACTACACTACGACTCCAAATAACGTAAAGTAACGACTAACTGACTGTTAAATTGGTCGATGATTCGACCAATCGCGGCAGCCCTAGTTCTGGAGTGATCTAGCCAGTCTCCAGATCTCAACCCCATTTGGAGAGAGTTGAAAGTCCCAAAACATCCCTGCTCTAGAGGAGATCTGCATGGAGTAATGGACCAAAATACCAGTTTGTGAAAACCTTGAATAGACTTACAGAAAATGTTTAAGAGTATATAAAAAAGTACAGAGATGAACTTTTGTTATTGACCAAATATTTATTTTCCACCATAATTTAAAAATAAATTCTTTAAAAATCAGAGTAAAATATAAGTCTTCTCATCTTTTTAAGTGGGAGAACTCGCACAGAACTTTTTTTTTCTTTTTTACCCCACTGTATTAAAAAATCCACAGAAAAAAACCGAAACACGGATGGATCTTCTGACCCAAATGTTTAATTCTGATTTTTCAGGAAAACAATGATTTTAAAATATGCTGAAACTCTTTCTAGTAGAGCGGTTCCTCAATGACCCGACCTCTGAAAAAGCACTCACACAAATACAAAGTGAAACCAGAGCCCGGCAGATCAAGTGTACAAACAGGTCACAACGAAGATATGTGCGATTAAACTTGTTTGATGAACATTCCTTTTCAATATTTGGAAACTGAATAATGAAAAGACCGCTGTTCAGATTTTGATGTTGAGAGCATGTTTTCTACTCTCACTAGGCGACTCGAGCTCACTGCTACCTGAGCTGCAGCAGAAACCGTCTGCAACACATGAGTGACAGTCAAATCCATCCGGCACTGACAACACTTTTGACTTAAACTCCATCTACTACATCAGTTTGGTGAACATCAAACAGGAAACGAGCAGATTCTGCAGCTATTCTTGACTTAACCGCATACCAAACTTTAGAAAACAACAATTGTCAGTAAGCAGAAATGTTAAAACTGACAACAATAAATCTTATTAACAATTTACTAAAAATAATAAAATAAATAAAATAATAAAACTGATATTTTTAAAAAGGTATGGAACAGAATTCCTTAAGAAAAGACTTAACTTCACCGCAAACTACTAGCAAAAATTTAAAAATGTTGTTTTTAGACATTCAGGATACTTAAAACTACAAAGTTTTCAGTTGCTTTAACATCTCTTAAACTTCTCTGCATCTTTTCAATTTTTTCTCCAAATCATTAAGAGCTAGGATCTAAAAAATGATAATAAATTAATTAATTTTTACAGGTTCTTTCTCATTTAAACCTTCAGCTCTTCATTTATTTACCTCACTTCTCACCTCTTGAGGTTAGTTTTTAATTCTATTTCCGATTGTAAAACTTTGAAATGAATTCTCTCATACAATAGAAAATTTTCAAAGATGTCATAAAAAGAATTTAAATTCTGTTTTATAATGAGTCTTTCTTATATTTTGTTTGATAAATTTCTTCTTTACTCATGAGTAAAATGTTTTTTTTTTGTATTATTTATTTTAAAAATCTTGCTCATTAACATTAACGCATTAACACGCGATTAATCAAATAGAATGAATGCGTTAAAATTCGTTAAAGTGAATTAATTAACAGCAGTTCTTTTCTTTGCCTTGCTGATTTAGGCTTCCACGGCATGATTTAAAACACTTTGTCGCGTATCATCCCAGATTCAGTTGGTTTTTAGTAGTTTAATCTCGTTTTAGATCACATTTTCACATGAAGTATACTGTTTGATCCGCGGTCACGACAACGTCAGCTGTGAAGGAAAATGATATAAATCCTGATCGTCATGATAGGTTTAATAAAGCATCAGCTCAGAGAGGAAGTTCACCTCTCACCGCTTGTTTTTGTCCAGAAGATGATGAAAAACGTTGTTTTAAAGCGGCTGGCACAGAGATATAGAGACGTTTTTTGTTTTTTTTAATGGCCTGCAGGATCGTTTCTTATGACTACATCAGCATCTTTGCTTTCTTGGAGTAATACTGCAGACATAAAGGTCTTCAGAGTTCTGCTTATGTGGTTTCTACACACAAATTACACTTCTGGGTTAACACTTCATAAATTTAAACATTTTAGACCAAAAAAAATGGAAAAAAAAAATTCAAATGCCGCATATCGTCATCAAATTTACCTAGTAAAACCATTGCATTTAATAATGTTTAATCACAACAAAAAAGTGAGATTAATCTGATTATTTTTTTTAATTGATCGATAGCCTTAATTGAAAATAAACGTTCTAAATCTACAGTTTTGAGGATTTCATTTTGTGATTATTCACGGATCATAAGTGGTCACCAGATACAGGAAATAAAAAAGAAGTTAATTGCGATTAATCGCGATTAATTTTTCGTAGTTTGCGATTAATTAGTGAATTTATTTAATCAATTCCTGGCTCGTATATTCATGTTTTCTGCTCTTAAAACTTGCTGTTTGAAACTAATCACTTGTGAACTACTGGAGTAGATATTGTCACTTTTTTCTGTATTTCTTTATATTTTTTTAAGTATATAATTCCTTGAATAAATCATTTGGGTTTTTTGAACTGTTCTTGCTTTTTTTTTTTTTTTCGTTGTGTATTTAAACTAACTTAACCTCAAAGTAAGTTTGAAAGTAAAGTGATGAATGTCCACGCACCCCTGAGCAGAGTTGAGATGTCCAGCATCCTCCTCGTTGCCGTCTGCCGTGGAGTCTCCGAGCCGCTCCTTCGCCGCCCTGCTACCGTCCTCATCCTCGTACTCCCTGACGTCGTTCAACTCTTTCACCTTTAACACTTTCACTACAAACACCACAATGAACTGCACACACACAACGAACAAAAATAAATAAAAAAAAAAAGGGGGTTATCCTAGAAACTTTCCGCTGCTTTAGTGAATTCTGAGTTCTCACCAAGAACCAGTAGATATTCATGAGCAGCAGGGCGAAGAGGAGAGCGTTGAAGAAGAAGTAGAAGGGGATGTTGGGGACGGACTGGATGCTGGACACGCAGGTGGCGTACAGCACCTTGAGAGGAAACCAGTAGAGACGGAACCAGAACCTGAACGACGAGAACAAACATCCCAGTGAACCCGAGACAAACTGTCAGAGACGGAAGACGAGTCCCGAAGCAAGTCGGTGCCAAATCCTACCAGGAGACGCTGAAGCTGACGGAGCCCAGGTTGGACAGGATGTCGTTGAGCAGGTGATAGCCGCCTCCTCTGGACTTCAGGTAGATGTTGACCTTGGTGAACTCCAGCTGGATGTCGTTGATGTCGTGCAGGAATAACACTAGAATTCCCACATTGTGGTACCTGGAGCGGAAACTCGGCATGTTTAATTAGCAGTCAAATTAGGCAAAATAATTTTGCTGAAGTAAGAAAAGTGAAACTCCTTTTCCTAAAATACTCAAAAGTGCAGACAGAGAGGTTTCAGTTCTGCTTCACTCAGCAAAATGTTCCCAAAATGAGGCAAAGGCTTCAAACATTTCAGGGGCGGACTTAACAGTTTGGGGGACCCGGGCGTAAAAAAAAAAAAGGGGGGCCTCAGCAGTGGTCATATAAATTGCGTGACTGCTTAGTAAACATTTACACTGTTATGGTTCTCCTGCTCCAGCGATTTCACCAATCTTGGTATCAAAACGTTCAGAACATGACTGATCGTATTTATGGTTTCCATAAACTTTAAAGTATTTGAAAATATGACCAATGGAAATGAATGAGAAAGTCTTCAAATTTTAAAATTTGAAGTAGATTAGCAACAAATCTTTAAATATATTCACGGACTGTTTTCATTTTTTATAGTAAGTCTCCAAAAAAATATGGAGTTTAGTCTCATTTTTAGCAACAGATTAACATTTTTGCTAATTAAGTTTACTGAGGAATTTTAGGCTATTTTGGAGTTTAGCTAGTATGTAAGCAACAAGCAAGCTTTTTTTTTTTTTTTTTTGGATAATCTGGCATCTACTGAGGTTTTTTTTTTTGCTAGTTTGGAGTTTAGCTAATATTTTAGCAACATGCTAACGTTTTTAGCTAATTTGTTATCTACTGAGATATTTTATAGACTAATTTAGAGTTCAGCTTCTATTTTGTAACAGGCTAACGTTTTTGACTAATTTAGTCAACTCAGGAATTTCAGGCTATTTTGGAGTTCAGCTAATATTTTAGCAACATGCTAATGCTATTGTCTGATTTGTTATTTATGAAAAATTATAGGCTAATTTAGAGTTTAGCTTCTATTTTAGCAACATGCTAACATTTTTGACTAATTTAGTTTACTGAGGAATTTTAAGTTATTTTGGAGTTTAGCTAGTATGTCAGCAACAAGTTAGCTTTTTTGGCTAATTTGGCATCTACTGAGGTTTTTTTATGGCAACGCGTTAACATTTTTAGCTAATTTGTTATCTACCGAGATATTTTATAGACTAATTTCGAGTTCAGCTTCTATTTTGCAACAGGCTAACGTTTTTGACTAATTTAGTTAGCTGAGGAATATTAGGCTATTTTAGTGTAGCTAGTACGTAAGCAACGAGCTAACTTTTATGGGCTAATTTGGAATTTAGCTCATTTAAGCAACATAAATTTTTTTGGGAAACCTTGGCATGCATTAGGGATTTTTAAGCAATTTTGCTACCAATTTTTTTAGAAATTTAGGTTGAACGTCAGCGCTCTTTCATAGTTATTTAACTAAATTTACAGTCTTTTAGCTAATTTAACATTTAGCAATAGTTTTTGCATTTTCTGTAAATTCCGTCAGCAATTACAGTAAATTGCTTCATCGTTTTCAGGAAAAAGCTTCAGCATCTTCAATGGCTACTTTCAGCAAAAAAGCCTTCATACTAGCATTAATGGAGGTAATGCAACTTTTCTAGTTTTTGTTTTTCAATTTTATTCTTACCCAGGGTAAAACGTCCGTGAGATATGCAACGTCTTTAATTTGTCAAGTTTTATTAAGAAAAAAAGAAAAAAATACTTGAATGATGGAACACAACAAAACCTAAAGGATTTGCAGCAACAAATATCTATTAATTCTCAAAATTACCATTTTCTGCCCCTCCTTTTCCTTTCTTCTCTTTTTCTCTCTCCATTTATGACTTTCTTTATCTTTCTTTTTGAAATTCTATTCTTTTTTCTCCTGTCTTATTTTTTTTGTCCTGCACTTTTGGTTGATTTTCAAACTGAAGACTCTCTCACCTGCTGTTGCTGGAATGTTCCATTGTTGCAGATTTACAGGGGGAGGATGAGACACTTTCACATGAACAGTTTTATGCCATCTTATTGTTGTTTTTTTTTTCTTAGAAACATTAAAGAATTCCTAGTTTATTAAAATAATATGTTTTATTTTATTTTTAGTCAAATAATGATTTCTATTACATTATTTTAGAAATATTTTAAGTCCCTGAAGTGCTTGACTAATGGTATGTCCAATCTTGATAAATTTACATTTGTTCTAAAGAAGAATTGCCGCAAACAATTATGTAAATTAGGGATACCACAATTCTCGGTTTAAAACCAAATCGTGTGTGACACTATTGAATCTAAACATGGGGAAAGTGAGTGGTAGCATCCCTGCTGCATACCATTACTACCTCTGATCTTTGCATGAGGGATACAAGCTTACTTTAAGTTCAAAAGGGATTAAATGTGTTGAGCAAAGGATTTCTTTGTTTTAACTTTTTTTTTTTTCAGTCATTTTGGAAAAACTGCATTTATGTTACATGTAAATAAATTAGAATTATTGATAAATTATTCTTTAAAAACAACAAAAGTTTTGACTTGCATTTTATTAGGAGAACGGTCTTACCAAGAATTGTTATTTTAAGAAATAAATTCTAATAACAAAGAGTGTATTTGGATCGGATCTGTATTCACACGGCCGTTTCTGTTTCAAACTAAACCAATGAACAAAACCGTGTGACTAAAGATCTTTTCAGTCATTGGCCAAGATTTATGAGAGAGAGAATAATGATTGTCCTCTGCTCTGCAATCCTAGTTGGGATAGTTCACATCTTTTTAAAAGTTATATTTCACTAATCAAGTTTGAACGTCTGCATCGATGTCACTTTTAACTTTTGGTACGGCGGAGGCGTGCTGCAAGGTGGTTACTGAGAAAACGACAGCTAAGAAGGAACGCTGATAAATGTTTATGACATATAGATTGTCAGGAAAACACAAGCTGAGTGTGCAAAATGTCTTCAAAGATCGAATGAAGGATTAAACTGTGCAAATGGGCACTGAAAAATTTGTAACAAACGTTCACGCACACCACACGTTTGATCGGAAAAAAAGTACTGGAAACAGCCGTAGGAGAAAAAAATAACGAGAAATAACAAACAAAGCTGCACAGCAGCAGAGAGAGAGATGATCTTCTAGAAGTGCCGTTACTATTTTTATTTTTTTAATGCAGTTTTATTTATCGTTTTAGCTTTTATTCTGATTACTTGTGTCCATGTAAACCACGTGACAAAGTCGAGGCCCGGGGGCCGGATCCGGCCCTCCAGATCATTTTACTTTATTGTTATTGATTATTGGTTATTGTTTCATTTTGGTTTTATTTCTGACTTGTATAATTTTGACAAAATATATTTTAATTGAAAGTTATTTAAGTTGATTTATTCTGGAATAATATTCTTATTATTCATAATTATGTTAAAAAGTTATGGTTTTTAAGTTTTAAAAATGGGCATTCTGCTTGATTTTTGGACTATTTTGGCATTTACTAAGATTTTTATAGGCTATTTTGGAGTTTAGCTAATTTTTCAGCTACATGCTAGCTGTTATGGCTAATTTAAGCTTTTTTTTAAGGCTAATTTGAAGTTTAGCTAATATTTTAGCTGGCTATCAGCTTCAGCTTTTTCAGCTATCAATTTTAGCATCTTCAGCGGCCAAATTCATCTTACAGCATTAAAACTAGTAGATAAAGCTATACATCTAGTTTACAATACTGTTAAAAAGTTATATTTTTAAAAATGTAGTTTTAGAGTGTTCAAATATATTTTTATCTTGTTTGTCCCGCGACCTAAGGTGTTTAGATTTTGGCCCCCTGTGCGATAGAGGTTGACACCCCTGATGTAAATGCAGCTAATTTGAGAAGCAATGTGGATCATGTTAATATTGTTTCTACTGAAAAACTTTTTTGTAAGACAGAAAATAAAGCAAAGGTCTTTTTACTTTCTTAAAATTCCATTTTTTCAGCGTATGTTTAAACACGTGTTGTGCTAAAATTTAAATGAAAGGTTTTATTCGTTGCTACTTGCTTAATAGCAAATTAAAAAATAGATTTTTTCCACATTTTTTGTTTTGTAATAAACAAATTGAACAAACACACAAAAACTGAGCTTAGAATCGAATTGTTTATTTTTGAAAAGGTTTACCTGAATGCGTAGGAGAAGCTAATGAGCGCTAGCGTGATGATGTGGTGCACCACCATGACGGCAGAATCCTTCCTCCACTCGTCCATGTTGACCGTGGCGTAGATGGAGTGGCCGTAGAAGCTGCCCTGGATCAGGTAGGCTATGGCGATGTCCGTCGGCACCGTCATTCCGCTCTTCCAGTCTGGACGGACGAGAAAGAAATCAAAACGAACACTTTCATCTACCAGGATTTACTGATTTGCATTAAATCTCAAATGTCAAAGGATTAAAAGATATGAGATAAAAATTTGGAGATAAAAAGTCTGAAATGTATTATTTATTTCTAAAAATCTTTATTTATATCAGTTTTGTCAAATTTGATGCTGCTGTAAAGCTGCAGTTTTCTGCCTGTAGGGGGCAGCACTTACACCCCTCTTTATGACTCCTCCTGAAAATTGTCTTTTAACCACAATTAAAAACTTTTCCCATTAATTGATTCTAGCAATCAATTAAAATCTATTTCTTATGAAAGTACAGGTACTTGTTTACTGATAGTAAATAAAATGTGATTTTCCTGTAATTCCTACACCTGCCCACTTTAAATATGGACTTCCTGTCATCATAAGTTCATTCTTTTTAAGTCTTATGAACAAAATTAATTAAAGTTATCATAGTGTTTACACATAATCATCAACATTTAATACTCTATTTGTGGTAACTACCAGAAGGGAAACCAGATAAGAAGTGTGAGGCTGGTATTCGAGGAAGCCGGAGGGATCGGGTTTAACCTCGACGGCGTTGGAAAAAAACACGCCAATTCCACGGCAGCAGGGCCGAGTCTGTGGAACCGATTAGAAGCCAACTGTAAATTCCGGCGCTTGAGCGAGGTTTGCCTTTGGAGAGATGGCTTTCATTCAGGCTTGGTGTAATGTTTATTGATCGGACCTTCCGTCATTAAACATTCAGAGGACGCCTGCTGGACGAATCCAAATGAAGAGAACTGCCAAACGAAGGCGAACGGAAATTAGAGCGCTTCTTCTTCAAGCTGAAAACTTCAGCTTATCCTGACACGTCTGTTAATTTTTCTGGTTCTTCCTGAAATCCAGCCAAATGATTCTGCTTCTGCTTTTAAGACATGACAGCAATTAAAGTACAGAGAAGATGAATGAAAAGCTCCTGGAAGGTGGGATCTTTAGTAAGAACAACACTGGAAAAAAAGGAAAAAAGCAGATCAAACTTAAAGAAAACTTTATTTGATTTTTTTTATGTTTTAAATATAAAAAATTATTTAAAAATATGGAGGAAAAAAAACAAGACAAGTTGCATTTTTATGTAAAAAAAAGCTTTAAAAAAATAAAATAAAATAAATAAAAATATATAATCAAAATGAAAGAAAAAAGCTGAATTGATCAGATTTCATCCATTTTCTCGTCTCCATTTTGTCACAATTCCTGCAGATTTTCTGTTTTTTTAACAGTAAGATGTAACTACATGTTGCGGGACCTAAACGTGAATAGACATGTTATTTACTACTATTTACTACTATTAGGATGACACAAGTAATTTGTAACTATTATTATATTTTTATAACATATCTGAGATATAATCTTTGTTGGTTTTATGTGTTTTATATGTTTTATTTTCTCCTTCTCAATATTTATTATAATCATTATTTATATATTTTTAGTAGTGGTATTTTGTGTTTTTTCCTTGATCTATTATTATTTTTAATATTTACTTCTTTTGTCTTTTTGGGACAGGTTTTAATTTTAAAAATGTTTTTTTTATTGTTATTATAGCTATTATTATTATTATCATCTTTCAGTTTACATATTGATTATATCATTAAAAAAAACATCTAAAAAGGCTCTAATAAAGGTTCATCATCATCATCAACAACTTTATTTATAAAGTACTTCAACACAGTTAAAACTGAACGAAGCTCTGTACGTTAAAAGATAAACTTAATAAAAACAAAGTGAATAAAAGCAGAATAAACAAGGTAAGAACTTTGCATCAGTTCCCAGCTGGACCGTCACAATATCTGCCCATTTTGATGCTCAAAGAGCCACTTTGCCCCCACAGAGTCTGCAGTTGCAGCCGGTTGTTTTCATTAAATTAAAATGACCTGAGCTCCTTATCGCTGAGGACAACATTAGTCTGGGTTGGTTACAACAGATCAATAATTCATTTTCTTCCGTAAGCCTTTCCCTGATCTTTTTTTTTTAATATAAAAAAAGCTTAACAAATAAGAAGCGAAGAACTGCAGTCTTACTGTAGAAAACGGAGGGCGGGTCGTGAAAAAAAGGGTAGGAGGTGAAGAAGAGCAGGTAGGTGCTGTAGGACCAGGACATGGTGTAGAAGACCAGCTTCCACGAGCTCTCCGGCATCTTGGCAGCATCTTTGGGTAGCAGCCTGCACCTCTGCGCGAGAGGCTGTGGAGACGGAGCGGAGACAGAAAAACAGTCAGAAAAAAATCAGCCGCTGGGGGGATTCTGAGCTTCACAAACAACTGAACAATCTTGTGAAAATTGCAAAGTTATGCAAATAAAAAATGTTTCGGTTGTTTATAACTTGGTGTCATCAGGTCTTAATAACAACATATTTTTTATGAAAGGCAAAAATAAATGATTTTTACACAGAAAAGTGTCAAAAAGATGCATCAGAATCTGGATTTTTTAAATATTTATGTTTGTTTTAGTGTTTTGTTCATTTTTTTATTGTTTTATTTGTCTTTGTAGATCCAGCAAAAGGTAAATGTTCTTTTTCCACCTTTGTCCTCAGCAGTCTTATACTGCTGGGTTTTGTTATTTTAGTTTGGGGTTGGTAGTCTTGATTTGCGGGCTTTGTTTATTTGTTTGAGAGCTGCTGACTCCGACGGTCGACATGGCTGGGTAACGTAAAACTTTTATTAATTTGATCTTTTTTTTAGCCCACAGATCTTCCCCTTAAAGCAAAAAAGAAGCAGAACCAGAAAAGCATAGCAACTAGACAGAAAAACAAACAAAAACAGTGACGTGGATGTGAAAACGGGCTCTGAAAACTCAGTGGGATTTGGTGGATAACTACTATTTTAATTCCTGCGCAATATTTGTTGATTTTTTTCTTTAAAGAAATATCTTTTTTCAGACTAAATTTTTGTTAAAAAAAAAAAATTCCCACACTCCGTTATTTATCTGCTTATCAGTCAATATCTGTCTGCAAATGTGCACCACCAGATAAAACTGGAAACCGCAATAAAGTGGATGTCAGATGCAATCTTTTTTAATGCAGTTTTATATGCTTTTGTGATGTGTAAATGCTGTAATTACACGGTTGGTTGTGCAGGGAAGCTCTGGCTTTGCTGTTTACAGAACCATCAACCGTGTGTGCAGGACGCTTAGCAAGCCACGCCGCAGAAGCTGAGGAGTTGATTACTGTTGAAGCGTCGCTACGGCGAGTCTAGAAATGTCCTCGGGCAAAACAATGAGTGAAGCATCGCAGCAGGTATCTGAAGATCCAGACGGTCTATAGGGGAACGTTTGTTTGTTTGTTTGTTTGTTTGTTTGTTTGTGTAAGGCTTCCACTGAAATGCAAAAAGTCACTCTCCGATTAGCTTTTAAATTATTTTAAAAGCATTCCCAGTAGGGCTGCCATTAAAATAGTCGACTAATCGCCTATTAAAATATTCAACAACTAATTTAATAGTCGATTACTTTATATTATATGGATTGTACTAAAGTTGAAAGTTATAATGACATTCTGCCAGCTTTTCTGACTAGTTTGGAGTTTAGCTAATTTTAGCTTCATGCTAGCTATTGTGGCTAATTTAGGCATTTTTAAGTTTTTTAGGCTAATTAAGAGTTAAGATAATATTTCAGATGCATGTTAGCAAGCTAATTTGAAATTTTTGCAGTTTTTTAGGCTAATTTGGAGTTTAGCTAATATTTCAGCTACATGCTAGCTATTTTGGCTAATTTAGGATTTTTTTTATTTTTAAAGCTAATCATGTTTAAGATGTGTGCTTTACATCCAGTTTGTGCATGACCCGATTATTCAACTAATCGGGAAAAATAATCGACGATTAGTCGACTGTTAAAATAATCGTTTCTGGCAGCACTAATTTCCAGTGTTCATTTAGATAAACTTTGTTAAGAAAGAGACAATGCATGTAAATGAATATTAAAACAAATGTAAATATTTTAGAATTTCCACTTTGAGTCTGGCAGGTGGATGCTACAAGAAATGATAGTTAGAGATAGACGGCACAATTGAGATGAAAAGCTGTTTCATTTAATTTGATTTTTTTTGTTTTTTATCGTCTTTTAACTCTTTAACCCCCCCCACCACCACCAAAAAAAAAAAGAAGTAATTTTATTCTGCTACTTATTGCCTTTGTATGGAATTCCAAAAGGGAAATCAAAATGAAAAAAAAAAAAATAGAAGTAATTTTTTTCTTTTTTATAAAAATACTTTAGGGGCTTTGTAAAAAAAAGTTTAAGCAAAAAAAAAAAAAGAAAGGTTTGTAACTGCTGCGCACCAGTTATCTGATGTCAACAGTTAATATCAATTTTTTTTTTTTACTGCTTTAATTTTTATCTAAAAAAGTTCTGGATAGTTACTGATGCACACCGGATAATAGCTTTTTTTTTTTTTTTGTAAAAATTGAATTTAAAAAAGTTCTGTTCTTCACTTTCAAGTTTTGAAAATGGAGCCAAAGTGATTTGTTGCTAATTTGCGACTACGGGCATTAAGGGGTTAAAACGATTTGAATAAAAATACTCAGAATATTGAACTTAATTTTCTTTATATGACCTCCATCATCAGAAGAATCCCACAAATACATGTTAAAAACAAAAATTTCACCGGAGTGGGTCTTTTTTTTTTTTTTTTTTTTAAATTAACATACTTTATTAAATTTTTTTGTTTCTTTTTGACACATCTACATGTTGACCCTGTTCCTGAACCCCCTTAGCTAAGGTTATTCTTAGAGTAACAGAAATAATAGTCACACATTTCAAGAATAAATAAAACATGAGTTATTAAACATAAATAAACAAATAACATAAATAAAGATAATAATAAAATTAATAAAAAGCAGCAGATGTGGATATGTTTTCTCCTTTCCTTCCCCTACGTATCATTTTACTCTTTAACGAAGGTATTCCATTTTTTTTAATTGTTCTTTTGAGCCTTTCAACACAAATTTTAGTTTTTCCCCGATTTTAAAAAGCATGTTGCGTCATAGAGCCAAGACACAGGGGATGCGGAGTGGGCCTCTTTAAAAGTAGTATCTGTTGTCGTGCAATGACTGAGGTGAATACAGCAGCTTCACCTTGAGTTCAGGGATCCCATTTGAATAAATAATTGCCCCAAAATATCCAGAACTCTTCTGAGTTCGCCTTTAATGAGTTTATAAAGACAACTGGTTGGTAAATTCACAATTAAACTGGTTTACAACTGAGAGTGAAACACGTCTTCTGGTGCAAAAGTCGGAGCATATTACAAAGTTTCATGTGACTTTTTCCACACGCATGCACAAAGCCACAGAGCTGCAGAACACCGTCGACATGTGGTTGTCCAGCTGCAAAACAGTCTGTTCATGGTTTGAGATGCAAGCGGAAATAGAGGAAGTTGAAGACTGACGAGCTCTGATAAGGAAGCTCCACCCACTCAACTTGTTGTCTTTCAAGAAAGTCACTCATAAGTATCTAAATATTTATTTTCCACTTACAGTCCCAGTGAAAATGTAGGAAATAGAGACCAAATAAAAGACATCAGTTTGTTAAGCTATTGATACGGGCAGGTGTTTCATAACTATGTCATGACAGGAAACCAAACCCAGCTCCGCGCTTCATGCACACGCACACGCGTGCACGCGGTGTAACTGGAGGCAAGACGGTGAAAGTTGCCCGTGTCAGTGATACAGCCCATCTCAATCAGTTGTTCTCAAGCTGCTTTTCCACACGCCCGGATGCCATCAGATTCACTAACCATCAACATGAAAGTTTAATGCAGCGACTGCTGCTTCCACTTAGAAACAGCAATCCAATCTGTTTGTTGTAATCTCGTTAGACGCACACAAAGGACGGCGCTGTCTCCAGCTCACTTTATTCTGAAACTTTTCTTTTGACTTTTAATTTGAAGGAGTCCAAACAAAAAATGTTTGGCGGTCCTTGGTGTTGACACATGTGGAGAGGACAGCTGATTGGGCGAGGTGGTAAGTGATAAGTGCAGGATGCTCTCCACATTCCTCTAAATCTCTCAGAACATCTATCTCTCCCTCTCATCTGTCTCCTCTCTTCATCGCCCGATTCTCCTCCTTCTTCCTCTTCTTCTTCCTCTTCTTCTTGGCCCTCTTTAAGCCGCTCTTCAGCTCCCTCCCTGTGACCCCCCCCCCCCCTCTAGTCTTTGTCATTTATTTATAGAAGCCAGCTGTCACCACAGTATAACCCCTCCCCATTCTTCTTCAACACACACATTATACACACAGGATGAGACGGTCAAAACCACACCGCAGGCGAAAACACGCCACTACAGTTTACGTGTCAATTATTTAGCACCACAAGTGTTGAGCCTTCGTTTTTTTTTAAAGAGAAAATTTAGAATTAAACATTTGTGTCGTTTTGTTGTTGTTATCAGTTGTTTCAATAGAATCTGAAAACCTTTATTATCCACATGAACAAAAAACTATGTGATATAAATACACTTGATTAGGCACACCTGTCCAACTGCTCGTTAGCGAACATTTCTGATTAGCAAATCACATGACAGCAACTCAATGGATTTTGGCATGTAGATGTGGTCAAAACCAGGGGTATCAAACTCAATCACACAAGGGGCAAAATCCAAAACACACCTTAGGTCACGGGACGAACAAGAGAAATATTTATTGAACACTCTAAAATTACATTTTTGAAATTTTAAAACTGTAACTTTTTAACATAATCATGAGCTAAATCTATAGCATTACCTACAATAATGCTAATGGGAATGCTGTAAGCTGAATTTGGCAGCTGAAGATACTAGTGAACATAGCAGAAGATGCTGAAATTGATAGCTAAAAATGCTGAAGCTGATAACTGAAAACGCTGACGATGAAAGCCAGCTAAAATATTAGCTAAATGCCAAATTAGCCTAAAAAAACAAATCACAAAAAGCTTAAATTAGCAAAACAGCTAGCATTTAGCTAAAATATTAGCTAAATGCCAAATTAGCCTAAAAAAACAAATCACAAAAAACTTAAATTAGCCAAAACAGCTAGCATTTAGCTGAAATATTAGCTAAATGCCAAATTAGCCTAAAAAAACAAATCACAAAAAGCTTAAATTAGCCAAAACAGCTAGCATATAGCTAAAATATTAGCTAAATATTAAATTATATAAATTAGCTAAATGCCAAATTAGCCCAAAAAAACAAAATCACAAAAAACTTAAATTAGCCAAAATAGCCAGCATTTAGCTGAAATATTAGCTAAACTTCAAATTAGCCTAAAACAATCTTAGTAAATGCCAAAATAGTCCAAAAAGCTAGCAGAATGCCAAATTTTAAAACTTTAAAACCGTTACTTTTTAACAAATTTATGAGTAATAAAAAGGCAGGAATATTATTCCAGAATAAATTCAACAACTTTCACTATTTTACTCTCCATAAAAATATATTTTGTCAAATTTATACAAGTTTAAAATAAGCGTAACATAACATCGGGCCGTTAATAACAACGAAATAAAAATGATCTGGAGGGCCAGATGTAATTACCCTGAGGGCCGGATCCGGCCCCCGGGACTCGACTTTGACACACGTGGTCGAAACGATCTGCTGCCGTTCAAAGTGAGCATCAGGAGGAGAAAGAAAAGGTGATTTTAGTGACTTTAATAGTTTTCGGTGCCAGATGGGATCGTCTGAGAATTTCCGAAAGAGGGATTTTCTAACAGAGAATGGTCAGAAAAAGAGAAAATATCCAGTGAGCATCAGTTCTGTGGGTGGAAAAGTCTTGTTGATGCCAGAGTTAATAGCTGAAAAGGCTAAAACTGATAGCTATAAAGGCTCAAACTAATAGCTGAAACACTGAAGTGTATAGCAATATTAGCTAAATGCTAAAATAGCCAAAAAATTGGAAAAATGTAACATTTTGCCAAAACAGCTAGCATAATGCTAAAATATTAGCTTAGCTCAGAGTTAGCCTAAAAAACCTGAAAAAAATGTCTAAATTAGCCAAAAACAGCTAGCATGTTGCTAAATTAAAAGCTAAATTCCAAATTGCCCTAAGAAACCCAGTGGTTGCTCATCATTATAAAGTTTAACGCTGTCTTTAGCTAAAATGCGGAAATTCCCAAGTTTCAAAGTGCACAAAGTTTTTGAAGAATTTGAGTAATTTCTCATTTATGCATATTTTACTTAAAATTTCAAAATTAAATAAATAAATAAGATACAAGCAGTAATGTTCTGAACAAGATGAACGTTTTAATACTGAAAGTGTGATTGAGAGAGAGTCCTTCGAGGAAGTGAACCGTCCACGTCTCTGTTTAAAACCAACTCGGTGAGGTTTCTCAGTTACTAATGTTTAAAAGAACCCACAGTTAATGCATTGCTTTAATGTCCTGAGGTTAACTGGAAGAAAAAAGTCAGTTCCTAGCCTTAAAACGAACTAAATCACACAATAAAAGGAAACGAACTTTAAGTTCAGAGTAGATTTAATTTGTTTGCTGATAAATTTAATCTTTTTTATTTTCTTTGTGAGTGTCATCCCACCAATATGCCTCTGTGCCGTCCACCCACACCGATGTCTGCCTCCCCAACAGTGCAAGACGGGGTCAATGAAATTAAGATAATCTGCTCATCTTCTGTCCCTTCAGCCTTCGGCTTTCATTCTATTTTTTCCTGTTTCTTTCTTCAACATTTACCAAACTACCACTAAAAAAAGAGATCATTTATTTAAATGTATTCCTCATAAACACACAAAAAAAAACATCATGTAGGAAGGCCTGCTTTAGCGGAAACGTGCGGTTCGGCGTCTTTCCAGCAGGAAGGGAAAAGGAAGTGTGAGTAAATGGTGCTGCAGGCCCGTTGACAAATGAGAAGTTCCCTCAGCGACCAGCAGGGCTGCTGCCAAACCCCGGCGTGCCAAGAAATAAGGTGAAAAGCCGTCCTCCGTCTTCCTCACACCCCGGTGTCATCTGTGTTCCCACAAACTGCTCCCCAGCTTAACTCCAAAACTTTAACCAGTTTACTGGAATAAAAAAACAAAAGGCAAAACGGACTGGAGCTTGTTGTATAAGAGGACGAACTGGGTCAGTGAGTTAAAATGCCCACTCATGAGTGGATCTGTTCAATCAGGCTTAATCCCATTTTCACCCTCTTTTCATAGATCTAATCTGATTCCCGACAGCATCCCTGGTGAACTGCTCTGCAGTGTTCTCTCAAAGCGGCCCCCAAAAAAACAACATTTTTCACCTAAACATTCAGTCCAACTTCGACCACCTGAAGAAATTCCCATTTCAAACTGTCAGGGGTGAAATATTCCAGCTGCAGAACTCTTTCTGTCTAGTTTTTATCCTGAAAAAATGCTTTAGAAGGACGGATTTAAGGACACTGGCTCCATCTTTAATCCATTTAATTTGTGTGTTTTATCATTTGAAGACTAACTACCACCGAACTACCACGAAAAAACAGAAATATTAATGACTACTTTATTCTTGCACCCCAAATTAAAAAAAATTATATTGAAAATAATGATTATTTTTTTATTTTCCTTGTAAATCTGATTTTTTTCCCATGTTTTGGCTGAAGATTTGTTGTTTTCTGACGTGTTTTCATTTTTCTGATCATTTCAACAAATAAAAACTGAAATAAAAACTTCAAGATACTCCATTTTAAATATATATTTAAGTATTTTCAATCAAAATGAAAGCATGTTTTCATCGTTATTTCCTGATATTTCTTTCTCTTCTTATAAGAATAAACAAAAAAGATCTTTCAAAACATTTACAATCTGCCTGTTTTATTTATTTTTTGGTCTATTTTTAACTCTATGTTATCTTTTTAAAAATTTTTTTTGTTTTAAATCTAAAAGGAGGAACCCTTCAAAAACGAAACGTAAATAAATGTAAAAATAAATAAATTAAATGAAATAAGTCATAAAAATTAAATGAAAAAATAAATTCATCAATAGAGTAAAAGTAAAAATTGCATGAAAAGTAACAAATTAATAAATAAAGTAAAATTAAATACAAATGTAAATGTAGATAAATACATTTTAAAAAATAAATAAAAAAATATAATAAATAAAACATAATAAAATAAAATTATATTAAAATGCATAAAATGTTATAGAAAACTATTAAATACATTCAATTTAATTGATAAATAAAATACAAAACAAAAATTAAATTAAAAGTAAATAAATAAATAAGGCAAAAACAAAAATCAAAATGAAGATGTAAATAAATTAATAAATTCTATTATATGAATAGAATATTATAAAATAATATTAAGTGAGTGAATAAGTAAGTAAATAAATAAAAATGTCATTCTTGTTAAATCTGAGAAGGTTTGTGGGATAATTTGCATTGTTTTTTTTAATTTGTTTGTTTGGTTTTTTGTTGTAGGAAATAAATGCGATTTTAAAAGCAGGTTTGAGCAGAGGATTAAAAAGTTTCAAAGCTTGACCGAAGATCCTCCAGATTTCACCGTCCACGTGTGATGAACTGGTTTCATCCTCGCCACGGGAACCGAGACCTTCAGCAGTTCCCACCTTCCAGAACACCAATCGGTCTTTTTTGAAACTGAAACATTTAATAAAAACTTCAGAACTGTTTTAACGTACGCTCATCCAGCAGAACTGAGCTGATTTTGAACATAAAACTGTGGAGTCGCTGCTCGCACTCTGGACCCGCTTCTCAGTGTCACCTTTAAACCCCATTCTGTCACAGATGCCCTCGTCTGTTTTTCCAGGCTCAGGGCAAATAGGATTTGTAACGGCTAATCCAGTGGATGGCAGAGTTTTAGAGACTCTCTATACATGTGGGGGTAAATATAGCTTATTGCAACAACCCCAGAGTCTCCTGGAACCTTCTGGTGCCGGAATAGAGAAGTTAATGATTATTTCTGAGAACTGACAGTTGTTTTCAGTTCAACACATTGAAGTGAGAATGATCTTACTCTTGATTTAGCAGCTTCTAGAGATAAAGTTGCTGACTTTTGGGCTCCTTAAATGTTATTATAAGTGTACGGGATATTTATTTGAGAGTTTTTTTTTAGATTTATGATTTTATACAGTTGTATAACCCATTCTTTATGAATATTTTTTTAAATAATCACTTTGTTGTGGTTCCTAAAGTGTTTCCTGAGGGGATTTTTAGAGCATCTTTGTTGCGGTTTGTCCGGAACTTTAAAAGCCTCATCAAGCTGTGACTCAGGAGGAAGAGGAATGCTTTTCATCAGCGAAAAAAAACACAACAACAACCGTAATAGTCCTGTTCGGAAATGGGAGTGAAACTCTATATGGTTGTGAGATTACGGGACAGACCAGCAGAATGCAGAACACGCCACCGGACTCCAGCCTGCTCGCCTGTGCCGTAAGCCACGCCCCCGCTTCCTCCTTCCATTTATGACATGCTGACAGCAGGCGAGCGGCGAGCCGATTAGCTCAAGATGTTGAAGAGAGGAAACGTTCTCCTGAACGCTTCCACATGGTGGAAACCTCCCCGACTCTTCAGGTGCATGCTGGGGAATGAGGAATTTGATTGAATTCAAATACAAATAAATGAAGGGGAGGGGCTCCGATATATCAGCTCGCAGTGACGCACAAAGAAATGCGGCAGAGAGACACTTTGTAGTTAATCAGCAAGTTTTCAGACAGGATATAGGTGAGCCGACGTTCACCATATTAGCCCCATTTTAAGCATGGATGGGCTGGAGTGAAACAAATCTGGGTTATCTAAATTAATCAAATTAAAGAGAACGCCATCAAACTACCAGGAATCATCTCCCTTTTTTTTCTGCTAAACGTCTGCAGGTAATATTTAAAAACTCACATTACTCAGTAACCACCAACACAGCTGCAGGGCTGCTGTCAAACAAAAGAATTTGAATTTGATTTGATTAAAACACACATATGTGAAATGAGATACTTTGCAAACCAGCGTGCTGCTGCGTGAGTTTATGACAAACAAGTGACTGCGGCAAACAAATGACATTATATATCAATCGAAAGATGGTACGAGAGATGACACACCCCAGACGAATAAAAGACGGTATTAGCGATGCAAAGACATGAAGAATTACAGTATTTTAAGTCACTATTTTATCATAGTTGAACCAGAGGTGCAACTTATATTCAGGAGCGACTTGTTTGTGATTTTTTTTTTTTTTAAACATAAATAGGCTCATATGTTGGTTATTTTTCCACTAGCAACCGGTTCCCTTTTTTAATTCAGCTAACAACCACATGTGGCTCTTTTACCTCTCCATGGCGGCTCTCTGGCTGATGAAAAATAAAATAGTCATTTTCAAAAAATTGGATACTACTGTTTTTGGCTAATTTTTTTTGCTTATGGGGTTTTAAGGATAATTTAAAGTTTTAGCTTCTATTTTGGTAACATGCTAACGTTTTTGACCAATGTAATTAACAAAGGAATTGTATGCTAATTTTGAGTTTAGCTAATATTTTAGTAAAATGCTAATGTTTTCAGCTAATTTGTTATCTACTGAAATTTTTTTTGGATAATTTAGAATTTAGCTTCTATTTTACTGAGGAATTTTAGGCTATTTTGGGGTTTAGCTAGTAATTAAGCACCAAGCTAGCTTTTTCTGGCCTCTAATTAGTTTTTATGCTAATTTGGAGTTTAGCTAATATTTTAGTAAAATGCTAATGTTTTCAGCTAATTTGTTATCTACTGAATTTTTTTTTTTTTTTGATAATTTAGAACTTAGCTTCTATTTTACTGAGGAATTTTAGGCTATTTTGGGGTTTAGCTGGTAATTAAGCAACGAGCTAGCTTTTTCTGGCCTCTAATTAGTTTTTATGCCAATTTGGAGTTAAGCTAATATTTTAGCAATATGCTAACATTTTTAGCAAATGTGTTATCTACTGGGGATTTTATGCCAATTTGGAGTTTAGCTAATATTTTAGTAAAATGCTAATGTTTTCAGCTAATTTGTTATCTACTGAAATTTTTTTTGGATAATTTAGAATTTAGCTTCTATTTTACTGAGGAATTTTAGGCTATTTTGGGGTTTAGCTAGTAATTAAGCACCAAGCTAGCTTTTTCTGGCCTCTAATTAGTTTTTATGCTAATTTGGAATTAAGCTAATATTTTAGCAATATGCTAACATTTTTAGCAAATTTTTTATCTACTGTGGATTTTAGGCTAATTTTGAGTTTAGCTAATATTTTAGTAAAATGCTAATGTTTTCAGCTAATTTGCTATCTACTGAATTTTTTTTGGATAATTTAGTATTTAGCTTCTATTTTATTGAGGAATTTTAGGCTATTTTGGGGTTTAGCTGGTAATTAAGCAACGAGCTAGCTTTTTCTGATCTCTAATTCGTTTTTATGCTAATTTGGAGTTAAGCTAATATTTTAGCAATATGCTAACATGTTTAGCAAATTTGTTATCTACTGGGGCTTTTAGGCTAATTTTGAGTTTAGCTAATATTTTAGTAAAATGCTAATGTTTTCAGCTAATTTGTTATCTACTGAAATTTTTTTTGGATAATTTAGAACTTAGCTTCTATTTTACTGAGGAATTTTAGGCTATTTTGGGGCTTAGCTAGTAATTAAGCAACAAGCTAGCTTTTTTTGGTCCTTTAATTAGTTTTCATGCAAATTTGGAGTTAAGCTAATATTTTAGCAATATGCTAACATTTTTAGCAAATTTGTTATCTACTGGGGCTTTTAGGCTAATTTGAGTTTAGCTTTTATTTCAGCAACATGCTTAACTTTTTGGCTGATTTAATTTAGAGAAATGTTATGCTAATTTGAAGTTCAGCTAGTAATTAAACAACGAGCTAGCTTTTTTTGCTAGTTAAATACACAAAAAAAATTCCCTTTTTGAGAGATGCTAGTTTCTTTTTTATATATTTTATTGATTTAGTTTGTGCCAAAAATTATTCACATTTATTTAAAAAAAAAAAAACAAAAAGAAGGTTATAAATTCAAATCCAAATTTCTTAAAGGCTAACGTAAGTCAATGCGGCTCCTTCTTGGTTTTGATCAGTAGAAAACGAGCCCAAATAGCTCTTTTACTGTTAAAAGTTGCCGTTCTGACAGTGCCAGAAGAAGAAGAAGAAGAAGAAGAAGTGTCGTACAAAACAAAGATGGAAGAGAATCTGATTATTCATATTAAATTTTGATAATTTTCTCATTTGTATCAAACTTTTTTATTCTTGTTTATACTCATATATGTTTCACTTCTTCTTGATTAGACATTTTTTGCTCCTGGGATTTGAGTGGGATTTCCGTCGCAGTAACTCATCTCCGTCATGAAGGAAGGTGCAGGCGATTGAAACGCCAGCCGCTGTTCATTAACTTTCTGCTGGTGTCAGTTAACGCACTTTTCCCCTGTTTTCTTATCAATGGCCGCACACGCCACTGTTCTCCACATTTCAGTTAACACCCCGTCATATCAAATTGTGAACGGATATGTGGAAGCAAGCACGTAAAGTCTTGCTTCTTTAAAAAGACGTTAGCATTTGAACAGACCAGGATATTCAAGAGGGACTTTTGGGAGGAATCTACTCAACTATTAATTTGTAAAAAGCAATAAAAGTTCTCCAAGTATAATTTTAACCAAACATAATTGACTTGAAAGTGTATTAAATTAAAGTGGTTTAAACAAATCGACATTCAGATCTTTTTTGGATTTTTAAGAGGCTAACATTAGAAATTGCAGTTTATGTAGAGATATTAAGCAACTATAAATCCAAATTCCCAAAAAAAAGTGAAATTTTACTTATATATATATATTAGATTTTTATGCAACAACAATTTATAGACCTACTCCAATCATTTTTATATCTATTTTAAAATTATTCCCAGTGTTTGTTTTTTTGTCGTTTTTAGCCAAAATCTTGATAACTTTTATTTTCTAGGACATAGTCCTAGAAATGTGTCTTTAAATTGTAGGCGGGACCGTCGACTAATCGAATATTAAAATAGTTGACAAATCATTTAATAGTCGATTAGTTGTTACTTTTTCAGTTCTATAGGCTAATTAGGATTTTAGCTAATATTTCTGCCGCATGCTAGCTACTTTGGATCATTTTGGCTTTTTTCATTTTTTTAGGCTAACTTGGAAAAATTTCAGCTGCATGCTAGCTATTTTAAGATTTTTTTTTTAGTTTTTTTGGCTAATTTGGAGTTTAGCTAATATTTTAGCTGCACGCTAGCTATTTTAAGATTTTTTTCAGTTTTTTTAGGCTATTTTGAAGTTTAGCTAATGTTTCTACTGCAAGCTAGATGTTTTGGCTAATTTCCCATTTTATTAATATTTTAGCTAGCTTCCAGTTTTAGCGATTTTAGCTATCAATTTCAGCATCATTATCGACCAAATTCAGCTTCAAGCATTCACATTAGCATTATTGCAGGTAATGCTATATATCTAGTTTTTAGTTAACTTAAAGCTAATGATAGTTAAGACGTGTGCTTTACATCTAGTTTGCGCATGACACAATTTGTCGATTAATCAGAAAAAATAATCTATGATTCTTTGACTATTAAGATAATCGCTTTTCTGATGCTTTAAATTTGCAATAATTTTAATAAAAATACTCATAAATGCCATTTTAAGCTTAATTTTCTCAATATATGCCCTCCATCTTTCTGCTTTATGCCATTTTGTGGAGGAAAATCTGTTCATTTTGATGCTCCAAAAATGTAAATATCTCCTTCAACAGTCTATAATCATATTCTGGTAGTTTTATTGCATGTAAATGCATTATTATTATTTTGTGAAGAGAAAACAAATACAAATTTAGCAGCTCAGTGCGATTGAGCCCTGACCAGCAAATACAGAAGTTCACCACCTGTGATGAAACTTTTCTCCTTCTCATTTTTTATTTTCACACATTAAACTGTTTCTGACAGCAAAGTCATTCCCAGCAATGGTGGCTCAATACATCCAAAAGATATTTGTGCTTAAAATTCTACCAATGAGAAGAAAAAAATGCACCAGAAATACCAGCTTTATTAACCAGCATATGTCAGCTTTTTTCATTTCAAACCCTAAAAGAGAGAATTTCCTTTCTGTGGTATTTAAGTAAAATATCTGAAGCAAAAACAGGAAGTTTGATGTTTATGTTAGAAAAATGGTCTTCAAACGTGCAAAAGCACCCGCCTTTCTTTCTTTTTTTATAGGATGAGTTTTTATACAGTTGCAAATCTGAACCGTACATGTGTAAAACATCATAATCTGGACTGAACTGAAATGCATTGAAAATGAAGCAGATTAACCAGCAGTTGAATGGAAAAAGTCCAAAAAAAGTTTGGTAAGAACACAGTTAAGAGAGGAAAGCTTAAAATAGAACAGAGAATATTTGAATGCACTAGAGTGAAATGAGCTAAGAGTCTGTTCTGAGAAGACATTTGCATGACAGAAGTTGGAAGGAGGCCAAAAAGTGAGATAAATACAGAAATAACACTTTCAAATAGAAAAATGTTTGTTTGATTGCAATAGTGTACAATACATTTTACTGATGATAATCAATAGGCTTCTGCTTTTGTAACATGATGACTTCTGTAATAATGATATACTCTGATAGTAATGCACACTTCCTCTGTTTCATAGTAAATGATCCACAAATAAAAGTTCTAATTTATTGAAACAATTGTTATTTTTTTCTTATAATTTAATTATTATATTCTTGAGAAATTTGTACCTTTTTCCCAAAATTTTACAATTCTGTCTTCACATTTTCACTGTTTTCTCATTATTCTGTTGTTCTTTTTCCAAGCTCACTTTTTCTTTTTTTTTTTTACAATGTTTTATCTTACTTTTTTTAATTTGTTTTTCTCTTTCCTTAGCTTGATGGACTATTCCATTTCTTCAGAATGGCTGGGGAGGACGAAACACTTTCACATAAGCAGTCTTATGCTATTTTAGTTTTTAGGGTTTTATTATTTAGAGACTGGGCCAGGCAATCGCCTATCTTTGCCTATAATGGTAAGTCTGCCTCCGCTGAGTTCAAATATGTCTATTTATGATTAGGAAATGTCAACTCAATTGTTTCAAATAAATGTATGAATTAATGTCTTGCATAGATTTTAATATACTGTATTTTATATTTCTAATCTTTTTTGATCAGTTAACCAAGTAAAGCTTTAGATATGTGTTTCCCATTTGCTACAGCTCCTATTTAAAAAGACAGCTGAGAATGTTTACCTGTCTTTGACAATACAGTAAACAATATAAATGCATCCCAATCGACTATTAAAATAGTTGAGGAATAATTTAATAGTCGAGTAGTCATTACTTTATATTATATGAAGTCAAAGTATAGTAAAGTTGAAAGTTATAATGGCATTCTGCTGGATTTTCTTTTGACTATTTTTGCATTTATTAAGGTCTTTAAGGCTATTTTGGAGTTTTTCAGCTACATGCTAGCTGTAATTTAGGATTTTTTTTCCCAGTTTTTTAGGCTACTTTGGCATTTAACTAACATTTTAGTTGGCTTTCAGCTTCAGCGTTTTCAGCTAGCATCTATGGCTGGGAATCACTGGGTACCTCACGATACGATGAGATATGCGATACATGGCTCACGATATAGATAATATCGCGATACTGCGATAATTGGTGAAAATAATCTCTAATAACTAACATTATATAGAAGAACACATATGTTTAGGGAAACCATATCCCCATTAATTTTTTTATCTTAAACACAATCATAATAAAAAAAAATTGTCTCATTTTGTGCAACAAATTATAGACACTTTTGTGCAACATTGCTTAAATCAGTGATACCATGTCTTTGTCAAGCATTGACACAAACTAACAATGGTAAACATGATCAGCAGGGCTGCTTTTAGGTGGAGAATTGCTGTTAGCAACAGAACAAAAATTAAATAGTTCAAGTGGTGAGAGCTTTGTACCTCCAAAGGAACGTTACACCAAAAGATGAGGGATATAATGTTTTACAGCCTCTGTCAATTGTTACCTAATTTTTCTTGCACTTTTACCACATTTGAAAAGGGATAAGCATCCAAAATTCAAGACTGATCTTCTCAGACTGACACTTGAGATTATTTTTCCAATCTTTATCTATTTTCCATTTGATCAGTCATTAGGGAAAAACCCTAAAAAAAACACAGAATAATGGCTATAAATATTTAAAAATTCAAATTATATTACAGAATAGCAATAAACAACTTTAAAATAATCATTTATATAATTTTAAGTGCTTCAATTAATCAGTAACCTCTCTATTTCACAGTGAATTCATTAACTGTATTTTAATTACATGTTTTTTTAAGTTCATACATCAAATCCTACATTTTATTATTTAAGAATTACTTTAAATTAACATTAGCGAAAAAGTATATTCATTTGAAAACCTTACACAATAAATTTACCAAAGTTACACCGTACACCAGCCGTTTAAACATCAGAGTGCATGAAATTGAAAATTCCAACGGTACCTGAAGTACACACAAACAATTGCGAAGCGCGCGCCTAGTTCCCACAGCTCACAGATCAAACAGGAAAGAAATTATCGCGGTGATTCTAGCGTTTAGACAAACTCACTTCTTACCGGCTGCCTCTTCTACAGATGGATGATAATTGTGCACAGGTAGGAATGATTTGCACGCGCGCTACCGCCGGTGCGTCGCCTTAAATTGTCCGACGCAGCGCGCCGAGCTGCTGAACAGTTCCTGAACAGTTCCGTGTCGCGTGACTCAAACGCTCAGCGCAACAGCCTCTTCAAATGAAAATATAAGATCGATACTTGGAGAGAACCCATCGTGAATCGATCGCAGGACTAAATACCGCGATAAGTCGCAATATTGATATTTTGGCACACCCTCTACTAGCATCTTCAAGAGCCAAATTCATCTTACAGCATTCACACTAACATAATCTCAGGTATTGCTATATATCTAGTTTTTAGCTAGTTTAAAGCTAATGATGGATAAGATGAGGTTAATTAGTCGACTAATCAGAAAAAAACAAAAAAAAATCGGTGATTAGTCGACTATTAAAATAATAGTTTGTGGCAGCACTACATTAAAATGAATATGAATGATTTTTTCTTTAAACAATTTCTCCTGTCAATAGAAAAGAAAAGCTTTAATTCCAAACTCTACAAATTAAAAAAAAAGCAAAAACAGATACTAAAACTGGACAAATTCAACTGTTTTTTTTCCCAAAAGGAATTCTTATTATTTATTCACTTTTATGTTGCTTACTTTGTTGTGTTTACAGCAGGTGAGTGTTCAGAATTCAAAAGTGATTTATTAAAAATAATTTAAATGTACACGTCCATGTTTTTAAGAAAACTCACTGACATTTTTTTTTTTTCGTGCCCTAAACCTCTGGACTTTGAGGCAGTTTGGTGGGTTATCCCACAGTGGGTGGGGTAATCCAGAGAGGAAACCAGATTGAAGATGTAATAGGGTTTAATTATGGAAAGAGAGGAGGGCCAAACGTTTAGGCGGGCAACTATTTTTTCCACAAAGTTTACTCTGAGAGAGATTCCATGTGAACGCTGCAATTTCTTCCACAGAGGAAAAACTAACAAGGACAGAAGCAGACTGGAAACTGATGCAATTACACCCTAATGCTCCCGGACTCGAACAGAAGCGAGCCGCGTGCGAGCACGGCAAACAGAAATATGAATTACACCAGACTTATTACAGACTGCTGTTCTCCGACTGTTGACTTTACCCGTGTCACTACAAAGAGTCCTTTCTAGTGAAAAGTCGTTTATCAAGCGCGGCGTTTGCAGCATCCGTCTGTTCTGAAGAAAAACACAAGCTCCAGAATGAAAGAGGAAGAGGAACAAGATTAAGAGGCTCGCCTCCGCAGCGATCGAGGCCTCGCAGCACATTCTGCCTGACCAGAGCCCGACTGCGACACTCTGCAAACAGAGCTGATTCATGACCCTGCTTTGTAGCTGGAAGTGTTAATAAATGTCTGCCTCAGCTATGAATCACACTGTGAGACTCCACAACCACTCTCCCTTCTATTCTTAGCTTTAGTCATGTTCAGAATAAAGCTTAAGCGGTAAGAAAACCAAAACAAAAAAGGGATTATTTTATGTCAAATAGATAATCCCTTTTCTTCTTGGGAGGTTAAACATAGTGGCAGGAAGTGACAAACCTCTCTGTCGCAGTGTCACAACATGACATTTTTAAATGTCATGCCAGAAAAAAAAAAACACCACAAACTCCCGACCCGATCAATACCACCAGGAAATTTCAAATCTTCCAAGAACTGCTGGTCAACATTGTGGTTTATTTGTTGGATCTGCTCTTGTTTTTCACAGCTCTGTTTATTCACAAGTGCCTGCAGTGAGTGACAATTAACAGAGGGCTGCCAGGTGGGAGGTGTGTGGGAGCCGACCCGCTCCCATACAAAAACACTTGATAATGCTGCAACACTCGTCACAGCTTGGAACTTTTTGTCCCAAAAATTAACTGTTTTTAACCATTTCTATTGTTGCAGATGGGAGATTTTTTTAAAAAAGCTCGATTTCTTAAGCTATTAATTCACCAAAGAAACTGTAAAAAATATTTGATGATGAAAAAATCAGATATGATGTTTCTGCACTTGTGAAACTAAAAATATTAGGAAAATTTTGTAAGGCTGTCACAACTAGTCGACTAATCGACAACTACTAAAATAGTCGACGACTAATCTAATAGTCGATTATCTTACTTTATATTATATAGAGTAAGAGTGCAGTAAGGTTGAAAGTTATAATGTCATTCTGCTAGCTTTTTGGACTATTTTGGCATTTATTAACGTTTTTTTAGGCTATTTTAGAGTTTAGCTAATATGTCAGCTCATGCTAGCTGTTTTGGCTAATTTATGCTTTTTTATGCTATTTTGGAGTTTAGCTAATATTTTAGCAACATGCTAATGCTATTGGCTGATTTGTTATTTAAAATTTATTTATTTAAAATTATAGGCTAATTTAGAGTTTAGCTTCTATTTTAGCAACAGGCTAACATTTTTGATTAATTTAGTTTACTGAGGAATTTTAGGCTATTTTGGAGTTTAGCTAATATTTTAGTTATAATATTTTAGTTTAGTTTCAGTTATATGCTAGTTGTTTGGGCTAATTTAGCATTTTTAAAGTTTTTTAGGCAGTTTAGAAATTTAGCTAAATTTTCAGCACCATTCTAGCTGTTTTGGCTAGCTCGGGCTTTTTTTTTGTTTTTTAAGCTATTTTAGATTTTAGCTAATATTTCAGAAACATGCTAGCTGTTTTGGCTAGCTCTGGCGTTTTTTTAAAGCTATTTTGGATTTTAGCTAATATTTCAGCTACATGCTAGCTGTTTTGGCTAATTTATGCTTTTCTGAGTTTTTTTTGGCTAATTTTGCTAATAAGTAATATTTTAGCTGACTATCACCTTTAGGATATTCAGCTATCAACTTCTGTGTTTTTAGTTATCAATTTCAGCATCTTCAGCTATCAGCACTAGCATCTTCAGCAGCCAAATTCAGCTTACAGCATTCGCATTAGCATTATTGCAGGTAATGCTATATATCTAGTTTTTAGGTAGTTTAAACCTAATAATGGTTAAGATGTGTGCTTAACATCCACTTAATGCATGACCAATTAGTTGACTAATCGGAAAAAAAAAAAATCGGTAAATTAGTTGACCAATAAAATAATAGATTTTAGCAGCTCTAATATAAAACAAACAAAAAAAAAGAAAAGGTAGCAAAAAATTAAGAATTAATTCATTAATTGTTTTTTTTTAAATATATAAGCTGACCTTTTTTTAACACAAAGATAAAAATCACCTGTTTGTGTGATGTCTGCACATTCTGACGGTGAAGCAGGAAGACAGCAGGTTGTTGAATCGGAGATATTCTTAGAAGTGAACACAAGTAGAGCTGTAAAGCCAAAGAATATGTTCAACATTTTAAAGTAATTTGTTTATAACTGTAGATAGTGAAAAAAAAAGAATTTATTAATCCATGAATGATGAAATATAGTAGCAAAATGAGATAAAATCCTGGATATCTTTAGTAGGTCGGAGGTTTAAATAACTGAAGTTCCAAGAACCTTGACCTAATTTTGGTATTATCTCAGAAAAATCTGATGAAAGAGCAGATCTGAAGGGTGAATCTTAAAGCATTAAAGACTCACTCTGAGGAAAATTGTGTTTTTTTACATGTTCTTGTTGCACTTTTTTTTATGATGGGGGACAAATGTTAATAATATTCTTCTAAAAATTACATTTCTGAGGATTTCTTTTATTCAAATCGCTGTGAATCATGAGCAGATGAAAAAATACAGTTTGGGCGGTTCACAAGCTCCTTTTCCGGCTCAATCTGGTTTAAAACTGTACGGCTGGATCTCTCCATTATTGCTTGCCATTTTTGTGTAAACAAAGGGATCATGGGAAATGAGTGCAGGTTTGCATCATGCCCACAAATCAATTTTTTAACTAAACTTCTGCTATTCAACAGAAACTACACCCTAGAAAACTACATATTATTGATTGATTTTGGCTAAAACTGACGTAATTATATTTTAAGATTTTTAAAATGATCAAAGTGGGTCTTCCCTGAAATAAGTGAATGTCTGAGTCAATAAATTAAAGGTAATGAGAATTTTATTACTAACTCTTTTGTTGTAGCCATTGACTGAATATTCACTGGACATATCAACTCCTCTTCTTTTGTTTGTCAAATTGGAAATAACTGCAGGTTCCAAAAGGTTAAAATCCCATAGACTTCTACTGAGAAATAGACAGTTGTTTATCAGTCATTTTATTTGTCAGAGTAATCATTCTACCTCTGATACATTCTTCTTTACATCTTCTTTCTAATCCTAATTTTATTTAAACATATTTTCTTCTTTATCCCAAGTTCAAGTTATAAACTGACCAATCAGAAGCCTCAGTCAAAGCACGTGGTGCACACTGGCCCCGCCTCAAATGTTTGATTGACAGATTTCAGCAGACAACCTCACTCAGGATTTTGCAGTAGTTCCTCTGAATTCCTGATTTCACGAGAGCAGGAAGTAAGACATTTTCTATGGGTGACGACAACGCCTCGCTTTGTTTGGTAAAATAATATGTGTCTATGATTTTTTTTTCCACCAGAACCTTTTGCAGAGCATGAGCAACTGTTTTCCAATAATTTAAAATGGATGAAAATGGATGAAACAAATGTGTCGTCTTTTATTCAGTTCCAGTGGTTTAATATTTCTTGACGTATATTTTAATGACGTTTTAGACCACAGATGGTTACTTTAAAAAATATTTCCCGACAAAATTCATGAATGTGAGTTCATAAAGATGTTCATTTATTCAGCAATGTATGTTTAGGTCGACCGAGCGTTAGCATTAGCCGTCCTATGGGAAATTCCATTGAAGGTTAGCATAAAGCTAGCAGACTTTAGCTTTATGTGCTAAATCGATTTAGATTTTTATGAAGCGATTATAGGTCTATTAAGCTAATTGATTCAAATTGATTTATTGAGTTTATTAACCCAGCCCTAATCACAATACTTCTTCTTCTGCAGGATTCATACAATGGACAAAAACAGAACTTTGATTACTATTATTGTCTTATTTAGGCTTCACGTATTGTGTAACAAGTAGAGGAGACCGGGATTGGTTGTCACAATAATGTTTATAACACAGTAAAAACGGCTGGTACACCAAGAAGTAGGATTTATTTTGACAAATGTACCGCATGCATTGTACACTCGCTAGCATGATTTCAGATTTAGGTCACAAACGATTATTTTAATAGTCGACAAATCATCAATTATTTTTTCCGATTAGTCAACTAATCGGGTTTTGCTTGAACTGGATATTAAGCACACCTCTTAACCATCATTAGCATTAAACTAACTAAAAACTTCATAAATAGCATTACCTGCGATAATGCTAGTGTGTAAGATGTAAGCCGAATTTAGCTGCTGAAGAAGCTAGTGTTGATAGCTGAAGATTGTGAAATTAATAGATAAAAGTGCTGACTGAAAAACACTAAAGCTGATAGCCAGCTACAAATATTGGCTAAACTTCAAATTAGCCTAAAAAACAGAAAAAAATCCCAAATTAGCCAAAACAGCTAGCATGTAGCTGAAATATTAGCTAAACTGTCAAAAGAGTCTAAACAGTTAGCCTAATGCCATTATAACTTTCAGCTTTACTACACTCTGAATCCATATAATATAAAGTGACGACTAATCGACTATTAAATTAGTTGTCGACTATTTTAATAGTCGATTAGTCGTCGATTAATCCTAAATTGTGGCAGCCCTAGCCCCAACTACACAAAAATGTCCTTCGGCGTCCGGCAAAAATTTTAAGTCAACGTAACGGGTACGAAGCCGGACCGGATGCAGCGCGAGCCCGGGGTCATGCTAGGGTTGTTGCAAAATTAAGATTTAACCTAAAAAAAATACTGTTAGAGGTGTCTCTTTTTTAGGAGATAACAAATCTACTATTTATTTACAGACAAAATTAAAATTTGTTGTCCAAAAAAACAAGAAATAGTAAATGTAAAGAATCAGGACAGAGGACTTCCATGTTAGATGATTGTCTCCTACCAGTAGATTATCTCCGGCGAGATAATCAATGCTCATCATTTCCCCTCTCAGTAGCTTTTATTGCAGATCAGTGCCTAACATTGGTTTGAGGGATTTATTATAGCTGCATTAAGAGCAGCTAACAAGAGGAAACAGTTTAGTAAAGCCAGAAGTATTGTTTATACTCAATGTATTTATTGCATTTGACAAACCCAAACCCGCAGCAGAAAGGCTCTGCGTGCCATAAGATCGACTAAGTGCTCTCCGGGATGCTTGCAAAGCAAAAAATAGGAAATAGCTGACTCGAAAGAAAGGACGGCTTCCAATCATTGTGTCAGAACTATAAGTGAGCTTCATCTGAGTGGGCACTTTTGGCGAAATGGACATCACCGCTCCTTTACCACTAATCCCGTGTCGGGTTTCTCTCTGTGGCTCTAATGCGCAACAATGAACGAGAGTTAGTGGAAATGGATCTGGGATCTGTGGTTTAGGAAGCTTGTCAAATCTCACGTTTGGAAACGGCGAGAGGACGCGGCGCTGCTCAACCCCGAGCAGGAAGTTAAAGCTCTGCGAGCAGCTGGCAGATCCTTTCCGCTCTGAGTCCCTGCTTTGGTGTGTTTTTGTGAGTGCATGATGGGTTTGAGGGCATTGACGCTGTCCTCCTGTGTAAAAAAAAAAAAAAAGGGCAAGATACTGAATTTTTTCAGGTTTTTTTCTGAGTTAACCCTTTAACTATCCAAAAAAAGAAAAAAATACCAAAAAATTGGTTACTTTTTTGCCTTGGTATGGAGCTCCTAAAGGGACATCAAAGTTAAAAAAAAAAAAAATTGAAGTAAAAAAAATGTTTTTTTTTTCTAAAAATACTTAGTTACTTAGTTATAAGTTATAAATTGAAATAGTAAAAAAAAAAAAAAAATTATTAAAATTTATTATCCAAAAAAAGAAAAAAATACCAAAAAATTGGTTACTTTTTTGCCTTGGTATGGAGCTCCTAAAGGGACATCAAAGTTTAAAAAAAAAAATGAAGTAAAAAAAATGACTTTTTTTCTAAAAATACTTAGTTACTTAGTTATAAGTTATAAATTGAAATAGTAAAAAAAAAAAAAAAAAAAAAAATTCTTATTAGTACCTTGTTAACACCAGAAAGTAACTGTTTTTTTTTTTTTCTAAAAAATGTGAAATTTAATAAAATTTTCTGGTTACTAATTGATGCACACCAGAGTTACTATCTTGTGTGCATCCATTACTAACCGCCATTATTTTAAAATTATTATTGCAATTTTTGTAAATTTTTCTTCAATTTCCTTGGAGAGTAATACACGCTATTAATATTTTAAAAACAGAATTTCTAAATTTGTTCGCACTATGTGTTTGAGCACGCAGTTAAAGGGTTAATGATTTGCTGTTGCACGCTGATTCAGCAAGTCCCCACCACGAATTCCACTTCTTCTCTGCGTTCGTTCCTTCCTTTATCTCCTGTATCTGCAGATTCATTCCTCTTCTCCTCTGCTCTCATCAAGTTCACACATGTGTTCACCATTCTTCACTTCCTTGAAGAATGGTGCGCTCCTACGTCTGACAGAATGATCACTCATTAACCGAGCTCATGCAACGTCTGTGCCGCGGAGAAGTTACGGAGATAACTCTTGCACACATCTCGAAGGACGTAACAGCTGCACACACTGTCAAACATTAGTGCATTTCAAAGAAGAGGAAGAAGGGTTGCTATATATATATATATAAATATGTCTGGGTATACATTTGCAGATGTATGTGTGACATTTAAAGGGAGGCAACATGTTCCACCGGCACTTTAGTACCAGTCATTGAAACCGCCCCGCTGTGGCTCTCAATCTCACTGCAGAATCACGAAAATCATAAATCAAACTGCTGTAAAGTGGAGCAACTCCCGACACGCCACGCTGATCATCACACGGCACGCTCAGCGGCGTGTTAAACACGTGAACTGTACAACACTCGACTTCAGGAACCAGCATGTTCACTTGATGCCGCTATCTTCAGCTTTTCACCGTTCTGTCAAATAGCGTAAAGAAAAACATCTTTTTTTTCTTCTACCGACACATAAAAGGCCATTACTGTTTGAAAATTGATTAATTTGATATTTCATCTTTACATCGTCTGACTTTGAATGTGTTCAGGCAAGTTCAGATGGTATTTCTGGGATGAGGGTAGCAGGAGGAGAACAATCAAGCTGTTTGTTGGTCTGTTTTAAATCTGGAATTTGTGCCATGTAATATATAGACCAGAACACGTGATCTGCATTTTAAAAGGGTCGTCTTTCATTCTTTCTCTGTAAGTAACAAAACTAGAAAGTGATTATTTTTTAGCATCAGGCAGCAGCAGATGATTCATCTGCAGATTTTTATATTTTTTGGCAACAACCAGTCCTGCACTGTTGGTTTCTTTAGCTTCACTTGCACATTATAACCATTTGGTCCATACAACGTGTTAAAGTCGAGGCCCAGGGGCCGGATCCGGCCCTCCAGATCACTTTTTATTATCATAATGGTTCGATGTTATCTTGCGCTCATTTCTAGCTTGTATAATTTTTACAAAATATATTTTTATGGGGAGTAAAATATTGAAAGTTATTGAAGGTTTAAGTTGATTTAGTCTGGAAAAATATTCCTTCCTTTTTATTATTAATAATTATGTTAAAAAGTTACAGTTTTAAAGTTTTTAAAATTGGCATTGTGCTAGCTTTTTGGACTATTTTGGAGTTTAGCTAATACTCCAGCTACATGCTAGCTTTTTGGCTAATTAATGCATTTAGGCTGTTTTGGAGTTAGACAAATATTTACATGCTAATTCTTTAGGCTAATTTAAACTTTTTTCCGTTTTCTTGGATGTTTTTAAATGTAGCAAATTTTTTCAGCTACTTGCTAGCTATTTTGGCTAACCTAATTTTTTTTTTGTTTCTTTTTTAGGTTAATTTATTTAGCATTTAGCTAATATTTTAGCTGGCTATCCACTTCAACGTTTTTAGCTGTTAGTTTCAGTGATTTCAGCTATCAGCTTCAACGTTTTCAGCCATCAGCTTCAGTTACTTTAGCTATCAATTTCAGCATGACAGACTTTGGACATGCCTGGTCTAAACCATTGATTGTATTGACCGGAGATGTCCAAACATTTAATCCAGCTTGCATTCTTTTGAACCCTTACAACTTTAAGCGCACACACCTTCAACTTGAAAACATTAAACATTTTGAACATTTGACATGACAATACCTGCTTTTATTAAGACGTTCGATTGGTCGGTTTATGCCTTCAGTTACTTGCAATAAAGAAAAATAAATTAGCAAATACGAAACAGGCAGAGTAAAAATGGTTATTCTGGCAAATGGAATGACTAGGTTTGTTTCTCAATAGGATTTCAGCTTCCTGTTTGGAACACCGGGGGGAGGGGTTACAGTCCAGTTCTCATATACAGTCAATGCTCTCTACATATTCATGAGCATGTCATCACATCACTTTTTTATTACAAGTCACAAGCGGAAGCCCACTAGCGCTTTGTCCGGTGATGTCTACGTGAGGATTCATTGCCTCATCGCCTCTTCTCTTCATCAAGTGTGTTTGCACACGCGTGTCTCTGCCGCCGTTTCCTTTGCTCGCTTTAATTGAGTAAACAAACCGCAGCAGATGTATTCTCTAACTTGAGAATCCACTCAGCTCTCTAACAAATCATTAAATTCTCCGTGGTCTACTTCAGCTTCGGGAAAAGAGGCAGCGTCCAGTTTTTATCCCGTCAGCAAAATGCGAGCTGCATAATGACCTTAAAACTCGACAGCCCACTTCAGCTTTTGTGAAGTAGAACAGCAATATTTATGTCAACTTAACTCTGCAAAGCTCATCCGCACTCTTTAAGGTGCTGGTGCATGCAAGCAAAAGCACCCCTGACTATAAAAACTTTGACAGAAACAAAGAGACAAATGCTAACATGAGTCCAAAAAGGACCCATGGCGGCCCCTGCACCTGAGCAGAGCGGTCTGGCTTTGCATCTAAACTCAAATTCCAAGAATAATGTGGCAGAGACATTGTCCAGAACACAAACACATCTGAGCTGCCGGTGTATTGGCTGAGTGGAAATGAGACGACCTGTCAGATTACAGTCTGAGTTGAGCTGCTGTGCATTTTTGTGAGAGAACTCCATTCTGCTCAGTAACATTCATTTATATTTTAGAATACAATTATTTTTTTGAGTAAAATGTGTTCAAAGAAAGATTAAATTGACGTCCACTGTAGGATGTCTGGACTCTATTTAGAAAGTAGAGTTCTCTCATGAGTTTTAGGTCAGAAACTTGCTGCAGGTCAGTTCAAAATCCAACTTTTTGCTTATTTTTATGTCATTGAATGTGTTTGCCGTGAGGCTTTTTCCCCTTTGTAGTTAGTTGAGTCATTTTTCCTTAGTTATTCCGTTTCATGCACTCAGTGATAATGTTGTATTATTTTATATCGGTGTAACGATTCATTTTGTATCTAAATTTGTGGTTAACAATATGATTGGTTCATTTTGTACAATCCAATTCACTGACTTAAACTCAAGGACATCTTTAGTCAAAATAATTCAACCAGTGGGATTTAGAGATGAAATGAGCAGTGGAGAAGTTTTCCATATTCCTTGTATTTCTTGCAAGATAATCAATTACAAGTAAAATATGTGTACAATTCACATTTTAGTTTAATAAAGTTCATTCCATTGTTGTTTTGTTGTTAAATAAAACATTTTAGGGACTTTAATTTTTGCTGTTATCATCTTGTCTGCATTTATGATCGTTTTTACATTATTTTCCAAGATTGATGATCGATTTATTGCATTTAGGAGCATTTTTTAATGGTTTTGGTCGATCTAGTTTGATATGATTCGATTCTTCCTCAGACAGATTGATCTTGTTGCAACAGAAATCAATTTATCGATTAATCGTTACACCCCAATTATTTTGCGAATCTCCTTTTTTGTTTCTTTTACCCATTTTAGAGAGAAATTTGATTTTCATCCGAGCTAAAGTGTTTACATGATTTTCAATATGTTGCATTTTTCTGTGTGTCATGGGTCCCTGGGTAAAGCCTCAAATGTCCAGGAATGGGTGGACCACTGACCAAGACTACAGTATCTTTTTTTAAATTTTTTTTATTTTTAAATTTTTTTAGAATATTTTTGTCCTCAAATTCCTTCTTTCTTCAGTAAATTTCTAGCACGGTTTTGTTTTTCCCGTGCCTCCATTTTGTTACATATACCACAGTTGAAGATGAAAGAAAAATACTTTAATTTTTCATATATTGTCATATTTTGATCTATTTTTTATTACAAATACTTTATTTGGTATACTATATCAGGTAAACATTACCCGGCAAAAGTAATGGTGTTACTTTTTATAGCAGAAGTGTTGTAAGTTTAAAAATATTTTAAATTTTTGCCTAAACATGCTTATTTTTGGAATATTTTCTAAAGAGTCCACTATTTTTTCCAATTATTATTTTTTTAATATTATAGCAGTGGTGTCACACTCAATCGCTCAAGGGGCCAATATCCAAGGTCATGGGCCAAACAGGATAAACATTCATTTAAAACTTTAAAACCATAACTTTTTAACATAATTATAAACTATATATATATATCATTACCTGGGATAATGCTAGTGTGAATTCTGTAAGCAGAATTTGGCTGCTAAAGATGATAACTGAAATCAGTGATGCTAATCGCTAAAAACGCTGAAGGTCATAGCCAGCTAAAATATTAGCTAAATGTCAAATTAGCCTTAAAACGCTAAAAATGAATAAATAAATAAAATAGGTTAGCCAAAACAGCTAGCATGTAGCTGATATTATATCTAAACTTAAAAAATAGCCTAGAAAACTGAAAAGTGCCTAAATTATCCAAAACAACTAGCGTGGAAATATTAGCCTAACACCAAAACAGCCTCAAAAACTTTTAAAATTCAATTCAATTTTATTTATATACCCCAAAATCACAAATGATTTTTTCCTCATTGGGCTTCATGCAGGTCATTTTACAGATGCAGAAATTAGTCATAAAATATGTAAATTTAGAATAAAAAAAAGCCTAAATTAGCCAACACAGCTAGCACGTAGCTGAAATATTAGCTAAACTCCAAAAGAGCCTCAAAAACTAAAAAAAAAAGTCTATATTAGCCAAAAAAGCTAGCTGAAATATAAGCTAAACTACAAAATGGAAATTTTTAAAACCGTAACTTAACATAATTATTTATAATAAAAAGGCAAGAAGATTATTCTAGAATAAATCAACTTCTTAAACAAATTTCAATATTTTACTCTCCATAAAATATATGTTGTCAAAATTATGCAAGTTAGAAATAAGCGCAAGATAACATTGCTAACAATAAAATAAAATCATCTGGAGGGCCGGATATGGCCCCCGGGCCTTGACTTTGACACGTGTCTTATAGATTGTGCAGCCACTAGGACATTTATGTGAAAATATGTTTTCAAAATCTCAGAAATATGATGTAAATAGTTGTGATTTCACATTCAGATCTCCTCGGTGTGTGAGCAGCAGCAGCAGAGCCTCGTGGACAGGATAATGACGGAAACGCACGTGCGATCCTTCCAACCCTCCTTGAACCTGCCTCCATTTTGAATGACTCACATTATTCAAAGGAGAACTTATTGTGGGGTGCGCGCGCGTTAGAGCGCGCGGCAGCTGCGCTCCATCTTTCTCTGTCCAAACTGTCAAGTTGAAAACTCTGTTTCCCGTCATGCCTCAAACTTACAGAAAGACGTCTCATCTATTTGATCTCACGCAGATCACATTAAAGACTACACAGAAGGCCTCACGTCACCCACCTTGAACAGACATTCTGTCAGTCCCCACCTGACCATCGTCCACAAAAAGGCGCAAAAGACAAAGAGGGCAATCTCGGTCCAGGTGATGTGCGCGTTTTCCAGCAGAGTCTGCTTGGAGAACTGCAGCCCGCAGTCGGCACAGTCTCTCCACGCGCCCAGCATGGCGGTAAAGCCTCTGGTGATGAGTTCCAAATATCCCGGCATGGGCTCCACCGGCGCGGCGCCCCCGGCGTCTCCCTCCATCGCGGTCCACAAGCGGTTTTCACTCCAGCAGAGGAACGGACTGACGTCTGGAAACCTCCTTAACCAGATTACTCTTTTCAGTAGCCTAATTCTTTGTTTCCTAATTAAGACATGGGCCTCTATAAAAGCGCAGGAAGGTTCCAGAAATCCACCAGAGGCCAAATATCGGATAAATGGGTTGGAGGAGAGTCCAGCTGCACATCCCCGCTATGCGCACGCTCCTCTGCGGCAACAGCGCGTCCCGGTTAGCCGCCTAGCTGATCGCAAGCAGCAGCAGTGAGTGGACCGGCTCCCTGCCGGCCGCTTATTTGAATGGAGAGTTTCTAGGAGCTGAAGGGAAATACATGGGAGCCTCCGGCGTGAGCTGTGACGCGCCCGTCCGTCAGTCCAGCATCCAGTCCGGCTGGATGCCGCTACGACCTCATGCCAGCCCGTTATACGCCTTATATAACCTCAGCCCCGCAAGTCTCACGCAGTTTTTTTTTTTTTTAATTATTTCACGCGTAAACGCCCGTATTCCAGAAAGCGGCGGGTTTGCTTTCTCGTGCGTCCTGACGCTCCGCTCCCTGCGGGAATCAACTAGTGCGCTGAAACAGGAACAGCGCAGTTTATGAGCGGCTGGGGGGGGGACGTGACGTTTTCAGTCCCGCTATCTTCTTTATGAACCCTCAGCTGCTTGAAGCGCCAGAAATGAGAGAGATGTCTTAAAGGGACAGTACCAACAATCAGAAAGTGAGAGGACTTTTTTTTACTTTTATTATCAGGAATGTTTACATTACACAGATGCTGAAATATGTACGAAAAATGTTTATTTTCTGGAATAATTTTGTTGCTTTAAATAATGTTTCATGTGTTTCCACGGTGATGGCTGCAGATGCTTCAGGCCGTGGCGGTCGGGGCGTACTGCAGGGCCAGTCTGTCGAACTCGTTCTCCTGCAGGACAAAGACACGGACCCGAGGAGAGAGTTAAACTCCAGGGAGAAGACATGGCAGCAGCTGTGCATGTCACAGTTTGGTAACCCAGTTTTTACGTGTTTATGTACATCTCCACTCTTGTGTAAATACAGCTGTTTGCGATTAAAGCCGAAGACCCGGAGTTCGCCTCGGCTTTGATCCAAGGACATTTGTTGCCAAACATCGAATGTATATCATTAAAAGTTTAGAACTGAAAGGACGTGTCATTATGGCGGTGGAGTTTTACGGAGCTGAGTCATTCTAGATGACAGACAGGGGGGGTGGGGAGGTTAAAATGACTAACAAGCTATAGTTACCTTGGCTAAATAGTCTTTCAGGAACGGGTGGGCTTTGTGTGCATCTTTCAGCTGCGAGAGATACCGATTTGTAACCTGAGGACACAAAAAACAGAAAAATAATACACAATATATAATTATTATTTAATGTGAATACGTTTTCAATAGACATTTTAGTAAAAATTGAGGATAAATATACACTTATAAAAAAAATAAGTTAACCACGACTCGTTTTACTTATACTATATGGTGCTCTTGCTATTTTTTTTAGTGCTGTCCGAATCTACAATTCCAAAATCCAGTTAGCTAAAATTTCCCAGAAGTCTCACTTCATGATAAGTCGAAGAAATCCTTATTTTTTCCAAAGGTAAGATAATTTTTTTTCTCATTTGGTAGATTTGATGCTAAATAATTTCCCTTATTTTAAGAGTTTTGGCACTTAATTATCTCAATAAGATATTAAGGCTTTTTACTAAAATTATATTAACTTATTTGAGTAAAAAAACACACTTTGAACTATAATATCAGTCACAACAGTAACATGATCTTCATTCAAGCCTGTGACAATTGTAAAGAGATCAATGCAGGAGTTTTATTCAAGAAATTCAAATAAATTATCACGCACCATGAAAAAAAGAAGTGCTAACGGTTCACTATTCTTTTCGAAAAATAAAAAAGTACTATTGTTTTTAGTATATTTGGCTGATTTCCAGAGACAGATCCTAGTGGTTAGCATGTCAAGATAACCTTACTAGCAAAATTTTAATTAAAGAATCATTTTGAGAAAACTAATCTTAGAATTTATATTTAGTCACAATGAGCTTAATATGAGTAAAAATATACTAAATTTAAGATATTTGTGATTCCTATGAGACTGGATATTTTTAGTTGTTTTGAAAAGTCTTGACGAGCCACATTTTCTTGTTCTGTTGACAGATAATTTTTTTATTTTAAGCAATATTTACTTGTTTTTGTACTTTATTTTGTTTTTTAAAGCAGACTTTTTGCAGTGACTGCATTTGAGCAATTTATGCAAATGTAATTAAAAGTAATTTTTTTGACAAACCATCAACATTTTTATTTTCAGAAAACAGTGGAGTCATTAATAGATTTTCTTGATACAGGAGCTTGTGTCTGTATGACAGCCGCTTTCATTGTGTTTCTGTGTCTCTGTGGCTGAGCTTGAAGGCTCCATGTCTGGTATTAACCCGAGTGGGAAAGATAAAATTAGGAGACCTTTTTCCTTTTTCTTAAATGTCTCAATGAGGACCGATCAGGCAGCCTCCGAACCACGCGGCGTCGCTCTCTCTGCCGGCATATCGAGCGAGTGAGCTCCACCGCGGGAGTGAAAGCCGCTGATTTGTCCAGACTTTATCCCGCCTTCGCCTAAAAGTAGCTGGATGAGCTTTGAGAACCTGCGGCTCAAAAAGATGAAAGTTCTGGACAAAAACACTTGCTTTGGATTAATATTCTACACGCTGATCGAGTCACTGAAAAAGCCACATGCCCAAAGCCGAGTTCCTGATTGGCTGATGCGACCTGTCAAACTTCAGGTATTTACATGTTGGCTGTGCCGCCCAAATTACGCCTTGCTGCTCAAATCAAGCTGCTGACAGACCTTTGCGGCGCGTTCGTCGCTCAAATCACACCGCGGGGCTTCAATTCGCCTCAGAGCGCACCTGTACCATTGATTAGCATGGAGCTAGCCGCCTCTGCCGCGCCAATCTCGTTTGATCTGAATGCACCTTTAGACTACCGTCATATATCCCCCAATGGGACCACGTGACAAACCTAAATGCCAGTTTTACTGAAAATTTGGCCGCTGGTTGTGATGCAGCATTTGTAATCGGGTGGTGGCAGTCGTATTTTCAAATTAAAGTTCCAATTCAACCGCAAACCAACAATATTTCTCCAAAAATTGACATGGGTCACATGTCAAGGTCCTGTGGTGGCAGTGACAGGCAGTGAGGACGCCATTTTGAAAACAGCCTGGGGGCAGATCCGATTGGTCGATGCGTATTTGTCTCTGGACGGTGGCAGTCCATATCAAGTACCACCAACCACCTGGTAGGCCAGGGGTACCAGGTGGTCGGACCCCCGACAGCCGCCGTCTACGTTCATGACCACGGCAACAATTAAAAAAATTAAAAATAAATTGCGCCGCAGAGACATTAAATCTTGATCATGTGATGCGGCAGCTGCATTTATGACCATAGCATTAATCTAAAATAGAGAGGTTTGTTTGAAGATATCAGTGACTTATACTGTGTAAGATTTCATCTGTTTAAAAACATATAAAGTTATCAAGAAATGGGTTTTAAAATAAAATTTAAAAAAAAATTCTAAAATTAAATAACAGACTATATAAGTTAAAAAATAACCAGAACAATTTGACATATTTTTGTTTAAAAATTCCCTTTAAAAAAAATCTTATTACAAAAATGAAACAATAATCAGATTTAATAAATAAATATACATATGAAATTAACTACATATATGACCTTTGACCCTGTGTCCAAAGAAAAGTCATATTTTGAGTAGACTTTTGTGAAACGCCATTATCAATAGTTATCAGTGTTTTCAACACTTTAATGATGTTTTGTGTAATTGTTCAACATTCGGTTCGGCAGTTATCAAGTCCATGGGACACAAGTTGAGATAAATCCGTCTTTATCTCCTGTACTCTGAGTCTCCACTTGTATAACTTGGAACACTAAACCAACACACGTCTGCGCGATCATTTTTAAATCAAAGTTTGAGACTGGAATGGTTTAAAAATGCATAAATATAAAGATTTATAGGAAGTTACTGAACTGGGCTGCATGGCGTCTTCTGTTGCGTAAAGAAAAAAACCTGGTAAACTAATGACAGTTCAAACTCTTGAACAACGTTGGGTTCAAAGTCTCACCTCGGGAGCTTTGCCTAAGTGCTGCGTCAGCACGATGAGGTTGATCAGCGTCTCAGGATGGCTGCTGTCCTGATAAGAGGAACATTATACACAGAAACGAAACAAAGAGGGAAAAGTTTATTTTATTTAACTGGATATTAAAAAAAAGTTAAACAGCTAGAAGTTTCTGTCTAATTTCACATCCTTTATTTAAATATACAAAGAAAACTAATTAACAGTAATTAAATAAGTGACTATCTCTGCTGATATAATTAGCCTTAAATTTACTGAACAGTCAAATAATGACAAAGCATTAATAATAAAACTATGTTTGGTAAAACATATTTAAACAGATAACAGTTGTAAAAATGAATGGGCAGAACTGAATAAAGCTGTAAAGCCAGAACATGAAGTAATTAGGGTTATTTGTCAAACATTAATATGAAAATAAAGTTGAGCTAAAATTAGGAAAATAGTGATTTAACAGGAGTGATATGATCCCACAATTAACTCCTTTAATCATGTTTTTAACAATAAACAAAACACAGGAACGTTAGAAGATCAGGTGCTGCCCCCTGCTGTTCAAGCAACAGAATCACAGTCTAATAATCTTGACTGATCATGATTGTTTCTTCAGTTGGGTCTTATTATTTGGGTTAAGTGTGCATCTTAAAACCATAAATAAAATATAGGTACTGCATATAAAAAAGAAAAAAAACCAAAAGATTTAAGATTTTAAATTTCAGGTCAAAATAAATGACCTTCAAGGAAATGTTTAGTATTTAAAAAATCTAACATAAAGTACATTTTTGGATGTACTCGCACAAACTAGGATGTCTAATCAATGTCCTGCACACAAAAGTCAAAATCTTTTATTTCATGATTTTATAATTTACCATTATGAAAACATTAACATTTCATGAGTCGATGGAAATAATAATGAAACATCCTAAACCGGCAGCACTCTCCTATCACTGAAAAATATCAGTATCAACTATGAAGTGAAGTAGTCAGATCTAACCTTATCCAGAGCCTCCTGCAGGACTCCCTCCGCCTCCTCCCACTTGTTCTGAGCCATGTAACAGGCTGCCTGTCCGTTCAGGAGCAGCAGCGTTGACGAGTATTTGTCAGACATCTCTTGGAAAATGTAGTAAGCATCCTGCAGCTTCTCTCCACCCTGAAACAACCGCCATTAAAAACATGTAAAGCTTTGTGGGTCTATTTTCTGGAAAGAGATGAAGCACAACAAAATGGGTTTGTTCACTTTATGGTGTTTCAAGTTTCCATTTAGCTTCAGAAAACAAGTGAAAATAAAAGAAGGATACAGAATTTGCTAAGTTAAATATTTTTTCATACAAATCTTTGTTTAAAAAAAAGAAACTCCAGGGATTTATTATTATTATTTTGTTTGTAATATAAATAAAATGAAACATCTAAAAATTCAATTATTATTATTTTTTTAATAAATGTATTTTTATTTGCAAAAAACAGAAATATATATATTCAAATTGGAAATATTAATGAGTAATTTCTGTGAAATAATGCTTTTTTTTCAAATCCATAGTGATGATCCATCCAAACACCAATGATGACTGCTGCGAGTGCTGGGTCAGGCTGGTCGCCATGGTTACAGGAAAAATCTTAAATTAAGTAAATATGTTTTTGTTTTTACTTCTTGTAATCTTTTTTTTCTGGCAAAAAAAAAAAAAAACAGCGAAAATAACATTTTGTTTCCTGCTTTTAATTAAAAAGGGAAATAAATTGATTATTTTTATTTTTACTCAAGGAAACTTGAATTACCAAAAAGCGTATGGAGCTAAATCAACAGGCCTTTTTAAAATAATACTGACGCAGAATGTTCAATTTAAAACGTTTGTTCATTTCTCATGTAGTTTACTCCTTTTCTTCTAACGCCTTCAGATATTTATATTTTCTTTTAACTTCTTTGAAGAAATACAGAGAGTTGGACACAAATATTCATCTAAAAATGAACTAAAGCCACTTTTACAAAACTTCCACATAAAATTAAGATGTACAATTGATTGTAGACAAATTAAAATTATTTTAAAAATCACAAATATTTCCTTGTGAATTTGTTTATTTCTTATTGAGAAAACTCTTGATATTGAATATTTAATTAAAAATTAATATTTTTAATAAAGTTTTGGTGCTGTGTCCCACTCCTGACACCAGGTCGTGCCGTTCAACAGCTTCAGAGACTATAAAAAGACAGTTCTCGGAAACTTTTAGCTAATTCCTACAGTTCTGTTTTTGCGTTTTCCAGGGAACTAAAATAAAAGCAGCACAAGTTATTCAACCATATCGGACCACCCAAGTACGCAGCTGCTACACAGAGACACTGATGTATTTTTGTCTCATTCACAGAAAAAAAAAAGTATTTATCAGATGCATTTAAACAAGTAGGAGCACATTTTCCTCACCACAGCAATGTTAACCCAAGCTGTGGCTAGCTGGGTTAGAGTAGCATCCTCGTCCTGCTCCTGCATCTTCTTCAGCTCTTTTCTGTCAAAACATGTCAATGATATTAGTCTGGAAGGTCTGTGCAACAAACAATTAGGTACTTCACAGTCAGAAGCTCGGCAGTTCAATCCCATATTGGTTTTTATTTATTTATTTATTTTTTATCCCAAAACAGTTCAATGCAGGTATAGAAAGCATAATTTTACAATGACAAGTACAATAAATGACAAACTGGTGAAATAGTGTGTGTTTGCTTTGTTTTTCAAATTTTTAAATCTTCAACAATTACTCCCTTTTATGTCTTTTGATATTGGAGGCTGTCAGCATTAAAACAAACCTATCGTGCAGTCCTGGATTCCGCCACTAGATGGCGCAGCGGCATGAACTAGGTACTTCACTATGGGTTTCTTCTTTGGATTTATGTAACAGAAAGCTCCATTTGGCTCCGCCTCCCTCCCTTTATAGCAGCTGCGCTGCTGCTTTATTACAGCCGTCAGATTGACGGTAATTCTCCGCCTTATTAATATAGAAGATCAGTTTTGACCAAAAACTATAAATAAATGCCATATTATCTCTTTACTTTAATAAAATCTCAATAACAGGATGTAAAAAGAAGAAATTAAGTTTATTTTAGACCGAGTTTTATTGCACTAATCTCACAGCTACACAGCAGGACGCCTGAGGGCGCTTAGAACATATTAACAAATTACCGTATTTTCTGGACTATAAGGCGCACTTGTATATAAACCGCACCACCTCAATTTAAAGAAAAAAAAAAAGAAATACAAGCCGCACTGGGCTATAAGCCGCAGATATCCATGTTGAAAAATAAGATAATTACTATAAAAATTTTGTACTTTAAATGTACATGTATGTACTTGCCGTCTCCAGCGTCTCTCCATAGATTCATTGATGCTAAGCTTGTGTGCAGCAGTGCGGTTTCCTTCCTAGATAGCAAGCTCCTTATCTTTTAACCTAAAATGTCCACCACACAAACTTCTTTGTGTGATTTCCACAATGAAGAAGGATTTTAAAAATAATTACCAGTTAGTAATTTGTCACGAGTGTTCTATCTGCTAAAGAAAAAGTAGCGTTGGCTTTTCTGATTTGCACTGATTTTTTTTGTCTATCTTGTTTTTGATTCAAATTCCGGTTAGAGCTCCCCTAACAGTAGAAGAAAAATCCACAGAATAGCCGCACCTTTGTATAAGCCGCATGATTCAAAACCTAGGAAAAAAGTAGCGGTTTATAGTCCAGAAAATACGGGAATTATGTTTTATTAATCGCGCGCGTTAACGCGTCAACACAGTTCTGCATAAAATATTATTTTACCTTGCCAAGTCTACTCGATCCAAACCCAGAAGCACCTGAATGCTCATTGCCATACTGCAAAAAACAAACAGAAGATCATTTAGATTAGTTTAAGGCAAATCATAACAATATATAAAAAAACAAACAGCAGGTTGGGTTGTGGCTAAAAGTCTGTCATCAGGTTGTATGACACTAAATAAAAATCTGTTAGCCTTTTTTGGAATGTTTTTTCAAGTGAAATTTGGAGAAATTAACTATAATATCAGTAAAATTCTACTGATAATGTGAATTTTTACCACTCCAGACTTTCTCCTTGGTGCAGAGTTCTGAGAGCAGCATCTGTGTTCTGCTCATGGTAATAAATGGAAGCGGCCATCAGAAGGAAGGTGGTGTTGGCAGCATCCACACTCTTTGCCATCTTTTTGTCCAAATCAGCAACAATAGCATCCCTGAAAAAAAAAAAAAAAAGAAACTAGATCTGTAATGACTGATACTGGACACAATATAAGCATTAATGTAGACGGACACTGAGATCAAGAGAGAAGCAGAATGCCTGAATGAGATAACGCTAATAATGAAATAACTGTTGAAAACAGAGCTGTAGGTTCAAACTAAAAATCATTACAAATAAAAGTTGTAGGAGGTGATAATATTATCTCTTAATTTTAAAATAAGCTGGCACATTTATCAGAGTAAATTATGTTTCTTAATTGTTCAAAGGACATAAACTTGACATTGAAATCACTCATTAAAAGAATAAACTGTCTAAAATGACTCACTGACAAAAAACATTATCCATTAAACGATTACTGAAATAACTAGATAACTGTTCTGCAAGACATTATTAAACCATTTAGTGCTCTTGATTTTAAAAAGTATTTTAATGTAATAAAATTACTTTTAAAATAACAATTGATTTCTATTCCTGCAATCCAACGTGATTGATTTGTCTGAGGCAAGTTGTGATTTGAATTGAATCGACCTAAACAATAAAAAATAGTTTAAAAATTTGATAAAAATCAATGATAAAAAAAATTCTATGGTCAATTTATTTTGATATCATACAAAAATCAAGTGCCATCACAGCGGACAAAACGCATGTGATTGCTTTTTTTAAAGTGGAAAAACAATGTAATGAAACTAAACTGTGACTGGATCTGACATAATTATTTGTTTGTTTGTACAGATATTTAATATACACTTTATTATCTTATAAGAAATCTGGAAAACTTCACCTGCACTGTTCTGTACCGGGTATTTATCCCTGAATCACACTGGTTGAAGTTTTGGATAAAGATGTCCCGGATTGAGTTTAGGTCAATGAATATATACATATAGTATCATCAACGACAAAATTATAACATGGATCAAATCATTAAAATGACTTATTGTGATGGTGTAATTTTAAAACCAAGTATTCTAGACATTAAGATAATCTTTTATAACAGAACAGACTATGAAGATCTTCAGTGGGTGGTATGGGAAAATTTTAAAAGCTATTTTTTACCTTTTGTTTTCACTGGACAAATACTCGGCAAACATCTTCACGGCCTGAAGCTCTGGTGGAGAGTTGCCTCTGATGTCATCCAGGACAACAGCATACTTCCTCTGCATGAACACAAAAAGCTGACTTTGTCACATGTGAATGACGAAAATAGGTGCTCAAGAGAAAATAAACAAAAATAGTGAAAAATCTTTATGAACCACATAAGGCTTTTACATAACTTCAACACTTACCTGAGCAATGTAAGCCCTGTACAAAAACGTGTCTCTTTCAACTTCCTTCTCGGGTGATGATGGCTACAAACAAAATAATAAATAAATATATAAGATCGATATAAACGGTTCAGTTCAGCAAAAACTAAATCAATTTGACATAAACTAGCTTGTTTAGCACGGTTGCTAACATACAACTGTTAGCATTAGGTACCGGATAAATCCAAATAAGGGGGAAATAAATGATTATTTTAAAAGTTCAAACCACTCAAAAAGCCGCCGTACCTTTACTTTCTGAGCCTCGTTGATACATTGTTGAAAACTGCCGATGTAATACGCATTTTTCACATCAAACAGTTCATCAACATCGCTCTGTTGAGACGCCATGTTTCTCTGCTAACTTCCGGACACGTAGAAAAAAATACGTCACTGCATTACGTTGGGTGGAGCATTGTGGGAAATTGAGTTAAAATTGTAGAGCAGAAAGAAAACATGTCAGGTCTGGTTTAAAACGTTAATGTTTGGTAAAATTTAGTTTTTTGTTGTTGTTTTTTTTAAAAATCACAATATTAGGAATTATGAATTTGGGAAAGTATTCAGGGTAATCAGTTAAATATTTATAAATTAGGCTAAAGGTGAACGCAGTGTTTAAAAGTTTAACCTGGATATAACTACAAGTCTGAATAATAATAAACTGTATCCAGATCCTTTCTTCTTCTTCTTTTTTAATCCAGGCTAAAAACTTTTTTTAAGTGCAACACTTAACCCTAGCAACTTTTATTGACTTTTTTGTTTATTCTGAACATTTTATTGTTTCCAAAACACAATAAGTAATAAAAGTTTCATGAAATTTTGTTAAATAATTTAAAAAATATATCAATAATGACAGGAAATTGACATTGACTGACACAGTTAAAAGATTAAAAAAGAATGTCTTATGTGCAGTCAAGCATAAAACATGCTGATTTGAAGACATGTAAACTTTTCTTTTCTCTCATTCATACGGGATTTTTATTTTTTTTTCAAAATAAAGCCACTAGAGGGTGCTCCAGATTAATTTTAAGCCCATGTGTGTCCCTCATTTTCCTTTGTCTCCTATTGAAGAAAAGTATCCTCCCAGTAAAAAAAAAAAAAAAAGTAAATGTTTTTATTTTTTCTTAAAAAGGGGTAGTCTAAAATGTTTGCCCCCCTTTTAGCAAGTAGGTGGCTTTTTAAGTGTACTACTTGTAAGAATACTAGCTTACTTTTTATATACAATATCTAAATATTGAAAACCTAAAATAATTAGTGATTAAAATGCGCCATTTACTGTTTAAAATGTTCTAATTCAGTCTGAAGAAGTATTCAGTTAGTATATTTCCTACACTACATGTAGACTTTCTATATTTCTACTCAAATATACTTAAATAAATACATTTCCAGTGTTTTAGTTTTTTTCTTCAAAAAAAAGCAAAAAGCAAATTCAGCAAAGTAATAAAGATTTAAAGGAAAAACTAGCATGACTATTTGATCAAACGACCCCCTCTCTGGTTGATGCTTGAGACAGTTTCTAAAAATAATCTACGACAACAACTAAAACTTGTAATTCTAGCTAATTATAATGATTGGAAAGTCTAGAAAAATGATTCCCTAACTGGAATGCACATCCACTGAATAAACTATTAATATAAGAATTCAAGACGGAAATGACCTTCGGAATTTCCGCGGCCTCATTAAGCTGATGAGGGATAACCTCCCTGCCCTGAAAACATCCGCTCTTGAAGTTTTCCTTGGTCATTTCTTAAATGTTATTTGAAAATATACTGAAAAAAGCTGAAATGCATTAAAGTGCCAGGTCAGAATGTACAATTTAGTGGCCAAAATCAAGTGTTACTACCACGATAGGGAATCTGCTTCCCACAGTTCCTGTTCATTGTTTCCTTTCCTCCATTTCCTTTGGGAAAATGCAAGCACTGGGATAATTACTGGAAACCCTAATGGGGGGTGGTGAATGTTCTGGATGTCAAGAATTATATCTTCACAAAATTCAATCTTTTTCTGCAAAGTAGAAGCTGAAACACTACAAGCAAAATTATTTGATTTTCTCATTGCAACCAAAAGCCAAAGAGATTCACTTAAGGGTTATTTATGGTATAGATACCTCAGCTGACTTCCTCTGTAAACAATTTGGAAACAACAGAGCACATTTTCATCAGGTCTATCTGCCACGTTAATCCACCATGTTACCTGCAGCTAGGTACTCTTGGCTAGATTGGGGAATACAGACCATAATCCATTGCATTTTATTTTTTTTTTTTTGAAAAAAAAAAATTAAATATTAAATGTGTTCTTTAAATAAAACAAAACGTTTTTCTCACAAGAACAGTGGATTCATAAATAGTCATCAGAAAATGCTCATATTGGATGGGTTTTCATTTTGTAAAACCGGTGACGTCATAGTCTGCGTTGAAAAAAAAGTAGGGAACATGATGTCCGAATTGCTTTTAAACTTCAGGATACTCGATAGTCCTGCACTATGTTGCTTTTTTTTTTAGTAGGAAGTAGGGAGTGAATTAGGACATAGCCACTCCCCCACTAGCTTATAGCTCCTAACAAACCCAAGCTAATATTAGTGAGAAAAAAAAAAAAAGTTTTTGAACATATTTGAGCTATCCAGCCAGGAAAACCAAAACGTTAATGGATCTATTTGTCTGCAAGTAAATGCATTAAAATTGTAGCAGAGCAAGGAGACTTTGGTCCGCCCATAGTTTGCGTCACAATTCCGAGCTTTTTGATTTGATTTGATTTATTTACACATAAAAAGACAAAAATAAAAAATAAATAAATACAAGCAAAATTAAAAGAAAAAAATACAAAAGTAAAATCAAGTGATGGTGTGTTACAGAAACAAAATTAAATAAAATACAGCAAGTAAACAAAGAGAACTAAATCGAACAATGTAATGCAGAAAACCAAAAACTCTGATATAACAATTCCAGATCAAACTGCTTTTATGAAAACTAAGTTGGCAAAAATTTATTAAATTAAACAAAATCCAATCCCATGTGTATACCTTGAGATCATAATCTTTTTGAGGTTATTTTTATTAAATCTTGTTATCAAGAACTCAGGTTCATTTAATGGTTTGCTGCCGCTGTAACGAAAAGGAAATTTAACTTGTGATTTATTGAAAGAAGGAAGGTGGAATGTCTGCCCTTCTCTGGTACCATAAGAGTGGAGTTGACTTTTTAGATTGCTGGTTTTCGTCTGCTCCTGATTCATCAGTTTTACACTCAGAATCACAGTTTTGATCTTAAAATCTTTTATTTATGTCCTCCATCATGAGAAAAATCTCCAAAAACTTGCTAAAAACACCAAAAAAGTATTCTTTATTAGAGCGTTTAATGTATTTTTTTCTTTTTTATGAATGAAAAGTATAAACTGTTGTGAAATTATCAATTTCAGTTCAACTCCCCCTCTTTATTTTTGTCTTTTTTTTTTTATTATTTATTTTTTAGTCTCTCCTTTTTGCCACTGTTTTATTACTCTTACACATGTCGTACTACATTTATTATTCCGATATTTTAAAACGTATAATTTATTAATATAAAAAAAGTTTTTTTTTTTCTTTTCCTCCGGGGTTGATTGGACTGGTCCGCCACCCCCCTTTTGGCTCGTTCATTGGTTTCGGCCCACATCAATGACGAATTCCAGGTCTTTCCCCCCAAGTTTAGAAAAACTTTTTTTTCTACTTGAAGGAGGAGGAGGAGGAGGACAGGGAGGGAAGAGGAGGAGGAATCCGGTTACAGCAGCAACAGCAAACTTGTAACCCATCTTCGAGAGAAGAAACTCGTTTTAATAATTTACGCTTTAGCGACAGAGTCCGCGTTACGGAGCGACGGGAGAGGACTAGTTAAAGCCAGGCGCGTTCGGCGGGAACGTGCTGTGAAGTGGCTTCAGGGTTTGATGTTGTGGTGATGAGCGGCCCTGCTCTACGCTGACCTTTCCCGAGTCCCACCGAAAGCGGAGGAAGGTGAGTTTCCACCGCCGCCAGCCTGTTGAACTTAACGGTCCGCGGCGTTTTGATGAAACATCTCTTCAAGCCGCAGTTCAGCCCGGCCCCCGCCGCCGCGGAGTGACACCGCATCACAAAAGTTCAAATCAGAAGTTGAGCTTGTTTTCACGGGAAAGGTGTCCCCAATGAGACGTTCGTCTCACTCCACTTGTCCTTAATTTGACAGGCGCCATGTTTTATGTTTAACCGAGCGGAAGTCGATCCGTTTATTCATAATATGTGCTGCCAAACAACTTTATTTTGAAATCCAGCAACAAAAATTTCAAAAAGTTTTGTTAAAGTTGATGGAAAATCTAAAAGAAATCGAACTTTTTACAACAAACTGTGTCTCACAACAAACAGATCAATATCCAGTAGGAATCAATCACTCAAAATTGTTTATATTCTTGCTCTTTTTCCACACTGAAACAGTTTTGTAGTCGAGTTGTATTTGGTGATAAACATAAAACTAATGTTTTTTTTTTTTTTTTTTTTTGTCAAATTCCATCAAATAGGTCTGAAATCTCAGCTTATGTTTTTATTTTGATCACAGTGTTTATATGAACACTTAAAGACATAAACTTCAGAAAAGGGTTTCGTCTAGTTGATTAAAGATTATTTACTTATTTAACAGTTTTAGTTTAGATTTTTAGTGATTTCTTTCTTTTTTTCTTTTTTTGCTACATTCAATTAAATAAAAATGCAAAATCTTATTGTTTTGTCTAATTTCCAAGTAGGGTATGCAATGTTTCTGTAAACACGTAAAAAAAAAAAACTCTTAAAAACAGACCAAAATCTGCTTTAAAAAACTATTTAAGCTAATTAATGAAAGATTGACCATTTTTAACAACTGTAGGTTAGATATTTAGTCAATTAATGCTCAATTCAAGTAACTCAAAATGCAAATTTGAGCTGTTTTTGTGTAATTTCCAAGTTTCATATGCTATTGTTTGCTATTGTTTGTGTTAACACTTGACAGAATAAACAATAAAACAAACAAACCGAAACCTGCTTTAGAAAAAAAAACATTTAATCTAATTAATGAAAGATTTAGTTATTTAGCAGTGTACGTTAGATATTTAGTCAATTTTAGGTAGTAAGGTAAGCGAGGTGTAATTTCTATCTACACAATGTTTGTGTAAACACTTTAAAAATAAACAAAACAGAATCTGCTTTAGACAAGGGTTTCATCTTGTTGATTAAAGATTATTAACTTATTTAACAGCTTTTGGTTTGATATTTAGCTAGTTTTAGTTAGATTAAATTAAATAAAAATGTATATTTTTTTATTGTTATTATGTACATTCCAAGTACATAATGTTTCTGTAAAGACCTAAACAATAAACAAACCAAAATCTGTTTTAGAAAAAAAAGGTTTCATCTAATTGATGAAAGATTATTTACTTATTTATCAGTTGTAGGTTAGTCAGTTTTAGCCAAATTAAAGTAATTAAAAATTTATTTATTTTGTTTTTGTATAATTTCTATGTTATGACCAAATGACAGAAGTTTCTTAACTTTCAAGACAAAAAGACTTTTAGGGTGAAAATGCAGATTTTTTATTTTTATCTCTGCCGGTTCAGACAAACAGACTTTTATTCGATGGACGGGGAGGTGCGAGCTCTAATCCACCTTGTGTTCCGCCCTGGGGTGTTTGATTTCGAGACAGCTTTTCTAAACAGGTATGTGTTTTCTAACACGCAGCTGTGGTTACGTTTACAAGCTTTTTACTATAACAAGGCTTGTGTGGGAATGAATGACCCCACTGTGCAGACAGAGCCCTGGCAGGGGGAGCCCAGACAGATCGGGCTAATAAATACGGGGCTGGGATTTGGAGTTGAACTTCTTTCTGGGTAGAAGTGTGTTAGTAAATTAGGTTTTTTTGGGGGAAAATAAGCTTAAAGAAAGTGAGTTGAGGCTCCAGTTTCAGGGTTTTGTTTAGTATACGGTTGTAAAGTTATTGTCCTTTTATACTTTATCTTATGCATAAATCGTGCCCGTTTTTTTAAGATAAAGTGCATTCTTATTTTATGACTTTTCCTGTGTGTTTATGAATTTGAAGTATATCAGCTACCTGAGTCGTTTCGCTGTGTCAATGATTGTTTTGTCAATAATGCAAATAATTTTCAAATACTCAATCGTGTTCTATTTGCCGCGGGCAGCAACCGAAAGGTCCAGACCAGCCGAAGCTCCACAGTCAAAGTCCGTTTATTGGATCGGTTTTCCCGAGTGTTTGCTTTTGCTAATTAATCGCAGCTTTGGGTCCAGCGTTGTGATTTGTTTCTGCGCTGTAAGATTTGCTTTTACTCGCACGGTAGGATTAAACAGTCGGCTAAGCTTCATCCCGGTAGAGTCTGGGGCGGCTGCGTCCGTGCAGATGCCATCTGAGTGTTCCTCTGGAGCAGGACGATGCAGTCACGTTGCACAACATTACCCACGCTGTGTTATTCGGGGCGGACGCAGTAATCCGGGGGACGCGGCCGTTCCTGTGGCGAATCTATGGTAACTGTTTAACAAGATAGGAGAGCCGCTTGACATTGTTTTACTGGGCTACAAAGTCCAAACGAACACTGACAAAGGGCTGCTACGATTGGTCGACTAATCCAGAATTAAAGCACTCGACGATAGGGCTGTGGATCGTTGCTTAGGTGGCGATCCGATACGATTCACAAATCAAGCTCAACGATTCACGAGTTGAACCACGATTTTACTTTTTAATATTATGTATATTGCTATGAGAATATTTACTAGATGGAGGAGAATTCAAATTATTTGTATTAAATCACCAATATTTATACATTTATTTAGAACAGTAGATCAGAATTAACAAAACTGATTAAAAAAAACCCCAAAAAGATTCAGATAGAAAGAACTTTTGTTTGTCATTTTAAACTTTTTTTTTGTCAGCCTTCTGGTTAAGTTCAGCAGTAACATAAACAACATAAAGAGGATAAAAATTACTGCCGTTTTGGATCATTTAACAACAAAACTTAAAAATGTTTAGAACATTTTTTTTATTCTCAAAGTTCTTCAATATGTTTCGGTGCAGAGCCCGTGTGAAAAAAGTATTTTTTTCTGCAACAGAATCATTGATTCACGTTGATTCCATCCTCCTTTCAACAGCGTGAGGCTGCGTTTCTTCAGAATAAGATGGAGTTTCGTTAATTGCTTCAACTGTTGAAGAGTTATCATAACCAAAAGAATGTAAACACAGAGATAAAGCTCAGATGTTAAAGCTAATTCATTTTTTCAGAAGTTATGTCACTGAACAGAACTTCAGTCTCAGTTTTTGAACAGAAAAATATGTCTCGCTAGTTTTACTTTGAAAACCGGAAGTTTCTCCGCAACTAAAAAGTGTTTACTTTCGGTTACTAGCGCGGCTCTTTCAGCTTTGTTTTAGTTCGTAAACTTAAAATAATACATTAATCTGAAATCCAGAAGAAAAATACATCATTGACAGATAATATTCTGATCATATTTTACTATATTTATAAAGATCGCAAATCAGCGATCTTGGACGTCGCGAATATTCATACTCGGATTTTCGGGAGCAGATCGCGAATACTCGAGCACCCGGATACTCAAAATATGCCCCATAGGAAATGAACGAGAAAGCCTTCAAATTTCAAAATTAAGTGGATTAGCAACAAATTTTAAATTGTATTCATGGGGTATGTTTTCATCTTTTATTGTAATTTTCAAAAAAATTGGAGTTTAGCTAATATTTTAGCAACATGCTAACGTTTTTGGCTAATTTGTTATCTACTGGGGTTTTTTAGGCTAATTTAGATTTAGCTTCTATTTTAATATCAGGCTAATGTTTTTACTAATTTAGTTTAACTGAGAAACTTTAGGTTATTTTGGAGTTTAGCTAGTATTTTAGCAACTAGCTAGCTTTTTTGGCTAATTTGTTGGGTTATTTTGGAGTTTAGCTCAAATTTAAGCCACACACTAAATATTTACCTAGAATGGCATGTATTAAGGATTTTTCAGCAATTTTACTACAATTTTTTTCAGACATTTAGATCATCTTCAGCGCTCTTTCACAGTTCTTTAACAAAATTTCAAGCAAATTAAACATTTTGCTAATAGCTTTTGCATTTTTCAGTAAATCCCTGCAGCAATTAAACTCAGTTGCGTCACCATTTTAAGCAAAAAGCTTCAGCAACTACTTTCAGCAAAAATCATTTACAGTAATATTATCGCAGGTAATGCAGCTCTTCTAGTTTAATCTTGTTCTAATACCAGAAACTAAAGGACAGAGGCTGCACGAGTCATTTAAAGTTAATAAACTTTCATCTTATTTGCCTTTATTTTTAGTTTGTTTAAAGCTAATGATGGTTAAGATGTTTGCTTTACATCCAGTTTGTGCGTGACCCGATTAGTCGACTAATCGGAAAGAATCAGCGATTAGTCGACTATTAAAATAATGGTAGTAGCAGCTCTGCTGTGAACACACCCTGCATGGAGCCACACCACAGAGTTGTGAACAAGTGGGCCAGCTAATGCTGCTTTTCTGCTTCGAATGAAGAGCGAGTGATTTAGATTCCACCAGGACCACCTATTGATTTGCGAGCATCATTTTCACAGGTCACCGTCTCATCTGTTCTAGTATAGTAGTAGCACATTTGTATTTTCCGCTTCATTAAATGGTGAGCTAACAGATTACGCAGCCTGAACTCAAGGTGAGAAAAGTTATTCATAACGTAATCTGCTCATTTGGTGACCCTAATTAAAATGTCAAAGCTTCCGACTGCAGATTTCCGACTTACATCTTGTGGTTTCAGTTGCATTGAAAACACCAAGAACTAGACTGGTGGCATGAAAGCGTGTTGCCACTTCTGCATTTCAAATGAGCTCTGTTGTAGCTGCTAGACAACCATCCACTTATACTTTTTAATGCAAGAACAAATGTTATCTTGAAGCACAGCGCTGACCCTCAGGCAGCAGCCACTGTATTCCCAGCCTTATTACAAATGCCTATTACTGACTGATGTTCTTAAATTAATGCCAGTAGCTCACAGCCACTGTCTCTTACTGTATATGTGCTGAGTCCAGCTTTTATCCTCCCCTCACATCTCTTTACCGACCTGTTGCACCATCACAGTCTGCTCTTAGCCTCCAGTCTATTTTAGTCCAAATTGGCAGGCTGAATTATTAAAAGCCGATCCATTATGTGCCGATGTGTTAATAATTAATTGTTCGGCAGGGTAAGGCAGATCTGAGAAAACAGTTTTTTTAAAAAATAGAGACGTTAAGGGTGCATGGGCTGAGAGAAAGGCATTGATTGTCTCCTCACGGCTAAAGTCTGGACGATTGCTGCGCGGGAACGTGAGATCCACCTCATCCACAGAATGCATGTTTTATGCAGCCCATGTGACTCTCGCATCTACTCTGCATACCATTCCGACTGCCAAGCCAGAGCCATTGAAACAGATGAGTGTGCAACCGGATCATTAGAGTCTGCTGAAATCCGTTAGTCGCAGGAAAAATGTTTCGAGCTTTGACTATCCCATTAGCAGTCAGCACCTCCTCCGTTACGCAACGTCCCGGGAGAGGAGCGAGACAAACCCCACAAAACTTGATGAAAGATGAAACTGAAGCATGTGCTTGTCCTGAAATCATGCTGTTGATTCCCCAACAGTGAAGTGATTTCAGAAGTGCAGCTCATTTGAGTGGTTACTCGCTTTTCCAGAGCACAAAGCCCTGATGTGCCTTATGTAACAGCAGGGTCGGCCATTGTACTGGAGCAGTAACTTTATAACGTTCAGGACAAAGAAGTGACTTGGTTCCGTTCCAACCTACCTGAACTACCTGTTAACTTCAATTTAAGACAGTTTACGTCACAAAAGAAACCAAAACCGTGTTTTCACACTTTTTTCCAATCTGGTTTGACCCTATTGTCCGGAGTACTCACGAGGGCTGCCCCGATTAGTCGACTAATCGACTATTGAAATGGTCAACAAATAATTTAATAGTCGAATACTTTATATTATAAGGAGTCAGAATGTAGTAAAGTTGAAAGTTATAATGGGATTATGCTATTTTGGACTAATTTTGGAGCTTAGCTAATACTTCAGCTGCAGGCTAACTATTTTGGCTATTTGAGAATTTTTTTCAGTTTTTTAGGCTAATTTGAAGTGTAGCTAATATTTCACCTGCATGCTAGCTATTTTGGCTACTTTAATTTTTTTGTTTTTAGGCTGTTTTGGAGTTTAGCTAATATTTCAGCTGCTTGCTAGCTGTATTGTAATTTAGGCTTTTTCAGGTTTTTAGGCAAATTTGGCATTTAACTCATATTTTACCTGGATATCAAATTCAGCCTTTTCAGCTATCAACTTCAACCTTTTCAGCTATCAACTTCAACCTTTTCAGCTATCAACTTCAACCTTTTCAGCTATCAACTTCAACCTTTTCAGCTATCGACTTTAGCATTTTCAGCTATCGACTTCAGCATTTTCAGCTATCAACTTCAGCCTTTTCAGCTATCAACTTTAGCATTTTCAGCTATCAACTTTAGCATTTTCAGCTATCGACTTCAGCATTTTCAGCTATCAACTTCAGCCTTTTCAGCTATCAACTTTAGCATTTTCAGCTATCAATTTTAGCATTTTCAGCTATCAACTTCAACCTTTTCAGCTATCAACTTCAGCCTTTTCAGCTATCAACTTTAGCATTTTCAGCTATCAACTTTAGCATTTTCAGCTATCAACTTTAGCATTTTCAGCTATCAACTTTAGCATTTTCAGCTATCAACTTCAGCATTTTCAGCTATCAACTTCAACCTTTTCAGCTATCAACTTCAGCCTTTTCAGCTATCAACTTTAGCATTTTCAGCTATCAACTTTAGCATTTTCAGCTATCAACTTTAGCATTTTCAGCTATCAACTTCAGCCTTTTCAGCTATCAACTTTAGCATTTTCAGCTATCAACTTTAGCATTTTCAGCTATCAACTTTAGCATTTTCAGCTATCGACTTCAGCATTTTCAGCTATCGACTTCAGCCTTTTCAGCTATCAACGACAGCGTTTTCAGCTATCAGAACTAGCATTTTCAGCGCCTAAATTCCTCTTTAGTTTGTTTTAAAGCTAATGCTGGTTAAAATCCAGTTTGCGAATGACCCGATTAGTTGACTAATCGGAAAAAATAATCGCTGATTAGTCGACCATTAAAATGATTGTTTTTGGCAGCAATCGTGCTTACATTCTGTGACCTGAAACCTCGTAAGAAAAGCATTTCAGTTGCTGTCAAGTTTAATTTCCTTTTGTAAATCACGGAAGCACGATCATTAAGTTGTATGTTTGTGTGCCAACTTGAAAATGGTTTTCTTTTGTTTGCATTAATGATGATGAGAGTTTTCCTCATGGGGGGGTTCTCCACACCAGGGACTATTCCTGCTCCATCTACATGGCTGTTGTCATGCAGACCTTCCTTATCTTGGCGGTCAGGGGCCCCAACCCAATGCCAGGGGCGTGGCCCCCGGTCCACCCTGATTTGAGTGGTTGTTGTGATGACACTCTCTGTTGTCATGGATGGGCTGGTCCCTGGTGTGGACAGATCCCCAAGATATCGGTTCCTTGTTTTAGAAACTGGAGTTAGAACTAATGTTGGATGTAAATATACTTCATATGTTTTATATTCTTATAAGACCGGTTATATTTTTATTTTAGTCTGATTTAAAGACACACGCCAAATGAAAATTGTGTTTTTCAAATCTTAAAGCATTTTTCTCATAGTGGAGGACACGTATGAAGAAAATTCCTTTATTCCAATCATGGTGAAAAAGTTTAAAATAGGAATGGGCTCTTATCATTTTTTTTTTGGACGATACAGATAAATGATATTTCTCCTACAACTGAGGCTGATAGTATTCAAGTGTCTACAATAACACCAAGTTTAGATTAGCTTTTTTTTTTTGTTTTTTGCACAACTTTTATACATTTATACTTGACCTTTTTAACACACAGCAGGGTTTCTCATAGGGACACATTGAAAATATATTTGTAGATATTCAGACCATTTACTGACTACTAGGAGTGTTCCAAAGTATCGATATATCACAATATTTAACCCATGATACATGATGGGTTCTCACAAATTATTGATCTTTTATTTTTGTTTGAGGAGGCTGTTAAAAGTGATATTCGTCATGCTTTGGTGAGGCGTTCCTTTAGAGGAACATAAAGGACTGCGTTTCAAGACTGGCTTTCTCGAGCACCAGCGTGTCTGGCAGCTACTTGAATTATTTAATTGTTTACAACAATTTTGCTCTAAGTAGTGGCACAGCTGTTCTTATTTACTAGTGTCAACACTGAATTTTACAGATAATTCCAATTCAATTGGTGTCAGAGACATAGTATTATTGGTTTCAGCAATGTTGCACTAAAGTATCTATTATTTGTTGCACAAAATAAGACACAAGTTGTTAATAATGATTGTGGTCAAGCTAAAAAATAAATGTGTTCTTGTATATAATGTTATGAGAGATGCTTTTTACCAGTTATCACAGTATTGAGATATCACCAATATAATGACAGTTTGTAGGTGAACAAAAGTAAATTCAAACATTTAAGGTTTTCCAGAAAGCTACTCATAACTCGACAGGACCAAAGACTGCAGATGCGGTATTGATCGATGGGCAGACTGGGAAAAAAATAAATATGCATCTATGATTGTGTTTGGGGGGTTTGGCCAAATGTGAAAGCCGTAGTTTGGGGAACTCTGCTTTAATCTAGCTGGTGAAAATGTAAAAAAAAAAAAAAAAAATGAACGATGGGAAATTAGGTCGCTCTGCAGAAACTACGTCCTAGAAAACTACAGTTTAAAAAAATAAAAATTGTATAATTAGACTAGATGAATCGAATAATCATAATAAAAAATCTGGTAACATATATATATATATTATATATATATATATATATCACAAGCTTATCGGAGTGGGACTTTAATGACTAATGCAATTATATATAATATTATAAAATTTTGCATTTTTCCAGAATAAATTAAGACTGCTACTTAAAAAAACTATATTTATTTAAAAGTAAGATTTCAAAACATTTAAATTTAGGTTGCAAATTAAAATATTTACCAAGTTATTCATCAGATTGATAAAATTAAATGAAAAGAAAAGTCCAATCTGGGTGGCTGGATAAAATGTACACATGGAAAAGAATTGGAACAGGTCCTTTCTAAATGATGCAACATAATATCCTACACACCTAGTAGGAAACTGGATATGTGTTTGCTCAGGGATTCATGCCACGAGCGCTTCCTGCTCCGGTTGAAAGAGGAGTGTCATACCCACCATGCTGGCAGCCTAAACCTATCATTGTATAAACGGTAGCGATTGTCTGACTCCAGATGGATCCCCCAACAAACAAATCCAAGCAGGGACTTCCTGACCAACACTTGATGAATCCAGCTATGGAGCCGTGGTATTTCCTGTAATCAGCGTCGTGTTTTTAAGGTTAACAATACAGTTAGGTTAAAAACCCTTAAAAGTCAAGCATAGTGAAATACATTTTCTGTCTGGTTCCAAAGACAGAAATAGTGTTTAGCTTTACGTCTATGTGTCAGTTTGGGAATTGGATAGGAAATGGGAAAAGTTATTTTTGTACGAGTTTGTGTTGATATGGATTCTTTGGCATTAAGACAAGAGAGGAGACGTGCTCGGGCTGAAATGCACGTCCATTAACCAAAATACTTGTACCGATAATGCCACATGAATATAATGCTGACGTTTTTGCTAAATATACAAGATAGTCGAATATCATAAACTGTAATCTTAAGTTTACTTTAATATTTTATCATCACCAAACTTTTCTTAAACATATTTCCATGATAAAAGCTCTCCAAATGGTGCCCTCTTTATCTGTCCCACGGAGAAATACTCCAAAAAACGTTGTACTACACGTCTGCCAATACTTTTCTTTATTTGTGTTTCTTTCGGATGATTTTGCCCGGATTTGAGTGTTCAGTGATCTCCATCCTAAAGCAGTGCGGATTTTCTCTGCTGATAGAGTCATCACTCGGGGCTACAGCGCTCCAGTCCACGTGACCACAAATCCCCAAAGAGAATGAAAGTCGTGACATTTTCTGCTGCCATCAGCCAGTGACTTGGAAGATGAAATGTCATGGGAAGTTTCACAATCCCACCCAGATTGATTTTAGCCGTTTGTGTGGACAAGCACTAAAAAAAAAATAGTGTGCATGCGTGTTTTTCTGGTATTTAAAGAATGTTTGTGTGTGTGAGCACAAAGCTATCAAAATCCAGTCCTTATAGATTAATCAAACCTAATACCATACTCACTGTCAGATGGGTTGAAGTCAAGTGGGATGCCAGTAATCATAATGTCAAATCACGAAAACACACCTTTTAAATTTAATATTTGATATGAACATGCTGGTAAACTTGATGAAAGAAGAAAAACAGACATGAAAAATGAATTAGGTTGAACACTTGTGAATAAATGATGCACAGAAATGTTTGCAGAACTCTCTTAAAAGAGGAGTTTGATTACAATTTGATCAAACGGGAGAATTTACAATTGTTCTTTGTTCTCATACAAATTATGTGTAGACTTTCTGGTAGTTAAACAGTTGATCCCTAAAAGATTTAACATCTCCGTTCCTAAGTTCAAGCAAGAGCGTGGATCTGTTGTGCTGCATCACACTGAACACGATTTGCGTTGGGCGCCTCTGGTTTGATGTTTAGCGAATTCGTCGGTCTGAAAACTAGGGGTGTAACGGATCACGGATAATCCGTGGTCTGTTCAGATCAGAGGCCACGGTTTGGGACACGTGTGTACCATGGAGCACTCCAACGCCCACGCGCGCACATCTCGCGCTAGTAGGGCTATAACGAGTATCTGGGTGCTCAAGTATTCGCGATTTGCTCCCGAAAATCCGAGTACGAATATTCGCAACGTCAAAGATCGCTGATTTGCGATCTTTAAAAATATGGTAAATTTTAGTAAAATATGATCAAAATATGATCTGGGAACGATGTATTTTCCCTCTGGAATGCAGATTAATTTAGGATTTTAAGCTTACGAACTAAAACAAAGCCGAAAGAGCCGCGGTATCCACCGGAAGTAAACAAACATCTTCGTGACGGTGAAACTTCCGGTTTTCAAAGTAAAACTAGCGAGACTTTTTTTCCATTAAAAAACAGAAACTGAAGTTCTGTTCAGTGACAGAACTTTTGAAAAAATGAATTAGCTTTAACATCTGAGCTTTAGCTCCAGTGGTTAGATTCTTTTCTTCAACAGTTGACGCAATTAACGAAACTCCATCTTATTCTGAAGAGACGCAGCCTCACGCTGCTGAAAGGAAGATGTAAATCAACGTGAATCAGATGATTCTGCTGCGGAAACAAACACTTTTTTCACACGGGCTGTACACCGAAAAATATTGAAAAACTTTGAGAATTAAAAAAACTGTGGGGAACATTTTTAAGTTTTGTTGTTAAATGATACAAAAGACCAGAGATTGTTATCCTTTTTTGTTTATGTTACTGCTGACAAAAAAAAAGTTTAAAATGGAAAACAAATTTTATATCTGAATCTTTTGGGTTTTTTTAAAATCAGTTTGGTTGATTCTGATCTACTATACAAATGATTCAATTCCTCCATCTAGTAAATATTCACATAGCAATAAACATATTAAAAAGTAAGAATCGTGGTTCAACTCGTGAATCGTTGAGCTTGATTCGTGAATCGTATCGGATCGCTACCTAAACAACGATCCACAGCCCTACGCGCTAGCATAATTTAAACCAACCGTCCGTTCACGTCAAATGGAATTCTCGTCAAATTTTAATCTAAATCCTCTTTGTTTTGACGAGCCCTAAAGCAGCTGCTTCACGGTTATCTTAAATTCTGTTCACCTGAAGCTGCAAGTGGGAGGAGCTTCTGTTGAAAACTTTTCTCGACTTCATAATGAAGGACGCGGATCGGTACATATCAGGTTTATTTAATTTTAAGAGCTGAATAAAAGCATCGGAACGCATTTCAAAGAATCTCCCAGTTAAAAGCTGCAACTGTAACAGGAGAAAGCGTCTTCTCCGTAACGGACCTGCCAGTGCCGTCGCCGAACGATTCTATGGCAAGCCAAATATGTCAAAAATCACCATGAAAAGCGGGCGCGGAGGTTTTATAGATAATTATAATTTAAAACATTTAAATGTTCCCACAGTTAGTTTCAATAAAGCAATTAATACCAAAAAAGAATTGTAACAGTTTTATTTATGGTTTAATTTTAAGGGATAATCCAGATAGATTTGGTATTTTCAACAATATTTTTAAGAATTCTTTTCTCTCAGTTTGTGTAGATTTGGTCTAAAGACTTGTACATTTCATCAGAAACTACATGTTTTAGCATTTTGTTTGTTTTCAAAAATTAAACATGTTTTATTTTAATAAATAGGCTAAAATGACCAAATGTTTTGACGTTGAATATATAAATATTTTGAGTGTGAAATACTTTAAACCCTTATTGAATGTATGATTTGAAGCTTTTCCAAAAATTAATTTAGCTTTTATATTGTTGTTTTTTTGTCGCTTTTTTTTTCTTTACTTTTTACTGATCCGAAAATGATCCAAACCGTGACACGATCCGAACCGTGAGTTTTGTGATCCGTTACACCCCTACATGTTGATAAGCTTGACGCTTGTGGGAGGAGCTACCGCCAAATGTTTTTAGACTGACCATGACATGGAGCGGTCTCTGCTGGGGCCAATTATTATTTTTCATTCTAAGTGAAATTTTTTATTAGAAAAGGGGATTACCTGTTTGACAAGGAAACTCACAAACATATCAACTTTTTTTTGCTCAATATAGAATTATTATATATATTGTCAATTGAATTTTTGTACTAAGGTGTTCTATTTGCAAATCTAAGCTGGTTGTCATCTTGCAGAGGCTGACATTCTTCTAAAGTTTTGACTTGTTGTTGTTGTTGTTTACCAGCAGACTACAGATGAAGGTTTTTGTTGTCTTTCATTTTGCAGCTGATGCTGCCAGAAGCCGTGAACTTCGCTGCCACCGACTGCGGTGGCAGCTGCTGTGTAATTTGCGGTTCAAGGGTTAGAAATGTCGATGTCCATTCCTGCATGTATTTTCAGTTTCCAAGTGGCTGAAAAACCATCAACTTTTAAAAGCCACAGGTCCTCCAACGGCCGTTGAGGGCTGGCTCTGGAGCCAAACCTGTCCACAGGAACCACATCTTAAACTGCTCTCTGCTCTGCAGCCCCACAGATGCTAATACACTGTACATACTGGACAGATATGTTAGTTTAGTCCAAAAAAGCACACTTTTAAAATTTATTGTAGCTTCCTTTACAGTTGATGATTTGTTTAAAATTAGTCATAAATGTTAGACTTTGACATGTGTATTTCACAGATTAATGCTTTCCTGCTTGGTTGGTTTCTTTTTTTCTTCCTCCAAAAAAACATGATGGCAACAGCTGAATAAATGAAAAACAGTCCTCAGATTCATTTATCAATTGCTCTTCTTAAATGTATCCTTCCACGGTTATATTCTACATTTCTGATTGTGGAATTTTGTACGTTTTACAGGAAAGAAACGAGACTGAAAATGTAATTTTGTTCTTTGAATTTAAGATCAGACTGAGATTTGACTGACCAAGAAAAAAAAAGATCTCGTCTCCTGTAGGGCTTCAATAATTAGTCGACTAAAAGACTATTAAAACAGTCGACGGCTAATTTAATAGTTGATAATTCGTTGACTAAATTATATGGCTTTAGGGTTTAGTAAAGTTGAACAAAGTAATGGGTGTCACTATAATGTGAATTTGTGTGTATTTTTGGTATTCATAAACTTTATCGTTTTTGAAATATTGTGCAAAATATGCCCCATGGATAAATATAATGTTAGTTTTACGTAGATTAGCAACAAGCCTTTAAATATATTCATGAGGTTTGTTTTCATCTTATATAGTCATTTAAAAAAAAAATGGAATTTAGCTAATATTTTAGCAACATGCCAACGTTTTTTGGATTATTTGTTGGGATGTGTTTTGGCAAATTTAGAGTTCAGCTTCTTTTTTAGCATCATGCTAAAATTTTTGACTGATTTTGTTTACTAAAGAATTTTAGGCTGTTTTGGAGTTTAACTAGTATTTAAGCAATGTTTAAGGTTTTTGTCTAATTTGTTTTCTACTAAGGTTTTTATGCTGATTTTGAGTTTAGCTTCTATTTTAGCAACATGCTAATGTTTTTGGATAATTTGTTTTACAGGCTAATTTAGTGTTGAGTTAACATTTTCTACTAATTTAGTTTACTGAGGAATTTTAGGCTATTTTGGAGTTAAGCTAGTATTTAAGCAACGTGCTAGCTTTTTTGGCTAACTTGACATCTACTAAGGTTTTTTGATCGAGTTTAGCTCATATTTTAGCAGCACTAAATCTTATAGCAAAATTGGCATGCATTAGAGATTTTTAAACAATTTTACTACAAAATGTTAATAAATTTAGGTAAACTTCAGCTCTCTTTCATAATTCTTTAACAAAATTTCAAGTCTTTTAGCAAATTTAACATTTTGCAAATAACTTTTGTCGGGATGTGAATCTTTTAATTCTGATTCTTAGGGTGCTGATTCGATTCTAAATCGATTTTCAATTCAAAATTTTTAAAACACAATGACAATCTTTTGATAAATAAAAGGCATTGATTTATAATACTGTGCAAACTTCTATTATTCAGACCCTCCAGGATTTTGCGGCAGATTTCTGTGATTGTAGCGGCCTGAAGTGCCTGATGTTCCTGTAGCTTTTGTAAAAAGTTGCAATGTTTTTGAATACATAATTGTTACATGCACAAATAAAATACAGCATCATCATCATATACAATGTTGTTCAGCTGTCATTTAACTAGAATAGAACTGTGAAGCACAAAATGAACTTTGGTCTTTCCTGCTCACTGTAACCCAAATATCTGTTATAATTTATTTAAATGTAAAAATCCAAGTAAAAATGTTTTACTTGGATTAAAATATTATGAGCATACACCACTTTCTAAAACTTTTGTCCTCGTAATGTGCTCTGAATATGTTTATTTATTCCATGTTGACTGACTCAGCCACACAAGCGTTCAGTTTGATTGGCCGCAGCAGAGTTATCAGTCAGCTGTGATCCAGTCCCAAAGGTCAAGACAGCCACATAATGAAAATGTTGGATGCGAGTGACGACGTGTAGCTGTCAGTGAGCAACAGAACCGGTATGAACAAAACAAATTATAAGGAGGTAATACAATTCCTACTCATGTTCATTGGATCCAGATTCCTGACTGGTCATTTCTTCATCCTCGCTCTTTTGTTGGCCCTGTTCCTCAGCTGGACGCTGACACCGTCTTAACATAGCTGTTTGCCTGCAGGGGGGTCCCTGGTCCCATTACCCAGGCTCCTCTGCTGTCACAAGACGTGCATGAAACACAGCGAGACGTCTGCTTTCATTTCCATGATGAGTCTCTCCTGAGAGGAACATTTCTTTTGTGAGTTTGTGCCGTGTGTTTCCAGGTGGGACGAGGAGTTTGTAGCTTCTCTAAATTGGGTTTCTTTAGGTGTGCGTCTTCGTTTTGGGGAGATGTGCTGTTCTGGTCTGAGTATCGGAGTCTGTCCAAGCAGTGACATCACTACAGCCTGCAGCAAGAATGACATTAAATTAATCTCTTGATAGCAAGTAGCATAAAATATTGCAACAAATGGATTAATTATGTCAGCTACTGGCCACTAACTTACCTCAAGAGTACTATTGTTGCCAGGTTGGAAGCAGCCAGGTTCAGACTATTCCGAGTGTTGATAGTTGTGATACTCAAACATAGAGGAGATCTTTCAAAAATTGAAAATCTGGATCATCTTGTGACTGTCTGGTAGTATGAAGTTGCGTGTTTTTTGACTGTGAGAATACCACAGAGGAAAAAAAAGAAAAAACTTTTGTAAAGAAAACCCAATTTTCAGCTTCTTTGATGGAATTAAAAATTCAAAAATGACCACAAAAACAGGATGATATGGAAACAGACACTAAGGCTGCAGATCACACAATTCACTTGCATTCGGTTAATGCCCGATGTCAAAAAAATCTTCAGTCGCTGCTAAATTTGAACTTTTTCTTAAAACCTCAGCGTGTAAAAATGCGACTGCCTGATTAGTGCGGCCACTGGCCGATTGTGCTGAAAAACTGGCATTTATGTCGCCACCCGGCAGCAGATTTGCATTTGTGACCGTAGTCTAAATCAATTTAATTGTCACATAGTTGTGTATAATAAAGTTTTTCACCTCTGAAAAAAGGTTTTGTAGGTGTGCTTGTAAATTACCTGAAGCTAACTTCTATGCCCACAACTCAGAGGCTAATTTCTAATGAGCTCCTGCCTTAAAAAAACAACACAAACTTTTTGATTTTGGCTAAAAATTGCATAATCGTAACTAGAAGATAGCTGGGGACAATTTTACAATAGAAAAATATATAGTAAGAGTGGGACTTTGTAAGTTTTTAAAAAGACTTTTTCAACTTTAGAAAAGAAAATCTTGCTAAATTCAGCCGTAGATGTGTGACTGAGGGTGCTTTTCGTCTGAGATGGAGTTCAATTTAGATATAAAAAGAAGGCAATATAAGTTTTATTAAAAAGTCAGATTTCATTTATCACATGACTTTTAAACAGGGTGACCACTAAGAGATAAACAGTCTTCAGACGTTTGAGGAGATCAATGAAACTTCTAAATTTCAATTAGATTGAGATTTCAATTATTCTCGCCAGATTCTAGCCTATAACTGGGAAGCAGATTAATGTTATCTGGAAGTTTTTTGGGCTGTCCAGAATCCTGAATCACTCCTTTAAAAATAGTTCCTTCTGTACCTTCGTTCATGCCCTGCAGAAGTCACGCTCACTTAACAACCTGATAAGAGGTGTCTCCATCCTCCATATCTCTGGGTTCATCTGTCTCGGGGCTGAAATGAAACCACAGTCGGCTGCATCTGAACTGTTTGTATAAACGTCTGATGGGAAAACCGCTCCTCATTCCCTCCTTTTTCGGCCTGGCGGTTGACAGAGACGATGTCTTTGGTCTCAGCGGAGAGAGAAATTTAACGAGCTCCAAGAAGTCGCTCTAAAGTTTGACAAAGCGGCGCGGCTGATTATCCACGTGCGTTTTTAAGACTGATGCGCAGCCATCAGAGGGAGGAAGAGGCTTTGCCGCTCTCTCAACTGACCTAAAGGGCTGGGCCACTGTTGCTCACACAGAAATAAAGATTTCTGGCAGCTTTTTTTTCCCCCTCCACTCATTAGTGGCCTTCTTGTTTTACATTTCACACGCATTGCATCACAAGAGGATTGAGAGATTGGAAGATTAAAGGACTGAAGTTCCTGGTTAGTTCCATGCTGAAGCAGTTGACGGGGATCCGCTGTAGATCCTTGATCTGCAAACTCCTCCGACCCGCTTAAATGTTCTGCACCTGAGCAAGAGAGGGCAAACTCTGCATTCACTTTGAGTCGCTTTATAAATGACCTATTATTCAACAGCTTCCTTGATGTTTTAGGATAAATATTTAACGGAGCCTCTTTTATCAGCATCTTTCTGCTTCAGTCTGAGCTCTTGTATGTGCCTCCTCTTTGGGCGGCATCCTGCTGACACTCTCCGAGGAGTCTTATTGATATGCTCGGAGAGACGTTCAGACGAGGAGAATGAAGGAAAAGGAGAGGAGTGAAAGTCACACAATGCTGCAGCAGAATCATTGCATTCCAGGTCAGACAACAGTAGAAAAAAAGAGCCGTCACCCAGCAGGAAAATGTCCTAACTCTTAGCAGGGCTGCCACAAACGATTATTTTAATAATCGACTAATCACAGATTATTTTTCCAATTAGTCGACTAATGGGGTCATATGCAACCTGGATGTAAAGCACACATCTTAACCATTATTAGCTTTAAACTAACTAACTAAAAACTTCCTGCAATAATGCTAGTGTGAATGCTGTAAGCTGAATTTGGCCGCAGAAGATGTTGGTGCTTAAAATGCTGAAATTGACAGCTTAAAAACACTGAAGTTGATATATGTAATTGCTAAAGCTAATAGCAGAAAACACTGAAGGTGATAGCCAGGTAAAATATTAGTAAAATGCGAAATTAGCCTAAAAAACTGAAAAAAGCCTAAGTTAGCCAAAACAGCTAGCATGGAGCTGAAATATTAGCAAAACTCCAAATTAGCCTAAAAAACTGAAAATAACTTAAATTAAGCCAAAACAGCTAACATGCAGCTATAATATTAGCTGAACTCCAAATTTGCCTAAAAAGCTGAAAATAACTTAAATTAGCCAAAACAGCTAACATGCAGCTGAAATATTAGCTGAACTTAAAATTAGCCTTAAAAATCAAAAAATCCTGAATTAGCCAAAATAGCTGGCATGCAGCTAAAATATTAGCTAAACTCCAAATTAGCCTAAAAACAGAAAAAAAGTCTTAATTAGCCAAAATTGCTAGCATACCGCTGGAAGATTAGCTGAACTCCAAATTAGCCTAAAAATCCGAAAATATCTCAAATTAGCCAAAATAGCTAGCATGCAGCTGAAATATTAGCAAAACTCCAAATTAGCCTAAAAAGCTGAAAATAACTTAAATTAGCCAAAACAGCTAACATGAAGCTGGAAGATTAGCTGAACTCCAAATTAGCCTAAAAAATGAAAAAATTCTTAATTAGCCAAAATAGCTAGCATGCCGCTGGAAGATTAGCTGAACTCCAAATTAGCCTAAAAATCCGAAAATATCAGAAATTAGCCAAAATAGCTAGCATGCAGCTAAAACATTAGCTAAACTCCAAATTAGCCTAAAAAAGAAAAGTCTTAATTAGCCAAAATAGCTTAGCAAATAGCCGCATGCAGGATATTAGCTGAACTCCAAATTAGCATCCTAAAAAAAGTAATTAAAAAAAAAAAAAAAAAAAAAGCTAAATTTGCCAAAACAGCTAGCATGTAGCTAAAATATTAGCTAAGCTCCAAAATAGCATAAAAAACTTAATAAATGCTAAAATAGTCAGAAAAGCTAGCATAATGCTATTATAACTTTCAACTTTACTACACTCTGACTCTATATCATATTAAGTAACGACTAATCGACTATTAAATTAGTCGTCAACTATTTTAATAGTTGATTAGTTGACTAATTGTGACAACCCACGCTCTTAGTGTCTGTTGCATTAACTCCATGTCCCCTATTAGAGACCGTAATTACTCTGCTGCTAGAAGATCGCCAGCTTACCTCGAGGGTTTCTATTCAATTAATCTGTCCCGCCTTCTTCTGTGGAGATCATATGAAGATGAACGTCATCTGATGATTTCAGGATTTGATCTTAAATGTACTCGTTCTATGTCTGGTAACTGATTCTATGCTGAATAATTCAGACTGAACAGTTGAATTAGCTTTTTGTTTGTTTTCCCATGAGGCACAGAAATGCTTGTTTGTGTATTTCATCACTTCCCACACGTTCATACAGTTTTTGGGTATAATTAAATATTAATTCAGGTATTATTTTAAAATAGGAGCTGCTGCAACTTCAATCTTGTTATAGTAATATTTGCTTTGATCGGATCACTTAAAGATTACTTTTTAAATGGGGAAAAAGTGGAATATTTGTCAAAAATAATTTGAAAAACTTCTCTGAAATGCGGTTTTTAAGTTCTACAATATTTGTTGTTGCTTTAGTATTGATCAAAAATATATATTATTAAAGCAAGCTCAGTTTTGGATAAAAAAAAACACACAAAAGAAATGTGTATTTACGTCTTTTAAGGGAAGTTAGGAAAAATCAAAAAGAAAAACACAATAAAAGCTATTTTTTATAATCATGTTGGACCGGATTTAAAGATGGTTAATCATTATAAAATCTATCTTTACCTAGAAAATAAACATTTCACCAAATACATGTATTGATTTTCTTTCAAAGTAATTTTCTAACTAATTTACTAACTTTTATTGTAAGAATTTGTCATTTTAAAATTGAAAGTTCCACTTTCTGTGTAGTTTGTGTCACCATTTATGTGAAAATTGTTTTTATTGCTTTGAGTTTGAAAAAGTAAATCAATATGAACTTAGTTTGCTGAAGTTTGTTGTGCAGTGAGAAAATATTCTAGTGTAAAGACCCAAATAGTGGTCTTTTAATTATAATTATGAGATTTTTAGCTAAAAAAAAACAGTCATTTTCATAGTTTCTGTAGTGCTGCAGGAGTTCAGAAGAAATTCACCTTTTATTTAGTGGCCAGAACTGTTGGCAACCCCACCCCCTCTTCCCTCCTCTTGCTGAGAGCTCTCCGTTTAAGCGCTCTTCTCCCTAGCTTACAGTTCTTCACAACTCCATCCTAACATGACCCAAAAATTCAAGTTTGAAGCCTAATTATCATAATATATGTACTCTATCAGCAGGAAAATGATGCATGAATGTTTTAAAAAACGCCAAAAATACAATTGCCCGCTCCAACTATATATTTTTTCTATGTAAAAGTGTAGTTTTATAATTATGATTAAGCAGTTTTTAGCCAAAAATTGAAAAAGCAGCAGAAGATCATTAGAAGTTCAACTCTGGTTTGTGAGCATGACGTAGTCATATGTTGATATCCCATCATGCATCTGTTTATATTTTTTCCCGCTAGCGTGTAGCACCTCACAAACCCAAGCTAACATTAGCGTAGCAATCCAGACGTTCAGTTTAGAACTAGATGACAGCTCAGACGAGGAAACGGAGGAACGGGATGGATCTCTGTCTGCGAGTGGATACTTCAGAATTGTAGCAGAGAAGGGAGACTTTGTCACAAACCTGAACGTTTTCAAACATCTGGTTTTCATCTGATCCGATTTGAATAGTGAAATAATCTTAAATTCTTTAATACGGGCAATCCATTGTAAGAAAAATGCATCAAGGAAGTGCTAAAAACACAGAAAACATGATTTTTAGATTGGTTTTTTTGGGGTGGGGGTTTTTAAAGACCTACTCCAATAAAAAAGTCTTTAGATGATTCTGGATCAGTCATCCATCTAGTAGGGCTGCCACGATTAGTCGACTAATCGATGACTAATCGACTATTAAAATAATCGACAACTAATTTAATAGTCGATTAGTCGTTACTTTATATTGTATGAAGTCAGATTGTAGTAAAGTTGAAAGTTATAATAGCATTCTGCTAGTTTTTTGGAATATTTTGGCATTTATTAAGGTTTTTTAGGCTATTTTGGAGTTTACCAAATATTTCAGCTACATGCTAGCTATTTTGGTTAACTTAAGCTTTTTTAAGTTTTTTTAGGCAATTTTTGAGTTTAGCTTATATTTCAGCTATATGCTAGCTGTTTTGGCTAATATAGTATTTTTCCATTTTTTAAGGCTAATTTTGAGTTTAGCTAATATTTCAGCAGTATGCTAGCTATTTTGGTTAACTTAAGCTTTTTTAAGTTTTTTTAGGCAATTTTTGAGTTTAGCTTATATTTCAGCTATATGCTAGCTGTTTTGGCTAATATAGGATTTTTCCGTTTTTTTAAGGCTAATGTGGAATTTAGCTAATATTTCAGCAGCATGCTAGCTGTTTCGGCTAACTTTAGCTTTTTTACGTTTTTTAGGCAACTTTTGAGTTTAACTTATATTTCAGCTATATGCTAGCTGTTTTGGCTAATATAGTATTTTTCCGTTTTTTTAAGGCTAATTTGGAGTTTAGCTAATATTTCAGCAGCATGCTAGCTATTTTGGTTAACTTAAGCTTTTTTAAGTTTTTTTAGGCAATTTTTGAGTTTAGCTTATATTTCAGCTATATGCTAGCTGTTTTGGCTAATATAGTATTTTTCCATTTTTTAAGGCTAATTTTGAGTTTAGCTAATATTTCAGCAGCATGCTAGCTGTTTCGGCTAACTTTAGCTTTTTTACGTTTTTTAGGCAACTTTTGAGTTTAACTTATATTTCAGCTATATGCTAGCTGTTTTGGCTAATATAGTATTTTTCCGTTTTTTTAAGGCTAATTTGGAGTTTAGCTAATATTTCAGCAGCATGCTAGCTATTTTGGTTAACTTAAGCTTTTTTAAGTTTTTTTAGGCAATTTTTGAGTTTAGCTTATATTTCAGCTATATGCTAGCTGTTTTGGCTAATATAGTATTTTTCCGTTTTTTTAAGGCTAATGTGGAATTTAGCTAATATTTCAGCAGCATGCTAGCTATTTCGGCTAACTTTAGCTTTTTTACGTTTTTTAGGCAACTTTTGAGTTTAACTTATATTTCAGCTATATGCTAGCTGTTTTGGCTAATATAGTATTTTTCCATTTTTTAAGGCTAATTTGGAGTTTAGCTAATATTTCAGCAGCATGCTAGCTATTTTGGTTAACTTAAGCTTTTTTAAGTTTTTTTAGGAAATTTTTGAGTTTAGCTTATATTTCAGCTATATGCTAGCTGTTTTGGCTAATATAGGATTTTTCCGTTTTTTTAAGGCTAATGTGGAATTTAGCTAATATTTCAGCAGAATGCTAGCTGTTTCGGCTAACTTTAGCTTTTTTACGTTTTTTAGGCAACTTTTGAGTTTAACTTATATTTCAGCTATATGCTAGCTGTTTTGGCTAATATAGTATTTTTCCGTTTTTTTAAGGCTAATTTGGAGTTTAGCTAATATTTCAGCAGCATGCTAGCTATTTTGGTTAACTTAAGCTTTTTTAAGTTTTTTTAGGCAATTTTTGAGTTTAGCTTATATTTCAGCTATATGCTAGCTGTTTTGGCTAATATAGTATTTTTCCATTTTTTAAGGCTAATTTTGAGTTTAGCTAATATTCAGCAGCATGCTAGCTGTTTCGGCTAACTTTAGCTTTTTTACGTTTTTTAGGCAACTTTTGAGTTTAACTTATATTTCAGCTATATGCTAGCTGTTTTGGCTAATATAGTATTTTCCGTTTTTTTAAGGCTAATTTGGAGTTTAGCTAATATTTCAGCAGCATGCTAGCTATTGGTTAACTTAAGCTTTTTTAAGTTTTTTTAGGCAATTTTTGAGTTTAGCTTATATTTCAGCTATATGCTAGCTGTTTTGGCTAATATAGTATTTTTCCGTTTTTTTAAGGCTAATGTGGAATTTAGCTAATATTTCAGCAGCATGCTAGCTATTTTGGTTAACTTAAGCTTTTTAAGTTTTTTTAGGCAATTTTTGAGTTTAGCTTATATTTCAGCTATATGCTAGCTGTTTTGGCTAATATAGTATTTTTCCATTTTTTAAGGCTAATTTGGAGTTTAGCTAATATTTCAGCAGCATGCTAGCTATTTTGGTTAACTTAAGCTTTTTTAAGTTTTTTTAGGAAATTTTTGAGTTTAGCTTATATTTCAGCTATATGCTAGCTGTTTTGGCTAATATAGGATTTTTCCGTTTTTTTAAGGCTAATGTGGAATTTAGCTAATATTTCAGCAGCATGCTAGCTATTTAGGCCAACTTTGGCTCTTTTTATTTTTTGGCTAATTTGGCATTTAACTAATATTTTAGCTGGTTATCAACTTCAGCGTCTTTACATCCACTTTGGCCATGAACAGATTAGTCGACTAATCGGAAAAAATAATCGGTGATTAGTCGACTATTAAAATAATCGTTTGTGGCAGCCCTACCATCTAAAGATGTTGATTTAGTCCGTTTTGCCTTTTGTGTTCCAAACATTTACTCTAAACATTGGAGAACATGAGCTGTGAGCTCCTCGTTTCTGCTGCTTCCTCCTCATCGTCAGTCTGCTGCTCAGATTCTAGAGGAATCATTTACGTCTGCCTTCTCCCAGGTGATTCTTGGAGATTTGTAATAAAGGCGGTACGCAGGAGAAAAGCTTCTATTTTTGTCAGTATTTAAAAAAAAAAAGGTACAAAAAACCCGACATCCCTCATGACCTCCCACTATTTATGAGCTTGTGTCACGGGCGCAACCTGTCACTGAGTCACCTTATTTGGCATGCAAACTCACAGGATCGTTCATAAATCAAGCGGCGGCGTGCGGTGACTGATTTAGCTCCGCGTTCAACTCGCATGTGCCTAACTTGTTTTCTGGATCCGTGGCTCTGATGAGACATGCTGATTACATTGTGTGGCGGTACCGACTCCTTCACCCCTAACGACACATTCTTCTACAACTACCTTGTAGGCTTCAGGCCAGAGGGGTGCTGGGACTAATTTGACAGCTGCCACAGCTCATTATCAGATAAGAGAGAGTTCTTGGCCCTGCAGTTAAAACACTATCTATGCAGAGGTTATTTGCAGTAACCTCACGCGTCTCCGGATGCCTCTGTTATACAGTTGATGCAGACATCTCTAAAAAAAAAAAAAAACACACTTTTTGGTTTGTAAATTGGCAAAAATGTTGAACTCAGTTGAGTAAACATGTTTTCGTCATCTTTATCTCCGCCCCGCTGGGGGTTCAGCCCCTTGAGCATGGACTCCTTCAGCACCAAGAGTTTAGCCCTCCAGGCGCAGAAGAAGCTGATGAGCAAGATGGCCACCAAGAGCGTGGCCAACCTCTTCATCGACGACACCAGCAGCGAAGTGCTGGACGAGCTGTACCGCGTCACCAAGGAGTACACCCGCAACCGCAAGGAGTCTCAGAAGATCATCAAGAACCTGATCAAGATGGTGGTGAAGCTGGGCGTGCTCTACAGGAACAATCAGTTCAACAGCGAGGAGCTGGTCCTGGTGGAGAACTTCAGGTATGAAGTCCACTCTGCAAACACTCAATGAGAACGGTTTAAAAAATTGTTTTAAGATTTTTTTTTTTTTTTTTTTGCAAAAAAAGTAATCTTAAAGTTTTTCAGTGCTAAATTAGTTTAAGAAAAACGATATTTGGGACTGGAATTTTTTTTTTAATTAAAAAAGTGGCAGATTTTTTTTTTTACTTATTTAAATAAAAGTTTTCAAATTAAATAATGTTTTAATTATTTCTAGGCATCTGTTTTTACAGTAAAAAAAATGTCTGTGATTAAAATCCTTAGAAAAACAGAGAATCAAATTAATTAAAGAAATTTGCATTTGCTACAATTTACAGTTTAACTCGGGGTTGATTCTTTTTTTTTTAAAGTGTTTTCAAATTTTGTAAGAATTGTTTCAAGTAAACTAAAGTTCATGTTTGACTGTTAAGATTTCCAAATTACAGTAAATTAGGTTTCTGTTGCAAAAAGTTAGAAATCTGCATTTAAATAAAAATGTATTTTGAGAAAGAATAATTTGTTTTTATAATCAGTCAGAAACAACTTCTACAAATCAGCAAGTTTGCTTCATTGAATCTTCTATATTTGTAAAAAAAAAATATATATATATATATATTTTTTTAATTTATTTTTTTTACTTTTTTTCTGCTTTTTTTCTGAGTTTTAAAGATACTTTTCTACAAAGCAGCAGTACTTCATTAAAAACTTGCCTCTGTGGGTCTGCTGGCATAGAAGTAAGCCTCCCCTGATATCCCATCATCCCTTTTTTTACACACTTCCATTCCTCACCACCCCAAGCTAACATTAGCGGTCCAAAAAAAAAAAAGGTGAGCAATGTCAAAGCTAACCAGCTGTACAATTTTGAGCCAGATTCCAGCTCTAACAAAAACCAAACGATAAAACAAACGATTAAAGACAAAATATCATCAATCTGTTTTAGTGCCGCCACAAACTATTATTTTAATAGACGACTAATCGCCAATTTTTTTTTCCAATTAGCTGTTTCCTGCTATAATGCTAGTGTGAATGCTGTAAGCTAAGTTTGGCAGCTGAAATTGATAGCTGAAAACGGTGAAGCTGATGGTTAGCTAAAATATTAAATAATTGCCAAATTAGCCTAAAAAAGTGAGAAAAAGCCAAAACAGCTAGCATGTAGCAGAAATATTAGCTAAACTCCAAAATAGCCTAAAAAAATCTTAATAAATGCCAAAATAGTCCAAGAAGCTAACAGAATGCTATTATAACTTTCAACTTTACTACTCTCAAACTCCATATAATATAAATTAACGACGAAATGACTATTAATTTAGTCGTCGACTATTTTAATAGTTCAATGATTGGACTAATCGTGGCCGCCCTAATCTGTTTACTCCTAGGGAAATCCGAGCCTGGATGTTAAAATGTGATGTTTCCTTCATGGAATTCTTTTCAAATCAGAAACGACTTCTACAACTTTTTTTGTGAATCTTAATCATCTGTTTAAAAAAAAAATACATTTTTAGACTTTTTAAAAAAAATAAATTTCTTGTCGTAGCATTTTTATTTTGAATTTTTGTTTTCAGAAACCAGAACCTCAGAAATACCAAATATTGTCTAATTTTAACAGGTCTGTATTAACCTGAAAAATGTCATTGATCACTGGTGTTATGTACAGAAATGTGTTCAAAAATTGTTCTAAAACAGTGTTGATGAACAGATTATCCAGATGAAGGAGGAGGATTTCTGAATCCTCATTACGCCTCAGATTCACGCCGCGGCCCGAAACGTTCAGCTGCTTGACTGAAGTGTCGCTGATTAATTTTAAGTCCCGCTGTGTCGTGATGACAAACCGCGTGCAGCAACAAGGGTGTTGTTTCTGCAAAAGCTGCTGTTGGAGTGATTTTTTTTGGCGTGCTGATGGAGGCAGTTTCAGGGCATCCGTTTCTGCTAGAACAGTAAAAACGTGAAGCTGACGCAGCCCAGAGGACGGCCGGGATGCTGGGAGCTCCTCTGAAGACGTTTGTTGTTTTTGTCCCCTCCACACAGGAGGAAGGTCCACACTCTGGCCATGACGGCCGTCAGCTTCTACCAGATCGACTTCACCTTCGACCGCCGCGTGATGAGCGGCATTCTGAACGAGTGCCGGGAACTCCTGCATCAGGCCATCCGGCGCCACCTGACGGCCAAGAGCCACTCGCGGGTCAACCACGTCTTCAATCACTTCGCTGACTGCGACTTCTTGGCGGCTCTGTACGGGCCGTCGGAGGTGTACCGCGCCCACCTGCAGAGGATCTGTAACGGCCTTAACAAGATGCTGGACGACGGGAACCTCTGACCCCACCCCCCACCCCACCCCACCGCCGTCAGCTGAAGAACTCCCCCATTCCATGACAATCGCGAACACTCGTGTTAGTTTGTGTGTGCCTTTCAGAAGTTCTTCTGCTGTTTTTTCCAAAGATTGTTTTCTTTTTTTTTATTTCCTTCCTCGCTAACAGTGATATTGATCTTTTTTTTGTATTTACTCTCGCTGAATGTAAATCCTTACGCTCTTATCAGTATACGCAGGGATAGGAGCCTTGACAACTGTGCCTCTTTAATCCACAGTTGATCTTCGTTTCTCTCTTTCTTTCCATGAACACAGACCTTCAGCTGGTGCAGCTCTGTGAGGTGCCTTTAGGCAACAAGGTCATTTTCAAAGAGTTTTTTTTTTTGTTTCTCGTAAAGGTAGTTTTGCACTCGATAAGATAAGCGCTGTACTGTATTCTTTAGAAGTGAAAACATGTGAAGGGAACCCTGCGTTACAGAGAGACGGAGCCACCAAAGCACAGATGATGTATTTGGGTCATGTGGGAAAAAAAAAAAAAAAAAAAAAAAAGGCCATAAACGTCAAGGGATGTGTTTGTGTTGTATTGTTGATTGTGTTGGCCGGGTGCGTCCGGTCAGGAAAAGCCTTGGCGGGATGTCACACCGGCTGTTTTTTTTTTTTTTTGTCTATTAGCTGTGATTCACATTAGCGCTGTTACGTTTATCCTCAATATTCAGAATAAAACAAAGCCTCCGTGAGTCGACAAACACAGCACCTGATTGTACTCGGGCTGCAATTACAGCTCCAGACTGCGAGCTCGTCTCTGTCAAGAAGCCACTCCATTTCAGCCTGATGGAGGAGGCCGGCGCTCTCTGCGTGGGGCGCCTCTTTTAACCCGCAGAGATGTTGCGTTTCTTCCCTTTTAGGGAGCATTTGAATACTTTCTACTGTCCACCTCTGACCTCGCTTGAGGTCTTTTTTTCGGTGTTGTTGCATGGCAGCGTCTCGTCTGGGAGACTGCGCCCGCTTTGTATTCCGAGCGTTTGTGTGCGTACCTGTGAAAATTGAGCCGTGTAATAAGTGCTGTGCTTTCCCAGATAGGATTGCAAACTTCTGCCACAGTAGCTCAGCCAAAGAAAAATGGGACCGATGTTATCCAAAATGCAGCACAGGAATATTTAAGACGACCAAATGCGCTCGGTAATTATTGAACGTCAGCAGAGGTGACTGCTGGGACGTAAATCTGCTTTATTCACTTTTTAATGCTCTATTTTACTCATTTTGACTGAAATGCCTCAGAGAGAGTACTTTTTTATAATCCATAAAAGGCCGGTGTTAATGATATTCCATTTTAGTCGTGTACATCCGCTCCACGTCTCGGGGGTAAATTAAAACACCCCGTCTCTCTGAACTCACCACAGACCACTGAAACGAGCTCAGCTACTTCCTGTTTGCATTCGAACTGTTATTTCTGTCCTGTAAATGTGTTTGTGTCTCAGCTTTGTATCCAAATAAAACAACTTTTTTTTTTTTTTGTTTATCCTGGATTTTCTGTCAAAACCTTTAGAAAACGGTGAAAGAAAACACAAATTGACAAACACATACAGCTCAGGTCATTTTTTTTTTCCCTCCACTTCCTGAAAAGTCTAAGCCCATGGCCGAAGGTAAACAGGAAGTGAGTAATACAGAAAAATCCCTGCCTCTGTTTTTAGAAGCTAAAAAACGCTCAGTCTGACTGCGGTTTGGAGCTTTAAAGCTCATCTTTCATTGTTTTAGCTTTTTCTGACTTTGAAATGATAATATGGCCTGCAGCCCTTCTGCTGGTCCTCCTTGTAGCACGCTCAAAACGGCCGCAAGTTCTCGTTTATTTACCCAGCATGCAGTTGTGGGTGGAAGTGGACAAAGGTGACAGACATTATTTCCTGCTCAGAATTGAAAACAATTTTTTTTTTTCTCCTTTTAAAGGCCCATTCTGATCTTCTTTTGATCTTTTTTAAAATCTTTTCCAGTGGTTATGATTGTCGTTTTTAGCCTAATTTATCTTTTTGATTTTTTTGTCCGCTATTGGGCAGGACTCCCTTTTAAAAGAGATTTCTTAAGGTCAATGGGACTTCATGGTTTAACCCTTTAACTACCCTTTAAACTTTAGAAACTGTTTTTTTTTTTTTTAAATATTGATTGTTGTCAATTATTCCCCAAGGTACAGAGCCCCCAAAAGAAAATTTAAGTAAAAAGCAATTTTTCAAAAAATTGAAATAATTAAAAATAATTTTGATTAATAACCAGATAGTAACTGGTGCGCATCATTTAGTAATCTGATTTTTATTTAATTTCTAGAAAGAAAAAAAAGGTTATTATCTGGTGTGCACCAGTTAATAGACAAAACTTTTTTTGGGGTAGAAATTAAATTAAATCAATACTAATAAAAAAAAAAACCTTTTTAAATTGACACAGATGAAGTATTGCCATATTTCACTTAATATCTGCCCCCAGTAAATGCAGCCTCTTCAGCAGGGGGTGTTAAACTCAGCCCTCAACAGGCCAAAATCCAAAACACTAAAACTTAATTTTTACTAATTTAATTAGTAATTTAATAATAATTTAATTTTACTTTAAAACTGTAATTTTTTAACATGATTATGAACTAGATATATAGCATTACCAGTGATGATGCTTGTAAGAATGTTGTAAGTTGTATTTGGGCGGTGAAGATGCTAGTGCTGATAGCTGAAAATGCTGAAATTGATATCTAAAGATGCTAAAGCTGAGAACAAGCTAAAATATTAGCTAAATGTAAAAAAAACTATTAAAAAACTAAAAACAATTGTCAGCTAAAACCGCTAGTATGTAGCTGAAAAAATAGCTGAACTTCAAAATAGCCTGAAAAACTGAAAAAAGCCTAAATTAGCCAAAATAGCTAGCATGTAGCTGAAATATTAGCTAAACTCCAAATTGACCTAATCTGAAAACAGACACAGCATCTTAGTAAATGCCAAAAAGTGAAAAAAGCTAGTAGAATACCAATTTTTAAAAGTTTAAAACCGTAACTTTTGAACATAATTATGAATATTAAATATTATTACAGAATAAATCAACTTAAAAATTAAATAACTTTCAATATTTTTCTTTCCAAAAAAGGCAAGTTAGAAATAAGGGCAAGATAATATCGGGCCATTAATAACAATAAAATGATCTGGAGGGCCGGATCCGGCCCCCGGGCCTTAACTTTGACACAGTTTCCTGCTTGTGCCAAGCCTGGTAAATGCAGAGGGGAAACTTCAAAATAAAACTTGAAGATCAGAGGAGATAGACAGCTGGAAACTAAATTTTTGTGCGACTCCCTCAAAGCGCCTTCTGTAGATTTACATTTCTGCATGACAACCGCCATTTGATTATGAGTGGATGAGGGCTCTAATGCATTTTTGTGGAGCTAGCTTCCACTGGGGCATGATTATCATTTCTACATAATGAAGTGTCTATAAAAGAAGCTGGCCTGCATCCTTTAAAAAAAAAAAAAAAAAAAAAAATAGCTTAGTTGAAGCGTGCAAGAGGAGGCATTACTCCTCCTGCTGGTGTTCCAGAACTGATTACGGCGCTGTGATCTGCAGTCGGAACTCCCCCAACTGTGACTAAACACAGCTGACCCAGACGTTATTCTGGATGATGCTTGTTTGGGAAACAGAAAGTGACAAAAAGATGGCTTGGCTGTGAGTGAGATTTGCCACAGTCCGTCTCTGCGGGGACAAGGGCGGCTCGTTTTTGGCCCAACACAATCTGGCTGCGTGTCATGGCGGCGACAATGTTTGGGCTGTGGGTGGTGCAACTAAACAAACTATACAGGACATTGTGTTCAAACAGCAGAGCTGGGGTTTGCACTCGCTCAACACAACGCTCAGGCTCACTTATAGATTTTCCTTTAACATCACAGCCAGGAAAAAAAAAAAAAAAAAAGAAAAATCCTTTTGGGTTTAATGAGCGTGTAAAGGAACTGGGAGTGCAGTCAAAAGGACGAGTGGCACTAAATAAGAAACGGCTAAATGATTCAGCCGCCTGCTTCTGTGATGTTTCTGAATACCTGCTCAGACCTATGGATTTATCTGCTCTTACTGTGAAGTCATAATCCTCTTTTTGTCAATCATTTCCCTCACAACTTTCTTTCGACGCTGCTGAATCTCCTCTTGTGTGAATCCTTAGTAAGAATTCACACTAAATCGATTCTCCTGCTCCTTTCCGTACGTTTTTTGGCACATAAAAACTCAATCGCGATTTTAGAAATCTTGGTATCAAAACATTTAGCTCGTTAAGAACATTACTGCTTGTATTTTTGGTATTCAAAGACTTTATAGTTTTTAAAATATTGAGCAACATATAGGAAGTGAATGAGAAAGTCTACAACTTTCAAAATTTTAGCTAAATTAGCATCAAGTTTTAAAATGTATTCATGGGCTATGTTTCATCTTTTATAGTAATTTAAAAAAAAAATTGGAGTTTAGTCAATACTTTAGCAACATGCTATTAGAATTTAGTTCTATTTATTTTAGCAACTTGCTAACATATTTGATTAATTTTTTACCCACTGAGGTTTTTAAGCTAAGTTAGAGTTTAGCTTCTATTTTAACAACATGCTAACATTTTTTGCTAATTTTTTACCTACATGGGTTTTTAGGCTAAGTTAAAGTTTAGCTTCTGTTTTAGCAGCATGCTAACATTTTTGTCTATTTTGTTACCTACTGGGATTTTTAGGCTAAGTTAGAGTTTAGCTTCTATTTAAGCAACATGCTAACATTTTTGATTATTTTTTAATCTACTGATGTTTTTTTTTTTCAGGATAATTTAGATTTTAGCTTTTATTTTAGAAACGTGCCAACATTTTTTGCTAATTTGTTATTTACTGGGGTTTTTAGGCTGAGTTAGAGATTAGCTTCTATTTTAACAACATGCTTTTTAACAACATGCTAACATTTTTGACTAATTTAGTTTACAAAGGAATTTTAGGCAATTTCGGAGTTTAGCTATTTAGCAATGTGCTAGCTTTTTCTTTTTTTTTTTTTCCTTTGGGGGGATAATTTGGCATCCTATGAGGTTTTGCTAATTTGGAGTTTAGCTAACATTTTAGCTTCAGGCTAACATTAACTTTAGGCTACGAGTTTAGCTAGTATTCAAGCAGCAAGCTGTTTTTTTTTTTTTTTTTGGGTAATTTGGAGTTAAGCTCATATTTAACCAACACTAAATATTTATGCAAAATTGGCATGTGTTAGAAATTTTTTAAGGAAATTTACTACAAATTTTTCAGAAATTGAGGTCAACTTCAGCGCCCTTTCATAGTTCTTTAACAAAATTTCCAGCATTTTAGCAAATTTAACATTTAGCAAATAGCATTTTCAGCAAATCCCTTCAGCAACTAAAGTAAACTGCGTCACCATTTTCAGCAAAGCTTCAGAATCTTCAGCGACTACTTTAGGCAAAAAGCATTCAACACCAGCATTATCTCAGGGAATGCAACATTTCTAGTTTTTTTGTTTTTCTTCAGACCAATCTCATGTAGTTGGCAGAGCACAGCTGCTTATTATGTATTACTTTGCTTTTGTAGTCCCTCCACATCGTTACTCATCCAGTATGCTTAAAGGCACTCTCCCCTCTGGCAAGCACAGCTATAATAGTCAGCTTGGAAGTTGGAAGTCTTTCACAACTTCCTTCCCTTTCCTCAGTTTGTGTTTTTCTCGGGGTCCCCGCGCCTCCCTCTTCTTTTTCTCCTCCTCTCGCTCCTCAGAGAGCACCTGACTGACGCGTCGTTCATGGATGAAAAGCCCAACGGCATTGGGAATCCGAAAGCAAACAACCCACGACACGTACGCGAGAGGACGGGGAGGGAGCGGCTGCATTGTACGCAGACTCCACAAACGCAGAGCTCCACGCCTGAAGCTCTCAGGATTACAGTCAGCGTGATGCTGGACACTTCAGGGGAGACGGCATCTGCTTCACTTCCATTTTTAATGCCACAAAAGAGAACTGTGAGCTCTCAGGAAACTTCTCATTTCCATTTTGTTTAAAGCATCCGAATACACACATAATCCTTCCACAGGCTACCGTCCAAGCAGCTGGAGAAAGTTCCCTCACGCCCAGAGGCATCCTCACTGTGACTAAAAGCCATTTGGCACGAAAACTGAACCTTGAGGTTCCAAAACTCTGCTTTTTTTTTTTTTCTTTTTTTTTGCATCAATCTTCTCCACTAAGGTTTCATCCCCAGCAATGCCCTTTGTTCCTGTGAAAGATCTGGAAACGCTCTTGCCGCGACAGAAGTTCAGCAGGTTGCCTCATGAGGGACAGCCGGCTTGTTGCAGCGCTCAAAACAAGCAAGAGAGCTCTGCAGGAGGCGGGGGACAAGGTTAGCAGGAGGCCATATGCTGTGTCTGCCGACAAGAGCGCCTCCTGCTTCCAAAGCAGGACTCGTAGGACACCTGAAAGGAAAAATGTCACCTGCACCTTCAATTTTTTCACCTTAATTATTCATACATGTTCTGAGTATTAATATAATAGATGCTGAAGACCCTCTCCGATCGTCTTTTGATCTATTTTAAAAGCATTCCCAGAGGTCTTTTAATTATGACTCTGCTATTTGTAGAAAAAACCTCTAGTTTTCTAAGACATATTTTCTGCAGAGCGGCTGTAGTGGTTCATTAGAAATTTCCCTTTTTGGGCCTGTTGGTGCAGAAGTAAGCCTCCTCTAATATCCCATCATCCCTTCGCTTCTATCCCCTCGCAAGCTAACATTAACGGTGCATCAAAAATGGCGAGCAAAATCAGAGCTATCCACCTGTACAGTGGGGCTGCCACGATTAGTCGACGACTAATCGACTATTAAAATAGGTGACGACTAATTTAATTGTCGATTAGTCGTTACTTTATATAATATGGAGTCAGAGTGTTGTGAAGTTGGAACTTATAATGGCATTCTACCAGCTTTTTGGACTATTTTGGCATTTATTAAGATTTTTTAGGTTATTTTGGAGTTTAGCTAATATTTCAGCTTCATGCTAACTGTTTTGGCTAATTTAGACTTTTTTTGTTTTTTAGGCCGTTTTGGAGTTTAGCTAATTTTTCAGCTTCATGCTAGCTGTTTTGGCTAATTTAGACTTTTTTTGTTTTCTAGGCTGTTTTGGAATTTATTTTATATTTCAGCTTCATGCTAGCTGTTTTGGATAATTTAGACTTTTTTTTGTTTTTTAGGCTAATTTGGAGTTCAGCTAATATTTCAGCTGCACACTAGCAATTTTGTCTAATTTAGGATTTTTTTTTTTTTTTTTTTGGACCGTTTTGGAGTTTAGCTAATATTTCAGCTGCATGCTAGCAATTTTGGCTAATTTTGGCTTCTTTTTAATTTTTAAGCTATTTTAAAGTTCAGCCAATATTTCAGCTGCATGCCATTTTTTTGTTTGTTTGTTTGTATGGTTTTTTTAATGCTAATTTGGGTTTTTGGGGGCTAATTTGGAGTTTAGCTAATATTTCAGCTACATGCTATCAATTTTGGCTAATTTAGGACTTTTTCAAAGTTTTTTTTAGGCTGTTTTGAAATTTATTTTATATTTCAGCTCCATGCTAGCTGTTTTGTCTAATTTAGGACTTTTTTTATTTTTTTTAGGCCGTTTTGGAGTTTAGCTAGTATTTCAGCTGCATGCTAGCAATTTTGGCTTCTTTTAAATTTTAAGCTATTTTAGAGTTTAGCCAATATTTCAGCTGCATGCCTTTTTTTCTGCTAATTTGGGTTTTTGGGGGCTATATTTTGGCTATTTCTATTAGGACAGGGTTTTTAGATTAGTTTCATATAGCATGCTAAGTGAGGTTTACTTATATTTTAGGTTCAACGATTTTAGCTATTAATTTCAGCATCTATCAGCACTAGCATCTTCAGCAACCAAATTCAGCTAGCATTCACACTAGCATTTTCGCAGGTAATGCTATATATCTAGATTTTAGTTCGTTTAAAGTTAATGATGGTTAAGATCTGTGTTTTACATCCACTTTGCGCAAATAATCGGTTATTAGTCGACTATTAAAATAATCGTTTGTGGCAGCACTACTGTACAGTTTAGAGAAATTCCAGCTCGGACCAAAAAAATGAAGATGTACATGAATCTATTTGCAAGTGGATGCATCAGAATGGAGCTTGTAGCTTTCAGTTGTAGGTCCTACATCACATTTGTCTTCTCCTGATTCACAACAATTTGAACAAAAACCTTCTGAGAAATACAATTTTAAGCTTAATTTTCTTTATACATGTCCTCCATCATGACAAAAAGGCTACATGTCAAAACAACAAAAAACATTGGAGTCAGTTTTAAAATAAGCAAATTTGTGTGTTTTTCAATATATTTAGCACACCAAGTAAGTGATAAATCTTCGTATTTTGGCTTAAAATAGATTTAATTTATAGTTTTTATTATCTTTGGTAAAAACTACCCTACTTTAGGTCAATTTTTTAAACTCTTAAACAGAAAAAAGTGTCAAAAGTCGATGCTGTGAAATCAGATCTGCCCACATCTGTCACCTTCTTAGCAAAAGCAGGACACGCTCAAGTTTCTGTTGTCCTTCAGATGCATCAAACTCCGTTCATAATTAAATTAGGAGCTTCTCCTTTTATTTTGAAGGTAAAAATCTATGACAAAGCAAAACGTTTGGCATCATCTTTTAGAGACAGATGGAACTTTTTAATGTAAGAATTTATGGACTAAATTTCTCACAAAAGTTTTGATTCATTTTCACTTCATTCATTATCACCTCAAGTATATTTCCTGGATTTGAATAAAATTAGATAATTATGGTCTGAAATAATGACTCGAATCGTAAAAGGTAACATTAAATCTGTTAATGAAGCATAGCTTAGAGCAACAAATTAAAACTTTAAGATCTTCAGCAAATTATCAACTATATTATCCTTAATAAAATCTAAAAAATACTTTTTTTTTTATCATTAATCATCAAATTAAATGCTTGAAACTCTGTATTGAAGAAAAAAATCCACCTAAAGTCATTATAAAATCCCGTTTTGTGTTTTCCCAGTCAGAGGTGGGGTGCAGTCTGGACAGATTTTAGGCTCTCACACGAAGACCGACAACCACACAACCGTACAACAAACTCAAACTTAGCATCTGGCCTCAGTTTGGGCCGAGGGAGGAAGCTGAAGTATTTGAAGAAAACCCACATGACACATGAAAACTTCACGTCTCTGTACGCTTCCACGCTGTCCTCCTTCAATACAAACCTTTATTCAAATACTTCTGAACATGCAAACATTGTTTCAGATAGTTTCACATCAAGAAGTACAAGTACAGAAATATAGAATACAATAGGTTTTTTTTATTGTTTAAGTGAACAAATCTGCCAATGGAATTTGTAAAATTTTTCTTTTTCCTAAAATAAATTGTGATTTCTTGCCCTCTTACAACAATTTAAATCATCAAATTAGCCATAAACACTCATATTTAGGTATGTTTCTTTGGTAATTAAACATATTATGTTTTAAAATAAGTCTGTTTGGCTTAAAACGGTTTTATATTTCCGCTCTCACCTCAAGTGCTGGTTCAAATCCCAGTCGGGACTGTTTGCATGTTCATTGTCCCTTCGGTGTGACTGTGAGTGTCCATCTATATATCTAACTATATTTCTTAACCTCCGGAGCCACATTTGGCTCTTTGACTCCTTCATTGTGGCCGTCATGGTTAAAGGAAATGAAAAATGATTTCTATTTTAAATTAGAATAGCGATTCAGCTCCATCAAAGTCACGCTAAAGCATTTTACGGATTCTTCAGAGCCTTTTACCACCAAAAATCAGTTAGAGATCAGAGTACGGGCAGAATTCATACTTCAAGAAAATCGAATTATAAGGCAAATTTCCTATTGTTCATGTTCCTCGTGGTCTAAAAATATACAGTTTAGTTCTGCCAACATTTGCTGCATTAACCCTTGAGCACTATCGCCAAGTGGTTTTCACCTGAGCAAAATTATTTACAATATATTTCATTTTTCTGAGTGTCATGAGTCCCTGGAATGGGTGGACCAAGCACCAAGTCTCCAGTATCATATTTTTTTAATTTTAGGAATTCTTTGTTCTCAAATTCCTAATTTTTCTGTTATTTTCGAGCATGTTTTTAGGATCTTTCTATGCTTATATTTTCCATTTTCTCACATAAACCGCTGTTGAAAATAAAATAAAGCTACTCCAGCTTATCATGTGTTGTCACATTTTAATCTGTATTTTATGACAAATACTTTTTAATTGGTATATTATATCAGGTACCCAGCAAAAGTGATGGTATAACTTGGATTAAGATCATTTAATGCGATACAGGGTGTCTTTTATTTTAAAAGGATGTGTTTTATTTTGAAAGGTATCATGCAAATCTCCAACAAAAATTATAAACCATTTTTTTAGACTTCTATTTGTTTTCTTATATTTATGTTTAAGTTATACCAATAAAAAGTATGTTTATCATAATAGCTATCATAATATAAATTCAGAAAAACACCACAAGATGTTGAAAAGATGTTTATTGATTTATTTATTTAAAGATCAAATGACTCAACTAGATTTAAACATTTATTTCCTTTAAAAAAAACTCACATTTTAGGAAAAGTTTAATAAAATATTGAACTAAAAATGGACAATAATACACTGTGATATTTTTTAGTTTTAGTCCTGGGCAGTGCACTCCTAAAACACTTGGGGTTATTCTTTCAACCCACTTCTTAGATGATTCATGATGGGATATTTTTGGGGTTAGCAGCACTCATTTTTCGGGGGGTTATAGTGGTTTTATATTAACCCAATGTATGCTTGTTTATGAGTTAAAATAAAACTTAGTTTTAGCCTCAGAGTTTGAGATTTTTATGTAAAAAAGCAGGAAAAATCTGGGGTAAGAAAAGAAAACTCTTATCAATAATTCTTATTTTATAAATAAATTCTAGTCACTAAGACTTGTGTTCTTAAAATAATCTTTTTTGCTATTGGGAAAACTTTATTAATAAATTCTATTTTTTCTTGCAAGTCAGAAAGTGAGTCACATTTTCTTGAAACTGTTGTATTTTTGCAGTGCAGCTTGGGTTGTTTTCAGTTTTTAGATTGCTTTAATAAAAAATAAAAAATACTTTTTTAATAAAAAAAACTGTCATATTTTCTTGCAAGAAAACTTGAAAAATTCAGAAAGTTTCTCCAATACCAAAATAATATTTGTGTAAGAAAACACGTCTTAGAGACGGGGTGGGAAAACAAAAGGTTCTACAATTTGACAGAGGAGGCGGACCGGATCTCAGAAGAGAAAGAAACAACATAAAATCTGGACGAAAACACATTTTAATTTTGATTGAAAACAAAATGATTAATTTTAAGAACAGAAAATTTCCAAACTTTTGTTTCCAAACTGCAGCTTTTGTTCCAATATTTAATCAAATCAACATTAGATTGATGTCCATCTGGAAAAAACTCAAATGAAAGAAATGCTGCGTTTATGTGGTGTTGGAAAAATAACTGTCTGACTCAGAAAACAACAAATATTTCACCACATGAGTCCACAGTATTAGGGCTGGGTTGATCAAATCGATTTGAATGATTTAAGCTTTAATAGATCAATAATTCAATTCATAAGAATATAAATCGATTTAGCTCATGAAGCTAAAGTCTGCTAGCTTGACGCTAGTGCTCCGTGTATGGGTAGACATCAGAATCACAGGAAAAATTAAACATTATCATGGATTATCAATATAATTTATTCCACATCGGAGGGCTGGATTACATAGTTTAAGGGCGGGGTCGCCAACCTTTAACAGTAAAAGAGACGTTCGGCTCGCTTTCTATTGGTCAAAACCTAGACTGAGCCGTATCGACTTAATGTAGCCTTCAAGAAATTTGGATTTGCATTGACGACCTTCTTTTTTTTCATAATAAATATGAATTGTGTCTATTTTTGGCACGAACAAAAGCAAAAATATAAAAATAACCAGTGCAGCACAAGATCATATGTGCTTTTAACTCATAAAAGATCAAACTTTTTACCAAAGTTTTGCTTTGGATATAAAATCTGTTCATTCTGGAGGTAGAGTTGAGCATCGATTTATAAATGTAACTAATCTAAATTAAATAAATGCTGATTAAGTGATCCTTACTTTGAAAATTTGATATTTTATTCTTTTCTCCTCTTTCTCCTCAGTAGTCTTACGCTGCTGGGTTTTGTTATTTTAGTTTGAGGTTGGTAGTCTTAGTTTGCGAGCTTTGTTTATTTGTTTTCTTTAGGTACTTTTGGTTGGGGGGACTCCGACGCTCGACTTATTTTATGTTGGAGACATAAAAGATACATTTTTGGGATTCAAATCTGCTTTCCAAATATCTTCAAACCTCCAAGAATTCTTTTAAAATCATCTCGTGTTTGCGTGACCAACGATGAATGTTTAAACGATTAAAGGTTATTTCACAGAGAAATTTTCTTCTCACAAAAGCTGCATTCATTTTTTTTTTTTTTTTGCTTCATTGAATCAGACTCGATTGTGTGACGCAGCGTGTTATGTGCAACAAGAGGCTTTAAAAGATTAAGAGTGACTGCTTTATTGCTCCCTCTTCTCCCTGCTTTTTTCCCTCTTAATCCAGACTAATGGTCACTGCAGGCTGACAGCACTCTTTCAACAGCCTCCGTCTCATCCCGGAGATTACATCAATCCAGAGTCTGTGTTATCTCCTGCGCCGTGTACAGTATGACGGCGGATGAAGTCATACTGTTGCAGAACCTGAAGAGTTGACAGATCCTTGTTGAGTGACATCAAACTGTCGGGGTTTTTGTGGCTCTCTGCTGGGGCTCTTTCATTCCACATGCAGCCAAAGAGGGAGGTACCCACCGATGCAGCAGCGACTGAGACAGAGAAGCACCTAGGAGGCATCCTTGAGTTTGTCAGACGCAAGGAATCTAATCCAGACAGCCATAAATTTGAATTTAAATGAGAACTCCCAAAATAGGAGCGGCCCCTGTTTAATTGGAACAAATGGAAGTTGGATGTCTGTCAGAAAATGAAACAGGAAAACAACAGGGACCCAACGCCGTGCTACTTGTTGACAGTTAATATAAGGCAGGCTGCTGTTTGCAGCCGGGCGGCTTAGAGTTTCTGTCAAACCGGAGCCCATCTCTGTTCTTGCAGGCCACAATTAAATGCCCCCCTTCTCCTTCATCCCCGGCTGTTGCCTCCTCCCCTTTAAACTCCCCCTCCGGTGTCCTGAGCAGCATTTAATTGTGAGTGGGGGATTGCTAAAGGGGGATTAATAACATCTTGATTGAACTTCAGCTGCAAATTGGAGGTGGAGCTGGGGGAGTGGGGGGTGGGGGGGTGGTCCAATGATCCAGAAGGGGAGGAGACGATAAGAGGAGGCAGAGATGGGGTAGGGGAGCAGGGGGGAAAAAAAAAAAAGGAGAGAGGGAGTGGGAGGAAGAAAGAGCGAGGATAGGAGGCGCAGCGCAATGCAGTGGGGAGGGGGGAGACGGGGATGTGGAGGCAGGAAGCCTCCGCTGCCGTCGCACCAGTAAAACGCAGGCGGGCTCAGAGGCAAGACGGCGGCGGAAGCTCTCCGGTGACGGGATGAGGGGCTCAGGAGCGCCGCAGCGGAGGGAGGAGAGGGAGGCGACGCATCCAGGAACCGGCGAGGAGGAGCAGAGGAGGGAGAGAAACTGAAAAAAGGAAAAAAAGTTTGGGAGAAGGAGGCGGAGGAGTTGATGGAGGAGGACGGCGTCTTTACTTTAAGTTCTGCTTCTTCTCCATCCTCCGATCACCATGTTCTCCGACGGCGGGGCTCACCCCCCCGGGGAGCAGAAAGGGTTCAAGTCCCCCCACTTCATCCCCTGGTTGCGCAATAGTCTGAAGGCTCATCACGGCGGCGGCGACCTGGGGCTCAACCTGGAGAAACCCAAAGGGATCAGCTTCTTCTCCATCCCCGGGAAGGGTCGGGCGAAGAAGGGGGAACTTCGGTGCAACGGCATGGGGGTGCTGCGGGGGCATCACATTCTGCCGGGCAAGCAGAGGGAGGAGGGCAAGTGGAACCAGACCAAAGAGGCGCCGACCCTGGGTGATGCCCTGCAGGATGCTGCCCGGGACAGACAGCGGGCCGGGAAGAAGCACGGCAGCCAGCTGGGCTCGCATCAGCACCAGAGCGAGGGACCTTCTGTCAGGAAGTACGGGCCTCTCGTGGGACCTCCTCCCACTCCTGTTTCCGAGGAGTCAAACTGCAACCTGCCTGTTGCTCTGTGCATGGACGAGAGGACAGGAAAGTTGCTGGACTACAGCAGCCACACCACATACCGCCACAGAGACCTCCACTCATCCATCTGGCTGAGCTCAGACACTCAGGGGCTGATCGAGCGGCAGCAGGGCTTCAGCTCCACCTTCAGCTACATCAACAAACGCAGCAGGAACCTGGAGAGTCTGGACCCGGGAGCCTTGAAGGAGCCGAACGGACTCGTCTTCTCTGCCGAGTTTCCCAGCAGAGGCTCGGGATGCGCCGCGACCCTGAGAGGCCCCAGGAAAGCCAGAACCAACCCACAGCGGGCGGCCATCCCGGACCAGAACCAGACGTGGGGACGGCACAGACTGAACAAAGAGGCGGTGTCGGAGAGCAGAGAGGCGGGCTGCAGCAGGAAGGTGGTGAGGAACCAGATCAAACGAGTGGTGGACAATCTGGAGAAGGTCCTGAAGGCTCTGAGGGATGTTCAGGAGGAGATGAAAGAGGTAACCCGACTTATTTGTCTTTTGCACTAAATTCAATCATAAAAACGTCTTTTTTTTGGTTCATTCTTCTTAACCCTTTAAAGTCCCCGTCTGATGAAATTTTTAGAGTTTTTAATATGTATGTGTGGCATTTTTCTTATGAAAGAGAACAATAAGAAATAATTTTATTTTTGCATTTCCGAGTATTTCTCCTTTTAAATCAATCAAACTGTCTTGGACAGACTCTGTTTTTCATGAATGATCTTCTTTCTGCTGCACATGCACTAAACCCTCATCTGGCCCGATTAGCGTGTCTAGTTCAGGTTCTAGAGAAGAGAAGATGGTATCTTCACATTGACTGCGGTCAAATGAGCCGCCGTTCACATGTCTGTGGTCAGATCAGCATCACTGGATTTTTGGTGTGAGTTTCATCCAATACTTACGGTAGCAGGGCTGAGAACGCTGGAAAATCTCCACGGAGCTTCTTGATGTGACCACGGAAATGTGAACGGCGGCTCATTTGACCGATTGTAAATCAATAAAAGAGCATTTGGATGTTAGCTTTCATTATTTTCCAATAGATTGAATGTATTGATCACAGCAACGTCAAGAAATGTTGAAGAATGAGCTGAAAGGTGAACTGGAAGGAGAAAGAATCAGGATTTTGGAGGAAGTTCTGTCCATGAAGATCTGAGCTGACATCCGGATCAGAACCATACGGATGGACATTTTTATGGCAGCGTTGAAGATTTACGCTAACGAGACACAAAGCTATAATAATCAGACGGGGGGATGCTTAAAGCCACGCCCCCTCAGAGGAGATTTTGGAAACAGAGGCTTCAGATCAACATGAAAAACTGCCTTTTAAGACATTTTAGGTTGTAGGATTTTGGTTAAAAACTTAATTCACACTACAGTGATTCTCCGGCTCCTTTCCGTATGTTTTTCGGCACATAAAAACTCAATCACAATTTCAGCAATCTTGGTATCAAAACGTTCAGCTCGTCCAGGACTTTACTCCTTGTATTTTGGTATTCATAAACTTCTTAGTGTTTAAAATATTGACAAAAATATGCCCCATAGGAAACGAATGAGAAAGTCTTCAAATTTCAGAATTTTAGCTAGGTTAGAAACAAACCTTTAAATATATTTACAGGTTATGTTTTCATATTTTAAAGTCATTTAAATAAAAATTCGGAGCTTCACTTCTATTTTACCAACATGCTAACGTTTTTTGGCTAATTTGTGGGGCTTTTTTAGGCTAATATAGAGTTTAGCTAATATTTTAGCAACACGCTAATAATTTAGTTTACTGAGGAATTTTAGGCCATTTTAGAGTTTAGCTTGTATTTAAGCATTTTGCTAGCTTTTTTTGGTTAAATGTCGTCTACTGAAGTTTTCTTCTACCAATTTTGTGTTTAGTTAATATTTTAGCAAAATACTAACATTTTTGGCTAATTTGTGGGGCTTTTTAGGCTAATATAGAGTTTAGCTAATTTTTAGCAACACGCTAATAATTTAGTTTACTGAGGAATTTTAGGCTATTTTAGAGTTTAGCTAGTATTGAAGCATTTTGCTAGCTTTTTTTGGTTAAATGTCGTCTACTGAAGTTTTCTTCTACCAATTTTGTGTTAATTAATATTTTAGCAATATGCTAACGTTTTTGGCTAATTTGTGGGGCTTTATAGGCTAAAATGGAGTTTAGCTAATATTTTAGCAACACGCTAATGTTTTTGACTAATTTAGTCTATTTTTGGCTGTTTTAGAGTTTAGCTAGTATTTAAGCATTTTGCTAGCTTTTTTTGGTTAAATGTCATCTACTGAAGTTTTCTTCTGCCAATTTTGTGTTTAGTTAATATTTTTAGCAACATGCTAACGTTTTTGGCTAATTTGTTATTTACTGAGGTTTTTATAAAACCATTCACTAGCTACTGGGAACACTACTGGGACCTTTTTTTTTTAAATAAAAAACTTTAATGCACTGTAACTTTTCAACTCCTGACACGATAATTCTCCTTCAGAATCTGCTGGTATTTTCGTGTTAACGGTTGAAAAGTTACAGTAAATCAAAGAACGTAAACACTCAAGCTCTGATGTTAAAGGGTTAAAAAAAAAAAAGGTACAAATGCTTCTAAGATTGGATTCAGTCACTTTTGCTGAAGTGAATGAAATAATACGTATGCCCCATTTGGCTGATGCATTCATGAGCTGCTGAGATGATGCTGTGTGACATTAAGCACAGCGTTCCCCTTCACATCCCTCTTCCCGTCTTCCCGCCTCTAAAATCCTCTCCATTCCCCCACCACCACCACCCCACCCCTCGTGGACAGCTGCTGCTCCAGGCGCGGCCGGATAGCATCCAAAGCTTTTTGTAATCCATTTACGTCCGAGTATCTCTTCCTCGTATTCTGCTCATCCAGTAAAAGTGACACGCAAATCTTAACTCTTGGCTTTGGATGTAAATCTGCGAGGTCACGGCTAAACCCAACAAAACAACTTCTGGATGAGAGGTTTTACTCTGCAGCAATATTAAAAAACAATGATGAAAGTGGAGACTGACAGATAGAGGATGGAGAAAAAAAAAAAGAGGTGACAGCTGGAAAGGCACTCATTTCCCAGTGTGGAGAAATAAAAAAGTTAATTTTACATGTGCACAAGTCATAACACAGTGGATCAGCACTGGAGGCCTTTCTTTCCCAGACAAAAAAAGCAAGCTCATGCACACACAACAACCTTCTGCTGAGACATTCTGACACAGCTTCAGGGGAAGCAAACACTCAGCTAAACCTGGAGACTCAAATGACCCGACTTTGCAATTAAGGTCTGGTCTGCAGCTCATAAAAGTGGCTAAAACGTGCTTTTCTCTCCCCTCAGTTAAGCAGACGATGAAAAGCGCTCTTTTATCTCCTCTGATTCTTCACAATAACAAGCACCTCCGACTCCGTCACTCCATCTGAAACACGCTGTGCTTCAAAGTACCACCAAATGTCTCTTTCAAAATGAAAAATATACATACATAAATATTAAAAAAAAAGAATCAGGTCATCCTTTGAGATCAGCAGGGATGTTGCTGAGCGCGGGGAACAAAACTCATCCGGCGTGGACAGAGGATTTATAAGAGCAGGTGGGGAGGTAGGTCAAACATTTTCCCCAGCGTAATTTTCTCCAATCTCTCCATCATTATACAGCCGCGTGCATGTGCACGTGTACGTGCACTCAGCCCACACTCATGCTTTAAACACCAGGAGATCCTCCAATTGATTTGTCGTGAAGCGTCTTTTCCTACATTATTCCTGCATGTACGTTTTAAAATCTTGACGCACTTCAGGAAGTGAAATTTTGAGTATTTCTTTAAACATGGAGTAGTAGCCGCTGCAGTGCCTCCATCAGGTCTGTACTTCATCAAGCATTTTGTTGGCCACCATTCAAATTGAAAGAAAACTCCTGGTGGGATTTCAAGCTGCTGACCATGTAAGTGCAATGTAGTGAGTCCAGATTCAGCCTCAGATCTAACTTTTACCTCTCCTTTTCCCCACACCGCTAACTTTTTGATACTTGCAAAGATTTAGAACCGCATTTTTAGACATTCAAGATGTTTATTTTCTTAAAGTTTGTCCGGTTGAGAGTTTTTGTCTCATTAGGGGTCTAGAAATAAGAAAATTCTGATTAAAATGAGTCAAAATCATGATTAATGTTGCTTAAAAAACTCAGTTTCCACTGATTCATGTTAGACTCACACAAAAATGTAGATTAATCTTCGAAGAAAAAGTGCTAGTTTTAGATTTTATGAGGATTTATTAAAATCGGCCAACTTGTACTGAGATTATATTCTCATTTTGTTCACATTTTCTTATAAAATGAATAATTTCCACTCTGGCTTCTATGGCAAAATAAAACAAAATGAACATAAGTTGGTACATAAAATCTAAAAAAGTACAAACTATTTGCTCAAACAATATATAGTATTGGGCTGTATAACATTCTATTTGGAATAGTTCTATTTTTTTGGCTCATTTTTCCCCTTTTTGAATGCTTTTATTTACCTTTTTGTTTCTAAATTTTAATAAATTTTTAATAAAAGTTCCTTACTGCACATACAGATAGTTTTACTAATTAGGATCAGTTTGCTTTTCTTACTTTTAAGCTGTTTTCTCGCAAATCAGTTTTTGGGATCTCCTCAAAACTCGATGCTGTCTGAATAAAAAGCCCAAAGTTTATGTTTCCTTTTCCCAAGGATGATTGAACACATCCTGTTTACACATGATCTGGTTTTAAAAGTCCTAAAAACCCATCTACATTTTAAGATATATATATTTTAAATATATCTTTATCAGCAAAATCCACTAATTTAAATTGGAATTTGGAATCAGTTAAATGCAAAAATGATGGAACGTTTAGAGAACTTTTAAAAATGGTTAAGAAAATGATTTACCATTAATCCAATGATGAAAAAGGTATGAAGTTGGATTATTTTGTTTTAATTTGTAAGAGTTATCTTAAGTAGATTACTTTGTTTTAAACAAACGAGTGAAAAAAATACTGATTTTCATTTACAATAAAAAAGCAAAATGTGAAAAGTCCAGCGGAAATGAGTCAAAAATTCTTAAATTTGAACATTTTCTTTAAAAAGGAAAACAATTACGAAGAATTTTTATTTTAAGATAAGACGTATGTTTTTAGGCTAAATTGTTTTGCTGTTAAAAATCTTTTTTAGGATTAACAGAAAGTAAGACATCATTTCTTGAAATAAGTTTTTTTTTTACTTTAAGCTTCAGTTTTTGCAGTGATAAGTTGGACTAATGTGTTTTGATTCTGATTTCTTTTGTTTGTTTTTGCACTAAAATATAAATTCTTCCATCCTCCATCATTAGCAGCTTGATGTGTTGATATCTTTCTTTGGACAAGCTTTTTGTTGATATCTGCATGTCTTACAACCAAGACAATTATACTTGCTCAACTTTTGATCAAAAATAGACTTTTTTAACTCCAGGTTTTTCACATTCTGCAAATATCCAGTGAGATATAGAAGCTGTAATCAAGAGGAACTCATCTACATGTTTACTAATGATGTTCATAGCTGCTTTTGGTTGATTAACTGCATTCACTGTGTTTTGTAGGTGGTGCAACAGATTGACTCTCTGACCTCCTCCATTGATCTGAATGAAGAGGAGCAGCAGGATTGTGGAGGGGACCTCATGCCTCCCAGCAACGGGAGTTACAGTTCTGGTTCCAGCTTCATCCATCAGAGGTCTAGCAACGCTGAAAACCGGCCAGGAGCTCCAGAGTTGTGCGGCACCCTCAGGAGGGAACATCCCAGCAGGAGGGAACATCCCTGCAGGAGCCAGTCTCCACAGAACCTGCAGACGGCCCGGATTACCTCTGGGTTTCTGTCGGAGAGCAGCCGGACTCTCCGCTTCACTTCCGGTCCTGTGTTTTCTCCCAAAAAAGCTAGCTTGAAGAGCCTATCTACGTTAAGTTCTTCCCAGCTCCAAAACCTGAACTTCAGTGATCTCACTTTGTCTTCCCAAAGAAGCCTTCCCGGTCGGCCTCCAACTCCCGGTCTCTCTCCGATCACCGTCGGCCTCCATCCCGGCTCCCAGCCTCACTCGCCCGGGGCGTCCTCCTCCATTAGGATCAACCCCGCGTCCCCTCCCTCTCGGCTGTCTCCGCAGCCCCTTGCCCTCAGTCCTTCTGTCATCATAGAGACCAAAGTGGGGCCTTATCAGACCTCACAAAGCGACCTCCCATCTGCCGCTGCACTCACTCCATCACCGATCCACCCTCAGTCCGCCAGCTGCCCGCCCACAGACTCCGACATCCAACCTGCGCCGCTCGCTGACAGAGAGCAACGAGCGTCCTCGGCGGGCCCGTCTCATCTGTGCACCACCGCAGATAAGCCACCCACGGCACAAGGTCGCGGAGGTCGCAAGCCACCGCCTTACCCCCACAACAGGCTCTCTCAGCTCACAAAGAAAGTGAAGGAGCCCCGCAAGGCTCCCCCTTACCCCGAGAAGAGGAGGCTGCTCTCGACCACGGTGTGAGACAAAGCGGCGCAGGGAGGAGGCTGATCGAAAAGAGCCATATTTACAGCACCAGCCACATGTCTGCGGGAGCCGGGGGAGATTTAAGGCTCACCACGTCGAGCTGACAACAAGTTTCCAAGGTGACAGGATGCAAATGTAACTTCGGGTGAGTAAGAGCTGCTTTCTGCTGCTGTTGTTTGCTCTGTGGTTTATCAGATCTCTTGGGTGCATGTGTTGAACACACACAGGGCACAGTGGCATCTGTCTGGGGGTATCACCGGTATCAAGGGTCTATGTGCAGATGTTCTCTGAGACCTTTAGTGGACCATCCAAAACACACCTTAGGTCGCAGGCCGAACAGGATAAACATTTATTGAACGCTCTAAAACTACATTTTCAAAACGTTAAAACCGTAACTTTTTAACATAACTATGAACTAGATATATCGCATTACCTTCTATTATGCTAGTTTGGCCGCTGAAGATGCTAGTGCTGATAGCTGAAGATGCTGAAATTAACAGCTAAATACACTGACGTTGATGGCTAGCTAAAATATTAGCTAAATGCAAAATTAGCCTAAAAAGCTAAAAAAAAAAAAAAAAACTTAGGTTAGCAAAACAAGTAAAATGTAGCTTAAACAATAGCTAAACATAAAAATTGCCCAAAAAATGAAAAAAAAAAAGCCTAAACGTCTAGTGTATAGCTGAAATATTAGCATAACTCCAAAATGGCCTAAAACACAGGAAAAAGACTAAATTTGCCAAACAACTGGCACGTTGCTGAAATATTAGCTAAACTCCAAATAGCCTAAATAAACTAAAATAAAGCCAAATTAGCCAAAACAGATTGCATGTAACGGTATATTTGCTAAACACCAAAATAGCCTAAATAAACTAAAAAAAAAAAGCGTAAATTAGCCCAAAATAGCTAGCATGTAGCTGAAATATTAACTAAACTCCAAAATAGCCTAAAACACAGAACAAAGCGTAAATTAGCCATAACAGCTAGCATGTAGCTGAAATATTAGCTAAACTCCAAAATAGATTAAAAAATCTTAGTAAATGCAAAAATTTTTATTATATTTTTATTTTTATTTTTATTTTTAACATAATTATGACTAATAAAAAGGCGGGAATATAATTCCAGAATAAAATAATTTAAAATAAAGTTTAATATTTTAATCTACATAGAAAAATATATTTTGTTTAAATTATACAAGTTAGAAGTGAGCGTAAGATAACATCGGGCTATTGATAATAATAAAATAAAATAATTCGGAGGGCCAGATCTGGCCCCCGGGCCTTGACTTTGACACATGTGGAATAACAGAAAGACCGCAATCTGGAAGATGCTGCAAATTTAAAAAAGGGACGAGCAATCGCTTCGCCGCACCTCAGGATGTGTCCACTCACCTGCATCGGTGTTGTCGAAACTGCTGTGAAGATGGGTGATGGTTTGGTGACAGCTCAGTGGCTTAGAAGAAAGGAAGAGATCTGTGACAGATGTGGAAGTTAGGAAAGAATTTAATATCCTGAATGAGTTTGACCTGAAAGGATCAGCGTTCAGCTGCATGCACGGCCAAAAGGAAAAAAAAAAAAAATACCACCTCCTTCGCTTCTTGACTGACCTGTCCACAAGCTCCATCTGTTCACCTCTAAACGCAGAGAATTAAAGGGCCGGGATGTTCGCAGGGAGACAGGAACTCCAGCTGGGCCTGAATAAATAAGGAAGCGACAGGGTTGTGTGGTAAAATCCTGCTTTAGTCCGTGAGACTTGATGCTGCCCTCATTTTTTTCCCCTTCAGTTAAAAGATTGAAAGAAAAAAGCTTCAATCCAGCTTCTAATGGGGTTCCTGGTTGTCCGTCGCTTTAAGCTATTAATCTAAGTGGGTTATTTAAATTTTATTTTAAAGAAAATGCTTGACTCAAGACTTCTGAGTGTTATTAAGATGTGTCACTGAAACAAGAGTAAGTGATGTTCTTCTTCTTGCGCTGGATGTTATTCCCATAATGACTGATGCTATCTGGTGTTTGGTAATGAATTTGCAGCAGCAGGATGGAGAGTGAACTGAAGGAAACCATAGAGCTCGTGTTCACGCTTTCATATAAAACCAATTCACGATTGAACTTGTTGGAGCTATTTCAAATCTTTAAAAAAGAGGAGAAATACTTTGAGCGGCGTGGCGGTGCAGTGGTTGGCGCTTTTGCCTCACAGCGAGTTTATGGAGTTTGAGTGTGGGTTTATCTGGGAATCCAAAAAAGAAACCATAGGAACAGAGTAAACATTTATTCAAAACAGTCAAACTTTTTAATATTATTATGAATGTAACATTACCTGTGATAGTGAATACAGCTGAAGATGCTGAAATTGATAGCTGAAAACGCTGAAGCTGATATCCAGCTAAAATATTAGCTAAATGCCCCATTAGCTTAAAAACTAAAAAAAGAAAGCTTACGTTAGCCAAAACAGCTAGCATGTAGCTGAAAAAATTGCTAAACTTCAGAACACCCTAAAAAATAGGAAAAAGCCTAAATGAGCCAAAACAGCTAACGTGTAAATATTAGCTAAACTTCAAAAGAGCTAAAATAAAATCTTAATAAATGCCAAAATAATCTAAAAAGCTAGCATAATGCCAGTTTTAAAACTTTAAAACCATAACTTTTAAACAGAATAATGAGTAATAAAAAGGCGGGAATATCAATCGAGAACTTAAACCTTAATTAACTTTCAATATTTTACTATTTCCAATACAAATATATTTTGCCAAATTGATACAAGTTAGATATCAGTAAAGGATAACATCAACCCATTAATGACAAAAAAATAAAATAATCTGGAGGGCCGGATATAATTACCCAGAGGGCCGAATCTGGCCCCGGGGCCTGACTTTGACACATGCTTTATAGGTTAATTGGTTTCTCTACATTGCCCTCTGGTGTCCATATATGTGGATATGTGGCCCTGCAACAGGCCAGCAACCTGTCCGGGGTCTATTTGGGATGGGCGATATATCGCCGCCAGTATCGGTATCGGACGATATTTCTATCATTTGAGTTTATCGGTATCGGGACGATGCTTAAAAAAAAAAAAAAAATCCTTGATCTAACTATTTTCAGATGCACTTTATTTTTTAGATAGTAACCGAGATGTTTCTAATAGATCCCTGGCAATAGAAAGCTTTTGATTTACAGTTACGTCTAACAGTCGGTAAATAATCTGAATATTTTTCAATATATTTTTAAAGTTGAAAGTGTTCCTATGGGAGCTCTTGCTTTATGTTAAAAAGGTCGAGTATAATGTGATTGTAAGGCAAAAAAGGGCATTTCTTATAATGACAAAAAATCTAATCTAAATATGCTGTTATTGTAGATAGTGAAATATCGGTTATTGTATTGATCAGAAAAAAATGGTATCAGTCCATCCCTGGGGTCTTCCTCGCCTTTTTTCCAACTGTGGTTAGGGTTGGCACGACCTCAGAAGGGACTTATTGATCCTCTTTCACGCGAAAAATAATATTCCGGTTCAATTTTATTATGACAAAAATTAAGAAAGTTAAAACATTTAACTAAATAATTCATAACGTGGATAACCAGTACTTACAAATCATTTATTTTATTTTAAAAGTATGCTCAGGACTTTGATGGACATAATGAAGAACCACTAAGTTCTACAGAAAAACATCTATATGAGAACTGGAGTGAGCTAGTGTGACATCACACATAGAAAATGTGCTGGCCCCAATGTGGAGGTTGCCATGTTGGAGCCAGACAATGCTGGTAAAGCGGGATTAATCAGAATCGGTCTGAGTTATCATCTCTATGGCATCCACTCTGGCCAATCAGGTTTGAGCTTGTTGAAAGTCCAAACTTGAAATTAGGCACTGGAGAATTTTCCAAATTAAAAGTTTATTGCAAGACCTTAGTAAAGCATCTGATTGGACAGTTTATAACTTGGATAACTTGTATTGTAGAAAAAATATAATGAAAAAAAAAACGTAGAATGATTACGGTGACAAATATAGGGAAAAATCATTTGAATCACATTTAAAACAGACATTTCTGAGAACCCTATCTCATTAGCAAACTTCTCTTAAAAACCCATTGGCTATAACCTGGTCTGTGTTCTCCCCTGTACTTCCACTAGGGGCAGTAGAAAGACTTCTGCTTATTTCAAAATGGCTGCTTCCGTGAATTCTCAAAAACACTTAAATCGGGAAAAGTTTATCTTATGTTCAAAACTTTATGGTAAGGAAGCTCATCTACTTACTTTATTGAAAGAATGTGAAATGTTCATCCTCTTTAAAAGAAATAACTTTGCAGTTTTTTGTTGTTTCATTAAAGAATTTAAAAATATCTTAAACTAAAAACTAAATAAATAAATAGTGAGCTTTACGGGGTTAATAGCAGATTATTTCTCGATTGAAGCCTATAGGATTAAGGTTTCCTGGAACCAGTGGGTACTTCCTGTTTGGGATGCCAGGGGAGGAGTCACTCAGTCCAACTGAAAACTTTTTCCATTGATTGTATAAGAAAACTGGACTCAGTAAGTGTGATGTCACCTGTACAAAATGCCTCACTGCACCAGTGAAATGAAACCAATTCAGTTGACATTTTTCTGCAATGCGGGCGCCGCCATGTCGGAGCCAGTCGACAGTGATTGGTCCAAGTTGGTCTCAGGAGTAAGTCCACACCCCTCCCACTGAAAGCGGCTCAGGAGAAGCTGTCAATCAAATCTGTGAGGTGGGGGCCAGTGGGCACCACGTGCGTTAGCTGAGGCATCTGATTGGACAGTTTATAACTTGCGATAAAGCAAAAAAAAATAGGATTAGCAAGACGTTATCGTAGCAAAAATTGCTAGTCTGACCAATAGAATTAGTTTACATATGTAGTATATGTTTAAATAAATATATATAGTACATATATATTCAAAATGTGTATTATATAAATGATAGCGTATATTTGTTTTATTTATCTATAGAACTCAATGGTATTTTGGCCTTTTGGAGCCAGCAGGTACTTCCTGATTGGAGGGGTCACTCAGTCCAGTTCTCTTTTACAGTCTATGACTTACCAAACAGGAAGTTGCAGCCCCAGCTTTGCTCCAAGGATCTACAGAATAAGACTTTTAACAAACTTCTCCTTCACACGAGATTTCCTTACAAGCGACTCATCGACTCTTAAAGTTCCAGGAGAAAGCGGTGCATCAAACTCGTGTCTGTCAGCGGGAGGACAGTGCAGGATTTCCTCTTGGCTCGACATGAGGAATAAATCCTTCCACGCCATCTATCCTTGTAAACCCACAAAGATCAGCACTCCATATATTCCCATATGCGCCTTTGGATTTAGTAGATCCTCCCTGCAAAGCTTTTCTCCCCGAAAAATCAAGAACAAACAAAAGAGGCTCTTTATCCCTTGAATGGTATATTTTAGCACAAAATATGCAGATTGACTACGCTTTCAGAATACATTTTAGTGCTAATATTGAATTACTCGGATAAAGCTTTTTTTTTTTTTTGAAAGTTCTGTTAATGGTAGCTGAAGTAAGGAAGACGGGACATAAAAACGCCATCCTGGGTGTTCGGCGCGTCCCGGCTCCGACAGCACTCAGAATATTTAATGCCTGAACTCTGGCAATCTATCCGCCCTCCCTCCTTTCATGTTTACCCTTTTGACAATGATATGGGAGGTTCAATCAGATTGAGACTGATGCAACCAGACAAAAACAGCGTCGGTGACAACACGTCTTTATTGGAACACCCGTCGCATTTCATCATGAATCGGAACGGGCAACAGGTGGAGGAAGAAACGCTGAAAATAAGTAACATCGTGTGTGTTTTTCTCCATTTGGAGGTTGTTCCTTTTTTGACGGAGCGGCGTCACCAAAATCCTCAAATCTGAATTCAATCCTTGGACACTGGTGTTGTTAGAGGGCCGGATCAATGTCAGCTGGATAAAGCAGCCGTGCTCTCGACATAAGAGAGCAGGCATGGCGGGAGGGGCGGAGAGACGAGTGATAATGAAGAAGTTCAGAAACCTGCATGGTATTTTCACTGATCCCCCTTCTGTGGCAATAAAAGATGAAAGCAGAGGCTTCAGGAGAGTCTCGGGAATATATGTGCTGGCATATCTAATATACGCCCCCCCCACCCCCCTGCATTATCATCCAAATGCCTGTGCATGCTCTGTCCTCCAGTATTTGGGCTTCAGGTTTCAGCGGGGTTCCATGAAATGAGACTATAGGGAGGAAAACTTCAAACTAAAATCGAAATTTGACCTAAAATTTAAATTCAAAACAACAAAAAGACTGTAACATCCAAGCAAAGGAAACCCAAAAAAACAAGCCCCGATCCTGAAAAAAAAGGGTAAACTCTGTCTTTGAGGAATCTAAACTCGTTTGTGTGTTTGCATTACGATGCTGAGGATTACTCGCTTTCCTCCCGGGATTACAGGAGATGGAAAAATCCACGGCTAGTCTAAATTTGCTGCCCTGTCTTTACCAGGAAATCCCCCGAGACACCAATCCTCCACCGTTTACATTCACGCGCATATCCTCCAGATCCAACCCAAAATCATTTTTACAAAGCCTCAGAAAACAAAAGAAAAACATTTGATCAGAACACAAATTTCTTCCTTGTTTTTTAATCTAAAACTTAAAAAAAAAAATAGTCAATAAAATAAAAGGTGCTGGATATTTTTCTGATCAGACAAACGGCGTCCAGCCACAGACTTCAGTTTTCTCTCCGGAATAAAGTTCCTCTGTGATTGGTCGAAGCAGAGTCCGACTTGTGAGCAGTTAAAGCTCGTCGTGTTGCGTCCGTCCGATGGCGGTCAGTTTGGAGAGCTGGGCGTTGAACTTGCCATCGTTGTGGGTCACTGGGAGCCATAAAAACAAAGGGAAAGACGGTAATGTGATGTAAATCATGTTTTTGGTGTTTTTAACACGGTCTTGTAGCATTTTCCTCATGGTGGAGGATATAAAAAATATAAATTAAGCTTAAAATTAAATGTCAGAGTATTTTTTATTATTCAAATTATGGTGAATTAGAAGCAAATGAAAAAAAAGACATTTGAGGGACAGAACGGGGCACTTGCAGACAAATAGATCCATGAACGTTGACTAGATAGTTCCGATATCGCTCAAAGTTTTTGTTGCTGCCGTGAGAGAGTGTAAACAAAGATTTCAGTGACGGGAAGGGGGAGCGGGGTTGTTCTGTACCAACAGTCCCACCCACAACTCAGAGGCACATTTCTAATAAAGTCCTGCTGCTCTGCAGAAACGGTCTTGACTTTGGCTAAAAATGGCCTAAAGAGCGCTGAGAAGGCTTTTTAATATCAAAAAATGATCGCAATGAGTCTTTAATGGATGTTGGAGAGGTTGATACGAGTCACAAGACATTTTCTACTCATTTAAAAGATCTGATTCATCATTTCTAAAAATATGTCGCGCTCCAAAGAGTTTCAGACAAATCAAGCAGCTAATGATGGCGCTGGTTTTAACCAGGCAAACAACTCTGCAGTTTACACAGAAAATTCAGTCTCCAATTAGAATAATTGTGCGAGACATATTTTAAGAATCTTTTACTAATTTATCCATCCATCTACATATAATAGAGATCTCTTAATACAATGAGAAAGTATTTACTGTATTTTTTTATTATGATTAAGTTATTTTACCCAAAATCTTATCAATTTCTAAGATATAGTTTCTGCAGAGCAACATTAGAAATTCACCTCTGAGTTTTGAGGTGGGATCGTTGGCGAGGAGCAACCCCGCCCCCTTTCCCCTCCCCGTATAGTAGGGAGATTGAGGCCCGCCCAATGGATTTTTTTTATCTTTCACAATGATTTAAATGAAGAAAAACTCAGAAATGCAATTTTAAGCTTAATTTTCTAAATATAAACATCAGAAAAATGTCAAAAACACCACGTTCTAAAAGTTGCAGTTCTTCAGAAGACCACTGGAGGCAGACATGAGCAACCTCCCATTCACTTTCATTTTAAAAAGTATTTTTTTGGCCAAAAACAAACATATTTACTGCTAGGTGTAAAAAAAAAAATATATTGTATATTTAATTCAAGACTACTTAACACAGATGACATTTTTCCGAATGGCTCCCTCTAGTGGAGACTTTCACAACCAGACACTTTGCCTAAAAATCGTGGCTGTCATTTTTCCTGGGTGTTGGGATTATCCCCGAATCGGTCGTCATTACTGGGCTCGCTCGCTTTAGTGCGTTGACTGTAAGCCTCTGCACGGCGGCGTGTAATCTGCTGATGAAAGTGACAGCTGAAGTAAATTGCCGGTTGGGTCGACTTGTCAAATCCCGCTAATCACGGCGAGGACATGACGCCGTTTGTGAGGATTTGTTCAGAGCAGAATGCGACAAACAACGCCGCGGGGACGCATGAAAACCTGCTCACAGCTGGAACATATGCTTCGGAGGAAAAGGCGGCGGGGAACCTGCAACCTGATGGCTGGGGGGGTTTAACTGAGATTGATGCAACAAGCAGGGGGAGTTGATTGAACACTTGGAGACGCAATCAATTCCTCACCTGTTGATTCTCTGACGGTAAACTCCTCCGGCTTCAGAGGCACGTCGCTCTGTCCTCCTGCTGCTATCTGGGACTGAAGATACAGCCGTGATGAAGAGGAGGAGGAAGAAGGAAGGCAGTATATTAAAATACAAGATTACTTTGTTTGTAGCAGACATGAAGGCAAGGTCAAGGAGATGCTGTGGTGATTCTGTGAGCTTCTGTCTGTGAATGCATTTGCAGGAGGAGGAGGAGGAGGAGGAGCTCGCGGAGGAGACACGAGGAAGCGGCGTGTCGAGGAGCGCCATGTTTCACGGGGCAAACCGTGACTCAGCAGGAGTCCAGGCCTTCACCTTCATCGCTCTCTGCCGGGTTTCCACCACTAAAAGGATCCCATCAGGTTCCATGGAAACATGGAGGTGCTAGAGCAGGGATCTGCAACCTCATGACCCTTCAGAGAAGGTCTTCGTTTCAAGGAAAATACAGTTATTAGAACGTTTTCTTTCTAAATGCACGTTTGAGGAAAAAAATGCCACAAATTTAAAAACTCACCAAAACTTGCACCTAGTACGACAGAGTATTAGGGCTACCAAAAAAATAATAATATTACTAGTTTTTCTTGTAAATTGACAAATTTTAATCTTGTAAAGGAATGAATTTTAAATCTCATAAATATACAACTTAATTCTCGTATTTAAGCAGTTATGAGTTTTTTCCTGTAAAGATTTAAAATCATAACTTTAAAAATACAATGTTCTTTATAAAGTGGCCCTAATACTCCTTTGTACACCTAGTACGATGACACGAAAAAAAAAAAAATAATGACATCACGGCGGGAAAAACCATTAAATTATTTAAATAAATATTTAATTTTTTAAATAAATAAATTGCTTTCAAATTTTTACACAATATGAAAAGAACATTTTTGTTTAAAAATATTCACAAACACCCCAGCTCTGTCAGAATTGAAAAAAAAGTTTATTTACAGCAGGGGTATTCAACTCCAGGCCTCGAGGGCCACAGTGTCTGCATAATTTCCAGATATCCAAACTCTACTCATGACTGATTACCTGGTTCAGGTGTGTCCAACCAATTGGAGCATGCCAGATCCGGGTATGTTGGAAAACCTGCAGGAATGCGGCCCTCGAGGCCTGGAGTTGAATACCCCTGATTTACAGTTTTACAGTTTTTTTTTTTTTTTTCTTTTTACTTACTGTTCAAATCTACCATTCCAATATCGCGTGCACTAGAAATTCCCAGAAATCTTTGCAAAAAGCTAGAGCGCCTCTGGTTTTTGGAGAGTAAATGTAAAGCACGTCTTTTATCTTATGATACACAACACCATTTAGTTACTGTATGGAGTAGAAAACACATCTTTGTATTTACTTTATGTACCTTTTCTTTTAGATCCTAAAACATAAAGGTCATATAATCAAGTTGACAGCAGCAGGAAAAAAGAAAATGTTATTTTTGACTTTACTTGTTTAAAATTTTTAATTGATTTTATTAGTAAAATGTTGTCTTATTTTGAAAGGAGTTCACATAAAAGTAAAATAATAAATGCAATCTTTTCCTCATGCCAAAAAAAAGACAACAACTCAGTTATATTTATTGTTAAGAATAGTAAAAGTAAAGTAAAAGCCAAAATGAATGTAATTAATTAGGTGTTGAAGGTTGCAGACCCCTGCTTTAGAGGAACTGATGGTGGTAAAAGTACAGGTGGAAGCACAGTTCTGTCCTAAAGGGGGCAATTAATATCTCAGATTAGGAGGTACTGCATCTGAAGATTACAGATATACAAATTTATTTGTAAAAAATTGTGTTTGGTCTTTCCATTCTCTGAGATAACTAGGACAGTTTAATATTTTAGACAATCAGTAAAAGGATATTAATAAATCAGAGTTATTTTGCTTTATTGATAGAGATGAGAGACTTGGTGGATTGAGGTTAAAAGGAGAAAATGTGAAAAATCGAGAAATGATATGTTTGTTTTTATATCAAAATAAGGTGTGCACAGGTTATGTTCCATCATTTGGAGGAAAGCTGCAGGTATGAATGAATGTGGCTGTATGAAAAAATGTTTTATTTCTTTTAGGATTTATAACAGAACATTCTTAAAATTTGGTGGTAATATCACGTTTTGTTTGTTTTTTTTAATGAAGAAGCTAATTGGGGACAAAATGGATTTTCTCGTTTCCAACAGTGAACTGAAACGGATAATGTTATCGAATGTTGAGTTGTGACAATCATTAAAAAAAAAAAAAAAGTGACAGAAATGTTTGTGGGAACGCTCAAACATTCCAGGAGTTAAATCTGCAGAAGCGATTATTGGAAACATTGGGCTGCAGAAACTTTTAGGATTTTTGATATGCGCATCGATCTAAAGATTGATCTTTTTTCTGAGTAAAATAAATAAAAAATGGAAACTAAAGATTTGTTTGATGCATTTTTTTTTCATGTCTGCTTCTCTAATACTCTGACATTTCTTTGGTATTTATGCAAGTTTGTTTCAATCGAATCATTAAAAATTAATGTTTTTAACAATAAACGTATGATTGTGGCATTTGACCGTCAACTAGAGAAGCTTTAGAGCTCGATGTTCATGTTTACAGTATGAGTGTCAACATCAACGCCTGTGGCTCCTGTTTTCACAGAGAAGGGACAGAAATATGCGGAGTGGCATCTCTTTCTTCCTTAGAGACTCACGGTCAAGAGATAAAAAAAAATGCATCTGTGTGAAACAACAAGGTCTGCCTGCAGCTTTTGCCTTGAACCTGACACACACAATGCTATCCTGACAGATCCTGGCTGAATGACTCATCATTTGCATTCTACGCAGACTTGTTCAACAAGACTTCGCCGGGATTTTCTGACATTATTTCTGCAAAGAAACTCGGCAATAAGAAGCTTTTATCACGGCCCTGACAGAGTGGAAACAGCCAGCAGAAACGCTGTCAGTTTGCATCAGCCTGAGAGGCCTTGTGAGGGGTGTTGCACCAGCGAGATGCGACTCCCACAAAAGTTACAGCACTCGGGTCGAGGAACCGGAGAGTTTTCCTCAGTTATGGTAAGTTGTACGGCTTTGGGGATCCACCAGTCAAATGGTTTTGATGAATTTGGAAGGAAGTGAATGCAGTTTGGTCCCTCACATGCATTAAAAGTGTCTCTAAAACCAAACTCAATCGCACAAGGGGTCAAGATCCAAAACACACATTAGGTCGCGGGCCGAACAAGATAAACATTTATTGAACATTCTAAAACTACATTTTTAAAACCCTAACTTATTAACGTAATTATGAACTAGATATATAGCATACCTAGGATAATGCTGGTGTGAATGCTGAATTTGGCCGCTGAAGATACAAGTGCTGATAGTTGAAGATGCTGAAATTAATAGCTAAAAACACTGAAGTTGATGGCTAGCTAAAATGTTAGCTAAATGCCAAATTAGCCTAAAAAGCTTAAAAAAAAAAAAAAAAAAAAAAAACTTAGGTTAGCCAAAACAAGTAAAATGTAGCTTAAAACAATAGCTGATGGCTGAAGATGCTGAAATAGATAGCTGAAAACTCTAAGGCTGATAGCTGAAATCACTGAAGCTAATAGCTTAAAACGCTGAAGCTGATAGCCAGCTAAGGTATTAGCTAAATGCCAAATTAGACAAAAAAACTTTTAAAAAAAAAAACAACGTAGTGCTAGCTAAAACAGCTGAAAAAATAGCTACACTTCAAAATAGCCTAAAAAACTGAAAAAGCCTGAATTAGCCAAACCAATTAGTGTGTAAATTTTAGCCTAACTCCAAAACAGCCTAATTAAACCTTAAATAGAAAAGCCTAAATTAGCCAAAACCGCTAGCATGTAGATGAAATTTTAGATACATTCCAAAATAGCCTAAAAAAATCTTACTAAATAGCAAAATAGCCAAAAAAAAAGCTAGCAGAATGAAAATTTTTAAAATTTGAAAACTGTAACCTTTTAACATAATTATGAACTAGATATGTAGCATTATCTGCAACACTGCTAGTGTGAAAGCCGTAAGCTGAATTTGGCCGCTGAAAATGCTTAAGCTGATAGCCAGCTCAAATATTAGCTAAATGCCAAATTAGTCCAAAATCTAAAAAAAAAAAAAAAAAAAAAAAAAAAAAAAAAAAAAAAAAAAACCAACAACTTAGGTTAGCCAAAACAGCTAGCATGTGGCTGAAAAAATATCTAAAATTCAAAATATCCTAAAAAACGGAAAAAGTCTAAATTTGCCAAAACAGCTAGCGTGTAGCTGAAATATCAGCTAAACTCCAAAATAAGCTAAATAATTTAAAAAAAGCTAGCAGAATGCATATTTTTAAAACTTTAAAATCCTAAATTTTTAACATAACTATAAGTAATAAAAAGGTATTATTCTAGAATAAATCAACTTAAATAAATAACCTTAAATAATTTTCATTATTTTACTCTTCATGAAAATATATTCTGTCAAAATTATACAAGTTAGAAATAAGTGCAAGATAATATCGGGCCATCAATAACAATAGAATAAAATGATCTGGAGGGCTGGACAGAATTACCCAGAAGCCCCCGGGCCTTGACTTTGACATGTGTGTTCTAAAGTGAAAACACAATGAAATGTTTCATACTTACATATGCATTGGCATATTCAATTCTGGTTCCTTTAAGCTCGGCTTTGAACTGAGTAAAAAACAGGTACGACTTCCCCTGAGGCCTGCCACAAAATGAAAAAGACATTTATGAATCCATTTGCATACAATCATTCAGTGACAGAGTCACGCGTGAGTACGCTGGAACCACAGAAGAGGCGAGCAGAGAAGCGGAACGCGGCGGTGACTCAGCAGACGCGCAGATGGCGCGCGTTTGCCATGATAACAGCAGGTCACCGCTGCGAAGAGGCGCGTCACCGCAGACAGCTCGGTGTCTCGACTGTGTGGGAGGCACGCACTGCTCATGCTGTGAACCCGCACATATGTTTGTCCACCTAAACACTCGACTGAAGTGTAAACCAGCTGCAGCAACCGGGGAATAAATGCCAGTAAAGATGAAAGTTTGAGAACGCGGCGGCCTCACCTCCACACCGAACAGGAAAAGAGCGTGTCGTCGTCACTCAGACCAACACTCATCAGCCATTGCTGTTTTGAAAAAAAGAAATAAACATTTTTAGCATTTAATCCACACTATTGATGAAGACGGTCTGAGAAGCTTACCTCATTGGTTCCCCCTTGTGAAGCATAGGTGAAGGTGCACTCATGATCCCCCTGAAAGCAGAGAAACACTAAATAAAGAAGATTCTTTTTTTCTCTACAAGTCACAAATTTGCCACATAAAAAAAAGCATCATAAGTATGATAAATCTGATCAGTTGTGGAGTAAATAATGTTTTAGCTAATTAATATATCTGAAATTTTAACCATCATTGTAATTCTGTTTTATACGCTTAACAAATGTTGTATTTTATTGTTGTATAGAGGTTTTAAATCTCAATGGGATCCTCCCTTGGTTAAATAAAGGTTAAAAAAAAATTATCTTCTGAAAAAGAAAGAACAACAAGTTAACTATAGGAAAATTTTAGTTGCAATCTAGCTCTTTTTTTAAATATTATTTTGCTTTTAGTTGCTGTTATGAATTGATGATATATGTTTTGTTTGTGTTTCTGTATGAGTTATAAATATATATAAATAAAGTTTTTTTTCCCACAGTGCTCTAATGTGCAGGTGCAAAGCTTAACATCCCTCTTCACATTAAAAGTACCCAATGGTTTCCAAAATAATCCTTTAAATTGCTTTAAAATTGAATCTCTTTCTTCAAATACTAAAATTTATTTTAAACAAAATTTTTAAAATATATTTAAAAGAACAAAAAAAAAAAGACTAAAAAAGTCAAAAACAACAATATAATGAGTTAAAACGATGAGTTGGAGATGTCAGAGCTGAATGTTTAGGTCAGACATTTCCCAAGCTCACAAATATTTATTTATCTAACTAGATATTTTTTATATATAGAAAAATGCCTTATATACGAATATTTATTAATATAGTGTATAGACAAAGTACAAATTGCAAAAAATTATAAAATTATTGCAGCTTTTTCCTTTTAGTAAAGGCATAGAGATCAATTTTAATATAAATAATCATCTTTTAAACTGATCTAAATGTTAATAATCAGGACATATAACTGGAGAAAGCTTTCAGGTGGAATAACTGCAATTTCTCTACTTTTCCCTTTGATTTTACACTAAACAAAAAAGCCAATGTAGTTGCAAATGACAATAAAAGTAAAAATTCCGCATTTTATTAAAATATGATTCATTATTATCAGCAATAATTTAAAACCAACAAAGTTCCTTGTTTGTTTCATCCAATCAAAAGAGCCATTGTGGCGTTCAGTCATCGACGTGTCGGCCTTTTACAGGCTGCAACGTCATCACCGTGCGACCACAACTGATAGTAAAATAAATGTAGTTTTCTATTACCATTGTTAAAAATGTATCAGTTTGAATGTATTTGGAGCTTTGAATAAAACGATTTAATGTTATTTTTAAAAAATATTGAAACTTTTATTTATTATTTAAATACAAACATAAAGATAAAATAAAACACAAATCGGAATTTACGATTAAAGAAAACTACCAATGATTCTTTTCATCCCATTAACAGACGTTTATACAACAGCGGGTTAATAAATTATTAAAAGTTGTTCAAAATAAAAGTGTTACTGAATATAAAGACTCACAACTCCCTCCGTGAAGCTGTGTACCACTCCTCCTGGTTTCACATTGAACTCCACTGTCTTCGTCTTCTCAGCGGAAGCTTCAGCCGCAAAAAACGCCGCAATGATCACGCATGAAAGTAGAAACGCCATGTTATAAACGTAGAAGGTTCCCGGGTTTGCCATTTCTTTCTGTGCTGGTCTTGTGTGTCGCTGAAAGCTTCAACAGGAGACACACACACAGAGACCCCGTCGACTGATAGTTACGTCACAAACAGAGAGCCAAATCGATATAGAATTACACCACAAGAGGGCGCCAGAGTACCACAAAAGACTAACAATTGATGGGAAAAGTCATGTGGATTTACAGGCAAGTGAAATGATAATTATGTTTGGTAAAACATTGTGTCCTACTTACTACAAAACAATTTTTTAAAAATAAATCCAGTCAAAATTTTGTTTTTAGCCTAAAAAACCCCTAAAATTCCCAGAGCCTCACCCTTGGCATCAATTAAAAGCCCCAAATGTCTACTTTAATAAAGAGTCAATTAAATAATATGAAGTTATCAATAGATACGTAGGCTTAGAAATGTTTAATGCAGAGAACACATCTACACTGCTGTTAATCTGAGAGATGCGTTTCCCCTGGGCTGATTGCCACTCCTCCCTAATGGGTTACACCTGCGTCGCTTTATTTATTTAAATTTTTTCCACTCCCCTTCCTGTATATCATGGGTTCCTCACCTCACATCCTTGCAGGCTTGTCTTGTTACCTCATGCACTAGATCGAGTCTCCCTCTCCAGGTTTTTTTGTGTGGTGTTTGTTAGGATTTTTTGAGTTTGGGCTTGGTTGGTTCATTGACTTTGACTTTAGTGACTGATCCTGATTTTTCTGCTTTGTGCTCTTCTTTAGTATTGGATTTATGTCATTAAAGACACTTTTTTTTGGAGCTCAGAGCTGTCGTGCGATTGTGTCCTGACAGATGACATAAAAAAAATCTGATATTTTACATTTTCAATAAAAATACAAACTGCAAATGTTTGCACTTGATTTAAAATCGGTTTACTTAAAAAAAACAAAAAAAAAAAAAAAAAAACAGCCAAGAACCCACAAAAAAGGAATATTTGATTCATAAATTTTAAAATACAACTTCTTACTAGTTTGTTGGTGTATTTCAAGCTATAAAACAAAACTTTTAAACCTTGGAGAACCAAAAAGCAAATTTTCTAGGATTTTAGGGTTCGTTAAGATATTTTATATTTGTTTTGTTCATTTTAGGTGGCAGGAATCAACACCAGCCAGAAATTAAAAATTAATAAAAAATAAAAAAGACCTAATTTTTGTTCTCCAGCTCCATGATTAAAATCAATTCCAGGCCCCCCAAAAAAATCAATAATGCCAATTTATCTTAATTGCACTAATTGAGGTGAGACATAACAAGTATAGGAAGGAGAAACTTATAATTAGACAAAAGCTAAAAGCTGTTTTTAATTAGAAAACAGAAAAAAAAAAAAAAAATGTTAAAAAAAGTCAAATATTTAAATATTCTTAAAGCCTTTGAGATGTTTGTCTCAAAAAGGATGTAGGAATAACCTAAAGACGTCCTCATTTTGATTTATTTAATTGCTTTTTAATTGAAAAAAATAATAAAATTACAGAAAAAACATCAACACTTTTTTATATTTAACTGTTGGGATCATTTTAATAGACGAATATTTGGAAACCTTCTCCACTCACTGGCGCTGCAAACATTGTTCCTCCTCTTCTTCTTCCTGTTTTCGTGCAGCATTTGCACCACAGCAGATGGTCACTTTCTCATGTCTGCTCCAGTCCGTCTGCACGCATGGGGTTCTGACCTCTCCACGGCCGTAAAAACAAGCTTTTCCTGAGCCATGACGGAAAACATGTTCGACAGGAGACATCCCAACTTTGTCTGACACTCATGTGCAAAGCCCGAGCGCCTTTTGAGCACGCTCAGAAACAAACCGACAGGCTCCAGCTCTCCACTAACTCACCTCCTCAGACTGATGACTGTCAGAGCACAAAGTCATTTTCCAGGAACATGAAATATATAATATATGATTTGTTTCTAAAGAAAGAAAGAAAGAAATAGCTGTTAGATGTAATAATACGATTTCTCATGTTTCCCAGGAAACATTTACTTTTCCTCTCTCAAGCTGTCAGACTAATGACTGTGTCAACATAGAGAAAAATATTGATAAAATTAGTAATTTCCCCACTGCAAATATGTTATGATTCAGAAGTAAACATCCACTGAGGAGCGAAACAGAACTTTAGTGTCCACACACAGGTTCAGGAATGATGTCAACTCGTCTTCCAGACTGTGGACACATTCTAAGGAGCGTGTTTTGGAAAAGTACTTTGGAGTAAGTTTGATGTTTTTATTTGCTTTGAATGTGATGGTGTCATTCTGAAGCAGCTGTTGTTTTTCCTGCATTAAATAAAGAACATTAATCAATTATTTTGTAAGAAAAATCATAAAGTCTGCAAAAAAAAAAAATAAAAAATGTGGGCGTTTGACTTCATCAGAGGTTACCAGGTGATGTCTCACCTGCTGACTGCCATGCTTGTTGTCTCAGGACTCCTGGCTCGGCCTCATGGGAACGGCTCCGTCCTGCAGTCACTGATGTCAGCACTTTAGACCGGAGTTTTCCTGGCCGGCTGTGAATCTGTGGAATTTCTCTCCTCCATTCCATGGACGGGGATTTGCCCGTCCGCCCTGCCCTTTGAGCTTAGCACGTCGGCTTGAACTGAGCGGGAAGAATCCGAGCTGAACTTTTGTTTGTCGTGTCTGAGCCGAGGAATGAAGCAGTTTTAGTCTAATTGCAGAACGCCTGAAGGAACAGATGAGGATTTTCTTTTTAGGCAGCAAAAGTGGAAGTTTTATTTCAAAATGCTTTTTTTTTTGTTGAAATGTTGCACAAAAATCCACCAGTAAGAAAGTGTTAAAACTGGAAATGCTGTGTGTTGACCATAGAACTACGTTTGAGAATGAATGAATGTTTCCCTGTTTACTTTCCTGCAGGATGCAAAACATTCAGGAAAGTTTTTGGAATGTGGATTTCATTCTTATAAAAAAAAAAAAGGTGAATGATGGAGCCAAAAAGCAGGAGACGAGGCAGAAACTCAAAGATTTAATAAATAAACTTCAACATGACAAAATCCAAAAAAGAAAACCAGACTTTTAAAACATAAATCAAGACAACGTTGTGTGATTGACAACCTCAACTTGACAGGAAAGACTTGAAAATACAGAACTTGACAAAAACAAAAGGAATTAAAAAAAAAAAAAAAAAACGTAAGTGGGCGTGTCCAAAGTCAAATTCCTACCAGAACTCAAGCTCATAAAATCAATAACATGTGACCCCAAGAACAAATTTTAAAGGGTAACCAAACTCTAAATTAACTTTTTTTTATGTTGAACTCTATAAATGGGTATTAAAAGTACTGTTTGTTGATCATAGCCAAATTTTTGACAAATTGAACTAAAACTGTTTAATTCTTCAAAATATGTGTGCTGTATGCTCTCTGTCCCCCTACAGGTTGAAATGAGGTATTAGAGTTGAATTTTTTGATTGGTCAAACCATGTCAGTTTCAGAAGTCTGACGTCATAATCTGCAGCTCCAGTAATGATGACAGTCCTGCCCCCAAGCCCCGCCCCTCTGACTGGATTTTCACATTTCAGCTGTGGGTGGAGTTTTCCGGCCCTTCCATTTTAAGGGGCATTTTTTTATAGAAGTGGTGCAAAATAGATATATTTTGCTAATTCCACCCTCCAAACGGAGGGAAATAAAACTCTCTGTTGCCATGGAGGAGAAGCTCTTTACTGAAGTACAGAAGTTTACATTTAAATGTCAGTAATGACTTTTTATTGTATCATGACCTTTTTTAAACGTATAAAACCGTTGTTGGTATGGATGTTTAAGTGGTGGAAGCTCTGCGCTAATGCTAGCTGACCGGAAACTATTGGTGACATTGAGCGGAAGTGACGTGCGAAATTTAAATTCATTTTTAAAGGCAATAATTACACACAGATTATTTAAAATCGTATTTAATTTCTCATCAGGGATTTATTACCTTTCAGAAAGAGTTACAAAACACACAGATTTCAAGAACTGACAGGACACCGTTTCCCACAATGCATTGTTTTGTAGTCCTCCAGGCAGCTTGCATCCAGCGCGGTACCTATTTTCTGTCTGCGCTGGGGTAGCTAGGCACCTTGAACCCGCCCTTTTCTCATGATACTTCATGACGGCGCGCATGTGACGTCGGTGCAAAAACTACCCAGCATGCACTGCGATCTGCGCAGCTGCATCTGAATCGGTCATCACAAACACGCTAACTATTTTTTCATTGTTATGTCCGAATTCCTTCCTTACTCACTTTAGTGCGTTGGCTAATTTGAAGAGATCTCCAAATCTACTCATTCCAAAATCGAGTGCACTAGAAACTTCCCAGAAGTCTTTGCAAAAAACTAGCATGCATCGATGATCACTAGATTAGCGAATATAGACCACAATGCAATTTCTTTTTTGCAATTTTTGAAAAAAAAAAAAAAAGAATGAGTTTTACCCTTTAACAGCAAAATAACACACGATCTTCAAACTACACAATTGATGCAATTCCAGTGGATTCTGAAGGGGAGAAAAGGGAATTTTAGCGCAAATAATTCAAATTTCAACACGTTTTGTAAGTAGAGGCTAAAGAATATCTTTAAAAAGTGTGTATTGATGAACGAAAATGAGTTTTCATTTCCATTTGAATGGAAATAGTCTTAGTTTCTATAAGTTTCAATGGCGGTGTGATTTATTTAACCCTTTAACGTCGGTGCTCCAGTGTTTGTGTTCTTTGATTTGCTGTAACTTTTCAACCGCTGACACGATCAAAGTAATACCAGCAGATTCTGAAGAGTTACAGTACGTTAAACCGATGACGATTCAGGTGTTCAAGGGTTAATTTTCAATAAACTATCAACATTTTCATCATCAGAACACTGTGGAGTCACAAATAGACGTCATAAAATGTTCGTATTGATTTGATTTTGACTTTGTGAAATCAGTGACATCATATCTGGCGTTCAGAAATTCCAAATTGATTTTAAAATCCACGGCACTACATCGTCCCGCATTTAGCCTTCTGTTTGGAGGGCTAAATGTAGAAGTAGGGAGAAGGGAAGAATTCGGATTGGGCCTTAATCTAATCCCCAAAAAAATATATATATTGCGTTTAAATAGTCTGTTTGCATTGAATGCCACTTTTGACATAAAAAAAGCTTATAAATAGTTTAATTCAACAACAAAATGCTAATAACTTAAAGGGGATATGTTTTTTTAAAAAAAAAAAAAATATAAAAGTTGAATTATTTTATGACACAAAATAATTCAGGAAAGTTCAGCAGCTTTATTTGGACAAATTAATCTTATAATAATCTTTATAAACTGATTTATTTTCACTCAATTGATGCAAAAACAAAAAGTCTGAGAATGAAAAGCTGACCGGCGATGAAGCCTGTGATGAAGACTTTCTGTTCCTCTCAGCTCCTGACGAACATTGAAAACAGTTGAGATTAGACGACAACAATAACAATGAAAAAAGGTTGTTTTTTTGTTTTTTTTGTTGCGTCGGTGCTTACACGACGATCCTGCAGTGTCTCGCCTGGACGTGGCTGCCCGTGTACGCGATGTCACACCTCACCTCGTTGTTGGAAAAATCCGACTCCTGGACCAGTTGAGACGGGTTCACCGTCACCTAAAAAAACCAACGGAAACGTCAGCGCCTCGTTTGCTGTCGACACGAGGTTCTTACCGTCCCACCTTAAGAACGTAGTTCCCGGGAGGAACGTCGGTGATGTCGATCCACTGACAGTCGATGTTGGCGTGATACGTATCATAGCAACCAGGACCCAACCCCTGGAAATGACACCAACTTATTTATGCTTTATTGGAAGAACGGAGAACAAACTGAAAGAAAAACAAAGAGACTGACCTGAGTGTGAGCGGTGCACGCAAACCGCCGCCGGACTCCTGGGTCACAGGACGTGTCCTCCAGACAGAAACTGGCTTTGTGTCCCTCAGCGACCGTCTGTCCAGTGGAAACATCCAGCAGGTCATAGTTGCTGAAGGCCTCCATGCTGTGGTAATGCCTAAACACATTTATGCTTATTTTATTTGTTTTCTACATACTTTTTTGGCTTTGATTAATTGCTGCTACACAAAATGAACAAATAAACATAAAAAATTGTCAAATTAACTTTAAAAAGCTAGATAATAAGTGTTTTTGGGCTCTCCAGGGTTAAGTTTGTCTAAATCTAGGGTGTCCAATCAGAGGCTTCAAAGAAAAATGAAACGCTTTTAACTTCAAAAAGTAACAATGGACCAAAAAAAAGCAAGTAATAAGTTACAAGCAAAGAAATCAAATTTTTGTTCGCCTTGAATGAAAGGAAATCAATATTTGAGCAAATTTAAGGTGTCAAATTAGCGTCATTTAGCTAGTTTTGATTTAATCTGGGTTTGTTAGGTCTACACATTTCTAGCTGACTATAAAATAAACTTTTTTTTTTCGACTCACTGTTTCACCTACAAACACATTTGCTGCAGTGAGAGGAAGTTTCATGACACAGGATGTCTTTTATTTTGAAAGGAAGTCAGGTAAACCTCAGTCGACAGTTATTAGTAAAATATGTTTATCTTTTAATTATGCAAAAAAATATGATAAATTTATATTAATGATAATAGTAACAATAACAGAAATACAAGTCAGGGTTTTATTTTGTTAAAGTTATGAGTGTTTAAGTGTTTAAATGCGATCTATTCCTTCAGATGGTTTGTATAACTATACCTGCACAGCATTTTTATCCTTTTTTAAACAGTTTATTGCTCAATGTTGTCTTTTTTCTTTTTTAAATATGATTTCATTTTTCCACAAAAATCATAAAAAAACTTTGCAAATAAACTGTTTTTTTCTATAAAGAGCTTGTGTTAAACTTTACAGACTGCCTTTCAAGGGTCTTTTTTTGTCTTTTTGTGCTCATGAGAGATGAATGAACTCACTGGTGGCAGCTGTGCCATTCCCACTCATGTCTGGGCTTCAGTGGGAGGAAGTCTGCAGTTCCCTGGTTCTTCACACGCTGAGGAAAGCGCAGCAGAACTCTGTAGTCCAGGTCGCTCACGCCGTGATGGTACGCAGACCTGCAGGAAATGAGAGCGCCGAGCTGACACGCGTGCAACACTGAACTCCCGGTTCAGCCCTCAGGCCCGTTCATCTGTCATTTCAGAGAGCGTTTTCCTTGGCGAGGCGTCCGCACAGATCACAGAGGAGGGTCTCGGGCAGCTTCCAGGTCTGCGTCCGTCCTCTCCGTCACTCCGCTGTCAAAATCCAGCCGGGCCGGGGGCCAACACAAACCCTCCCAGGAGTGATGCTACCGTTGAAATCTGACATAAATTCATATTTGCGCGTGTCTGCTAACGGCTTTAGTGACTCACTGGGTTATTTCTAGACCAGCAAAACAATGAAGAAATACTTTTTTAAAAATAAAAATGGATAAGTTGAAGCAAAATAAAGCACCTGGAAAGACAGTTCTCCTCCGCTGCACAGCGAAGCGCGTACATCTGCACTCTCTGTATGTATGAAGCTGCTTGGATGTAGTAGGGGTCTGGGATCAGATCTGGGAGACCTGGAAAAAGAAAAAAACAAACTGTTGATCCATGTGAGCACACTTGAAATGAAACATGGATCTTAGCATCATATTTGTCCTCTGTAGATGATATTTCTACCACAACTCGACTGAAAGGATCCATACAGAGAACATTTGGAGCTTTTCAATAGTACCAAATGTAAAGGGGCGGGGCTCTGGGATTTAAAGTTTTTGGTAGATTAACAAAAAACTTTTTCTCTGGTAATCTGGAGAATATATAATATTTTTTTGTCTAACTTTAAAAATTACATTAGACTAGGGGTGTCAAAAGGGGCCAAAACACACTTAATGAACACGCTAAAACTACATTTTTAAAACTGTAACTTTTTAACATAATTATGAACTAAATATATATCATTACCTGTGATAATGCTAGTGTGAATGCTGTGAATTTGGCCGCTGAAGATGCTGAAATTGATAGCTGAAAACCCTGAAGCTGAGAACCAGCTAAAATATTTGCTAAATACCAAATTAGACTAAAAAACAACTTAAGTTAGCCAAAACAGCTAGCATGTAGCCAAAACATTAGCTGAACTCCAAAATAACTTTAAAAAATCTTAGTAAATGCCAAAATAGTCCATAAAAATCTAACAGAAGATCATTTTTTTTTTTAAAACTTCAAAACTGTAACTTTTTAACATAATTGTGAATAATAAAAAGGCAGGAATATTATTCCAGAATAAATCAATTTAAACCTTAAATAACTTTCAATATTTTACTCTCCATAAAAATATAGTTTGTCAAAAATATATAAATTAGAAATAAAGATAAAATCTGGCCATTAATGATAATAAAATAAAATGCTCTGGGCCGGATAGAATTACCCGGAGGGCCGGATCTGGCCCCCGGGCCTTGATTTTGAGACCCTTTTACAATGACTTTAGTGGAGCAACATGATCAAAAAATGAATTTTAGTTCATTATTTGCCCCCTGAGTGACCCCTGAGTGATGTTAAAGGGTCGTTGACCTCCAGCCTCACCATTATGGAAGAACCTGGTGCCGTATCCGGTTCCTGGAGGGCGCGTGTCCAGCCTGTTCCTGCGGTCTGGTGCGTAAACGTTGTAGAAAACCGAGTTCCTGTGATGGATGCTGTGTGGGTCGCTCGCATCTGTCGCGTCCGTGGCTCTGGGAGGAAGCTGGGCATTGTTGCTGCTGGACGGGTCTGGAGGAGACCCGTTGGGCTGTGGATTGACCCTGTTCTGCGCGCGCGCGCCCTGCGCTCTTCGAGCGTCTCCTGAATTGGTCCGATGAGGGAGTGCGTCCTGGTTGCTCCACGCCGTGGTGGTTGATGAGTTTGAAGTGTCGTGCTCGAGTCCATTGACTCGGTTGCGCTCCGAGTCCTGCGCCACATTGGCACGTTGCGCACCGGCGTCCCCTCCAGGTGTGCTCCGGCCTCCCCGCGCGACTCCGCTGCCGGAGAACTCCGGTATGTCAGTAAAGGAAGGAGCCAACTCTGGCTGGCGCCGGCGCGTGCCAATCTGCGCGGATGCGAGGAGATACTGACCCACATCAGAGTCAAAAAACCACCCATCCGTTTGGCTGCTTTGCTCCACAGGTCCGGTTCTGGTGGGTCTGCTCGGGGCTGCAGGTGAGTGAGTCTGCTGCTGCAGCTGCTGCTGTGTGGTCAGCAGCAGCTGCGTGCGCCCCCTGCTCTGCGAGGGCGCGTGGTACTGAGTCCCGGTGCTCAGCAGACTGAACACCCGACCGTTGTTCTCCCACCGAATCCGGTGCCTCCACGGTCCGAGGCGCGCGCCCGGAGGATGCTGAGCGCTCCCCGAACCCAGCAGGGCATGAAGAAGGAGAACGAGCATGCACCCGGACCTCTCCATCGCAGGGCTGCCAGTGAGAGAGGAGCCGCAGACAGAAAGCATTTGGGCAATTTTTGGAACGTAGGAGAGAGAAGAGGAGGCGCGCGCGCGTGTCATCATTGGAGGGAGGGCTTGTTTGGTTTGGGACGTTTCGGATTCATTTTGAGCAAAAAGACAAATTGTGAATTTAGATCTAAGTAGCTGCATAATGGAAAACACAATGGAAAGATCAGACAAAAACTTTTCCAGATATTTGGCCTTAAAACTCTGACCTTAGATGCAGCTTTCTGTTGGAATGAGGGAGGTTTGACGGCTTGTTCCGAGAGTTTTACATTAAAAACTGATAACAACGTTGAAAAAAAATATACTGCTTCTTTATAAAATATCTCCAACTATAATTTCTTCAATAAAAATCAAATCAACATTATCTATATATTGTTTTAACACTGCCAAAACTGTTTCAATGTCTGAACTGTAAAAAGTGAAACATTGAATCAATTAATTTGTTACAATTAAACATTTTATTTTTAATCAAATTTAATTTTTAAGTTGAGCCAAAACCTATTTTTTTATTGAATGAAAACTAATATTTTTAAATGCTGCAAATTACATAGATTTTGTTAATTGATCCAATGTTTCACTTTTTACAGTGTACAATATAACACCAATAACAATATTGGATAAAATCTAAATATAAAAATAAAAACTCAAACAAGGTATCAAATCAAACTAAATCAAATCACTATCTTATACAGTGCTTTTCATTCAAAAAGTAACAAAAACTGAATAAATTTCCTCAAATTATTTACAAACTCTTATAAAAAGCTGCTACAAAAGATTATTTTGATAGTCGACTAATCACGATTATTTTTTCTGATTAGTCGACTAATCGAGTCATGCGGAAACTGGATGTAAAGCACATATCTTAACCATCATTAACTTTAAACTAACTAAAAACTAGATATTGTAATGAGGACTGGTTGCGCAGGTGTGATTGAGTGAGCGCACCTGCTGAGCGCCAACCTGAGGAAGGACTTTTAGGCGGAAGTGGCGGTGTCTGTGAGAAGCGTCTTGCTACGGCGGCCAGCGACTGATTCCGGTGGGAGGGTGTCGTTCGCAGCTGGTTAGAGCTGCCGGCGACGAAGACAGACAGCGAGGGGGAGCTTCGTTCCTGTGTATAGGAGGGGAGGTCAGCTGCCTCCTGTAGAAAGCCTAGGGCCGGGACTAGCCAGTGCGTTGGTCGCTAGCGCTCTCCTGCTCCCCTGCTGCATCTGATACCAAAGGAGAACATCCGATCCACTGTGGTTCCCGCCGTCCGGCGTCGCTAAATCCCCGGGGCAGTTGGACGGCGTCAGGAGTTCAGACCCCGGGGAGGGGTCCCGCCTCATCGGCGAGTTAAGTAGCCCTTTTAATCAAGCCTCCTTTTTTATCTCTTTTACAGGTTTTACTTTTATTGACTGAGGGTTTTAATTTGTGGGCGTGGTCAGCCTGCTAAGAGTTCAGGAGTTTCTTTTTAGATGTTTTAAGCACGAATGTTGTGCCTCGTGTAGAGGGTGCTCTGTGGTGTTGTTTTTAAGCTTGGTTTGCGGTGTTGTATTTTTTACACAGTTTAGGAACTCCGAACAATCTGCAGGCTCCCATATCTATGGTTTTAATGCTTTTAATCTGCCATTTTTAATAAAAGCTGTCCTTGTTATTGGAACTGGAAGTCTCTGTGGTTTCTGAAGATTCTGACCAACTAGGTTAACTTGTTGTTGTGGATCAAACTTCAAACCTCATTACACTGGTGTCAGAAGTGGGATCCACTAAACAATGTCTGAGCCTAGAAATGACCCTGTGGACTCAGGTCCAAGTCAGAGGGATCCTCAGATTGCATTAAATACCCCCCGTCCAGTTTTTATGCCAGAAACATTTTCTGGATCAGGGCGTGATTGGTCAGACTGGGCTGAGCAATTTGAGATGGCGGCAGATGTAAATAACTGGGATGAAACATTAAAGTTAAAATTCATGAGCCTTTTGTTGTCAGGGCGGGCACGCGAAGTGTATAGTGGCATTTCAGCATCCGCTAAAGCTAACTATGTTTCACTAAAGGAAGCAATGGGTCGGTGTTTGGATCCTTGTGATAGTGATGACTGGAACCGCGCTAATTTCTCCTCTCGTAGGAGGTTGCCTAATGAGACTGTGCGTGAGTTTGGAATGGCTCTCCGGCGGCTAGCTGCCAAGGCATACCCTTCAGTGGACACTCATGTGCAAGAGATGCTTGCGAAAGACCATTTTATTGCTCATGTGGGTAGTGGAGAGCTACGCATTGGTCTGCGAAGTAATAAACCTACCACACTGGAAGGCGCTATTAATCTAGCTGCGGAGTTGGAGCTCATAAGAGACCTGGAAAACAAACACATGGTCACCGATGCTAAAGTTCGAGCTTTGGTGGAAAAAAATGTGACCGATGATCGAATAAACACGTTGGTTGGAGTTGTAGAAACTTTACAACATGAAATAAAGTCTTTACAGTCAACAGTTAAAACTTTGGCAGAACCTACTGGAACTGCCTCATCAACAGCTGAGCGACAATATCCTTCCCAAATGACCAAGTCACGTTCTTCCGCATCGAAGACATGCTGGGAGTGTGGTTGCAAGAGGCATCTATGGCGTGATTGCCCATATGTGCAGGGAAACTGAAGGGGGCGCGCACGGAGGGCCAAATGCCCGCCCCCCTCCCTGAGCGTAAGGTGGCCCTTAAAAGCATGGAAGGTGGCTCAGGCTACCTGAAAGCTAAAATAGGTGGGTTTGACTGCCATGTGCTCGTAGATACTGGAGCTTCTTGTTCTGTGATTTCCAAAAAAATGTGGCTAGCCATTACCAATGGGGAAGCTGACTTGGTAACTTATAATGGGAAAGCGACAGCTGTTAATGGGGGTGAGTTAAATGTCTTGGGCTCATGGCAGACTGTGTGTCAGCTTGAATCTTTGGCTTTGGTGGTAGATTTCTTGGTATCCGAAATAACATCAGAGGAGGTGCTGCTCGGTTATGAGTTTTTATCTAAACATGGTGTAGTGGTTGACTTGGGGAAAAACACCTGTCAAATTATGGGGAGATGTTTCCCGCTGGTTGATTTTGATGCCTCATCTGAACCCAAAGTGGTTGTTATCCATGCGGATACTCTGATACCCCCACGAAGTGAAGCCATCGTTTGTGGTCAGGTACAAAATGAGAGGGTAAATTATGAAAAAGGAATGTTGGAACCCTCCAGTGCCCTGTCCAAACATTGTGACGTTTTGGTTGCCCGTGTGGTCTGTCGGGTTGAACAAGGCATGTTACCCATTCGTGTTATTAATGTGACCAGTGACCCTCTAATTTTAAAAAGCGGCATGAAAGTGGGTACATTGCACGCTGATGTTACAGTGGAGGAGGGTGGAAGCCAGGATGGAACTGAGGTTGGGCAACAGCCGTGGACAGTTCCCACACTTTTGGAACAATTCCAGCTGGGGGAAAAAGGGTTTTCGGATGAACAGTTGAAATCAATAAGGCAGTTGTTGTCTCAGAACCTGTCTGTGTTTAGCCACGATGAACATGATTTGGGTAGAACTCACTTGACCATGCATGAAATTGACACTGGAGATGCAAAGCCAATTAAGATGCATCCACGAAGGGTCCCTTTACATTTGCAGCAAGAAGTATCTGGCAACTTGAAGCAAATGCTGGCTAACGACATCATCCGCCCGTCCTGCAGTCCATGGGCAGCTCCAGTAGTTTTGGTAAAAAAAAAGGGGGTGGTCTTCGCTTTTGTGTTGACTACAGGAAGCTTAACGATGTCACAAAAAAAGATGCATACCCTCTCCCTAGGATTGATGATGCATTAGACAGCCTTAGCCAAGCATGTTGGTTTTCCACACTTGACCTAGCTAGTGGCTACTGGCAGGTGGAAGTTCACCCCAACAGCCGACCTAAGACTGCATTTATCACTCGTCAGGGACTCTTTGAGTTCAATGTGTTAAGTTTTGGGTTGTGTAATGCACCCAGTACTTTTCAGAGGCTAATGGATCTAATACTGGCCGACCTGCAATGGACCACGTGCCTAGTTTACTTGGATGACATTATTGTGTTTGGGCGCACTTTTCAGGAACATTTGACCCGCCTTGATGGGGTTTTGGGAAAACTCAGGCAAGCCAACCTGAAAGTTAAACCATCAAAATGCAATCTTTTTTCCACACAAGTCCAGTATTTAGGTCACGTCATTTCTGCTGAAGGGGTGATGCCTGATCCATCCAAAGTCGAGGCAGTCAGGGAGTGGCCGGTTCCAATAAATGTAAAAGAAGTTCAGAGCTTCCTGGGGTTGGCGTCATACTACAGACGTTTTGTGAAAGGTTTTGCAGATATTGCACGACCCCTGCATCAACTGGCAGAAAAAGGGAGGCGTTTCCGGTGGGACGAGACTTGTCAAGAGTCATTTGACCAGCTGAAGGGCTGCCTAACAACAGCCCCAGTTCTGGTTTATCCTGACCCAAAAAGGCAGTTCATTTTGGACACTGATGCTAGCGATGTGGGGATTGGTGCCGTGTTATCACAAGAAGTAGGTGGATTTGAGAGAGTTGTTGCATATGCGAGCCGGGTTCTGTCAAAGCAGGAGCGCAAATATGCTACAACAAAAAAGGAACTTCTGAGTATGGTAACCTTCACAAAACACTTCAAACACTACTTACTTGGAAAAGAGTTTGTCTTGCGTACCGATCATAACTCCCTTCGATGGCTCCACAATTTTCAGGGTTTAGAGGGGCAGCTGGCCCGATGGATGGAGCAGCTAGCAAACTTTGAATATAAAATTGTTCATCGCCCTGGCCGGTTGCACTCAAACGCAGATGCACTGTCACGGCTGCCTGTTTGTTTTGAAAATGAGCCTGCGCCAACCCAAAACCTTCCCTCAACTAGCTCTAGGGTGTGTGTGCTTCAAATAAAACAACCTTCAGAAGCTCAGCACATGGTTGAGATGGATGATTTAGTGCGAGCCCAAAAAGAAGATGAAGAATTAATGCAGATCATTAGTTGCCTATCGGAAAAGGAAGGCGTCTTTCCTAAATCACCAGAGTTACAGAAATACGCCAAAGTGTGGAACCAGCTGCAGATTCAGCAACAAAGATTGGTGAGGGTTCCTCCTGATAACTCTGATGCTGCTTCCTGTGTGCAGGTTGTGTTGCCCAAGTCTATGGTGCCACAAGTTCTGAGGCAACTTCACAACGGGCAGACTGGCGGTCATTTGGGTGTACAAAAACTCCAAGCAAAGGTGAAAGATAGATTTTATTGGCCAGGCTGGTTCCTTGATGTGAAGGCATGGGTAAGAGACTGCATGGACTGCGCTTCACGCAAGTCACATGGGATGCAGCCCTGTGCACCCATGCAAACTTCAACAACATCTAGGCCGTTTGAGCGAGTGGCGCTAGATATTTTGGGACCTCTCCCTGAAACGCTTCAGAAAAACAAATACATCCTGGTTGTTGGGGATTATTTTTCAAAATGGACAGAGGCTTTCCCTTTCCAAATCAGGAAGCCCAAACAGTTGCCAAAGTGCTGACGGAGGACTGGGTGTGCCGCTTTGGAGCGCCGCGAAGCATTCACTCAGATCAAGGTCGCAACTTTGAGTCTACTCTGTTCAAGGAGTTATGTCGGCTCCTCAATATTCATAAGACAAGAACCTCTCCATATCACCCTCAGTCGGATGGGATGATTGAACGTTTTAATCGTACACTGTTGTCCATGCTGTCCCTTTTTGTAGAGGACAATCAAGCAAATTGGGATGCCCTCCTACCCTATGTGATGCTAGCCTATCGCAGTAGTGTTCATGCCAGCACTTTATTTACCCCTTATCGAGTCCTGTTTGGACAAGAAATTGTCCTGCCAGTGGATGTAATGTTAAATGTTGGTGAACGTGGGACCTTTGAGTCTGTGAATGACTATGTATCCAGGTTACAAGACTAGTCATTACGAGTGGTGAGTGCTGTTAAGAGCATCAGGCCAGCTTCCAGACAGAAACTTCAATGACTTTTAGGGTGAATGTTCAGTATTATTCTGATGGGGAAATGGTCTGGGTACAAGAATAAAGCCGGCGGCGTGGACTGTGGCCCAAGCTTCAAAGACGCTTTAAAGGTCCATTTAAGGTGGTTGAAAGGATGACCGATGTGCTTTATAGCTAAAACAGCGGAAGGGTCAGGAGTGTGGTGCATTTCAATCGACTAAACCTTGTACTCTTCTTTAGCAGCCTCATCGACCCACGATCTGGAGAGAGAGAGCAGCATGATGAGATGCGATGCCCAATGATCACAGCGCGGGTTTCAGTGGAACCTCATGGCAGCCAGACCCACCAGGAAGTCCTGAACCAGAACACGGGCACCAGTAGGGGAAGCTGAGGAAGACCGACCAAGGCACAGTGTGCCGATGATGCTGGGAGTTCAACGCATGCACCTACGACCCGTTCAGGATGGGCTAACGATGGAGCTGCAGAGAGGACACGGCCAGCACGCCAAAGAAAACCCCCTGGTTGGTCACAAGACTATGAGATGTCTAATGGGACCCAGGAGCAGCCCTACCTTCACGAGGGGGAGGAGTGTAATGAGGACTGGTTGCGCAGGTGTGATTGAGTGAGCGCACCTGCTGAGCGCCAACCTGAGGAAGGACTTTTAGGCGGAAGTGGCGGTGTCTGTGAGAAGCGTCTTGCTACGGCGGCCAGCGACTGATTCCGGTGGGAGGGTGTCGTTCGCAGCTGGTTAGAGCTGCCGGCGACGAAGACAGACAGCGAGGGGGAGCTTCGTTCCTGTGTATAGGAGGGGAGGTCAGCTGCCTCCTGTAGAAAGCCTAGGGCCGGGACTAGCCAGTGCGTTGGTCGCTAGCGCTCTCCTGCTCCCCTGCTGCATCTGATACCAAAGGAGAACATCCGATCCACTGTGGTTCCCGCCGTCCGGCGTCGCTAAATCCCCGGGGCAGTTGGACGGCGTCAGGAGTTCAGACCCCGGGGAGGGGTCCCGCCTCATCGGCGAGTTAAGTAGCCCTTTTAATCAAGCCTCCTTTTTTATCTCTTTTACAGGTTTTACTTTTATTGACTGAGGGTTTTAATTTGTGGGCGTGGTCAGCCTGCTAAGAGTTCAGGAGTTTCTTTTTAGATGTTTTAAGCACGAATGTTGTGCCTCGTGTAGAGGGTGCTCTGTGGTGTTGTTTTTAAGCTTGGTTTGCGGTGTTGTATTTTTTACACAGTTTAGGAACTCCGAACAATCTGCAGGCTCCCATATCTATGGTTTAATGCTTTTAATCTGCCATTTTTAATAAAAGCTGTCCTTGTTATTGGAACTGGAAGTCTCTGTGGTTTCTGAAGATTCTGACCAACTAGGTTAACTTGTTGTTGTGGATCAAACTTCAAACCTCATTACAATATATAGCATTACCTGTGATAATGCTAGTCAGAATGCTGTAAGCTGAATTTGGCTGCTGAAGATGCTAGTGCTGATAGCTGAATGTGCTGAAAGTGATAGCTAAAAACACTGAAGCTGATAGCTTGCTAAAATATTAGTTAAATGTCAACTTAGACTAAAAACTGAAAAAAGTTAGCCAAAAGAGCTATCATGCAGCTGAAATATTAGCTAAACTCCAAGTCAGCCTAAAAACCAAAAACAGTCCTAAATTAGCCAAAACAACTAGCATGTTACTGAAATATTAGCTGAACTCCAAATTAGCCGAAAAACTGAAAAGAATCCCAAATTAGCCAAAACAACTAGCATGTAGCTGAAATATTAGTTAAACTCTAAATTAGCCTAGAAAACTGAAAACAGTCCTAAATTAGCCAAAACAACTAGCCTGTGACTGAAATATTAGCTAAACTCCAAATTAGCCTAGAAAACTGAAAAATTTCTTAATTAGCCAAAATAGCTAGCATGTAGCTGAAATATTAGCTAAACTCTAAATTAGCCTAAAAAACTGAAAACAGTCCTAAATTAGCCAAAACAGCTAGCATGCAGCTGAAGTATTAGCTAAACTCCAAATTAGCCTAGAAAACTGAAAAATTTCTTAATTAGCCAAAATAGCTAGCTACACTCGAAAATAGCCTAAAAACCTTAATAAATGCCCAAAAAAAAGTCCAAAAAGCTAGCATAATGTCATTATAACTTTCAACTTTACTACACTCTGGCTTCATATAATATAAAGTAACGACTAATCGACTAGTCGTCGACTATTTTAATTGTCGATTAGTCGTAGATTAGTCGACTAATCGTGGCAGCCCTATAAACAGCTACCTATAAAGATTATTTTAAAATTTTTAAGGGTCTCCAGAAACATTATAGTACTTTGCCTGCCAAATTAAAATAAAAAAAAAATTAGTTACATTTGCATTTGTCAGCAAATGACTGTCTTTCCTTGTGTGAGACACATCTAACATCAATAGAAGATGGAGGGAATTTGGATGAAAAATAATTTATTTACCGTGCCTACATCAATGGTAAAGAGGTCGGTCTTTCCGAGAGCTGAGAACTAACTGGATTCCAAGCAGCTCTTTGATTTACACACCTTGAGGAAAACAGAACTCTTATTTTGATCTCACATGTTCTGCCAGTTATTTCCTTAAACCACTTTTAAAGTTATTTTCCTTGTGGAATGTGACAGCATGTTTATGTTCATGTCAGAACTAGTTTGGCAGCTGAAATTTAAGTTTAATTTTGAGTAGGGCTGGGCGATAAAACGATAATTATTGATATCGCGATAGAACATTTTTTCAATAGAAGAATGAGTCTATCGCGATAGACTTTTATTTTGAAAGGTCCGCAAATAACGCTTGCTAGCGAACAGTTTCTCCTATTTGACGAGTAGAAGTTAGAGAGTTAGTCTCCACAGTGCGAGTAAGTGTTTGTATCTAATAATTGTGTTTATTAGCTCTCGTTTCGGTCATTTTTTGGACTCCACTCCGCGTCCTTCATCTGCATGAAAGGTAAACAAACGCGCACGAGCCGACTTCTACCAGCAACCCCCGCTTTTCCATTTTGGCCTACTTGAAAAGAACAATCCATTGAATGTTAAATTAACAATTCATCTTTTAATTATATTTGGTAAGTTTCATATTCACAAAGGAAAATGTTCCTTAACACAACTTTTTTTCACTGTGTTAATAAAAGAATTGGAATCTTATTTACTTGCTATATCTAAAAGTGTAAACAAAAAAGCTATACGTATTTATGATAGCTGTCTATCTTTAAATATATTCAACTTGTCTTAAATGATTGTTCTGTAATGTATGCTTTGTATTGTTTGTTTTATATTTGTTTTGTAATGTTTGTTTTGTAATGTATATGCCGTCCCCTGGCATCCTCAATGTTCATCTTGTCATACAGTGCTGTTCTGTATGCTTGTACTTTGGACAATAAAAAAAAAAAAAAAAAAAAAAACTGAGTCTTCAGCTTATGCCGCTGCACCATCTAGCGGCGGAAACCGGAACTCCATGTCAGACAAATACTATTTACAGTTTTTCTCAGTCGCTTTGGTGCGTTTCTCAGAACACTATTAACATTTGCACAGCTGTTAGTGCATTTCTCAAAACAATTAGTGCAAACTGCAAAACATAGTAAATAGCCTGCAAAAGCACGTCACGTGATCAAAATTGATTATCCATTCCTCAAAAGCAAGTATTCATCTCAATGAAACTGTCAGTGCCATCAAAATGAAAAGTCTTGACACCATCTTTATGAACAAGATAGTCTAATGGCTTTGTCATGTTTTCACTATGACAGTTTATAATTTCAGTGTTTTCCATTGCAACAATATTTGGTGACACCTGAAAATGTTCAAGACAGCACTATGGCCTACTTATACAGCCATCTGAAATGTGCAGTAAAGTCACTGTAGATGTTAAACATAAAATCACTCTTTTGGTAGAGCTGTGAACAATAGACGGCACATGTACAGTAAATTACTGTTTGCATACCTGTTTTCCCCACGGAATGGTTGAATTATTGAACTGACAGTAATTCTTCCAATAGTGGGTTGCACCCTTCGACCAGCCTCCTCCATGGTGAGGCAGTGATTGAAAACATGGTCCACATGGTCCCCTTATTGTGTGAATGCAATCAATGCATTCAATGCATTCACACAATTGTTTTTCACCTATTTACGTTTTCTTCCGTAAGTTTTTTGACACGTAAAAACTCAAGCACACTTTATGCAATTTCAGCAATCTTGGTATCAAAACGTTCGGCTCGTTAAGGACATTGCTGCTTGTATTTTTGGTTTTCGCAAATTTTACGGTTTTTGCGATTTTGCGCAATTTATGCTAATTTTTTGCCCTATCTTAAGTCAATGGGAACATTTTTCAAATAGTTATAAAACTTTCTACACTTATGCTTTTTCGGCTAATTTGGCACCTTTTGAAGTTTTTTTTGGGCTAATTTGCAGTCAAGCTAACACATTAGCAACGTGTTAGCATTTTTGGCTAATTTGGCAACTTTTGGTTTTTGGTGCTAATTCAGGGTTAAGCTAATATATTTAGCAACGTGTTAGCTTTTTTGGCTAATTTGGCAACTTTTCCGTTTTTTTTGGGCTAATTTGCAGTCAAGCTAACACATTAGCAACGTGTTAGCTTTTTGGCAAATTTGGCAACTTTTGAGGGGTTTTTTGGGCTAATTCTGAGTTAAGCTAACACATTAGCAACGTGTTAGCTTTTTTGGCAAATTTGGCAACTTTTGAGGGTTTTTTTGGGCTAATTCTGAGTTAAGCTAACATATTAGCAATGTTAGCATTTTTGGCTAATTTGGCAACTTTTTAGGTTTTTTGGTGCTAATTCAGGGTTAAGCTAGTATATTAGCAACGTGTTAGCTTTTTGGCTAATTTGGCAACTTTTCAGTTTTTTTTTTGGCTAATTTGCAGTCAAGCTAACACATTAGCAACGTGTTAGCTTTTTTGGCTAATTTGGCAACTTTTCCGTTTTTTTTGGGCTAATTTGCAGTCAAGCTAACACATTAGCAACGTGTTAGCTTTTTTGGCAAATTTGGCAACTTTTGAGGGGTTTTTTGGGCTAATTCTGAGTTAAGGTAACACATTAGCAACGTGTTAGCTTTTTTGGCAAATTTGGCAACTTTTGAGGGTTTTTTTGGGCTAATTTTGAGTTTAAAGCTAACATATTAGCAATGTTAGCATTTTTGGCTAATTTGGCAACTTTTTAGGTTTTTTGGTTGCCTAATTCAGGGTTAAGCTAGTATTTAGCAACGCTGTTAGCTTTTTTTTGGCTAATTTGCAACTTTCAGTTTTTTTTTTTGGGCTAATTTGCAGTCAAGCACTAACACATTAGGCAACGTGTTAGCTTTTTTTTGGCAAATTTGGCAACTTTTGAGGGGTTTTTTGGGCTAATTTTGAGTTAAGCTAACATTAGTTTAAGGCAATGTGTTAGCTTTTTTGGCTAATTTGGCAACTTTTCAGGTTTTTTTGTGCTAATTTTAAGCTAAAAATCTTCAGCATTTTTCTAATTTGGCAATCACATTCCGGCAAATTGCATTCCCACAATGCATTTATCGGAGGTAATGCACTTTTCTAGTTTCATTAGGAATCCGCTATATCTTGCCTCTTTCTTCCCCCCGCATTTCCTCACCCCTCTTCCACGATGCTGACCCTTGCATTTTGTGTCACAGAAGTGTAGAAATGGCACACACTAGCTCCTGCACAGTTTATATATGCTTGCAAATTGAGGATTCACAGGATTCATCCATAATTGACAGTGAACAAGTTGTTTGTTGTTGGTTACAACTAAAATTGCACACACCTCCTCATGAGTGACAGCTGAAATTCACCTGAGATCAATTGTTCAATTTAGGAGACATTTCCAGGAAGAAATGATAAAGAAAGTTGGCTAATATTTGACATTTGATAACTAGTTCAACAATTTTGAGTGTAATGACTCAAGCAATGAAAGTAAGACTATTAGTTTTATTGAGAACGACTATTCAGCATCCATAAGTAGAATTGATTTTGACTGACATGACAAAAGCAAATGAAAATGTCAAAAAGAGCAGAGAAATGTATGAAAGCAACTGATTCATGTCCAAAATCATTTGCAGTTTGTTCAGAGGGGAAACAAAATTGACGGTTATATTAAGTGACAATAACGAGTGATGCTTTCAGACTAAATGAAAAAAGACATAATTATAACATAATTGTATATTTTTTACTGTTCTTTTGTATATTATTATTTGTAGTAGTATTCTATTATTATTATTATTATTAGTGGTAGTAGTAGAGTCCTTTTATGGGACCTCTGTAAATTTCAAAATTCATTTATACATTAAAAAAAAGTGAAGTAGATGATGACTGACACGGCTCAGGTGCATGGATGGATGCCACATCAGGATCAAACCTCCTAGTGACCCTGATGGTCACTGCTACAGAAACAGAGAACTCTTCCCCTCCATCTTCCTGCAGGCTGTGTGACCATCGGGGCTGCTTCATTCACACCCATGTGGGCTGGCCCGGGTCGGTGCATGACTCCAGGGTGCTCCGCCACAGTCTACTGTACAGGCAGTTGGTCTACCCTCCTCCAGGGGACATCATCCTTGCAGATGGAGGATACCTGTGCCTCCAACGCCCACTCCCCCTCATCACTCCCTACTAACGGGTGAGTGAAGGTGTTGCAGACCAGCGCTTTCTATGAATTTATATATTTCAATTTATTTATTGCAGGTTGTCACAGCTTGTGCTCTCCTGTGTAATATCTGCCCCTGTGCTGACGACACCGAGGCCCCAGAGGAAGATGTGGAGGTGATGATGAGGAGTCTGATTTTGAGGTCATCAGTGGTGCTCTCTGGCTGGCTGGACCAACTACCTGCTGAGGTTTCTCCCCTGGGGGAGGTACCACCAGACCTTTATTACTGGTTACAGGTAATTCATTAATCAAGTGATTTTTTTAAAAGTTTTTTTTACAAAACATTTAGGACTGCACATGCATTATCTCTTATGTATTTCTAGATCATTCTTGGTCTTGCAGCATCCGTGGACAGCCAGTCCTGCAAACTCTGAAGATGGACAATGCAGTCTACAGTCTCTGCAGATCATCCTGCAAGATGTGCCAATCACCACCCAGAAAGTTCCAGCCCCGGGTCTCAGTAGAAGTCCCCCCATCCATGTCGACTATCTTTGTAAGTAGTTGAAATAAAAGTGTTACAATGAATAATGATTGCTGTGTTGGATTTATACATTTATTTAAATTAACAAAGCAAACATTTGTAATACACCAAATATAAAATTCATTTATTTATTTCCAGAAATCAAATGTATTTATTGACATTTTTTTTCCACAGACACACTTACAAACATAAACTTGAGTGCACCTTTAAGCTTACTTATCTTTATTTCCTTCTATCACAAGAAAAAAAACAACACTATTTTTATCGGAGTGGGTCTTTAGAAGTATAAAAAATGAAGCAAACGCCCCCTCTTGCCACCAGGTCGTCATTTATTGTATTTTTCTATCTTAAATATATATTTTTGCACCTGCATTAAACAAGATTTAAAAGTAAACAAAATGTGGATTATCCCTGAGCTGGGATCGAATCTCTGATCTTCTGACTGAGTCTGCATCTTATGCCGCTGCACCATCTAGTGGCGGAAACTGGAACTCCATGTCAGACAAATACTATTTAATACTGAGGGCCTGCAATGTGAAAAGAGTTATTTTGAAGGTTTAAAAGTATCAAAAATGAAACAAACGCCCCCTTATGCCACCGGTTTGTCATTTATTGTAGATCTTAAAAATATTGTTGTGCACCTGCATTGAACAGTTTTGGGGTAAACAAAAAATTAAAAGTAAACAAAATGTGGATTATCCCTGAGCGGGGATCAAACCGCTGATCTAGTATAAAACTTAAACCCAAACCAGCTGAGAATGATCCAGTTTACGAAAATCTAGGTAAAGGAGGAAAAGTTTTTTTTTTTTTTTTTTTTTTTACTGCAAAATGCTTAAATACCTGGATTTAAAAAAATAGGATATTTTTGATAGCATATGAAGTCCAGACTTCAGTTCATTGGACAACTTCATTTTTTCCCCATAAAATAGCATTCAGCTGGATAAAGTAGTGTATAATATTACCAGCATCAATACTGATGGGACTTATTCCTTAATCCTAAAAAAACTGGTTTAATCAAAAATTGAGTTTTCTCATTTTAACTGACAAACTGAAAGAAAAATTTGTCATTTTCTGATAGAGAAAGAAACCCTAGATAAGGATATAAAAGTGAAAAGCAACTTGACTTTTCTATTAAATTTCTATCATTTTCAGCACAGGGATAGAACACTACTGTTCTTTTAAACACTTTCTTTGTTTAATGTACTCATTGTCATATCACATCAGTTACGTTTGAAAAAATTACATTTTTTTAATCAAAGTCTAACAAATTTGACAATTATAAGATATGCTGAACTGTTTAAAAAATTATTTTTCTCAATGTTTGATCAAAGTGTCTTGCTTTATTGTTCATTTTGCTTTATTTGTTCTTTGCAGATTTTCTGCATCAATCCGTTCATCTTCCATCCCAGTTCTCACCAGGATGCTGGTAGAGCCTGGAACGTTCAGGAGTCTGTTGCAGGGCTGGACTATGACACAAGGCAGAATTTAGAGTCACCAGCCAACATATGAAGCATGTCTGTGTTAAAAACCCCCAATTCCCATCAGAAAACCCTCGGTCACATGCAGGGAGAACAGGCAGATTCCATACAGCCAAGATTTAAACCGTCTCTTGCTGTGAGGAGAGAATGCAACCCACAACACAGCCTGTTTTTTTTTTGTTTTTATTTACAACTAACTGCAAAATGACAGCTCTGCCAGCGAAAGCTGCGTGAAATCATCAATTATTTTGTTAAAGTCTCAGAATCTTTAGTGTGCATCCATGTATAAAACTTTTATTTCTGGATCTAAGAAATAAAACTGATCCTCCATCATATGGAAGTTTTTTAGTTCCATCAGATTCTGAATTTTTTTAACCTCTGAATTTTTCTCCCCTAAATTTTTTTAACCATTGCTTTTTAAACAGCAAATGTATCGTGAGCATAAACTAGATTAAATATTTTATTTTGTTTATTTAACACATCTTTGCAAAAGAGCACATGTACAGATACTTTTTTTTTTTAGTAAAATACTTTTTTTTTCTCTTACAATTACAGTTTGGATTAATGGTGACGTCATTTCCAGAAAGGACAGTTCAACAAAACCTCCACAGCGACGTGAGCTCGGCAGGGATCCACATCTCTTGGTTCAGCCCAGGTGGATGGTGGTGAAGCTTCTTTATTTTTAATCCTACAAGGAAGAGCAGCTCCTGGTTCTGTCATGTAAGAGAATATTTTTGATTAAATTCTAATTCCATTTCATTCTTACATGTAACCTTTCAGTGAACCTCTGAATGAAACGAGTGTGCTCATTAACACAGGGCCATATAGTTGGGAATTGTTTGTAAGATAACATTCTCAGGTATTTACATTAGGCCATTTGGTCAGGAAATGTTTACCCACATACCAGAAAATGCTTGATGGATGACAAAATTCCTTACGCTTTGAAGGTGGTCTGAGCAGCTCTATATAACTCTGGCGTCCTGTCACAGCGGCAGAACTCTCCCGTGAGGCTTCTCTGTGTATCTGATCAACGCACATTAAACTTCTTTTATTAAATGCTTGTGTTGAGCTTGAGAAATTGTCTGCTCCTTCTCCAGACTCAAATATTTTTTCCACAACAGTCATCACTGAGGAGGACGTGAACGTGCGACGTCTGGAGCTGGTCATTGTGATCCGAGAGAACGTCCAGCGGCTGCACAATAAACTTCTTTTTCTTTCATTTCTCACTAAAATGTTTTTCAGTAGATATAAATGTACTCTTTAGGATCATTTATTAGGTTGTCTAAACATAAAAAAGACAATATTATCATAGATGATGCTTTCTAACCATGACATGTTTAATGAGCTCCCTACTTGAAATAAAATTCTGAATTGTTAATGATTCATGCTTGTGATGTTTTGAATAATTTCATCTCTTTCAATAATAAATGTACAGATCTGACTTTGATCCACGTTTCCCTTTGTCTTACTTGTATGTTAAAACAGTGAATAAACAGAAGAGACTGGTCACTCAAATATGTTAAACATGATTTTTATTGAATCACACACATCAGCAAAAGTCATCTTCACATATTCAATTAGATTTTTACAACCTAAAAGTGTAAATGCTGGATTGTTTTGGATTATAAACCCACTCAACACCACCAGATGAAGACCTGGAGAGGAACATACAAGTGAAACATGAGATTAAATTAAAATTGGAATCACAAGACAAAGTTAAAAATGTCATATTTAAATTATAATCCTATTGACAGAAAGTTTTCTGTATGTCTTCACATTTTAACTTTAAAAATATGAATCATCTGTGTGATATCAGTCACTTTACATGAAGAGATTCTGGTGTTACTGTAGCAGATCTGAATCTTGCCCTTATAAATGATAACTTTCTGATTAAAAAAAAAAAGAACTATCAATAAAAGTACTGAGAAAACTTTTTTTTTTTTTTTTAACTTTAAACATTTTCCAGATATTCATGTTAAAAACATTGATGTGAAGACGTTTTGAGTATAAAAAAACCGAATAAATTGAACTAAATAAACAATAATAATACACATTAACGATTGGTTTCTGGCAAATATAGAGTTATTCTTTTAATATTTACCAGAGAAAAGACACCAGAAGACTCACAGAAAGCGTGTAAGAACAGTTTACAGCACGGCAGCAGGACAAAAACCGGACTATAGCACTCATGCTAACGCTAGATCTGTAGCAGATGGCAGATGATGAACACAGGAGCTCTGCTCCCAGAATCCACTGCGATCGTCATATGTCGATCAAAAGGCCACGCCTCCTCATTAAGCAAAAAAACGAAGAAAGAAAAAGAAAATGCTGTTTTTAAAAAAAAATCTACAACCTCAGAAACATATTCACTCCCCTCAGAGTTTTCATGGATCAAATATGCAGCTATTGATGAAGTAAAAAACTTGAAGCACCAGGCATTAAAGGGGTTTATCATTAAAATGAGGATTTTATCATGGGAGTTCCAATTTCCTGTTGGCTTCACGATCCACCTGCTAAGGATGGGGCTTAGGGAATATGCTATCCTATTAAAGGAACCAAAAGGTTACCCAGATCGCTGTGAGAATGGAGGGAGCCCATCTTATCTTACCTTATTCGTTCTTCATCTTCTCACGTCCTCTTGCAATTAGCTATTTATGAATGCAAGCCTTATGCTTCCCCTCTCCCTCCAGCCCCCTCCCACAATAGTCTGCTGGCATCTACAGACTCTTCTCGTCTCAACCCAGTGAGGTCGGCAACTCTCCCCTAGAGTAGCCTAACCCATCTAACTGTTGTATCTAACGTGTTGACCCACTGGGAGGAGTCGGGTACGACCTCCGCGGAACCCCATATGCACATCTCACAGCCATCTGAGTAACCCAACAGTAGTATGTCAGCCGTCTGTTTATATAGCAGGTTCTTGCAGCATATTATAAACTTATGGTTTTGACTTCAGTTAAATGTAGCAAATTTGAATTACATATGATATGTTACGTATAAATAATACTTAGAGATAAAATATGTAGAAAAATTACGATAACTTTGAAGGGGTTTTCTTTCACCAAGATACCATTTTGGACCGCAGTGCATGCTGGGAAAAATATGACGCAAGGGGATTCCCCAAGATGGCGCGTTCGCGTTTTGAGCAGCTCTGCTAAGTAACTGCTTTTTCTTCGTCTTAAACACTGTGGACCAGGACCTCAATGTTGCGCTGTTGAAAGGTATTGTTATTGTCTGATTGCTAAAAGCAATCAGAGTATGTTATCCTAATTCTTTATTATATTTTCTTCTTTTGGATCGTCACTCCTCCTACAGTATTAAAGATATTATAAAATGCTTTTAATAGTAGTTTATAGAGCTCAACTCTGAGAAGAGTGGCATTACTTTTGGTATGTGTCAGAATTATGGTTGATTTTATATGAATATTTTTATGAATTATTTTTCCCATTGACTTAACATTGTGAGCTCCTTTAAATGCTCATATCTTGAAAAATACTAAAGATATTTTAATGAATCTTTCCAATATCATAGAGTATAGTAAACTACACGTTCTATTCAAATTGTGGCCCAATGCTGCTCTATAGCGTCACCAGGCGGTCGTTTTAGTAAGCAATTCGTTTTTGGCCTCTATCTCGAATACCGTGAGTCGGAATTTTGTGCTTTCTTTTTCTGTGTGTTCCTTGGATGCTAATGAACGTTTTTCAAATGGGACCATAGACTCCCGTCTAACTAGATTTTTCGCAATTTGCGATTTTTCGTAAAACACGTTTTTGGCTCCCTATTCAACATAGTTTGACCAAACTCGACAAAAATTGGTACACACCCTATTTGGACTACCCCGAAATCAATGGTACCACTCAATTTGCGAAATTCCTTACCGTTTTCGAAATAATCGTAATGCTAATGAGGTGGGTGTGGTCACAGTTTTTTACATGCTCTAAATCCTACAAAGATTCTCAAAACTTCACAAGTTTTGAAATATAACTTCATCCTACAGTGAGAAAGAAGTATGAAAAGTTTTATGAAAATATTCCAATAGGTGGCGCTATAATGTAGGAAATTGTGTTTAAGCCTCTATCTCAAAAACTACTCAACCTAGCTACATAAAATTCAACGCATAGGTTGCAGGAGGGGACTTGTATAACATACTAGAAATAGGGCTCTGCTACGCCACCTAGTGGTGACTTAAGAAGGATAAGCTAACCTTGGATGGGTCCTGTTATCTTCCAAATACTTGCAGGTTTCAACATGCAACCACTTGTATTTTGTTAGGTTGATCAAGGAGGTGTTTGGTTTAAAATTTCGTACCATTTGGGTTTCTGGTTGATTTTATATGAATTAAAAAAGAAAAATCCCCCTATCAAAATACATGGGACAAACCTTAAATCCCTATTATCTTGAAAAGTAGTTGATCAACTGGTATGAAACTTTGTAAGTAGTTACTTCAGACCAATCTTTAAATGCTCAATCAATTTTGACTCTATTGCGCCACCAGGTGGTCAGTTGGAGCACTAAAGTGTATAGGCCTTATTCTCCAAGAGCATTTGTCTTAAGCACTACCTTTCACTCCTTTGTGATTCATTGGATAGTAAAATAATATCCTGTATTCATCAGCGATCTCTATTATGTAAGACTTTTTCGCAATTTACGATTTTTCGCAAAACACTTTTTTGACTCCCAGTGTCGCATACTTTGATGAATCTTTACAGTTTTCTGCACATATCCTATTTGGACTACCACAAATCCAATGGTAATATCCGTTTTGCATAGATCCGTACGGTTTTTGCATAACATGTTATGCAAATAAGACAGGCTGAGATTGTAATGTTTGCAACGCTGCAGCTCCTTGAAAGTTTCACATAACTTCACCAAACTTTCAAAACTTATTTCACTGTGTAAGATGAGTCAGCTCAACAACTTTCACAACGGTGCTCCCGTAGGTGGCGCTACTGTCAATTCCTGACGTTTCTTCTAATATCTCCAAAAGTACTTGACCTACGCGGACGAAACTTGGCGTGCGCGTCGAACGGAAGGTCTTGAACACTTGCGGCTGCAGGATGTTTCAGATCGGTGTTGCTTTCAGCAATCAGACGCAATTTCTTTAAGGAATTGCAAATCTAGTAATCTTTAATATTAATGCATAAAAAATCAAATTAGGGCTTAACTCTTCCACAATGACATAAAAAAATTCAAATATTGCTTTAGTGTTTCAGGAGAAAGGAAATGTGGGGCAAAACAAAATATTTTGATATTTTATTTTATATATATATATAAAAATATTATATCTCATAATATTTTAATTTGATTCTTTCAAAATAAAAGACAACATACTAAAACCCTCCTTCTGCAGCAAGTTTTTTAAAGTACTTTCTGTTATGTGTGGATGAATAGTTTTTTTTTAATGAAGTTTAATTTACTTTAGCTCTGAAAAGAAACTTATTTTTGGGTTTATAATGATCCCTACAGGTTTGCTCAACGACCTTAAGTGACCTTAGAAGTTCTGAGACTTTTGTTTACATTCAAAAGTTATGTACTGATATTATTATCAGTAATGGTAATGCATGTGGCATTAAACATTAAGATAAGAGATCAAAGCGTGTTGATTAGGCCGCCCCCTTTCCCCTCATTTTGATCCCTTCCCCAGCAGAGCAGTCTGACGTGCACGGAGCTTAAAGAACTATTTGAAAGGCATCCACCGGAAGAAGCCAAAGTCTATCTAAACAAACAAAATAAAAAATAAAAACCTCAATACAGGATATAAATACACCCACTTGTCCTGAAAATCACTCTCAGCCTCTTAACAGTCAAAGTATAAATTCGAGAGTGAGTGTCAGAAACAGAGGAGTATGTGTGACTGTGTGGAAAATAATGACATGGCGGGACTCCAGCTGGCTCACACTGTGGAGTCCAGTCCATCCACTTTGTCAGGCACTCCTCCTGCCTCCCTGACACATGATTAAAGCTCTCCTATTTTTATTTACGTCGGTGGACCTAGATTCCAAACTTTGCCCTACAATAGCCTGGAAAATAATATTAATCTTGTGAAGAAAATCCACAGAAAGTGGTAAAAACTGTCATTTTTACTTGAAAAATCTTACTCTAGAAACAAAGATCTCCATACACATATTTAAAGAAATGTTTAAAAAGCTGTTGAATGGAATTACTTCAAATTTAATGTTATACGCCCCAATGATATGTATTTTTTAAAAGTTTTTATGTACATAATTTTAGTTTGATTAATTAAAGTTTCAAAAATCTAGTGTAATAAGTGGAAATGACTCACTTTAGAACAAAATGGGAATATAATTGAAAGCCAAATCGTAATAAATCCTCGTAAAGTCAAAAACTAGCTCTCGATCTTAGTACATGTGTCAGAATGGAAGCCCAGGGGGAAGTTCTGGCCCTCTGGTAATTACATCCAACCCGCCAGATCATTTTATATCATTGGCCTTTGCAGGAACAGTTTGATAATGGAGGCTGAGAGATCAGTTATAATGATGTTTGGTTTTCTGTTTGGAACACGGCGTTTTACATCAAAAACGTGTCATCCTCCTCTCCCTCCCTCTCTAATGGTGCAGAAAGAAATAAACATGACCGGATAAAATAACTGAACAGAGTAAAACAGTCAAACAACAAGTCACAGAGCAAGGAAAAATGAATGATTTCATTTGTTTTTGCTACAAAATTACATTTTATTTTTATTTCCAGGATTTTTTTGTTTTGTTTGGCAGCATTTTCACATTTGGATAATTTTAACAGGATTTAATTTATGGAGATCAAAATTTTTTGGGATATTTATAAGGGTAAATTTTCATTAAAAAATAACACAAAAGTTTTTTTAAAAAAAGGAAAAAAAATAAGTGTTGTTTTTTTTTAAATGTATTTTTAGATTTTGCCCCCTTGTACAATTGAGTTTGACACTTTTGTCTTAGAACATAAATCTAAATTTTTACCAGCCTAATTAATTGAACTTTTAATTGAAATCCTTAAAATTTATCAAAAAATTAAAGTGCAATTTGAGTTTTGAAGTCTTAACCATTGAGGCGTTGCTGATGACGCTTAAACATAAAATCTTTAACATACTTTAACTTTTTGACCCACAATCAATGTAATTCCAGCAGATTTTGAAAGAAAAAAGCTGCTGGAATGATGTTGATAGTGTTAATGGTTGAAAAGTTACAGTTAATCAAAGAACATAAAAACTGTAGCTCCAGTGTTAAAGGTTTAAATCAAGTTTTTTTTCCATAAAAACTCATCACACTTTTGGCAATTTCCCCAATCTTGGTATCAAAATTTTCAGGTCATTCAGGACATTATTGCTTGTATTTGTAATAGTCGTAAACTTTTTCGGTATTTACGATTTTACGCAATTTATGCGATTTTTTTTTTTTTTTTTTTCCCCCATTGAAATGAATACGAATTTTTCAAATTTCTCCAATTAAAAACATCAACATGTTCAGGACATTCATGCTTGTACTTTTAGTGTTGTTAAATTTAATGTAAATTTTGACTTTTTACGCAATTTTTTGCGATTTATTTTTTTCACGCAAATCAACAAACCTTTGCAATATGAGTATCACAACCTTCATCATGTTAATAATCCTACTGAGGGCTCTAAGGCTAGTTTAGTTTAAAATTTTAGCAACATGTTTTCAGATAATTTAGCATCTTTTTGGGGGCTATACTTGAGTTTAGCTAATATATTAGCACCATGCTAACATGTTTGGCTAATTTTGACTTGGTTATTTAGGCTAATTCTGAGTTAAGGTAGTTTTTTGCAATGTGTTAGCTTTCCTGGCTAATTTTATATTTACTGAGGCTTTAGGAATTAATTTGGAGTGAAGCTAGTGTTTTAGCAATGTGCTAGCTTTTATGTGTAAATTGGCAACTGTTGAAGTTTTTTGGGCTAATTTGGAGTTCAGCTAGCAACATTGTGATTTTTTTTCCTTAAATTCTTTACATTTTTTGTTCACTTTATTCAAATTATACAACTTTGGTCTCAAAACATACAGCAATTCAGCAATTAAAATAAAATTCTTCAGAATCTTTAGCAAAAAGAATTCACACTAGCATTATCGCAGGAAATGTAACTTTTCTACTTTTAATAATAATTTCATTATTTTTAGATCCTAGTTCCTTAACAAGACAAAACATTCTTGACTGTGCTGCTTTTGAGAAAAGCTTAAAACAACTTCAAACCGTTTGCTTAAGTAAAGAGGTGACGGATTGAGGCATTTTGGGATTTAATGAGCTAAAAGGAAAAATAACAAACATAATCATGAATAATGACTAAACCAAGTGGTTTGGGGACGCCTGACTCACCGGTGGAGGAACTGGGTCAGGTTTGTCCGGGAAAAGTGTCTAGACTGGGTTTGTTTTCTTTGTAAAGAAGCTGGGCACAAGGAAGCCACTGTGATTTTCATGGTGAAACATGACAACCGGTAGCGTGTTTGTACAAATCATAAATCCAAACGCAGCCTTTGGAGCAGGACTAGCTCCTCGCTCAGACGTTATCAGAAAGCAAATCCTTTGTCCCCCTGCAGTCATCATCACACATACTGCTGTCATTTTTAGCACCATGACTCCCTGCAGGCGAGGTCGCAGCTCACGACCACCTGTTAGGACGTCACTGCAGCCACCTTGTCACTCCGTGTCCTTATGACAGCCACATGACAGATTACATGAACCCGCAGCTAAAATACCTGTTACGGTAAGAGGTGTCATTTGAAAGGCAGGTATGACTGGGCAGTTAGACGGCATGCACAGATGCACGATGAGGCGGGTCGCAGAGTTTATATAACTCAAATCTTTCGCCTCAAATAGAAAAAAATAGTTCAACATTATTTTTAAAAATGCAGATTTTGTTTAAAGTATGTCCAAACTTGTTTACACTTTGGAAAATCAAATAGAAAACAAAATAAATACATGGATAGATCAAACTTAGTTGGGATAATTAGATTGGAAATTGATGAGAACTCTTCCACAGCGGGGTGTTATGATGACCTGCTCTTCAAGTTTTCCACTCTGGGAAACTTTCTCCATTCAGGGAAATCATTTTGGCTTAATTTAAATATAGAAACACGAGGAATATTAACAACTTACACTGAAGATTCTCGCTGTTAGTCTCTAAATCTAAAGACAGGCAAAAAGACACTTGTTTCAAGAAAAAAAACTTTTTATTGTCTTGAAAAAAAAATAATTGTATCAAGAATGTTTTTTGATAGCTAAATAATCTTAGTTTAATGGATCCCGTGTCTTAAATCAACTTTAAAATGCAATAAAAACAATAATCTTTCATCCATTTTTCTGGTCATCTCTTTCTTATCTTGTTGGTCTTCCTTATCCATGGAAATGTTGACTTTATTTTGCTTTTTGTGACACTCTTTTGGCCTTTAAAAAATAAGTATGTCTCTAGATTTCAATAAAAACTGAGAAAAAAAAACCCTCAAGAGAATCATATAAATGGAACAAAAAGTTATTGTGTTACTTGAATTTTACTGAGGGAATTGGAACACAGCTCTGAAATTAATTTGCTTGATCAATATTTTAATTTTAAAATAATTAACTCTCGTAACTTCTGTCATTATATGGGTCACATGTAAATATATATATATGTTTTAATCTGCAATAGAACTTTAATACAAACACTTTGGAACTCAAACAACCAACAAACCGAACCAACAAAAATCAATTGGATTTTCCAAAAGTTTTAGAAAGCTAAAATAGAGAAATGTCTGTCTGTGTCTGGACATGCAAGAATTTGTTTTTCTTCTTTGAAACTATACTGGACAAATGAGCATCTCCTGAAGCTCACGGGATTGGGAGAGGAGGAGGCTGTCAGTGTGTTGGCTGAAATCTACAAATCTTTTAAGACAAAAAAAAATAAATAATAATTTTAAGAATTTTTGACTTATTTCCGGGGGTGGGGGGTTTGGGGTGAAACTCAATCATCTATGGGGAAAGACTGAAAGCTGACATGTCTTAATAACTATCACAATTAGGCTGTACAGTATCTTAACTGTTTAACCCTGTTTGTGTTTACTGTCCATTTTTATAAAATGTTTATAGCAGGTTTTTGACAGCATGCCTCTTCTCTGCTGCTGTTTTATTTTGTTTTTAGTGTCATTTCACTATGTAAATCAGTTTTATTTGTTTGAACCTTTTAGTCATTTTTGAATCTTTAAATGTTACAAGTGCAAGTTCATTTGTATCCGTAACAAAAAAATCCTATTAAGATTTATTTTACTGAAAACAGAATAGTTTCTAGTAAAAACCAATAAACACATTTTTTAAATTTATATCCCTTAAACAGATATTTAAAAAAAATAAAAATTAAGTACATTCTCATTTCTTTTCAAACATGCCTCAACGTTTTCATAGGAAATCATGTTGAAGCTGTTAGGAATTTTGTCATGTGAAATATAAAAGTTTATGAATTGGCTTCAATTTTTGCCAAGAAATTCTCTTTTTTGGCTTATGCTGTTTCAGAGACTTAAAGTATTTTACTTATTGAAACATTAAAATATTGATTAAATGAGAACCAGAGTTCAAAACTTTCATAAATCCTTTTTAATGAAAAAAAAAAAAGATAAAAGTTTTGTGTTTTAAGATGTTGCAAGTCTATGTTCATATAGTTGCCTGTATATCTTCCACACTCATGTGAAACCCTCATTTGGTTTCTAATGCACATAAAATGTAATGCATCATAACATGTCTGCAAATCTCTAATTTTAAAGGATTTTATTAGTCTGACTCCTTTTGAAACATCTTTAAGAACTTCTGGATTATAATCCTTATTTAAAGACACTAAACCAGGAAACCAAACCAAATGATGAAACATCTAACATACTTGACCATTTATAGACAGAGACAGGAAATATGTTTTGCAAAAAGTTTATTTTGCAATTGGAACCCAAATGGTCCAATAAAAGTCAGTGGTTTGACAAATATGGAAGTGAGATCAAATTAAAAACCCCAAACACTTTCACAAGTTGGTAAAAAGATAAATTAACATTGTTTTCTTCCTATATACAAAATTCTTAATAAAAAAACAAAACGTAGATGCTATTTACAAATCCTGTACAGAAGAAGGGGCATTCTTCTTGCTGAAAAACAAAAGATACAAAGAGGTTAGACACAAAAAAAAAGATTTAATCAACAAATAATTGGCATTTTCATCTCTACAGCCTGAAACACAGAGCTAAAAAGTGGCAAAATCAAGACTCACCTATAAACGATTGAGCAAGTTGTTCTGAATGTCTTCATAGACCTGGTTGTAGATCTCCTCTTTGGATTTCAAACCATCCAGATAGTCTGCAAACAACAAAATCATCCATTTAGACTAAACCGAGGCCTCTTGTCTGAATCTTTTATTTGCTGCACATTGATCAGAAAAGTAATTCCAGGAATGAACAAACTCCAGCATACCAATGTTTAAGCCGCTGTCCTCCATCTGCTGTCTGTGTTTCAGGTACATGGGCCACACATGACCATCAAACAGGCCGGGAGGGTCGGGGACGGTGTATTGCCTCGTACTAAAAATGAAAATTTGAACATTTAATCATCAAGAAAAAAAACGAATCTTTAAATGTGGAGTCTGCTGATAATAAAAGCTGAGTGGGGTCACCTTCTCCTCCTTTTGCAGTCCTCGTAGGGGATGGTGATGTAGTAGCACTTGTCAAAAACATCCAGCAGGGGCCTTGAGGTGAGACGGAAAAGGTGATGAGTAATCACATAACAGCTTCCATATTAAAACGGCGGTAATTACACAAGTGTTCCCGCCGCCCCTTATCGGTATCGCTGCAGAGCGCCTGACTCACGCTGCTAGAACAGAGAGTACAGCCGCTTCTGCAGAATCTCTTATCTACACCTGCAGGACCTGCTGAAGTCCGTGCTGCAGGGGGGTTCGAGTACACCAACCAGTGTAACGCACGTGACTTGGCAGCAGTCACTCTGTACTTTAATCACTGTTCCTAATCACTAGCACTTCGCTGGACTCGTATATTTAATTAAATAAGCCGATAGGAACATTTCCTTTCAAATTAGAGACTTACGCGTAGTTGTAAAGCAGAAAGCCCTCCACGATCAGGATGTGGATCTGCTCCTCGCTGTTGGCCACGGCGGGCACGGGGGACAAGGTGACCCCGTGCGAGCGGGCAAACTTCACAGGGTTCTCCAGCCAGCCCTTTATCGTGTTGGTCATGGCCTCCATATCCAACGCCGTGATCACTGAGGAAGACGATTGACACAAAGGGAGATAAAGAGAACAAACAGAAGATAAGAACACACACGATCAAACGGACGACTAATAATGTGGGCGTGTATGTGAACCAAATGGTGTTGGTGTGTGCGTGCGGCTGAGTTACTGTGAGGAGCTAAATGAACATGAGGTAAACATGGAGTCACTAGCAGTCTTCAGTGGAATCTTACCATCCCATTGTTTAAATCCGTCCTCCCCGACTTGTATGTGATCGGGTTTCTGAAATAACAGTGACCAATAAAATATTGCTGCATCCTAACAGCTATGAAATCTTGAAGTCACTCGCAAGCTTGAGATGCAAGTCCAAACAAAATAAAGTAAAGGGGGGGAATAAAGGCAGCAGCTGTGAGCATGCACAAAAATACAGTAAAAGAAGTAGAGACAATATATAGAAAAAAATAAGTTAGAAAACTATAGTTAGTCCTTAGATAGCAAAGAAGCTAAAAATAAATACAATTTCAATATCTAAAGAAGTGTAAGGGGATGGGAAGCTAATTTCCTCTTTAGCCCACAGCACAAATGAGAGGGAAAACTGCCCGGCAACAGCTAAACAAAAGCCAGACATTAGCATGACATTCATTTAAAACAAACCTTGAAGAAGTCATCCTGGTGCACCACACAGCAGTTGGGCAAAGTCTTGATCAGTTTATTTGTCAGAGTGGTTTTACCACCATTTGTGACACTGTAAAAAACAAGAGGGGAAAAAAACACACAGACTGATGAGCAGCTAGCTTCTTTCATGTTTTATGGTTAAAAATGGAGGCAATCCTGTGTTTACAATCGTCTCTAGCCAAAAAAGCACATCAATTAAGTTTGAAACATCACTATAAATGGGTTACAAGTTAGTTTTAAATCTAATAAGTATATCACAAAAACATACTTATGCTAACGCAACAATGAACGGTTTGTTTTGTGATTCAAAAACGATTCTCCCTCCATTTTTTTAACGAGTCACGCGGTGATTTTCCAAAGTCCCGCTCGATTTATGACAACAAACAGACCGGACGTGACACGGAAAGGGCGGGCCGTTAAGAAAAAATCAATTTAATAAAAAATAGATTACTGAGTAATTTACTATCTCAATTATAGTAGTTTAGGTTTACTTAAAACTATGTTGGTAAGAATGTTTTAATCATTTACGAAACATAAGACTAGCTTGACAATATATTATGACAAGATCTAAAATTAGATAATTCAAACGTTTTAGTATTTCTCACACAAGACGGATTAATTCACAAAAAGGTTTGAATAAAGCGAAATAAATCAAACGTACCCTCCAATTCCTATAATGTACTTCATCGTTTCTTCTTCTGCTTCTTTCTTCGACTTTTCCTCAACGAATGAAGAAAAACCAAACAAAATATAGAGTAAAAAGAAATCCAAAAACTTAGAAGTCCCTCGAAAATAAACTCAACTCTCCGGTTTGTTTCTAAAACTCTCACGAGGGTCGCCTCGATTTATAGTAGCTGATGTCTGCGACGTCACGGTTACGCACAGAAGGGGCGTTCTCGTGATTCTTCTCGTTTTGCCCTCGTGCGACGTGCCTCTCTGCAACAGCCAATCAGATTCAGTCCAGCTCCTGTCGCCAGCCAATCAGAGTCCACAAACTTTTCCACACTCTCCCTGCAGCTGCTGCAGTTTGTTCCACCTGACGGCTCAACTTTACACTACTGTACCACTAATAAACCTCGTGAGGTAACGACTTATGGAAAACTACCTTTGATGGAAGCGCATCGATATGATGAAATGACACATAATACACAGAAATATGATATACTACTAAATATAAATATTACTAAATTGATCAAATTTACTTGGAAGGTGGGATGTGGTTTATTAGAAGCAAAAATGGACATCCGCAAACTTAATATCTCATGAAAGCATCTCTCAATTCGTAGTAGTAGTAGTAGTAGTAGTTTTAGTAGGCTAGTTGTAGTAGTATTACTCAAGTAGAAGTCTGTGTACTCATTCACCTGGATGGATTCCATTGAAAAAGCAGGTAAAAAGGAGTTCAAATAGAAGTACAATAAATAGGGATCCAAATACCCTATATTTAAATGACTTATCAGAAACAGTTCAGATGTCTGGTTTTAAAGAAATATGTTAAAATAATTTAGAAATTATTTTTTTAAGATACTTGGTTACAATTAAACAACCGAATAAAATAAAAAAGCATTTATTTTAAGAGTTAATAATAACTGAAATACTTTAACTGATATAAATAAAATAAAAGCAGGGCTGCCTAACAGTTTTAAGCTGACAGACAAAATATTTCATAGTTAAACATTTTATTTATGTATTTATTTATTTGAGAGGAACCATATAAAGGAGCATTAATCAAAGAAAAAAAATTACAAGACATATACGTGTAAGAATCACCAATTAGTATAAAAGCTACAATTATTTCTCATAAACAAGAAAGATTAAAACATAATATATTTTTTAATAATGTTGACGTGTCTTTTTTAAATTATCTCAGAGATTTCCAAATCTCTCCACATCTCACATGTTGATAATTGCAGATTTTTGCTTTATTTTGGTTATGCAATCAGAGCTAAACTAGAACTCTTTATACCGACCTATACATATAAATACCTTTCAGCAAACTTTGTGTATCCTGGAGTAAATTACACACTTAAAAAAATTATATTTTCAATAAATATATGTAAAAAGTGCAGTAAAACAACCCACAAAAAAAGAAGTTTTAATAGGATTTTATCTGAACATTTTGACTCCCCACCTGTAATGATTGGTAACATCATGTTAATTGTAAAGTAGACTTTGTTTGTCTTTTAATATGTATGTTTGCATTGTGCCGTAAAACATGTTTAAGCATTTTTGGTCTGATTTTTTTTCTCAAGTGACCCAGTGATGTGTCTAATTATGTCCCAAATACACGAACAGATAAAGTTTTTTTATTTTATTTTTTTAATTTTAAGTCCAGATGCAACGACTCAACTTCTGGATAAATGAGAATGTGAACCAACACAAATCATGAGAAATGATGCTTCTGATTTTATTGTGACTTTCTTTTATTTGTGTTTCACTCTTTTCGTTTATGTGCTTAAATGAAACATCTTATCTGCTGTTTTATTTAGTAAAACAAAGGAAATACGTGGAAAAAAATCCAAATTTAGCTTTTTGATTACATCTAACATGTTTGATGCTTGTATCATCTTAAATTTAATTTGTTTATGTATAGCAAAAGGATGTGCCCTCTTATGTGTTTTTACTCTTAACAGATTAAATGTTGCAACAACAAATATTCATTTATCAGGTCAATAATCAAGAGAAAACAATTATGGAGGAGACATTTATTGATTCATATTTACAGTGATTGTGTAGACCACTAATAAAATATGTAAAACAAGCAAATAAACTCTTGCAAACAGCTGAAGGTGACAAGTGAGAGGCATTTTTAGTATTTATAAATGTTGTCATGATTCAAAATAAAAATGGTTTTATTTTGGGAAACTGCATATTTTTCATTCATATGTAAATTGCTTAAAACATCAACAAGTTAAAAAAAAAAAAGTAAATAAAAATTAATGATAAATGACATTAGAGGTCGTCAATAAACCAAAAACATCTTTTGTTGGTGCTAACTTTGAGTTAAACAGTGCAATTTGTGATAAAGTGGAGAAAAGAGCCAAAAACTTGACAAATGCATATTTTCCTCCAACATGGATCAAAAAAGAAGAAGTTCTGAACATAAAAAATTACATTCTGTTCTTAAGTTTCTATTGGAACCAAAATGTGCAAAACCACAAAAGTAGTAGGTTTGTAATTTTTCTGCTCCAGCTTAAACAGATGGAAGACAATAAAAAAAGAAAAATAAAATCTTTAAATTCACAAACGCATTTCATTTTTTCCTCTAATCTTGATATAATTACAGAAATGTTGGATTATAAGAATGCAACGTTTGTTTGCTTTGTTGTTACATTTATTTTAATGTAAGTTTGACTTTTTTGGTTTAGTATTTACAAGAAACCAAAATATACCAGCTGCTGTTGTCAGTTTTTGTGGCAGTAAAAATAAAGTATTGCTCACGTTGACAGTTTTTCTCACAGGTTTTCTGGGTCAGAAAATGCAAAGATGTAAGAAAAGAAAGGCAACAAAGGCACATTATAGCAAAAAAAAATCACAGAGCATGGAAAGACATTCCACATTCAGAAGCTTTATGACATTATGAATATCAGCTATGAAAAAAAATGCATCATAAACTTCATACAAACTAAAGTAACGATCTTTTGTGCTTTAGAACACATTCATTTTTGTGTCATAGTTTTCAAAATAAAGGGAAAAAAGTGCAATTTTTCCAATTTGATGTTATAGGACGTGAAAAAATGATGATATCATACAAAGACCTCGATAGTAATTCAGGTTGCATGTTATGTCTCACAGCATGACCTGAGGAAATTCCAGCTTTTATTGTACACTTTAACGTTGGGATGAAGCCTCTTGTAGCATCTAAATGGATATAATAGGAGCGTTTTCTTCTGGATGCCTCTGCTGGATGTTGATGGACTTGTTAAGTATGCCTGGAAAAACACAAAAAAATACATTATTTTAAGGATAATCAGCAAAATAGTGTGAGATTAAATATGAAAAACTATGAAAAATGGATAAATGAAACAACTTGATGGATTTATTCAGTTTAAGTTAGTGACTCTTGTTGTTGCAGCTTGCAGATGTTCAATCATTAAAGCAGTTGGAACCAAACTCCGGTTTTTCCTGCTCCTGAATGCCGTCAGAGTCAATAATGGGTTGATGAGGGGCCAGAGGTCTTGCGTGACGCTACGTGCAGTACGTGTTACGACTTTGCTGTTGAGGCTGGCGAGGGGGTGGGACGTTTTTTTTGTGCACAGCATGTGATCCGTTTGTTCTTTTTGGAAAGCAACTAATGTGTTTGAGGAAACGGCAACAAAGGAGAAAATCCATGGTAATCAAACCAGAACTTTTTGTCCAAAGGAAGTTTTAGTAATGCAGATGGGATGTGGGCTTTGTTTGTGTAAACTGCCAGCTGTAAAGAAATAAAAATATGATAAAAGGAGCTTAAAACAAGTAGGTAAAACAGGATCTTTGTGCAGTGTTGCTTAGATACATTTCATTTGATCGGCAAAGATTTAAAACTTTGGTTTTTAGACATTTAAGATATTTGACCAGATTTGAAGCTGTTTTCACCTCTTTTTGCTCCAGAGCTTTTCTCAAAATCAGGACAGACTCATTTAGAGCAAGGATCTAGAAATAAGGAAATTATTATTAAAATTCTCCATACTCTTGAGAATAGGAAAACTTATTTATGACTCAAAAAAACCCAGAAATTTCACTGTCATTCTGTTTTCACGCACATATTTTTAATTTTTAATACTTGACCAGGATATACTATAACAAATTCTGAAATAGTGCTTTATTTTCTTGCATAATCCTGTGATTTATTGATACTTAAGCCTTCTGGTAAAATATAAATATCATTTTAGAGGTTATGAACCGGAAAATTATAATTCATGTAAAGAAAATAGTAAATATGTATAATGGTATTATATAAGTTCGTTTCCTCCCTCTCCCTTTCAAGCAATCTATAAGTTGATGCCTAATTTTTCTATGTTTGATGGATGTAAACCTCTGTTGATTGCATTGTTTATGCGTTATTCTTGCTTTAAATGCTTGAAATTTCTAATCTCATCTAATTTTTAAGAATGTTCAGTAGATGTTGAGAAGTTAGACTGGCAATTATGGTCGTTATTTTGTAGTAAAAATGTAGATTTAAGTGCTAATTTTAGATTTTATGTGGATTTATTTAAATGTATCCAACTTGTACTCAGATAGTATCTTCATTTTGTGCAAATTTTGTTTGAGAATGAGTAATTTCCAATTGTTCTACTGTTTTTGTCACTGCAATCAATATGAAATATACAAACTCAAAAAATACACAAAAATTAGCAAAAAAATTCTATAAAACTGATTTTCTTTTTTTCCTTTTTTTGAATGCGTTTGTGGAACTCCTTATTGCTTTTTAGTGATTTTATTCTTAAGATTAGTGTTCTTTCCTTATGTCTTTTACAGTGTAAAATACGTTTTTCTTGTTTTGAATGTGTAATTTTTGAGACATTTCAGTTCTCCACTTTCTGTCAACTCTAATCAATACTCCGTGATAACAAGGTCGTTATCATCTTACGTTACCGATCAATATGTTTTGACAGGACAGTGTGACCGTGTTGGTCAGCCAACAGTAAAGAGTTTCCCAAACTGAGATATCCAATGAAGGAAGACGCCCAAAAGATAAGAAATAAACAACAAAAATTGTTAAATTAAAAAGTTTAGCTAAGAATTGCAATAAGCAGAAAGATGATGGTGATCTAACACTGAATTAATAAATGTAAATCTGTAAGAAAGATGAGAAAATGTGAAAAAAATTCAAACTTTTAAATCAGAAATTTGAATCTGAGAGTGAATGAGTGTTTTCCCAGAACTTCAATGATATCAAATGAGTGAAATGTTATCTTAAAGCAGAGAGGAATAACAATGTAGTTAAAAAAAAAAATCACATAAATTCATGTTACCTTCATCTTCAGAGAAAACTCGACTCATCATCCTTGATCTACAATCACTGACTTTGGCCTGCAAAACGAGAAGTATTGAAACCTTTTAAATATTAAAAATCAATAATTAAAAAAAACTAATAAATGCTTCAGATACCTCTCAGACTTTTTAGCAGCTTCCTGTGGCACTGATTGCTTCTCCTGCTGTCGCTGCTCCTGCTCCATCCTATTATACAGTCACAGCAGACACACAGGAAGTTGACTCCCAACATTATACAGACATGTTCGTTATTAAAGCTATAAATGTATTAAATATGAGGGTTATTGAAAAAAAAAATCTCTCAAAAATCACCTTTCTCTTCGCGCTTTTATTCGCTCCTCATCAAATCTAAACATGAGAAATACTGCTGTCAGTTCATCATTTTGCGGTCAAAATAATTATTTTTGTTTGATTTAAATAACATTATATTCATGATGTAACATCAATTTCCCAGCAGAATGAAAGCCGGTTCTGCAGATCCCATCTGCAGCCTCTTTTTCCATCTAGTGGTCGCAGATACTCACTGCACCACACATTCTGGGACGTGGACGTGCTCCATGGGGACGATCTCTGCCAGTTCATCCAGACTGTGAACGTACTGGATTTTATTCATGAACTTCACACTGAGGAGGTCAACAAGGAAACAACAAGCCAATGATGAAACACAACAGAACAAGAAAATCTGATATTTTTGAGCAAGTCACAGGATGGAAACTGTATTATTTCAGGAATTTCATATTTAATATGTCAAAATAGAGGAAAAAAAATCTAAAACTTCCATTAAAATATATATTTTTTTCTTATTGTTGTAAATTCCCTCCTTAAAGATGATTGTCTGCTTCATATAATTTTTAAAAAGTTTTTTTGCTTTACTTTTTTGGCTAAAATTTGAGCATCCATCCAAGTCTGTGTTGGCTAAAATGGGTTATTGGGGTCACTTGCATCCAGATAGGGACCTATTTAACATATATGCACTCTGAAAAGTGCAATTTATGCTCTAATTTAATAATATTGTCTTCATTTTCAAATTGTGGCATTAAAAATTATCATTTTTTTTATCTGTAATGTTTTATTTTTTATTATATTTTGTTTTTTGGAGCTAAATAAACTACAACAAGTATTTCAGAAGAGAATAGAGAAGAGAATTTCTGGAGAATATGTGAGCAGAAAAAGAAAATCTTATAGTTTTGTTCTTTGTGACACAAAAGTCACAGAATGGGAACTTTTTCTTTCAGAAAATTCATATAAAATAATTCAAAATAGAGAATAAAAGAGTAATAAAAAATTAAACAAGATGCTTTCTGAGTAGTTCAAGCTCTAAGAAAGCCACTTTTAAAGAAAAAAAATCATGTTTTTTCTATTCATGTAAATTCCTTCCATGAACACAATTATGTACTTCAAATCATTCAGTAAAATGATTTGTCTTTGCTTTACTTTTTTGGCTAAAAGTTGAGCATCCATCCCCGCCTGTGTTGTCTCCATCCTGAGTTGGGTCATTGGGGTCACTTACATCTGGCCAGGGACCCATATAGGACAATTTATTCTCTATATTAACATTTTTGTTCTTTAATTTTCAAATTGAATCATTAAAAATGTTCATTTTTGCTCTAATATATATATATTTTCTTTTTAAATTGTTTTTTAAAGCTAAATAAACTACAAATTTCTTTCAGTTGCATCTTAAACCAAATGTTTTCAATCATTCCAGAAATATTAATGATATAACCGTGGCTGCTGTGCCCTGCAAACTATCTATTGAGCTCTAAATGCTTATTACCCCCCAGCTTTGCCCTCTGCCTACATCTCACGGGGGACGATGACGCAGACAGAGGAGTTGAGGCGGGCTAGCTGGAGAATGAGATAAGACGTTTCGTCACACCCAGCTTTTTTTTTTTTTTTTTAACATCAGTTTTTCTTCTGGGGTGGCAGCTCTAGCCTGTGTTGGTTATAAAAAGATTCACTGGAAATTTGGAACTTGGTTCGAGTTCATATATTTAGTTGACATCTTGAAGGATCTCTCTTATCCAGACATCGTCTTTCATTTCTGTAAGTAACTCCAGTTTGAAAGCACCTTTGTTACCTGATAAAAGGTCTGGAAATGGCCAGGACGGTGCGTATGAACCATGTAGGATGTGCGATAACCAGAGACTTCAGGTTCTTCCTCAATCTGCACAAAAGCAATCATCAGTTAACAGCTTTTAATTGTCAGTATACAGCCACATTTTGACTTCACTGATTTCTTCTAAAACACATGTCAAAATCAAGGCCCGGGGGCCGGATCCGGCCCTCCTGGTAATAATATTCGGCCCTCCAGATCATTTAATTTTATTGTTATTAATGGCCCGATTTTATCTTGTGCACATTTCTAACTTGTATAATTTAAAAAATATATATGTTTATACAGAGTAAAATATTGAAAGTTATTTAATAAGTTGATTTAGTCTGGAACCATGTTACTGCCTATTATTATTCATAATTATATTAAAAGTTATGGTTTTAAAGTTTTATAAATCTGCATTCTGCTTTCTTTTTGGACTATTTTGGCAATTACTACGATTTTTAAAGATATTTTTGAGTTTAGCTAATATTTCAGATACATGCTAGCTATTGTGGCAAATTTGGGCTTTTTCCGTTTTTTTATGATATTTTGAAGTTTAGCTGTTTTTTTTTAGCAACATAATAGTTGTTTGGGCTAAGTTTTTTGTTTGTTTTTTAGGCTAACTTGGCATTTAGCTAATATGTTAGTTGGCTATCAGCTTCAGCGTTTTTCAGCAATTAGCTTCAGTGATTTCAACTATCAACTTCAAGGTTTTCAGCAATCAGCTTCAGCGTTTTCAGCTATCAGCTTTAGCATTTTTAGCTATTATCTTTAGTGTTTTCAGCTATCAGCTTCGGAATTTTTAGCAATCATCTTAAAGATTAAAAAGATTAAAGGAGTTTATTGCCATTTGCACATGTTAAGGACAGGTACATTGGAATTTTTTCTTGGCTTCTCTCAAGTCAGGATTTTTTTTTTCTTCAAAAAAGTTACAAAAAACACAATAACCATAAATAAGAAATAAAGAAAATACAAGAAATAACGAGACAACAGAATGAGTGAGTAGGGTTTTCAGCATCAGCTTCAGGGTTTTCAGCTATCAGCTTCAGGGTTTTCAGCTATCAACTTCAGAATTTTCAGCTATCAGCTTCAGGGTTTTCAGCTATCAGCTTCAGGGTTTTCAGCTATCAGCTTCAGGGTTTTCAGCTATCAACTTCAGAATTTTCAGCTATCAGCTTCAGGGTTTTCAGCTATCAGCTTCAGGGTTTTCAGCTATCAGCTTCAGGGTTTTCAGTGTTTTTTCAGCTCTATCAATGTTTTCAGCTATCATCTTTTCTATCATCAGCAGCTATATCACTTCTTTTCAGTGGCCAAATTCAGCTAACAGCATTTCATACTAACATTTATCAGCTTGTTTCAGCTATAATTTCAGTTTATATATTTAGTCATAGCCAGCATTCATGTCAAAAAGTTATAGTTTTAAAAATGTAGTTTTATAGTGTTCAATAAATGTTTATCCTGTTCTGCCTGCAACCTACTGTGTGTTTTGGAATTAAGCTCCTTGTGTGATTGAGTTTGTCTCAAAATGTCTTTTTTTTTTTTACCTTCTGTCAATCATTTGGTAGCATTTCTTCAGCCAGCTGATCCCAGGCATCTTATTTCGAGGAGTGGCGCCGTTCATGTAGATGATCAGGTAATCTTCAGCCACAAGCATCTCAAGGCTGCTCACCACGTATCTGGAGGACAGAGGAGTAAATCTTCCCTTATTGAATCAGAACATGGTATCAACGATCAATGTCAGAACTTTAGAAGAAGAACGTACAGGAAGAGGTTTTCCATGATGTAGTGATAGTCTGGACAGCTGCTGTCAGGTAGGTAACAGGCAGAGAACACAATGATGGCGTTTAGGCCTTCTCCATAGTAGCCTGAGGAGAGAGTCGACGTGTTCCTCAAACGCTCACGGACCTATTTTTACTTTTTCTGACAGAAACCGACCTCCATGTGTGATGACGCGAACGTAAGGCCTGATGACCTGCATGTCGATACGATGCTCCTGCTCCCCGATGATCACCGTCCTCCACAGCCGCCCGTTGTTTGCATTTCCATCTCCGTCCGTCTCTCCAGACGCGTTGTTGGGATTTGCTTTAGCGGACGCCACCGGGGCGTCGTCTGCATAAAAAATGAATCTGATTACGTGAAAAAGTACTCTGTGTTTTATGCTGAACATCTGTGGATGACATGAAAAATATAAAATGTGTGTAAAACCCTAAATATGATCTTTTGAGGTCTGATGATGCTGTTTTTAATCTGATGTTTAAAAGTTTGAATCATTTTTTTAAGCAACAAAGACTGGAAGTAGAGGAGCTATAGAATAGAATAGTATAGAATCTTACCACATCAGAAAAAAGCAGTAATATCAATTAAAAAAAAACAATCATTGAAAAATTCAAATATATTAATTAAAATGACAATAAAACTGTAAAATATTAAAGTTTAATGAAGTGTTCTTTTGATACTCAGTCAGGGTGTTGTGCTGTCTTATAACATATCTCACTGTCTTAAAGCTAAGCGGTGATGTACACATTTTAATAAAAGATTTTCCTTTGTTTATTCACTTCAGTGCAAAGAAAAAGACAGAAGTGAAGAAGTTTCCTTTACTGTAGACAGTGTAAATATATTCAATGTTTTGCTTTTTCAGCTCCTTTACTTTTTATTCTGATTTATTCACTCTGGATGAAAATGTCCTACAATTACTGTCTGTGTTATTAGAATGTTTCTATATTTTTATAAAGAACATAAATTTTTAAAAATTAAATGTGGATTGATGGAAACTTAACGCTAAAAAGTGTTTAGTTCTTGTTCCGAGTTAGTCATCATCCAAAAAGGAGTGCTCCAGGGTTGCGTTTTAGGACCCCTTGACTTCATCCTTTATGTCAATGACTTTGGTAAGAATGTCTCAGAAGCTAACTTGCACTTTTATGTTGATTACACAGTTATTTATTGTTGTAGATCATATCAAAACTTTCAGTTCGTCCAGGACATTCCTGCTTGTACTTTTGGTATTCATGAACTTTATAGTTTATGAAATATTGAGCCAAATATTCCCCATAGGAAATAAATGAGGGCTCCCTTGAAAAAGAGGTTTTAAATCTCAATGGGATCCACCCCTGGTTAAATAAAGGTTAATAATAATAATAAAATGAGAAATTGCTCAAATCTTTCAAAATTTTGTGCACTTTGAAACTTGTTAACTTCTGCAAACTTTCAGCACATCAAACTTTAAAATATTCAGCAACTACTAGGTCTTTTCTAGGGTAATTTGGGGTGTAGCTTTTAATTTAGCAACATGCTAACTCTTTTTGACTAATTTAGATATTTTTCCAATTTTTTTTTGACAAGTTGGAATTTAGCTAGCATTTTAGCATAATGCTAGCAGTTTTGACAAGATTAGACAGTCCAGTTTTTTAGGGTAATTTGGAGTTTAGCTGAAATTTTAGCAAGATGCTAAAAAATTGGCTAATTTTGACAGTTTTTTCAGCTAATTTAGGGTTTAGTTAGTATTTTGCCAATATGCTATATGCTTTGGCAAAATTAAACTTTTTTTCAGGATGTTTTTTAAGGAGGATTTGGAGTTTAGCTTCTTTGCAAAATGCAAAGAAATTGGCTAATTTTGACATTTTGACATTTTTTTGGGCTAATTTAGGGTTTAGTTAGTATTTTGCCAATATGCTAGCTGCTTTGGCAAAATTAAACTTTTTTCATTTTTTTTTTAAGGATGATTAGGAGCTTAGCTAAACTTTTTGCAAAATGCAAAGAAACTGGCTAATTTAGACATTTTTTTTGGCTAATTTAGGGTTTAGCTAGTATTTTACCAATATGCTAGATGCTTTGGCAAAATTCAACTTTTTTTCAGGATGTTTTTTAAGGATGATTTGGAGTTTAGCTAAACTTTTAGCAGTTTGCGTGCTGCTTTGATCAAATTTGACTTTTTCCTGTTTTTTAGGATAATTTGGAGCTGTTTAGGCAAATTGTTTTCATTTTTTTAATAACTTTGAATTTAGCTAGTATTTTATCAAGTTTTAGGCTTCAGCTTCAGCTTTTTTCATCTTCGGCAGCCACATTCAGCTTACACCATTTACTCTGGCATTATCAAAGGTAATGCAATATATCTAGTTCTAATAGCTTGTGAGTTTTAAACTGACTGTTGCTGCTTCTCGGGCAGGACTCCCTTTCAAAATAAGTTTTAAATTATAATAAAAATACAATTTTGAAAGGTTACAGATTTCTGTCAGCCTCCTCACCTTCCCACTCCAGGTCGTTGCCGTTGGTGATGAACTCCAGAGAGTCCGTGTCATCTGGAGTGTCAATGTCATCCACATTGATGTCCAAGTCATCTGGAGTGTCCAGGAAGTCATCTGACAGCAGGGATCCCTCACTTTGGTCCAAGGACAAGTTCATCTCCGGGGCGACCAGTGTGCGTCGTTTGCGGTGACTTGAGGTCACGCCGCCTCCTCCAGGTGGAGTCACATGCAGGGAGCCGGGAGGAGCTGCAGGGAGACCACGAAGAGGAGCAGCTTCAGTTCATGCAATGCAGGAGCAGAGCGTTAAGTTTGAGGAGAGTTTGAGACGTACAGACTCTGTTGTCTGTGAGTCCACAAGAGGGATCCATGTCTCCGTACTCAGGTAGAGGTCTGGAGAGAAAAACAGCCCAAAAGTGAGTGAGTGACCAGGTGACAAAATTAATTACCTAATTTTGAGTCTGTTTAAGGAGCTTGACTTTACAATAAAACAAATGTAAATTCTAAGGATGGAAATGTTTTCTTTTTTTTAATTCCTCCTTTAGAGAAAGATGAGATTTACCAGGGGTAGTATGAGTCAGACAAAGGAGGTGAAGAGAAAAAAGAAAACAATTGCAGATTTAAAAACACGTCTGTACCAAAGAAATTATATTCAATTAGGACTTAATTAAAAAAAAGAAAAACAAATAAGTTTTTGTACTCAATCTGCTGCTAATATAGCTTCTATGTTGTGGTTTTCTATAACTTTTGATCGTGCATCTTTTTGTACAGCGAGTGTGTTCTTTGTTTCTTTTGGTTGTGATGATTTTTGAATTTTGAGTTTGGATCAAGTTAAAAAACAAAAGAAAAACTTCATTCTAACTTTGAATGCTGTTCTTCAATATTTTTCTTCTGTTTATTTGAAATTTTACAAAAAAACCTGCTCAAGTTGCATACATTTTTTTAAATCAGTATTCATACATGAAAAATCTTATATTATTATCTGTATATTTTGAAAAAAAAATTGGAAAACTAACATTTAGTGGAAATCATACTTTAAAAGCAGCTTCCAAAAGGAAAAAAAAAGAACGAAATGCAAAAGACTGCAGTGCAGTGTTGCTTTTTTACTGTAAATAACAGCCACACCTTCCAAAGAATGCATGACTAGACAAAAAAATCTGTGCAGGTTGGACTCAACTCCCCAGGGACGAATTCTCTGAAGCCTTGAGGAGCAATTCCTTTGTTTTAAAGACCCCTGAAATGTGCATTCATCCTAACAAGTTTTTCTCTTTTTAATCCTCTTTATAGTTTTTTATCTGCAGACTGACTGAAAAAAAAACCGTACCTCCTTATTAGATCACAGAGCTGCTTCGCTGAGAGATGATGCAAATTCCTCCTCTAACCTGACACACCTCCCGCTCTTTTTTTTTTGTTTAGTCATCCCTCATCCTCCAAGCTTGCAGTGGAGACATCATCAGAGTATCCGCTTTTCTTTTTTCCGCCGTCTATTTAAGCTCAGTCTTCCTCCATTTTCCCGAATGGTGTTGTTGATGAGCGACTGCTGGTGCATCACATGACGCAGGCTGAGATCACTCACATACGGAGCTGCTGCACCTGCTCCCCGGCTTCCTGCATCCTCATTTGATGAGGATGAAGGGAGGACGGGGGAGGCAGGACTCCAGGTTTGGTGATCATCCTACTTCCTTTTTTGTCCATAAAGCTCTCAATCTCACCAACTACAAACGCCTTTCCTAGAGTACTTCTATTATTAGAGGAAAATTCCAACAATGTTTTGCAGTTTGAACTCATTTTTCCTTTAGTTTTAAGTGCCGTGAGTCTTTCTTCAGCTTTCATAATGTTCAGATACATTTTAAGGGTAAAACTGATCTATAAAAAACAACAGATTACTTGGTGAGCATGAAACAACTACAGAAGTTTAATGTGGCAATTATATAAATAAATGAAAAAAGACTAAAAATAGCCAAAATACTAAAGAAATTAAGGATTGACACATCCAGGAAACAGGATAATGCCTCTATAACAGGGGTGGGCAAACTATAGCTCGGGGGCCACATACGGCCCCTTAAATTACTTAATCTGGCCCCACAAATTAAAATACATTGAATCAAAAATCCTAATTATTGTTTAATTTTCATTGTATTTCTGGTCATGAATGGTGTTGTTTCTCTGGCCTTCCTGTGTGTTTTATTCTGAGTCAGAAGGTGATTTTCCTCTGAAGAACATCAACCCATTGGATCACCAAAAAGAGAACAAAAATCAAAATCTAGAAATTAAAACTCCCAAATTTTATGTTTTTAAATGAATGTGAATTTTAATCCAAATTAAAGCATGTTTTTATCTAAATTCCATATTATCTTTTTAGTTTTTGAGGTTCATTACCAAATCACTCCTTCCATCTGCTCCTTCTCCGGCCCTTATGCCAAATTTTAGAACCCTTTCTGGCCCACAAATCCAAAAGTTTGCCCACCTCTGCTCTATAACCTCAATATATTTAGTAGAAAAAATTAAGTTTCCAAACAAAATGCCATAAAACATTCCTCAAAAACTGAAAAATATACCGCTTCCACAGAAGTGTTAAGTAGACAGAGAGATGGGAAAGTAAAAGTATGGAGAGAAAATAGTCTTACCCCCATTTTTGTGGGCGTAATTCTCGATCTGTAACTCATACAATACATTTTATGCATAATTTTGGTTACTTGCAATTGTGTATTTACATGTAAAAAAATTATGAAATAAAAAAAAATACAAAATACAGTTTACACACGCACAACTTAAAATTAAAACATCTTGAAACTAACTACAAATATGCAAATTATATATTGTATGAGTTACGAATCAAGGATTACTCACACACAAATCAATAATTATGAATGCACAATTCGAACCCAGGGTGATACTATTTTTTCTCCATAAAAGAGTCTCAAAGCATATTTGTGTATAAATGCAGTTTTGTGTGTGCATAACAAGTGAGTAATTTTGTAATTTTTAAAGACTTGTATGTGTAGTTACTTTCAAGCTGTTGGAATTTTAAGTTGTGCATGTGTAATTGGATTTTTTTTTAAATTTTGTAATTTTGTATATGTGATTGCACAATTGTGTTGTATGATTTACAAATCAAGAGTCACGCACACACAAATCCGAAGTTACGCACAACTCAAGAATCACACATGCACAAATCACGGTGATACTATTTTCTCTCCATATTAGTCTCACTTCACATAAATAAATGCAGTTTTTTTTTATTATGCGTAACAAGTGATGCGTTAATGATTTTTAAAGATTTGTGCGCTTAGTTAGTGTGTTATAATATTAACTGCGCATATATAAATTGTATTTTGTATTTTTAGGAATTCTATAATTTTTGTACATATAAACTCATAATTGCAAGTACACAAAGTAATACAATTAAATGTGTTCCATGAGTTACAAATCCGGATTTACGTGCATATAAATTGGGGTGATACTGTTTTCTCTCCATAAAAGAGTCCCACATCAGATTTGTGTAGAAATGCAGTTTTGTGTGTGTGTAACAAGCGATTTGTGCATAATTTAAAAAAATTTGCGTAGTTAGTTTCAAATTTTTGGAATTTTAAATTTTGCATGTGTAAATTGTATTTTTTTAATTTTATAATTTTTGCACATGTGAACACACAACTGCAAATACACAAATTTATGCACAAAATGTGTTGTATGAGTTACCAATCAAGAATTATACACACACAAATCCAAAGTTACACACAAATCAAGAATCACTCGCACAGGTGTGCACAAATGAAGAATGATGAGCGCACAAAATTCAAAGTTGGGCACAAATCAAGAATTACTCATGTACAAATCCAAAAGTAAACACAAATCAAGAATTATGCGCACACAAACCTAAAGTTACGCACAAATCAAAAGTTATACACAAATCGAGAATTACGCAGATACAAATCAAGGTGAGACTATTTTCTCTCCATAAAAAGTCAAACCTGGGGAAGTCTTCATCCTGCCACTCATCTTTCACTTCCATGTTCTCCATTCGCAGAGTGGCTTCTGTGGTGCCCATCTGTGGGCCTGGGGGAGGGCAGAAAAACATTTGGAGAGCATTTCCAGGACAAAGAGGTAAACAGGGAATCAACATGCAACAATTTCAACAACAAAAGTAAAAAACCCATCAGATTTAAACCAAATAATCTGCTCTTTGATTATTATTTAAAGGGTGAAATTACCAAAAGTCACGTGGTCTTCAGATTCCTGCCCAGGGCCGTCCATGTGACGGGCTTGTGACTTATTATGACTGAACTAATTTTCAGGGCTCAGTTTTTCTCAAAGTCAAGTAATGCGAAAAAAGAGTGAAATTCCAGAGGGTGGTGTGGAGATTTCAGATTAATCCTCCTTCACTGCATTGTAATCCTGCCACACTGCAAGCCGTTTGATCTTCATTCATGCTGATGGTCAAAGTCACAATAGAGAAAGTTCAGTTTTAGAAGTCTGCTCACCCAAAAAGAACAATGAGAACAACTAAATCTAGAAAAGATTGATGCAAAGAAAGCGTGAGAATAATCTGGATTATTAGTATTTGACAACCAGTGTAAATAAAAAAAAAAACAACAAAAAAAAAAACAAGTCCTCTTAAAATTTTAAGATTTAATAGTGATTGAATTAGAGCTGCCACAAACGATTCTTTTAATAGTTGACTGATCATCTATTATTTCTTCAGATTAGTCGACTAATCGGTCATGCGCAAACGGGATGTAAAGCACACAGCTTGACCGTCATTAACTCTAAAATAACTAAAAACTAGATATATAGCATTACCTGCAATAATGCTAGTGTGAATGCTGAAGCTGAATTTGGCCGCTGAAGATGCTAGTGACAAAGGCTGAAATTGATAGCTGAAATCACTGAAGCTGATAGCTGAAAATGCTGAAGCTGATAGCCAGCTAAAATATTAGTTAAATGCCAAATTAGCCTAAAAAACAGAAAAAGCCTAAATTAGGCAAAACAGCTAACAAGTAGTTGAAATGTTAGCTCAACTCCAAAATATCCTAAAAAACAAAAAAAACCTAATTTAGCCAAAACAGCTAGCAAGTAGCTGAAATATTAGCTAAACCCCAAAATAGCCTAAAAAAAGCTTAATTTAGCCAAAACAGCTAGTATGGTGCTAAAATATTAGCTAAATTCTAAAACAGCCTAAAAAAAAACTAAAATAGTCTAAAATAAAAGTCTAAATTAGCTAAAATAGCTAGCATGTATCTGAAATATTAGCAAAACTCCAAATTAGCCTAAAAATTTGAAAAATATCCTAATTAGCTAAAACAGCTAGCATGCAGCTGAAATATTTGCTAAACTATAATAGCCTAAAAAACCTTAACAAATCCCAAAATAGTCCAAAAAACTAGCAGAATGCCATTTTAACTTTCAACTTTACTACAAAGTAACGACTAATCAACAAATAAATTAATCGTGAACTATTTTAATAGTTGATTAGTCGTTGATTAGTGGACTAATTGCGGCAGCCCTAGATTGAATTAAATATAACTTTATTTTATCTCACAGGGAGAAATTCATTCGTCATGGAAGAAAAAAAACAAGTAATAAAATCAGCAACAGCTCGCCAAATATCAGGGCAAATAAGTAAATAGATAAATAAATAACTGCAAATTTTGATGATCTAGTCCAGAAGTTTTCAACTTTCAGCACTAAAAGAGCCATTTGGGACGATTTCAACCCCATCTGAAACCCAAATAGTGTTCATTTTATGCGACAGAATGGTTTACATTTTTTGGTATGATTAAAAACAGAAATATAAAAAAAAAAAAGTGTCAATTTTTTTCTAAAAATTATATGGTTTACTTTTAAAAATGGGTCACGTTAAGTTGTTTTAGAAGTAAACTCTCTGTGCAACATATGATCAATTTTCTGCAAATACACAGATCACGAATGTTATAATTGTGCTTCTTTCCGTATATATTTTGGCATGTAAAAACTGTTAGTGTTTGTACTTTTGGCAATTATATTGTTAACGGTTTTGAAGAATTTACTCAATTTTTCCACCCCATCGAAAATGAATGTGAAATTCTTCAAATCCTTCAAAAACGTTGTTCACTTTTGAAACTTAGGGAATCTTGTTATCAAAACTTCAGGAACATTCAGGACATAATTTCTTGCACTTTTACTATTTACATATTATGCAGTTTTCAAAATTTTACGCAAGGGGTAGGCAAACTTTTTGACTCGGGCGCCAAAAATGTTCTAAAATTTGGCAGAAAGTGCCAGACCAGGCGTGGGTAGAGTGTTTAGTGATCCACCTCATAGAAGAAAGAAATAATATGGAATCAAAAATGTGCTCTCATTTTGCTTGAAGGTTAGTTTTTTACATCTTTTAAGAAATAATTTGGGATTTTTTTTTCTCCAAAAATGTGACTTTTGATCTCATTTTAGCGCCAATTGGACCAATAGGTTGAAATTCCTTAGGGACAAAGTAAACCTAGAGGAATCCTTTGTTCATGTGGTGTTGGAATGTTTGGAAAACACACATCAGATAAACAGCAAAATCTTCCAATTTCATAAGAAAGCAAAAGATCTCTGCACTTAAACAAAGGTCAATGTTTTTGTGGAGCATCATCTACGGGTAAGACACCAGATTTATCGGGAAAATAAAACAATGATTATCAATATAATTTATTCCAGTTTGACTACCCAAATAGTAAATTAATTAGTAAACTATTTAATAGTAATTAAATAGTTTGTGGCCCCTGTCCCGTAGTCTGTTTTACGCAATTTATGGAATTTTTTTAGCCCCAGGAAATTCTTCAAACACTTTGTACAATTTAAAACCTATGCAACATTGGTATCAAAGTATTCATCACATTCTTGCTCGTATTTTTTGCATTCATATCTTGTATGTGTTTTTTTTTCTTTTTTTGAAATTGATGCAATTCTTCAGCTCTGTAAAAATGCGCTTTGAAACCTAACAATTAAAACAATCAGCCCCTTGCTTGTACCTTTGGTAACAATACATTTTAAGATTTTTGAAATTTAATCCAACTTTGGCGATTTTTCAATAAATTCTTAAAAATTCTTTGTGCACTTTCTGCAAATCCTGCAAGTTTGTGACCAATCGTTCAGCAGATTGAAGACATTCATGCTTGTACTTTTCAAACAATCTCAGCAACCACATTCAGCATAAAGCATCCACACTCGCATTATCGCAGGTAATGCGACTTTTCCAGTTTCTCTTGTTATCACTCACGTTTACCTTGGTGTGTCTTCATCCTCTTTCATTGCTGCTAACCTGAATGTGTACTTCCAATTTTTTCAAACTTTTGAAATCTCTTCATTGTTTAAAAAATGTAGTGCGGCCTATTATTTTATTGATATAGAAGAACCAAAGCCATAAATTCACATGCCTGGAAAACTAACGTTTTCTTAATAACTACAATTTGATAGTTATTTTTTGCCAGAGAGTCATAGTGGAAGGGTAAAAGAGCCACTGGTTGCAGACCCCTGGTCTGGACATACAGAGAAGTTGTGCAGTCTGATGGCAGAGGGAATGAATGACCTGTTTGACCTGCAAACCAAATATTTATATATGCGTGTGCTAATGCTTTGACTGCTCATGCATCCTGCTCTGACTAGCAAAATGTCAGTGTTTGAAGTTTCCACCTGCTCTGCCATGTGCCACCTTTTATAACAGATAAATATGAAATAAAAGAATAAGATAAAACCATAAAAGGGGCATTTATTCATCTGCAGAATCCCAAACGACAAACCCTTTAATAGAGTATAGTGACTTGTAAGAATGGCTGCAACCAATGACGTAAGCATGCACAAAAAGCAAAACAAGTATCTGCATTCATTTCAAGCACCTACAGAACATTTTGCACTCTAAGCTTTCTGTTATAAAATATATAAACAAAAAAAAGGTCTTTTTTTCCCCATCTCAAATCAGTTGCCATCTAATGTGCTGCGCCACTCCACCCCATTAAAATAGCTTTCTAGGTCACCTCAAATAGGACAACCACCGCAGCAGAGGATTTGGCATGCTAATGGACAGTGATGGTACCGGGCGTAAAAACCCATGGATGTAGATGCAGTTTCCATACTCACGTGAGCAACACGAGATCCCCTCAGACTGTGTCTCTGAGGCGTGCCTGCGTAATCGTGTCTCTCCTCTGCAGTCTCAGATGCTTCACAAAATAAAGAAAGAAAGAAAGTCCCAATCATCCACATCAACGGACACACCAGTGTGAATTCCCTCCTCTTTCTCTTTTATTAATGCATGCACACAAACTGATATACCCACGCACAGACACAGCGTCCTCAGTCTCAGCAGCTTAGCCAGCAGCAGGTGTCTGAAGACAGGAGGAACCTCTGTTCTGTCCTCCCCCTTCCCTCCTCTGGCCGCGGCCACCTTTGGTGTGGGAAAGATTTTCAGTGAAGTCGACAGTCTGCCTCTCAGCTTCTTCTTCCAACCACCAAGACACAAAATCCCTTTAAGAGGAATGCATCTGCTCTGGCAGTCATGACCTCTCTTTTCTTTCCTTTCCTCCTAATGTGGATCCATACATCCTTTCACCAAGATTGTTTTCTGTGTCCAAAAATATCCACAAAAAATGTGTGTATTCCTGCAAGCAACTTGAGAAAAATGAGCATTAGTCTCTGAGTCCGTTCAACCCCTGTGGGTAATCCTGCTGCTGTATTCAGTGGACGTTTATGTGGCTGCGGTTTCCTGGCAACAGCATCTATCTCCATCGGAGCCCCTGTGCTCCCTCTCTGTGTCTTTGCCCTTGGCTCTTTCATACTAACATTTGAATTATTCAGTCACTTGACTTGTACTCAGCCAATAGAATGTAATATATTTTCCTGAGGCAATATATGGCTCCAATAATTAAAAGCATTTTTTCAAAACAAACAATTCCTCTTTCAATGCAACTAAAATATTATTATTTTATTTATTTTTTTGCTTGGTTTCATATGGTGGATACTAGGTTCATTTTGGGGTAAAAAAATTAAATGCAAACAAAAAATACAGAAAACAGATTATCTATCTAACATTATTATTATTATTATTATTATTATTATTATTATTATTATTATTATTATTATTATTATTATTATTATTATTATTATTATTATACTCTTTAGTGGGTTGTTACTTGTTTTTTGGTTCTTTAAATTCGAGTCACGGATCACGCAAACATTCAGCAACCGAGGAAGGGGAGCAATTTAAGAGGTTACACTGTTGCCCACTTCCGCTTTCGCTCAAACTAGCAAAGCAATTGAGATAAAATAACAAAAACAAAATAGAAAAGCCATTTTAGTTAATTGCGTTATCAGTGTTTAAGTTAAAAAGACATTAAAGGCATTGAAATTAAAATATTTAGCAAGTTTTTCCACCTTTACGGTTAGTAATAGGCAGCGCTATGGTAAGGTTGAGTGTCGTGGAGGTGAGATCTCTTGATCCCGACTGCCGTTGCTTCATTGCTGTCTCCAGTACTACGCTGTACCGGGGATGCTAAAATGGCTGCAAGCAACTATTTTGGCTTCACACATGGTGCCGGTCCACAGTACAGGTAATTCACGTGATGTACGTCGTTGTCATTTTGTGCGTCGGACCCCAGGTGCATGTTTTTGTGATGTACATACAGAGACGTGGTCACTTTTGGGGATTTGGGTGTCGTTGGAGCTTTAGCGGTGGAGGCTGGTCCGGCAGTTGGGCTAGCTTGACCCGCGGTGGGCTAGCATTAGCTCACAGAGTTCCCGGGCCGACCTCACAGGCGAGAGGGTAGAAATTACTCGGATAAACCAAGGCGTCCTCTGTAGAAAAGTGACAATAAGTGTCCGGTGACGTTACTGAACGCTGTATCTTAGCGTCAAGGAAAAAGACAGTTTCAGCTAGGATTAGCGGGCTCGTTGAGGTGAAAGAGTTGGTGCGCGCGAGGTGAGATTTTGGCCGGCGTTTCGGATTAGGGACAGTCCCGGTCAAGCATTTATGAACCCTCAAGGCTGATTTTACTGAGTCTACATTCAAAACCTTTGTTTGTCTCATTGAAAACATCTGTAATTACAAATAAATGTCATTTTTTATAGTGATATTCTATATCAGACTTTATTAATGTGGTTTTAATCTCAAATGTTTGTTTTGTGGTTAATTAACAACACATTTCATGTCTCCTCCTGTTGTGGCTTTTATCCAATTTACGTGACAAACCGGTTTTTACATCTGTGGAGAGAACATCAGTCCTCAGGAGATGGTTTGTTCACAAAATGTTAGATCTTAATATGTCGGAAATATCTGTGGTTTTAGATGAGGACGCTTCAAATAGGAATATTTGAATAAATGAAACTTTATTGTCCATTTAAATGTCAACAAATTACAATTCCATTTTATTTTCCTTTGATTTCTAATAAAAGTTTAGTGTTAAACATAATCTTTGTCTTGTTGGTAATATGAAAGATGTAAATTATGTATAAAACAAAAAATAGAATAGAGGGGCAATTAATAAAACTGTGTTTAACAAATTTATTTTTTATGGATTGTAAGATCTATTTATAAGAGTATGTTGGATTTTATTTGTTTGCATTTTTTTAAATTGTCATTTACTTTTTTGTTTTTTGTTTATTTTCTAGTCAGTTTGACCAATTTTCCTGAGTTTTATCATCTTTGTGTAAATATTTATTTATTTTGTTCTGTCTTTTTTGGGATCCTTCAAATTTCTTCAAGCTGAATTTAATAAAGTTAAAGACTTTTTAGGGCATTAATGTCAAAAATGAAGGCAAATTTCTGTCTATTCCTAATTTATGATCACAACTGTAGCTCCTGATCTTGTTTGCAGTCTGTGCTGTGATGCTTCTTATTTCCAAATGAGCAGTGTGCATTCAGCGTATTGGTTCTCCTCCTGTTCATTTATGTCATTTAATCAAAACAATGGAAAAAATTTTGGAAGCAGCAAAATTTTTAAGGCACAGATATCAAAATTAAAGACTTTTAAAGGCTCTTTTAATTTATTATTTTCAAATTTGCTTTTAGGACCTTGCAGGGACTCTGTTTGTTGTATTGATTGCTTGAAATAAACAAATTTCAGTTTGTAGATAAGAAAACAAAGGTATTTTTGTTTTAATTGAGCTATTTTGGTTTTGCAGTTTCCACCTACTATTTATTTCTTGTGCCTTCAATTAATTGTAGTTCCAGTAGTTGCAAAAAAAAAAGGAATAAATGTGACTATAGATAGCATTAGGATATGATTCTATTCAAGCATTCAAGTCCCACTCTGATCATCTTCCCAGTTGTCTTTTAGCTAAGATTATGCAGTTATTTATTTTTTTTTGGGCAAAATAAAAAAAGAGCGTCATTTTCTTTAAAATACTTTCTGTAGAGCCACAGAAGTTTATTAGAAATTTGCCAAGAGTTGTTGGTGGGACTGTTGGGACCATAGTTGGGACGTAGTAAGCCTGCCCCGACTTCCTATCATCCATCTTTTTGCACTCTCTCGCCAGTATTTTCCGCTTAAGATCCTGAAAGGTTTTTATAAACAAAAATGTTTGTCTGCTCCTCCTTTATAACCATTTGGATAAAGAAATACTCATAAACATGATTTTAAGCTTAATTATTATAAGAGAAAAATACCTCAAGGAAATGTTAAAACAATTTTTACTGGAGTGGGTCTTTAAATGACCAGAGAACTCAAGTTTAAACCGCCTCTTCATGGTCACTTAGTGGCTGTCAAATTTGGTCCTTAGGATCCAACGGAATGACTGAATATTCAAGAGACGAGCCGTTGGTTGCAGTCATCATACCAGACACAGTTGTGTAGAAATTGATTCACATAAAACTGGGAGTATTCATTCACAGGGTGCAAATACTAAGTAAATATTCTGGTAATCAGGAATTGTTACTTGCTGCTGCACAGTTTCTCTTACAACACTTTGTGTTGATCAGTGCAGTTGCGTTATTTTTTTTTTTTAGCTCTTGTTGTGATTTCCTCCGCAGCACTCCTGTGACCTGAAGGTGCTGTTTAATTTTAGCTTTGTCCTTGTGTTCCTGGAGCTGAAAGCGTGAGATACTGATAGCTCATCAGTTTGGATCTCATCCCTGGTTGGGTTTCAAGTTGATACGATTTTTTAGTCCTTTTTACAAAATTGTTCTCTTTTTTATAACATTTAGATAAAAATCTCAATGTTCCTGTAAGTGCCTTTTTAGCTTTTTAGTTTCTGCATCTTTGTATAGATTCACTTGAAGCAGAGAATTATGGAAAAATTTCCCTTTTTCTGCCGTACTTTTGTTACTCATACGTGGTATGTTTAATTTTTCTGAAAAAAATTTAATTGGGAGAAAGTATATTTAGTTTTAAATGTAGTGATGCTGCATTTATTTGATGTTATCTGATGAAGTCTTAGAGAGTGTAGATGATTAAACATCTGGTCTTCCTCCAAAGATCTGCAATTCTCTTCATATTGATCTGGGATTATTTTAAATTAATTTAAATATATATATAATATATATATTTTTTTCAAGTGTGGAAAGAGAAAAATATGCAAATTATTAAACTTTTATGAGAAAACATTTAACCAAAAACCTGTTTTTGTCCATAAGTAGCTGCTCTCCATCACTTTTGCATTTACATTTTTTTGCCTTACTAGTATAAAGTTATTGTGTTTCTCAATAAATTACTCTATTTTTGTATTTTATTTATTATATTTTCCTTAAAATATTAATTTGCTGTATTTCATTAGATTGTTAAAGGAACATGTTATCAGTGAAGGTGATTAAGGTGACAGGATGAAATCCGTTGCAGAAACATTGATCTTACCTGTCTCTTCCACAACCTTTTTACGTACCTGTAGTACCCAGCCTCCCCCTTCCTACTCCCTCCCCTCCACAGCCACCTACAGTGTCCAGCAGGCCTCAGCCGTGGCCCATGTGGTGACGGCGTCCTACTCCGCAGCTTCGGTTCAAGCTGCTCGGCCTGTCGCCTCGTCCCCTTACCCCACCTACCAGAGCCACCAGGCGCCCCCTGACTTCACCTACAGACAGCCAGACCCACCTCAGCCAACCACCACCCCACAGACGTACCAGGTATACTCAGACATGGTCAGTCTCATTTTGCTTCTTTCACGCTTCACGTTCAAAATGTACTTTATCTTTTCTACTGTCCCGCAAGCAGCAGATCTGGACGGGAACGACCAGATTGTTTTCGTAATTACAGGCCCGCAAGGATCGTAATGTTTTCCCATACGGAAACATTTCTGCGACTATGAGGGAAAATTGACCCCCGACTCATGTGCGAAAAGTCATCATTTTCACCTAGTACCCGGTGAAAATGAATTTTGGGCATAGTGAACCCTCCCTCCCCTAGAGCAGGGGTGGGCAAACTTTTTGATTTGTGGGCCACAAAGGGTTCTAAAATTCGGAATAAGGGCCGGACAAGGAGCAGATGGAAGGAGTGATTTGGTATTGAACCTCATAAACTAAAAAGATAATATGGAATTTAGAGAAAAACATGCTTTAATTTGGATTAAAATGCACATATATTCATTTAAAAACAGAAAATTGGAGAATTTTAATTTCTAAATTTTGATTTTTGTTCTCTTTTTGGTGATCCAATGGGTTGATGTTCTTCAGAGGAAAATGTGAACTCAAAGAAATCCGAAAAATCACCTTCTGACTCAGAAAAAAACACACACGAACGCCAGAGAAACAACACCATTCATGAGAAAAAAACAGAAATACAATGAAAATAAAACAATAATTAGAATTTTTGATTCAATGTATTTTAATTTGGAGGGCCAGATTAAGTAGTCTAGGGGGCCACATGTGGCCCCCGGGCCGTAGTTTGCCCACCCCTGCCCTAGAGGATGAAACATGACTAGAAAAATGATTAAAAAAAAGAACAAAAATAATTGAATGAATGTTAATTTCTAATCACACAGCATAAATGATGCTCCTCTCTAAACTCCTGCAGGACAACTACAACTACGGGCGTCCTGCTGCTGTCACAACCTACGACAACAAACAGTACTACCAGACCAGCATAGCCTCAGCTCAGCGGACACACACAGATAACTACTATCAGAGTGGTGAGTCGCCTCATTTACCTGTTTATTCAGATTCTCCTCAAACAAGACCTTTGTACTAGTGTGAGAAAGAAGTCTAGGATGAGCGCAAAGGAACCTGTTCTTTACTCCTACATTATTAACACATCCTTGTAACAGCGGCTGTTTTGTAAATAATACTTTATAAAGTTTAAAACGCTTTTAAGGTTTGTACTTTAATTTAAAAAAAACAAAAAACAAAAAACAGGCAGCTAGTCATTGCAAATCATCCCCATTTCCTCCCCCAGTAGGAGTGAAGAGCGCTTACAGTCCAGCCTCCTCAACTGCTTATAACCAGCCACCTCCAGCCCAGAGGCAGGTGACTGCTCTGAAGCCGCTGGTTCCCTCCAGCTCCGTGTCCACCAGCTACAACATCTACCCGGCGGCCACCAGTGTGCAACAGCCTCCGGCGCCCATTTCCTCCTACACCCTCGGCTCCACGTTTAGCTCCACAGTCGCAGCCACTTCCTACTCAGGTGAGGTCTCACACTCTGCACTTAAAAAAATCAGTTTATATTTTACTAAAGGAAGTAGTGCTGGAGATAAATGAATGTGCTTTTTAAGCTAAAATATCGTAACGTAGTATTTGGATCCTTTTGATTGATTGATTGATTGGTTTATTTCAAGCACAGATTGAAAATACAGGACAAAACACACAATTATTTCAAACTCATTACAGAAACAATAAGATGCAATGATTAGAAAATAGAAAACAAACAAAAATAAAATACACTTGTGTCACATTTGGTTCATTCATTCTTTGTGATTATTAACTAAAGTCAGTAAAGTTTGATTGATTGCTTGAAAAAGAGTGGGAAGAAGCGAACTTATATAATCCCACCCCTACTTGATTACTTCATTTAACTGTTTTGCATAATTATGTCTTCCGGTTGTTGTTTTTTATTTATTTATTTTTTAAATATATTCCCAATAGTAAAGTAAAGTGCTTGTTGATTATTGATTAATCTCGTAAAACATTATTTCAGTAAACAGTAACATCAATCATACATCATGTAACAGATATGTAAAACTCATTGATTATCATCAAAATAAAATGTCATATTGATGCAGAAAAATAATAACACATTGAAATCAAGTTTTCAAGTAACATTAGAGCTTATTGATCATTCTCTGAAAGAATTCTGATATATTTTCATTAAACATTAATGATTTACACAATATGTAATAATCATTGATTATCATTAGAAACACATAATTACATGAATCATTGCTACATATTTACAACAAGAGAGGAAAATGAATGCCATAGTGATTGTAAACTTATCAGTGATCATTACTGCATAATTACATAACATAAAACTATTTGATTGCATTTAAAAAAAAATCTTTGATTATTTCATCACATTCAAGTTCAGACATTTGGAATTGTTCAAACACAAGTTGATCTTTAACTCGTCTTATCTTCATATTGTAAAATTAGAGTTTGTTTATACATTTTCTTGAATTGATAAATGTTTGAACATAGTTTGAGTTCATTACTGAACTTGTTCCAGAGTTTAGTTCTACACACAGAAACACAGAAACTTTTCTTTGTGGTTCTTATCAATCTGACCTTGAAGTTCCTGCATCCTCTCAGTTTGTTTCCTCCTTCATTTTCTGAGAACTGTTGTTGGATATTTGATGTTAATGTTTTCCCACTAGCTCTGTATAGATATTGCGCAGTGTAAAAATCAACAAGGTCATACAGTTTTAAAATTCTGGATTGATAAAATAGACTGTTTGTGTGATCAAGATAACTGGCTTTATGTATAATTCTGATGGCTCGTTGATGAAGCAAAAAGAGAGGATACAGTGAACTCTTGTAATTATTACCCCAAATTTCTATACAGTAGGTAAAAATATAGTATTACTAAGGAGCAGTACAATAAATATCTACAGTTGTATTCTTATATATATTTAGATTTATTTATAATTGAAATACTTTTTGAAACTTTAGTTTGTATGTGTCTGATGTGTGGCTTCCAACTCAGTTTATCAATAACAATCCCTAAGAATTTAATTTCTGTAACACTTTCGATGAAGTCATTGATAACTTTAATTGAGAGCTCTGTATTGAAACAATATTTTGTTATTTTGAGAGTGAAACATTTTTTCCATCCAGTCACTGAACACTTCAAAGCTTGACCCTGGTGACCTGTATATACAGCTTACAATGAGATTTTTCCCTGATTCATTACATACTTCAACTGTAATCCATCCACTGCAACTGACATTTGATCAATTACTGTAAACTTCATATTTTTTTGCACATAAATTGCGACTCGTCCACCTTTTTTGTTTAACATACTTCTGCTGTTAAAGTGGATGATTGAGAGTCTTCCTTCTGGGTTAACAGAGTTTTTAAAGTCATCTATGCTGTAATATTTGCAGTCCAGATTAACGAATTGATCAGGGTCTCTGTCATCTTGCTGGTTGTTATCATTATCACTGAATATATGAAGGTCAGGTTGCTGACAGTTCAGATCTCTCTGAAAGTCGTGCTCACTGTTGACTGTTGTAGAGATTGTGTTGTTTTGAGCAGCCATTGTTAGTGAAGTTTGTCTCCTCACCTCGTAGACCAGCATTCTATTGTTTACAAGCAAACAGTTTTTTTTTTTTAAATTACGACTTTATAACGCAAATTTACTATAAAAATACATAGTTTTTATGACTGTAGGAGGCTAAATTTCTGACTTCTTTTCCTGAATGTACGTGTTATGAAGTAATAAATCTGCGACTTTTAAAACATTTACAAGAACAAAGGAATACATTTAAAAAAAAATCATATATTTGTAACTTTAGGGGGTTACATTTCTGAATTTAAAAGATTAAATTTCCGTCATAAAAATATGCAAAATGGAAAATTATTTTATTTCAATCTTGAATGAGTAGTATATATATTTTTTCTGTACCCTTAGTGAGGAAGCAGTGTAAGCTAAAGACTTTATGTGCAAAAAAAGAAAAGTTTTTAATAAAACATAAAAATATCTAGTTTATTAACTAGTAAAAATAATAAGGGATCTTACTATTGATTGTCGACTATCAGAATTTAATGGATGACTTGAATTGTCTCACAAAAAGCTTGTGATGCCCTTATTTTTCTGATAATCTGCACCGTAAAAGGCTTTATCCTGCTTATATCTTGGTCGCTTATGAAAGAAATATTAATTAAATCAAATATTATTACTTTTTTCCTTTTTTTTAAAAAACTATTTTAATGAGAAACTATTTGTAACAGGAGTAACGTGATATACAAGCTAAATCTTATGTTAAGTGATGCAAAGCATAATTTCAGAGGGAAAGTTCACCTCTCACCTCTTGTTTTTGTCCAGACGATGAAGAAAACGTTTATTTCAAATAAGTAGTTTCCTGGATCACTTTTATTGTAAGAAATAAACTCGGTGTATCAACAAACAATTTATTTATTTTATTGGTAATAAAAATATTTACAAACGTGTTGTTCTGGTTACCAACTGGTGCAATGAAATGAAACATTTAGACTATTTGAATGGAACTTAATTTTAAGTTCCATCATCACTTTTTAATGGACACCCTTCAGCCAATCAGAATCAAATATTTATCCAGACAATAGTTAAATTTAACCATGATTCTTTCTAGGGGTGTAACGGATCACAGATAATCCGTACGGATCAGTAGCCACGGTTTAGCACATGCTTGGACCGCGGCTCACCGCACACACACACACACACACCACACACCCACACACCACCACCACCTCGAGCGCCATTATTAAAATCAATTGTTCGCACACACCGAATTTAATTTGCATTAAATTCATGTACGCCATCTTTGTTAAAGCGTCAAAGTTGCTGCTTGACATTTCTTCAAAGCTCCCAGATTTCCGCCGTGTATGGGAGGAGCTTCCATCAAAGGTGTTTCTCGACCTCATCACGGAGAACGCAGATGATTTGAGATTGAGGTTATTTATTATGAAGAGCCGAATAAAAGCATCGGGACACGTCTCCATGTCTGGATTAAGAGAATCTTTCAGCGAGGATCTATTGCTGGACGAAGCCGCTGCTCCGTCTATGACAGGGAAGGGCGGTACGGCAAGCAGAAGGTGTCAAAAATAAAGCGGGCAGTGCAGCGCCTCATCTGGACACGGATACTAATTATTATTATTTTAAATATTGAAATGTTCCTGCAGTTTCAATAAATCAGTTGGTGCCAAATGAATAATTTAAGTTTAATTTGAACCGTTTTATTTAGGATTTAATATGGGGGATGGGGGGCACGAGAAAAAATTGCATTTTTGGAGTTACTGCATATAGATTTGGTAATTTCAAAACTATTTTCAGGCATTCTTCACGCCCAGTTTTTGTAGATTTGGTCTCAAGACATGAAAATGTCATCAGAAATAACATTTTAGTTTTTGTTTGTGTCCAAAATCCAAATATATTTTGTTTTTATAAAAAGGCAATAATAAGCAATTTTTTTTAATATAATATATATGAGAGTATATTTATGCTTTGAGGTACTGTATATGTTTTATCAAATATATCTTTACATATCTATATTTTTAGGCTTTTATCTACTTATCCGAACCATGACCCTAAAACCGTGACACGATCCGAACCGCGAGTTTTGTGATCCGTTACACTCCTAATTCTTACTATTTAATATTTATGTTTGAATAGTTGCTATTTGTGTGTTTTTTTTACTGGATGAAAATGTAAATAAAAAATATAATATGTATTCGATCATCATCATTTATATATTTTAACTAGAACAGGAGATCAGAATAAACAAAAAAATGACTAATAAAAACAAAGATTTAAAAAGAAAGAAATAGTATTAATCACTCTAAACAATGTCACACTCAAACATTTTTCTATGAACTGACTGGTTAACTTTAGCAGTAAACAATACAAAAACGTTTCTGTTGATTTGGCTTATTTAACAACAAATCCTGACAAAGTTCTTCACAGTTTTTCAGTCTTTAAAGTTTAGCTGATCACAGTTCCAGTAGAAAAACGACAAGAAGACGGCAAACAAAGACACAGGAACTTCTCATTAATGTAACAACTAAACAACACTAAGTCATTTAATCTGAATTTACAATGTTTTTTAAACATATTTTTTATCTTTTATTTAAAAAAATGTAAAAGAATTCCTAACTCATTTTCATCATATTTTTTTCTAATTTCGACTTTATATTTTTCTAATCTATTTTTTTTTTTTTATCTACCAGTATATATTTACAACTTTTTTTTTAACTAAAAATGAACTTAACAGCTTTACTTTGCAATGAGGCAAATTGAATTTGTGATATTGGGCTATATAAATAAAATTGAATTGAATTGAATGAGAAGCTTCACCTACACTTTACTTTGAAGGGTTATTTACTTCTCGTCACTGTGGCACGTGTGATTTTGTTTAGTTTATGTACTTAAAATCCAACATTATGCGAGATTTTAGAGCAATATTTACATAACGTAAAGTGTATTTTTGCTAGACTCCATAGATTTAGATTTATGAAGATTGCAAATCTGTGATCTGGTACTCGTATTTTCGGGAACAAATTGCAAATTTACAATATATAAATACCCAAATACTTAGATACTCATTACAGGCAATTATTATTATTGTTATAATTGTTGTTGTTCTTATTATTTCTTTATAACATTTTAAAAATGTACATTCAAATTGATAAGTATTTTTTTTCCCAGAACAAACCACATTATTTTGTGTCGAGTTCTCTCCTGGTTTTGTGTTGTTGCTTCATCTTCAGTAGCTTCGAGTCTGGCTGCTCGACTCATTGTTTTCCTGACATTCAGTTGTTTTTGCTGACTTTTTGCTGAATGTGCTGCAGAAACATCAGGCTTGTCAACACAATCCTAGTTGGTGTAAAGGACATTGTCTGACATTTTTGTAGTTATTAACAATTTAAAGCTATTTTTTTTAGACGAACTAGAGAGAAACCTTTGTGACTCTGAATGGCATGTTCATAAAAAATGTCGAAACAGCCTTGAGAACAGGCTGAGCAACTTCACTGTTTTGACTGGGGTAGAAAATGCCTTTTTGTTTTTCTCTAGTTCCCAGGGATGGTTTTAAGAACACACTTATGGATCCTGGAGAGAACCTCTCTCTGCATTTAGACACAATTTTGCAAATGATTAGAAAGCTTTTAATTCTTTTTTCCCCCAAAATTACACTTTTGTTGTTATAATTGCCATTTTATCAAATTCTTCTTCAAATGGGTCAAAGCTGGGGCACATGGATGTTTGCCCCAGCTTTGACCTGCTCTACAAAGCACAGACTCGTTCAGACCACTTTACGTTTGCCCCATATTTTGCGCACTTTCTGTTCTTACCCATGTCCTCGGTCTCTTCTTCCCCGTCGTCTCTCCCTCAGGCCTTAACTACTCCAGTTATGATTCAGCCGGCTACACCTCCGCATCCACCCCCTCCTATTACCAGCCAGCCCAGCAGACTCTCCCCCAGGGTGCACCGCAGCAGTCGCAGCAGCCTCAGCAGCCTCAGCCTTCCATCCAGCAGCCACCCAAGCAGCTGACCAGCTCCTCCTGGAGTAACTCGGGCAGCAACATGGTGACGGCTCCAACCGGAAACGCCTATAAGAAGCCGTCTTTCCATCAGAGCAAGCTGCAGAGACCTAAAGGGCCGCCCAAGCAGTCGCAGCTGCATTACTGTGACATTTGCAAAATCAGCTGTGCTGGACCGCAGGTAGGCAGTTTGAATCCTCGCACCGTCAGACGCCGCCAGACAAATGCATGATTGTTTTGGTTTTGTTCAATCAAGACGTACCGGGAGCACAACGAAGGCCAGAAGCATAAGAAGAAGGAAGCGGCGCTGAAGGCGGGGGGCCAGTCTGGGACCAGCAACGGGCCCAGAGGAGTTCAGACTCAGCTACGCTGCGAGTTATGCGACGTGTCCTGCACTGGAGTGGACGCCTATGCCGCCCACATCCGCGGATCCAAACACCAGAAGGTCAGAACAGCTCAGATGTTGGGCCGTGATTGATTTGTCAAGTTTAAGCTGCTAAATGTAAAAAAGAATTCCCTCTTGATGGTCATTTTCCATCTCTTTGGAAAGGTGGTGAAACTCCACACAAAGCTCGGTAAGCCTATACCTTCATCTGAGCCCGTTCTGGTGAATTCTGCTCCCACCCTCACTACCTCGTCAGCCGGGAAACCTCCCGCGACCTCCGCTTCCTCATCGGTCTCCAACGCTTCAACCCCTGCTGCTAAACTCAAACAGGCGGCGGGGAACCCCCCCACCAAAGCCGTCCTGGCAGTGAAGAAACCAGCTTTTAGCAAAATGTCTGCCGCTGGTGAGCTCAACCTTTTATTTCAAATAAAAATCCTCCTGTTTTTGTCATATTTCCTTAGTCTGTCAACTTTGAGGTAACATTAGAAAATGAGATGTTTCCAGCTTTTTTAAAATAATTTTTTTCTCTTAACATCTGATAAAATAAACAGCTTATGTCCCTTAGTCTCATCTCTACAATGGAGTGGTAGAGCCAGTTTACAAACAAACAGAGAAAAAAAGAAGAAATTCCGACTGTACATTTAGTAAATTTACGAGAAAAAAATCGTAACTGTTAAATTACGAGAATAGAGAATAGAAAGACTCTAAAACTCATAGGCTAAATTTATGGCTTTTTTCCCGTAAATGTACATGTTTTAAATTCACAAATTTAAATTTAGTTAATTTATGAGGAAAAATAGTCATACATTTACAAGAAAAACATTGTAAATTTATGAGAAAGTCATAAAGGTACGAGAAAAAAGTCATACATTTTAGAGGATTAAGCAGTTAATTTACGACAAAAAAGAGTTGCAAAACAAGAAAAAAGTAATAAATTTAAGAGGATTCAGTCTTAAATATACAAGAAAAAAAATCTATTCACTAGCAAAATATTAGTGTATAAAGTTGTACATTTATGAGGAAAAGTCAAATTTTAAAGGATAAAGATGTAAATTTATGATAAAGTAGTCAAATTTACAAGCGTTTAAAAAGTGAGGATTCACATCAATTCATCAATTATTCTAATTATTGATTGAAAGAGCGATTATTTTCACTTTTCACTAGAAAAGGAAAAAAAAAACTTTAAATCAGAAAAAGTATGTGGCGCCTTTTAAAGTAAACATTGTTCTAAGCTGCAATGTATGGCAAGAATATATTTATTTACTCATTTGAAAAATGAACTTATGTTAAATGAATCTAATCTGATGACAACTTGGCTTTAAATATATGGCTGCAGTATTTTCACAGCGTCGATTTTCTATCAAAGTTCTTGTACCAACAGAAAATTCTGCAGGAGCTCATTTAAAGACGATCCGCTTCACAGCTCACAAGCCAATCAGCGCTCCAGCGGCGGCGTCATCAGTGACTCTGGTACCCGTTAAATCAGATGAACCTGTTCTGGTTCTGCCGCCGGTCCAGAAGGTGAAGCCACAGAGCGAAGACGAGGGTGGAGACAAAGCTGGAGGCCAGGGGGACATCCAGCCTGTGGGCCACGACTATGTGGAGGAGGTAAAAGCCGCAGCAAACATCTATAGTATTTGAAACTGTCTTTTTACCTTCCAGTATTGCATAATTGTCATCATAATTGAGGTGTTGTGATATCAATAAAAAACGTTAAATTATAGTATTGATTTGTTGGAAGCTAATCAAGTTTGAAGGTCATCCTGAATTTCACATTTGAGCCTTTTGTGTGTTGTTTTTATAGAGCTAGATTAAATGAAATCTCATCAGAATTGTCAAATTAAACCAAATCTATGTGTTTGATGTTGTCATGACATGATGGCAGAGAGCAGAGCCTCCACATCTGTGTGACTATTGAACTCTTTTGTCTTTCAGGTTCGTAACGATGACGGGAAAGTCATTCGATTCCACTGTAAACTCTGCGAGTGCAGCTTTAATGATCCAAATGCTAAAGACATGCACCTGAAAGGCAGGAGGCACCGGCTGCAATACAAGGTAAAGCTGCAGCCACAACTGCCTTTAAGGGTGGAGACGGCCCGTCTAGAGCCGAAAGGTTTTTTCCGCAGCAGAATCAGCTTATTCACAGCTGCGTTCTCCGCTTCAGAATAAGCTGGAGTTTCGTTAATTACATCAAGTGTTGAAGAGTTATCATAACCAAAAGACTGTAAAAGTGAATTCATTTTTTCAGAAGTTATATCACTGAGTGGAACTTAGGTCTCAGTTTTTGAACGGAAAAAATCTCTTAGTCTTATTTTGAAAAGCGGAAGCTTCACCGTCACAAAGATGTGTTAGACGGTACCGCTGCTCTTTTGGTTTCTTTTAGTTTGTAAACTTAAAATACTACATTAATCTGCATTTCAAAGCAAAAATACATCGTCCTCAGATAATATTGATATTTGATAATATTTTACTGCACTCTACTATATTTATAAAAATCCCGAATCAGCGATCTTAGACGTTGCGAATATTCATACTTGAATTTTCGGGAATAGATCGTGGGTATTCAAGCATCCGGATACTCGTTACAGCCCTACTTCAAAGCACCTTTTCTTCTCACCAACACAATGTTTCTTTTCTTCAGAATTATAAGAAAAAGTCATAATTTCCCATACAACCCCCCCCATTCATGGCCCTAATCCTCTCCCGTACTCTCCGAATCACTCTCCTCCTCCCGCTCTACTGCTGTTGTCACGATTCTTCCTTTCTCCACAGAAACACTGACACAGTAAATGTTGTCTGCCCTCTAGTGGTGAAATTGACACCTGGGTGTAATTACATTTCTTTTCCTGCAGATGTCGCCAGAAACCACAAAACAAAAAATATTTTTTCCAATGTACAGCTGGTTTAATAACGATCAATTATGATCTATTGAGAGCCACAAAAACTCTCGCCGCTGGCCGCCATTGTCCTGCGGGCCGCACTTTGAAAACCCCTGTCGTCAAGGGTTGAAGTTAACTGCGGCAAACGTAAACGCTGGTTAAAGCTCCAACGTTAAAGTCCAAACAGTTTTACAAATCGGAACAGTTTTTTTAAATTAATTAAACATTTACCCTCTTTTGACACATTTTAAGCTAATTCCTGAACACTAAACAGTTTGTTCACATAAAAAAATGTAATAAAAGTGGCGACAACTCTGAAGTCTTGTGGAATTTTGTAAATAATGTAAACTAACTGATGCACTCCCCTCACAACGGAGGTGCAAATTTGGGATCAGGGACCAGCATAAACACCTCACTGACAACGTTTGCCTTTAATCTGTCTCCCTGCAGAAGAAAGTGAACCCAGAGCTTCCTGTGGAGATCAAACCCAGCAACAAGGCCAGGAAGCTACAAGAGAGCAAGCTAAAGAAGCTGAAGCAAAAGGCCGTCCTAAAGAGACAGAGAGACGACGAGCAGCGCTGGCACATGGAGATGAGGTCAGTCAGCAGCCCAGATTTGTCCCAAAACATGATGGATGAGCGGAATTCATTCAGTTCATTATTCACCTGCTGAGATAAAAAGAATTAAAGGTGCAGGTGCTGTAGATCAGGGGTCAGTAACCTGGGGCAATAATCTTGTTTTTATCTTGACTGAGACACAATCCAATGTTTTATAAATTTATAATTAAAATAATCTAAAAGTAAGTGTTTGCTCTGCAGGCGCTATGAGGAGGACATGTACTGGAGGAGGATGGAAGAGGAGCAGTTGTACTGGGGAGATCAGAGGCGCAGAATTACACCTCCGCCTCTGATGAGTCGCCCTGGTATGCCAGTGCCCCCTCTGCTGGTAAGCAGCGTCACTGCAGACCGTTTTTGGATTTCAGAAAAAGAGAAAGTTTGACTTTCTGCTCTCATTTAGACTTGCGTCCGTCGGCCAGACTCCTCTGACGATCGCCACATCATGGCGAAGCACTCCACCATCTACCCCGTGGAGGAGGAGCTGCAGGCCGTTCAGAAGATTGTCTCGCACACGGAGAGAGCGCTCAAGCTTGTGTCGGACTCCCTGCTGGAAAAGGAGGTGCCGGCTCCTACTTCTACCTCTGAGGATGGGGATGAAAGGAGGTGAGGAGCACTTTTTGATGAAATATTCCCTGAATAAAGAAGACATAAATGTTTATAAACGCCGTTCTTCCTCCATCAGTACTGAGAATGCAGCGCGGCTGCTGAAAGGTGTGATGAGGGTGGGTATTCTGGCTAAAGGCTTGTTGCTGCGTGGGGATAGAAATGTGGAGCTCATCCTGCTGACTGCTAAGAAACCCACCATCACGTTACTGAAGACTGTCGCCAAACAGCTGCCAAAGGAGCTGGAGGTAGGAAGTGTCATCAACACCAATGACTCGCTCACATTTTCACCTTTTCCTCTTGTGTAATGACATAATGATTCATTCTAATTTTGACCCTAAATGATGAGAAATATAATAGTTTTAGATTCTGTGGAATTTTCATAAGAGTTAAAAAAAAATCCCCTTTGACTTTTGTCATAAACCTGTAATTGGATACTGGAAAATGTTTCAGGCAACCAGTGCTTGTAGAAAAGAAAAAGTTATTTGTTTTTCTCTTGTCACCACATCAATCGTAGATGTTTTACTCTAAGTAGTTTTTGATTTGAACTTCAGTTATTTATCATTCAACTGTAACCAGAGATAAAGATGGGAACTTTTTCTACAAAATAGAAGTCAACGCTTTTATTTTGAAGTACATTTAAAATGTCAGCCTAGACTAAATTCAATCTAAAGCACAATTTATTAACGCTGCAAAAAATATTTGGGATACACTTTCAAAAGGAAAGCTCGCTCCCCTGAAATGAACCCTGTGTGATTACCGTACAGTTTAATTTCATTTATTAAACTTGGAAATGCCGATCTTGCACTGTTTGGGTTAGTTTTTGTATCACAGCTTCATTCAAGCTTAAATTTTTAAAAATATTAAAAAAAACTTTCTTTATGATTAAAATAGAAAGTCAGAATTCTGTTTTTTTTTTTATCATTTTATTCATTGTGTTTGCTTCGTTTTTGATTTTTTTTTTAAATGGAAACATAAAAAATGATTTGTTTTAGTACAGTAGATTAAAAATAGATTAGAAATAAAAAGAGCAGTCTTTTGTCCCCCTCATTTCATTTTTAATTTTATTTTGAAAAACAAATGGTATTGGGTATTTCTGTTTTTTCCGCTTTTTTTTTCCCCTTCAATGTTGATTTTCACACGAGCGCGCAGGAGAAGCTCCACGAGCGCGCAGTCCTCCATAAGGGGGAGGAACTAGTTTTAGGAGCGTAAGAATACTTTCTCAGGAGAGCAGGAGAGGTCACAGGAGCGTAACAATGCTCCCACGAGTGCAGGGAAGAGGTTTCACGAGCCTGCAGGAGATTGTCCTGCGTCCGTGGAACGTTGCTCGCGTGCGTGGAATTTGATACGCTCGTGGGAGAGTTTTGGCAGACCTTTAACGCCACAGTTGGCAAACTAATACTACGTCTTCAGACAGGTCTGCTTGTCCGGATTAGAGTTTGCATGAGTGCAGTCACACCTGCACACTAGAACTGGACCAGAAACTCTTGTGGAACCAAATATCTTTATAGACACCCGTAGATTTAAATATGTTGTCAGGGCAATGACAAACGCATTTATCTGGTATTAAATGTTTGGCTCACTTGTCGTGTCCAAAGGTTTAAAAAGTTTATCCTGACCTAAAGAGAAAGTTGTGTTTTCTGTCTTTATCCAAAAGTGACACAAACAATGACTTTTAGTCTCGAAATGCCAATGCTTTGTTAGGTTTCCATGGCAACAGATGCTGGTTTTGGCAAAGGTGTTTGTGCCGCCTCTGTTCTTACCCTCTCTGCATCCTGCTCTAGCTTCTCTGAAGAGGCTTTTCACTGATCTTTAGATTTACTGCCTGGTTACGACACCTGAATCCTACAGAGTGAGATGACGCTCCCCACTTTTCCCAAATTAAAGCTCTGCCAAGACATTTATTAATGCCAATTCTCACAATGTCTTTGACTTTGTAAAAAAGTTCAAAATACGAAGTAGAACTGCACCTCCAATGTCACCAAAAGAAAAGGGTTTTAACCCCCCTGCACCCCTTCCTCCTCTGTAGTGAGTAATCCAGTGTGTCCTTTTAACCGGCAGATATTTTCTGAAGATCAGTACGAGGTGCAGGCTCACCCCGAAGAGGCCAACATCGTCATATTTTCCACCAAGGAGCCCAAAATGCAGGTGACCATTTCTCTCACCTCGCCGCTGATGAGGGAGGACCCTGCCGCTGAGAAGGACGAGCAGGCAGGAGGAAAAGCGGCGGAGAAAGGTTAGAGAAGCCGAAGCTTTCAGTACCACACGACCCAATGATAGTGGTGTGTACATGCAGCTCCTAATTTCCCCCCGTCTTCACCCGTCCACCTGTTAGAAAACTCAAATTTAAGGCAGAAGAATGAAATTAAATCACAGTGGGACATGTTTAAGATTCCTTTTCTTTAAGAGTTAACACATTCACTCGTCCCACTTATTATTTTTCTATTTATTTGCCCATTTTTGCAGCTCCGTAGTCCCGTATTTCTTTTTTCCTTTTGCCCCGACAGTGGGAATCCAAAAGCCGGGCTCTCCGACCTTTCTGTGCCTTGAGTATGTGTTTATTTTATGAACATATGCTCATTTGAAACTTTTATTTTGTGTAATAACCAGGGATGATGATTCAAATTGTTTATGTGCTCATTTAAATATGTTAAAGGTACCATTTATCTCATCTCTTCACTTTGTTGCTTCATCAGTGCTAAAATAAAAATGTGTGGGAATGACTGCCGCCTCACAATGATCTGTCAAAGATGACCTCACTGATAGGTGGCTTTGAAATCTTTGAAATCAAACTTTTGCAGATTGCTGTTCTGCATTTCCTCCTCCTGATGGATTATTAGAGCCATTTTACATTTTACAAGGAAAAAAAAATTCACAAAAAAAGTTGTAACTGTTAAATCACAAGAATAAAGTTGTATGTTTATGACTTTTAAAGTCAGAGTAAAAATATAACTTTTTTCTTGTAAATATACCCATTTTAATGTGGTAAATTTACAGTTTTTGTAAATCTACATCTTTGAAACACTTGCATTTACAAGAAAGTCAAATTTTTGAAAAAAGTAATAAATTTATGATAAAAAAGTTACATTTGTAAGAAAAAGTCTGAAATTAATGAAAGAAAAACATTTTATGAAAAAATTTTTAAAAAAAAAAAATTTTTTTTTTTTTCACGAAAAAAAAATTGTAATTTTATGATAAAAATGTCACATTTACGATTAAGTAAAAAATTTATAAGAAAAAATGTAAAGAATTTAGTTAAAAAAGCGACATTTATGTAAAAAATGTCAAATTGAGAAAAAAATGTAAATGTATGAGAAGAATTTCATAAATTTATGAGAAAGTCATACATTTGAGAAAAAAGTAAAAAAAAAATAAGAGAAAAAATGAAATAAGATTGAGAAAAAAATGTAAATGTATGACAAAAATGTCATAAATTTATTAGAAAAAAAGTCATACATTTACAAGAAAAAAGCTAAAAATTTAGAAGAAAAATATTCAAATTTACAAGAAAAAGTAAAAAAAAAAATAAAAAATGTCAAATATTTCTCAGAAAAGTCATATATTTTTTTAAAAAATCAATTTTTTTTTCCTCATAAATTTATGTGTAAATCACCAACGTTGTCCGTTTATCAGAACTGTGCTTGAAGGTGAAAGACAGCGAGCATCTTTTCACATAGGTTTAATAAAAACAAAACAATTACGTTTTTTATATGTTAAATAAAGAACTCAGAGACACGTTTGGAGGACCGCCCCTTTATTCTGTCCTTAATCCTTCACCACCAAGAAATTGAGTTGTCACCTTACATCATGTAACTGTGATGTGCACAAAAAAGATGAATAAAAAGGTTTACACACTCCAGATCCTCCAGATGAAACGTGCCGTTTCAACACAAAACAACAAAGAGGAATGAGAGCAGGCCCTTACGTTAGCATTAAAACGCTGAAAAGAATATCCTGAAAACTGAGTTTCTCCAGACGGAAGCATTACACAGACTTAGATACATTAAATTAGGAGTGTCTCGATCAGGTTTTCTTGTTGGCCCGATCTGATTCTGAGTGATTCGATTTTGTGTATCTGCCGACACCGAGTCCCGATCTGATACTTTTCTAACACATTTTAAACATGAACAAATTAGATAATAAAATTTGGGTTGTCCCTTATTTATATTTCATTAACCTTCTTTTATCATTAAAAACGAAAATACGTTACTTCTGTAAAGTAGCTTTAATAAACAAGTAAAAATAGAACAAACATAAACTAGGAAAAAATATATATTTTCTTGTTATATAAGTGATAATAAGTCGCATGAGAAAGTTTAGAAACTTTAGCTTTAATATCTTTAAAGCTATTGAACATTTGCAACCAAATGTGGTTTTTTTTTAATGTTTTTTTTTTCTTTCAGTTTTTGTTTATTAAGCTTTATGGTTTGTTTAAACGGTTCTCCTGTATCAAAGCCTTGTGGGAAAAAATCCCTGATGACACTTAAAGACAAACATTTATTTAAAGTAAAAAAAAAAAAAAGATTCAGTTGAGACGTATAAATGTTGATGGTGTTCACGGTTTTGTGTTGTCATGTGTTCACATGAAGAGCGCGTGTTTCAGCTGTTGTTGCCACAGTTTTTGGAAAGGTGGAAGTGTGGAAAGCCCCAAACATCTGCTTGTGAAATGTTGCTGCGCTGGAGTCATCAGTGATGACATTTGGAGAACGTCCCGCGGTGTCTCCTCCATTTAAAAAATGTCAAATATCATTTTTATCAGAAAATGTTGTCATTTAGTTTAAAATATGTTTGTTAATAGTAGTTTGAGCATGTTTAGAAGAACCTATTGTCTGCATGTTGAAGTGTTGCCTTTGTGGACTTCTTCTGCTCAGATCATGACTTTGTTTGTGATGCATCCTCCTGCCAGATCTACTGCTCTTTCAGGCCATTCTTGAGGAGCATTTGCAGTAACTGGGCATGGGTATCACTGTTATATTTGCAGAATCAATTGGGTGTTTTTAACTTTATGATTTAACTATATTTTTCTCATTTCAATCCTTAAAACTAATTTTTACATTTTTTTCCAGTGAAAAAAATCATTTAAACTAAACTATGATGCAACTTTCATTAGAAAAAAGATTAGAAAAGTTTTTTTTATTCTGCAAAAGTTATATAAACTGCTTTAAAAGTAAATTTCGTTCATGGATTTGATGCATCAACAAAGGAAGCTTCCTTACCAGTGTTTATTCTCTTCCCCTACCGAATGTGTCATACGATAAAAACAGGTCATAAGCAGCTTTTTATTGGCCAATCATTTCCTCACAGCTTCTATATTGACAATTGTCATTATATTTAAGTAGTTGTGTCTTTCATTTACATATTTTCTGGAGAAGAGAATAACCAGGACACAAGCAAACTTAAATTTTAAACTAAAATATGAGTAAATTCTGATGAATGTTCTCTTTATTTCCATCATGTGATTGAAAGTTTGTTCATTTTACTACTTCTCTGTACCATAAACCTTTTTTATACTTTTTGCACTTCCTTATTTTACACCTGCTTTCTTATTTTAAAACCACCTACTCGATTATTTCTTCTTGTAAAATAAAGTACATGTCTGCTTTTCAGGCACACATGAAGGACCTGGATAGAGATGTTCCAGCGCCTCGTAGAACCCTTTGTTTTAATGCCTAAGTTATGTTATTTCCCATTTTTAGATGTTTTTGACAAAGATCCTCCAGATCTTCTCAGCAAGAAGAAATGCTTGGAATACCTGGCAGCTCTTCGGCACGCCAAGCGTTGGTGTTCAGGTATGTGATTGATGTGGAGACTGAAAAAAGTGTTCTTTACAAATAAATAAATGTTTGGAATTAAAGCTTTTTGTGAAGCATCTTTTGCATTTCCTTCTGCAGGCTCGTGCTAACGGGCTCCAATCCTGCGTGATCATCATCCGAGTGCTGAGAGATTTATGCCAACGAGTTCCCACCTGGGGGAAGGTCCCAAGTTGGGTAAGACGATTCATTTTTAACCTGGAACCATTGACTGTATGTGAGAACCGGAGCAAACGAGTGTGTCGTCACCCATAGAAAATGCTTTATTTCTGGCTTCAATCAAATGTTGAATATCAATGTAAGTAAGCAGAGATTGGTCCAAGTCATTCAGATGTTACGCTCACGCTGGACATGTGACACATTTAGCATATGGTGTTCACACTGAACAAGCAGGGAGGGGCTTCTTTTCTTTTTCTACTGTTTACTATTACTACTACTACTTCTGTGAGTTAAGAGACGTCGTCCATACATGCAAGTCCCTGATTGGTCAAAGTTCAACCTGGTTTATGATTTATACTTGGAGCCTGGAAACAGCCACAGGAACTTCCAATCAGAAGGAAGCTTGTTGGAAGTCCACGCCCCCTGCCACTCGAAAACAGGCTACATAAATTCTATCAAATGTTTGGAACATTTAAGGTGAGGCGACACACTCTTATTGAGGCTTCTGATTGGTCAGTTTATAACTTGAACTTCAGTATAAATATCATGGAAAAAAGAGGATTGTTAAGAAGATGTTTAAAAAAAAGATATGGCTATTCTGACAAATGGAATGACTGAGTAATAGCTATTTATTTCTCTATTGAAGATAACAGGATTTTAGCTCATTGGTACCAGCAGGTACTTCCTGTTTGGACCACCAGGGGGGAGGAGTCACTCAGTCCAGTTGTGTTATATAGTTGATGGATGCAACTCAGCGAAAGTTTAAATGAAAACACAAAATATGGTGTTATGTAAGAACTAAAACATGTTTTAAATTAACTCCTTTAAGTCTTTTAGCACCAAGATTTATAGATAAATTTTAAAATCAATCATCACATTTATGTTTAGGTTTATTTTTTGGAAGTGAGGATGAGATCCTCTGACCACTAGGGGGACCATTAGTCACGTTCTGATTAGGACAGAAACAATTTACCTGTTGTGGTCTTGCAGTTGTTTATGCAATTTTGCATGTTTTTTTTTCTCTAGAGCGCATTGTGTTCTGCATCCTGATTGGATACAGACAATCGTGCTTTCTCTCCTGTACAGTTCAGAATCCATTCAGTTTTATTCTTTAATACTGGACTTATTTTTCTACAAAGGTTTGGATTTTGAGAGTCTTAAGTATGAAAATATTTAATATATATCTCAATAAAAGTGTAATAAATGTGTAGTGAGGAGTTTTACAGCCTTAAAACATATATAATGATTGGATTAAAAAACGACTATTTAGCAGATTTACAGATTATGTGGAGAATTAACAAAGGACTTTTATAATTAAAGAATAGAAAGAACAAAATCAGAACACCTTTTTGTGAGTTGGTGTCATGAATGAAGCTGTGACCGACCGTGATGCACTCCGAATGCCTTTGCTCATGTCATAACTCCACAAATAAAACCCTTAATTTGAAATTCACGCAGACTACACAATATGTGTCTTAAAACTGAGGTCTCAGTAAAATGCAAAATCAATATTTTGCTCCTACAACTAAAAACAACTCAATCTTCCTTTTTCTATATATACTTTTTAATTGTGTTTTAATTGTGCATTAATTTAAGATTTTTAAAAATAAACTATTTTTGGGGATTATTTTAATAATTTTTTATGTAAACTTTGGCAGGTATTGTTCTTTTGTTTAGAATTTTTTTGTGTTTGGTGAGAAAACCTGAAAAAAGTCTTTCTGGTTTTATGTTTTCATCACACCTCATATTTTCATAATACAATATGGTTAATGTAAACTAATGATCTTTTCTGTTGTCAGTGCTCTAATATGAAAATGTAAAAGACAAACGCATTAAAAAAATTGCATACTTAAGGAACTACTTTTCAAGGATTGTTGTTTTTTTTTTATATTACTCTGCAGGCATTGGAGCTTCTGGTGGAGAAGGTGATCAGCAGCGCCACAGGTCCACTCAGCCCCGGAGAGGCCATGCGGAGAGTTCTGGAGTGCATTTCCACTGGCATCCTGCTGCCAGGTCAGAAACAAGTTCAACCTTAAAAAAAGATATTTGTTTTCTGCTTTACTTTATTTTCAATTTTTTTTTTTTTTTTAAGTTTTCTGCTTCACTTAAAATGTGATAAAGTCATTTTTGTTTTGATAACCAGCAAATGTTTACTTTCCTGCTGATCCCTTTCGATGAATTAAGCATAATTTAGAAATTAGGTGACGATCTCTGATGTTCATTTTTTGCATCACTACAAGTTTGTTATCTGTCACTTTACACATTGGTTGTGTCTGAATTCCCCCTTAATCTCTATACACTGCACTATATAGTGCAGTCGCCATGTTGTAGTTCTGTTCAAATCTACTAATTGCAAATCGAGTGCACTTGAAATTTCCCAGAAGTCTTTGCGAAAAAGTAGCGTACATCGACCGTCAATAGATTAGCGGATATAGTCCGCAATGCGTTGAACAATTTTGAATAAAAAATGTGTTTAAATGCAATATTTGAATAAACTATGCACATTTTCAGCTTCAGAACACAGTGGAGTCACAAATAAACGCCATGAAATGTTCACGTTGTAAAATCGATGATATCCTATGAGATGTTTAGAAAAACGAAAGTAAAGTAGTGAACATTGTGTCTAAATAATCTTTCAAATCCAGCGCGCTACATAGTTTCTTAGCAGTTAAGGGTTAGGGAGGGAATTCAGACACAAACCTTATATAACTATTTCTTCAGAAAGGAAAAACTTGGTGCATATTTCAATCCAACGTTGCAATTTAGAAACTAAACTTTGTTGCTTTTTATTTTATTTTTTTGTTTGTTTTTAAGCTCTGGAGAGCATTCAGCTAAAGTTGATTAGTTGTCACTAGGACTGGGTTGATAAAATCAGTTAATTGATTGGATTTGATTTAAACTTAATAGATCAATAATCAGTTCATAAAAATCTAAATTGATTTAGCGCATAAAGCTAAAGTCTGCTAGCTTGAAGCTAACATTTAATGGAATTTCCCATAGAACGGCTAATGCTAATGGTCGGTTGAACTAAACTTACATTGCTGACTTGGTGAACATCTTTATGATGTCACGGGGAGGAATTTTCTGAACTATTTTAAGGAAATATTCTTTTAAAGTAACCATTTGTGGTCTAAAACACAGTTTTTGCTCATACTTTATTTTTCTTCTGGAATAAGGTGTAAAGCCATAGCGAGATCGCCACCTAGTGGCCAAACAGAAACGTCCTCCAGGAGAGGCAGAACAATGTTTTCAATGTTAATGATCTGAACATATTTGTTAGATGGATTCTCTAAAGGAGAAATTCTAACACTGTATGATATTAACAATCATTATTTCAAAAATACATTTTACAGTATGTAACTGTGTCAGATCAATACAAATATAATCAACACATATAGTAGATTATTAATATATTTCAAAAGAAATGTATCTAAATGTGTAAACTTAAAATTGAATTGAATTGAGAGGATCAAAAGAATAAAAACAGAAATATCAAAAATAAAATAAATATCTGAATCGAATTGATTCAGGCTCTTGTGAATAAAATCATTTCTGTAAATTATTATTGATACCCATCCCTAGTTGTCACTCATCTAGGTGAGTGAAATGTGACCCATCACCCGGGGGAGTGGTGAGCTGCAGACACAGCCGCGGCGTCGAGCAGGGAGACGTTTTTAAAGTCTTTTGTGTGACTCAGCCTGGATTCAAACTCTTGACCTTAAAGTTTCAGAAAACTCAGTTCCAGTGACGGATGATGTGCAGCTTTATCATTTAAAAAATGTTTCTTTTTTCCTAAAGATGCTCCAGGACTGTTGGACCCCTGTGAGAAGGAGCAAACGGACGCTCTGGAAAGCGTCAACCTTCAAGCTCGGGAGGACATCACGGCCAGCGCGCAGGTACGGCCACACACGGGCGTCGAACCGCCCACTCCCTCACCGTGAAGGCTCGTCCAACCTTCTGCTCTCTCTCCTGTCACCAGCACGCGCTGCGGCTGCTCGCGTTCCGCCAGATTCACAAAGTCCTGGGCATGGAGTCTCTGCCGGCGTCCAAAGGCAGCGCCCGCAACCGCAAGCGCAGACGGGACGCCGGCGACACGGGGGAGGGCGAGGGGGAGGGCAAGAAAGACAAGAAAGAAGAAGCAACCAGCGCTTGACTTTTGACCTCCAGACTGGACGGGTTTGCTAGTTTAGAAGCTGGTAGAATGTCAGAAGATTTCTTACCTTGGAAACCACAGAACACACCCACATATATATAAATATAACTGAATATATGTTACATGTCTAACCTTAAAGAAGAATAATACTTGTAAGGACTCAGGAGGGGGATCTCCTCCGCGATTCTCCTGTGAATCCACGTCTGTCCAGTTCTCCTCTACTGCTTTGTCCTTGGAGAACCACTGAGAAACGAGCACCTTAAGCGGGATCTGTGTGGACAAAAACTCTGCTGCTATTCCAAACAAATATTTGACTCGGCTTTCACAAAAACGAACTCGTGAAAGACGGCACACCTGAATTGATCTTCCTTTTAAAGCACTTATAAAGTTTTATTTAATCTGTAGGAAATAATAGTAACTGACGTGTTCAGCCTTGTTTTCAGAGAAAGTAAAAAAAAAAAATAGGTCATGCCAACAAACAGGATGCGTTTTCTGCAAAAAGGGTCGATTTTCTCACACAGGCATGACAAGTTTCTTTTAATGAATAACTCACCTTTGTTTCTTCGTCTGCTGAACACTTGATCTGATAATTTAGCGATAACAAACCTTTGACTTCCTTCCTAGTGCCTCCATCATATTAAAGACGACAGAAGACCAAGTAAGGGGGAACACAGAGTTATTTTGAGTGATTATCGTTGCGTTGGCTTTTATTTGATGCATCGGAAAGGGAACCGCACAAAGCTGGGCTCGGAAAGCCACACATTTTATCGTGCGTTCAGAGACTCTTTAAAGAAGACGACCCTCATCACCGTTTTTATTTCTGAAGTCTGCTTTTGTATCGTTTCACCGGGAAGTGTGTGAACGTTTGCTGTCGTTTGAATAAAATTGTGTTGCCCTGAAGTTATTGGGAGGGAGGATATTAAAACAAAACAAAAAAAACAGTTGTTTTCATCTTTATTTTAAAAAATGAAGTCAAAAGGGGGAGGAGTTGCGGTGACTCATTGAATATATGAGCAGCTTTCCCAGACGTTGAGGAAGTTGCTCATACGGCGGCTGCGCAGGATGCGCCAAAGACGCACAACAGGCTGGAAATGGAGCCGAAAAAACTAAAAAAGACACGGTTTACTCTTTAAATAGCTCCTGTGACTTTCCTCATTTTTTTTTATTTTAGTCTTCAAGCTGTAGAGGAGTTGTAGGAAGTGAAACTGTCGGGTTAGAAGCTCCTTTAGAGTTCAGCCGCTCGAGCGTCGGACTGGATCAGAACATCCAGAGGAGCAGATGACTGAAGGTTGGTTCAAACTTTTCTCTTTCCCGATTCTGATTCATTACTTTCATAGGCTCCCAGAAATATTTATTTTTACCAGAAAACTAAATGTTAAGCTTATTTTTTTTTTAAAAAGAGTTGTTTATTCTTCAGAAATGTCACATTTTCATCTTAAGGTTAGTGTATTTTATTTAAAAAAATACAGAATAAACTTAAAGTTCCAGGCTCCAAATTTTTCTTGAAAGTTATTGTATAAAATAAACAGTGACAGCAAACAGCTATAAGTTTGTACATATGTATATTTAAGTATGTAAGGATGTCGTGTACATACTTGCTACAAAATAAGTATTGTTTTGTGTGTTTGTTTCTCATGTCAGAAAACACGGTATAATTTTACAAATTTATCGGTTAATTTTTTGGCAGAAACATGTGGTGTAGGTGTTGCCTATGACTTTATAAACTAGTGAGCATGAATAAAATCAATGTTTAATATTCTTGCAGGGAGACATGGAGCTAACTTTTTTTTATCAACTAATAAGCTGTGATTTATTTAATTCCAACAACGGAAAACAAAAATTTGATTGTTTGACTTCAAAACACTTTGATTGTTTGACTTCACCTCTTTCAATAAATTTTTTTAACTTTTTTTTCCAAAAATTTTGATCAGAATACGCTGTAATTTATGAGCACAGAGGTTTACTTTATTAGCTTTTCCATTTCATCGCATAAAAAAAAAAAAAAATTAAAACAGGTAGTTAAAAAAAGAACACTCTGGAAAATGGAGAACAATGTGAAAAATATTTTTTAAAAATGTACAAATTGTAATTCATGCACATCTGTTAACGCAACCAGGATAAAAGAAATAAAAAAAAAAAATTCTGCCGCTTTTGCCTCAGGAGAGCAATACTCATAATCTTTTTAAACACATATTTCAATATTTGTTGGCAGTTAAAGGGTTAAAAGCTATTGTGTGAGGGAGTATAAATTCATGAATTCCTCCTATTTCTAATTCCATGTGTTGCTTAGTCATTGTACAGCGTGATGATAGGACCGACTTCCTTTATTGTTTGACTCGTTTTATCTCATTCTGTGCAGCCCTGTGGTCAACTTTAGTGCCAAAAATTGAAAAAATAAAGTCACAATTCCAATACAAGGAATTCCTTTCCACCTGTTCTCAATAAAATAATCATTTAAAAGTGCTGAATGAAAGCTTTTTTCAGAATTTAAACCATTTTGCGTCACTAAATCCTTGTTTTTCTCCCTCCTTCACAGATGAGTTGGTCAGCCGGTACTCAGTGTGTAGCCAAGAGTGACTACAGGAAAGCCAAACCCGGAGAGCTGGCGTACAGCAAAGGAGACATCCTCACTATTGTGGACTGCAGCACGGTGCCGTGACTCATGTCTGCTGTCACAAATGGAGAAGTTCTCTCCTAAAGGTGGACTAAGATCTGTCCTTTTTTTTTTTTCTTTAGAGGAAGAGGTATTACCGAGCCAAACACAACTCCACCGGAGAGGAGGGACTCATAAACTCCACCAACGTGCGAGAAAGAGAGGCTCTGCGAGTCGACCCCAGCCTCAGCCTGATGCCGTGAGTCTGAAGAAGTGTCTTTATATCTAAACAATGGCCCGGGGATCACACCGCCTGTTAAACTGTTTATTCTGGCCCGCAAAACTGGAACAAATAATATTGATCATCTTCATCTTCCCAGTAATAGTAATTTTGGTATTTCTCCACAGAAATAAATGAACTTTTGTCAACACTGTGTTTTCAGGTTGTGTTGGAAGATTTTTTTAAATGCTCGTGTGTTTTCAGTCATTTTTTAATTCTGCGTTTCTTTAAGTTAGCATTTTTTCCTGAAAAACATCAACGTATTGACACTAAAATGAGAAGCAAAGAAAGAAACATATTCTGTTTATATAAGCATGTTTCTGTCCTGGTCCGGCTACACTGTCAACTTTTCGAACTCTTGATGGCCCACGAGTCAGTTCCTGGACTAAACCATCTCATCTTTTGTTTTAAAACTTTTGATTTTAAGTTTAATGTTTGTTTGAAATATGGAAAAAAAATGAAAAAGGAAGAAGACAAAAACAAATTTCAGAAGATACAGAAAGAGTCGGACCTTCCGTTTATTTCATTTATGCATTGTCATATTTTTCATATTCCACAGACATACACATACATATATATATAAATACACACGAAAAAATACGTGGATCATTTAGGATTACTTAGATTTCTGCCTGAATTTTTAATAAAATAAGTTCGGATCTTCATCTGAATCATTATAAACACATTCTGCTTAAACTAATACAACTTGGTTGAAGTTATTGTTGCCAAATGAGGATCAACCAGTTATTAAATCCAAGGGTTTGCATGTTTTTCCCCCCTCCACTGAGTATTTACACATTTTGTTCAATAAAAACACAACATCTTATTTTTTTTTTGCTTTGTGTTCGTTTAAGCAGACACACGTTTGTCATGTGATGTGACTCAGATCAAGATCAGAACATATTTTAGGACAGAAATCAAGTAATTCCAAATGATTCACATATTTGTTCCTGTAACTCTTTGTACTGTATGTGTTGTTATTCATTCATTCAATGTCTCACTAAAGACGTCTTCCTCCTCATGAAGGGAGGCGGTCAGTTTTTCCATGAACTTGTTATAGTTTTATTTTTCCATTCTTTCATCATTGATGATTTAATATTTTCCTGGTTTAAACCATCTCATCTAATCTCTATTTATTAGAAAAAAAAATTCTTCAAATGTCACTTTTGTCCGCAACAAATTAAAAATGAGATGCATCAAAAGCAACAGGGAGTAAATCATAATTAAGGATTATTTTATGATGAAAGCTGAAAATCTCACTAAATTTATCTATAGTATTTGGTTGTACTAATTCTTAAAATAATGATTTAAATTTTTATCAAGGAATATATAAGAAATAACAAAATTTTAAATTATTTTTAGGAAGGCAAAAAAAAAAATGTTGTTTTTGTAGCTGTTTGACTCAAGAAAATTAATATTAAAAAAATCATTTCAGAGTTCTTTCAAAGTGTTCCCAGCGGTCTTTTTGTCATGTATGGACTGTTTTAGCCAAAAATCTTGTCATTTTCTAGGACTTAATCTATCAGAAATTCATCTCAGTTGTGGGCTGGACTGTTGACGCAGAACAACCCCGCCCCCCTTCCCCTCGTTGCTACAGAAAGCTCAGAGCAGGGAGCTTTTGGCCCGCCCAATGTAATTTTTACATCACAAATACACACGTTTTCAAGCAAAATTTGATTTATTTTATCCTGATTTGTAATAATTTGAATAAAGAAACAGTCAGAAATAGAACTTTTAGCTTAATTTTCTTCATAAATGTGCCCCATCATCAGAAAATGCCACAAGAACCTGTTAAAACACTAAAAATATGTTTTTTTCCTCATCAGAGTGGGTTTTTAATGCCTGATATAAGTAAAGAACACAATAAATACATGTATTTTAGACTTCCAGAGTTCTGTAATTGAGACTGCACAGGTCGCACGCCGCGCCGCCACTTTTCACACGCATCTTGCAACTGCGTGGGATGATGCTGCAGATCCAGACAATCACTCATCGTGGGATTTGTCGCTCACAGACATTTCAGGGGTCCAGCTGCTTTAAACCTCAAGACAAAAAGACCATAAAATGTGGTTTTGTAACGTGTGAATTTCCAGGGAAACTTTACGACTGTACTGTAGCAGTGGTGGCAAAAAAACAAAAACAAGGTGTGATTGAAACTTAAGTTTGTTAGTTTTAGATTAGAACTTGTAGTTAGAAGGTTGTAAAGTTATAGTTAGCCCTAGAGCACTATCTCTGGGTGATTTTCATCCGAGCAAAAGTATTCACATGATTTTCAATATGTTGCATTTTTCCGGGTCTCTGAGTCAAGTATCACGTGTCCCAGGAATGGATGGACCAAAGACAAAGTCTTCAGTATCTTTTTTTTTTTTTTTTTTTAGGATTTTTTTCTTCTCAAATTCCTAATTTTTCAGCTATTTTTATTCCTGTTTTAGGATCTTCCAGTGTATTTATTTTCTATTTTGTTAAATAAACCAAAGTTAAAAGTAAAAAAGAACTACTTTAATTTATCCCGTGTTTTCATATTTTGAACCAGTTTTTGTAAGAAATACTTATTGGGTATATTATATTGGGTAAAAATTACCCAGCAAAAGTTGATGGTGTAACTTTCTAGGGGTAAGAATGATCTCTGAAATCTATGAAGAATAAACTAACACAGGTGCTAAGATTATAGTTCATAAAACTACATTAAAATTCATATTACCGTGTAGATAAAATATGTATCATATCAATAAATCATATAATTATTTGAAAGCCATATTTCACACACACAGGGGATCAAAAGTTTGCTTTCACTTGCCATTATTTTGTTTTCTGTTATTTTGAAAGGGTAAATAATGGAAATAAAGCCAATTTTGACATATCAAAAGATATAATCTGTAAACTGATGCCTTTAGAAGATTTTTTTCTATATTTCTTTGGGTTTTTTATGCACAATAATTTAACACTTCCGTTCCCGACTGTATTTCCAGGTATTTTGCACATTTTTCTACAAGTTTTTGCCTCTAAACAAAGTTTTCCCTCATCTCAGTGAGAATGCTCGGAAGCCAAACATAAAATCGTAAAATATATGAATATGTTTTTTGTACAATGGTTTCTGCAGCTCAACCATGTGTGGTTTATCCTCTTCGAAGTAACTTAAGACACAAAAAAAAAGTGTGCTTCCTGTTTGGTTTACCTCTGACTCTGTTAATTTGCTGAATGAAAGCATTTCCTCTCACACATTTTCCATCCTCTGTGTTCGATTCAATGAAAGTTTGTTTTTTTCAACAGCTGGTTTCACGGGAAGATCTCTGGCTCGGAGGCGGTGTGCGAGCTCCAGCCGGCCGAGGATGGCCTGTTTCTGGTGCGGGAGAGCGTCCGCCATCCCGGCGACTACGTCCTGTGCGTGAACTTCTCTGGGGAGGTGATCCATTACCGAGTGATTTACCAGGATAACAAGCTGACCATCGACAACAAGCAGTATTTCTACAACTTGATTGATATGATAGAGGTAGGAAAATCAAATTACAATCAACATTTATAGACACTCTCCAATGAAAATTGTGTTTTTAACATGTTCTTGTGACATTTCTCTCATTATGGAGAAGATAAAATTGTATTTCTTTATTCAAATTGTGGTGAATCAGAAGCAGACGAAAAAATGAAGTTTGAAAAACCTTGAAGATGTATGTAAACTACAATCAACACCTGCTCCTCTCTATTCCGATGCAGCACTTCCTTAAAAGAGATTGGAAAATTCATACCTGTGAGTTTATAAACATACATTAGTCAGCAATGTATGTTTAGGTTGACCGAGCGTTAGCATCAGCCATTCCAATGGGAAATTCCATTAAGGGTTAGCATCAAGCTAGTAGACTTTAGCTTTATGTGCTAAAATAAATCTGTTTTTATTGATCAATTATTGGTCTATTAAGTTTAGATAGATTCAAATCAATTAGTCAATTTTATCAACCCAGCCCTTTTATTTAATAGTCCCCAACCCTTGGGACGTGGACCGGACTGGAACCTAAGTACCAGTTCCGGGTCCGATACAGTGTCCTTAAGATATCTCAAAAAAACAACAAGTTGGGACATCCAAAATGTCAAAAAGTGACATGGAGAGGGCCAGATCTAGACGCCCATATGATATGAGTTGGGAGGAAGAATCAAATTGATTTGAGTGCGACAAGAAATCCAGACTAAAAGAAACAAAAATCCGTTTGACTTTAACTCTTAGAGTTAATTTAAAAATTGATTAACAGTAAATAAAATCCTGTACTTTTCTCAGCCCCACAAAAGACCCAATTTTCATCTGGTAGATCCCAATTTTACTTATTAATGTTACAAATAATACAGCTTAAATCTATTGTATATGAAGACAGTATGTTCCTAATCAAATAAAATTTGTTTGCGTACAAAATTAGAAAAAAATAAACCTTTATCTGTGAGAATAATTCACTACTTTGACAGGAATGCTCAACCGTTGCAGTGAAGTTGATTAGAAATTGTGAATAAAATGGAAACAATAAAAATTGAGCCTAATAAAGAGTTTCCTATGTATTGTTGATATGTTTCTGTCTTGGATTGTGAGGTTTTCTGATAGTCGTGAGATCACTGACGGCTCTTCCCCTTAATCGTATCTTATCAGCGCTTTACAGTTATTGCTGTAAAGGAAGCAGTGCGGCCTGCAGACCGCAAACAAACGATAAACGACCACGTGGTTCAGCGTCTGTCTGTCAGCTGCGTTTTACTGTGACTCTCTGGTCAGTGCATGTATTTACTTTGTTCTGACACTTTAAAACAGGAGTCCCCAAACAGAAAAAGTGGAACGATCACAGCCTAAATGTATATTTGTGGTTTTCCAGAGAGCCACATAAAATTTTTAATAATTCATTTCTGTAATCCTCACAGAAAAATGATACTAAAACATTTTAAAAACTAGATACATGTATATAGCATTACCTGCGATAGATTAATAGCTGGAGATGCTTAAATAGATAGCACAAAAAAATTAAGCTGATAGCTGATAACGCTAAAGTTGATGGCTGAAAACGCTGATAGCTAGCTAAAATATTAACAAAGTGCCAAATTAGCCAAAAAACTGAAAACATATCTAATTTAGCCAAAACAGCCAGCATGCTGCTGACATATTAGCTAAACTTCAAAGTAGCCCAAAAAACTGAAAAAGCCGAAATTAGCCAAAGCAGCTAGCATGTAGCTGAAATATTGGCTAAATACCATAAAAAAACTGGAAAAATGCCTAATTTAGCCAAACCAGCTAACATATTGCTGAAATATTAGCTAAACTTCAAAAAAGCCTAAAAGACTAAAAAAGCCTAAATTAGCCAAAGTAGCTAGCATGTAACTGAAATATTAGCTAAATTTGCCTAAAAAACTGGAAAAATGCCTAACTTAGCCAAAGCAGCTAACATGTGGTTGAAATATTAGCTAAACTGCAAACTAGCCTATGAACCTGAAAAAAGCCCAAATTAGCCAAAGCAGCTAGCATTTAACTGTAATAGTGGCTAAATGCCAAATTTGCTTAAAAAAAATGGAAAAATGCTTAAGTTAGCCAAAACAGCTAGCGTACAACTAAAATATTAGCTAAACTCCAAATTAGCCTATAAACCTGAAAAAGTCCTAATTAGCCAAAACAGCTAGCATGTAACTGAAATATTTGCTAAATGCCAAATTAGCCAAACAGTTTGGGGGTGGGGCCAAATGTGTAAGAGGGCTGGATCCGGCCCGGGGGCCGTAGTTTGGGGACCCCTTCTTTTAAAAAACTATTTGGTTAAGCTAATGTATTTCCTTTTTGCAGTTTTACTCAAAATACAAAGACTCCATCGCTACAACTCTGACAAAACCCAAGCAGAAACAGGGAACCAAGTCAGCTGAGCTGGAATTATCCAAAAGTGAGTCAGGAATTTCCTCCGTCCCCGAAAAGCTTTTTTTAAATTATTGCATGTTTTCATCTGTTACTGCCTTTTTCAGTGGGATGGCTGCTTGACATAACAAAGCTTCAACTGGGGGAAATCATTGGAGAAGGGGAGTTTGGTGGTGAGAAGATTATGTTTTTTTATTTTTCTATAAATGGTAATTAAACAATAGTTTTAATAATAAAAGGTTGTTTTTTATGAGTAGTTGTGTACAAACTTGTCTTGCTGAGTTTAGTTTACACATAAAAATTCAAAATAAATAAATACTCAAAAGAAAGTTTGATTTATGTTTCATTTTTTTTAAATTAGTTGATTTTTATAACAAAACTTGGAGTTATTCGGACGTTTACATCTTTCTGAATTGGATCCTCTTCATGCTATAATTATCAAACAAAAAATTGTTGACGCCCAAAAAGGAGTTGACTGTCCCCTTGACCCTCAGCTGTTTATGAGGGCGAGTATGTGGGCCAGAGGGTGGCGGTGAAGACCATCAAGTGTGACGTGACCGCTCAGGCCTTCCTGCAGGAGACGGCCGTCATGACGTGAGTCTCTCTGGAGGATTTATGACCACCAACGAGAGTCGATCCTTTCAAAATGTCTTCAAGTTTTTCATTTCTTTCAGGAAGCTGCAGCACAAAAACTTGGTGAGGTTGTTGGGTGTCATCCTTAATAAAGGGCTGCATATTGTCACAGAACTCATGACGAAGGTAGTTAAGTGTTTTTATGGGAAAATAAATAAGTTAATAAATAAACCAATAAAATCTTGAATTAATAATTCATCAAAAATGAAATCCATCAAACTTTCTGGTAAAATCATGAGAAAACTAGAGTTCTGTCTGTATTTCTGTGCTGCAGGGAAACCTGGTGAACTTCCTCCGGACGAGAGGCCGTTCAGTTGTGAATTCTCTCCAGCTGCTCAGGTTTTCCTTGTGAGTGTGAACGTCCACACGCGTAACGGCAGACTCCAGCGCTGAACCTTTCTGTGTTCCCGCCTGTGGTCAGGGACGTGTGTGAAGGGATGGAGTACCTGGAGTCAAAGAAGCTGGTCCACAGAGATCTGGCGGCTCGTAATATTCTGGTGTCGGACGATAACTCTGCCAAGGTCAGCGACTTTGGACTGACCAAGGTGGCGTCCAAGGAAAGGGACAAAACCAAGCTGCCCATCAAATGGACGGCGCCTGAAGCGCTGACCAAAGAGGTACGTATCATTGATTTGACGATTATACTGAAGTGGCATATCCTGAAAATATTTAAAAGCTTGGATAATTTTTAACAATTTCATCTGAATTTACATGGGGTGTGGGGAATAATTGATTTGTTTGGCGATGCTTTTAAAGATTTAAAATGCTGACAAGATATTATTTAATTAATAATTTATTTATTGGTGTCTGCCTGACCTTTTTCCCCATCCTGTCCTTCGACTCGCCTGGCAGTTGTGGTTAAAGGCTGCTGGCTATTTAAGACAGAGGAGGCCATGTTAAGGCGGGCAGGGAGCAGAGCAGCAGCCTAGGTTTTTGTTGGTGCTGGTTTGTTTTGTTTCTCTTTTACCCTTTTTGTCCGCAGCGATCCTAGATTGCTGGGTTTTGTTATTTCAGTTTGGAGTTGGGCCTTGGTAGTCTTAGTCTGCAGGCTTTGTTTATTTGTTTTTTTTTTCTCGTCCAGGATAGTTGGTCCCCCTGACCACTAGTTGGCAGCAGAGCACACTGAGCTCTGCACCGCAGCCAACAGGAGCTAGTTAGAACTAGCTTGTGTTAAATGTTCAGTCAGCCCTGCTGTTTTCATTATTATGAAACATGTACTATTCAGTTTTTACTTGGGACTGGTACCGAAAAGTAAACATTTGTTCTGGTACAGATGTATCGGTAGAATTTACTATCATATACGCTATTCATAGTTTATTAGAGACTGTTTCTATTCTTTGTTTTTGCATTTATGTGCAGTTTGGAGAAAATTCCCCCATTAAAAACCAAGGAAATCAGATTTATAGTGAACTTCTTTCACTACTCTTTGTGGTTAAAATATGCTTCAGGAATATTTTGTCATACAGGCCTGGACAAAAATGATGGTACCCATAACTTTTGTTGCACAACCTTTTGAGGCAATCACTGCAATGAAACGATTTCTGTTTTTGTCAGTGAGCGTTCTGCAGCTGTCAACAGGTATTTTGGTCCACTCCTCATGAGCAAACTGCTCCAGTTGTCTCAGGTTAGATGGTGTCTTCTCCAAATGGCATGTTTCAGCTCCTTCCACAGATGTTCAATGGGATTCAGATCTGGGCTCATGGAAGTCCACTTTAGAATAGTCCAACAGTTTTCTCTCAGCCATTCTTGGGTGTTTTTGGCTGTGTGTTTTGGATCGTTGTCCTGTTGGAAGACCCATGACCTGCGACTGAGACCAAGCTTTCTGACACTAGGCAGCCCATTTCTCTCCAGAATGCCTCAATAGTCTTCAGATTTCATTCTACCTTTCACACATTCAAGACACCCTGTGCCAGATGCAGCAAAGCAGCCCCAAAACATTACTGAGCCTCCTCCATGTTTCACCGTAGGGACAGTGTTCTTTTCTTTGAGTCTATGAACATAGAGTTGATGTGCCTCACCAAAAAGCTCCAGTTTGGTCTCATCTGTCCAAAGGACATTCTCCCAGAAGCTTTGTGGCTTGTCAACATGCATTTTTGCAAATTCCAGTCTGGCTTTTTTATGATTTGGTGTCCTCCTTGGTCGATGAAGTCCACTTTGGCTCAAACAATGACTAATGGTGCGATCTGACACTGATGTACCTTGACCTTGGAGTTCACCTTTAATTTCTTTGGAGGTTGTTCTGGGCTCTTTGGATACAATTCGAACGATCCGTCTCTTCAATTTGTCTTCAATTTTCCTCTTGCGGCCACGTCCAGGGAGGTTGGCTACTGTCCCGTGGGTCTTGAACTTCTGAATAATATAATAATATGAGCCACTGATGTCACAGGAACTTCAAGCTGTGTACAGATGGTCTTATAGCCTTTACCCTTAAGATGTTTGTCTATCATTTTTTTTTTCAGATGTCCTGGGACAATTCTCTCCTTGGCTTTCTGTTGTCCATGTTCAGTGTGGTACACACCTTTTCACCAAACAGCAGAGTGACGACTCGTCTCCCTTTAAACAGGCAGACTGACTGATTATGAGTTTGGAAACACCTGTGATGTCAATTAAAGGACACACCTGAGTTAATCATGTCACTCTGGTCAAATAGTTTTCAATCTTTTATTGAGGCACCATCATTTTTGTCTAGGCCTGTTTCATTAGTTTGTTTTTTTAAATAATTATGTTAATCAACAATTCAAAAGTAATGGCTGATTTTGATTGTTTAATTTTCAATGAATTTTAATTTATTGTTACTTTTGTGAGTTTCAAGTGATTTCAGTGAGAATTGTGGGTTTTTCCTTCTTTAATAACTTAGGGGTACCAACAATTTTGTCCACGTGTGTATATTTACTTAAAAACCTAAATGTTTGTGTCTCACAGTACCTCCTTCCTCTCCCTCAGAAATTCTCCACTAAATCAGATGTTTGGAGTTACGGAGTTCTTCTTTGGGAGATCTTCTCGTACGGTCGCCAGCCTTACCCCAAAATGGTACGTTCCTCTTCCTGTTCTGTTTATTTGTTCCTTTTATTAAGATATCTCGGCTTTTCATCTTCATGACTGGAAAGGAGCAGTGAGAAGAATGACATTTCCACTGATCTCTCTCTTGTTACTTTGCCTCCTAATCCCTGAAGAGATCTTCAGTCGCATGGTTTTGTTTACAACTTTTGGTTCCAAACAGAAAGACAACAGTAGACAGTAGATAACAGCGTGAAAACAGACCAAACGCTTCAGGACTTGATCAGGCTAAATTAAGCAGACTTTGACCTTTTCCAGTCTGAATACATCCTTTAGTGAAAGTTTCAGAACTTTCTGTTGGGAATTCCAAACTTATCCTGACTAATGAAACCTCAGATCTCCTTCTGTGAAATAAAAGATAATTCCTTTAGTCGCACCCCTACGGTTTTTACTTTTAAGCATGTTTGCTTTTTCACTAAATCCTCAAACTTAAACAGTCCAGATTTTTGTAAATTATGCATTTTTTAAATAAAGATTATTCAGTGTACGTGCTGCATCTATGTTCTGATGCTAAGCTTGTTTTTTTTCTCTCTGTATTTCATTGCAAATCCTATTTTTCCATCAGTTTCAGTTCTTTTTTTAAGCATTCTGCTTAGTTTTGTTTCCCCGTCTGTGTCCCCTCAACTGACATTGTTTCCAGAAACAGTTACAACTTTCAGATTATTTTCCATTCTCTTCTTAACATTTGGCGACTGACGTCAACATTCTTCATCTCCTGATGTTAGTTTTGTCGTTTTATTGTTTTTTTTCCTCTCAGATCTGCATTTCAGTGGCTGTAGGGTAAAATCGAGGACACGGGGACTCTCAGAGTACGACTTACACACAGTTCTGTTAGTCATGCTGCTCGTCGTCGAGTAATCCGTGCTCCTTGACCATCGAGGTGTTCTGGCCGGCATTTCAGTCCACTGTCAGGATCAGCGGGATCAGCCTTCATTAGACGAACGATCTTTTGGTTTTGCACAACCTTATTGTGCTCCAGCTGGTGTCATTTTAAATGTAGATGATTACCTACTAATTATCTCTTTATTTCAGGTGCGATTAGTTCATTTGGGTTAAGTTTATTTTCTCCCTCATTAAACTCTTAATGTTTTATCTGTTGGCGGAGACGGCAAACATCACACCAAGAGGACAAGAGTGCATGATCTGTTAAAAGGCTCGCCGCCGGCCGGTCGGAACGATGGGCATCCAATGAACGTCATACGCTTCTGTTTATTCTCTTTTTATTGGTTGTACATTTTTTTCTAAATTGCGTAAATGGAAAACTAAACCAATAAACCTACACCTAACGGCGTGCCGTTGACATGGGAAACTGTGGGATTCAGGGAGGCTCAGTTTCATTTTTAATGACAAAAATTCTAAAACTAATGAGGATGGAGGATCGGAAATCTGCTCACATTTGGTCGATGGTTTTTGGAAGCTAAATCACAGCTTGAACCAACACTTTTATTGACAGACAATTTTTATTACATTTTGATTAAAGTCCACTGTCGATGAAAATCCTGCTTTTAGAGTTTTTAACATGTATTTGTGGCATTTTTCTTATGAAAGAGAACAAATATAACAAGAAATAATTTTGTTTTTGCCTTTCCGAGAATTTCTCCTTTTAAATTGCTGTCAATCAAACTGTCGCAGATGAGCCATCTGGCCCGATTAGCGTGTCTAGTTCAGGTTCTGGAGAAGAGAAGATGGTATCTTCACATTGACTGCAGTCAAATGAGCCACCGTTCACATTTCTGTGGTCCAATCAGCATCACTGGATTTTTGGTGCGAGTTTCATCCAATACTTACGGTAGCAGGAATGAGAACGCTGGAAAATCTCCACCAGACTCCACGGAGCTTCTTGATGTGACCACGGAAATGTGAACGGCGGCTCATTTGACCGAAAGGATTGTAAATCAATGAAAGAGCATTTGGATGTCGGCTTTCATTATTTTCCAATGGATTGAATGTATTGATCACCGCAACGTCAAGAAACATTGGAGAATGAGCTAAAAGGTGAACTGGAAGGAGAAAGAATCAGGATTTTGGAGGAAGTTCTGTCCATGAAGATCTGAGCTGACATCCGAATCAGAACCATACGGCTGGACATTTTTATGTAGCAGCGGGGAAGATTTATGCTAGCAAGAAAGCGCTATCATAATCAGAGAGGGGAGGGATCAGAGGCGGGGCAGCTCAGTTCCAAAAGCCGCGCCCCCTCAGAGGAGATTTTGGAAACGGAGGCTTCAGATCAACATGAAAAATGGCTTTTAAGATATTTAGTTTGTGGGATTTTGGTTAAAAACTTCAAAATTATAATTAAAACACGACTGGGAACGTTTTTTCAAAATAAAAAAAAAAACAGTCATAGGGGACTTTAACAACTATTTATTTATAAGTTTACAGACTAAAATCACAACATTTTCATTTTATAAAATAAGATAAAATAAAAGTGATAAAGTCATTATATCAAATTTTCACATAAAATGAAGAGTCTAGTGACCCTCTGAGGGTTCATTCTAAAAGCTGTAGAAATGACCAATGACACCATTAACTTCACTGACTATGACTAATCTAGGGAAAGAATGACTTATCAAATTTATTTATTTATTTATTTTTTAAATGTGATATCTCACTTTATGTCCTGGAGAACCCAAAATTAAATTTAAGTCAATTTTTAAACATTTGACTTATGTTTAAGTTTGTTCATTCTTACAACAAAAGTAAAAACCTAAAAAATATTAATAATAAATAAATGAATAATAGAAAAGATTCTAATTTGACCTCGTGGGTTCTCCGGGATGAAATACCGTTTTTAAATTCTTTGTAGAATAATAACATAAAAAGCATGTACGACGACGTTCACTCCAGCGTTCAGATTGTTTTTCTCACTAAATCAATTCTAGGTTAGACGGTTGCATCAAAGCAGCAAGATAAAGCTCAGAAGAATAAGACAAAAGAAGGTCAGAGCATCCCTCCAACCACAGCTCCTCCTCACCGTCGTTTTCCACACGGGGGGCAGACGAGCCGCTGCAAAGGAAATATTAACCAAACATCCTGCACACACCGCCATGCGTCTGCAGTGCAAGGGCAACTGAGCAAGTGGGCACGGCCTTTTGATGGCAGGGTTTTTTCCACTGGTGTTTGTGAGTGGGTTGTTGGTGCCATCGATACGATCAAGGTGCAAAGATGTACAGAATAACTTTTATAAGAATGGAGATCAAACGACAAATTTGTTTCAAATAAGTTTGCTCTTGTTGAGACGTTAAATATTCAGCCGCTGTTTTAAGGTGATAAATTAAAAAAAAATTATCTTTTTATCCATGACCTACTTTCATCCTCATAGACTTTGCCTTATGTTTTTTTCTTTTATAATTTATCATTTTATCAGTTTTCTTTGACGTCTCAGGGATAAATCTTTTTTTTTCTGTTTGTGATAGTTTTGATGTTGTTTCTTTTTGTGATCTGTTCTTATCATCTGCTTTTAGTAACAACTTGCTGATCTTAGCATGTGTCAAAGTCAAGGCCCGGGGGCCGGATCCGGCCCTCCAGATCTTCTTATTTTATTGTTATTAATGGCCCAATGTTATCTTGCGCTCATTTTTAACTTGTGTAATTTTTACAAAATAAAATTTGTTTGGAGAGTAAAATATTGAAAGTTATTTAAGGTTTAAGTAGATTTATTCTGGAATAATCTTCCTGCATTTTTATTATTTATTATTATTGTAAAAAGTTACGGTTTTAAAGTTTTAAAAATTTCCATTCTTCTGGCTTTTTGGACTTTTTTGGCATTTACTAAGATTTTTTAGGCTGTTTCGGAGTTTAGCTAATATTTCAGCTACATGCTAGCTGTTGTAGCTGATTTGGGTTTTTCTTTTTAAGTTTTTTGGGCTGTTTTTAAGTTAAGCTAATACTTACACGCTAGCTGTTTTGGCCAATTTAAGCTTTTTCATTTTTGCATTTTGGTTTAGTATATTTTCTCTGCTTGTTTGTTTTTTTTTTTTTTTTCTTTTTTAGTTTGTTTTGTTTTGTTTTTTTAGTTCTAGTTTTGTTCTACTTTAGCTTTTTCCCCATTTTTCATTTTGAAGTTTCTTAGTCTACTATAGTTTAGCTCATTGTTAGGTTTTTAGTTTTAGTCTAGTTTGACATTTAGCTCATATTTTAGCTGGCTAACAGCTTCAGCATTTTCAGATATTAGCTTCAGCATTTTTAGCTATTAATTTCAGCGTCTTCAGTGTCCAAATTCAGCTTACAGCATTCACACTAGCAGGTAATTCTATATATCTAGTTAATAATTATGTTGAACAGTTACAGTTTTAAAATGTGGTTTTAAAGTGTTCAATAAATGTTTATCCTGTTCGGCCCGCGACCTAAGGTGTGTTTTGGAGTCGGGCCGCTTGTTCGATTGAGTTTGACACCCCTGTCTTAACACCTTTGTGTTTACATTCTCATATTGTTTGTATCCTCTTTGCTATGATTGATTATACTAAGATTTGCTTTGGAAATAGGCCATAAGAAATTGATTTATGAATCCTCTTAGAAACAAACAAAAAAATTAACTCTTAGAAACTCAAAAAGGCTCATTTAGCTTGAAAAAAGTGATAACAAATAAGGCAATTACGCTACTGTTTTTTTCCTGTTTGCTCAAAAACTAAAGCTCAAAACAATATGTTAAATCTAGACTTGTTATTTATTGTAAAGTGAAATCTACTTTTTTTGGGGGGGTCAAATATTTACTTGCTTATCGTTCTGTTTGCTGCAGTCTCTCGTGGACGTACAGGCAAAGCTGGAGGGAGGGTACCGCATGGAGGCTCCAGAGGACTGTCCCCCCAACGTTTACTCCATGATGAGGCTTTGCTGGGAGCAGGAGCCTCGCAAAAGACCCGGCTTCCACAAACTGAGGGAAAAGCTGGAAAGGGAAATGGGTAAACTGAGCCCGGGACTTGCAGCAAAGAGTCAAGAAAGGCTCAAGTCTTGATCTGGGGCCTGAAATCCGCAGGTCTTCACAGGTGTGACCACTTCCTCATACGTGGAAGCAAAAGTCTTGTGGGTTTAAGTCACAAAAATCTATTTTTTGGTGCACATATGTTTGATTTGAGGGGCATGAAAGAAATGAGGGTACAAGAGGCAGTTCGTTGACGCGCACTTACAGTAAGACACGGTTCCGACTCCCCACGCTGTGACTGAAGAAGCGAACGCAGACCACACGCCCACCACGGCGCCGTGTGCACACAGGTTAGAGCACTCGACGCTTCCTGTACACGCAGGTCCTTTCTTGTGTGCATTTGTTTACCTCCATGTCTCTGTTTACATAAGTGGAAACTTCAAATGTCAAACTTTGATGTCCATTTTCATTCTTCTTTCACTCAATTGTAAATTGGAGCAACAATCTCAGATATCTCTCATCATTTCTATTTGACTAAGTTGGTAAAAATTGACCAAACGCTTGTATTTATCCCTAATTGATGCTCTGTTTGTTTGAATTTTTGTACATAGCGGACATCTAGTGAAAAGTTTAAACAGAAATGAGTTGGTTAAAGCTTTTGAATGACAAAATGTTATTTATTTTGTATTTAAACTGCAGCATCTTTCTGCACAAGCCAACAAATCGAAAACTTTTCTACACCTGGAGACATTTTTCTTTTAATTTGTACTTGATCAAAATGATCCTCTAGTGCACATGGGTTAAAGTCAAGGACCGGGGGCTTCTGGGTAATTATATCCGGCCCCTCAGATTATTTCATTTTATTGTTATTAATGTTATTCAATGTTAACTTGTGCTCATTTCTAAATTGTATAATTTTGATAATATATATGTTTATAGAGAGTAAAATATTGAAAGTTATTTAAGTTGATTTTTTTGTTAAACAATATTCCTTCCTTTTTATTATTTGTAATTATATTAAAAAGTTAAGGTTTAAAAGTTTTAAAAATGGGTTGTCTGCTAGCTTTTTGGATTATTTTGGCATTTGCTAAGATTTTTTTTAAATTATTTTTGGAGTTCAGCTAATATATCCGCTACATGTTAGCTGTTTTGGCTAATTTAAGCTTTTTTAAAAAGTTTTTAGGCTGTTTTAGAGTTAGGCTAACATTTACACGCTAGCTGTTTTAGCTAATTTAATTATAAATTGGATAAATGTAATTTAGGCTTTTTTCTGGTTTTTAGGCAATTTTTAATTTCAGCTAATATCTCAGCTACGTGCTAGCTAAAAAACTTTTCAGGTTTTTAGGAAATTTTTAAGTTTAGCTATTTTTTAAGTTACATGCTAGCTGTAAGTTGTTTTTTTGCTAATTTGGCATTTAGCTAACATTTTAGCTGGCTATTTTAAATAATTTCTTCAATTTCAACATTTTCAGCGACCAGATTCAGCTTACAGCATTCACGTGAGGATTATCACTAATTATTATAGAGGAAGTTACAATTACGTCAAAATATTACGGTTTTAACGTTTTAAAAAATGTAGTTTTAGAGTCTTCAATAAATGTTTATCCTGTTCGACCGTCAACCTAAGGTGTGTTTTGGATTTTGACCCCTTGTGCGATTGAGTTGCTCTACTGCAACAACTTACAGTTTAAAAAAAATGCTATAAATCAAACCTAACTCTTACAAACATCTTCAGATGTTGAATATTATTGGAATCCTTCACGTTTAAACCTCAATTAGTCAAAATCTTTTCCAACCCAGAGAGATATTGATCAATATTTAGGTCAAACACCCAAATCCTACATAGAGATCATTTGTTATTATTATTGTTTTTTTTATGCAAGCTGTTTAACTGTTTTCTATAAAATGCTTTTCACATATTAAGCTGCAAAGTTGTTTAGATCTAATTATTTAATCTAGAATAAGAGTTTCAACCCCAACTTTGGATAAATAAATCGATTAAAAACGTAAAAAGACATCATAAGGGGAAAACTCTCATAAAAAAGACCCTGAATGCTTTGACTGTATTATATGTCAATGTAATGTAAGTACTTTGTAGACTAATTTATTAATAAAAATAAAATATTTGTTATTTGTCAGTCATTAAAGGTCGTCTTTACCTCTTTTTTCTGTAACCCATTTTATCAGAAAGTATGGGGAAAACTTTGATTTAATTCTTTTAAATGTAATTTCTTTTGTAAACTGGGAAATGGAGAATTTATTATTACTTTCTCTTCCATTTTCACTTGGATTTTGAGATTATACGAGTGATTTGTGTGATCCTGCATCCTCACGGGACGTTGTAGGACTTAAAAATATTCTGAACTTTTTTTTTTTTAATTTGATGAAAATATTCTAAATGTTTGCTCGGTTATAAATGTGAGCTAATGAAAAGATGAGATGTTTTTATTGATTTAGAATGTATTTATATGGCATCCCAGCCCAGAAGGAAGCCTCTGTTGGGATTGTTGTCACGTCAGAAATGAAAGATGTCATCGGCGGGTGTAAGCCCGGGGTTTGTCGGCGTCTCTGGAGACAGAGCACAAATTGAGGCTTGATCCTTCGACTCTTATCATCCCACAGTGGAATCGAAGCTCCTTCAGAATTTGCTCAATCTGCTGCGGGATTTTACGAATCCCCCAATGGGACAAGGAGTAATTTTCTGCACAGGGATTTATGAAGAATGTTTAAAAAGACGGAGAACAGAAAGGAGGCAGCGCTTCCTTTTGTAAAGCAGATATTGGGAGAAAGCCTGCTTCCATATGTCCAGTGCTATATTGAGGTACTTTTCTCAGAGGGACTAAAGCCGTCTGGTTCAGCTGAGTATTAGAAAACTGCTAATCTAGTGAAACAACAGCTTGCTTTGACAATGACCAGTCACCTATTGTTTCCTCTGGGTTTTTAAAGGGAATAACTAAGGGTATGAGTTGAATAACGGGTCAATCAGACCAACAATAACCCAATTATCTGGGCTCTTATCTTGAAATACATTTACAAAAGAAACAGTTACTTTTTACAGCTTCCACCTGTAAATATAGTATTTTTTAAAATAAATAATACATCATAAATTAAATAAATCACCATTTAATATACTGACAGTGTAAATAATTAGATTTTATCCTCTAAATTTACTTTAAACGTTGAAAATGTAGTCATAGATTTCCCTTATAAATCGATGGTTGAACTTGTCAAATTCTTGTTTTATTGTCGTTTCTAGATTTTGAGTGCCTTTGAAAGTATTTAAAATAAGTTTTTTTTCTGAAATTTGTTTAAAATTTGAACAAATCAAACACTTGCAAATGCATCCCAGTGAGAACTGCATATAAAATAATAGTAAATTTAAAAAAAATGGATATTAACTATTATTTTAGCAACATACTAACGTCTTTGGCTAATGTGTTACCAACTGGAGTTTTTAGGCTAATTTAGAATTTTAGCTTCTATTTGAGTAACATGCTAACGTTTTTGGCTAAGTTGTCTGAGAAATGTTATCCTAATTTGGAGTTTAGCTAATATTTTAGTAAAATACTGATGTTTTCGGCTAATTTGCTATCTACTGATTTTTTTCTTTTTTTGATAATTTAGAATTTAGCTTCTATTTTAGCAACATGCTAACGTTTTTGACTAAGTTATTTTTCTGAGGAATTTTAGGCTATTTTTTTAGTTCTGCTAGTAATTAAGCAACAAGCTGGTTTTTTTTGGCAGATTTGGCCTCTAAGTAGTTTTTTATGCTAATTTGGAGTTTAGCTAAGTATTTAGCAAAATGCTAAACATTAGCTAATTTTTGATCTACTGGGGGTTTTAGGCTAATTTTGAGTTTAGCTTTTATTTCAGCAACATGCTAATATTTTTGGCTGATTTAATTTATAGAGAAATGTTATGCTAATTTGAAGTTCGGCTAGTAATTAAACAAGCTAGCTTTTTTGCTACTAAAGTTAAAAATGTTAAAAAAAAATCTCTTTTTGAGAGATGCTAGTTTCTTTTATATATTTTTTTGCTTTTGTTCGTGCCAAAAAAAGACAATATTCACATTTATTTAGAAAAACAAAAACAAAATGAAGGTTAAGAATGCAAATCCAAATTTCTTATAGGCTAACGTAGGTCAATGCGGCTTCTTCTAGGTTTTGATCAGTAGAAAATGAGCCCAAATGGCTCTTTTACCCTTAAAGGTTGCCGACCCCTGCTTTAATAGATCTTTTTGCACGGCTCCACGCAGAGCCCTTACATGATCAGATTTGCTTGTGTTTGTCTGGGCACAGATGGAGCTTCGGCTGTTGTTGTAGCCGCCTGCGCAGCTGAGTGAAGGGGATGGTGTGGCCTTTGCTAAAAGGTTTATCGTGGTATAGTTTAAGTAGATTCTGGTCAGTTCAAATAAGGTTAGTACCAAAGCGACAGCCAGCTATCTTAACCAATACAGGTATTAGTCGTAATGAGCTCTTCCTAGAAAGCTGCACCACCTAAGTAGTGGTTCATTCTGGGACAACTGCTTTTGCTGCACTCGAGAAATCAATGAAGCAGAAAAACAAAAGCATCAGTTTACTGAAGCAGTCAAGTTTATTTTCAATCATATTCATTCATAAACACTGTTTTTTGTTTAAATGTGTCAGAATTTTAGCAGATTTTAGGATATTTAAACACAAATCATTGTAAAACGAAAATATCTAAATAAATGGAAAAAACACATAAAAGCATAACTTTAATGATTTTTTTTTGTTTTATATGTTCAATTTTGTGCATTTATTGTGTATTTATGTTCAACATTATTCTTCCATTTGAGAAATTTTTTGATAAACTAAAATTTTTACAACTGAGTGCTCAAATAGTGTGAAATTTTCAAGCACGTGACTCTGATTTCCACGAATGTGACGTGTGGCTCGTGTGAGTGCAGACAGGTTCTGGTTCATCATATCAGTTAACAGAACAAACGAGACTACGCATGGTCCTGCAGTTTAGTGGAAAGATCTTCCCTCGTCATTAGGTAGCTGTAATTCTATTAACAAAATAAGGTTAAAGGCATCTATCTGTCTTATGGTCTAAGTCGAGTTGTTTGTGTAAGAAATTTACTCACTTACTTGATTAACAGACCTGGAGGAAAGAATCGCACGTCAAATAAATTCTGCTTTAAATCAGTTCAATGATATCTATAAGTAAATGATGGAATTGAATAATTCTTATACCAGGTTTCATTATTGAATTCCATTCAGTTTTATTTATAAGGCCCATTATCACAACACAGTTGTCTCATTGGACTTCCCCCCGGGAATTAAACAAAAGCAGAAAGTTATAAACAGAAAGGATAGACAATAGCTGGTCACTAAACTAAACTAAATAGACTAAGCTAAACTTGGGTAAACCTGCCCAGCCAAGATGAGGCAAAGGTGAGGTCCACGGTCCAAACGACTCAGAGGCAAGGTCCACGGCCCAAATGATCCGGAGGTGAGGTCCACAGGCAAAACAAGTCAGAGGCGAGTTCAACGGTACAAACGAGCCAGAGGCGAGGTCCACAGCCAAGACGAGGCAAAAGCTAGGTCCACTGCCAAGATGAGCCAGAGGCGAGGTCCACGGCCTAAATGATCCAGAGGCGAGGTCCACAGCCAAGACGAGCCAGAGGTAAGGTCCACAGCCAAGACAAGGCAAAAGTGAGGTCCACAGCTAAGATGAGCCAGAGGCGAGGTCCACTGTCCAAACAACCCAAAGGCAAGGTCCACGGCCCAAATGATCCGGAGGCGAGGTCCACAGCCAAGACGAGCCTAAGGCGAGGTCCACAGCCAAGACTGGGCAAATGCAAGGTCCACAACCAAGACAAGCCAGAAGTGAGGTCCACAGCTAAGACGAGCCAGAGGCAAGGTCTACAGCCAAGATGAGCCAGAGGTGTGGTCCACAGCCAAGACTGGGCAAAGGCGAGGTCCACAGCCAAGATGAGCCAGAGGCGAGGTCCACAGTCAAGAGCAGGAGCACAGGCGATTCACTGGGAATCTGAAATTTCCCCCTCGAGCAACAACACATGAATCTCACTGCACTATGGAGAACAAGATTAAAAAATGAAGAATGTAGGGAAGGAGAAGTAAATGAGAATTTCATAGTTCATTGGGATGTCCACTAACCAGCCACTTTATTGGGCTCTCCTTGACAGTACCAGATCGGACCCCCTTTTAGCTTTCAGAACTGCTTTACTCCAAGGTATGGGAAACATTCCTCAGAGAGTTTTATCCACATTGACATGACAGCATCACACAGTTCCTACAGATTTGTCCGCTGAACATCCATGATGCCGATCTCCTGTTCCAGCACATCCCAAAGGTTCTATTGGGTTGAGATCCGGTGACTGTGGAGGCCATCTAAGTCCAGTGAAGAAACCGGCCTGAAATGATTCCAGCTTCATGTCATGGTTAACTTTTTGTATATTAAACTTTTTGTTTGATTATTTAACTTTTGTCCATATAAACCTTCTAATGTGATTTTTGTGTTTCAGTTTCATCTGAAACTCCTTATCTTTTCATTAAAAAACCTGTTTTGGTACAACTCCTGAAGGTTTGTGAAACTTTCCTTTACCCAAATATTCTGGTCCAAGCGCAAATTTCTAAACAATGAAATTGAAAGAAACTATTTAAGGAGGCGTTAATATTCTGTTTTATGTGTAATTTCTATTGAAGCTTAAAGACAATATTCCTACGTATTACTGAAGACTTAACTGCATATCGATGGAGGAACATTAGATTTTACTATTCAAGTTTGCAGCAGGAATTCCTTTAGACTCTTGACACCAGTACGGCAGAAAAAGCCACCATTAAGCTGTTCAGGTTTCCACGGAAGCATCTTTGACATGTTTCTGGATAGTGGGGGTGGCAAAGCCAGCGACAGCCTCTCAGAAGAGGTTGGGTGTGTGGTTTGGATGACAGCAGACATCCTTACAGTCACATGAATTCCTCTCCTCTGGCTCCCTACTGTCCCCCTCCTGCGCCTCGGCTAAGCTGACAGTACGCATTTACACGTTAGCCGCTTTTACTTCTAATAGGATCAGCAGGATTTACTTTTGTCATCTGATAAAACTAAGTAGCTTGACAACTATGCTACTCCTTCTTAATCAATTCATGCGCAATTGGAGGAAAATGGAAACTTCACAAGCAAAAGTATTACTATTTTTAAAGGTGGGATTTAAAAAATACAATTTGAGACTATTTGTAATCGTGCATTGGCAGGTCATTACATCATTACTACTCCACCTCCATTTCTAGAGAATCATTTTTTTTAGAGCTGATGACTATTAATGGAAAATTAAGAATAGCTTCATCCGTTTTTTTCCTTTTTTAGTACATTTTTCACCATTAAACAGATCTATGTCATTACTTGAAATGTGTAAAAAATTTGCTAAATGCACTAAATCCAATATTTCAACTACAATAATGTACCATAAGAAATATTCACAAAGCAGGATACGATGAACCCATGAATCCATTATTCTTGAAGTATAACTTTTATTTCTTGAAGTATAACAACATATCTTTTATATAACTTAAGTAAAAACTCATATTGTGTAAATGTGTATTTTTTATGGTTGTAAGTAAGTATATATGTGTGTAAAAGCAATATATAGTCAAGTTATTGACCGTTTTGTATTAAACGACTTTCTATGAGGACAAAATTGCTTTTTTTTTATTTAATCAGGTGGAAAAAAAAACCATTGAGATCAAGATCTCTTTTACTGGCACAGTGGTCAGAAGCACACCTTCCAAAATAAAGATACAGTAAAAGAAAAAAAAAAGCTGTGAAATTGGAATACGTACAAGATTTAAAGCTTGCGTGGAACAAAGTGACAGGGCAGGGTAATAAATCTAAATGGACGTTTTAAGGGTGCAAAAGTTGAGCAGCAATGCATTGGATAGTGTATAGTAGTTATACATTGAAATTGAATTACAAAAGAAGTTAGAGATAAGAGGATTGAACTAGATTTGCAATTCCCTGAAGAAATTGCGTCTGATTGCTGAAAGCAACACCGATCTAAAACATTGTTCACAAAGAAAGGAATAAGAGCATGTTAAAAGTCTGTGACCACACCCACCTCATTAACATTACAATTATTTCGAAAACGGTAAGGACTTTGACCAATTGAGTGGTACCATTAAATTCGGGTTAGTCTTAATAGGGTATGTACAAATTTTTGTCAAGTTTGAAGAAACTATGTCGAATAGGGAGCAAAAATGTGTTTTACGAAAAATTGCAAATAGCGAAAAATCTAGTTAGACAGAAGTCCATGGTCCCATTTGAAAAACGTCCATTATCATCTAAGGAACACACAGAAAAAGAAAGCACAAAATTCTGATTTACGGTATTAGAGATAGAGGCCAAAAACAAATGTGTTTTTCAAACGACCGCCTGGTGGCGCTATAGAGGAGCATTGACCTGTAATTTTAATAGAACTTGTAGTCTACTGTACCCTATGATATTGGAAAGTTTCATGAAATTATCTTTAGTATTTTTTAGGATATCAGCATTTAAAGTTGCTCTCAATGCAACTGTATGCCATGGTTTTTTATTTCCACTAGATGGCAGCATTGCTCTTTCAAAGAATCCTGTGGACTCTCAACAGGGATTTCAAGTTTGTCCCATGTATAGGAAAAAATATTTTTTAAAAATTCATATTAAATCAACTGTAAACCCAAATGGTACGAGATTTTAAACCAAACATCTCCTTGATCAGCCTAACAAACTACAGTTGGTTGGATGTTGATATCTGCAATTATCTACAAGATACAAGGACTCATCCAAAGTTAGCTTATCCTTCTTAAGTCATCACTAGGTGGCGCAGCAATGCTGTTTCTAGTATGTTATACAACACACCTCTTACAACCTATATGTTAAATTTTATTTAGCTAGGTTAAGTAGTTTTTGAGATAGAGCCTTAAACACAATTGCCTCAATTATAGCGCCACCTATTGGAATATTTTCAGAATATTTTAGGTGAGTGTTTATCAATGTAGGATGAAGTTATATTTCAATATTTGTTAAGTTTTGTCAATCTTTGTAGGATCTAGAGCATGTTAAAATCTGGGACCACACCCACCTCATTAACATTACGATTATGACGAAAACGGTAAGGAATTTCTCCAATTGAGTGGTACCATTGAATTCGGGGTAGTCCAAATATTCTATGTACCAATTTTTGTCAAGTTTGAAGAAACTATGTTGAAAAGGGAGCAAAAAATGTGTTTTACAAAAAAAATGCAAATAGCGAAAAATCTAGTTAGACAGAAGTCCATGGTCCCAGTTTTGAAAAACGTCCATTAGCATCCAAGGAACACACAGGAAAAGAAAGCACAAAATTCTGATTTACGGTATTAGAGATAGAGGCCAAAAACTAATGTGTTTTTCAAACGACCGCCTGGTGGCGCTATAGAGGAGCATTGACCTGTAATTTTAATAGAACTTGTAGTTTACTGTACCCTATGATATTGGAAAGTTTCATGAAATTATCTTTAATATTTTTTAGGATATCAGCATTTAAAAATGCTCACAATGCAAATGTGTGCCATGTTTTTTTAATTCCAATAGACGGCAGCATTGCTCTTCTACAGAATCCTAAGGATTTAAAAAAAAATCATATAAAATCAACGATAAGACCAAATGGTACAAAATTTTAGACTTAACATCTCCTTTGTTAGCTTAACAAACAACAAGTGGTTGTACGTTGATTTCTGATGTTAAAAATCTGTGACCACACCCACCTCATTAGCTTTACGATTATTTCAAAAACGGTAAAGAATTTGGCCAATTGAGTGGTACCATTGAATTCGGGGTAGTCTAAATAGGGTATATACCAATTTTTGTCGAGTTTAGTGAAACTATGTTGAATAGGGAGCAAAAATCGTGTTTTACGAAAAATCGCAAATTGCGAAAAATCTAGTTAGACGGAAGTCCATGGTCCCAATTTAAAAAACGTTCATTAGCATCCAAGGAACACACAGAAAAAGAAAGCACAAAATTCCGACTTACGGTATTCAAGATAGAGGCCAAAAACGAATTGCTTACTTAAACGACCGCCTGGTGGCGCTATAGAGTACGATTGAGCTACAATTTTAATATACCGTGTAGTTTACTATAGGCTACAATATTGGAAAGTTTCATGAGTTTATCTTTAGTACTTTTTAAGATATAAGCATTTAAAGTTGCTCTCAATGTTAAGTCAATGGGAAAAATAATTCATAAAAATATTAATATAAAATCATTCATAATTCTGAAGCATACCAAAAGTAATAGCACACTACTCCCAAAGGAGCTTTACAAACTACTTTTGAAATTATTTTAATATCTTTAAAACTCTAGGAGTAGAAGCATTTTAAAAAGTGACGGAATAAAATATAATAATAAAAACTAGATTTGCAATTCCCTGAAGAAATTGCGTCTGATTGCTGAAAGCAACACCGATCTAAAACATTGTTCACAAAGAAAGGAATTAGATCATGTTAAAAGTCTGTGACCACACCCACCTCATTAACATTACAATTATTTCGAAAACGGTAAGGACTTTGACCAATTGATTGGTACCATTAAATTCGGGGTAGTCTTAATAGGGTATGTAGAAATTTTTGTCAAGTTTGAAGAAACTATGTCGAATAGGGAGCAAAAATGTGTTTTACGAAAAATTGCAAATAGCGAAAAATCTAGTTAGACAGAAGTCCATGGTCCCATTTGAAAAACGTCCATTATCATCTAAGGAACACACAGAAAAAGAAAGCACAAAATTCTGATTTACGGTATTAGAGATAGAGGCCAAAAACAAATGTGTTTTTCAAACGACCGCCTGGTGGCGCTATAGAGGAGCATTGACCTGTAATTTTAATAGAACTTGTAGTCTACTGTACCCTATGATATTGGAAAGTTTCATGAAATTATCTTTAGTATTTTTTAGGATATCAGCATTTAAAGGTGTTTTCAATGCAACTGTGTGCCATGGTTTTTTATTTCCACTAGATGGCAGCATTGCTCTTTCAAAGAATCCTGTGGACTCTCAACAGGGATTTCAAGTTTGTCCCATGTATAGGAGGAAAAATATTTTTAAAAATTCATATTAAATCAACTGTAAACCCAAATGGTACGAGATTTTAAACCAAACATCTCCTTGATCAGCTTAACAAACTACAGTTGGTTGGATGTTGATATCTGCAATTATCTACAAGATACGAGGACTCATCCAAAGTTAGCTTATCCTTCTTAAGTCATCACTAGGTGGCGCAGCAATGCTGTATTTCTAGTATGTTATACAACACACCTCTTACAACCTATATATTAAATTTTGTTTAGCTAGGTTAAGTAGTTTTTGAGATAGAGCCTTAAAAACACAATTGGCCTCAATTATAGCGCCACCTATTGGAATATTTTCAGAATATTTTTAGGTGAGTGGTTTATCAAATGTAGTTGATGAAGTTATATTTCAATATTTGTTAAAGTTTTGTCAATCATTTGTAGGATTCTAGAGCATGTGTAAAATCTGGGACAACACCCACCTCATTAACATTACGATTATGACAAAAAACGGTAAGGAATTCTCCAAATTGAAAGTGTAACCCATTGATTCGGGGTAGTCCAAATATTCTATGTACCAATTTTTTGTAGTTTTGAAGAAAACTATTTGAAAAGGGATCGCAAGAAAATGTGTTTTCCAAAAAATGCAAATAGCGAAAAAATCTGTTAGACAGAAGTCCATGGTCCCAGTTTGAAAAAACAACCATTATCATCCAAGGAACACACAGGAAAAAAAAAAGGAGACAAAATTCTGATTTACGGTATTAGAGATAGAGGCCAAAAACTAATGTGGTTTTTCAAACGACCGCCTGGTGGCGCTATAGAGGAGCATTGACCTGTAATTTTAATAGAACTTGTAGTTTACTGTACCCTATAATATTGGAAAGTTTAATGAAATTATCTTTAGTATTTTTTAAGATATCAGCATTTAAAAATGCTCACAATGCAAATGTGTGCCATGTTTTTTCAATTCCAATAGTCGGCAGCATTGCTCTTCTACAGAATCCTAAGGATTTAAAAAAAAATCATATAATCAACGATAAGAACCAAATGGTACGAAATTTTAAGACTTAACATCTCCTTTGTCAGCTTAACAAACACAAGTGGTTGTACGTTGATTTCTGATGTTAAAAATCTGTGACCACACCCACCTCATTAGCTTTACGATTATTTCGAAAACGGTAAAGAATTTGGCCAATTGAGTGGTACCATTGAATTCGGGGTAGTCTAAATAGGGTATATACCAATTTTTGTCGAGTTTAGTGAAACTGTGTTGAATAGGAGCAAAACGTGTTTACGAAAAAATCGCAAATTGCGAAAAATCTAGTTAGACGGAAGTCCATGGTCCAATTTGAAAAAACGTTCATTAGCATCCAAGGAACACACAGAAAAAGAAAGCACAAAATTCCGACTTTACGGTATTCGAGATAGAGGCCAAAAACGATTGCTTACTTAAACGACCGCCTGGTGGCGCTATAGAGTACAATTAAGCTACAATTTTAATATAACGTGTAGTTTACTATAGGCTACAATATTGGAAAGTTTCATGAGTTTATCTTTAGTACTTTTTAAGATATAAGCATTTAAAGTTGCTCTCAATGTTAGTCAATGGGAAAAATAATTCATAAAATATTAATATAAAATCATTCATAAATTCTGAAGCAAACCAAAAGTAATAGCACACTTCTCCCCCATTGAGCTTTACAAACTACTTTTGAAAGCATTTTGATATCTTTAAAACTGTAGGAGGAGTAGCGATCCAAAAAAAGGGACGGAATAAAATATAATAATAATAAGAAAAAGAATAATAAAATATAATAAAGAAGGTGGATAACATACTCTGATTGCTTTCAGCAATCAGACAATAATAAAATAGAATAAAGAAGGTGGATAACATACTCTGATTGCTTTCAGCAATCAGACAATTATGTTTAACAGAACGGAGCAGAATGATCTAAATGGAGACCATTTTAAGATTAGTTTGGAGAGAGTTCCAGGCAGCGGAGGCAGAAAAACTGAAGCCTTGTTGCCCAAATTCAGTTTGAACACGAGGAACATGCAGATGAAAACTATTATTGACTGGTAGTTCTTTGAAGAAGAGAGCTAAGATATGAAGGTAACAAACCAACCACTGCCTTATAGACCAGAGTCATCCAGTGTGTGTACCTTTGTGCGTTCAAAGACGACCATTCTGCTCTGACGTAAAGATCACTGATGAGTGAGACGACTACAGCCGGTCACAAACCTCAATGAAACATAGTATTGAGTGATTGAAGGCAGGTGGATGAGGTATTCATATAAAGAATACAATGTGGGTTTTAAACGAAAGCTCGGAGTCTAGCACAAAGCCCACCTGAAGCCGTCTTCTAGTTGTATCGATTTATCATTGTTAGTTTTTAGAACAGAAGAGAGTTTCTGTACTTAACGTTTGTGTGAAAGTATCATCGCTTTTGCTTTTTCTATACTTAAAACTATTTTTAGTGATCTGAGATGAGATTGAGCAACAATAAAAGCAGACCGTAGGAACTGAAATGCTTGTGCTAATGACTGAGAGCAACCGTAAATGACAGTGTCATCTGCATAAAGATGGTTGGTTTAAAATAGTTAATAATTAAAATAGTTGTAGGTCTTCTTCAATCAATCATTTGTAGTTTACCAAAGTCGTGCCAAAACAAACTTCTAAACGACATGTACCACATTAAATATTAAAGTCAATAAGCACAACCAGAATTTCTTCAAAAGGTTGAATTTTCTACTTTTGAACAAATTCAGTTATTTTAAGTGTGCCCTGTGGTTTGTAAAAATACAGTGATGGTGGATGGTAAATAAATTTTACTTTAAGTTTGATATATTTAGGAATTTCTGGCTAAAATGCATCATAAATGATAAAATAAACATGTTTTTTTTAATTATTATTATTACTGCTGACAATACTGCCTACAATACTACTACATTTGCAACATTAAGATGAGGGGGACAGGATGTCTTTTATTTTGAAAGGAAATCATATGAAGCCTCTGTCAAAAGCTATAAACTATTTCATATTTAAAAAAATGCTACTTTCTCTATGTTTTATTATTTAAAAAAACAAAAACAAAAGTCTATTTATTTCATAATTGAATCAATAGCATTAATCAAAATTGTTTTTTAACGAGTGAAATAAGACTTTGTAGTTTCAAATGGGTTTTTATCAGCAAGAAATGGATCCAAATTGCTTTTTAAGTGTTGAAGGTTCCAGATCTCTAAACCAGTTTCATGCATTCAAACTGACCACAAACACATTTGATTGAGATGCCTGCAAACATGTTTGGGGAAATATTTACACAATAGAATAAATAAACTTACCAGGTGTGTTCATGTTTCCCCCCTACCAGTGAAAAGGAAGGACGTTCCACTTTTCAAATGGAGGGACTGGAGAATATAATACATTAATAATCAATATGTTTCTGAAAGCATTTGTGATTAGAGAAGGAGATACCTGAAACCCGAGCAGAAGAGCCAAGAATTCTGAAAAAGCCAAATCCCCCCCCCATGACAAAATGAGCGCCGAGCAGAACAAGTCCTGAAGTTATCAGTAAAATGACTCTGAAATCCCTGAAAAAAAAAACACACACCTGACCAGCTCACAAGTGAGAAATAAGAGCAACCCGTACACTTCCTCAATGAAGCTGCTTAAAAAAAAAAGAGGTAATTACTCATTATGACCACTAGGGGGTCTGTCGAGTAGAAAGGTCAAAAGATCAAATAATAATAATAAAAAAGTATCCATGCATCTTTTTACGGTTTATAATTTGTTTTCAGGAAGATCATTGTAGAGAATAATTTACATTTTTAATTTTTTTAATTTTCCTTTACATTAAAATTAAAAACTGTGCTCCAACACTTTAGTTTGACAGAGAGATTCACTGTTTAACTCCTATTTTAGAGGAATTTTAGCAACAGGTTTGTTTGTTTTAGATAGTTGCCACTTAATTAAAAAAAAAAACTTTAAATAAACTTGAAATAATATTATTACGATTTTTACAAAGTTTAACGAGGCCGTTTTCCGGTAAAACAAAACCACTGAGCACCAAAAAAACGACTTCAGATGAGTTTTTCTGCAGCTGTTAGTAAGAAAGCAACAAGTGGATGCAGATATGTTTGTAGACTGTTTCACTGATAAGCAAACTTACTTTTTTTTTTCTTCATTTTTCTAAAATACTTCACTACTATAGTATTAAGTTTAGGGATTACAACTGTCTTCCATGAAGGAAACGTTTTACTTTGAAAACATCACAACTTTATTTTAAAATTAGTCCATGTAATTGGATAAATAAATACAATAAAAATTATACACAGTTCAAACCTAATAATTATTCTGTTAAGACTAAAAAATATATATTTTTATTAATTGAATTGAAAAAAATGCATAAAAAATAAGAAACATCACTGATGTCAAACAGTTTGAAGGAGCTTATAATTTGATTTTAAAGAAAAAATAACTGGATCACCTCCAATTGTTGTTAAAATAATATTTTTTTAAGTAAAAGTTAGTTTTTGAACAATTTTTAATCGATTTTTCTGAAGCTTTCCTTCATTTTCCACAAAGCAACAAACTCAGGGACGTGTTTGAATCCTCAGTCCAGACTTTCTCAGTGGCACTAAATATAAATGGCACGTAAAAAGGTTGTTTAGGCAGAAAATCGATGTCAGCCTCTCTTCTAGGGGAGGGATTACAATTAGCAACCCTCTTCTAATCCTCCCCTGGTTTCGCCTGTGATGCGCCGCCTCAGCTCGGTCCACCTCTCATTCCCAGCTCTCCTCCCTGTAGCGGATGTTGCATGAAAGCTCTTTGCTTTTCTAGTGTTTTTACTTTTAAGCTACACTTTTTTTTTTTTTTGGACAGTTTGAGTCTAATTGCTGCTGACAGAGAGATGTGAAGCAGCTGCCGGCGCGTAGAGAGTCTGGGGAAAATAAAGTTGTGGGACGTGATCCATCGAACGAGACGGCAAGTTGTGGAAACTTTGACATATTTGCATCCAAAAGGTGAGCGCTGCAAACATTTTATTTACCAATAAGCTCCTAATTGGGAATTTTCAACTGGATTTGACTGCATCAAATTTACCCATTCAGACCAAAATTTCCTCTCAAGATGAGAATTTCTTTTGCAAAAATTTACCCTGTTTTCGGTTCTAATATACTTTATTTTGTTTAGAGTTTGTGGGGAAAAAAACTCAAATTTTCTGTGCTGCATGATGCATTCTCAGACATCAAATATCTACCGATGAAAGTTTCTTTATTACACTTGACCTCTGGGCGTATGTGCTGAAGGACGGGACGTTTGATTACCAAGTGGTGATCTGTGACCTCCTGCGGTCTCTCATCAGCGCCTCCTCTGCCTGTCCACGGCCGCGGGTCAAAGCCCAGACGCTCGAATGCATCTATCACTGGATACCATGAGCATGGTGGACGACAGCTGCCTCTCACCTGCCAACTTCCACGAGATGGGGAAGGGCGGCGCGGCGGCGGCGGCGGCGGGGGGCCACGTCCACAGCATTGATGTCATTCTAGGTTTCAGCAAAGACCAGGAGCCGTTGCTGAGTCCCGCCGGGGCCCCGGGGCCCCAGAGGGGAAGCGCGGACGACATGGGGGAACATGGGAAGCACGCGGAGGCCTCGTCTTACGGCGGACACCTTCCCTCTGGGAGAAGCAGCAACGCAGAGCAGCATCAGTACCACGGTTAGTGAAGGTGGGGAGGGCGCTCCTTAATCATCATCAGCATCTGAAGGAAGAGATTTATTAAAAAAAAAAAAACTTGTCTCTGGAAGGGGGTGGAGTCAATGTAAATTTCATTAAACAGTGACACTCTGGAGGCAAAAGAAAAAAAAAAACTTTTTGACCTATGAACTGGTTTATCATATTATACAGCCACGTTTAAACAGAATTCCTGTTAAAAATAAAAAAAAATTGTTTAACCCTTTTACACATGACGCTTAAACACAAAATCTTTAACATATTGTAACTTTCGTGCCGCTTTTCTCCTTCAAAATCTGCTGGAATTATCGAGTTAATAATGAAAAGTTATTAAAATGACATTAAAAGGTTAAACGTAAAGACTCAAAAGTGCTTATTTACTTTTAAATTATTAGTTTTACCACCTTAACTCTAGGCTATAATGCTAAAACAAAAAAAATCCTAAATAACACATAAAAGACGAAATTTATCCAAACAGATCTCTATGTTGATTTATTACTTTTTGGTGGAACAATTTTCATTCTAAACATAAATAAAATTTCCAGTTGGTGAACTCTATGAAGTAGGAGATAAATAAATCACAGGACAAGATGGTGCAGGGGCTTTATGTCCCCAAGACCAATCCCATCCCCTTGTGGAATTCCCCCTAATCTTCTCTTCTCGTAGATTAGATTGTACAGTGGTTCATTCGGGTGTTATTGTCATCGTTCGGTCTCAGAATTAAATTTGCCACGTTTAATCTGAGGCTATTTTCGGGCGCGGGGCAGGTGGCCTGTCAGTTTGTGATGTAAAAAACAAAAATGAAAGCAGGATAACGGTTTTGTTGAATAAAGGTGCATCTACGCAGATGACATCACTCTTTTTGTTTGTGGCTTTCCTGTGAAGTCAGTCCAGTTCTTCCTGAATGAGCTGCTTGTCAGTGGTGTCAGTTGCCCCCCCCTTGCCGATAAACAGTAGACGGGCTTCAGACCGGCGGCTGTGATGGGCTGACAGACCGAGAGCTGGTCACTGAACCAGACCTGACCTCTGCCTTTGTCAGTGCCTGGTCTTTGTCGTAGCTGCTTAATGAGAGGTGGGTAAATGAACCTCCCCTAATCCTACTTTGCTTTTGCCACCACCGCCGTTTGCCAGTGGAAAGATCACGGTGACCTCTCTTTTGTAACACATCCCATTAACAGGAGCGAGTGAACGCCGGGGTTCACACAGTCACTTCCACAACCCAAGAGGTGTCTCCAATTTTACCTGCCCGGGAGGACTCTGGGTAATTAAGTATCCATGACAACTTTCTGTAGGGAGTCAGACTCGCTGAGTAAATCATCTTTAAGATGGAACAGGCACAAGTTTTTCAATTTTAGAGTAAAATTTTAAAACAAAACATAGTTTAAAAGCCAAAACTTTCAGGATTTCTCTATTTCAGGGGTGAGTCAAACTCGATCGCACAGAAGTTCCAAAACAGCCAAGCAAGATAAACATTTATTGAGCACACTAAAACTACATTTTGAAAACTTTAAAGCCATAACTTTTTAACATAAATATGAACTAGATATATAGCATTACCTGCAATAATGCTGTAATCTATATTTGGACACTGAAGATGCTGAAATTGATAGCTAAAAACGAGCAATAGTTGATAGCGGAAAACGCTTAAGCTGCTAGCAGCTAAAATATTACCAAAAATATATCATAGCCTAAAAATTGAAAAAAGCCTAAATTAGCTAGCATATAGCTAAAATATTAGCTAAAATCAAAAACAGCTTAAGACATCTTAGTAAATGTTAAAATATTCTAAAAAGCTCGCAGAATGCTAATTCTTAAAATTTTAAAACTGTAATTTTTCAACATAAATATAAATAATAAAAAGGCTTAAATAACTTAAATATTTTACTCTCCATAAAAATATATTTTATCAAAATTACAAGTTAGAAATGAGAGCAAGATAAATCAGGCAATTGATAACGATAAAATAAAAAGATCTGGAGGGCCGGATCCGGCCCCCGGGCCTTGACTTTGACACCTGTGCTTTACCTCATAACTATTTTTATTTAAAAAATGAAAATTTCAACGAAATATTGAAAAATAGAAAAAAATATTAGTTTCTTAACTAATTCTTAAGAAAGTAAAAAGACTTTTGTTTCAATTAAAAATGTCTCACAAGAAAAAAAAGTTTTTCAATGGCAAAATAATTAAATAATTCCTCTCTTAGAATTCTTTATATTTAATAGGAATCCTTTTTTCTTATGAAACTCTGCTGTTTGTGCATTTCCCTTTTTGCCTTTTTCGTTGCCTTTTCCTGTCCAAACCTTAAAAAATGTTACAGCAAAAAAAAAACCCAGAAAATTAAGAAAACATTAAAAAAGAATAAGTCTAAACTAAAATAAAACACCATAATAGAATTATTTGATTGTTTGGCAATAAAAACTGTAAGGAAAACCTAATCTTTTTTTTAAATTTTCATTGAAAACATTTATTGGTTTAATGTTTTAGTTTCAGTATCTGTTGCCTGAATGATCAATGATCTTCAACAGAAAGCCTGAAGAGGAATTTTTGTTTTGAAGCATCAAAACTAAAGTGGAGAACTAAAGAAACTAACAAGAAAAGATTCTTTACATTCAAACTGTTCAGCCTTCAGATTTATTACTATATTTTGTTGATTTTTTTTTTTTACTGTTTGCATTATGGTGGGACAGTTTTAAACACAAAGTTACTAGATCATTACCATTTCATAAAAGCTATACATATTATGTGATTTTAATGTCTTTCAAGTCAAGAAATCGCATTAAGATCATATTTAGTTTAATTTGTTTCATTTTTAAAGCTCTAAATGAAAGACTTGACAGAACAAAGAGGTTTCCTGTCTTCAAGTGACGAGGAACAGAAAAAATTAGGAACTTTTGGTATAGAAGATCCAGACAGCCTAACACCTAAATCTAAAAAGTTCTGCACTTTTGACATGTATTTAAATTATTTTCCATTTTCAAAAGCATTTCTAAACCCTTTCAGCATTCACAGTTTGACTTCACGATTTTGGATGCAAGAAAAACAAATTCCCTTTTTTTTTTGGAGCAGATGCTCCTAGAAGTTTGGACCACCTGCCTAAATCCTATATGTGAAGCTCTTATGCAAGGAAGACAAATTAACCCCTTTTCCTAGATTGACCCACCCACTCACCCACACGTACACACACAAACGGACACATGCTGAATGACCCATAGCCCTTCAATCAGACTGCTATCGTGTGACGGCTTCACAACAACAACTGATCCCATTTGGAGATCACCTTCTTTGTACTTTGTTTAATTCAATTACTTGCTGGTTTGACTAATTCTGGTTTGGCAAAAGGCATCGCCTTGACTCGGGTCCATGTTTTTTTTCTTTCGTTACGGTGGAAGAGGATTCGTTAGTGTGGAGGAAGAGTTGCTGTTTAAAGTAAAAAAAAAAATCGAAAAATTTATGCCACTCACAAAAAAGGCTTTTTATAATCAAAAATACTTACATTAAATAAAATATGAACATTAAATCTGATGGAAGTCATCGTCATTTATATATATATATATACATACACATGTGTGTATATATATATGTGTGTGTATATACATATGTGTGTAAATATATGTGTGTATGTGTATATATATATATATATATATATATATTTATAAGTATATATATACGCGTTTGCTTTTTATTAACTTATCAAGTTACGATTTCCGCCAGGCCCCACCCACCACAGCGACAACTTACCAATCAAATCAATTGTCACATGCCGAGTACTGTCATGGCAACTAAGGGTGTGGGGGGGAAATCAATTATCGCGATATATTTAATTTACCGACACTTGTATCGATTAAAAAAAATGCTGACAATGTTTAATTATTTATGAACATCCTTCATCAGTTTTCCACGTAAACCTCCGACCACTAGTTGGCAGCATAGCACACTGAGTCTCTCTGAGCAGCTCTACAGTTTGACTAAAAAGACAACAAGATCTTGCTAAAACCAGCTTGTGTTAAATATTCAGTAACCCACTTAGTTTTTTTTTTTTTTTTTTTAGATGTACTAGTTTTTATTTTCTACTTGGGATTGGTGCCAAACTCTGAACTCTGTGCCACGTTGTTGCCAGTATCACATAAAAACACAGATAAGAACGAGTGACTGTTCTGATAGTCTTATCGTTAAATGTATCGTATTGTGAGACGCATATCGCGATACGTATCGTATCGCCAGAGTCTTTCCAGCGCATTTCTCTAGTGGTAACAGTTTGAATTTGTTTTAGAGAGCTTGGTATTTCAGCCTATCTTAAAAAACTCTAAATAAAGATAAAGATGTTTGGTAACATGTTATCCGATTAGGAATCTTCAAAAATGCTCGGAAATCTGATGCTTATATCAGAAGGTGTTCCCTTCCTGGATTAATTACAGATTACTTCTTGTACTCCAAACAGACACTGGCTTGTTTGCGAACAAGAGCGACGACGAGTTGGGAGATCTGAGGCAGAGCATTGAGGTGGACGAAGGCAAGTCTCCCGAGTCGTGCTGCAAAGACGATCAGCCCAAGAAGAAGCACAGACGCAACCGCACCACCTTCACCACCTACCAGCTGCACGAGCTGGAGCGCGCCTTCGAGAAGTCCCACTACCCGGACGTGTACAGCCGAGAGGAGCTGGCCATGAAGGTCAACCTGCCGGAAGTCCGAGTCCAGGTGAGACCAACGGGTTGCAAAATCAAAAGCGTTCACATACCAGATTATTGAATATTTATGCATCCACCCTTACCATAAATAAGTACATTTCAAGTATCTGTTTGAAAGTATACTTTAGTCTAAAGAAGTAAATGCCAAGTATACTTAAAAAAGTATTCTGGAAGTTTACTTCTTGGTACTAAAATTGCCCACTTTTAGTTTATAAAAAGTACACTTGGAAGTATAAGTAAACTATAAAAAGTAAACCAGTAAACTGTGGTATGCTACTAGTTTACTGACAATAAACTTTAAGTTTATTATCCGTAACCTTTCTGGTGCTAGTTTACTTCAAGTTTACTTTAAGTTTATGAAAGTATACTTAAAATAACCTTTAATATAACCACTGTTGGACAGAATTACTTCAAATTGAATATAATACTTTGGATTATAATACAGCCCAATAATAACTTTTTGTCGCCAGTTTTATGCAAATTGTTTGTAATTTTTGAGTTTTTATGTACCTAAATGTAGATTGTTTTGATTACATTGAAATAAATGAGAGCAATAAGTGCAAACTAAGAATATGATCTTATTACAGATATTAATAAATCCCTCATAAATTCTAAAATTAGCACTTTAATCTACATTTTTTGTCTCCAAAATTATGACAATGGATGCCAGTCAAACGTATCAACAATTATTTAAATTTAAAGCAACATCCTTAAATTTAAACCAGAAATTACAGTGAAAATTAAGTTTTTTGAGTCATAAATCATTTTTTTATTGGCAAAAGTATGGAGCATAATGATCATGTCTTTTTGACAAGAGTTATTTTATTGAAATATAAATACTTTGTAGTTTTTTAAATCCCCTTTTGCTTATTTAAAGAAAATCTGCCTGTGAAGTAAGATTTTTTATTTTTTTTAACTTTTTTTTTGTTTTCTGTGTGTGAATTCCACTAAAACTAAAAACTGTTATGGCGAAAGAAACAGAAAATAAAGAAAATTTTACATAAAATAAGTTTAAGCCAAAATAAATTACTATAGCAAAAGTTTGGCGATAAAAACTGTGTATAGTAATGTAAAGAAAAAAACCTAATCTATTTTTAATTTTCAGTATAAGACGTTTACTGGTTTAATCTTTAAATCTGTTGCCTAAATTATAAATGTTTTTATAAATGCTTGAAGGGCAATTTTTTTAACTAGAGTGGAAAACTAAAAATTTTATTTAAACTTTGCATGTTTCAAATGCAAAAAACAAAAAAAAAGTTATTAAATAACCATTTCATTAAAATTATGCATTTGTTGGGATTTTAGTGTCTTTCAAGTCAAGAAATCTCATTAAGAACACATTTAGTTTCATTTTTTAAAATCCAGTGAAATTTTAGCTTTTTAGAGTCTTAAAAATCAAAATTTTTCATTGTCAAAAGTTTGGAGCAAAAATGATTTTGAACTATTTTCATAACTTCCTTATTTCTAGATCATCTTGGATTGAACTTGTGCTATTTGAGAAAAAGGTGGAAAGGTAAAACAAAGAGAACTCTTCTTGAATAATTAAGGTTTTATATCTTTGCAAGTGTCAACATATTTTTAACTTAAACTTTTAAGTTTTTATTTATTTATTTATTTTTGCTTCATTTGAGCCTATTGCTTGTTACTTTTCATGGTTCCTGTCAGCAGATTGTAAAGTTAATTGGTTAATTGGCTTCATAAATGTAGCTAAACTTAATGACTTATTAAGACGACACAGCACTTAAACTGACACAGTTAAACCAAGATGTGGGCTTTCTCTTTTAAGATTTTGAATAAAACTTTGAGCTCCAATGTCAATTTTTTTGATTGTTTGTTATTTTAAGGGGGAAAATGTAAATCGGAATTTAAAAAATGTAATTTTCTGAAAAGCGGCTTGGTGACAGAAACAAAATAATATAAAAACATATATATTACATATAAATTTGTAGTAAATTAAACTTTCTTTCCCTTCCAGGTTTGGTTTCAGAACCGCAGAGCTAAATGGCGTCGACAGGAAAAAATGGACGCGAGCGCCATGAAGCTCCACGACTCCCCCATGCTCTCCTTCAACCGCTCGGCGCCCGTCCACCCAAGCGTGGGCCCGGTGACCAATTCGCTGGCGCTGGACCCCTGGCTGCCCTCGCCTCTGTCCAGCGCCACACCGGTCCACAGCATCCCGGGCTTCATGGGTCCAGCTCAGGGCCTCCAGCCCAGCTATCCGAGCCACAGCTTCATCAACGTCACCCCCCACGCTCCCCACTCCCATCCCCATCCTCACCCCGCCATGGGGCAGGGGATGCAGAGCATGGCCCCTCCTCCGTACCAGTGTGCAGCGGCATTCCCTGATAAGTTCCCACTGGAGGATGTGGACCAGCGGAGCTCAAGCATCGCTGCTTTAAGAATGAAAGCCAAGGAGCACATCCAGTCTATGGACAAAACATGGCAACCCATGTGAGCCCCCGAGTCCAGAGAATCAGATCTAAATGATAAAAGGTGGATTTTAAACTGTGAAATTTGATTTTTTTTCTAGGTTTTTCTATTAACGTTGTATTTTTTCCTGCTGTGTTGGTACATATTTTGTTTTATGACGCCAAGTAGCAGAAATATGGGGTCAAATCAGCTTAAAGGGAGTGAAAAACAGGTATTGTAAATTTGAAAAAAAATTTGAAAGCAGCTTTAAACTCAAAAATACATGCAAGCTCAAAACCCCGCCCCCACGTGAAATTAGGATCAGATCGACAGCGAAAATTCAACGAGCCAATCTAAATCCTTCTCTTCTCCTTCCTCTTCATTTAGCCCAACAAATGGAGGATGATGAAAAACAGTGGTTGTGTCCAAATTCCCCCTCTAACCTTTTACTACTAAACTGTATAGAGCAGGACGATATAGTGTATACGTTGATGGTTTACATCACAACATTGGTTTTATAACTTTAAAAAGTTCCTGCAACAACAAAAGGTAATTAATTAAATCTAAATGTAAACTTTTGGGCGTCAGAGCGCACCCTCGTAAAGAAAAGCACTTCTCAGCGCAACACGGTTTAGCCTCGTGACGGTGGACTCTGGACCCTCTCTGTTTGGAGGGTGAAATTTATAAAGTTATCCTGGACACCACTTGTACTTTAACTCCCACTTCAAATTGAGGGGAAGGGAGAAGGGAAGAATTCGAAATGGGGAAATAAAAAAAAAAAGCAGAGAGAGAGAAAAAAATCAAAAGTTGAAAGTAAAAATAAACATTTAGTTTTTTAATTGGTAACAGTTTAATTTTTTAAATTCTATTTTCAAGTTTTCTTTTTTTTTAAAGTTCAATATTTCTTTCAAGTTTTCAAAATGAATTTTCGAGTTAAAAACTGGTTTCAAATTTTCTTTTTTTTTTTTTTTTTTTTAATTTACAATGTCTTGTTTTTCATTCACTTTAACCAGATCCGGATTGATCACATACAGAAATCTCCTCTTCCTTCTTTACATTTTGCTTTTTGATACTGAACATGCAACGTATAACACACATATGCTGCAACAAAACAAAAAACCAGATTAAGCTAACATATTTGCATTTCCATCAGTATAAGACAGGGGGCACCAAACTACGGCCCGTGGGCCAAATCTGGCCCACCTCCACATTTGACCCGGCCCCCCAAACACTATCAGAGACAACATTTTTTTTTTTTTACCCTAATCTGGCTTTGAGATTGTTTGCTAAAACATTGTTTGCTAAAACACTGTTTTGCTAACAATGTTTTGCTAACATTGATTTTTGTTAGCAAAATAGTAATTTGCTAATAGAAAATGCTGTTAAACCACTGTTAGCAAAACTTTTTTTTATACATTTTTCTATCAAAAAAACATTGTTAGCAAAACAGTGTTTTAACTGTGTTTTGCGAACAGTGTTTTCTAACAGAAAACCCTTTAAAATCAATGTTAGCAAAACAGTGTTTTGCTAACATTGATTTTTGTTAGCAAAATACTAATTTGCTAATAGAAAACATTGTTAAACCACTGTTAGCAAAACTTTTTTTATACATTTTTCTGTCAAAAAAACATTGTTAGCAAAACAGTGTTTTAACTGTGTTTTGCTAACAGTGTTTCCTGTTAGCAAAACACTTTTTCTGTTAGCCTACACAATGACCACGGCCCCACATCAGTGAAGAAAAAAGTCATGTGACCCTCACAAGAAAAAGTTTGGGGAACCCTCATAAAAGAAAAAAAGATATTTTTTTAATATAAAAAGTATTTTTTTTCACAAATGTTTTGCTAAAATTCATAAAATAAGCCAGTTTCTAGTGTGTTCAGAGTTATTACTGCTCACCAAGATGGAGGACAAGTGATGATAAGGAGAATGTTGGCACCTTAAGAAGCAAGTTTGAGGAGAAACCAAAAAAATAAAAACAAAAAAAAACAAGAAAATTTGCAACTGAGCTGCTTTAAAAAGACAGCAAGAAGATGTTCAAACCGTCGGATGGAAGGAAACCTGCTGTCAGTTGAGTGTGCGAGGCTTCACCCCACATCGTCTTTGTTTGGGACAATTGATCCAAGTGTCTTTGTCTGAGGGTGGAGGGGGGCAAACGGTTTATTATGTTTTTAAACAAGACCCTTATTTTGAAATGTCATCTCAGAATTTCTTTTATTTAATGTTTTTCTGGTTTATTTTGAAAGTTGAGAGGGAGTCTGTGTAGCTGCTGCTCTTACATCGTCTTCCGTCCTCATTGTAGGTATATTATTATTTTTAATTTCTGTTTTTTATTAGCATTTAGCACATAGTTATGGACCAAAAACAAGGCAAAGGTTAGAGAGCATTGCACAGGAACAGTTTTAGATGTTTTTTTTGGTTGAAAATTTACAAGATGTTGTCATAGTTTTTTGTGTTTTTGTGATATTTTGTTTATTAATGTCCTGGAAATTAAATAAATAGAAGTTTTTATCTCCACTTTCTCTCGTGGAGCGCCCATTCCCACACAGTTTTTTTCTATTTTTTGTAAGTTTTAGAGCGATCCAAGATTACTCCGGTTTAATCATAATCATCTGACATACAGAAACATTCTTTCTGTTCTTGTTCCTCCTCTCCCTCTGTCATGGAGGAGCTCTTTCCATCCCCTCCCAGGGATCTCTGGCGTTCCATGGTTTGGTGGCAGGGTGCCAGCCTGTTAGGAAGATGAGACTCCAATCAATCAGAGTTTTCAAGGCAGGGGGGGGGGGGGGGGGGGGGTCTGAACGCAGGGTCCCGGCTCCCTAATTGCCCCGAGCAGGCAGGCAGGCAGAGCGGGCCGCTGCAGCACATGTTCACGGAGCGAGCGGTCCGAGTCACTTTCCTGAGCAGATGGAGGCCGGACTGGACTGCGCTTGGATGACCATATGGAGGAGGCAGAGGATGCGAAAGGGCGATGTTTGTGTGATTTTTGACACGCCTTAAAGAGATGAGGAATGTTTGTGTGCGCTTGGCGAGTGACTCTCAACCAGGTCACATAGCTGAGCATCTGTTTTTCTTAAATTTATTGTCAAAAAAGGCTTTTTTTTTAATAATTAAAAAAATAATGTCATTCATTTTTTTAAATTAAGATTCAGGTACAGTGGGATGAAATGTGAATTTGTTTTACTCCTCCGAAATGCATGAAAGCAATCAAAGGAAAAGGACAAAGTGAAAACATTAACAAAGAGATTAAGCTGAAAAAGTGTGGGAGCATGAAAGCAGTGGAGGAGGCGGGTGGACGGAGCAGCTCATCAGGCTTAATGATGTAGAAAATCCCCCAATTAGAGCGTTTTCCTGTGATGCAGGATGAGTTCAGAGTGGGGTTTTCTGACAGCTCAGGGATTAGTACCCGGGCTGGACCGGGCCGACTCGGGTCTGCTCAGGCACTAACTAACTGTTGGCACCGCTGAACTGGGGCCGGGTCGGGGCTTTAGTCACAGCCAGGGGCAGAGGTAGGCATGCGTTGAGAGGCATGGGAAAACTGTTCTCTCGATCAGCAAACTCCTTAAGGTCAAATGGAACCACAAGTCACTATTTTAGGCTCACATACTTCAGAAAAGGACTAAAAAAGTTTGATGGTTTTAACTAAAATCAGAAATAATTCTGCAGAACTCTCCCAGAAGCTGCTTTTTATTGCAAAACAATCATATCTGTGTGCTGCTAACAGGACTGTCAAATCATTACACTCCCACCACTGTGCTTCACTGTGTTTGGGCAGCTACAATTCAAAAACTTACCACCAAATTATAATTGAAACTGAAACTTTAAATGCATTAAATTCTGATGAAGAAAAAGAAGAAGTCACAAATGATTTTCTAAATTGAGGTTTTTCTGTTTTTACTTTGAGAATAACAGTTTGAGTTGAACTTGAGTGAAAGACCAGATACTCAAACAGACTGAAAACAATTTTCTGTGAAATCAGTTTTTGCATTTCGACTCAGATTATTGGTAGAATAATTTATTGGTGAGAGGCATCTCCTTAAAGTGCCCCTTTAAACATCTTTGGATCCGTTTACAAAGCGTTTCCAGTCATCTTTTACTTATGATCATGGCTTTTTTAGAAAAAAAAAGTGTCATTTTCTAGACCATAGTTTCTGCAGAAGTTCATTATAAGTCTCTCTCTGAATGTTGAATGTTGTCTCACAAATGAGCTCTTTTTTAAAACAATATTTTTTCGTCTGCTCCTGATTTACAGCAATTTGAACAAATAAATGTACAATTTTTACAAGAATGTTACAGAAAATCCTATTAGTTTAGCTCTTCTGTGCTACAATTGTGCAGACTGCTTCTATCACATGTAACTGTCTTTGTCTAAGAATTATGCATCGCCAAAAAGCATAGCTATTTTAATTTGTAGAAGGAACAAATATTGGGAGAGGGCGTTGAGGGACAATTGAAGCTTCCAAGAACCAAACTAACAAATCCTTCATGTTTTTTGTTAATTTTTTATCTCTAAAAAACCTCAGTAATTCCATCTACAATTTATACAGCAGGCTCCTTTTTTTAATTTGAAAAGCCAATGAACATATGTGTGATAAAATAAATTTTGATGAAGAAGTCACAGGTGGAAAATCATATATATATATTTTTACTATTTCTCATTGAAACTGGTCAACTAAATATATCTTTAATAGCTTTAGGAAGAGACCAAACTTACTTAAATGAGACAAAAAAAAAACAAACTTACCAAACCAATCACACCCAGAGGTGGTCGGAGCAACACAAAACAATACACAACTCTAATAAAAAAAACAAACAAACAGTTAAATCATGAATTCAATACAAATTAAGTGAATTCAAAATAAATGTTCCAACAAATAATAAAGTTTGGCCTCATAAATTAGCATAATACACAAATAAACAACATCGGTTCCCCTTCTTTCTCTGCTGACAGTCCAAACGATGAGCTCCAGTAAAACAAACAAAACTTTTGCCCTCAGCCTCACCTTGAGACCAGTTAAAGATCCCCAGGTAAATAAACAGGAAGTCAAAAAAAAAAGGAAATGAATAGCAGGAAAAAGTTTAAACTAAACAAAATGTATAAGTGTTAGGATTCACCTGTTACCTAACTGTACATGTGAGATTTTTTTTATTTTAATCTTTTCTATTTCCTGTATGCAAAAAACACTTTTATTTTGATTTTATAATTTTAATTTATATGTTTATTTGGATTAGACCAGAGAAGACAAAACAAAACAACATAGAAGGAACACAATCAAAAGTCCATCTACAGACTAACACCAGTCTGCTACACATATATAAGTTTTATTATGTCAAGAAGATACAGACCATCCTCATAATAAAATAATATAAAGAAATAGAAATTAATTATTTTATTTATTCTTTTTTTTTTTAAGAGGATGGGGATACAACAGTGCATGTTGTTAGGAAATTTGTTTTATTAACTACTCGCATATGGATGAACACACATCAATATTCTTAGGGATTTAAAAAAAAAAAAATCTATGCTTTTAGAAGCTATTTGGAAGGATAACCAAAAAAAGGAAAAGATATATTTTTTAAATGTGAACAGCAACAGGAAGTTTTTGCTGTGAAAGGATGAATTTTTAAAATTAGGAAGTCTTGTTCATCATTCTGGGTGATTTCCTGTATTAAATGAGAAAGTAAAAAGTAATAAAGTCTTTTAAGTTTTTTTTTTTTTAACTTTATTTATATTGAATGTTTGTATTTGAAAAAAAAAGTTTTATTAGTTCTATAAAGCTGCTGTGTTTGAACTCATAAACCTCTTTCAATCCAAAATGATTACAAAACTTCCTGTTAGTGCATTTCTTTCAGGAAGTTGAGGTATTATCAGTTGGAACTTCTTAACTTAAAAGACAAAACTTATATCGTAAAGCTTGAATACTCATTCATTCTATACACCAGTTTTTTTTTTTTAATCAAACTCTTAAGTTTCTGCATCAAAATATGTATTTTTTTTCTAAAGTTAGAATGATTGATTTTTAAAAATGACAGTCAAGATGTTGCATCTTAAAAAATGAAATTGCAACCTCTGACCAAGTGAGGAAACAGTATTTTTGGGAGGTTTCTGGTATCATTGTGACCCGAGCGACGGTCACGTCCTTCCTGTGCGTTTGCAGAAATAACCCAACTGCTGCTCTGCAGCCGCGTTCAGCAGGAATAACTGGGTCCCTGCAGACTAATTGATTAATTGTGCGGTCCATTATTTAGCTCCTGCACTCCGGCAGATCTGAAAGGGCCTCGGCTGGAGTTAACAGTCTTATTGGAAAGACGCGTTCCTTGCTAAGGATAATAAGGGAAAATAGCGGAATTAATTGGGTTTGATTAAGGGAGCTTTTCAATGGGACACAGGTTTTTCGCATGACATAATTAGAGGTCAGTTGGCGAGGCCTGTGGTTGGGGGGGTGGATTTGGTAGTTGGCGCCAGTGCTTTGTGGGCGTGTCTGTGGGGGAGAGACAGATAGACAGAGTGTGTGTGTAATTGTGTGTGTGTGCTCCCTTCACACTTGTAGAACAGTGTGTCTGGTACATTTCTATAGGCTCACTGACTAGAAAGCACACAGGGAAGTTCACAGGGGGCCCTCTGTGCACACATTGTGTGATTACTTTTACTAGAGTTGCTGGCATTAAAGGCGCAGGGCTGAGGCTTTTGTGGACGCTCCACGGTCATTAGCTGCACATTTCAGAGACTATATTACTGCAGGGAGGGCGGTGTGGGCGGCAGAAAAACTCATTCATCGGTGCTCAAGGATGAGGAAGACACTTTTTGCACTAATGCATAGTATTCATTGCATACATGCACACACTGGAACGCATAATCCATCTGAAATATAATCCAGAATTGAAGAAAAAAAAAAAACATTAGATGAACTGGAAGCAGGCTCCCTGGGTGATTAGATTATCAAATACTTTATTCTGCCTTTGCATTTTTTTTCCCCTCAAAGCTGTTGGGATTTTTTTCAGTTTTTATTTATATATTTTTTAGTATTTGCAATACTAAGCTACACATTTTCTGCTGTAATAGTTCATTATAAACCAGAGGATGATCTTCTGTGTGAGATAATTCGATGTGACAAAAGATCCTGTCACCTATAAAACCCTAATTTGCTCGTATTGATGAAGCACATCTGTTGTTTTTAAGAGGTCCCCTCTGCTGCTTGAGGTTTAGTGGCACAAAATACAACAGAAGAATAATTTTTAGAGGGGTAAAAACGAAAAAAAGAAAAAAAGTTTTACTTTCTGATTTTTATTTTTTGGTTTTCAACTGCTAATCCCAAAGAGCCTTTCAGGTAAAAGTTTATACCTGGCGTTTTCTCAATCAATGGGATGCACGTGGACGCCCTCTAGTGGTGTCAAACTGCAGAGCAATGTGAATCAGCAGAAAGCATGGGAGTCCCACTTAACATTTTGGAATAATACACGTTTGCTTTTGTGGCCAGCAGGCCAATTGTAAAAAAAAAAAAAAAAAAAAAGAAAAAAAATTACAATTAAATAATTATAATAGTATATATATAATTAACAACTTTAACTTTCAAAATAAAAACATAATGAATGAATTTATTACATTTTATTATTAATTATTTTTTACTGTGCGGCATAGATTAGATTTTGTTTTTAATTTACTTCTTTCACCCAGACTTTATTTAATTGATTCTATTTTATTATTTTTTAAATCAATCTAAGTCATTGGTTTTATATAATTAAAATCTCCAAGGTTCAGTGGCCATAGAGAATAACTCTTAAATATTCCTAATAGTGGAATTAAACGTTTGTTGTGTTTGTAAAAAGAACTGTTTTTGGTAATGAAGTAAAATAGCTCACTAATCAGACACATTTTAATATATAGAGAATTTTGTCCTTTTTTTTTTTAAACTTCTGTTTTTAGCCAACCTGAGCATGCCTTCAGTATCATTTTTTCGTATTTGCAACTATTTAAAACATTTCCATTATATTTTACTATTGCTCACAATTTGTTAATTATGTTTAGTTAGAAAAAACTTTTATCCTTTCGTGGGTGTTTTAGCTGTCAAACATGGATGCAGTGCGCCCTCTACTGTAAGAAACTTGTCATGACATGATGTGTTTCTTCACCACTTGCAGTTCTTCGACATTTTAGAAGTTTTTTGAGTAGTTTATGTTTATTTAAGAAACAGCAAATTTCAATATATTATTGAATGCGTTGTTTAAAAAAGAATAAAGCCTATTTCATGATTCAAAAATTGTGTACCTGTCAAGAGAGCTAAATCTACTGACCCACACTAGAACAAGTTTGTTCAAAAGTTTTCTCATTTGGTTTTGTTTTTACATTTTAATTATACTTTTATTTATTTATGCACTTGAAACTGATTAAAACAGAATTTTAAGGTTTACATACTAGAGATTGTATAAAAGTCAAGTTTTTTCAATAAAAAAAATCTTGTGGGTGATTAAATATTTTCGGTTTGTGTGCATTTTGACTGACAGAGATGAAAATGTAAAAGATTAACTTCTCAAATTGGTATGTATTTTCATCTTCTTAGATCAAATCTATATTTATGTTATAGATTTGATTATCATTAAAATTATTTTTTAAGTGAAAATAACAATAATAACAATTTATGTTAGAAAAACAAGATAAAAGCAGAAGAAACTAAAAGCAAAATGAGTACATTTCAGTGGAATAAAGTGAAGATAAACGACTGTTTATAAATGAACACTTAAATGACCGTAATTTCTCAACAAATTGCTCTCTTTGAAAAATCCCAGCAACTTCTGAAAGATGGAAAGTTGCGCCATTTGGAAATATCGCGAGATTACAGTATTCTCACCCGGAAGCCCGCGAACAGCTCCGAAAACAGAGAACGGAACGGGCTAAGAGTTTTACAAAAGCAGAAATATGATGAAAAATGTCGGCAAGAAGACCCTCCCAGACTTTAAAACCTTCATTGAGTCTCAGAGGAGATTTTGAGACCCAAGGAGTGACGGAAGAGGTCACTTCTGGGGAAAAAAGGTAACGTTTTTGGAGGGGCTAAATTTCTGTAAGAAGAATAAAGCCCTCGCTAGCTAGTTTTTTATTTGACATACGTCTGTAAAATGTAATTCAAATGTAAGCAAGTTACCAATTTTTGACTTATAAGTTGTCTTATAATATAAGCATAAATTTACGTTTGTTTAGGAACAGATATGCTGTGACGTAATAATAACTAAATATTATTTTCATTTAGTTTCATGCGTTCTGTCAGGCCCCGTCAGGATGCTGGACATGGAGATGAGGTGCTGGAGGGCCCAAGAAGAGGGAGACAACGTGAGGATGCTGGAGGTTCTGGAGATGTGGTCAGAGACCGAAGCCGCTCACCCCATCATCAGAGGTGGAGGACGGATGCTGAGCCTGACGATGGAGACCCTCAGCCACTGAGGTTCAACCCCAGACGCACTCCAGGTGTCCTATCACCTCTAAATTCAGGAAACCCATCACCGGGTAAAATATTTTCCTTCCTTTTTGATGCTGCAGCTTTCAGACTTATAACTGAAAACACAAACAAGAATGCAGCCAAAAACCAGGAGAAAGGGGGGAAGTTCACCTGGACTAAAATGAGTCGAAGAGAAGCAAAGAAATTTATCGGCCTGCTGTTGTACATGTCAGTGTTGGACTTGCCGAGGATGACTGACTTTTGGCGTCAAAGCACAATTTTCCATGTGCCGTTCCCCGCCACGGTCATGACTCGAGAGCGCTTCATGGCCATTTTATCCAGTCTCCATATCAGCGACCCAGAGGAAGATGAGGAGAACGAGCTGAAGAAGGGCACAGAGGGTTATGACCCCCTCCACCAGGTCAGACCTCTCATGGAGATGATCTGCTCGAACTCCAAGACCATCTACCACCCAAAGCAGCACCTTTCAGTGGACGAGAGGATGGTTGGGACTAAGCCAACAAAGCGGAGGCTTAAGTTTTTTGTGCTAACAGACATAAACGGCTACACTGTTGACTTCAAACTCTACACAGGCAAATCCAAGACAGCATCAGGAAAGGGGCTCTCTTTTGATGTTGTCACAAGTCTGGTCAACAGAGACTACCTGGGGTCTGGGTACCATATATACACTGACAAATTCTACACTAGTCCCCTCCTTTTCCGACATCTGAACCAGCAGGGATTTGGAGCTTGTGGAACATACAGGTAATGTGCAACTGTTGCCCAATGCTACTAGTTATAGCAGTGTTTCTGAATCCTGGTCCTGGGGGATGCACTTCCCTGCGAGTAATCGTCGTCTTCTTTCACAGGCAGGGAAGAGATGGTGTTCCCACCACCAAAGAAAATGACCTGACCAAAAGATCCCCACCAGGCAGTATCCGCTGGATCAGGGATGACGACCTTTTATTTGTGAAGTGGATGGGCACCAGAGAGGTCTCCATGTGCTCCACCATCCACCCTGTGCACAGTGGAGACACAGTGCAGCGCTGGCAGAAGACAGGTATTCAGATATTGCTATTGATCCTATGTGAATATTATTAAAAACATACTTACCGAAGTACAATACTTATCTAAAGCTTACCTCAATAGCCAAATTCTACATGACTAACTTTGTAATGAGCCTCAAATTTCTAACAGACAGATCCGGCCCTCCAGATCATTTTGTTATTTATAATTTTGACAAAATATATTTTTATGGAGAGTAAAATATTGAAAGCTATTTAAGGTTTAAGTTAATTTATTCTGGAATAATATTCCTACCTTTTTATTTTTTTACAATTATGTTAAAAAGTTACGTTTTTAAAGTTTTAAAGTATTCTGCTAGCTTTTTGGACTATTTTGGCATTTACTAAGATTTTTTTATGGCTTTTTTGTAGTTTAGCTAATATTTTAGCTACATTTTAGCTGTTTTGTCTAATTTAGTTTTTGGAGTTTTTTTTTTTTTGCTGTTTTGGTTTTAGGTTAATATTTACATGCTAGCTGTTTTGGCTAATTTAGGCTTTTTAAAAGTTTTTTAGTCTGTTTTGGAGTTAGGCTAAAATTAAGACGCTAGCTGTTTTGGCTAATTTAAGCTTTCTTCAGTTTTTAGGCTGTTTTGGAGTTTAGCTAACAGTTTCAGCTACATGCTAGCTGTTTTGACTAATTTAGACTTTTTTTCTGTTTTTTAAGCTATTTTGGAGTTTGGCTAATACATATGCCCTTGCTGTTTTGACTTATTTTGGCTTTTTTCAATGTTTATCCTATTTTGAAGTTTAGCTATTTTCTCAGCTACATGCTAGCTGTTTTGGCTAACCTGAGTTTTTTTTGTTGTTGTTTTTTATGTTAATTCTAACTTAGCTAATATTTAAGATGGCTATTAGCTCAGGTGTTCTTAGCTATCCGCACTAGCATCTTTAGGGGCCAAATGCAGCTTACAACATTCAAACTAGCATTATCACAGTTAATACTACATATCTAGCTCAAAATTTTGTTTTAGTGTGTTCGATAAATGTTTTTCCTGTTCGGCCCACGGCCTAAGGTGTGTTTTGGATTTTGGCCCCTTTGTGCAATTGACACCCGTGGTCTAGACGATGGGCCACAGCTAACAATCTCTGTCCTATAACCCACTGCAGTTACGGAGTTCAACAAATACATGGAAGGAGTAGACACTTCGGACCAGATGACAAGCGCAGTCCACCGGAAAACCAGGAGATGGCCCATCATCGTTTTCCATCATCTGGTCGACATCGCTGTGACAAACTCCTTTGTCATCCATAAGTCTCGCTGTGCGAGCCTGCGGGAGAGGCCGATGACTCGTCAGCAGTTCATGGAAGAGCTTGCTGCACACTTGCTTGGGGTTGACTTGAAAAGTGGCCTTCAAAAGAACCTGGATCAGCACCTACCTGTCCCCACAAGCAGCGGACAGACCAAAGCGCATAGAGCCAGCATGGGGCGACGGCGCTGCAAAGTCTGCCACAAAAGCACTCCCTGGAAGTGTGAGACTTGTGATGTGGGCCTATGCCTGCAGCCGGAGAGAAACTGTCACTGGCAGTATCATCAGCACCTTTTCAGGAGCCAGGGAAAAGAGAACTGATCTGTATATATTTTTCATTTAGGCAATAATTTTGTACATTTATCGACAAAGATACGTACATTTTGTTGTAAATAGTTGTCAAATATAAACTTTTAACATGCAAGACCTTTTGTTTGTGTTCAATTGTTCGTTTTTTTTCACTAAAAACTCTTAAAATCAAAATTGTGTTTTTTATTCTTTCTTTTTAAATGGTTATTACTCTCTTACAATATTGAGTAAACAGTGAAATACTAATATTAAATGTCGCACTTTATGGGAAAAGGAGCTAAAGCATTGATTTACAGGACATTGTCCCTTTCCTAGTCAGAATGATCAAAAGTTAAGACAAATGTTTTGAGCTGGTTTTAATCGAGGTTGAAAGAAATCAGCTGTTGTAGGATATGAGAGGGCTAACGGAACCTCGTGGATATGTCAAAGTATACAATTATGTCACATAAAATAATGATAAAGATTGGGTTAAATGTCTTTTTTAAACAAACTTTATACAGAGTATTTATGAAGTACAGTACAGACCAAGAACAGAATACAGCACATCATTTAAAAAAAAAACACCATGGGGTTGCATTAGAAAAACAGAAATAGGTCAATATTAAATTATTCAGAAAACCTGAAACAGATGATGAGTTTTAATTGCTTTTTTGTTATGGCTGGATGAAATAGAGTGTCTGATTCCAGCAAATAATAATAAAAAATTTGATTTGTATTGCTAAATTTGGTTTTATGGATATAATACTGGGTTAATGAAATCAAAAGATTTATTAAATGGAATTTTGAAGATAACATCAAAGTTAGTAAAACCAAAAAATATGCTTTTCCAAGTTAAAAAAAAAGGGGGGGAAAGATTTAACTCCTGATAAGAATTGAACATTTGTTCCAAATGAGTTTAGTGTGCTTACAGGTCCAGAATATGTGTATTAATGATTCTTCATACAGATCACAAAACTTATAACATGTCAACATAGAATAGAATAGAATAACTTTATTGTCATTGTACATTATACAACGAAATTGAGTGCAATCCTCTTTGGTGTAAAAAATAAATAGATAATTAAAATTAAATATAAAAACATGTGACATGTTGTAGCATACATGTTATGAAAAAAAAAGGTAAAATGACGTGAAAAACAGTTAATGAAAGTCAGCGTGAGTGGTGTAATTCTAAACTCCAACAGGTGGTGGCGGTAATGAGTCACCGAACCCGGTTTTAGAGCCACGAAGAAGAGTTGGAGCTAATAAGGGCGGGCGGGAACTTCAAGTACGATATGAGAAGAGTCCAGTGAAGTGTGAGCGTTTATCGTACTGCGTTGATATGATGTAAACAAAGAAAATAACAACAACAGCGGGCTGAGCAGACTGAATCCTTAAAGACTAAGGAAACCAGAAAAGTGTTAAATGATTTAGTCATTTCAGCCAACACATTTTTGTTTTCGTAAATTTAGCTAGCTTCTTTTTTTGTTTTCGTAATTTTAGCTAGCTTGTTTTCAGTCGGGATGTCGGATAAAAACCTTGCGAAGGAGTTGAGACGCTGGGCGACAGAAGAGTTTAATCTGCCCCCGGACAGTCTTCCTAACGACGACTATTTGAAAACGTAGGTTCGCTGAACGCAAGTTTTCTCAAATCCATTTTAATAATGTTTTTTTCGCATCAAATGTCGCCTTTTGCCTTTCCAGACTGTGTGCTGGGAGTGGCAGGCCGATATGGAAATACATGATCCAGCACGTTTATTCACAAAGGTTAGTCTTTTGTTATTATTTTACACCGATCTTTTAATTTCTTGTGACTATCTTAATAATTAAGAGTTTCATTGTGTCATGTCCTTGGCTTTACAAAACAACAAATCTGCTTTTCTACAGAGTAGTTACTTACTGAACTGAGAGTATTTTACAATCAATTATCCTCTCTTTGATATTTCTTTTGGATAAACGGTATACAATCTAATCTCAAATCATTTTATGTTATTGGAAATCTTTTTATCTAGTTTTATTTGAAGCAAAATTTTGTAAGTGTTTGATTAGTTTCACTAATTACCTAAACTGTTATTGAGTCTTTGTGTGGAGTTTTTATTTTTGTTTGTTTGTTTGTTTTTCTCTAGGAATGTCAGAATCATGCGTGGCAACCTGCAATGGTATCCCTTTTTTTTGGGCTGAAATTACCATTTTAAAGCCTGGAAATACAAATAACTGTTTAGCAAATGCTTATTTATTTTTGTTGCTGAATCTGAGACGTTCTACTCCTTTTTTTTTAAGTACTTTTTTTTTTTTTCCCCATTTATTCATTAAAAAAAGTACTCTCTGATTGTTATTTATTCTAATTGTAAGTGATGACTTTCTTTTCCTTTCCTATTATTGTTTTTGTATTTATTTCTGCTTTATCCCCGGCTTTATATGATTGTTGCATGTTCCAAGTGTGTTTTATTCTTCTTAAAAAATTATATTTAAGGTACCAAGTACTTCAAGACAAAGAGGTAGGGCTAAAATTCAAATTCTCCCCCAACTTTTTGCCTCCCCAGTAGTGTAATTCATTACATCAACAGCATGTTTGGTGTGTCTTCATTCACAGTTGAAAAAAACTGAAGGCCAGAGCGAGGCTGCGAAGCGGAGAGAGCTCCAAACGAAGATTGAGCAGCTAAAATCTGAGATCACCATCCTGGACTCTCAGATTAAAGGAACGGAGGAACAGCTGGATGCACAAGGTTATTCAAACTTGTTTGGTCTTGAACTTCATTAAGGAATTTTTACACAAATGTGAAGCTGATTTATGCAATAGTTGTAGCTTAACTTTAAAAATTTCTGCACAGACTACATCTTTTAACTTAAGATTTCCTACTCAAAATGTCTTGCACTGAGATCAAAGGCAGCAATCATATTTAATCCTGTAATTAGTCAAACTGTTCAGAGGACCAATGTGTTTTATTGTTACTGTTTCACAGCACGATCCATCAGTTGTATCAAAGGCCAAATAAAGGACGGCCAGTGCAGAGAGCTGATCCTGCAGGCTTTTAGACAGCGCTGCACCCTGGGTCGTCAAATCCTTTCTGACGATGTAAGAAAAATTGATGGCCATTGCCAAGCTCTGGAAGAAATTGCAAGGTAAAATAAGAAAAAAAAGTACAATTTAAATTCAGATAAGGACTATTTTTATGTATTTGACACTGCAAAGTCTAAAAGTACATATACAATGTTTTCATCTTTGTTTTAATATGCAGGAAAGCAGAGATTGAGGTGCTTTATGGCAGTGAACCTTCTGGCGACCTGGATGATAAAAATGGGGACTTGAAGGGAGGAGCAGAAGCACAAGTTCTAGTAAGATCTCAGTTTCTTCTTCTGTTGTATAAGAATCTAAATAAATCAAATACAGAATCCCAGCTGATGAACGTGATTCACCTCAACAGCGTGAACTGAGAGCTCTGTGTGACGACAGGATCCAATTTTATCAATCATTGCAAGAGAGTGAACTAAAAACACAGCACTCGGGGACAAGACAGTGAGTACTTTCTAAAAACTTTGATTTTTTTTTTTTTACTTATATTTTTTAAATTAATTTTTTTTTTTTCCAGTATGACACGTGAACAGAGGACTGCTGTCTATCAATACTGGCTGAGCTCTGTGGAGGTTGGGATTATTTTGCATCTATGTGCATGATAGTGTAGTTGTTGCTCATTTCTCACAATGCAAAACTTTAATTTCAAATGTTTGACATGAACAGAAGGTGTTGGGTGATTATCCTCCAAACCATGTGCTCTCAGCGCTGCAGTATTTAGCCTTTCGAGAGCAAGATGACCTGCAGAAGAAACTCGCTTCTGCAGATGTGACTCAGAATCTGTCGTCTCTTCGGTAGTGAAACATTACTCTCATCTTTGTGCTTTATTTATTTATTTATTTTTTGGTCATGTTGAATGATAAAATCATAAACTTGTGTTTCCTTTAGTTTTCGATATGAAAGCAATCAGCTTTTGGATGTCTCATTAGAGGAGGATAATGAGTTGCCACCTGTGAAGACCCTTATAGAGGTACTACTCCTTTCTCCTAAAATCAGTGCAATACTTAGAAAATCCTCAATAGTGACTTTGAGGGTTAAAATATTTACATTTTGTATTTTTTCCAGGCTGCTTGGGAAGAGGTGCAACAGAGTCTGGTGGATCTGGTCCAGACTCGTCTCCGAGTCCAGCAGCTCAAACAACAATTGATGGCCCGTAGAAAAGAGACGGAGCTTGAAGTGTCTGCTGTTGCAGACGAGCTCCACAGTGAAACTTCAGCCATGTAAATACAGATAAGAAAAGCTTTGTAGTTTATGTAGACGAGAAGAAAATTCAGATTTTTGTTTTGGATGCATAGTTCTGTTATAGCACTCTTTGTATGTGGGGAAAACAATCAGAATGGGATGCTTGAGAAATACTTGCACAATAGTTTCTCATTTTTGAAATCCAATTATAAGGAGGTTTTGGGCGTGGCTTTACTGGTGAAACAAATGTAGAGTTTTTTTGACTTGGAGCACCAGATTTAGATGATCAGATCTAGAGTCTTTCCTGTGTTCAGTCTACATCCGGGTCTGCAACCTGCGGCTCCAGATCCACATGTGGATCTTTTATCTCTCCATTGTGGCTCCTCAACCAAACATAAAATAAGTCATGGGGACTGCTGACTCAGCCACGTCGACCGTCGGAGTCAGCAGCTCCCTGCTAATGGCTGCTTAACCAAAACTACCTAAAGAGAACAAATAAACAAAGCCAGCAAACTAAGACTACCCCAAACTAAAATAACAAAACCCAGCAGTGTAAGGACTAAGAGGTGGAAAAGAACAAAAACATAAAAAAAAGAAAAAAGCATTTTTTTTTCCAAAGTAAGGATTACTTAATTAGCTTTTATTTATTTAGTTTAGTTACATTTATAAATTGATGCTGAGGTGCACGTAGATTATAAACTTTAGGTTTTTACATCCCTGGTGACCTGAAGATGTTTTATTTGCTCAACTCTACCTCCAGAATGAACAGATTGCATATGCAAAGCAAAACTTTGGTAAAAAGTTTGATCTTTTATGAGTAAAAAGCACATATTATTTTGTGCTGCACAACAATGGTCACTAGCTGCACTGAGATGATCCTGTTTTTGCGCAGATCATCTTTTATTGAAAATGAAAAAAATTTGAGCTTCTGTCAAACGTAAAAAATAAATTACATTTTGAGAGTTGGTAGGTTCTTATAAAATTTCTGCTTTGGTTCGTGCCAAAAAAAAGGCACAATTCACATGTATTATTTATTTAAAAGAAGGTCATTATCCAAATTTCTTAAAGGCTAAAGTAAGACTATGACTAAGACAAATGTCTCTTTTCCAGTTAAAAGTTGCCCCCCCTTGCTCTACACTAATGCATATATTTAACTTAAGGTTGTCTGACTTTGGGTCGTTGTTAGGTCAGCTCTGGAGGTGGAACTGCAGGGTGTGATGCAGGCGGCGGTCCGGGATCATATCAGAGACTTCTGCATCCAGCTGGACCAGCATGCTAAAAGCCGTCAGGAGGCTCAAAGAAGTCTTCACAGCCAGTGGCAGAGCATTCTGGACTTCAGAGAACTCGTGGTGAGACATAAGACATGATAGTGAAATCATTTCTATGTGAGCCATAGGATTTTTAGCAACATCCACCATGGAAAACAAACATCTTTTCTCCTGACAGGCCCTCAGACAGGAGCAGATAAGAGGTCTGATTAAGGGGAACTCAACAGCCAAGACGCAGATAATCAGTCTCCACAAGGAGGTCTGTTCAAAACATTTGACATTTCATCAAAAATAAAATGTATGAATAACTTCAAAGCATGTACGTTATTGTGTTTCAGCTGCAGGAATTCATTGAGAGCCAAATTTTGCCACAATTTGAAGACGTCATAAATGTAGCCAGCGATCTACGTAACTCTATTTCTAAGGAGGTCAGACAGTTTGGATCAGTTTCCCTCGTTTCTCTGGACCGGAGGGTTGTTGATGGGTGAGAGTTTGATTCTTGAGAACAAAAAAGTTTTTGTTTTTACTTAATCAGTCACTTTATTCGGTTTCTCAAGTGAGAATCCCTTGAAAAGGATCAAGTTCTTAACTGAGACATTTTGTAGATTAAAAAAAAACCACACAACTTGTCATTGTTAGATGAGAGTAATTGCCTCACACATTCGTTTTTGCTTCTTTCTTGTAAAAGTATTCAGAGAGTTCCTGCATCAAGTTTGTCAATCCATCGCTTGGAGTCTCCAAACTTCACCACCCTGTGTCAGAACCTGTCGTTTCCTATGTACAAGGTGAGTACTAGCATGTGCTGAAGGGGGAAACTTTTTTTCTTTTTCTTCATTTGAGGTTTTATAGCCTCTATTTAATGTCTGTTTTGAGAATAATGGTACTTTGGATTGTGTCACTAAAATCTTTTTTACAGTAATCTTCCAAAAATCACTTCTCTTCAAAAAAAAGGAAAAGAAACCCCTCACTATAAATTTAAGGAATGTTCCTGTGGATAATTTTCTTCCCACTGCATACCATGACAATACTTGCAGTAATAGACCCTTTTCACTGTGACGTCAGACAAAATGACAAGTGAAAAGTTACTTCCGATGTTCACATTTAGAACGGCAAAGCTGACAGCTGAACAAAAAAAGGCAACCTAACCAATTTCAACATTAATTTGTACAAAATGTATTTTATGAATGTCCTTCTGAACTGTAATTTCATTTCCTGTCTTCACAAATCAAAATACAAATTTGAATAATCTTTCGATATTTTAGATTTTATTGAAAATATCAATCTTTCATTTGACCAGATATTATTCTAACAGGTTCTATGTTGGCTGATGTTATTTGCACGTATTTTTTGAGCGATCGTGCTCAATTAAATGTTAAATTAAATGTTCGTCACATTTAATACCTTCGGTAAAGACGCACATCACTGCATTGCACGTATACATTTTATTGTTGTTTTACGGGATGTTTTGGGGAATAATTGTCAAAACAGGAATGGTTTGGAAAAATGTTGAGAGCAAGCACTGAGCCACATATTCTCAGCTATCAAAATAAAAAGCTGCCAAAAAAAAAAAATCTGGTCAAACGTATTTAATAACAGTTTTCAATAAATTTTCATTTTTTACTTTTATTTTCCCACAGATTGAACACAGTTATGAGCAAAAGCAAAGGGGAGCGATGTTAAAACCGCAGCTGAGCGAACAGCAGCTCACTGACCGCAGTAGAAAACATTGCAACAGTAATACGTTTCACTTTTGTTTGACTTTTGCTCTGTTTCCACAGAGTGATGTGAGCGCGGAAGAAATTTTAGGAATTTTCAGCATAGCGGAAAACTTCATGTTCAGCTTCACGTCTCAAAGCTAATGCTAGCGTTAGCATTAATATTGGCAAAAATAAAATCGTAATTCCCTTCCTCATCAAACAAGCTGCATTCACTGAAGTACTTGTAACCTTCGTCTAACTTTAACCAGATCGTCAGAGAGAAATAATCCACGACTCGTTTAATATAATCTATTGGAATTTGTAGAAACAGCTGAGCTGCTGCGTTCTGACTGCAGACAGGTTTACTTACATTTGTACTTTGATTTGTGAACGATATAAGAGAGAAACACGAATTCAACCAGGTAGAACATTTATAAAACAAAAATTGTACAAATTTTGGTTACGCTTGGTTAGGTTGCTTTTTATTATTTACGTAAAATTGCTTTAAACAGCTTATAAACCAGAAGCGATTTTGCACACGACTGGCGATGTGATGACACGTGAAACAGCTCTATTGATATTCTACCTTTAAGAAGCTCTGGTATAATGGATTAATCGTGTACTTAAGTTGTTGTATTTATTTCTATGACTATTTCCTATGTTTTTTTTTTTTTTTTTTAAATCTAACTTTCGCAACTCTTAAAACTTTCAGGCACCAGAGGAGCTGTGCTCTCAGGCTCGCCACCAACAGCTGGAGTTGTGTTTTCTTCGTCAGTTACTGCAGCTTTACTCCACCAGTCTCCGGAAAGCTCAGAAAGAAGCAGAACAACTGCATGCATCTGATCAAAATGGTAACTGAAGTTTTGCTTTAAGTAGAAACATTGAACTGCACGGACAAATAAAAAATAGAGTTTGTAAACGGTGAACATCTATACTTCCCAGCGCTGGTGAACAGAATCAAGGAGGAGGATCAGAAAATCCTGAAGTCTTTGCTTCCAAGAGCAAAAGCTCTCGCGTACAACTGCGTACAGGGGCTTTCATACGGAGACCAAATCAAGAGGGCCATCGCTCACTGGTGAGACTCATGTTAGAAGTTTGGCCTTTATTTTCAGATTTTTTTAAAGGAAATATACTAATAAGGTTTTAGATTTAGGCTAACAATTTAACACTGTTTTTTTATTTTATTTTTTTTGTTATTAATGGTCCGATGTTATCTTGCGCTTATTATATTAGCTAATATTTCAGCAAAATGCTTGCTGTTTTGGCTAATTTCAGCTTTTTAAAAAAAAAAATTGGGCTGTTTTTGAGTTAGGCTAATATTGTGTTTTGGGTAATTTAGGCTTTTTTTAGGCTATTTTGAAGTTAAGCTATTTTATCAGCTACATTCCAGCTGACTTTTGTTCTTTTTTGGTAGTTTTTCATGCTAATTTTGGCATTTAGATAATGTTTTATCAGGCTATCAGCTTCAGCGTTTTCAGCTATTAGCTTCAGTGATTTCAGCCCTCAACTTCAGCTTTTTTAACCATCAATTTCAGCACTTTTAAGCTATCAGCACTAGCATCCAAATTCAGCTTACAGCATTCACACTAGCATCATAGGTCATGCAATATATCTAGTTCATAATTATGTTAAAAAGTTTTAAAACTTTAGTTTTAGAGTGTTCATTAATTGTTTATCCTGTTCAGTCTGTGACCTCAGGTGTGTTTTGGATTTTGGCCAACACCTCTGATGTAGAAGGTCCGTTCCCCTAATTCGGTCACTGATGACAGCTGAACTTCAGCTGTAGCAACCTTCTCCCGTTTTTCATGACTGAAAAACATAAGCACAATCTGCTGAGTTACATGATTAAAATAATCAAATATAAATTAATCTTTTATTCTGGTGTAAAACCTTTTCTTTAACTTATTTTTTTTATTTATTTTTTGCTGCGGATTGTTGAAGAAAGTATATTTTTGTTATTACAACATGAGAAAATGTGTTATTTTGTTATCACGGCATCTACCATCTACGACAAATTTATTAGGGGGAATTTTACATGCAATTATTTTTAAAACTTTAAAGTCGAAGATTTACGGGGGGAAAAAGTCATACTGTTATGAGAATAAAGTTGTCAATGACTTAGAGTCACTGGTTAATATTCTGGCTTTTTTATCATCAATGTGTGTTATAAAAATTATTTTAGGCTGTTTTTTATGCTCTTTCATAACTATCTCTAACAGAAGAATACTTGTTTTTGTTAAAATGTGATGGTAGATGTTATTAAACTGGCAAAAAAAAGAACCTAGCTAGGTTTTTTGCAGATTCTGTACAACATTATTCTTGTTGGTTAAATTTAATGAACGTTACAGAGACAAATTTAAGTCTTTTCTGGTGTTATTTTTGAGCTACTTTTACAGTTTCTTATATTATCTGTTTAAAGATGGCGAAGAATTCCCACAACAGATTTTAAAGCAAATTCATGTAGTTTTTTAATGTTATCTTTGTTTGAGTCTAGGAAAATTAATCAAATTGAACCAATCTTCGCTTAAAAAACTGAATATTGATCAATAAATTAATATTTTTTATTTTTAAGCCCCACTCTAACTACTGTATATTTTAATCTATTGTAAAATTGTGATCTTTTAATTATGATTATGGAGTTTATTGCCAAAATCAAGAAGAATTTGGTCTTTTTTTTTTTTTTTTAAAGGACATTTTCTGAGTTTATCAGAAATTAACCTCCAAGTTGTGGGTGAGACTATTGGGATGGAAGTAAGCCTTAGCTGATGTCCCATCATCCCTTCGTTTACAGTCTCTTCCGCTAGCTTACAGCCTCTCCTAACTCTAAGCTAACATTAGCAGTGCAACAAAAACTGTTTTTGTTTCTGCTTTTGATTTTAATAACAAAATAATCAGAAAATAATGTCCTCCGTCATGAGTAAAATTCTACAAGAACAAGTTAAGAACACAATTTTCCTTAAGGATTGTATCATTCTGTCAAAAAATAATGTGCTAGTTTGAATTATATTGGTTGTTTTGGTTTTTACAAAACAAAATTAAAAAAAGAAATCCAGTTATATACTTGCATAACTTTTTTCTTTCTCAACTTTTAACACCAGCTGTATTTTAATCAATTTTCACACTTTTAATGTTTTGCGTTTCTGCTTGCAGGTGGGACAAACCAGCCCAACATGTCCTACCTGAGGAGAGTAAAGGAGGACTGACTTTCCAGCAGTGGCTTCTGAGGTGGAAACTTGCTGCCAAAGATTTGGCAGCTGGAAACTTGTAACTCTCGGAAATCCATGTCTAACTGAACTGCTGCTTTTAATATTTCTCCTCTATCATGCAAAAAACAGACACAAATAAAACATTTCAAGCACAAATACTGACTTTGGTTCTCTGTCACAATACGAGCTTTTATCATTTTTTAATATGCAGTAAAAGGAAGTGTCTCTCAGAGGTTTTGGGCTCCGCTGGTTTTCTAGTTGTAAGCAGTGTGAAGTATGCGGCAGTCGCTCAGCGCCGATCAACATTGTTCCTTTGTAGCAGTGAAGGGGGAGTGGAGCAATCCGATGCTTGTAGATTAGGCTCCTCCCACCTCTGCGGCTGCGCACTTCAATTTTTCACTTTTTTTTTCCCTCTCTCTCTCCTATTTTTCACTCCTACTCTGGCTTCCGGACGCTAACATAGACTGCTGCCGCCGAATTTAAAGAGACAGGGGGATAGCTATTTTAAATACGTTAAACGGCAACCATTGTTGTTTTCCGAGGCTTTCTGCCTTCGTCAAAGTCGCAGCGAGTAGCAGCTTGTCTTTTATCCCCCTCAACTCTGCTGGATTTCCCGTCCGTTTTTTTCTTTTTTTTTTTTTTCTTGCCTGCGTGCAAAAAAAAAAAAAAAAAAAAAAAAGACTGTCCAGTCGAGCAAAGAAGTAAGGGGCAGGCTGGCTCCCCCGACCGAGAGAGAGGTTTGTCGGGCTAGCCAAACACGAACTGTCGGTGGAATCGGCGGCTGCTTCTCCCCTCTTTAAGTTGGTGGTTAGCGGCTCTCCGGTCCTCCTCCTCGCCGGGATATAATGGCGAAGATTCAGGCGCATAGCGCCGCCAAGCAAATCAGCCAAATTCAAGAAAAGCCCTACGTTATCACACAAAAGCAAGTGCAGCAGCAACACTTCCAGAAGCTGAAGGTAAGCGGACGACGAACAAGTCCCCAGTCACACCGAGCTGCTGCGTTTCGTCGTCGACTATTGAAAGGAAGGGCTCCGGCTAACGTCAGTTAGCTTAGTTGGCCCTGATAAAAGTAATTCCCGGCCGAACATTTGAACGCTGGCAGGTGAGGCTGGACTTGGAGGCTGTTTTTCGGTCGGCCGTTCTCGGGGAGCCGGAGGAGTCAGTTTGTGATACTTTCTCATTGACGCCATCAATGGCAGAAGCTCGAGAGGCGACGTGAAGTGGAGTCAGCCCCTCTGTTGTGGGAAGTTCCTCCTTGTTGCTTTTCTTTTCTCTCAGCCTGCTCGAACAAAGTGGAGAACGTCCTCCAGGCCGTCCACAAACGGCGGGTTTAGTTCATGATTTAGTATTTATAATTATTATTTTTTTTTTTATTTCGTCGCAGTCTCATCGTTGTTCACCCCCCCACCTCCTCCTCCTCCCCCCACCACCACCCCGCCACGATACAAATGCATTGTACTCGATTGAGAGAGAGAGAGAGAGAGTGGAGCAGTCTGACTGTTGGCTAACACTAGCTTAAACGGCGTTCTGTGCTGGTTTCGTGTCAACATTTCCGGTCATTTTTTGGGGGGTGTTCGATCGCTAAAGAGGCAATCGAACAGGAAGCTGGCGGGTGTTTCTTGCCCGTTTCAGCGATGTCGTCTTTTTTTTTTCCTCTTCAATAACAGTCACTTGTACGGAGGAGGGGGGGTGGGGGGTGACGTTGCACTCAAGCAAGTGATAAATAAAAGCTTAACATGACTTCAAACAGTCATAAAGACTTTAAAGAAAGAAGCAAGTGTTCAAACTGAACGGGTAAATAAAGTCCCGATCAGCTGCAACTCCTGCGCAGAGGTGCATTGTGGGTAATGGTTCTGGTTTGGAATTTGTCCTTTTTCTGCTTTATGCACTAGCATCTGCTGAAAATGATGAAACTAACAGCTGTTTTTTAATTTTTAAAATGATGATTATTATTCTTTTTGTAGGTTGAAGACGCCTTGTCTTATTTGGACCAAGTAAAGATACGGTTTGCAAATGATCCCGGCATTTATAACAAGTTCCTGGACATCATGAAGGAGTTCAAGTCACAGAGGTAAGTATGGCGGGGGTCTGCAACCACACATTAAATAAGTCAGGGAGACTGCTCCCTGCCAAGGGCTGCCTAACTAAAACTACCTTAAAAAAACAAACAAAAGCCCCAAACTAAAACTACCAAGGTCCAACCCCAAACTAAAATAACAAAACCCAGCAGTGTAAAACTACTGAGGACAAAGAGGGTAACAGAGCAAAAAAAAAATAAAGAAAGGAAAACTTAAGTAGCATTTACTTAATTTAGATTATTTACATTTATAAATTGATGCTGAGGTGCACCTTGATGATAAACGATGTAAGTTTTTACATCCCTTTTTCCATCATACCTCCAGAATGAACAGATTTTGTGCAAATCAAAACTTTGGCAAAAAGTTTGATCTTTCTGTGTTAAAAGCACATATTATCTTATGCTGCACAACATTGGTTACTAGTTTCCCAGAACCGCACTGAGATGATCCTGTTTGGGACAGAGCATCTTTTATTTTTAATAATAATAATAATAAAACACATTTTGAGAGATGCTAGGTTCTTTTTATGTGTTTGTTTTTGTTTGTGCCAAAAATAGATGTAATTCATATTTATTATAAAAAAAAAAAGAAAGTTTTGAATGCAAATCCAAATTTCTTAAAGGCTAAAGTAAGACTCCTTCCAGGTTTTGATCAGTAGAAAACGAGCACCAATGGCTCTTTTCCTGTTAAAGATTGAACAAATAAGAACAAAGACTTTAAGATTAAAATTGCATTTCTGAGTATTTATCTTTTCAAATCTCGACTAATCAGGAACAGATGAAAAAATGCTGTTTGAAAAAGCTTTGTTGTGACCATAGACTGTATAACCACTGGACAAATCTACTGACACCACCCGTAAGAAATCCGTTACTTAGGGTTCCTGCAAAATGAAGCCAATTTCGACGCCATTTCTCCATGATATGGGCGCCGCCATTTGGAACCAGACAACAGTGATTGTCCGAGTCAGTCAGAGCCACGTTTTATAGGGCAACTGTTCTCGCTAGCTTGTTGGTTTGACTGAGGCATCTGATTGGTCAGTATAAAAAGAAAAAATACTATGAAAAAATTAGGATTAGCAAGAACAGAGTATCAACGGAAGAATGATTATTTTTTAATAATAGAAGGTCTGAGTAATAACGGTTTATTTCTCAATAGAAGTCTATGGGATTTTGGCTTCCTGGAGCCAGCAGGTACTTCCTGTTGGAGCTCAAGGAGGGAGGGGTTGAGCTGTCCAGTGACTCTACAGTCAGTGGTTGTGATGAAGAAACCAGGCCAAATTCTCCCTGCTCCGCTCCATTCTCATGCACTTGCAGACAAAAATATACATTAATGTCTTTGTTTTCCTCGTCTGAACTGACATCTGTCTAAAAACGGTGCGGCTGGATCGCTCCAATATTACTCGCCATTTTTGTTGCACCGCTAATGTTAGGTTGTGATTGCAAGGGGCTGTAAGACAGCCGGAGAGTGTAAAAATAAAGGGATGATGGGATATGAGTGGGGCTTACTACTGAGCCGCCCACAACTATGTCGCAATTTTCTGATAAACTACTGCAACTCTGCAGAAACTATATTCTTTTTTTGAAATATTACATAGAATAGATCAAGATGACTGAAGTGGGACTTTAAAGACTTGCACTAACTATTTTTTGTATGATATTCGAGGACATATTCTCTTGAGCATTAGGTCTCAGAAATTCACCTCTAAGTTGTGGGCTGGATTGTTACCGCGAAAGTAAATCTTCGCTTATATCCCATAGTTCCTTTGTTTACACGTTAGCACTAGCTTACAGTCTCTCACGACCCCAACCTAACATTACTGATGCAACTAAAACAACAAAAAAATAGAGCTGCCCAGTGTTACAGTTTTAAGACAAGATTCAAGTTCAGACGAGGAAAACAAAGACGTACATGTATCTATTTGTCTATATGTGTATCCATTGGAATGGAGCTGAGCTAGGGGTACACCGGTTGTTGCAGCAACATTACGGCTGAAAACTTTTCCAAACAACATTTTTTGTTTGCTCCTAATGTACAATTATTTAAATTAAGAAATAGTAAAAATAAATAAAAAAAATTTTTTTTGGTATATGTCCGCTATCATGAGAAAAATGTCAGAGGATAGTGTTTAATGTTCAGCTTTATCTGTTTAAAGGGGCAGCATTAAGGAATCAATGATCTAAGAACTAATTACATAACATAGTTACAGACTTTCTACAAGTAGTATGCAAGTAAGAAATAATTCTACTCAAGTAAAAGTAGTTAATTGCTTAAATAAAAAGTAAATGATTAAAAAAATCACATGGTAACATTTGAAATTGTTTGGGTTATATATGTTTAAGTTGGTGTGTATCAAGTTAAGTAATTTTTCTTAAATTGTGAAATGAAAAATAGAATTATTTTAACAAAAGATTTACATCATGTTTAGACTATCTGATGCTTTCACTGATTATTATAATACATTTTTGATGTCCAAAATTTGAATGCAATAACCCAATATTTTTCTTTTAGGCTAACATGTCTAAAATATCATATATAACATATCATATATAACATGTCTAAAATATTTTCAAATTCAACTTTATTTATATAGCACTGCTCCTACTTCCAAGCATCTCAAAGTGCTTTCCACAGTAACATAAATAACAGTAAGACAAGTATGATAAAACAAAATAAATATACATTAAAACACCTTAAAAATCCAGCAACGTACACGTCCCGCAAGTACAAAAAATGTATATATACATGTATACATAAAATCAAAATAAAAACATGTGGGCATGTAAAAATTAGGTCAAAGCTATACTAAAAAGATGAATTTTGAACCTGACCGGTTTTTATTTCCAGTTATGATTAATTATATGTTCCATTTTAATACAGCCATCTGCCAATTATCCCTAAAGTAAAAAAAAAAATAAAATTTATTAAGGTAAAATGTAACTGTGAGTACAAGCATAATGTTTTTTTTAATCTGTAATCTACTTAAGTAAAAATGACAATGCTGTATAACTGCTTCAAGGAGTAGAATTTATGCACAAAAATTACTCAATGTTATGAATTAAAGAGACTACGAGGCCTTTTTTAACCAATAAAAACTGCATAACTAAAAATAAAAGAATATTTATAGTATAGACATGCAAATTCCTTAACAATCACAAATAAATAATTCCTAATTTTGTTAGTGTTGTTTATGCTAGTAAATATTGCATTTCAATTATTAGTCTGCAAAGAACATTACAGTTACAGAAGTGAAAAACAGGACTAAAAGGCCGCAAACCTGCTGCAGAATTCACCTAGAAACACATGACTGATTAATAATAAAGGAAGTATCTAAGTCAGTTTGTGATGTCAGTAGCTGTAATGATTGGTTATTGTAAATGCTGCTTTAAAAAAAAATTAATGAGTCAAATTATTAATTATTATGATTATTTAATCAAATGTTCAGGAAAAAAACATTTGTTTTAAAAAAAAGTTTGTTTTTATCATAAAGTACTGAAGAATTAAAGCATCAGTAATCTGCTTCTTTAACCCCTCATTATCAATACCTCTCTGCTCTCTCATATAGCATCGACACACCGGGGGTCATAAACCGGGTGTCACAACTATTTCACGGACATCCAGACCTGGTCTTGGGCTTCAACGCCTTCCTACCACCAGGTTATCGGATAGAGATCCCCAAAAATGGGATGGCCTTTCTCCAGTCTCCATTCTCTGCACAGGTAACCCACACTTCTTACCCTGATGCTGTCTGAAACGTTGTGTTCAAATCATGTTTATTTATCAAGTCAGACTGAAGAGACTTTAGGGTGACAGAGCTTAGAAGTCTTAAAGTCCCACTCCGATCATCTTTGGATTTTTTTAAAGTGTTCCTAGTTGTCTTTTAATTATGATTATGCAGTTTTTAGCAAAAAAAAAAAATCATTTTCTAAGACATAGTTTCTGCAGATACTAGAGTTTAAAAAAAAATGTTAATTCACCTCTGAGTTGTGGGTGGAACCAGTGGTGTGGAGTAAGACCTTCCACTTCCCATCATCCATCAGTTTACACTCTCTTCTGCTTGCTTATAGTCCCTCACAACCCCAAAGTAGCACTAGAGTTGAAATAAAAATGGCGAGCAATATTGGAACTTTCCAGCTGTAGAGTTTTGATCCAGCTCAGACGAGGAAAACCAAGATGAACTAGAGATAAAGCACTAGCACATTAGCATTACATCTGATAATGCTAGTGTGAGCTAATTTGGCAGCTGAAGATGCTAAAATTAATAGCTAAAAACACTGAAGCTAACGGCTGAAAATGCTGAAGCTGATCGCCAGCTAAACTTTTAGCTAGATGCCAAATTAGCCCAAAAAACGAAATAAAAAGAAACCCTTAGGTTAGTCAAAACATCTAGCATGTAGCTGAAAAAAATAGCTAAACTCCAAAACAGCCTTAAAAAAAAAACCTTAAATATGCCAAAACTGAAATATTTTCTTAACTCCAAAATACCCTTAAAAAATCTTAGTAAATGCCAGAATAGTCCCAAAAGCTAGCCGAATGCACATTTTTTTAATTTTAAAACTTAATTTTAAACATTATTACGGATAATAAAAAGGCAGGAATATTATTCAGAATAAATCAACTTAAACCTTAAATAACTTCAATATTTTACTCTCCATAAAAAATATATTTGCTCAAAATTATACAAGTAAAAGAGCATAAGATAACATTGGGCCAGATTACCCAGAGCGCCAGATCTGGCCCTGGGTCTTGGTTTTGACACACGTGGTTTACCTGGTTCAGGTGCATCTAGCCAATTAGAACATCCCAGAACAGGGTATGTTGGAAGACATGGTAGAATGTGGCCATCGAGACCTTGTGTTGCCTATCCCCGGGTGATGGAGTGCTACCTCTGGTTTCATACAAAACATGGAAATCTTTGGGTTAATTTTGCTTCCACTAGATTAGTACGTTTGACCAAGATGAGCTGCATATTTATTTTATTATTGAAACCTCAGTTATTGTGTGGAATGTTTATTCTGCTTGATGTGAGGTTATTTACTTCAGACCTGTGATGTAATTTTGTGATCTGAATGTTAAATTGCTGTAGGGAAAAATCTTGTCCCAGGATGAGATTTGTCAAAAATAATATTTATTTTAGACACTTCCCATTGTCGAGTTTATGGAAAATCATTTGAAAGACTAACATTTGTTATTTCTGTCACCTCAGTTATAGAATTAAACTTTATTTAATCCGCCACTAATTCCAAATTCTCTTCAAATATGTATCAAATAAATTTTAATCCTGATCAAATTTGATTTTTTTCATGTTTTTTTACACACATGTTTACTTATTTGAAATATCTACCTATTTAATAGTGTTATACTGCTTTTATTGCATGATAAATACATATTTTCACATATTTACTCAATGCTTATAGAAAACACTTGATCTCATAGTATATAATGTAAAACCTGATTTTTTGTATTAAACTGGATTATTGAGTTTGTTATTTTTCCTCTAATGAGTTTTTTTTCTTTAGTTCTCCAAAAGGAATTTTTTTCTTAATTTCCCAACCAGCTCATCTCTGACTGCCGCCTAATGCATCCCTTTCCCTCCTTGTTCCTCCGTGCAGGTATCTCCGAGTCAGTACAGTAAAAACCTGACCCCTCCTGCAGGGGGCACGTCCTCAGGCACTGCCTTCACTGTCCACACTGAGGCTGGACCTGTCCAGGCCAGTGAAGTCAAGGTGCCTTTATCAGATTCCCTTTCATCAAGCTCGACAGGACCCGCAGAACCTCCCAGCAGACTTTCTCTTCCCCTGACTAGCAAAGAGAGCCATAATCAGGCCGCCATCTCTTCTGTGTCCCCACCTGCTTCAGAGACCAGTCCTGTAGAGTTTGACAGTGCCATCAGCTATGTAAACAAGATTAAAAACCGTTTTCTGGACCACCCTGAGATTTATAGAGCCTTCCTAGAAATTCTTCACACATATCAGGTAATAAAGTCGTTAGTTTCCTTTACATGTTCCAGCTCAATAAGTACAACTTTTTTTCTTTTTACATCGATTAATTCATCTTTATAACTGTGTTTAGTCTGAGCCTTTTATGGACGTTTACTGTGTACAAAACATGTTTGAATTTTTTTGTCAGACGTGTCCTCTGGGTCATCTTTTAGTTTCTTGTCTTTATTTGTTGCCATCTGAGGATCTCATTGGCTGAACAGACTAGTGGGAGGTGCTGGTGTCACCTGCCGCTCTAACCATCTCACCTGTCAGCAAACACTTTTAAAAACAATTTGTCCTTTTTCAAAATAAAAAAATAGCGTTTGATCGATTAACTTATTGTCAGCAAAAGTAATTCCAGTTTTGACATTACCTTTGTAGTTAAAGTTGAACCTCTTTTTGAAACTATTTCCAGTTTACTTCGAACGATGGGAACATTTGATGTCCCACATTCTAAAATATGAATAAATATTTATATTTGACTTTTAAAAGCACAAAAAGTTGTTGGGCTTCAGAGAAAAAAAAAATGCATTGTGCTTGTTACATTCTTTTTTAATCTAAACGCTCCACATGTGCCATTCCTCAGTATTTACTGTGTAAAAACAGCTTTCTTTTTGTAAAGTAGTGATAAATGTACAACCGAACTAGAACATGTGATCATACTTTTATTTTCTAAACGATCTTTCCTTTTTCACCCACAACTTTTCAGAAGGAGCAGCTTGAAGCGAAAGAGAGTCGGGGCAGCAGCGGCATGACTGAAGATGAGGTGTTTTCCAAAGTCGCCAGCCTTTTTAAGGGGCAGGAGGATCTACTGGCGGAGTTTGGACAATTCTTACCCGACGCTAAGAGATCGCTGGTCAGTGAACGCGTGTGCCGCTAACTAACTGTATTGCAGTTATTGAAGAGTCAAAAAGTGAGCGAGAAGCAAACCTGGTTTTTCTGGTCGGTCTGGCTTCTCAGATGGAGACACACTAGCTGTTTTTGTTTCTCCACTGTTAAAAATGATCTTAGATGTCAAAACAAAACTTGTATTTTCTTTTTCCGATTTAGTTCACGGGGAGTTCGCTGACGGGTGGAAAAGAGCAGCTGAAAAAGTCTGAGGAAGACGATGCAGCAATCAAACAGAACAAAAAGAGGCCCCGGCCTATACTGCTGCAGCACATGTCTCCTCTGCTTAAGGTAAATAAATCCCTGAGATCGCTGCAAACACACACACTCATTCATTTATGTGCTTAAAAAAGTCAGAAATGTTGAGTCACCGTAACCTTCGTATAACTGATTACTTTTTAGTCTTAACCCAACACTTTGGGGAAGCAAAACCCAACATGTTGGTTTGTGTTTTTATGGATGTATTTGTCCAAACGTTACAGGCAAAAAGAACAGAAGGGGCTTAAAAATTCAGTTAAAAGGAAAGTTGAATAAAAAAAAAGAATAATGTAAAATTTCATAGCGTTGGGAGTGGTTTAATTGTATGAAAAGTTGGCACAAAACTATAAAACATGTAAATTAGAAACAGCTATTTATTGATCAATAAAAAAATCAACTAATTTTTTGGAAACTGGGTAAAAAATTAACCTTGATTAATTTTTTTTGTTACAATATTTGCAGACCACTTATTATCTCCAAATAGTCATAAAATTTACACACAAGTGTTCATTGAGAAGATTTATTTTTAATTGAGGCTGTCAACTGGTTAAAAAATATCAGATTAATCACAATGTTGTACTGGGTAAAATTGATGACAATATGCAGCTTTTGAACAAAAACAGAACAGAGAGAAATTTGCCCTTCATTTTTATTGTCTGAAATGTTTAAATTTATCAAGTGTCAACCCAGAAGTGTAAATTGTGTGAATGAAACACATAAACAGTAAGATGAGCAGAGCTATAAAGACTTTTACGTCTGCAGTTCCTTCATTTTCTGGACAAAAACAAGCGGTAAGAAGTGAACTTTGTCTCTGAACTGATGCTTTATTTATCCTATTGTGACGATCAGCTTAATACTTTGTTTGCTTCTGCAGTCAAACCTCAGCGATATCTGTCATGTTACCGTGACAACAGGCCGGACCATGGTTCAAATAGTCGGCTTTTTGTGAAGAAGCCATCTAAGCCAAAAATAACAAAAAAAAAAACAAAAACGATTGAATATTTATTTCTTTTGTAAATAACCATGATATAAGTGGTAAAAAAAACAAAACGGTGTTTTTGTGCACGCTGTGGAATCCTGCACCGCCGAGGCAAAGTGAAGGACTTCTGCCCCGTGAGGTGTGAATAATTTACGTAAATAAATATTAAAGCATTAATTATTGTTAATTGCTGCGTTAGTGTTTACAGCGCTACTATTTATGTATATCTTCAGGTCAAAGGTTAACATTCCCAAAATAATTTTGTGCTTCTTCTTTAAAAATGAAGAACTGGACCACTTTATCAAAGTTAGATTACTTTATTTTTATTGAAATGTTTTGACTTGTTTTCTAGTCTTTAAAGCCATTTCCTTGCAGAATTTTTCCAGTCAGATGATTAAATTTGAAAGATTCCTGTACGGAAAAAGTAAAAGCTGTGAACTTCATGTCAGTGTGCTTCTTTACTGCAGCGTCAAGCGTATTTAATAAAAGACGAACAAAGTATGAAGAGGAAAAATTTAATGTCTCAAAACCATCTTATTAGAGGCCTGAAACAACACTTCAACATTTTGCTTGATTAAAAAAAAAAAAAAAAAAGCAATTTGAAGCCCGATTGGCTGGTTTTTGGACGTTGCAGGCTTGTGCAGCGCTCTGAGTACAAGTAGAAAGACTTTACAAAAGCTTTAATTCAAATTCGATAAACTTTTTGAAAGATAAATAAACTTTTAGAATGTAAGTGAGAGTGGAGTAACACTTTGATCAAAAGCAGAGGTGTTGAACTCCAGATCATAAACCCAGCCCTACCTGCTGCTGATTACCTGGATCAGGTGTGTTTCGTCAATGAGAAGCTTCAAAAGCTGCGAAACATGGAGACCTGGAGTTTGTGCCTGTGCAGTTCCTTTATTACTTCAATGTAATAAACCTTTGGATGGACTGTATGAGTCGAGCCTCTCTAAGAAGAACATTGCTTGTGGTTTTTTTTTTTACTGAAAATTCCCAGAATGATGCATTTTTAAGAAACTTTTTGCATTTTTCCTGGTTAAAAAATGCTGCCTTGTAACTTTTAGAATCCAGAATATTTATTTAAAATGTGGTGACTTTATATTATTTATGCCAATAAAACAGTTCAGGTTCTTTATATTTCTGTTCTTCCATAGATCCACATGTGACGATTGCAGTAATTTATTTTACTACTAAAGATTAAAATAATAATAACAAACATGGTAATGTTGTGGCCGTCTTTGATTTGGAATAACCCCTTTAGTACAAAGTCGTATGATCTATATGTCAATGCAATAAAATGTATTTGTTTGGAGAAGTTTGACAGCAAAAAGCCCTAAAAACTTCCTGCTCTGTGTTTTGTTTTTTGATTTTTGCTTCGTCTCTCTATTTTATATTTTTGTCCTTGTGAACATTCAGATTTGTGCAACCTCAGCTTTTTTTTCTTTTTTTTTTAAAGAAAGTAAATGTTGTTTGGCTTATTTATTATTCTTCCAAAATCCACATTCTGTCCTCTAAGTGAAGCTGAGTTTTTGTATATTTTCAGTTTGTTTTTTTGTTTACTGAAAACACAATACAGCAAATATGAAGAAACTCTCTGTTACCATCAGATCACTAAGTATTCTAATCATTCTTTTCTGCTCTAATGTTGCTTCTTGTTTGGGCTTACACAATACATACAAAAATAAAGAGTTCAGATTTTGTGGATTTTTAATAAAACAATGTCATATATCAACTTGTTAATATACAGACAGCGACGGAGTAAATATTACTTTATCAGATAAACAATGTGCATTCCATTCTAGTTAAATGAGCTTTAAATGTGATCATATAAAATTTGATTATTGGCATTGATAAAATCTCTGGAGTTTCCCCAATTCCAATGAAAGAGGATACTATATTAGTAAGGAAATCAAAAGTTCTTAATAATTGTGGAAATTTTTTTTTCTTTTTTCAGAAAAAAATGAAATATTCTTGCACCAAAGATCAGTCTTTTGCTGCAGCCGGGAAGCACGGCGTGTTGAGGGAATTCTCCTTCTTTGACAAGGTAAGCTTTATGTGTTTTATTTTAATTATTTGAGAGTTGGTTATTATCTTTTCATTTTAAAAATCCTCATCTGATCTGATCCATCTTTCAGGTTCGCCGCCTCTTCAAAAGCCAGGAAGTGTACGAGAACTTTCTGCGCTGCATCGCGTTGTTCAACCAGGAAGTGGTTTCAGGGGCGGAGCTTCTCCAGCTGGTCACACCTTTCCTGGGGTGAGTGAACTGAAAAGGATGAAACTTTAAAACATAGTATTACAGTGTAAAACCTTTATAGAATAATTTATGCAGTGTTGTAAAACATCAATTACAGTTACAAAGAATAGAACTTTATTAATCCCACAATGAGTAAATTGATTAATTAGATTCAATTTTGTGACAACAGGTTTGTAATTGCGTCTCATCCTGATCAATTTGCCCCCCTGGATTGACCTGTCGCTCATCATTTCCTTCCTCCCTGACAGGAAGTTTCCCGAGCTGTACACGCAGTTCAAGTCATTTCTGGGGGACAAAGAGCTCTCTCATGCCGTATCGGGGCTGTCTGATCGTTACATGGAGGGGGGAGGAGGCAGGGAGGTGGATTATGCCTCCTGCAAGCGCCTGGGGTCCAGCTATAGAGCGCTGCCCAAGACCTACCAGCAACCCAAATGCAGCGGGCGCACAGCCTTATGCAAAGAGGTACTTACCACCATTTTAGCTTAGATTGTCTTAGATTTAAATTTCTTTATGAAGTTTGAAGTGTTTCCATTTATTTTGAGACCATCCGAAAGTTTTCTCATCTAATTTCTTCTGTTGACTACACTGGGATTCGTCACGAGTCAACGGAAAGGGGACGATTAAAAAGGGAACTGTGCATTTGTAGGATTTGATTCACACTTTCCTACTGAACATAGATAGATGTCGTATAAATACGCAAAGATAGAATACTAAAAAGTGCTTACGCCTGCATCAGAATTAAAACAAGAATCTTTTTACAGAAACCTTAAGTTGGATCAGTTCAGTTCTCTTTTTTTGTACAATCCACAGGAAATGACAATTTTATCCAAAGAATGCTTGGAAAAAGAAAATATTTTTTTACAGATTTAAATTAACTTAAAGTCCCCCTATGACCATTTTTTGAAGTTTTTTCCCACAACCTAAATGTCTTAAAAATCCATTTTTCATGTTGACCTGAAACCTTCCTCTGGAGAAATCCTCCGTGTGGGCGTGGCTTTTGGATCTGAGCTGCTGTATCCCAACTCAACATGGGGACTATAAAGACCAGTCTAAAGAAAATAGTTTTTTTTTTTGTTTTATTTTTAACATTCTCTGGTAGCATTTTTCTCACAGTAGAGGACCTATGTATCGATTATCACTGCATTTCTGGGTATTTCATAATTCAAATCGCGTTTGATGAAAAAAACGCTCAATACGAGTGCTGTAGCGAACTGCAATTCTATCTTAAATCTGTACGACAACATTGATCCTATTTTGCTCATTGTTATTTTTGCACCGCTAATGTTAGCCCGAGGCTATAAGCTCGCGTGTGAGCGAGTAAACAGAGCTCTCAGTGATGGGGAGGGGGGTGGGGTTGCTCGTTGTCATCATTTCTGCTCACAATCTAGAGTTTTATTTCTAGTGACCTACTGCAGCAGTGCAGAAAATATTTCTTAAAAAAACGTCAAAGACTTTTTAATTTGGGGTAAAAACTTCACAATTAAGATATTCCTGGGAACGGTTTTACCACAAAAAAATATAGTTGGAGTGGGACTTGAAGCTAGTCTGAAAGCCTTGAAGGCTTCCATACTTTTTGGCTTTGTAAGTCAACAATCAACTATCACTTCCTGTTGTGGGATTAAATTACCTGGAGGTTGAGCGTCTGGTGTATTCTGTTAAAGGAGATGACAGGAAACAAAGGATCGGCTTTACTTTTCAATTTACTATGTTTTAATGTCCTTTTTTAATAGGTGACATTAACTTCTGTGTTATTTTATTCAGAAAGGGGCTCCCTTTTCAATTAATTTAATTTTAATAAAAAAAAAAGAGGTTCTGATGGACTCCTCGTTATCCATGTTGTTTCTGTACTGCCATCTGTAGGTCACTAACAAAAGGATGCATCGTCTTTTAGGAAAACGTTTCCTGTTGAGAAATGCGTTCACTTCTTCCATTTGTGTTTGCACAGGTTTTGAATGACACCTGGGTGTCGTTTCCTTCCTGGTCAGAAGATTCTACTTTTGTTAGCTCAAAGAAGACTCCTTATGAAGAGCAGCTGCATCGCTGCGAGGATGAAAGATTTGAGGTAAACAAAGGAGTTTTCATGAGCTCCTAACCACAAGTTCCTTCCACAGATGCCATTTATTAAACCAAAGTGGAAAACACTTCATTTGTCAAACAAAATTCTCTGGGACTAGATAGTTAAAAACTGCGGACAAAACAACTTTTATTCAAGAGAAAATATAGAAACGCAGACCTAAATGTGGTTCAAAGATGCCGGTTTATGATTTATGCTCAGTAAATCTGTGTCGGTGTCATCCAACTCTTGCAGTTGGATGTCGTTCTGGAGACAAACCTGGCAACCATCAGAGTGCTGGAGAGCGTCCAGAAGAAGCTGGCTCGCCTTTCGCCCGAAGACCAGGACAGATTCCGATTGGACGACTGCCTGGGTGGCACATCCGAGGTTATCCAGCGGCGTGCCGTCTACCGTATCTATGGCGACAAAGCCCCCGAGATCATCGAGGGACTTAAGAGGAGTCCCGCCACCGCTGTGCCTGTGGTGCTGAAGAGGTCAGGATCGTCACAATTAAGAATCCCTCATGCTATTAACCTGGATGTCACTTTCTTTAATTGATTCTTTCATTTATCCTGCTTGGGAGTGTATTTTTAGATACCTATTTATCATTGTTTTCTTATATTTATTCAGTATTTACAGTAAAAATTCAAATTCTTAATTCATATTAGTCGGAAAGATTACAAAAACAATTGTCTAAGAGAAAGAATTGAACTCATGAAAAGCCGGTGTCTCCAAACTACTGCCGTCAATCACAGCTGCACCGGATTCTCTAAAGATTTTCTAATCAACCGACTTGACAGACGAGCGTTTTCTGCCTTTAGGTTGAAAGCCAAGGAAGAAGAGTGGAGAGAAGCGCAGCAGGGTTTCAACAAAATCTGGAGGGAGCAGTACGAGAAGGCCTACCTGAAGTCCCTCGACCACCAAGGAGTGAACTTCAAACAGAACGACATGAAGGCGCTGCGGTCCAAGAGCCTCCTCAACGAGATCGAAAGCATCTACGACGAGGTAGGAATACAATCTGGAGAGTTTCTCACATTTCTCAAAGCCGCTAACAAAAGCTGGATTGATACCCACAATGCACCGGGGTATTAACTATTCGATAGATTCAATCCTTTCGCTCTATTTATCTTCCACGTTTAGGGTTTTATTTTGGTATATTTCTAACTGATGAATGTTGAGATCTCAAGAAATAACAATTAAAATTAATATTTTTAATACATTTGTTGTAATTCAGATGAGAGAATGAACTCTTATGAATCCGGGGCCTTTCTGAGCACTTCTTATTATAATTAACTCTAATTATTTAACTTTAAACCAGTTTTTAGTGACTGTGCTTGATGTCCCTTTTTTAGCACAACAAGCTGCTTGTTTTAATAAGTTTTCATTTTATTCCACAATAATTTCACAATGAGATTATACAAAAAAACCCAAATACGAGCAAAAGATTTTGTCATTTTTCTGTTTTATAGCAAATATTAAAGGTACATAGATAGAAATGAAAATGTGAAAATCCCTCAAATAAATGAAAAAAAGGTCAAAACAATTAAAGTATATATATTTCTATTCTTACTTGGACGGATATGCTATTATTTAACTTTCTTCTCAAATCTACTTATCTAAACTCAGACATTATAGAAATGAATTTCTAGGTAACATTTTGGCCTCATCACAGACACATCATCTATTCTTGAAATAATCGAACTTAAAATTACCATCAAAAGTTGCAAACCTTTTTTTCTTAAAAAAAAAAAAAAATGCTACTAAAACAGTCATTTTTAATTCCATAAAACTAAATATTTAATATATATCTAAATATTATGGCGACCTGTCCAGGGTGAACCCTGCCTTCACCCATCAGTAGGTTAGGGTCCAGAACCCCCGCGACCCCGAAAGGGACAAAGCGGCAGCGAAGATGAACGAATGAATGAATAAATAAATATTTCTGCTTTAGAGTAAATCAACTTTTTTTGTCTGCTGACCTCTTTAAATGAGGTTTAAAAGTGCCGTCTGTTGGTTGGTGCTGGCACAAACGATTATTTTCATAGTCAACCAATCACCGATTTAAAAAAAAAAAAAAAAAAAATTCCGATCAGTCGACTAATCGGGATAATGCACAAAATGAATGTAAAACACACATCTTAACCATCATTAGCTTTAACATAACTAAAAACTAAATATATTCACACAAACATGATCTGTGATAATGCTAGTGTGAATGCTGGGAGCTGAATTTGGCAGCTGAAAATGTGAGTGACGATAGTTGAAGATGCTGAAATTGATAGCTAAAAACGCTGAAGCTGGTAGCTAGCTAAAATATTAGTTAAATGCCAAATTAGCCTAAAAAACTGAAAAAAAAAGTTTGCTAAAACTACCAGCATGTAGCTCACAAAAATAGCTAAACTCCAAAATAGTCTTAAAAAAGGAAATAATCCTAAATTAGCCAAAATAGCTAGCTTGTAGTTTAAATATTAGCTTAATTCTAAAACACCTTTAAAAGCGTTAAAAAAAAAAGCTTAAGTTAGCCAAAACAGCTAGCATGTTGCGAAAATATTTGCTAAACTCCAAAATAGTCAGAAAAGCTAGCATGTCATCAAAACTTTCAACTTTACTACATTCGGACTCCTTTTAATAAAAAGTAACGACTAATCAACTATAAGATCAGTTTTCAATTATTTCAACAATCGATTAGTCATCAATTAGTCAAATAATAGTGGCAGCCCTACTGTTGGTCATTGCTAAATTAAAATATACTTGTTTATTCTTGAAAATATAGCCTAAAACCGTCTGTGTGCTGCCTCCTACAGTTTGGAACGGGGTATTACATTTGAATTTTGTGATTGGTCAAACCATGTAGGTCCCAGTCATGATCTGCAGCTCCAGTAATGATAACAGTCCTGTTCCCCAGCACCACCCCATCTGACTAGATTTTAACATTTCGGCTGTGGGTGGAGTCAACCCCCAACTTCTCTATTTGGCTACCCTTTAAAGACCTTAAATGAGGTTGGAAGCTCCGCCTCTGGTGTTTCCTCTTCAACCTGGCATCACCCCATCATCTGTTACAAGATCCAAATCTTTTTTCAAATCATCTTATTTTCCAAAATCCTCTTAGTATGTCGGTCCCATTCATTTTTTATATGTCACTCCATCTTCTGCTTAGCTCATGTACAAACACACTCCTGGTGAAATATTAAGTACTGATCTTTATTCAAAGCCCTTGGTTCCTATTGGCTCATTATCAACTGTTTCAGCTCCACAAATGATTCCAGAGGGTCTTTTAAGGTGAGAGTAGACAGTCACACACTTTCAGACATTTAAATTTAAAGAACTTTGTCAATTATATATCAAAACTCATGTTACATTTATTTTAAATCAAATGTTTTAAAGCTAAAAAGGAACTTAACGATATATTTTAATTTAAAACTGTATTCATGGAGGGTTTCTACGTCACTGAAAACATCTGATGTGGTTGGAAAAATGCACTGGGCGTGTGAGTGTGATGTTCCTGATACCAACACGTGTATTCACATGTGGTGCAAATCTCCTCAATCTTGCTCCAGGCGTTTACTTTCACAAATCTATTTGAATAGATAGAAATATGGTGTCACATTATAATTCCATCAATTTTTAACTCCTACTTCATAGGTTTTCTACCAGTTAAATTAAAAAAAGTTTGTGTCTCTACCGTTCAACCGTTTTAACTTTACAAGGTCAGTAAAGGAATTTAATGAAAATTATTTCCTTGAATGTTGTTTCTTTTTTCATTATTATATAACTTCTATTGGATAAAAAATTTAGCTGAAATTTGCTGTTTGGGCTTGTTTTTTAAGAGGTTGTTGCTTTGTTGACGTTTTTCCTCGTCTGTCTCAGCGTCAGGAGCAGAGCACAGAAGAGGGCGGGGTCGGTCAGCAGAGCCGCAACGGCTCGGCTTCAACGAGCGAGCCGCACATGGTGTTCACCTACGAAGACAAGCAGATCTTGGAGGACGCCGCCGCTCTCATCATCTACCACGTCAAAAGACAGCCCACCATCCACAAAGACGACAAAGACCACATCAAGCGCATCATCCAGCACTTCGTCCCCGACCTGTTCTTCTCCAGACGTGGAGAGCTGAGTGACACGGAGGAGTGGACGGACGAGGAGGGGGAGCACGAGGAGGCGGGAGAGAGAGGAGGAGCCGCACCAGAGGCGGGAGGGGGAGGTGGTCATCCTATGAACGCATCGGGAACCGCAGCGCCGACCGTCGGGGGTCAGCCTCAGACCCAGCCTGCGCACGCGCAGCCCAACAGCACCCAGCCGCAACTGCACCAGCAACCCAACGGCGAGTCCAGGAGGCGGCGCTGCAGCCCCTCCCAGACCACAGACACGGAGGCCTCCACCACGTCCAGCAGCACAAGCCAACCCCCGGGGACCTCCTCGTCGACGCCGGGCCCCGCACCTTTAGACGCTCCCTCCGGCGTGGCCCCGGAAAAAATGGACCTCCGCGACCCCGAGGCGGAACACCAGAAGGAGATGGACGGCGTCTACAACCTGTTCCTGGTCAACAACAACTGGTATTTCTTTTTGCGGCTGCACCAGACGTTGTGCTCGCGGCTGCTGCGGGTCTACCGCCAGGCCGAGCGGCAGCTGCTGGAGCACCGGGCCGAGCAGAGCCGAGAGAGGCTGCTGGTGGCTGAGGGGAGGAGGGAAAAGGCCTGCGACCTCGCCATGGAGCTCCGCCTCAAACAGCCCAGTAAGTTCAGCTGCTCGGGGGAACCTGGAGGAAAGCTTTATTAGATGAGGAGTAGAACCAAGTAATGAAGCAGAAAAAATGTTTCTACAGTCAGATTTAGATTATAGTTTTATTCTATAACAATGACCAGAACAAATGACAGATTATTTCTTAAAGGGGCCCTACCATGAAAACTCTACTTTTCTGTTTCTCTTATGCCATCAAAGTTCTGTTGTAGTTTCAACCGAATTCTTTCAATAACAAACCATAAAACCACAACAATGAGACACGGAAACTCAGTAAATGTGGTTGGATGAATTCATGCTCAATAAAACAACTATTAACGTGATCCACATTGATTCTACCAACGTTTAGCGTGTAAACCTGTAGCGTCTCCAGTAACCGTCATGCAGGATTCCTCTGCGGTACCAAACTGTGTTGAATCTGACCTTCATACAGACGCTTAAAATCCATCGGCAAAATAAAAAGTTTTAAAAAGAGAAAAACCCAGACAAGTTTTTGCAGACCGCAGCGCATCCATCTTTCTTAGAGTTTTGTTTACAAAGTTTGCTCACGCTGAGGAGGCGGGTTCAAGGATGACATCGAGAAATGGGCGGGGCCGCCAGGGAGCGAAAGGCGGAGGCTAAGAAATCGAGTCGATTTACTTACGGGTATTAAAATGACTCATATTTCATAAATAATTTGTTTTTTGGTGTTCCAAAGGTAATATATGATCATAAATATGGATTTAGTTTACTCTGAAATGCTGAAGAAAATCCTGGTAGGGCCCCTTTGAGGTTATCAAATAGTTTGATAACCAACATGTCGCGTGATCCAAATTAATAAAGAACAAATGATGTCAAGTGAATTAATCTTTACCTTAATGAGTAAAGATTAGATCATTCAGTCAGACTTTTAAAAATGCATCAATCTGTTGGCAACGATAGGATCTACTTAAGTCTGACATATCAGCGATTGATTAATTAATAAATTGAGAACATGTTTAATTGAAATCATGTCTTGGGTGTTTTTAACAAGTTCTTGTGGCATTTTTTGATGATGGAGGAAGAAAATTAAGCTTAAAATTGCAGGTCTGAGTATTTTTTATTTAGCGTCCCACTCCAACTACATCTTCATCTATTCTAAATGCGTTCCCAGAGGTCTTTTAGTTATTATTTTACACTCTTAAGACCAAGTCAAACAGCCTGTTTTTCATTGTATTAGGACATATTTTCTTCAGAGCGGCAGGAGCTCATTAGGAATTTGCTTCTGAGTTGTGGACGGACTGTTGGTGCAAAAGTTTGCTGCTCAAATGTCCCATCGACTCTTTATTTACATTGTCTCCCGCTAGCTTATCGCTCCTCACAAGCCCAGATAGATGCTCTCAAATTTGTTGAGCTGCTTTTCGTCTGGTCCTGATCCAACACGATTTGAATAAATACTCAGAAATGCATTTTTAATCTTGAATTATTTTGTCCTTCTTCATTAGAAAAATGCAACACGAATATGTTAAAATTGCCAAAGGGTTTCTTGAAATCATTGAAAATCAAGAGCAGCCAAGAAAAATGCACATTGTAGAAAATTATCACAATACAGGGAAGAGGGGCGGGGTTGCTCTACATGGTCCTGCCCACAATTCAGAGGCGGATTACTAATGAACTAATGCAGATTTGCAGAAACTGTCTCAGAAACAGGTTATTTTTATTTTATTTTTTTTCCTTTGGGCTAAAAATGGCATAGTTCTACCTGACTGTCTGTTCGTCCTTCTGTATCCAGAAGACGCACTAAAAGACACACATAATTGTAATCTTTAGGAAATGATTTAGATTAATTGATTGTTGACAGCTGGTCCTGTTTTATTCTCTGAACCTGTAGAGGTGCAGATCATCCATTTTTTTTAAAAATCACACAAAACCTATGTAGTGATTTCCAGATCACAATTTTAAAAGAAAATAGTCCAGGTTAAGTAGAATAAATGTTTATGTGAAAGTGTTGGATCCATGTGTTTCAGTCATTATTCCAACATCATTAAGTCTCCTCTGCTTCTTTTATATTGTCTGACAGTAGACTGATGTCATACACGGACTTACATTCTGTATCTTTATACCCCACCTGTCATTTGTTCTTGTTTTTCAAAGATTTAAAGAAATTATTGTTTTTCAATATACTCAGCAGAATTTGACTTAAAGATGAGCTTCTGCCTTAGATCGGGTTCCTTGTTTTCACAGGCGAGGTGGAGCTGGAGGAGTACTACCCAGCCTTCCTGGACATGATACGCAGCCTGCTGGACGGCAACCTGGACTCCACACAGTATGAAGACACGCTGAGAGAGATGTTCACCATCCACGCCTACATCGGCTTCACTTTAGACAAGGTCATACACAACATCATCCGACAGGTGAGGCGAGCTCGGCATCGCAGCCATCATCTGGTGAACGCTCCGCCTCCACAAGCCTAATCCTCTCCTCCTTTGTCATCAGCTGCAGCACCTGGTGAGCGACGAGGTGTGTCTCCAGGTGGTGGATCTGTACCTGGCTGAGAGGAAGCGGGGGGCAGCGGGGGGGAACCTGTCCTCTCAGTGCGTCAGAGCCGCCTGGGAGACCAGCTACCAGTGGAAGGCTGAGAGAGTTATGGCTGAAGAGAACTGCTTCAAGGTGAGCAGAGGAGATCCAACAGACTTCCTGTTGGACAGGAACTGACTGCCTCTCATTTGGAGGGTTGGAGGTTTGATTTCTACTACTCCACTCTCAGCCCACATTTGAAAAATGACAAAAAAAAAGGGGGCGGGCTGAGTGGGGGAGGTGTGGTTTGAATCTGTGATTGACTGTAAGGTTTGCTTGAACTATCATAGGTTATGTCTGAATCCCCCCCAACTACTAAAAAACTAGTGTGGGACTATATTGTGCCCTGGATTTTAAAGGCAATGATATGACGTCACCAATTTCACAAAGTGAAAATCAAATCAATCATTTCCCGACGTTCATTTATGACTCCATTGTGTTCTGATGATGAAAATGTGGAAGTTTTATTCAAAAATTACATTTACAGATGTTTTTTTGTTCGACCGCAGTGCATTGTGGTCTATATTCGTTAATTTAGTGAGCACCGATTCATGCTAGTTTGTCGCAAAGACTTCTGGGGAATTTCTAGTGCACTTGATTTTGGAATCAGTGATACGTCTACCGCGATTGCAACCCATCGACAGCGACTAGTCCGAGTTGATCTGAGTCACGTTTTTAGAGGAACTGCTACCAACCAATCATGAGTGAGCGTGTTCGGAGCCCACACCCCTCCCACTGAGAATCTGTCAATCAAACGTTGGAGCCACATGCTTTTACTGAGGCATCTGATTGGTCAGTTTATAACTTGAATAACTGCAGATAAAGAAAAATATCTTAAAAAAAAAAAAAAAAAAAAAATTAGGAGTAGAAATATCGTGTTAAGAAGGAAGCGAGGTCAAAATGTCAAATAAAAACCTGATCACCCGGATCCTTCACTCCTTCCAGAGTGTGACACTCTGAGACAAAAGCACACAAATACACACAAACACACACGACTCTAACACACCAGCCGCTCTGCACTGCCTTAGGAGAATGATTCTGACAAATAAAATGACTGAGGAATAACTGTCTATTTCTCAATGGAAGTCTCTGGAACTTTGGCCTTCGGGTTTGGAACACAGAAGGGGAGGGGTTGCGGTGTCCATTCATGTGGGACTTACACCAGTTGACAAATCACAAAATTCAACTGCAAAACCTCGTTTCAACCCGTAGGGGGAAGCACACAGACGGTTTTTGATTATAGTTTAAGAAATTAAACAAGTTTTATTTTAAATGGTCACAAATCTGGCACTTTTAAAGCCCCATCTATAGAGGTCAACAGCCAAAAAAAAGTTGATTTTTAGGGTCTGGTTCATCTTGATCAGCTGTTAAGTTATGGACACACTGAGGATGTAACGTGTTCAAGAACATCCTAAACATGCTCATGTTGTTCACACTGGACAATCAGGGAGGGGCTTCCTCTTTTTTTTTTTTTTCTTTTGTTACTGTTGACTAGCGCGTGTCCGCCACATACTGGTGTCAAATCTTTTTCAGCTCTATTCCAACACATGAAAGACGGATTCATAAAATTCTATCCGGGTACAATCCACAATTATGAATTTCTTGATCCATTTTCAAAGTAAACCACGTGTCTCTACCAAATCCAAGTCCCTGATTGGTCAAAGTTTAACTCACGTAGAAACTTGCACAGCCTGAAAGACCAATTTATGCACTTTAACGTAGACTTTTTGTGTTCCAGAGGACGTAAACGTAGCTTAAAAGTTAGGATGTTTTTTACTTCTACAGATGTAATCAACTACTTTTTTATTCTGTCCCATCAGTTGATGTTTATTCAAAACAAAGGTCAGGTAACGATGACCGTTGAGCTGCTGGACACCGAGGAGGCTCAGACCGACGACCCGTTAGATGTTCAGGTAAATGAAAAAAAAAACTTGCTAAATAATGAATAATATGCCATGTGAGCGGAGTTAATAATTGATTGATGTTGTGTCCATCAGTGCCTGTCGAGCTACATGGAGCAGTTTGTCGGGACAGAGTCCAGTCTGTGCTCGCAAGCAGAGGGATACTTTTTTAAACCAGTTTTTCTTCCGAGGTATTGTTGAGCTTCATGACTGACTGGATCTGCAAACTTTATAAAATCTTGTTTTATGTTTGAATGAGAACTTTATAATGAAATGGAATTTAGTTTATTTAACGACACAAATGTAGTGAGGTTACATTTAAAGTTAAAGATTGAATATGTAACTGTCCCGCAAAACTAACCCTCAGGATTTTCTGTTTTTCGGCAGGAACCTTCGGCGTTTCCGGCGCTGGCAGGTGCGGCAGGTGGAGGCGATGCGCTGCAGGAGGGAGTGGCACCGCCAGCTGGGCGTGGAAAGCGCGGGCAGTTTGGACTGTCGGTTCAAGCTCAACACGCACAAGATGGTGTTTGTCATGAACTCTGAGGACTACATGTACCGCAGAGGAGCTCTGGTCAAGGCCAGGAAGGTAAGACGCCGTCACACCTTACAGTCAGACGTGGCTCGTATTCTTTGATCGGCAGTAAAGTCTGGAGGAAATGAAGGATTTGTTAGTTCAGTCGTGCAGCTGGGACTTTAACGGTTTTATTTTAAAGCTGAATCCTCAACAGTAAATAGACATAATAAACACAAATATTTAGCTTTTGGTGCTTTAAATGTAGTTGTTTTCCTTCAAGTCCCACTTCAGCTAAAATGTTTTTCTCTTGTAAAATCGTCTCCAGTGGTCTTTTAATTAGAATTTTACAGTTTTTACCCCATAAACAAAAAGCCGCTCTCATTTTTTAAGACATATTTTCTACAGAACAGCAGGAGCTCACCTTCAATTTGCCTTCCCCCATTTCCCATCAGCCCCTCGTTCTCACTCTCTCCTGCTAGCTTATAGCACCTGACAAGCAAAAGTTAACATTAGCTTATTAAAAAAAAAAAGGGACTCATATCGGAGATATCCAGCTATAGTTTTGAGCCAGATGACATGTCAGATGAAGAAAATTAAGACTTTAATGGATCTATTTGTAAGTTTTAACAGAGTAGGGAGACTTCGACCCGCCCATGCCGCGTCACAAACCCGAGCTTTTTCAAACCACCAGTTTTATCTGATCAAACACAATCTTAATAAAGAAATGATCAAAAAAAACGCAATCTTTAATCATGAGAAAAATGCTCCAACCACACGTTAAAAACATCTTTTTCAGTGTAATCTTTAAAGGACAGCGAGTTATTTAGCCTTCTTATAAAAGTGAGTTGGTGTAACGAGAGTGTTAATCGGACCCAATCACAAAACTCCAGAATCGTTTGGATTCTGATGAAGTTGCATTTCTATGCTTATTATTACAGATCAATATATTATTAGAAGTCTGCGTAACATTTTATTGCTGTAAAACGCAGAAGTTTTAGTTAGCATGAGGTCCACACGAACAAATTCAGACTTTCGAGTTCAAAAACTCTTTAAATAAACATTTAAAAGTGACATCAAAGGTCTCCAGTGGTTTGTGTTAACGCAAACTATGAATTTATTTTAAAGGACAAAAAATAATAATCATTTTAATGACTACGAAATGGAGAGACGGCTGTTCAGGGACCGTCTACAAATTATAAGCTCCTGGGGAAAAAAACAGAATTTGAGCTAGCAATGAAAGCTCATCATCATGTTGATGCTACAACAATCATTTTTAAAGATAGTCGTCATTATTCCTGGAGAACCCACTGATCTGCTGCTTTCTTTCTTTTTTCTTTTTTTTTTTTAAATTTCATTACTTCACTAGATTATTTTTACATTTCGGCTGCTGTTTGTTGCTACTTCTAAAAATGAAGAAAAAAAATCAAATTAAAATCCTTGGTAAAGTTGTTTTTGGGATTTTCATTGTTAATTTTATAAGAATGTTTCATGGAAATATGAATCACATATAAATGAAAATACTTCTGAAGATCCTGAAGCTGCAGTTGCCCTAACTTTCTAACATGACTAATTATCACCTATTTTTATGAGTTAATGTTGACTTTTTTTTCTAGTTGATAGTTGCCTTTTTAATTTTTTATGTATATTTTTATTTGAATTATATCCGACAAAAAAAAACAAAAAACATAAAAGGAACCCAATTAAAGGTCCATCCACGTCAGATTAAGACCAGTCTGATAAAACTTAAGTAACAGAGAACTTTTAAAACAAACAAACAAATAAATAAATTAATAAGGGGGGGAAATAATGACTATAAAGATGTAAACGTTCGTATGTAAGTAGTAATCTCAATAGAACACATTTCCTAACAATAGAACAGCTTGAACTGAGCATTTCTCATCTTTTCTTTTATTCACTTGAATCCTGGTTTTATAAATTGAATCCGTTTGTTCCAAATTGGATCAAATTTCTTTTTCTTTTTCTGAACCCGTAATTTTTTCATCCTATGAATTTGTTCTTGATTGAACAGACGAGCTCTGTTTGTTTTAATATAATAAAAACCGAGGAAAGCTTGGATTTTTTTCCTTTCATTAAATGTTTTTGTTTTGGTATCAGCTGATCCTCACAATCGACTGAATCAGATCGAGGCCAAAAAACCAGAACAACATACTAACACTTACATTAATGTCTTTGTTGTGGAAGTCCAGATTAAGTTGGATTTATGGGGACATGGAGGGAGGTTTTTCCTGGAAAATCAGGAAGTTGTATTTCTGTGTGTCTGAAAGCTGAGACTCCGCCTCCCTTCACAGTCGCAGCACAGGGTAGCGGCGAGCCAGCACGAACGCTTTCACAAGTGGCACAAAGACTGGCTGAGCAATCACGTCCCGACCGCCGCCGAGCGCGCCGTGCACAACTGGTTGATGGGCGAGGAAGAGGAGGACTTCATCCCCTGCAAGACGAGCTGCCTGCCCACCGAGGTGAAAGGACAGATGGTCAACAGATACCGAGTTCATTACAGCAGTAGCAAAGCCCCGCCCTCACCGTAAACGACCTCCGCCGTGACGGAACACGCACTCTGGCAGGTAAATGCATGGACGTGTGACCTCTGTACACTGAGCACGCCCTCACGGCTGCCGTCCCATCTCTCTGCCTTCCTCCGATGTGCTCTCATTCAGCTGCACTTAAAGAAACTGTCCAAACTCCGGCCAATCAGCGAATCAGTTTTCGACACGGACTGCGGCGCGGAGACGAGGACCAACGTTCAGCCAAGATCTCTGAGAGAGAACCGGATCAAGACGGGCTGCACACAAGGCACAAGTGGAACTCCAGATTAGATTCTTTTGAATTACGAGCCGTGGATAGAGACAGCAGATCGGTTGAGAACTTATATAAGATAATGTTTTGTTTTTTTCCAAAATGGTAATGTTTTGAGTTTTTTTCCGTTATTTTTCTTTTTATGTCAAGTGTAGTTTTTAAGCTTCTAAAGCAAGAGAGCCTTCTGCCTATTGGTTGTGTGTTTCTATGGAGAGATAATGCTCATGTGTGTATGTATGTTCTCCTCATCCTGTCTGTCTGTCTGTCTGTCTGTCTGTAGGTCTAGCACAGATCAGAACTGCATCATGTGACGTATGTGCATATACGGAGGGATTTTTTATATGGATCCACAAAAGTGGCTCCGTCTTCGGTTGGTGTGGTTCTTTACAGTGTTTCCCATCAGCCATCTTTTGAAATATTTTCTTTTTTTTTTTTTTTTTTAAAAAAGCGTTTTGTGCTTAAACACATCTTCACCGCGGCAGGAAGGAGCTGTCGACACGGATGGGTTTCATGTCAGCAGAGCAGTAAAAAAAAATAATTCATCAAATTTGAGATTTCACCAAATGTTTTCTTTTGCATTGTTCTATTTTCTTTTTTTTGCATAATGACATTAAAAATAAAAAAGCTAAATATCAGTGTTAAAAGAATGTATAATCCTGTATCAGTTATTAGAAAATAAACCAACCTTGTTGTGATCTTCTTAGATCTTGACCGTATGTGGCTCAGAGAGGAAGAAGAAGCTCACGTGAACGTAACTTTTACAGTTTAAAAAAACATTTTTTCAATTAAAAAAACGCTCCTAGTATTGTTTAATTTATTATTGTGACGTTTTAAACACAAATCCCACAACTTAAATGTTTTAAAAAGCCTTTTTTGATGTTGATCTGAAGCCTCTGTTTCTCCTCTGAGGGGGCGGGGCTTTAAGCATGTGACTTTTGAATGTTGACAGTGTTGAGACTCCGGCGTCTACAACCCACATAAGTGGCGTCAGGTAGTGTAACTTATCCTAGACTGCATATCAAAAAAATGTGCACGTCGCAGCTCAACAGTGTTTATTTTCACTTAATGAGGGGGGCGTGGCTTTATGATTGACAGACGACGGTCACGGTGGATTCTGGGAACGGAACTCTGATGTTTGGCTCGTCTGCTGCATTTTAGCCAGGAGATCCATCCTCCAGGAGACGAGCCGCCGCCTCATCAGAAGCAGGTGTTGCAGGGAAGTCACATGGCATGAGGAGGCCACGCCCACTTCTGAACCTCATTTATACTCATTTCAGCGACATTACAGCCATATGTGGCCTGGAGTTTGTTTTTTTACTTTAATTTTGAGTATGATTCCACATCCACGAATATATTTAATGAGCATTAATAGTTTTTGGAGTTGTCCGTACATGCAACTATGGAAAGAAAAGGCAGAGGATTGTGGCTCTGGGGTTAAAGAAAAATAAGAAGGCTTTAATTTAAAAATGCTTCTAAATGAAATTAACTCAAACTTTATTCACAAACAGTTGTATCACTCCATGATGTAGTAGCTGTAATTCTCCAACAATTCATCTATCTTTAAGTTATTTCACAACACATTGACAGATTTTTAAGCAAAAGAAAATGTATTTGAAAAGCAAATTTTCTATTTTTGATTTTAAGTATGTCTTAGTTCACTGGATTTAGGAAGTTTTGGCTGCGATGTCACACAAATAGTCATATTAACCATAGTTTTGAAGTGTTTTTACTATTTATAAACTACCTACCTACATTGGCTGCATTGAAATGAAATAAGTGGTACAGGGTGTCTTTAAAAAAAAAAAAAAAAAAAAGTTGTGTGAACTGTCACAAGTTAAAAACTCATTCATTTTTTGATAATTTTTGTTTGTTTTATTTATGCTCTAAAAAACAAACATTAATTTATAATTATAACAGTAACTTAAATACAAATAAGTGACTTATTTATAAACAAAAACAAAAAATTACTTTAGGTTCTGGAAATGTAAACATCTACCAGTCTAAACTTAAGTCATAGATGAATAAAGATGCAGTTTACCAATTTCCATGCATGCAGTTTTATTCTGGTAATCTGGTTCAGTTTTATTAAACTGATTTCTTATTCTGGATTAAACCTGTAGATGTTTAATGTAATCGCATCTTTTTATTTTTTCTTTAACACAATTGTTTTCCTCTAAATGAACACTTGGATGACCTCAAGAGGTCGGAGGTTAAGAGTTTTTGGGGAATGTTGCAGCAACAAGAGCCAAACTGAGGCTGTAGGCGAGCACAGATTGTGAGGGAGGAGTCATGAAGAAACAATGAAAACGCAAATGGTCGATTTCGTGATATGTTATGGTTTTAATCTTGAAAATTAGAATTTTTAGATCTAGAAAAGGAATTGATGTATATTTATATCTATTTTTGATGGTTGTATTTTGAGAATAGAAACAGATTGATGTGATGCAGCCGCTCTGCTGGAAAAATGATGACATGATCAAAGTATTTAGATATAAATGAACTTCATTCTGTTAAGGAAGTGATGAATGCTTTAGAAAATCCAGAAAAACAGCGTTTGCAGCTAAAACGTGGATTCATTTTATTAAAATGACCGGTTTTTAAGAACAAAAGTTTCCTTAAGAGGACTTCAAACGCACCAGGAGCAGCTCTGCATCCACATAAAAACATCTGATGCAGAGCGGGAGAGACTCTAAGAATAACTACAAGTGAGAAACGATGACACAGATGTGCTAAAGTCGATGAATTGATATTCAGAGAGACCAGGAGGAAAAGAAGAGTCAGGAGACGGAGTGAGTTTTTCAAAATAAAGGTGGTTTATAAAACCCAGATATGACAGGATCACTAAAGTGTTTACAGAAATACATCAGAGAGAACATCCTAGCTGTACGATCAACATTTACAAACTACTCTGTAAGACATCTTCTCTTCACTTCACATTTAGCCACAGTGGCTTTACGGTTTTCCTACTAACATCTATCTAGCAAACTACACGGACTACACGTTTAGCTTCACCACATCGAGAGAAAAAAGCCGGGAACCGTGGACCGACGATCACATCAAGCAACTGGAGAAAGAAGTGAAAAAAAGTCCTCAAACTGTACATTAAATAACCCTGTTTGCTTCTCCGAAACACCTGAAAAGCGCCGCAGGCCACGCCTCCTTGAAAAGGGCGGGCGAGAAGAGCTCAGTCAAAGTCTGATCCAGTGGAAAAAAGTATCCAAGTGCCGTCTGCAGGACTCTCATCAAAGCTTGGAGGTTCATGCACATTCACAACTGTACAAAAACACGTCAGCCGGAAAAACCCACACAGGTGACACATGGAAGAACAACAACATACGCCATTTTTTTCCAGATTTTTTTTTTAAACACATTTAAACATTTGCAATTAGGTGGGATTATAAACACAAAAAAAACTTCGTTATGGCATCAAATAAAATCAATCTTTGTCACAACAAACACTATGGTACAATTTATTATAAATTAACTCCTATGTACACAGGAAAACAACAGCAGCATGCAGGAAAACCGCCTTTTTAGTGTTGTTGTTCTCTTTTAGTTCTGTTTTTCTCCACAGAGAATCTCCAGCTGCTGAGGCAGGAAAAAAAAAAACAACAAAAAAGACGAGTTATTAAGCGGATAAAATCAGCGCTCTCATCTCATGATCGATGTAGCCACGGGGAGGAACATCAGAGCGCGGAACATCAAAAACACTGTTGATCTAAAAGCCAGGCTCCTTTTAGACAAATCCTCGCGGCTCTTCAAATGCGAGCGCGGGGAAAGGGGAGGTAACAGCCGTCGTCAGATACACAGCATATCGATTTTGATTGCATTTGAGTGTGAGAAAACCAGCTTTCCTCTGACAACACAACGAAACACAAAAGACACTAATTTCTGACTTTCACGTCTATTTTTTCCTCTCAATTTAACATTATAATTGCCTTAAAAAGTCTCCGATTTCAAACAGACAGAACAGTCGACTCCTGTTCAAACCGGATGAACTCATTAGGCTAAATGTCAAGAACAGAAGTGCATGCGTCTTGGCTATTATTAGTCTAAAAGGGCACTTCAATATTACATCATAAAAAGGTTTCTAATTTAAGATCGGGGCTCAACCAAAAAATATGGCACAAGTTTAACCAGGAAAAAACACTAGAAAATACATCAAAAATCACTGAAACGAGTCTTACGAATATCACATAAGAACTATTGGGTCATTCACATTCAATTATGTACAGTACAAAGAAATCTGATATAGAAATGTATGAATCAAAACATCTCTATGGTTTCACTGTGCAGTAAACTCAAAGAATTGAAAGGAATATAAATCCAGTGGTTTTGTTCTGATATGCTCACATGCCTGCTGTTTGTTGTTGTGGAGTCTTTGATTGGCTTTGTCTTCTCCCTGTTGTTCCTAGTGTAGTTAGAAAAAGGCAAAAGTCAACAGTCGTCTGATATCCTAAAAAACAAAAAAAAGTCCAGAGGAAATTAACCGTAAAGGAAAAAAGATGGATTTAGTATAGAAACTGGTGGAAAGTTCCAGGCAGTGAGTTCTTTTCACGAGAAGGTTCTCCTTCCTGTCTGTCTGGGCGCGTGATCGGGACCAGAATCACACCATGCTTGTGCTTCAGCAGGTTTGTGTGTGTTTGTCTATACTTAGAAAGACCAAAGCGGGTTTAAGGATGAGGCAACCTGTGTGAAAGCGAGCAAGTCGAGCTCACCTGTCACAGGTGTAATGAGAGTCACACCTACAGACATGAGGGAGGCGGGCGGATGAGACTGAGGGCGGTCTCCACAAGTACAGTGTATTAATGTGTGGGTGTGTGTGTGTGTGTGTGCAGATGCTGAGGCTTCAGCTGAAGGCTTCATCATCCGTATCTTCAATCAGCACCTTTGTATCCGTTTTAGATCTGAAAAAAAACACAAACAGGAAATTTATTTTTATTGAGATTTGGTGATAAAATGGTAAAAGTCTGGAAATAATGTCTAGAAAAAAAAAGTATCGGTTTTGTATGAAAGCCGAATTGTTGCAACTCAAATCTCGTGAGTCGAGACCAGATCTCCAAGGTTGTGACTCAAATTTTGTGGGTTGCAACCAATTCTTGGTCGTGATTCAGATCTCGTGGGTCACAACTCAAATCCTGTAGGTCGCAACCAAATCTCGTTTGTTGCAACTCAAATCTCATGGGTCGGGAATCAAATCAAGTGGGTCCCGACTCAAATCTCGTGGGTCCGGACTTAAATCTTGTGGGTCGTGACTTAAAACTCATGGGTTGGGACTCTAATCTCGTGGATCTGGACTCAAATCTTGTGGTTCACAACTCAAATCTTGTATGTCGTAACCAAATCTCCAGGGTTGTGACTCAAATCTCCAGGGTTGTGACTCAAATATCCTGGGTTGCGACCAATTCTTGTTGGTTGCAATTCAGATCTCATGTATCACAACTCAAATCCTGTAGGTCGCGACCAAATCTCGTTTGTTGCGACTCAAATCTCATGGCTCGGGAATCAAATCATGTGGGTCCCGACTCAAATCTTGTGGGTCGTGACTTAACACTCGAGGGTTGGAACTCAAATCTTGCGGGCTGCAACGGAAGTCTTGTAGGTCGTGACCAAATCTCCTGGGTCGTGAGTAAAATCTTGTGGTTCGTGACTTAAAACTCATGGGTCGGGACTCAAATCTCGTGGACCCGAACTCAAATCTTGTGGGTTGCGACTCAAATCTTGTAGGTTGTGACTCAAATCTCGTGGGGTGCGACCAATTCTTGTTGGTCGCGATTCAGATCTCGTGGGTCACAACTCAAATCCTGTAGGTCGCGACCAAATCTCGTTTGTCGCGACTCAAATCTCATGGTAGATTTAGGTTTTTATATATTTGTGGCTGCTTTGATAAATCTTGCAGTTTCTATAGCAACCCAAAGCTACCTCCTGGTTTCAGCCCTTCAAACCACCAACCTAACAGTACTGGTGCAACAAAAGTGGCGAGCAATTTCAGAGCTATCCAGCCGTACAGTTTTGAGCCAGATTCCAGATAAAACCAGGAAAACCAAGACAAATATGGATCTATTTATCTGCAAGTAGATGCACTGGAATGGAGTGGAGAAGGGAGCTTGGTCTTCATCTGCTCTTGAGACACAACAGTGTGAATTCATATACTCTGAAATCCTTCATTTTCTTTATATACGTCTTCTATCATCAGAAAAATACCACTAAATGTTGTTGAAAACACCGTTTTCATGGGGTTGGGTTTGTTAAGTGGCGTCATGGTGTGGAGGGCGTTTGTCACGTTTCATACTCTCTGAATCGATGGAACAGCTCCTCTCAGCGGGACACCATCTCACATCTCAAAGCTCCGATCACATACGATTGACTGCCTGAACATGACATTTTACTTTATGGAAACGGTCTCCACGGTAACCAGAGGTCACTCCTCAAGACCTCAAGAGCTGTCAGAATTACAACCACACCAGCACACTTCACTTAAGTGTTAAAGTTTGGAGACTTTTAAAATCGAATACTTTGAATGTTTTTACACGACTTTAGAATAATGTTGTAATCATAACAGCTAAAAAATAATCTGATACTGTTTATAGAAACTGTTCTGCACGGAAAACTCTTAAGGAACCAACAAAAACTTTCAGTCCACTATTTAAAAAAAAAAGACCAGCTTAACCAACAAACAGTTAAACTTTACCACCTTTATGGATCTTTTTAGGGTTTCGGTTACTTCTCCCAGCTCCGAGTCGAACAAAGTCCCAAATAATGGTAACTTTATCTCCTAATTCAATGTAAAGATTCATGCAAAAGACAAAAACCTTTTCTTCAAACTCTTGGTCTTTACAGAGTTTGGATTTGGGGGCTTATTTCTTACTTCGGTAAGTACTAGGGCCAGGAATCGTTTAAAAAAAAAAAAAAAAAATTGCCAACTTGGAAAAGAAATATTGCGAATAACTGATCTTTTTTTTTTTTTAAAGCACAGCCACTTATCATCTGCAAATAATCACAATATAAAATCTCACACAAAATAGAGAATTGAATTGAAGGCCTAAAACTCAGTTTTTGTCTACTTTTCTGTATTATGAATTTTGAAGACTACCTGCTTTATTATTAGGTATCATTTTAATCAGCACATAGGTGCTGATTAAAATGATACCATGTTTTATTCAAACACTAGACATAAAATCATACAAAAACAGAAAATCCCTTCTGGAAAACTGGGATTCATTTTGCTGTGGAAAGCCCAAAAATGTTTAACAAACTGTTTTTATAACATCAAATAAAAGTTTTAGGTGTCATTTTATAAAAATAACAAGAATAAAAATTGTCACCAAACTAACCAACAAGTTTTTGAAATGAAAATACAAGAAAAATTCCAAGCAAAATTCACAAATTCCTTTGGGCCACATATAAACATTTTCTGTCGATAGAGGAACATCACAGACCTCACAGCTCAAGGATGTGATCTTTCTTATGCTTAAACTACCAGACAGTCCAAAAAAATAAGAATTCCTCTTCTAAGAACACTGCTATGTAGTTGACATTTTTCCCAGAATTCTTTTTTTTAATTTCCCTTTCTTGCACTACTCTGCATCACAGCTGTCAGAGTGACGTTTGTTTTCTGCCCAATTTATTAAAAATAAAAGATCGCTTTTGTCCAAAAACTACAAATAAATGTCACATTTTCTGTTTAATTTAATAAAATCTCAATCTCAGAATATTTTTTAAAAATTCTTCATTTTAGACGGCGTTTTATCACGGTGATTTCACAGCTGCATGGTAATAAATATGAAAGTGTTCATTCTGATCTATTAATCTCGCGTGCCAACACGTTAACTTTCACAGCTCTAGTAAATATGTTTGAATCTGTCACTTAGCAAGGCGGCCAGAATTTAAGCTTACTTAAAATTAAAAAAAAATATTTAAAATAAAAAATTAAAATATATTAAATAATAAAATAATTTTAAATAATATTTTAAATAATTCAAAATAATAAAATAAAAATAATTTAAAATAATAACTTAAATCATTAAAAATAAAAAAATAAAATAATTTAAAATAATAACTTAAATAATTAAAAATAATAAAATTAAATAATTTAAAATAATATAATATTCATAAAAAAATATAAAATAATAAAAAAAATTAAATAAAAAATAAGTCACATTAACTTTTTAATTAACGAATTAAAAAAAAATTCTTCCAAGATTTTAAAATGGGAAGAAAACTAAATAAATGAAGATGAAAATTCTTCAGGTAGAAAAAAGCCTTACTGTGATGAAGATATTAAAGGACGTCTGAGTGTCATGCTGTGAGACCTCTTCCAGGTTTTCTTTCCCGAGCGGTTCTTGACGCCGTCCTCCTGGTCCATCATCTGCTCCAGCAGAGTCTGATCATCAGCACTGAGCGGCGCCACTGAGATGTCCCGCACGGCACGAAACTCGCCACAGTTGTTCAGGTGTTCGTTCTCCAGACGGAAGAAGTTCCACACGAAGCGCCTGCGTGAGGAGGAGGGAGGTACAAGTCAGTGCAACCTGATCCCCTAAAAAAAAAAACTTTATTGAGACCTCAGAAAGATGCTCACCTGAAAACTTCAAGAGGAGCCAGCACCGTGACCACAATGTCACCCACGGAGTTGCTCTTCATGATTGTGGTCAGAGAAATCTGGACCGTCCAGGCGAAGCGCAGAATCACATCCTCCACAATGGCGCAGTAGTAATAAGCCTGAGCAGACATAGAAAAATGAGGTTGTCTGATGTTCCTCACACATCCCGGCTCTGCAGGACTCTCTACCTTGTGTGGGTAAACGATCTCCTCTCTCAGGAAGGTGTTTTCTCCGGCCCCGCGGTCAAACAGACCCCAGTCCATCCGCAGATCCCACATCAGAGTGTACAGAGAGCTCACGGTGGAGGACACAATCAGCATGTAGAAGAAGGTTTCGGCGTCTGCGTGATCTTGATCTGCGAAGAAAAAGATGCATTTTACTGAAAAATGTTACAAACCGTAAATTGGGGATTTTGTGATCCGTTGCACACCCTGTTGCAGGACCACAAACTCTTACTCTCCCAAACATAAACAGACTTTTTTTTCTTCTTTTTCAAAGATTAAACAAAAACCCATTCATTCATTACATGGATGAGGTGAGTTCAGGTAATAAGAACCTGGAATGACCTGATTTGGCTCATCAGAAGGATAAGTACAGTGGCTCTGCTATTCCCCATTTGACCACCAGAGGGAGCCCTCAGGTCATAATTGAAATAGCAACAAGGTGATTTATGAGCTTCCCTGAACCAGGTAAACCTCAGAATTAATTTTCCTTCCATCATGCTGTTCACATACATTCATCATAACCAGGGTAAGGTTTTTACCCGTTTACTACAGACTAATAATCTAGAATTCTATTTTCCAGCTTTATAGTAATTAGTTATTTTTATTGTTTTTAACATCATGGTGTGGCAATATGTCGATGTGTGTTTGTGCGAGTGTGTGGAGGGGTGGGGGTGGGGTTTGAGGGCATTGTCCTTTGTTTTTAACATTTTATTATTTTTTATGTAAAGCACTTTGATTGAAAATGATCTTTTTTTGAAAAGTGCTATACAAATAAAGTTGATTTGATTTGATTACATTGAATTTTTTGTGCAAAATTGTGAGCTAAAAGAACTGGTACAATTTTAAGCAGCAATCTAACCTCTAGGTGACCTAATTGGAAATTAATCACTTGAAAATAATAATAATTATTATTGCAGAGCTCCAGGTAACCTCAAACTATTAGGAAAAACCTTTTATTTTGATAGAAGTGGGCATAAAAAACTCCATTTCAGATTAAATATTAAACAAACCGCTGCTATGCAGCAACTGTGACGTCACAACGACAGCAAATATGATTTACATTGACTCCTCTCGTTGGAGCGGCCACTCCGGTGCACCTGAGAGGGAGCGTGCAGGCTCCTCTGATGCGCTCCGTTTGCCCCACAGGGGGTTTTAATACATACATCAGCTCCCCGCGGCCTCTCCTCCGTGGCTCAGACAAACACAGCAGCCACCAGAGGAGACTCCGCTCGCTCCCATTTGTCATAGTCACCATTTTTTTCTGCCACCAGCCAACAAGACGCCGGGGATTAGAGCGTTTCTAACAGAGATCTACTGCTGCACTGCTGTTAACTGCCTCCTGCTTTGTGCTGAGCGACGGCATGGAAACGGTCCCCGCGGCCGCACACGGCTCCCACACGGCTCCCACACGGCTCCCACACGGCTTCCCTAAACAATAGATTCTTTTCACCGTTGATCGTATCGCGGCGTTTAACCTTTCAGGTTGCGCGGCATTTCCAGCTCTGCTCCTGAGACATTAGGAGGTTAAACGTGGCGAGATGGACATTGATTGGATGATCAGGGGAAGCCACGACTCCTGGCGCGAACACGGATCTCTGGTTATCATGGAGCATCGGTGTGTCCTATGAGGAAGCTGGTTTTGTTTTGATGTCCAGCTTGTTTCTCAAATGCAGCAAAACGATCAATTTATGAAAATTATAAATCAAATTTAAAAATTCCTTTTTTTGTCAACAATCTATTGTATCAATAAAAATTTTGAGAAATCCATTCAATTTCTTGTTTTTTCCCGATTCTTTCCATCCACTCAATTCGATTAAATTCAACTTTGAGTTGACACATTTAGACAAATGTGTTTAAAAATACATGAATATTCTATCTTGTTTTTTGATTATATTTATATTAATCTAATACAGTTCACATACTGTAACATTTATTAGTGAAATAATGAGATTGTTAATAGCATACAGAGTTTTCCAACAAAAATGTTCAGATCATAAACATTATAAACATTGTTCTGCTTCTTCTGGAGGGCGTTTCAGTTTGGCCACTAGGTGGCGATCGCGCTACAGCATTAAACTTTTTTCCAGATGAAGAAGAAAGTATAAGGAAAAATCAATGTTTTAGACCACAAATTGTTATTTTAAAAAATATTTCTTCAAGAATTTGGTAAATTCAAGTTTATAAAGATGTGAATTTAGTCAGCAATGTATGTTCAGGTCGACCAGGCGATAAACGTTAGCATCAAGCTAGCAGACTTTATCTTTACGCGCTAACTTGATCTCCATTTTTATGAATCAATTATTAATCTGTTAAGATTAGATTGATTCAAAAACTGCTTGTAAACATTCTGAGCTTGAATTTTTATAGTCAATGTTTTGGGTTTTTTTGGATAAAAGGTGACATGTATGAATTTTCTTCTTCCATCTACAACTGCACATGTTTTGGACAACAACAGCACCATAGCTGACCTTTCTGACTGTTTCTTTACATACAAATATTAAGTTTTTGCAGTTTTTTTTTTTGTAATTCCGTCAGTTTCAAAAAGCTTAGAGATCATTTTAAATATAAATGCAATGTAAGTTAAAGTAAACAATCCTGCAGATTACTTTCTATTAATGTTTGTGCCTCTTTAGTTTTCTCTGATCTTTAAGATGTGGAGCTTCAACCTTGATTAAACTTCCATGTTACCAGAAATAAAATGCTTCTAAGTGGACTGATCAGTAAAAAGTATTTTAAAAATTATAATATATAACAATAAGGAGTAAAGCTTCAGCACTTATAAGGCGAAAGTTTCTCATATATTTGCTGATTATAAGAAGATTAAACTGCTAGAATATTGGATTTGACCAAATCTGCTGATTCCGACTCTCGGCGCCTGATGTTGAACACGGTTCACGTGCGCGTGCAGACGCTCGTCTCCACATCCAGAATGTATTCGTGACACCTTTGTGTTCGGGCGAGTCGGGGTGAACCAGAGTTCAGGCAGACAGAAGGAGACGCTTCACTCCCACAGCGACTCCTTCTCCTCCTCCTCGGTCAGCATGTGTGTTTCTCTCCTCCTAATGAATGAGAGGTCAGTCTATGAAATGAAGTTATAAAAACTGTCAGCTCATCTTTATTCAGGCTGAGTCCAGCAGATGCAGACCGGTGATTTCCTCTCCCCTCTTACTCTAATCACCTCTTCTTCCCTCTTCTCTCCACTCTCTTATTTCCCTTCTCTCCTCTCCTTCCCTCTCCTCTTGTCTACTTTCCTCTCGTCTCCTCTCTCTTGTTTCCTTTCCTCTCCTCTTGTCTCCTCTCCTTTTCTTTGATCTCATTTTTTCTCCTCTCGTCTCCTTTCCTCTCCTCTTTTCCTTTCCTCTCCTCTTTCTCCTTTCCTCTCCTCTCGTCTCCTTTCCTCTCCTCTTTTCTCCTTTCCTCTCCTCTTGTCTCCTTTCCTCTCCTCTCGTCTCCTTTCCTCTCCTCTTGTCTCCTTTCCTCCTCTTTCTCTTTTCCTCTCTCTTTTCTCCTTTCCTCTCCTCTCGTCTCCTTTCCTCTCCTCTTGTTTCCTTTCCTCCCTCTCTTTCTCTTTCCTCTAATCTCTGTCTCCTCTCCTCTTATCTCTGTCTCTCTCTCTTCTCTCTTGTCTCCTCTCTCTCCTCTCCTCTCTCCTTTCCTCGTCTCTCATGTCTCCTTTCCTCTCCTCTTGTCTCCTTTCCTCTCCTCTCTCTTTCCTCTCCTCTGTCTCCTTTCCTCTCCTCTTGTCTCCTTTCCTCTCCTCTTGTCTCCTTTCCTCTCCTCTTGTCTCCTTTCCTCTCCTCTCATCTCCTTTCCTCTCCTCTTGTCTCCTTTCCTCTCCTCTCTTGTCTTTTCCTCTTCTCATCTCCCTCTCTCTTGTCTCCTTTCTATCTCTCGTCTCATTCCCTCTCCTATTGTTTTCCTCTCCTCGTCTCCTTTCCTCTCCTCTTGTCTCCTTTCCTCTCCTCTTGTCTCCTCTCCTCTCCTCTTGTCTCCTTTCCTCTCCTCTTGTCTCCTTCCTCTCCTCTCGTCTCCTTTCCTCTCCTCTTGTCTCCTTTCCTCTCCTTTCCTCTCATCTCTTGTCTCTTCCCTCCTCTCGTCTCCTTTCCTCTCCTCTTGTCTCCTTTCCTCTCCTCTCGTCTCATTCCCTCTCCTATTGTTTTCCTCTCCTCGTCTCCTTTCCTCTCCTCTTGTCTCCTTTCCTCTCCTCTCATCTCCCTCCCTCCTCTCGTCTCCTTTCCTCTCCTTTTGTCTCCTTTCCTCTCCTCTTGTCTCCTTTCCTCTCCTCTCGTCTCCTTCCCTCTCCTATTGTTTTCCTCTCCTCGTCTCCTTTCCTCTCCTCTTTTCTCCTTTCCTCTCATTTTGTCTCCTTTCCTCTCCTCTCGTCTCCTTTCCTCTCCTCTTGTCTCCTTTCTCTCCTCTTGTCTACTTTCCTCTCCTCTCGTCTCCTTTCCTCTCCTCTTGTCTACTTTCCTCTCCTCTCGTCTCCTTTCCTCTCATTCTTGTCTCCTTTCCTCTCCTTTGTCTTCTGTCCTCTCCTCTCCTCTTCTCTATCTCCTTTCATCCAATCTTTTCTCTTTTCTGTCTCATCTCCTCTCATCTCATCACCTTTCTCATCTTCTTTCTTTCTCTTCCATCCTCATCTGTTCTCTCCATCACTCTTGACTCATGAAATAACTCCCTCTGATGAGTCTCACTGGGTTATTCCTCCCTCTGTTGTCACAGTTCATCTCTCACCTAAGCTAACAGGATCTGTGATTGTAAAGGTTTCCATGGATTTAAGGTTTATGTCGACTTAACTGACAGGAAATAACTTTTTCACATATTATGTGTGGAAATGATGCTTCCACCTTAAAAACACAAACTGATATCGTCTTTAGCTTTTTAAATCATGATATTGACGATGATATTTAGAAACTGGTTATGGAATTATTTTAAAGAATATGAATTCCTTTTTTTGGCATTAAATTTAACACAGGCAGCATGTCGGTCTGCTTTCTTGTGATTGGTTGAGTATGTTTGTAGTCTCTCGTTTTGCTTCTGCAGACCTCAGTGTGGGTTCTTCCAGGAATCGGAGGCGGTGAAGCTTCACTGAAGCCCTCAGGTCGTGATCCGTGAAGGTGACTGAAGCTAACAAGCCGGTTTCACGTTTTTCAAGTGTTCAGTAGTAAATATTTCTGTGATGCTGAATGTTTTGATTCTCATTTTCCCTCGAAGAACATGAGAATCAGCAGGGATACTTCAGATATCTCAACAGGTAATTTCCTCAATCGTCCGTTCGAGGGTGTGCTAAAGTGCCTTCCCAGCCTCCTCCTTCCCCAAACCAGAGTTTAGCCTCAGCCTCCATTACAGGCAGGATGAAAGACAGCTTCATAGAGAATAACACATGAAGAGAGGCCATTAGTGGGAAGGCACACATCGGCTTCAGCCCGGAGAAGGAAGGAGGATGTAGTTTAATGGACGTCTTTCCTACTGAGCAGATAAAGGAAAAAAAAAAGAGATTTGCTCTCCTCCTCCTTCTCTTCTTGGTTCATTCAATATCAGCGGCGGTCAGCTTGGGAAGGAAATGCATTGATTGAAATTTATATTTAAAAAAAGAATAAAGTAATAACATTCAGTAGTAATCTAAAAGGCAGAAGATGGAGTTTAGTCCCTGGCTTTATGCCCGAAACGTAAATGTGTTTGCCGGCAAAATGCCAGAGTTTAAAGGCGAGCAGATAAACATCCGTGTGTTGGGGGGGTATGTGAAAACGCAGCATTTGTTGTCTTTGAACATGAGCTTTTTTGTGATGCAGCTTCTGATTCAGTCATTTTAAGATAATTGTGCTGCAGCTGTAGATAGAGTGAGCTGACTATTAATAGGAAAGTCACATTCACACTTTTGCAAATTACACTATTTCTTCTTTTAGAATGAAAATCTACTGTTTCTGCCCTAAAAGTGAGACTCTGTAATGAGAGTAGGAACTTCTGTTTGACTAACCTCTGCTGCTCCAGGCAACCCGAAGCAAACCAAAGGCAGCTTCCAGCTTTTGCACTCAAGGTCATTTTTTTTTCTTTGTGAGCAATCAGACAAAAGACTCAAAAGCCGGTGTGTTGAAAAGCTTCTCCGACACCGATGACACCTTGTTTAGTCACCTTACATGAGAAAAAAAGGGGAAAAAAAGCTGAAAAATACTGGAATTATGTACGGAAGCCGAAAATGGACTGCCCTACTTCTTTTTTTTTAGCGTTTTCTCATTATAATGAGATATTATCTCATTATAATGAGAAATTAACTTTGTTTTCTCAGGAAAACAAATGTCCTTTTCTCGAGAAAACAAAATAATAGCGTGTAAACGTAGTTTAATAGCAATCGGCATGGAAACTGGCGGCGTGCGGGGCAATATTTTGCGGCCCCCACTTTAATATGAAAGTTAAATGTTGATACAGTCAGCACGTTTTGTTTGAATAGGACTTTTACAGTTCTGTGTTCGGAGATGACGAACCGACCAATCAGGTGGGGTATATGGCTCTTGGGGGAGTGATATTGACCAGGCATTAAGAAAGGAAACCTTTGGAGTAGGACACATGACACCCCCTCCCCAGACCGCATGAATAAGTTCCAGAAAATGACTAATTCGCATGTAATTTTCTCAATACGTTCAGTCAGTGATGTATGGGGGTCCATTTGTGCCAAAAATATGTTTTTGCGTTCACTCTCTATATCTTTGGTCCATTGAAAACATTTATTGAAGATTTGTTCATGTTTATGTACTACTAAGCAATATCTTCTGCATGTCCATGTATTTTCTTTGGGATTTTTACATCTTTCTTTTGACTTAAAACTTTGCATTTTCTATTTGGATGTCAGAAAAGTCCTTAGCAACAGTTGCTAGTGTTGTTAGCTCTGATTGTTTTACAGGACAGGCAGAAGATATTGCTTAGTAGTACGTAGACAAAAATACATGTTCTATAAACGTGTTCAGTAGACAAAAACAATGGACCAAAGATTTAGACAGTGGATGCAAAAACATATTTTTGACACAAATGGAACCCCATACCACCCAGACACAGCCAGACTCTTGATAATTGAGTTTGAGGATCCTGTTTAAAGGGGGCGATTACCCACCTTTGCCTTTTGGTAAATCCTGGTTTTGGTTGTGGACTTTACTAAATACAATCTTATGCTGTTTCGATTGTTTGAACTGATTACCTGGTGGGGGACGGCCATACTTCTTCCTAACTTAATAATTGGTTCAGTGCTGGTGTACTGCAAGAGCAGGAATACACGTCTTTGGTGGATTATGGGAAAAATCTGATTCTGTCTCCTTGACTGACTGGACCTAAAGATGGAGGCTTTTGGGGTTCAGTTCAAAGACAGTGGAGCGTAAACAGGAGTTCACCTGCTGGAGTTCTGCTGAGAGTCGAGGCCAGCACAGAGTGAGAGATATAAGATGAATCTTTGTTTTGGGAACCATCCATCTATTTTCTTTTGCTCATCCGGCAGTCTAAGAAAAGAAGCTCAGACTTTCTTTTTTCTCCCTTGCCGCTTCCCTCAGCTCCTCTGGGGAGACCTGAGGCGTCTCCGAGCCTCTGATTGACTCTCCAGAGTATCCTGGATCTTCCCTGGGACTTCCGCCCAGTGGAACGTACCTGAAACAGCTTCCCAGGAAGACCACCTTAACTGGTTCCTCTCAATGTGGAGGAGCAGCGGCTCTCCTCCGAATTCTCTCCGGGTTACAGAACTCCTCCCACTATTTCTAAGTTCTCATTCTCTGTAGTCGAGACCTCTGTCCTTTGGTCACAACCCAGAGTAGATTGAAAGCTTCAGTTTCTGGTTCAGCTCTCTCTTCCCCAAACTGGACCGGGACAGCAACCACATGACAGCGAACGTCGCTTCAATCCGCCAGTCGATTTCACACAAGACTCCAAGATACTTAATCTCCTCGTCTTGAGGGAGGAGAACTCCACTCTCACTCCACTCATCCCAGCTGCCCCAACTGCCCAAATGCATGCTGGGGGTTTTGGCTCGATGAAGCCAACAGGACAACATCCTCTGCAAAGAGCAGAGAGGAAATCTTGTCCTGGTTGCACCCATTTGAGGCGCCATGAAACCTTTTTTTTCAAGAGGAGTACCAGATAACTGTAATTTTTTTTTTTTTGCTTTAATTGGATGGATTAATGAACACGGATAATCAGTGTTGAGAATTAATTTTTAACTTTTTACGTTGGACAGAAAAAAATGATAAAATAGATTTTAGTAGATCAGAAATAGTGAATTATGTTCCATTAATTATGATGATTGATTAATATATGAGGTATTTATTTTTGTTACGAGCATTATAAGCTAGTATTTGTAACTCTGTGATCTCAGTAAGATTTATATTTTTTAGCGTCTCCATAACTCAAAGCTGGAATCACATTTGACAGAACAAGAGTTTCCAGTTTCCCGGTCCCGCCTACCTTTGTGTGTAGCATAGAGGGCCGCAAAGGTGACGACAAAGAAGGTGGTGGAATATTTCCCAGCATTCACCAGGTGTGGAAAAGCCCTCTTGGTGTCGCGGTAACGCCTCAGGCACTGGATGAAACGGACCCAGGCGGGCAGACACTGGATGATGGCGCGCAGGCCGTACGAGTAGCTGTGGCACACGTGATCTGGAACAAAGACAAGGACAAAGAAAAGTGACCTTTGTGTGGCCGAACTTTTGTTTTTCTCGATCTGTGATCATCAGAGGAACAGAGGCTGAATCCTTACTGCTGGTTAAGAGGACTGCATTAAAGTCTCATATTTTCTGTCATTGTTTGACCTAAAATTTGTGGCTTTTTCAGATCAGCAGGAGGTAAAACAGCAGGTTTGAAGTCATTGTGTTAAAGGAAAAACAAACAAAAGCAGAAAACAATTCAGAAATAGCATCAATATATTCATCCACAGTATGATTTAAACTACTCTTTAATCAGTATGAATTAAATAAATATTTATTGTACTTTTATGCAAATCATCACTTTTTTTCTTTTGGCTTCATTTGTGTAAATCCTCAAAGCTTCAGCATTTAAGCAAATTTAGTTTGGGAATAAAAGATTGAACATAATAGAAATAATTTGGTTAAAGTCCCACTTCGATAATAGTTTGATCAATTTTCAAAGCGTTCCTGGAGATCTTTTAATTATGATGATGTTAATTTTGGCCAAAATCAAAAAACCTGAGTTGTTCTCTAGGAAAAAGTTGGTGCAGAGCAGGGGTCACCAACGTGGTGACCGGGGGTCTCTTCTAAAATTAACGCACTTGTGAGCAACATCTAAAATTAAATTCTGTTGATATTTTTTTTAATTACACTTGCATTTACTTAGATTTAAAAATTAAAATGTATTACAAATATTTTGATGATTCATGAACTTTAGATAAGTTTTGGTGACCTCTGACCTATTCCAGTTTAAAGATCATTCATTTTGTTAAAAATGATGCAGATTTGGTCATTAGTTCAAAATGTGACACAATTTGTTTAAAAATATGTAAGTTGATTTTTCTTTAAGATTACATAATTGATTAACATGGTACAACATGGTGAAAATGGGACATTCTTCTCATGAAATCTAAGTGAACATCTGAAAATGTAACAATTATTGAGATTAATAAAGTGCTGAATATTGATATTTGTTTCCTAGCTTGTTGTCATTTTTGATTATTATAGTGAGAAATCTGTGTCTTTACATAGAAGAGTATGATTATTCATTATTAATAATGTTTAACTAACTATAACTAAACAAAATTTGTTATTTAAAAATGGTAGCCCTTCGTATAACTAAATACCCATGAAGTAGCCTCAGGTTCAAAAAGGTTGGTGACCCCTGGTGCAGAGCAACAGGAGTTCAGTAGAAATCTGCCATTGAGTTGTTTGGAGGATTGCTGGCATGGAGTAAACCCACCACCAATTCCAATCATCCAGCATTACACACACATTAAGCTTTTGTCGGCACAGATTAGTATTAGTAAAAATAGAAACTGAAGATTCTAAAACACTCATATGGGGCTGGGTATCAATAATAATTTCTAGAATCAATTTGATTCGATTCAACAGAGCCTGGAACAATTTGATTCTGTTTAACTTATTTTTTATTTTTTATTCTTTCAATCCACTCAATTCAATTTAATTCAGTTCAGTTTTAAGTTTGCATTTTTAGACAATTTTGTTTAGAAATACGTTAAAAATCTACCATATATTTTGATTTATATTAATCTGATACAGTTGACATACTGTAAAATGTATTATTGAAATAATGAGATTGTTAATACCGTAAACTTACATGTATTCTCTAAAGGAGAAGCTCTAACAAAAATGTTCAGATCATTAACATGTAAACATTGTTCTGCTTCTCCAGGAGGGTGTTTCAGTTTGGCCACTAGGTGGCGATCGTGCTATAGCATTACACCTTAATTCAGAAGAAAATATGAGGAAAAAACTGTGATTTAGACTGAAATGGTTATTTTAAAAATATTTCTTTAAAAGTGTTTGGATTGAATGTGAGTTTATAAAGATGTTCATTTAGTCAGCAATGTATGTTTAAGTCGACAGACCTTTAGGGAAAATTGGGAAATTCAATTTTTTAAAATTATTTATTTTTATTTTTTTTTACAATCTTGTGTGTTTTTAGTATTTTATGTACTTTTAAATGTGCTGTATTTTATGTATCTCTTTCATTTACTTTATGTATTTTTTTACTTATATCCTGTAAAGCAGTTTGTGACTGCTATCTGGGAAAAGAGCTATATAAATAAACCTTACTTTCATTAAGCATTAGCATTAAGCTAGCGGACTGTAGCTGTAGATCAATCTCTGTTTTTATCGCTCAATTATTGATCTGTTAACCTTAGATCAATTCAAATTGATTCTGTCAACCCAGTACTACTCATTTATCCTCACAAAATAGTAATTAGTGCAGAGAAAAACTTATATAATATTAATATGTGTGCACAAAATAGCAAATGTACCCAGAAAATCCTTATTTGTGTCAACAAGATGCAAATAAAATGTTAATTTGAAGCCATAAAATACAGATTTCTTCACACTAAATGCAAAAAAAGCAAATTTGTCAATTTGTTTTCACAAACTATTATTTGAGGGAACAATTTTTATTTTTTCATGTCATGTCTAGAGTTCCATACAGGTCAGATAATTAGCTGCTGTGCTAAACAATATCCATCTGTTTACAGCCCCTCAAACCACCAAACTAACATTATCAGTGCAACAAACATGGTGAGCGATATCAGAACTATGTAGCCGTACAGTTTAGAACCAGAATCCAGCTTATACGAGGAAAACAAAGACGTTCATGGATCTATTGTCTGCATCAGAATGGAGTAGAGCAGGGAGCTTGTGACATATTTTCAAAGCTCTTTTTTTTTAATGGGATTATTTTTTCTGCTCCTAAATTAACAACAATATAAAAAAGAGACAGTCAGAAATGTTCTTTTTATATGTCCTTATCATCAAAAAAATCCCACAAGAACATGTTAAAAACTAAAAAAACACAATTTTAATTGGAGTGGGTTGGATTGGAGAAAAAAGTTTGATTTTCAAACAGTAAAAAAGTAAACAGTAAATCCAAATTTATCCAGTGTTTTTTTTTTTTTGTGATGACCAAGTGATGATAATGCCTCCCTGTCCCACCTTCAGACTCAGGTAGCAGCCCCTTGCTGTTGTTCCACTGCAGCTCAAATATGTAGAAGCAGACAAGATACTCCAGGTCCATGAGGATAAACACCAGAGAGTTGAGCTGATCCGCCAGCCAGAAGTCTGCAAACTCCACCCGGTGGAAGGGCGCAGTGAAGACACGGAACTGGGAAGGACAGAAAACAGAGGAGGAAATGTCAAATGACCTCAGCTGACTTTGAAAGCACCGTACGCTGGAATGAGGTGAATAATTAGTGTGCAGCTCTACTATGGTAAACTGGCTTATCGTTCCACTACAGGAAACTCCAACAAGTCACGGTAAATGATGGTGTTATTTATTTATTAATCTGAACACCGAGAACAGAATCCAGCTGTAAACCAATTCAACACTGCTTGACTTTTTCAATTTACCCCGCCGGCCACATCTGACATTCAGGGGCGACTGTACACTTACTCTGCTTTCACTGAAAATGCCAGAGAAAATGGATCTTTCTTTTTCATTTGTTTTACAGACATCAGCTTCATTGGATGTTTCTCTGAACCCGTCAATCAAAGTGGGTATTGATTGATGATTAAGTGTCTGCCCGCTGCACTCAGGTAATACGGCTGTAGATTCTGCAGCAGGTTCAAGAAAAAGAAAAACACACAAAACCCGTCCCTGCAGAACAAAGGATGTTCAAATCAAACTGTATGATGGATAAAACCACAGTTTCTCCTCACAAACTAAACATCCCTCACAGCTCAATCCACACGTCTGACAACCAGAAATTCCCATTTGATGGAATATTCTCCGGGATCGGTTGCAGGATGGGGAGTGTGTGTAGTCTTATAATTAGTGGAGGGGGCCGTGAACGTGCTGGGGACTGTGGGGAGGTAAAAAGAGAGGAGGAGGAGGAGGGGATTTGCAGGGAGGAGGAGGAGGGCGGGAGGAGCTCGGGGCATCAGTGCGCTGATAGATCTATGCCTGTAATGATTGCACAGTCACAGCCTCCACCTCCCCAGAGACTAGGTGCTTTCTATTATCTCCCAGATTTCTGCCCGCCCCCCAACACACACACACATATATATTTACACCCCCCCCCCATCTCTCCTGCAACCTTGTAGCTAGGATTAGACAAAGAGCAGAGTTTCAGCAGGGTTTAGTAAACATGCAGCTTCAGATGGATATCTGGATTGTACATGAACCCATTTGGGGCGGGGGGATGCACCCCCACCCCCTTCACTCCATCCCAAGGACCGTATAGTTTTTTCTATAAATTCTTCTTTCTTATTATTTTATAATCCAGTACCGACACTTTTTTGGGGATACCCAAAGGAAGTTTTAAAATTATAATAGGAAGACTTAAACCTAAATCAAAATTTTGTTGACCTATTACAGGGGTACTTCAACCGGCGATCCAGATCCACATGTAGATCTTTTATCTCTCCATAAAGTCATAGAGACTGCTGACCCAGTCATGTCGACCGGTGGCTAACGGCTGCCTAACCACAACTACCTAAAATTAAACACATTGTCAGGACTCAGCCTGTCGTTTACTCCTCCGACCACCAGAGGGAGCTCTCTCCAGAATATTAACCCTTTCCAGTTCCGGTTCAATCAGCTTTTCAATCTTTCATCTACCCTGGTTGGTAAGTTCTCCAACCACTATATCTCGATTAAGCATTCCGTTCCTGATGCTTCTCGTGTTTTTGACCTCTCTACCTCCCTCGCCTCCCGCCTCGTCCTCGTTTTGACCCTGGCCCGTCTTTGACTCTGCTCTTCGTCTTCCTGTTTTGGCGCTTATATTAAACTGTTGCAAATGGATCCACACGCCGCCTCTGCCTCGTCCTTACACACATAAACAAAGGCCGCGAACAAGGGATGTCCCGATGTTTTTTTTTTTGGATCCGATTCCGAGTCATTTGATTTCGTGTATCTGCCGATACCGACTCCCGATCTGATACTTTTGTAGCATATTTAAAACATGAACAGATTTGTGTTATTGTTGTCTTATTTATATTTAATTAACCATTAAAAACTTAAATAGAACACTTCTGTGAAGTAGCTTTAATAAACAAGTAAAAATAGAGCAAATATAAACTAGGAAAGAAATAACTATTTTCTTGTTATATTATTGATAATTAGTCACAGGAGAAAATTTAGTGACTTTAGCTTTAAAATCTTAAAAGCGGTTGAACATTTTTAATCGAATGTGATTCCTGAACTCATTTAAAATTCTTAAAAATGAAATTTTTTGGCATGAATTTGGAGAGTGTTCATCAGTCGGGTCAGGTCGGCAACCTCTAACAGTAAAAGAGTCATTTGGGCTCGTTTTCTTTTAATCAAAACCTAAAAGGAGTCGTGTAGTCTTACTTTAGTCTTTAAGAAATTTGGATTTGCATTCAGAGCATTCTTTTTTTATAAATAATATAAATTATGTCTATTTTTTGGCATGTACAAGAGCACAAATATAAAAAGAGCCTAGCATCTCTCAAAATGTGATTTTTTTTTTTTTTTAAAGTTTGACAGAAGCTCAAATTTTTTAAGTTTTGCTTTGCATATAAATTTTGTACATTTTGGAGGATGCTTTGAGCAAACAAAACGTTTTCAGGTCAACAGGGATGTAAAAAGCTCATCATCTATGTGCACTGCAGCCATCAATTTATACGTTTAACTAATAAATGCTAATTCAATTTTTAAAATTGCTATTTTATTTCTCCTTTATTTATTTTTTTGTTCTTTTTTCCCTCTTTGTCCTCAGCAGACCTACGTCGCCCTCGTACTTCCTGACCAATAAAGAAGAGATCTTTAGTCACATGGTTTTATTTACAAGCTTTGGTTTGACACAGAAATGTTCAGTCGATAGCAGTCTGAATACAGACCAAACGTAAGGTTCTGGACCAAATTAAACCGACTCAGTCCGAACTACCAAACTTTTTCTGTCTTAAACTTCTGTCAGGGATTTCGATCTACGCCTCCAAACTCTTCAAGCATCATTAGAAATCTAACTGTAAAAATATGTTGGAATTAAAAGTTTTAGATTTTGAATTGCATTAAAACAATGTAAAAAATTGAATCCGAAGCTCAGGCTGAACAACATAACAGGATACTATGACTATATTAGGAAACGTGGGCGTGGTTAACTTAAAAAACTTCAGTTGCCATGGTAATCCAAAAAGTTACTTTAGCCAAATCTTCTAAAAATTACATAGACCTGTTTGTTACTTCCAGGCGACCAAAAAATAAAGTGGTTGCTATGGAGATAAAAGCATCATAAAAGCAGCCATGTTGAAAAAAAAACCCAAATTTATTGTGTTTTTAAGCTCTATCTCTTTTGCTGTTTCACTCTGAGCCCCGATTCGTGAATCTCTGAACCAGGTGAATCCCAGTCTTCATTAAAAGCATAAACTTTGGCTCTTTTTTAAAGACATGAAGGAATGACTGAGTGGACTAACCAACAGCTTGAGGAGCCAGAAGCGAGATTTATAGTAGCAGGTCTTGAAGGGGTTGATGAGGAATAGCACCATAAAGCCGTAGAGGATGAGGGGGTTGATCTGCATGGGGATGGAGGTCTGCTGCGAGTACAGGCAGGACAGGATGCTGAGGCACCACAAGACCCCCAGGAAGCCAGCGATCTGCGGGACGGAGCGCACAAACACTTCTATCTCTTTGCTCTTTGTTAAAAACAACAGTTGACTGTGTTTCTGTCTAACCTCGAACAGGTGCTGGTGCGAGAGGTTGTCTCTGGGGTTGATCTCAAAAATAAGAACGTGGTTGACTCCAGCTTGTCTCCATCCGTACGTGTTGATGCCCAACAGGAAGAGGAACTGGATTAACAGGAAACCGCCACGGTAGATCCGCACCAGAGGCCACACTCTGTCATAGCGGATGAAGGCAACGCCTACAATAAAAACATGAAACATATCATTAAAAAAAGAGTAGATAGCTTCTTTTAAGGACAAATTATGCATCAAACACGTCTAAATATCAAAGAAGGGCTTTAAAACACAGAAACTCACCACTGATGACGAAAGTGACGGCTAGAATGATGAAGAAGCCACAGAAGAGACCCACGCGGAACGTCGTCCAGGCCAAAGCGGGCTGAGCGGGGAGGAAACGAACATCATAAAAAGACCGAAACACAAACCAAAAGCTTCAAACTCTAGAATAAATACATAAAAAAAATCTGTATGTGGAACAAACTTTTTAAGTCAACAATTAACTCAGGAAAAAAATATCTGGAATGACGATAAACTATGACTTCTGAAAATAATAGAGTTTTTTAATGCTTAGAAATACAATCACTATTAGGGAATTTATTGAGCTGATTAGACCCAATAAAGATAAGTCTAAAAGGGTTTAAAAGCCATAAAGAAAATATGTTTTTCTAAGGGAGTTAAAACCAAACAGAGAAGAACCCTGATCATCAAAGTAAGAACGTCTGAACGACTATTTTTATTCATTCTTACAATATTTTTTGTAAATTTTACAACTATGGTTTTAGGACAGTTATTAATACTTTTAACATGTTTAATGGCTTTTTAACAGCTCCATACTTTAAATACTTTTAATCTAACTTATCTGTTGCTTGTTTCTCTGCACCCCACTTTTTTAACATTTCACACTTTTAACCTGTTTTGTGTGTGTGGAGCACATTCAGATATTTCAATGTGTGCCAAGATTTTATTTATTAGCGCACAAATTAGTGTTTCTCTGCCACAAATTAGCATTTTATCACTAATTTTGTGCACACATTAGTATTTTGTGGCAAAAATTCGTAATTTCTTGGCACAAAATTAACATTTAGCACTTTTTTTGTTTTTTTTTTTTTGGGCACAAATTAACATTTTGTTGCCATAATTTAGTATTAGTGCGCACAAATTAATGTTTCTCTGCCACAAATTAGCATTTTATCAGTAATATGTGCACAAATTAGCCTTTTGTGGCAAACATTTGTAAATTCTAGGCCCTAATTAGTAATTGTAAGGTACAAATTAATATTTTATTGGTATTTTGTGGGCTCAAATAAATATTTTGAGGCCACAATTTAGTATTGCACACAAATTAGTGTTTCGTTGCCACAAATTAGTCTTTCATTAGTAATTTGTTTGCACAAATTAGCATTTTGTGGCACAAATTAGTATTTAGTATTTATGGCTGCCTCTTAGCCAGGACTCTGTTGCAAAAGAGGTTTGAAAACTTAATGGGATTATCAATAAAAAGAATAAATTATTTGTATGTTGTGGGCACAAATTGCTATTTGGGGCACAGATTAATGGTTTGTGTGCATAAATTTGTATTTGTAATTAACATTTTGAGGTCACAATTTAGTATTTTGTGGCACAAATGCATATGAACAAACTAGTATTTTCTTAGAATTTTGTGCACACAAATTGACATTTTGTGGCCGCAATTTATAATTAATGCTCAGAAATTAGCGTTTCTCTGCCACAAATTAGCATTTTATTAGTCATTTGTGTGCACAAATTAGTATTTTGTGTCACAGATGCGTAAAACTGTAGAAACAAATTTGTATTTTATTAGTATCTTAAAATTGATGTTCACTGTTTAGTGTTTCGTGACCACAAATGAGCATCTTTATTAGTGGTTTGTGTTCACAAATTAGTATTTTGAGGCACTAACTACTATTGTGGACACATAAATTATATTTTTGTATGCACAAGTTGGTATTTTGTGGGCACAAATGATTACTTTAGTATCTTTAATACAATAATTAGTTTGCTGACACAAATTATGCTAATTTGTTGCCACAAGCGATACATTTCTGGGAGAGAACAATGTTTTTCTTTAACGTCACGTTGAGGGCTCCATAGACCTAAGTGACTGGGAGAATAGTTACATTACTGCAGCGTTCTGCACCTTCTGAAGCTACGGGAAATACCAAATGAAAGATCTCACCTCCTACTTTGGATTCTAAAAGACGAGAGTTTTAAGTAAAACCAAGAAAAAAAACTCCAAATTAAAATGACTGCTAGTTTACTTTTTAAGACTCTATTCTTGAAGAGTAATCAGCTGCTGACCTGAGCGGCCCCCAGCGGAGGGACTCTTAACCTCTTCATGGCCTTCTGCCGGTCCCCTCCCTCCAGCTCGGTGGTCACCAGGGTCTGCACAGAAAACAGGTGGATGGTGTCTGATCTGATTCCAGGTGAGTGTGAGAAAAGCTTCACAGCTGCAGCCGGCACCTCCGTCTCAGTGATGAGCTGCGTGATCTTCTTGCAGGTGTAGAAAGGCGCCACTTCCACGTGAGCCACACGCCAGTCGGCCCCACGCGTGGTGTCCAGGATCTTGTCATGCTTCTTCAGGATCTTCCGGAACCCGGTGAAATTCAGGTTCTGCGGAAGGGAGCAGAGAACGGGCTGGACAACGTTTCTGATAAAAATGGGATCTGTGTTCTGAGGACGTGTGGGGAAGAACCTGGTAGTTCTGGAGCAGGATGATGCTGAGGTAGAACTCGCTGAAGGCTAGCTTCAGGTCCTTGATGTTATGGTGCTTGCAGCGCTCCTCCTGGGACAGGTGGAACACCGTCTTGCGTTTCCGCAGGCCCGGCGGAGCGTTGTTCTCCCTCTGAGCGTCCAGCGATGACTGCAGCTCATTCTGCAGGGTTGCAAATCGCCTCTGTGCTTCAGCTAGCTTTTCTAGAGAAAACGACAACACAGATTTTCATTAAAATACGGAAAACTGCAATACAAATGAGCACTTTTACTCCAAATTTATCTATGCATTTTTTAATTTGCCAAAAAGGTCAAAATTCTAAAAATAAAAGATTGATTTTATTTTTTTAAAGAAAAAAAATATGTTTTTTTTTTAACTAAGACACTGGATGGAGACAGGAGATGACAAGAAAAAGGAAAAATAACCTTTATTTACATCTATTCTTCCCCAGCTCCTTTCACAGAGAAGATGGATGAGAGCTGAGCTGACAAGTAAATGCTGTCGACTGAAGACACCATTATGTGGGTCAGAGGTAGGTTAATACATCCAGATAGGATGGGAGGGGACCACGCACTGCCTGGGTGGTAACTTGCATGTCATTAATTTCTCCTCGACAAGCTTTCAGAGAGATCTGCAACTTCTGGGTCGAACATTTTAAATGTCATTTTGAAATATGACTCTTGTCTTGATAAATTTCTTCTTTGATTAGAATAAAATTGTGAAGAAAAAGCAAAGAAACTGACAGATGTTAACAGGGTATCACTTAATGGATTTAATCTTAAATTGCATCATAATTTGATCATTTAAAATAGAAAAAACATTTATTTGGTTGCCAAAACACTATTTTTTTTCAAATAATTTGAAATAATTCAATGAAAATTGAAGGCAACATTTTAATAAAATCTTTACTGAGAAGATCATCATATATTTAATTGATTACAAAGATAAATAAAGGTTATTTCAAAATGTTTACTTGTGTTAACAGTTTAGCAATTTAGTGTGTCGCTCCATCTTCTCTAATCTAATTCCCTAAATGTTAGCAAAATTTGGACACCACTACTTTTTTCTTTTTAAACACCAAATATTGCATCATTTGCTAACATGAATATTTTACAAACACTATTTGTGAATCCACTGTGTTCTGATTATAAAAACTTGGTTGGTTTATAAAAAAAATTTTTTTTTTCTTTATTTTTTTAATTCATTTTTTTTGTTTTGTCTGTTCGTTTGTTTATGCTTATGTGTTAATAGAAAATTGCGATGGTAAAGCAGCACAATGACTAGTGTACATCTACCAACCTTTAATTGTCATTGCGCTTTATCAATAAAACTTAAATGGAAAAAAAAATGTATTTAAATAAATTTTTTTGAATGAAAAATTGTTCCGATGCAACTGGGTTTTTGCAAAGACTTCTGGGACATTTCCAACAAAAGGAGAATGGCCTAAATAATGCACTAAGTAGTGAGAAATCTTTGACATCACTACCACTTTTTGCACCTTAATGAGTTTATGATTTGGGAGCATTTGTGCATTTCTTAACTATGCAAAAAAAAAAAAAGATAAAGACGAACAATATTCTTAATATTTTGAATTGACATCTGAAACTCCCACATTTTGAAAAAAAATGCCAGACAATCTGGGAAAGGGAAACTCAGTCTCCATCCTGATGTTGAAGGTGTGCAGGTGACTTTCACGCTCTGCTGCTTAAAGTGACCCTGACACACATTCTATAGAACATGTGCATCACAGGCACTCTCTTTAACACACTTTAAAAGCTTATCACAAAATGAAGACAGCAGAAGATCATCAGATCTTCGCATCTGCATGTTCACACATAAATCCAATTTCGTCAAAATAAATCTGAACAAAAAGGTTCGAATGTGTTTCTGAAATAATTTCTCAATTTTTCAAGTATTTATTGCAGATGCAAGCAAAAAAATTATGTGCGATCTCCTGAAGTTGTGGTTGCGAATTACATCTTTATACGTCTTTATGATTGGATGGACACAAATCAAACTGTCCAATCACAGGGCAGGTGGTTTCTTGCTGTCCCACCTGCTGCAGACTTTAAGGTGGATTTCAGTGTTAACATAACTGGACTGTAGACAGTATTGGTTGCATACTAGGGAAATCCTTGAAGAGAGTTTTTAAAAATATCTGCTCAAGAAAGTTCAAGTTCTTTACTTGATATTTGATCATTTACACACAAATCTGATCCGTGTGTGAATGTAGTTTTGTGTGTGTGTCTCAGACATTGGTTAAAAGATTTGTATTTGTAGTTAGTCTCAAGCTGGTGTAATTTAAAATAACTTTAAATTGTATTCTGTAGTTTTGAGCTTGTGAATACACAATTGCATGCGCACACAAAATGTATTGTATGAGTTACAAATCAAGAATTACACTAGTGCGATTATTTTAACAGTTGACTAATCACTGATCATTTTTCAGAATCAGCTTTATTGAACAAGTACAGGTTATATTCAAGGAATTTGGTTCCAGTGACTTGTGCTCCAGTGTGCAAAAAAATCAGAACAGAGTAAATAAATAAATGAAAATAATAAATATAAATGTATATATACATACACATACATGCGTCTTAAGAAAAGGATAAAGATATATAAACTGATTTTCCGATGTAACAGATCCCATGTTCTGTTCCGTACCGGTCCTGGATGACAAGGGTCTGTCGAGATTCTTCCAGCTCGCTTGGACCAGAACAAGTCCTGAATGGAGGGAAGGTTGGAGCCAATAATTCTCTCAGCTGACCTGATGGATCTCTGAAGTCTGTCCCTGTCGTGTCTGGTTGCAGATCCGGAACCAGACCGTGATGGATGTGGTCAGGACAGACTGGATTATTGCTGTGTGGATGTTGATCAGCAGCTCCAGAGGCAAGTGGAACTTCTTCAGTTGTCGCAAGAAGTACAACCTCTGCTGGGCCTCATTTCGGAGTGTGTTGATTTTGGCCGACTAAAATCATTTGTAAACTGGATGTAAAGCACACATCTTAACCATCATTAGCTTTAAACTAACTAAAAATTAAATATAAAAAAAATCTGAAAAACTAACTAACTTAAGCTTTTTTTTTTGTTTGTTTCTTAGCTGTTTTGGAATTTAGCCAATATTTCAGCTACACGCTAGCAGTTTTGGCTGAAGCTGAGATATTTGCTAAACTCCAAAATAGCCTAGAAAAAAGGAAAGAAATCCTACATTACCCAAAACCCCTGGTATGTAGTTGAAATATTAGCTGAATTCCATAACGGCCTAAAAAACGAAAAAAAGCTTAAGTTAACCAAAACAGCTAGCATGTGGCTGAAATATTAGCAAAATTAAAAATTAGCCTAAAAATCTGAAATAATCTTAAATTAGCCAAAACAGCTAGCATGCAGCTGAAAAATAAGATAAACTCCAACTAAAAAAAAGCTAAATTAGTCAAAATTGCTAGCATCTAGCTAAAATATTAGCTGAATTCCATAACGACCTAAAAAACGAAAAAAAGCTTAAGTTAACCAAAACAGCTAGCATGTGGCTGAAATGTTAGCAAAATTCAAAATTAGCCTAAAAAACTGAAATAATCTTAAATTAGCCAAAACAGCTAGGATGCATCTGAAAAATAAGCTAAACTCCAACAAAAAAAAAAGCTAAATTTGTCAAAATCGCTGAAATATTAGCTGAACTCCAAAATAACCTAAAAAATCTTAAACCATTAAAACATTTAACTTTACCAAACTGACTCCATATGAAATAGAGCAGGGGTGGGCAAACTATGGCCCGAGGGCCACATGCGGCCCCTAAAGCTACTTAATCTGGCCCTCCAAATTAAAATACATTGAATCAAAAATCCCAATTATTGTTTATTTTCATTGTATTTCTGGTTTCTTCTCATGAATGGTGTTGTTTCTCTGTTTTTAAATGAATATAAGTGAATTTTAATCCAAATTAAAGCATGTTTTTCTCTAAATTCCATATTATTTTTTTAGTTAATGAGGTTCATTACCAAATCACTCCTTCCATCTGCTCCTTGTTCGGCCCTTATGCCAAATTTTAGAACCCTTTCTGGCCAACAAATCAAAAAGTTTGCCCACCCCTGAAATAGAGGAACGACTAATTGACTTTTAAATTAGTTGACGACTATTTTAATAGTCGATTAGTCGTCGATTAGTCGTCGATTAGTCGTCGATTAGTCGACTAATCGTGGCAGCCCTAATTTATGCACACACAAATCAAATGGGACCATTCTCCCATCTATTATTCACATTTTTCTCAGAAATGCATTTTTAAGCTATAATTTTCTTTATAAAGATCAACTATTTTCAAAAAAAGCTGCAAGAACATGTAGCAAATGAACCTTCATGAGAAAGGTGAAGCCTCTTATCCCGCCGTACCATCGTCTTTTGTTTACACCCAAAATAAAAACATAGAAAAGATCTGTGATGATAAAACTGAATTATTCCAGTGGAGCAAAGAAACAGGAAATGTGTGGAAACCGAGCAGGTCGGAGACCCCTTTCAGAGGAAGATGATGACGGACAGACAGTGGGATGTGGAGGCATTCACCCCTCACGACCCCGTCAACCCTTTTAGACACACAAACACAAGAGAGAAATCTCTCTGATGAATCCGTTGTAATGTAAACAAGTGAGGACAAGCGCTGTGATGTCACACCAACCTCACACTTCTGATGAGGAGACTCACTGACTGATCATAATTGGATGTGATTCTCTCAGCAGATGTTCACACATTTTGGAGTCAAATGAATTCTTACTGGTGCTGTCAATCAATTAAAAAAAGTAATCACACTTAATCACCATTAATCACAGGTAAATTTTATGTAAAAATTTGGGTTTTTTGAACAAAAACAGGCCAGAAAAAATAATAATTTTGTCTGAAATATTTGAATTTATGAAGTGTTAACTCAGATCTCCTTGAAGTGTAATTTGTGGGCACAAAAACACACCAACAGTAACATAAGAAGACTTTTATGTCTGCAGTTTTACTCCAAGAAAACAAAGATGCTGACATAAATGGTCCACGTGAATATTCGTTTCTGATTGGCTGCTGGGTGTGGCCTAAAAAAGAAGTTCCGGTCACATACTGTCGCCCAAATGTTGTAAATCGTTGCGCAGGCTTCTTTAAAACAAACAAAAAAGCGGTAAGAGGTGAACTTCAAATTCAACCTATCGTGACAATCATTATATCCATTGATCTCCTTTTCCACAGCAGCCGAGTTTGCTTGTGTTACCGTGACAACGGGCCACACAAGTCCGTTTTTTGCGAAAAAGCGATATAATTTTTTTTTTTACAAGACTAAAGTACTATAAATCAATCGACCATTTGTTCCTTTTGTACATGACCACGGTATAAGCGGGATAATGCGAGATGAAGTGTGCGTTAGCAGAAATTAATGCACGCCGTGGAAGCCTTGTGAAAAACGGCTGCATCGTGAAGTTTAATCACTTGAGTTTAATGCATATTGTTTTAATTAATTGTGTCCTAATTCTTATCTCTTTCAGAGCTTCTGAGGCAGTGTGGAAGCAGGACATGCTCCTGCAGATCACTTCAGAAACTCCTTCACGATGAATAAATGAAGGTAAAAGAACATTTTATAGGTCGAAGAGAAGATTAAAAAAAAAAAAGTAAAAAATGATGTTTTTTTTTTTTTTACTTGTTAGGCTTTAATTGCCATAAAACAAAGGATTTCAAATCTAAACTAGTAGCTCATTATACTTTTTCCAGACATTGTTAAAAAGGAAATCCAAAAAGTTTTCTCATTTCTCAGTAAATTGGGGAACTCAGTGATTTGTAGACGTTCGCTGCTCTTTTCATGAATCAGTCAGTAAATGTCCCATCATTACAAACTGGATCTTTCCAGTAAAGATCACCCCCCCCACTGACCCTTTTGAGATTGCATTTTTACAAATGGCCTCCAGAGGAAGCACTGCCTGTCTTCAGCGCTGCCGCCGCCGCCGCCGCCACTCACTTCTTCCTGAACTGAAGTTCAAGTGTAGAATGCCCCCCCAGAGACCAGAATACCAGAATATGTTATGGCTGCGTCTCGTGTTGCACGGATTCTGAAATACATGAGAGGGGCAGATTGCTGCTCCGAACATGACTGGCTGCATCTCTCATATATCCAATATTAAATGCAGTTACTTATAGCACATTAACGGTCTAGAGGCGTCTCTGAGCGTGATGTGGAATCAGAGTGGCGTGTAACTTTTCAGAGGACGCCGTGGCTGTTTTTCTTCTTTTTTAACCAAAAAAACCCCACAGACTGACACAAATAAAACAAAATGAAAGAGATCCAGAGTTCATTACAGATAACAGAAGCTATTATTTTTAATGTAGTTTGTTGGTCTACTACATCCTACGGTGGCCCTGAAGGACAAATCACACCAACAAATCCCTCAATGCAAAAACATTAAATATCACTGCAACAATTTAAAAAGCAAAACAATTAATAAACAAAATTACATTTTAGAAATTAAAACATCCCAGAAGGCTTTCAAAACAATAAAAAAAAGAAAGGTTTTGGAAAACTAAAGTAATTCTCATGGAAATTTTACAAAATGAAACACATTAAGAAACTAGAAAAGGTTATGGGACATTCCTGTTTGAATGATATTGTTTGATTTGATAGCTTATAAAATATTAATAATAAAAGTTTGTTGATTAATACGGATAATTTCCAGAATTACCTCATCCCAAGTGACTTTCAGTTGAAATGATGGAGAAACGTCTTCGTCCCAGTTTCTGGTTTCTTCTGTTGTTTCATTTTCTTTTTGAAGATTTTGTTTTGGTTTCTAAAAAAACATTTCTTTTGTCGGAAATGTTTTTAGGTTAGGTAAGAACTATGGGAGATCGCTGAGTGGATGAGGACTTTCGATCATCAGTTCAACCAGCTTACTTACTGTAGCAGAGAGTGATACTGGTTCTATGGAAGAAGATTAGAGCCACGGAGAGAATAACAATAAAGGGATAAAAAGAATGCTGAGTTTAATTTCAGATTTCTAACTTTTTGTTCATCAGAATTATTACTTAAATTTCATAATTTTAATTATTTTTTCTCAGAATTCTCATTTTTTCTTTAAAATTCTGACTTTAATATCAAAATTCTGACTTTGACATCAGACTTCCAATGCTTTTTTCTAATAAACCTGACCTTTTCTTTAGTATTCTGTTTTGTTAATTAGAATTCAGAATTTATTTATAGAATTTTTACTTTTTTTCCCCAGAGTTTTGACTTTTTTTCAGAATTCTGACTTTAATTTTAGAAATATATATATATATTCAGAATTCTAACTTGACAGAATTCAAGTTAGAACAGAATTCTAACTTGTTCTCCAGATTTAATTTTTTTTCTTTAGAATTCTGGCTTTAATTTCAGAATTCCTACTATTTTTTTCTTAGAATTCTGACTTTCATTTTAAAACTCTGACCTTTAATCACAGAATTTTGACTCTAATTGCAGAATTTCAATGGTTTTCTTTAAGAATTCTGACTTTTTCTTTAGAATTCTGTTTTTTGATCACAATTCTGACTTTAATTTAAAAATTGTAACTTTTTCCCAAAATTCTAACATTTTCTTCAGAATTTTGACTTTAATTGTAGACTAGAGGTTTGATTTCTGACTTTTTATTCAAATTTGGAAATGTCAGAGTTCAAAATAATGTCTTCCTCAAAATTCTGACTTTAATACAAACATTCTGACCTTTAATCACAGAATTTGGACTCTAGTTTTCAGAATTTCAAAAGTTTTTCCTCTAAGAAATCAGTCTTTTCTTTGGAATTCTGTTTTGTTAATCAGAATTTTAGAACTTTTTCCCTAAAGTCTGACTTTTTCTTCAGAATTTTGACTTTAATTTTATTTTTTTCTCAGGATTGACATTTTCTTTAAAAATCTGACTTGTGCTTCTTCTGATTTATGACTTTTTTATCAGGATTGTGAATTTCAGATTTCAGAATATTTTTTTAATTGAAATGCTGACTTCAATATCTGAATTCTTATACTGTTTTCTTTAGAATTCTGACTTTAATTTCAGAAATTTGACTTTATTTTTCAGAATTCTGACTCTAATTTTAGAATTCTAATTGCTTTTTCTAAGAATATTTACTTTTTCTTTAGAACTCTTAGAAAACTTATTTTAACCTCAGAATTCTAACTGTTTCTTCAAAGAATTCTGCCTTTTTTTTTCCAGAATTTTGACTTTAATTTCAGAATTCTGACTTTTTTTCTAACAATTCAAACTTTTTCTTCAGAATTCGTACAATAATGTAAATATCAGGAGAAATTATGAAGTTTAAGCAATTCCATTCCGTTTGGTGAATAAAGTATTTAATATAATTGGACGGTTGACACATTCAGAGTGAAGGCAGTTACCTGAATAGAAAGTGTTGATTTTCAGAAGCTCCTTCTCACAGGTCTGGAAAAACTGCTCCTCAAATTTAGCGTAGTATCTTTTCACCGTGTCTTCATCTGTGACTAAAATGACAATAAAAACAAAGAGAAGGACAAAATTATGAGTTTTTTCACAATAAAATATTTGTAAAAACACATTGGAGGATGTTTTAACGTACTGTAAAGCATTAAAACAAATGTTACTTTGATGGTTTAATTATGGTAGATTTTTTCAAGTCGGAGAAACATGCAATTGTTGTTGTTTCAGGTGTTATTTTCTTTAAGTACTCCAAAGTGACTTTCCTGGCAGATCTCTTCTGCATACTCCTTTAAGGTTTGTTGGTTCTCAGGCAAACAGACATCCATTCAGAGGAAGAATTAGATCAACAGCTTCTTCCTGCATCTCCTCCATCTGACAAAACCCAGCTCGTCTTTTTCAGGAGCAGCCAATTCAATCAGTATTGATGCTCTGTCTCAAATAATCCTCTGCCTCATTCACAGCAGGCTACCCAACACCTGACAGAGCTGAAGATCGAGCTTATAAAAATATATTTAGCATGTAGCTGAACATTTTAACCACTTAACCAGAAAAACCTCGACTCTACTGACTGTTATTGACAACAAACTTCAGTCTGTTGTGTAGAAGTATCATCCTAAAAGGGATAAAATGTGAAAAAATATAATATAATATAATATAATATAATATAATATAATATAATATAATATAATATAATATAATATAATATAATATAATATAATATAATATAATATAATATAATATAATATAATATAATATAATATAATATAATATAATATAATATAATATTATATTATTTAATATTATAAAATATTATGTAATATAAAAAAATATAAAAAAATTGAAGCTGGTTTTGCATTTGACCAATTTCAAAGCAATCCTACAAAAGCCAACATGAACACAGTAGTGATACAAGCTTTTTTAGACCCAAATGATGCTGTCGCTTAAAAAATATTTGAAAAAAAGAAATGAAATAATGTAAAACTACCGGTAAAAAGAATAATTATGAACAACAGAGTAATTAAAAACTTAAAAGCACAGCAGGTCCAAGGTTCTTTGTCATAATAGGACAAAAACATGAAGAATGGAGATTAGCGAAGCCTGTTTGAACTGCTAAATGACTGACTGACTGACAGAGGATAATCACTGTGGTTGAAAAAAAAACTGCAAATAAAAAGAAAACTGAGGCTTCCTTCAAAATAAAAGCTTCTTAATTTGAATACCATAATGGACAGAGGATGAAGCAGAAAAAACAGAGGGACACTGATTAAAGACCGAATTCTGAAAGTTTTTAACATTCAGTCACTAAATCTGATCACAATTGCTGAATTATAGCAAGTTTATTTGTTTAGTGCAGAGGTCTGCAACCTTTGACTCTGAAAGATGTTTCAGATGTTTACCAAACAAAACCGAGCAAACATTTTTTCAACTTAAGAACACGGATCATAACATCAGATACACCAAACTGTTGAGAATAAAAGTGAACGCTGCATTTTCTAGCTGGACTTTTTCTGGTCCGTGCGACCATGAAGGAAGCTCAACAGTGACGGCACGGATTTAGGAAATTATGTGCGAACTAACTTACAATTTCTTACCAAAAAAAAGAAAAAAAAGTGTGATCGACAACAACATTAGCCTCTTAAGGAGGCTCTTAAAGTAGCTACATGCTACTTTGCTAGCATGCAGGAATGTGCATCTTGCGTGTGGCCGACATGAAATTCCATCAGTTTTTATGCTGGTTGAATGTAAATACATTAGAATAACATTGTTCATGTTTTAAAACATGAAAGATGAATAAAAACACACATCGAAGAACCAAGCTAGCATGCTACTCGTGAGTTGCTAGCTCAAACTTCACTGATTTCTCTCTATTAAAATGTGACTCCTATCCTGTGAAGATTCCTCTTGATCAGATTATTTTGTTGCCAAGGTTTTTGAAGTTGATTACAAAACATTGCGTCTCCTTTTGTGGTTCTTTAGGTTCTTATCCGGGTGTCTTCCATTCTTCTCAAAACTGCATGTCTGTCACGCCGTATGATTTCCAATCCAGTAACATATATGGTCTTCCAACTAAAGGAAAATGCCAAAATAACATGTTAAACCATACACATTTTTTTTTAAATTAAAATTTAAGCATTTAAAAATAGAAAATAATCTCCACTGAAAGCCTCTATCTATTCATTCAGTCCTGTGAGCTTCAACAACCAGGAAAAAAAAAATGATTCCTGCATCTTAACCTCTGGTTTCTCTCCAAACATTTTAACGCCATTTATCAAGGATCTAATTCATCCGAAGCTACGGAAAAATCAATGCATGTTTTAACTAGCCTTAACAGTGTTTAACGGATGTAAATTACAGCTATGCCGTCAAAAGCTTTAGATTTTCTTACTCCGGGCACATAAATCAATTATTTAACAGTCTGATTCATTTCCGAGCGGATCTACAAAATGATTAAAGCATATTTGGATTTGATTATTGAACACGGAAAAAGACATCAGAAAAAAATAGTAGTAAGAGTAACTCAGACAAAGACAGTAGATTTTAGTCCAGTATGTTGTGTTGATTCTGTGGCTTTACTTTTCCAGACAAAGAAATGTGCTGGTAGCTAGAAAAACAACTCTTGACCTGCAGTATTCCCCGAGCGGCGCGTGGAAGGCAGCCCCCCTCTCGCTGCTAACCCCTTCTTCTGTAGATTGTATAAATAAATGATGAGACAGCTTCCCCACAACTCTAGCGCACTCACCCCCAAACAGTTCACTCAAATACTCACAGTCTGCACACCCCCAGCTACGTATATTCCGTTGGAAAGCAAACTTTGTGAAGGCCACTTCAAACCGTTTCTGATAAAAATCATACTTTTTTTTAGCTAAAAAGATAAAAGTAAACCAAAAATGTGACTTTTTTTGTTCTGCGGGGGTTAGAAAAATGGTTTCTCCTGATTGATACATCCTCACACGCCTTTCACGAACTATGTGTGCGTTCTCAAACTCCATTTATTCCATTTAACGACCCCTCGCTGATCACACGGTTGATATGGAGGCCATTATTGTGATTGTTGTAGATTTTCTTATCTCTCCGCTGCAAGCGCACAGGTGTAAATCACACCGACAGCAGAACACCGAGCCGGCCATAAAAGAGAATGGGATTGACTTCACTGTGGGCTGATATTATTCCAAGGGGACGGAACGAAATTCAGGGTCCTCCACCGCCAGCAGTGAAGGAAGGAAGCGAACCACTAAAACCAGCCAAACAAATACCCCACCCCTACCCCATTCCTCCACCCCGCCTTTTTTTTTTCTCCCATTCAGCCCTCCAGCCACAATTAATTCTACCAATCATCTCTCTCATCGAGGCCAAGGGAGCATTAAGAATGCACACTCACCGGGGTGGGAAGACCGGAGGAGCTCCCAGTCTATTGTGTAGAGTTTATACTGCCAGACTGCAAGCTAAGCAGCTCCAGAAAGTAAACTACATCCATGATGGATGCATACATTAAATACATATTGAGAAGAATGGGAGAGAAAACTCAGAGTTGGAAAACAGAGCTGATCAATCAACTCAGAGCTGGAACAGAATCTCCACTAGATCCACTCTAACGAAAATCATGATTTTAAAATGTTCTTGTAGCATTTTTCTAATGATTGAGGACATGTATAAGGAAAAATTAAGATTAAAATTAAGCTTCTGATTTCTTTATTCAAGTTTTTGGAAAAATACTTTTTGAAAAACATCGTATTTGTGACGTAGAAAATACATCATTTTGATGCATCTTCTGTCCGACAAACAGAATCCATGGACGTCTTTGTTTTCCTCGTCTGAGTTTGTATTTGGCTCAAAACTGTATGTCACTCGCCATTTTTATAGGTTGGAGTCGTGAGGGAGTGTAAGCTAGCGGGACAGAGTGTCCGCTCTGCAGAAACTATTCTGAATCTAAATTGCTTCCCTTCTTCTCTGGCTCCTTAGCTACAACTGTAAAAAAGCTGTAGTAGTATTTTCTAGGGAGGAGCCATTATAGCTGGCTGGAAACATTTTTTTATGAGGTGGGTGTTCTGATGTACGACGGAGTATTAGTACCACCAAAAAAAAAAAAAAAAAGTAATATTACAAGTTTTTTTCTCGTAAATTTACGACTTTAAATCTCGTAAGATTATGAGTTTTAATCTCGTAGATTTACAACTTTTTTCTCGTAAAAAGTTGTAAATGATACAGTTAAATTAAACACATTCACAAAAGAACCAAAGCAAAGTGAATCTACAAGTTTAACATGCCAAGTGCCTCCAGCGAATTTATGACGTAGACCGACCAAACTGTGAAAAGCGTCTTGGATTTCATCAGGTAAACTGAATGTTTAAAATATTTCAAATGTTTGGAAGTTCCTTTATTTGATTTACAGTTTATTAATGTTTTATTCGTTGATGGTGCTTGTAGGATCTCTGCAGACTCCGTTGATGAAGACGTCGATATCCGCGCAGATGTCCACTTCACGTCATTTCTTCCTCTACGACAGACCAGATCTCCTTCAACTCTGTGATGCTTCCATCTGAAGAGGACTAGTTTTTGGAATTTTCAATGTTCTTGTGCTAACGTTGTCATATCTCAATGTTGTTTTGTGCTGAGACGGGACGTTTCATTTGGAGAAGGAGGCGTTCGGAGCTCTGTTTACATTGTCTTTCTGGTTTCTGCGCATGACAGAGACGTGACGTAAGGTGGTGAAAGGGCTTCTGGGAAATGAAATAAAGTGACGGTCCTAATGAACATGTGTCTCTGATATCTTATTTTACATATGAAACTCCGCACTACCGAAACCGAGCCCGGAAATAATTTGATTTTGAATCGCAAAAAGGTTCAGAATTTCATTGTTTTTAACACCGATCTGGAAATAAATCTTCACAAGAAACTCCACCTCTTTCATCTTCAAGCACGGCTCTGATAAACAGACAACTTTGGTTCTTTTCTAATTAAATTATGACTTTTAATGTTGTAGATTTACAACTTTAAATCTAAAAAGTTGTAAATTTAACCTATGACTTTTAAAGTCATAAATATACAACTTTATTCTCATAATTTAGCAGTTACGACTTTTTTCTCGTAAATTTACGAGATTTAAAGTCGTAATTTTAAAAATATTTTTTCCTTTATAAAGTGGCTCTAATACTCCGTCATACTGATGAGACATTTCATGAGTTTTTGACTTAGTGTGACTTTTTAAAGTTATAAAACTGTGTTTTTATGTATTTTCCTAACACCGGGAGCTAAACTAACATAGATGATCAGCGACTATTGTTCGCCGTTTTCTAGTGCCGTCCGAATCTACTGATTCCAAAATCGAGTGCACTCGAAATTTCCCAGAAGTCTTTGCGAAAAACTAGCGTGCATCGATGCTCACTAGATTAGCAAATATAGACCACAATGCATTGCGGTCGAACAATTTTGAACAAAAAAACATGCTTAAATGTAATTTTTTAATAAACCATCCACATTTTCACCATCAAAACACAGTGGAGTCATAAATAAACGTTGTGAAATGTTTGTATTTGTTTGATTTTTACTTTGTGAAATTGGTGACGTCATATCCGGGTGTAAAGCAGGATCCATATGAGAACGTTTTACCGAAGTGGAGCATGGGCACGACATAATACTTAGTAGAAATGCAGGTAAAGGTCAAAATCACAAGGGCCAGGAAGATCAACGAGAAAACAGGCAAAGGTCAAGGTACAGAGAGGTAACTAGGAATAATATTGTTCAGAATGTCTGCTGGGCAAAACAAGACTTCGCAAAATAGAAGTAGCTGGTGGTTGTTTAAATGCTGGACGGTCCTGATGAGCTGATGGTGATCAGCTGTGCTTGAAGAAAGGTGGCTGATGGGACTTGTAGTGAGGCAGTGGAGGTTAAAACTCTGGCGAGGGCTCCCTCTGGTGGACGGACGTGGGAGCTGATGGTTAAATCATGACATCGGGGTTTGGAAAAACTAAAGAAAAGTAGAGAGCATCGTGTCCGAATTACCTTTAAAATCCAGGGCACTATATAGTCCTGCACTATGGACACTGGATTAAGGTGCATGGTCTTGTATTTGACTTCATGCTGATCAGAAATCTGGCGCTAAATGAAGGAAATCTGTGTATTTTGTAGCTTTTTCTGGAAAATATTGAATCACTGATGAAAAAATAAACAAGATTTCAAATAATCTGTGGTTAGATGAGTTATTGTTTCCTTTAAAAGGTAACTTCAATTTTAATTTCATGCATTTCTCTGAGACGGTGGACATTAAACAAACCCACCACCAATTCTTCATCTTTTGTCCGCGGACAGATGTTAAAAAGTAATATAAAAGGCACGTAAATATAAAAGAGGCAATTACACCTATTATCTTTTCCATATCTCTCCGATTGGAAATATAAATGTAGGGGCACATTTAAACTAGATCAAAAGACGATCCAGTGGGTCTTCAAAGATTTGAAACAGGATTAAAAACAGATACGTCTGTAAATTAGGGAAATTTCAGTCGGACAACATTCAAACGTAAATAAGCATCAATTTATAGAAGTTATTGAAATTGGTTTCTTTCTGGAGAAAGCGATTGTTCCAATTTTCAAAGAAAGTTTTTAACTATGTTTACAGAAACAAACGTACACAGAAAAAGACTTTATTTTGATGGCATTTATTTAAATAGCCCTCTTTAGCAAAATAGAAGTGAACTAATGAGCTTCGGAAACTTAAATGGGTCATGTTTGTCACACAGGTGTATTTATGAGAAAAGGACAAAGTTAGAAGAGTAAAGTTTATGACTACATGTCTGAAGACTGTCTCCATTCATTATGCATGCAGGATAAATGGATGTTAAAAAGGATATGTAAGACAAAGGGAAAAAAGAATGCTGATTAAACGGTCCGATGCACAGATGAGGGTCAACGAAACACAAAGAAGAAAAGGTTTGTGGGTAAATTTGATCAGATAAAGTTTTTTTATAAACTATTCCAACCCATCCCCTCTTTTTTTCCGTCTTCATCCTCTCTCATCTCTTGCCTCCTTTCCCTAAGCTGCCGCTCTGAAGTCTTATCTCGCACAGGCAGAACCGAGCCGAAGTTTGGCCCAGACCTTTCTTTCTCTCGCCTTCACAAGACCTTGAAGATCAGAACTTTTTTTTTTTTAATTTTATTTAGATCGACTGACTTCCTGCACTTTTCTACCTGTAGACAAACAGAATGGAAAAGGCAAACTGATAACAGAGTAAAGGAAAAATTCAATCTTCCAAACTTTACTAAACATTTTAGGAATATAAGATATAATCTAATCAGAAATCACAAATTGGATTAATTGTATGAAAAACAGTACTTTTAACAGCTATAGTTGTATTATTTTGAGCCTTATTTTTGTTTTTTTTAACCATCGTAATACCAGAAGTCCATACTCTACCATGTCTTAAATGACATGGCAGACTCCACAGCAGTCCAATAAAGACGCATCAGTGTCTCAGTATACACACAGATCCCTTATAGCAATAACTGAGGAAAATCTAATCTTTAAAGATCAGGTCTGATTTCATGAAAGCTCTTTAAAGGAAAGCGCCACGGTGGCTGGAAGGTGAATAAAACATAATTAATTCTTCGGCACTCTCCGATATAAAAACGATTTTTTAATCAAAAAGTTTTCAGTGTTTTATTACAGTTTAAGTTACAAATCAGTTAAAATAAAAAAGAAAATACAGAAAAAATTGGCTTTTTTGTAAAAAAAAAGAAAGAACATTAATCGCGCATGTCGCAACAAGCCATCCCATTGTTTTGAAACATATCTGTCCCAGGATTTCCTCCATTATCTGCCATTAGGGAGCCAGTATTTAACTGGCTCAAGTGCACTCCACATCCAGCAGTTTATGGATTAAAGGATGCTGCCGCTATGATCTCCATCTCCTCTGAAACATCTGCAGCTGCATGTTACGAGTCATTTCCAATCAGGTTAAGATAAATGGAGGGATTGTTAAGTGAGTGTGTTTTGCAAAAACGTCTCTGCAATTTAAACAATCATGGCAATTTTTTTCTTTATCGAGGAATTGCAATAACATTTTCTTTGTTATCTAGGATTTAAAGAACATTAACGCTTTTCTCCTTAAAGATTTTGTGTTTAAGCGTCACAGACAACGTCTCAGGTGTTAAAGGGTTAAAGCTAAAAGAAAAAGAAAACACGCTCAATTTTGTTTGCCATGTTTTAAGTGAGGTTTATGAAATATTTCTTTAAACATTTAGTCCTTCTATTTCATTTTAAATTCAAGAATTCCCTCAAAAATAACACAGACCAGTGAATTAGCTGAGACAAGAGACAGGATTTTTAGATTTTGTTGATGGCTCCAACCGAAAGACTTCATGTTTCACTAAGGCGGGATAGTTAAAAAAGCTGCAGTTTAGCCACTTTAACTTTTAGAGAATAGAGAAAACAAAGGTTAAATGCTGATGATAGAAGCGTGAAAAACCTAAAACTGCTGCGTTAGAGCAGGACTGAGTGTTTGAAAATGTCGACCTAATGACCCCCCAAAGAAAATATTGCTGTTTGGCCAAAAAAAAAGTAAAATGTCCAAAACTTTTTACTATTCTAAAATAAACTTAATTATTTTCAGCTTCAAATTTTCTGTTTTTTAGGTTTCAAAACTCAAAATTTCAATTTGAAATTTTATTTATTGTTGCAAATTTTTTTTTTTGTTTTTGAATCTGAAAATTTTTGTTTCAAAACTTTTGGCCCTGTTGTGGTGCGTTGGGGCGGGGCTAGCACGATGGACCAATCAAAATCAACGAGGGAGGTAACTTCAGTCCCGGTGCATTCACTGACCGATATTTACGGTCAGAAAACGTCTGTTTAGTCTGTACTTTCATCATCTGAAATTATCAAATGGGAAACATAATCAATATAAATAAAGTTTAGCATGAAATACAACAGGGGTTTATACTCAATAAATCCCTGTTGTGACAGTACAAGTTAAAAAAGAAAACATTGTGAAACGGAAATATTCATATTTGAAAACTAAATAAAAAGATTTGAAACTTAAAAATAAAAGTTTTGAAATAGAATTTTTAATTTTTGAAACCTAAAAAACAGAACATTTGAAGCTGATTTTTATTTCCTTTGGCCAAACACTTATATATTTTTTTCCAAATGTTTTTATTTAGGCTTAAAATATTCACAGCACCAAAATAGCTCCATACACGTCCTGCTCCCGCTGTCTCTCTGCAGATCTAAATAAATCTCAGAGCAAACCCTGACAAGATCACTTTGAATCCTTCTTAAAGCACTGCCAACAGTCAGCTAAACCCCATTAGTCAGGGCTGGTCTGTATGGTCACGGCTCATTAAGGTAACAATAAGGGTTTTATGCGGTGCTCTTAGCAAACATGACTGATATTTATCATCATCCGCTCGGTAGAGAAAAGAGAACATGGGAAATGTTATTCAGCTCTCTCTGCTGGAGAAGGAGGGAGGATTTCACCCTTTAATCTGTTGATTTAGTCACATTTTTTCCTATTCTCCATCTTTGCAGCTTCATCTTTATTTCACACCTTTTTCTGCGACAAAATATCCAGTCTACTTTGTCTCGCACCTCCCCCAGAAACCTTTTTTTTTCTTCCGTACTTCCTCTTTTCCGAGCTTTTTCTGCTTCTCTGCAGGAAGCCAAGTGGAAGAAATGAGAGTGAACGCGGAAAAACGGCAGCCTTAAAACAGAACTTATTTTATAGCATAAATACAACACCAAAAAAATCGTCAATCGTGCGATTTAAGCAAGAAAGAGCCTCGCTCTTTGTTCCTGGCAGTAATAACATGCAGTCACATGATGGAAGAAAATTGCTCTTCCATTTGTGTTCAGCATAAATGCATCAAGAGGCCTGTATGGGTTTTTCAGAGCCGGTCGGCTGGGAGGGACATTGTCATTACAAACGTCTTTCTCTGCTCCCCTGGATGCTGTAGCCATTAGCAACCAGCATCAGGACTTGGCCTCTCCTCGATTTCAGCCGATTGCTCTCGCATCGCTCAGTGACTGTGAGCGTGCATGCGAATGAGCAGGTGTTTCATGCGTGTGCGTCCTCACGTCTGGATGTGACCCAGTGACACACTGACACGATTGAATCTGCGCTGATTGCTCGATAAAATGCAGTCACTGATTCCCTCAAATCAAAATGCTTTTTTGCTCAACGGCAAAAAAATTACGTGCAAATTTCTTAGCAGGATTGCCGGATGGAAAACTGCACCCTGGAAGTGAGCGCTCAGCAGAAAGAGATCAATAAGTGTTGACTAGGCTCGCTCATTGCCTTTTGCATAGCATGGCGAGCAGCAGACCTTTTTAAAATGTGCCTGGGATCAATAGATCGTACCACATTGCACATTTCACCGAGCGGAGCAAAAAGAGCCGAACAGACCTGCAGAATGTGAAATTTGAAAGAGCATCGGTCCAGGACGGACGGCAAAATGAATACATGCAGTAATGGAAAAGCTGTTTGCTCAGATAGAAATGATGTTTGTTTGTTTTAATACAAAAACAACAGAATGACCTTTTTTATAAACATAAGTCTTGATTCTTGATCCATTTCCCCCTTAAAGCAGCTCAGGATGTCTTAACTAATGAACTTAATGCAAATATTTACATCATTCTAAAGCCACTATGCTAAAACTTAAAAAGCCACTTCAATTTGGTGTCTTTAACGTGTTTTTATAGCATTTTTACCCCCAATGGAGGACATATATCAAGAAAATTCAACTTAGAACTGCACTTCAGACTGGAAAATAAAAATCAGACTTTTTAAAAACTCTATTAAAAAATCTCGGAACGCCACCATGGATAAACGTTGGAGAAAATGCGGCGTGGTATGTGATCACACGTCTTTTGGAACTGCCCCAAAATAAGACCATGCTGGGAGAAAAGATAGAAAAAATGATAAAGACGGATCTGCCTATGGATCCTCTTGTAGTCCTTCAAGATTTGTATGACTAAGAATCTCCTACTAATGACCAATGTTATAGTTTACATGTCTTACTGGTGGTTGCAAGTAAGATCATTACTTGAAATTGGCTTAAACCAAATCCACCAACAATAACTCAGTGGATAAAGAAATAAAACAAATCTGAATGCCCAACTACAACTAAAAATGTATGTTTTTTTGAAAAGATAGATAGGAGTGATTACTATGTTTGAATAACATTTACTATGTCTTTGTCGTCATCCTAATGCCCTTGTTTTGACCATCTGTTTACATATGGATGTGTAAGCATATGTGTATGGATATATAGATATTTGTATGTTTCCACACATAAAAATAGGTACATTTTTACCCGAGCACATACATGTGAGAGTGTGTGTACGCATCGCTTCCTTAATTTTTATATCTGCTGTAATATGTCCAACCTCAACACCTGTTTGTGTTTACTTGATTTATGTTAATTGCCTCCATTTCTGCATTTTAAGGCAACAAAGTAGGAAAAAAAAATTGCATTTCAGAGAACTTCTTTATTCCAATTCTTGTGAATCAGGAGCAGACGAAAACATGTTGCTTAAAAAAATTTGTAGTTGTTGCAACGACGACACAAGCTCGATGTTCTGCTCCATTCTGATGCATCCACTTGCAGACAAACAGATCCATGAACTTTTAAATGAGCTGGCGCCTGGCTCCAATATTGCTGGCTATTTTTTTTTTTTTTGCACCAGTTATGTTAAGTTTGCAAATAAAGGGATGATGGGAAATGAGGGCAGGCTTACTCCCACCCACAAGGTATTTAAAGGTGAATTTCTGTTGAACTGCTGCAGAAACTATGTCCTAGAAAACTACATATTTTTTTGATTTTGCCTAAAATTGATACAATTACAACTAAAAAAAAACATAACTTTGAAAATAGTATGATTGGAGTGGGACTTGAAATTAAAACTAAACTTTTTAATCTTAACCGAAAAGGTTAAAAGGATTCTGTCTCTTTTGCGCTTTTAAATAATTCAATTATATCAAATTAGGATGAACACTCCTGAAACATATGAACATTTATATGTACATACTAATTTACAAAACAAGACATGATAAACAGCTTTATTACTGCCTGCTGAATGAATTTTAGCAGACTGGTAATGTATGCAGAGTGGGTTGATGGGAAGGGGTCCTTCGGGAGCTGTAGCTCTGTGTCCCCTCCACCCCCCCGCCTTGAACCCCTCATTTCTATCTTTCCTCCCTCATTAACACTTCTATCTGCAGAACAGAAGCAGAAAAGCTTTATTCCTAAACTATAAACCTATATTAGCCTTCTCTTTCGATCGAAGTGTCGACAGCGACGTTGACGGCAAACTCCTTTGTGGAGGCGCACCTGAGCGTCGGGTAAACGGCCCTTCCTTTCATGATGAATGTGACTGATCGTGCCCCAGTGGCTGCTGGGAACGCCAAACCAGCTGTTGGATTATTCATCACAGAAAGCAACAACTGTCCTTTAAGGAGCCTAAATGCCACAAACCCGACACACAACCTTTGTTGTGATGGATGCGCCATGATCCACAGGTACGGGCCTTGCTGCTGGCGGTGCAACAGGGCGCCTGGCTTTAAATAAATAAATGTGGCTCACCTCTGTGGAACAATGAAGTATGATTGAATAAATAAGTCTTTATCAATTAAATTCATTTTTGAGGTTTTAATTTTACTGAATTCACTTTTTTTTCATATTTTTCATTAATTTTTCTGTTAAAAAATTTTCTAGAAAAATAAAAATTTCTTTTATTGTTTTAAATATGTGGCAAAAATTATGAATCAATTTAATTAAAGACAGTTACATTGAGGCAAACACATTATTTGTCACAATGAAATTAAGAAGGTGCATCATTAAAAAAAATAATTTAAAAAAAGTAACAAAAATTGCGACTTATGAATACAAAGTGCATCATTTGTTCATTTATTTACAATAAATAAATAAAAACAGAATCATATAGTCATTTAAAAACTAACTAAAGGTGCATAAGTTATTAAAATCAGAAGTTAAAAGAAACAGAATTACATTTAATTTAAAAGAATCCAAAATACAGTGAGTTTATTTATTTTTAAACATCCAATATTGAAAAAATGAAGCATTTACAGTTGCTTTTTAGCAATGTTTTAAATATTTATAACATAAAATAAATAAAAAGCCTCGGCTAACAGGCTCAGCAGAGGGGGTTTAGCAGCTCATCTTTGAGAGCAATTATGAAACATTTTTCTCATTTCTAAACAAGTCCAGCCTGTGTTTTAAAGCCTGCAGCTCTCCTGCTGAACAGGAATGCTCCAAAGCCGAATTTGAGGGGAAAAAAATCTCATTTGTAAAGCTAAACTGCGCTGGGAAAAAGGGGATAACTCACACATGTACCGTAATTACTCTGCAAAACACCGTTTGCTGCATTGGTATTGCCAGAGAGCCGTGTTCGCCTCTGTTTCGCTTCAGGCTAGAAAGACTTCAGGCGAGAAGTATTAGGAACTTTATCTAAGAGATGGTTTGGTCTGACTTGTATTATTCCCTCCTCAGAGCTGCATGTTGGTGCGCGCGAGCTGCTTTCTCTGCATTAGAAGTGTCAGAGCAAAGGTCCTCTGCGAGCTGGCCGGCTAAAGAGGAGCGGGGACTTTGGCCTCCGAGCCGGCACCAGATGGATAAAGGCCAGAAAACAGAGCGAGTGACTAACAAAGCATCTCCTGGGAGACGGACAATAAAAACAAGAGGATTCTGGGAAATTTATCTGCAACTGATCCAGCCTTAACAGAAATGTGACATCTCTTTTAATGTGTGCTGATTTTGTCCTCTTTCAGCTCCTGTAGTTGCACATTGATTTGAGAACGGCACGTTTGCATCACTGGATCTGCAGGGGACGGCTCACTCCATTAGCATAGATGCAGCCCCACGTCAATCTTAGAAAATCTTCTCGGCCCAATTTATCCTCTCAGAGAGTCAATAGCAAGAGAAATCCTTCATGTTTAAAGCCCCCGTAACCACAAAATGGAAACTCTCTGGGCTAATTTAGAGTCTGGCTTTAACGTCTCATCACGTATGCTGCAGCGTTCCAGTTCGCCCGACTGTGGGGGCCGCATCTGCAGCCCCTGCAGTGACCTTTAAGAGCTGAAACATCTGGGAATTTAACTCATTTGATTTGTATTCCAATGTCACTCTGACAATATTCAAATGGACACCAGGGGGCTGAAAAATTGATCCTCTCCTGACACAACATGCGGCGAATGAGCATGTGCGACTTTTAATCAGCTGCATTACAGCTGTAGCTCATGTTGAACCTGGCGAGCGATGAACGCCGGTGACGCGCATTTCAAAGGCGTCCATCACCCGTCCGAGTGCGCGGCGGAGTCGGAGGCTGAGGAAGAGATGAAGGGAGGATGCGGTGTTCAAAGGGGGGGGGTGCAGAGTGGGCGACTGACAGACAACAAAAGACCAACGCTGCTCCAAAGTTCAGAAGGGGCGGTGCAGAAACACACCTGTAAGCTTCAGAAACCAACAGGATCCAAACGCGGCGAATGTGATGAACGGCAAGAAATAAATGTAGTTTTAACAGAGCATCAGCTTACAACTGTCATATGATTGACTTGATTTATGGTGTTTTTCTGCACAATTTTTCTTAAAAACAAAGAAAACTTTTAAACTACATATATTATTATTATTATATTAATAATCAAATTTTTGTTATATACAAATTTTATTGCTTTAGGCACACAAGTTTGAAAACAGATGCCTTAATATGTTCAATCTAAAACAGAAATTATTGTGGTTTTGGCTGCAGCAAATCTTAAAAACACTCAATATATTCCCTTAATCTCTGCATTTGACATTACTGACATACTACCGTGTGTTTCAACATGAACATAAATCTAAATAAGTGGTCAAAAACATGATTTAACATTCTGAAATGTTATGTAGGGTAGGGGTGGATATTGAGAGCCTGTCCGGTTATGTGTTGTGTGTGTGTTTATTATGTGTTTTTGATATTTGTTTTTACTTTCTTGTTTGGCTTCTACTCTGTCATTTGTTATTATCTTTTGAAATGGTGGACCCCCTAGAAAACAAAATGTTTCAACTCTAGGGGTTTAACCCTACTATCTTAGTTTAAATGTGTAAATAAAATAAAATAAATAAAAATTATTATGAAGACATTTTTCGATCACAGTTTAAAAAAATTGTATTTAAAAAATAAACACATATTTTTTGGCTGTTTTAATCCTCTAAAAAATTAGAAAATTATTAACATTTTTATTGTATAAATAAATAAGCAATATTTGTATAACTAATTTAAATAGTTTTGCATTTTAAAGACTTTAGGATCCATTTTATGACATTTGTCATACAGAAACTGGCGTTTCCTGTTTTTTGGGATATGTTTTTTAAAATTATATTTTTTGTGTCAACATAAAACAAACTAACAGTTCAAGCATGACGCTTCTCCAACATTTTTGTATTAAAACAGGGAGAGTATCATATCAAAGTTATCTAGAAGTGCAAATTCTCCTCATCATCTACAAACCTCAACGGCTGAAAAGCTTTTCAGCTCGCCGTGATTGATCTAAAAAACACTTTGCTTGTATAAAATCTACATAATTACAGTACTCGTCGCACCATCACCGAGAAAGCAATCAGTCTTTTGCGCCGTGAACGAACAGTTGTCAAGGCAACAGAGGCGAGGGGAGCGTGCCGCCGGCCTTGAGGGACAATCGGGTGGGCGTGGCCAAGGTGGCTGAGGCGGCAGGAGTGATATGGATGCCGAGGAGAGTCAATCGTCCGATACGGTGTAGAAAAGTTACTTTTTTAAATAATTGCAGAGATAAATTATTTTGACTTAAACATTTAAATGATTTTAGAAGAAATTACTGACCACAAAACAAATTAAAAGTGAACTTGTTTTGTTTGTTTACAAATAAATGACTGTAAATATCCTCATATCTCTTTTCAAAATTCAAATGCAGCAATATGGTGAATCCCGTTCGGTTGACGATATCATCCATGACAAATTCCCCCAGAGGGAGGACAGCTAGAGCCACCACAGATCAGCCTTCGGCGCCACAAGTTCACGCTGACCGCAGAGGTCTGGACTGCAAACGTCCCAGAGAACGCTCAGTCATAAAGTTCTCAACTTGACCACCAAGAGAAACAAGTTAGCAGCTCAGACGCTGGATTACAGCCAGAGACTGTGGAGGAAGTGGAGCAGCTAATGCTCTCCGTCTGAGCACAGCGGCGTGTCCAGCTTCCACTTTTTGCTCTTTTTCAGTCAATCAATGCAGTCATGGACAAGTAACACCAGTTTATTTTATTCATTATCAATCTGCAGTCTCACATTGTTGATTTATTTAAAATAAATTACATTTAACGTGAAGGACTTCACGACTAAAATGATCCAATAAATCTGTGTTTTTATTTTCTAAATTCTGTTTTTTTTCTTCTGTAAAAAAACCAGCAGACAAACATACACAGTCATGCGGTAACAGATACAGATCTGCTTCACACACAGATAAAGAAATCTAAAGCCAAAGCAACAGATTGACACATTCTTCTGCAGAGCATTTATGCCGTCTGTCATTTTGCCAAGGCCACTAACACGGAGAGGGATGGCTGTTTCCAGGCAACTGGGCAGCCAGCATCTAACCACCGTCATCCAATCACCTTCGCCAACTCCCACTTTAGCCAATCCCGACTGAAGTCGAGCAGAAGCGGTTCAACAGGGAGAAGATGCCAGCACTTGACCCCTTCAGGTACTATCTGATCTAAGCGAGCTCAGGATCAGAGCGTTTCAAGTTCTAACAGTTTAATTAACATGACAGGAAGTTTTTTTTTTTTTTTTTTTTAGCTGTTTTTGATTTTCTATAAATCAGTTCAAAGTATTTTCTCAGTTTAGTTAAATGTAACTGCTTTTATAATTTTTTTAATGAATTTTTAAAGAATTTAAAGACCCACTATGGAGAAAACTGTTTTTTTTGGTGTTTTTAACATATTCTTGCAGCATTTTCCTGATCATGGAGGACATATAAAAAGAAAATTTGGGTTTTTAACATTTTCTTGTAGCATTTTTCTCACAGTAAATAAAAGAATTTGGTAACACTTTATAACAAGATTCCTCTACAAACTTTATTAACACATTAACATGAAATATTAATTTGTTTATAGGGTATTAGTAAGGTATTTATTAGTAAAACAACAAGAATTATTATCATATAAAGTGAGACCATAGACATATTAATAAACTGCTTAAAGTTTAACTAATGTATTAACTATCCTATCAACATTATTTTGAGTGTTTTTTAGCACCTAATCTAAAGTGTTACAAATAATTTATAATAAAACTGTGTTTGAGTATTTCTTGATATTGATTTTTGTTATTTTGCGCCTCTAATGTTAGCTTGAATGTTAGCCACTCGGAACGCTACTACAAAAGATTAACATTTGATTGGACGGGGTTTTTAATACAATTATTTTGTTTATTGTTATTGTTTTTTTTTATCCTTGTTGTATAGCTGTATTTTGAGTACAGTACTTTGTTTTAGTTGTTTTGAAAGTGCTATATAAATAAAGTTGATTGACTTTTCTATGACAAACGCCATCAATATTCATGTGTCCACCAATAAAACAAATCTAAAGAAAGACTGAATGTCCCCCATAAAGATCTGGACTGAGCTGCGAGCACATGAATGCCTCACAGACAAACAACAGGTTGTGTTTGTTGCTCTGGTTCTGTTCTGCTCTGCCTCTCAAGCTTCCACACTCACGCTGACACACATAAGTTTAGAATGTGTGATCCTAACGACGCCCGACGGTTCTTGTGATTCTACGTTCACTCTTGGTGTTTGATCCTGCAGGTACAGAGGAAGTCGAGCCCGCGGGGAATCTCTCATCCGCTCGTTCTGTTCGTTTCTGTTTCTCTGATCTGTTGCAACAATTCAAACCTGATCATTTCACGGCCGTGTGAACATTCTACACTATTACTCATCTGCATCTGTTGTCTTTCAGGTTTACTCTAACGCTCTGTGGGGGCCTGTGATTTGCTTTTTTATGCTTTATTGGCAATTTATTTTCATTTTCCATGTTTTCAGCCTATTTTCATCCTGACTTCTTGTTACTGACTGTCACATCTGATCCTCTTCCTGGTCTTTCCATGTTTTCTTCTGGTTATTCTTCTCAGCTCCTTTTAAAACTGGCGTTTTGTATCAGGCCTTCAGTGACGTCATTCTTCATAGGAAACTGAAACAGAGAGCCTCCTGCGTATTTTGCAGACCCAAACACACAAACGCACACACGTGTGTTGGTGAAACGGTTAACAGTCACTCAAGTGAGTGTCCGTTTTCTAAAATTTACAATGACGTTACAGAAAGTGGGAGTCCCCAGATCCCCCCCCTGTGGAGGAGAACAGACGGAGGGGCATCCCCTTCCAAACAACCCGACACCAACCACCCATAAACGGTACCGGAGGATCCATCACAGGATTCCCTGCTGCCGAAGAGCAGGAATACCCAGGAGTATGAATGGCCCAGAAACCGGTCCTCCGCATAGCTCCAGGAGTCCAGTTTAGGAAAATTACAGGAAGACAGGATACTCCGAGGAAGACACAGATGATGTTAAGAGATCTAGGCTATTCATTTGAGGAGTTTTACAAAAACATCCGTAATCACGTCTTCATTCAGTCTGTTTTTTCTTGTTTTCCGACAAGGGTCATCTTCGTGTCTTTGTGACCTAGTCAGATCAGACTCTCCTCCATGTCTGTTTTGGACGCCGCCTCTTCTGCGTTGCTGTCAGTAACAAATACTGATATACACACAGTTTTTGCTAGAAAACAACCGCTAAAGGGAAACCAGTCGTTAATGGGAAAACTACAAGTAGACTAGATGAGCCTATTTATGCAAAATAAATAAATAAATTCATTCATTCATTTCATTTATTTCATTTTCAAAGCACACAAAAGGAGTTTTACAGTAATCTTGTTTTTTTTTTTAAATGAAAAGGGACAGAAAGAAGAAAACTTATTATCTCTGCCCCATTTAACCAAGTCAGTAAATAATTTCAGTCAACAACAAAATTACGCAACAGAATAAGCAAGTAGTAAGAGAAACAAACACCAAAAATAGTAGGGAAAAAAGTAGTAGTATTTTCCTTTTTTTTTTTTCCCTTCCCTTCTCCCTTCCCTTTCTCTTTTTCCTTCCTTTCCCAATAAAATTAAGCCCGTTTTTAATGACTGTTTGATTCATATGATGTGAGCATTTTTTTTTTTCACAGTTTTTTTTAAAGTAATAATTGAATGAGATTCTTTTATAGATTTTTCTAAGGTATTCCATAATCTAATACCCTGCACTGAAACACTTTTTTACTTCATTTTGGTTCTAAATGTAAGCAGAGACTGATGCTAAATAAATAGCATCTCCTAAGTATAAGTCACACCCTTGGTCAAACTATGCAAAAGACAGGGACTTATACTCAGAAAAATATGGTAGGTATATAGAAAGTACTTTTAAAGTAGGGTGAAACTAGATTATAAAGGAAAGTACTCCCTATTTTCCCCGTATTATATATATACCCATTAGGTACCGTACTGTAAAATAATTATAATTGTTCCCTGTAATGAGAAAAATGCCACAAGACTGTACTAAAAACATAAAAAACACTACTTTTATTAGAGTTGGTCTTTCATAAATATGACTGATTTAGCCTAAAATTGTAATCAAACTTCTTAGTTTATAAATTCTGTCTTTATTAATAGTAGTTTTAATATTCACAGTGTTAAAAAGTTTCCTAATGTTTTTTTATTTCATCATGCAGCTTTGAATTGATTTACAGTTGGGTTTGACTTGTATGAAGCTGCTCTGAAACCGGAGAGAAGCCTCAAACTAAAAATGAACATGCAAATCAGGAAAACTGAGGACGGTGTGTTCCTGTCGCTTCAAACCCCCAAAACAATAATATAGCAGCACTCCGTTACTATGTCCGTCAGGCAGTAATAAAATAGGACTTTTAGTCCCTCGGCCCCGCCTACCTTAAACTAGGCCTCGCTTCCAATGTTTCAGTCAGAGCAGTAAATCAGTCTCTGCTTAAAAAGATCAAGAGCTGAAGGCTGTGAATGAGAAGGATGGAACGGGGGAACGTGCTGCAGTTGAGGATGAGCTGAAGGCATCCCATAATGTCAGAGGAATGTGAAACCTCTTTCTGGGGTTTAACATGACAGCCTAACGCAAAACAAAACTAGGTTAGACACCTAAGACCTAAAATCGAATTGTAGAACCAATGCAAATGTCTAAAACTGTTTAAAAAATCTGCTAGGACAAAGACTAAAAATGATGCATGACCCTTTTAAATAAAAGAAATTGCAGGTAAAAATAACAAAAACACTGAAAATAAATGTCTAACTTCAGCAGTGTCTGTGACTCAGACTAAAAGCAAAAATGGAGGTTCCTCCAGTAAATATCCTGCATTTCATCCCCAAAATGTGCCTTCGTGAAGTCTTCTCTGGCCGAGCTTGAGGCTGCGCCCGCCACAGGACTCATAAAAACCAGATAAGTGACGTGTCAATAGTTCAAACTGAGGCTATTAATCTGAACAGAATAAGAACCCGGGTCTGACCGCTGCAAATGCAGCCGATGCAGACGGGTCGGTGCGCAGCGGCAGATGAAATTTGCTGTCCATTAACCTTCAGGGGTGACCGTGCAATTAACGGAGCAAGAGAGAGAGGTGACATTACCATCAGCATTGGCTGCACGTTTGCAGCAGCAAGGTAAAATTCACATGAAAGACCTGAGTGTGTCAGCAGGAAATCTGTCCTGTCATGAAAAAGAAATGTAAAGAAGAAAGCTTCTGCAAGTTGAAATAACTGCTGTAATTCTTCCCAAATTCACAGTAGTTATTTCAGTTGCACATTTATTACTACAAAATAATTACTAGCATATTTTTCAGAGTAAAAGTTGCACAAAAATGTCTAATCTAGAAGAATAAAACCATATATAAGTCGCTCTGGAGTATAAGTCGCACTTTAAGGAGGAAAAAGATCGGCCAAGCCCAGTGTAGCTAAAATATAAATAAATACAGAAATACAAGAATACTAATCTTTTGATCTGTATAAGAAAAATATTAAAGTTTAAGAAGAAAACAATCAGATTCTCTTCCGTGTTTGTTTTGGACGACACTTCTTCTGCCACTGTCAGTCGCAAATACTTCGGATGCAGCGCCCTCTAGCGGTTGTTACTTAACTAGACAGATAATAGACAACTGGTGTTTACTTGGAAAACAACAAATATGTAACCCTTTTGATGTCTAAAAAAGTGAAAAATAAATAAATAAAACTAAGTTGCTCCTGAGTATAACTCTGAAAAAACTGTGACTTATACTCCAGAATATACGGTAAAAGTAGTCAAAAAAACAATGATCATTTTCACCTGTAGACCTGAACTTTATAAGGTATTTAAAAAAATTTTGTATTAATTATAATTGTCTACTTAGGCTTGTTAAGACAATTCTATGTGAAGTGGGCCTGCTGTGAATAAATCAAGGTGGGTAATTGAAGTGTAAAAATGTCCCTCCAGGCCACCATGGTTTTCACACACAGGCAGCTGCACTCTGGCGATAAGAGTCCCACTGAACAGAATCACTTTGAGGACAAAATGAAGTTACAGGAAGAACATAAAAAACACACAAACACAATTCCACACACACAAATACATTCTGTTTCACGGCAGCTATTTAGAGGTTCATGGATTAAAGGAGGCAAAGCAAGGAATTTTTCTGTAAAAATGTTTGACACCATCTCTGGAAAAGCCTCAGTCAGGGAGGATTTAGGTCATCCCTACTATTCGATCCCCTTGACATAATATCCCATATTTTGCGTAAAAAAGGGATATTGTCACATGGATACCATAAAAAACAATATTATGTATATAGGGTTGAATAATTTAAAATAATTGCTCATCTTCAGTAATTAATAACCTAAACTGCAATGTTTGCTACAGACCGCCTCCAGTGAAAATCGTGTTTTTAATGTTTTTATAGAATTTTTTCTCATAAATATATGAAAGAATTTAACATTAAAACTGCATTTCTGAGTATTTACCTTTTTAATTTATATCATCTGAGCTGACATCTGGCTCAAAGCCTTTTTTTTTCTTTTTTTCGCTACGCTAAGGTTAGCCTAGGCTTGTGAGATGCTATAAGCTAGCAGGAGAGTGTAAACAAAAGGTTGATATGAAACCAGCAGAAGCTACAACTACCATGCAAACAGTCCTGCCCACAATCCAGAGGTGAATTTCTAGTTAACTCCTGCAGCTCTACAGAAAATCTCTTAGAAACAACAAAAGCTTTTTGATTTTTGCTAAAAACCGATAAATATCATTTAAAACGGAAAATATAAGTACAGCAGTGCCAATATAAATACTACTAATTTGGAAAAATCTAGATTTTACGACATTGTTGTGCGTTCTTATTTTTAATATCTTTCATCAAATTAGTTTTTTTTGTTTTTTATATTTGAATTTTTAATGCTTAACGTCTTTAAAATAAGTTTTACCCTGGATTCAACCACTTTTATCTGTCTGTTTTTGTATGTTTATTAAATTAAGACAATAACCATAAAGGCAGTGGGTTAGCTAAATAAAAAACGAAAAATTGAGCCTAAATTCCTTTGTTATTCATTTAGAAAATAAAAATGCATTACACCTGGTTCACTCTGGACGCGGAAGCGGAGCGGAGTGTACGCGGCGTCCGCTCTCTCCTGCAGTTCACACCAGACGAACATTTTTCTGCTTTTTTTGTTTTTGTTTTTGCCATCATGGGTAAACGAATAACCTAAAAATATTACTGCGTGTTTCTGCTAAGAAGAACTGCTTGTGGCTGCATTTTCTGTATGCGGAGGCAAATCGGTTGCACCACTCTCCCGTATACGCGAACCATACGTCACTTCCGCTAAAGCATTTTACGGTCTTTGGACGGTAACAACAATAATAACCTCGTAGGATGTTAATATAGCACTTAAAATGTTTATCATAGTGAAAACACTCACTTATTGTTGAATAAACGAAAGGAAAAAGACACGTTAAGGATAAGGACCTTACGATCTTAAAGTGACTAAAACGGACTACAAATGTTTTGTTCTTCTGCAGTTTTACATGACGGCAGTTTACTCCCTAAGCTAAGAGGAAACAGCGCCACTTCAAAACACTTTATTTTATCCGGTAATCCAAATTCGTTTTTAACGGTAACTCTGTGGCTTTTTTTCACACAGTAATCCAGTCAGGAGAAGCCTCGGTTGTTGAGAAAAACGTAAATTCTTGTGATCAATGACTTTTATTGTTTGGAAATGACTCCGTCGTATAGTGGGCAAAGAGCGGAAGTGATGTATGGTTCACGCATGCGGTGTAAGTGGTGCAACCAGTTTGCTTCCGCATACAGAAAATGCAGCCACACTGCTCTCTGCATCTCTCTCGTTGTTATTTTACACCCAGCCCCAACCCCCAACTATATATTGATCTGTGTGTGTATGCGCACGTCTGTCTATTTTGTGTGCGCGTGCACGTGTTTGTGTGAGTGCATGTTGCAATTTTATGTTTATTTTCATCTCTACAGTCTGTTTAGACACAGAAACATGATTGCATTTGTCAATAGCTGTGTTTTATTGTGAAAAATTGATCATCTTGATAATCGTATTTTCTCATGTATCTTTATGCAACTTCCTGTCAGGTTTGACGCGGATCGCTCGCGGCTCGCGCACAAAATAGACCAGACGTCAAAACTAACCACTGCACAGCACGATGACCGCGATGCTCCGCGTCTGGTGTGAATCACACCACAAGTTAACAAGGGGGCGGGGCTTCCACGTCCAGTGTGTACCAGGCATTATATGTTACTTTCATATAAAACAACCAGTTTCGTTGCTATAACACTTTTTAAATTACAAATCAGGGCTGCATATTCATTTAACGTCCATTCATTAATATTTTCTAAATCACATGTGGTCAAAGAGGCTAAAACCAGGTTAAAGAGGCAGAAACCTTTCTATATTTGACCCAAAGACTTGTCCAGAAGAAACTTTTGAAACTCTATCAGACTGTTTCTCTCCTGAACATTTTCAGTTTCATCCTCTTTTGGCCTACCAAGACCCCCCCTCCCCATTTAAACTAGCTTCCCAGCAGGTGGGTGTTGTTCACAGCTCAGCCTCTGGCCCTATGCAGAACCTAGCGCTGGGGAGTAAAACAGGCGTGGACTAAATTTCATTGATTATGGACACGCTGGCCTTTGTTTTCATTCATAGGGGGAAAGGCACTATACAACGGCTTGTATTAAGCTAAAGAGAAAATGTGTTAAAATTATAGAAAATAAGATTAAAATTGTACATTATTTAATAATAGGAAAAATAAGTATATTTACTGGTACACAAGCTTCTTTATAGACAGGGTTTTATTTTTAGTTATACAAATAAGAGATGGATAATTTTATCAAAAAAAAGATTAAAACCTGGGTGTTCTTTTTTATTCTGAGCTGTATTTTATTCCACAAGTTAAAAATATAACTAAAACAGGATTTTATTATGCTAAAAATATTGCCAGAGTCATTTCTCTCTCTTGCCAGCGCAGGAGCGCTAATGCATGCTTTTATTTCTAGCAGAATAGATTATTGTAATGCCCTCTTTGGTCTTCCCAGAAAGAGGAAGCCAAACCTTCAGCTGCTTCAGAACGCTGAAGAAAACCAGAAGAGCAGGAAAACATTACATCCTTTTCAAAATCTCTGTGATTTCAAGGTTCTTTTAATTGTTGTAAACATTTTTATGGCTGCCATATATGAGTTAACAGGAAGAGACATTGAAGTCGGCTGCTACAGGTCTCTGAGTTATCTCAAAAGTCACAATAAAAACTGACGGCGAGGCTTTCGTTGTAGTCCTCACCTGTGGAACAGCCAATCAGAGATCCTCAGGGCTGCAGAGTGTTTGTTTTTAATAAAACTTGAATTGACTGTAAACATTTAGAATGCAGAGCATGTAGACTTCTAAAAATTCATTCAAAAAGACTTTAGATTTTTTATTGTGTCGTTTTGCCCACACGTATGCTTTATTCCTCCATTTATATGTTGCAACGACTTAATTAAAAGAAAAAAAATAAACAACTTCTTGGTTTGCTTATGTTTCTTTTTAGTTAAACTGAATTAAATTCAATAGAATTAAACAAGAACCTATGCTATCTTATGGGGTCCAGATGACCCAAGCCTTACATTGACATGTTATAGATCCCATGATGAAGGTGGACAGGATTTTATGTCATTGGTTACCAGTGAAAATAAAAAATTAAATCCAGATGACTAAAAAATTAAATTAAAAATTGAAATCATTTAATGTATTTATCTTTTTTTTAAATGTTTTATTCATGATAGTCGTGAGATCAATTATATCTCTACTTTTAATGATTATACTTGTCAAAGTTGCTTAAAGGTTTTTGCATTTGTTTTTAATCTTTGTTTTCACTTTTATTTAGTTTTTCTTTTTATACATTTTTTTAAATTGTTTTAGAGTGGGGCCTTTGCAGTGAGATCTCCTGGATCTGACTGATCAATGTGACCAGGTGGTGGTGGTGGTGGTGATCGGGTTTTCTCGTTTAGATTTTGTCAGTTATGTGTTTTGGTCATTTTCTGTTCTGAGTTGTCCGTCAGTCACATCAGTTTCAGGCTTGTCCAGATCCACAGCTGTCTTCATTTCAGTTGATTACCCTCAGTCTTTTAATTGTCTGGTTTTCAGTTCTTCCTCATCAGGTCATCCGTTCTGTTCTACCACTGGTTTGGTTCTCCTTGTTTTTTTTTCTTGCTTTTTTTTTTTGTCATATTCAGTTAATTAAATTATGTAATTGTCTACCACCAAGCCATGTCTCCTGCATTCGGGTCTTCCACCAACGCTTATTTTTTTCACTCCATCATTCAATTCAATTCAATTCAATTGTATTTCTATAGCCCAAAATCACAAAGAATTTTGCCTCATTGGGCGGTAATTTTACAGATTCAGAAAATAGTCATGAAACATGAAAAAAAAATATCTAAAGACTAAACGGACTAAATAAACTGGATATCCCTGCTCTTAGACCCTCCCTCTCGGTAAGGAAAAACTCCTAAAAAACCGGAGTCAGGAAAAACAGAAGAAACCTTAGGGATTCCCACACGAGGGAGAGATCCCGTCCCAGGACGAACAGGCGATACCAGAACTGGTAAAGAAAAATTAGCTTCTACAACTACGTATTTGTTAAGACTTGGCAACCTTTTCTGTTATATATTCAATTAGACATTGCCACAATTATTAAGAAAGCATATTTGCTTCAACACTAAACTCACTGCCCACTGTATTTTTTTTCTAACTTTATGTTCTTGTATTTTCTGTTTTCTCTAGTTTATTGTAGCATACACTATTGTGACAATACTTTCAGAATAATACTTGTATTACCAGCTAAAGCTCTGGAGATGGACTTTAGAGAGCCATCCCTTTCCTTTGGGAATCTGTTTCCATTTTAACCTGGTAATACTGTAACTCCAGCTCATGAATGAGCCATCCCACTGCTCATTCTACCTTTAACTTCCTGGATGGCAGGAAGGAATCCAATACCTAACTTTATTAGATTATAAGCAATTTCCTGAGTTTATCCGATTAGGTACACACTGACCTTGAGGAGTCATTATCCTCATTTACATGAGAAGGAATTGTCCTTTGTTGTTTTTACAATAAATGAGAACCAATGAGATAAACTTACAACTGAGTGGACATGGAGGGCGATGGTGTGTGGCGCACTGATTCCTCATAAGACGACGGCGTCGCCTCTTCGCCCGCTGTGTAGAATATGTATCGCAGTGGCGTTTGTGTGCAGTATGTGGGAGGATGTGTACGTTTGTTTGTGTCACTGAGCAGCATGCGGTGGCTACACGGCGAGTTTAAAGAGCAGCATGAAGAGAGGCAGACTCCGAGGACCATCGCTGAACATTTGGACACAGAATTCCCTCCCAGCCTCAGACCACCAGCAGACCAAACACTTCTGTCAGCAGACTCGACTTTACTTGCAAAAGAGTCCTAAAACTACTGCCAAATAATATCTATATTTTTTTCTTTTTTAATGTGTAAGCAATTAAACCCCTTTAAATGTGTCATGATGGTTTGTGGCTTAGCATAAAAACAGAATTGGAGGTTTGTTTCATCATAATTGCACAGAAATCCACATTTACTTAAGTTACTTTAAGTTATACGCCTCAAATTCAAATTAAATTTCATTTAAATATCACTTTTAATGAAACAAAACACCTCAAAGTGCTTTACAGTAATACTAATTAAAATAATAATCATAATGAAAAACAACATTTTATAAAAACAAACCGTCCATAGAATCAAACAAGTTAAAATAGTTTAGACGCCCAGTTTTGCAAAGCCAATTTTAATCTTTTTTACTAAAATAAATGAAACTTTGTAGCTGCAGTCATCCCCCCTTAATGGAAATATGCAGAATCCGCATATATGGAGAACCTCCACCCTTGTGGATGTCTGTTAACGGTCCATACTCATCAAAAACACTTCTGATGATGCTTTGTAAAACATTTATTAAAGAAAATTGGGGTATTGTTTAATATATATATATATATATACATATATATATATATATATATATTTTTTTTTTTTTTGTTTTGTTTTTTAATTCAGACTGTACCGCATGTACTTTATGCAGATGAGGAGTGTCACTGAGGTCTCTCTGTCCCCTAAAACCCCTTCCTCCTTCATCAAGTTATAAACATCTGCTCCAGATGACAATTATCTTCTTTAGCGTATCAGGACTTTTTCAGCTGCTTCTGAGTCATCTGATGCCATTTCTCCAATAGTTGTGGTTTTTAACCAAACTAAAAACAACAAAAAAAAATCATTATTATATTTAAAAATGACCATAAAGCTACTAAGAAAATTGCTGGCATAGTTTAATCTTACAGGCAAAGTACAAAGAAAGAACTTTTCAAAGCAGGTTATAACTAAACAAAGACAGTTGCACAACCGGGATTAAGGAGACTAAATTAAATTACAGTAATTAAGGCGTCTAAATATTCAAAGTTGATAATATAGCAACGCAAATTCCCTAAATAGCTTTATTAACAAATGTTTCAAGCCAATTAAAACTGTTGAGATGATTTCTTTTTAATCAAATGCCACTTCAGTTTGAGAGCTCCTAAAGGCCTCCAGAGCAGGAGGATCCACCTTCCATCAGAACACCGATGACTCCTAAAATATGACAGAACTAAACTGAGACAAAGTACTGGAATGTTAAAAAAAATAGTAATTCGTTTTGTAGATTTGGTCCTTTTTCTTCAAAATTTAGCATTAATTTATCTTGTTTGATTATTCAACATTAACAGATGTTCCTGTTTCAGGAAATAACATTTGAATTCAATTCATCATAAGGATTATATTTTGGGTTTTACCAGATTTATATTCAGTTTTCAGGAATTTTTAGCTTTGAATGTTCCTGCACTTCTATCCAAAACAAAAGGATTTTGAAACAACACTAAAGTTAATTCATTTTTGTTGATCCAAAACAGTAAAGAATTTTAATTAAATAAAAACGCAAAACATAGAACATGTTTTAAACATTGAAAGGTAAGCAGCCATATTTGTACAAAGACAGATTGTTTTTTTTGCATTTAAATCATGTCCTCAAGCTTGTGTCTGCCTCAGGAATAAACACCTCAGGAACAGAAAAGAGCTGAAAGGAATCCAGCCTTTTACCCGGTGCCATGGTAACTTAGGTAGAAAAAGTTCAGCCTAAAAGGCTGAAAACCTGCAGAGAAACTCACAATTTCAGAGCCACTTCCAACACCAACCAGGGTGCCTTTACACTTTCAAAAGTCTCACTGTGATCCTCTTTTGAAGTATTCTAAAAGTGTTCCCAGTAGTATTTAATTATGCAGTTTTTAGCCAAAATTAAAAAAAAAACTGTCATTTTCAAGGACATAATTTCTGCAGAGCAGCAAGAGTTTATAAGAAATTTATCTAATGTTGGGGCGGAGTTAGCCTCCTCATTTCCCATCATGCCTTCGTTTACACTCTCTTCTGAAAGCTTACAGCCCCTCACAACCCTAACATTACCGGTCCAATAAAAATGGTGATCAAAAATGGAGCTACAATTTTTATACCGGTGGCAACTAGAAAGAAGAGAAAAAGTGGCAGGCGGAGATTCAGGAATCGACTCCTGCGTATGAAAAAACAAAAATAACTAATATTTCATAAATAATTTGTTTTTTAGTGATGTGAATTAAGAGCGGATGAAAAAAATGCTGTTTAAAAAAAAGCTTATATGTGGCATATATAGAGAAGAGCAAGCTTCGTTCCATTCCGATGCATCCACTTGTAGACGGCCACGCCTTAATTTTCCGCGTCCGAGATGGTATCTGACTCAAACCGATATTGCTTTTTTTGTTGCATCAGTAATGTTAGATTGGGGGTGTGAGGGGGTGTAAACTACGGTGGCCCTAAAGTGTAAATCACATCAACAAATCGCTGAACAAATTAAATGTCGCAGCAACAGTAAAAAAGCAAAATAAATATACAAAAAAAAACATATTACATTGTAGAAATCAAAACACAATTGTGGAAATCAAAACACAAAGAAAAAAGAAAAAAATTTAAATTAAAATTTTGGAAAACAGAAGTTATTTCTAGAAATAAAAAAAACAAAAAAACAGAACTCAATAAGAAACGATGAGACATCACTTATTGGATGATCAGTTTTGCTTCATACCAATAACTTTTAGTTGTAATGACGGACAGACGTCATCATCCAAACAGTGTCCCATAACAACTACACCTCTTCTGGTTTCTTCTTTTGTTTAATTTTTTAGCATTTCATGGAAATTTTTTTTTTTTTTACAAGAACCGGAAAAATTCAAGAAGACCTGGTTGTAGACAAGATGGCGGATGAAAATCATTAGTCAGTTATGGCAACTTTTATTAAAAATTTTTAATGCGAAAAAACAGTTTACTGCTTAGGATTTGCTTAAAATATGTCAAAAGAGGGTAAACACTTTCTTAATTAAAATATATGTTTTAACAAAAGTCTTCAGATTTTTGAAAGACTTCTACATTAGAGCTTTAGCTCCAGACAGTGTTTTAATTTGACCGCAGTTAACTGTTACCCTTTACGCGATCCACATGAATCTGCTTATTCTGAGCAGAGAAAAGTGGCTTTGCACCAGTACATAATGCTTAAATTTACCAATGTGTTGCATATCGGTGAAAAGACGCTAATTCATGTAGATCATGTAAGGAGTGTGTGTTTACTCTAAAGGTAAAATATGATCATATATATGGATATAGTTCACTCTGAAAGGCATAAGAAAATCATAGTATGGCCCCTTTAAAGAATTAAATTTGTCATATTAAAACAATAGACAGATTTTAGCTGAAGCTTGGGGAGAAATAGGGTCTTCCTTGAATAAAAATACAGCCATATGACTCTATGCACGAAGGGTTCATTACAATAAAGACCCCGGCAGAAATTTGACAATCCTCTTACAAATGTCTGATGATTATGGCGGCAGAGCGGGGAGCTGCTCTCTGCTCAATTGAGCTGAATATTAATAGGGTGATTAGACCTAATTGTCAGAAGCCACTTATCAAGAAGAAGCATTTGCCAGAGGATGAATAACAATAGAGATGCAAACTGCGGTCTCCGACCCAATAATGAAGCGGGTGGTCCAGCAGGCTCGCCGCCTAGCGGTCAGTCGACTTGTCATCAAGCAAAAAGGGGATCAAATTGTATGTTTGGTTAGGAAATATGGCACCAAGATGACAAATTATTAGGAGAACATCACTTGTTCAGAGAAACAAATTGTTTCAAGAGGGGAAATTCATATTTTTTTTTTTTATCTTGACACATTATTTAACTCTACAGCCTCCCGCCAAACCCTTTATTTTATATTCTGGAGGGCCTTTTTTTCAAATTTTAGGAACGTCAATAAGGAAATCCCCCATATTTCCAGTACATTAAATAATTTAGCATTTAATATAAAAACAGACAGACTGTCTGGAGGGGGAAGGGGGGGTGGACAATAGTTCTGAATTATTGATCTGTCTGTTTCTTTAGATCTCTAAACTATATGATGCTATAAGGGAAATAAAAAGATTAGATGTTCTAACTCCTCCCCCTGAAAGGACGGGTGGACCTAAAATATGAAACCTGAATCACTACAGATTATATCTGTCAGCAGAGTAAAACTGTCTATAAACGTATTGATCAAGCAAATGTAAAAACCTTTCTAGACTCTTATATTTTCCTCTTTTTCACACCTCTTTTATGTTAGTAATTGTAACATTTGGGAATGGAGGCTCCCCAAGGCTTTGGCTTCCTTTCCTCCAATTACCACCAATGTCACCTCTCCTTTTTTTTTTTTAACTTTCATGCTTTCTCTTTCATTTCATCTGCCAGTTTCAGCCCTCACTCGGTCTCTGTGGCCTTTCTGTCTCTCAGCGTGTTTCTCTATTCTGCCCACAGGCTGAGCTTGAATAAAACATTCCAGAATTAGACCACAGGAAAAGCAAATAAATGCCAACTTTATGACCGACCGTTCAAACATGAACTCAGCGCCATGAAGTTCATGCGGTTCGCTCGGATTTAATATAAAAATAGAGTGAAAATGTATTGAAAATTAGAATTATTAATTATAAGCAAACGGGTCAACAGCAAAGCAGTGAAGAAAATGTTGGATTAACTAATTAAAATTTTAGAGGTGTTGGGAAAAATTGTATGTATTGCAATATTTCATTTGGCGATACTTGTATTGCTGGCTTAAAATAAGGTGGTGGTGGTGTCTCATTGCTAGGGCTGTAACGAGTATCCGGGTGCTCGAGTATTCGCGATCTGCTCCCGAAAATCCGAGTACGAATATTCGCGACGTCAAAGATCGCTAATTTGCGAACTTTAAAAATATGGTAAATTTTAGTATAATATGATCAAAATATTATCTTGGAACGATGTATTTTCCCTCTGGAATGCAGATTAATGTAGGATTTTAAGCTTACGAACTAAAACAAAGCCGAAAGAGCTGCGGTAGCCACCGGAAGTAAACAAACATCTTCGTTACAGTGAAACTTCCGGTTTTCAAAGTAAAACTAGCTAGACTTTTTTTCCGTTAAAAAACTGAGACTGAAGTTCTGTTCAGTGACATAACTTTTGAAAAAATGAATTAGCTTTAACATCGGAGCTTTAGCTCAAGTGTTTACATTCTTTTGGTTATGATAACTCTTCAACAGTTGACGCAATTAACGAAACTCCATCTTATTCTGAAGAAACGCAGCCTCGCGCTGCTGAAAGGCGGATGTAAATCAACGTGAATCAGCTGATTCTGCTGCAGAAAAAAATACTTTTTTCACACGGGCTGTATACCGAAAAATATTGAAGAACTTTGAAGATTAAAAAACTGTGAGGAACATTTTCAAGTTTTGTTGTTAAATGATACAAAACACCAGAGATTGTTATCCTTTTTACTTAACCAGAAGGCTGACAAAAAAAAGTATAAAAATGAAAACAAAATTTGTTTCTATCTGAATCTTTTGGGTTTTTTTAAATCAGTTTTGTTGATTCTGATCTGCTGTTGTAAATAAAGGCATTCAATATAAATGATTTCAATTCTCCTCCATCTAGTAAATATTCACATAGCAATAAACACAATATTAAAAAATAAGAATCGTGGTTCAATTTGTGAATCGTTGAGCTTGATTCGTGAATCGTATCGGATCGCATCGCCACCTCAGAAATGATCCACAGCCCTACTCATTGCGGCCTCAGATTCGTGTACCTTAATTTTTGCTCCCCCAAACAAATGTATTCCAAATTGACTATTTTTTAAAGGTATATCTACATAAATAAAGGACAAATTAGTAGTATTTATTTTTTATTTTTTCCTAAGTTAGTAAATAACACCTTATGGAAACTCACCACATGCACACTGTTTAAAAAACACTTAAAAAAATGGTTTATATTGCAACAAACATGTCTACATTGAATTGTTTTAATTGCCTGCCACCTTTGTGACTTTTATAATAGTTTTATTGTTTCCTACTGAGTGCATTTTATTATTGTTATATGTATTTTATATGTGTTATGACTGATTTTCTAACCTGTATTTTTTTTTATGTATTTTTTGTGTATTTAACTGATGTTTCGAGATTTTTAGGTTGACAATTTTTAACACCTGTCCAGGGACTACAGATGAAAATTAGCTTTTAGCTAATTCTGGTGCATTGCAGCGATGCTATTGATGTACACTGTCCCTGTGAAATAAATAAACTAACAGATCCATGTGTGACAAACACCTACTCATTAATACTCAGCTACTCATCTGCCGAGCATTTTACTCGCTTCATGAATCGTTACATCCATATGCTACACCATTGCAATGAATTGTGGGTAAAGTGTATTGTTGCATTCCTACCGTGTGTTTACGCAAAGTGTCAAACGATTGTGCTAATTTTAAGAACACGTTATTTGTTGTTTTATTTTATAATACCAAGCATAGTATGAACCAACTGAAACATTTCTCTTTACTGTTACTTGCCTATTATTAAATAGTTTGAACTGAAACTAAATTATGACCCAGAAATCGAGGTTTGACATGAATAGTGAAGAAAATCCATTGTTGGATCTCTAGTGTGAACCTGGTTTTGATGTCTTCAAATACCCAGAAAGGAACACCATTTTTCCAACAATTATCAGTTATCAGGAAAAACTTTTACTTCTAATTCAATTTCAATTTTATTTATATAGCCCAAAATCGCAAATCAATTGCCTCATTGGGCTTCTAATTGCATTTGAAAAAGCACTTTAAAGAATATCTACAAAATGTTAACAAATAATTACCATTAGAAGTAGTAGTATTAACTACCACCAAAATGCAGTAAAACCTCACAAACAAGAACCCTAAAACTACCCAGAGCATCAAACTAATTTACCTTAAGTGCCCCGTGAAAAACACTTCTCTTCAAGACTTTGAGACATAATTAGAACACAAACAGGAAGAAGGTTTAAGTGGACGGCGTGTGACGGTTTAATTGGTCCTACTCTAACCCCATATAAAACAGACAAACTGAAACCGTCAGCATTTGGCTCTGGATTCATCACCACACCCGTGCACGTACATGCACGCAGCTCCTTCTGTGTATCTGCGTGTGAAGCCCCCAGTTTGTGTGAGCGCTGACTGAACAAATAAAAACATCAACACAAGGTCACACGTCTTCATTCGCATCGCCGTCCACAACAGATGAATGCTTCTTACCGCCCTGATCTCTGACAGTAAAACACATTACATTCAAACATGTCTTCACCAGTTCACTTCATATTTTTTTTCCCCCCCATTTCTGTCAAGCAGTTTAGAAAATAAAAGATGAACTTGAATCCATCCAGCCGAGGATGTCTGACCTGCTGGCTGTCAGCCAAAGCTGTTGATCGGGCTTTTCATCTGCGCTTAATGAAACAAGTCATCCCATAACAGAGGTTAAAATACGATTCAAAGACTGACTAGTGTTAGAAATATGTGCTGAAACCACAGACGGCTGATTTCTAATCAACAGGGACTGATCTCATTATGCTATCAACCTGCATGAGAGTGATGAGATATAAATACCCACTCTGATAGAATGTTCTTGTGGCATTTTACTCATGATTGAGGAGATCTAATAAGAAACTTAAGCTTTAATTACATTTCTGAGTATTTATTTTTTCAAATTGATGTGAATCAAGACCAGATGAAAAAAATACGGTTTAAAAAAAAGCTTATATGTGGCATAGAGAATAGCAAGCTTCGTTCCATTCCGATGCATCCACTTGTAGACGACCACGCCTTAATTTTCCGCGTCCGAGATGGTATCCGACTCAAAACGATAGCTCCGATATTGCTTTTTTGTTGCACCAGTAATGTTAGATTGGGGGTGTAAACTACGGTGGCCCTAAAGTGCAAATCACACCAACAAATCACTGAATATATTAAATGTCACAGCAACAGTAAAAAACCAAAACAAATATACAAAAAAATATTACATTGTAGAAATCAAAACACAAAGAAAAAAACAAACAAAATAAAATTGAAACATTTTGATAAACAGAAGTTATTTCTAGAAATTAAAAAGAAATTTTGAAAAAAACTGAACTCAATAAAAAACGATAAGACATCTCTGATTGGATGATCAGTTTCGCTTCATACCAAATAACTTTTGGTTGTAATGATGGACAGACGTCATCATCCAAACAGTGTCCCTTAACAACTACCTTTTCCGGTTTCTTCTTTTGTTTAATCTTTTTGACATTTCATGGAAATTGCTGTAATTTTCTGACTTTTTTATTTTTTATTTTTTTATACAAGAACTGGAAAAATTCAAGAAGTCCTGGTTGCAGACAAGATGGCGGATGAAAATCATAAGAAGGAAAGGTAAACTCCACAAGATTTCAGAGTTATAGCCACTTTTCTTAAAAAATTTTAATGCGAATAAATATTTTAGTGCTTTGGATTAGCTTAAAATATGTCAAAAGAGGGTAAACACTTTATTAATTAAAATATATACTGTATATGTATTCTGTCGCAAAGAAAAGTAGCTTTGCACCAATACATAACACTTTAATTTACCAATGTGTTGCATATCGGTGAAAAGCTGCTTTAGCTAATTCATGTAGATCATGTAAGGAGTGTAAGTTTACTTTTGTCCAAGGTAGAACAAATATTGATGAAAAAAATGCAACTTTCTCTTAATCTTTCAACATTTTACTCATGACAAAACTATAGATCATTTATACACATCATAATCTTAATGTAATGTAACGTCTGGTTGCACAGAAACAACGCTGAGATGTTTAAAACACGCAGGTCGCTACACTAAAATGAATAAATACAAAACCCTGTTGTATATTTCAGCTTTGCTACTCCATCTGCATTCTGCTCGAAGAGACACGGGCCAGAATGGTTTCAGAACGAACAGTGGCAACAGGCAGAGACACTTGATTGGATAGAATTTAAACCAATCAGCAGGCTGTTTGGGGTGACACAAACGTAACGCTGAGAGAAAAAGCTAAACGCAAACGAGATGAGGCACTACGCATCTGAAAACGTTTGTTTTGAATTTTTTTTTTTTTTTTAAGTAAAAAAATTGCAAACGAAAAAAAACAAACATTTGCAACCAAAAAATAACTTTGCAAAGCCAAAAAAAAAAAAATTTCAACGCAAAATTGGAATATTTATTTGCAACATTTGACATTTTGTTTGCAAATTAGAAAATTTTGATCTCAGATAGCGTAAGCGGAGATCTCTCAGCAACAGGGAGGCGAAGGGGGCGGGGTTGCATCATGTCAAAGCCCCGCCCTAAACTCAGAGGTGAATTATTAATGAATTCCTGCTGCTTTGCAGAAACTATGTCCTAGGACTAGGTCTTTTAAGATATAGAAACCACCTAATCTGTGCTTTCACCGTAATTAACCTGTATTAAAATGTTTGTTTTTTTTGTTGCAAGTAACTTGTGGTCATTTATGAAGATGCAGTTTACTCTGTCGTCCTCTTCTTGGTGACTCATTCCAATGAAATCGTAAAAGGTTTCAGCGACGACCTTGACTCCTCTGATCACCTCTTCCTCTCTGTCCTTGGCCCCACCCCCTTGTCAAACACACCGATATCACCCCCTACTCGCCTCTCTCTTCATTCTACATCTGCTCACTCATGTGCAACTTACAGTATACATAGAAGAATAACAGATCACATCCTCATTTGATCTCATTATGTTTGTCTCGTACTACGAAAACCGCTACCAGGATTCCTAAATCCATAAACAAACCTTGGCCCCACCCCCCTCTTTCCTCTTCAACTCCATTCATGCGGGCTCTAATTCATCGATGAATAATGGATGGACAGAAGAAGACTTTCATCTGCCAAGGTTCTTTTTCTCTCACCGTCTTCCTATTGCAGGATGGATGTAGTGCTAATGCAGGGCAACATGCATTGGAGATGAGCCCAGAGACCTCCCACTCAGTCTGTTTGTCTGTCTGCTGCCTCGGGGTTCTCGCTCTCCTCACAAACACTTTCCGTCTCTTCCTCTTCCCCCACTGGTCATTGAGAGGCCCTATCTATTTCTATAGATAGAGTGTAAAACAAATATTCATAATCACTCTTTTCTAGTTATAAAATTTCTTTTTCTGCACTCTGTTGCCTTTTTTGCTGCTTGTTCCCTCGATTCAATGAGTCTCTGACCTTGGATTGGCAATCCTATACTTGTATTGACCTGCTTCCCTCCCCAGAAATATCCTCTGAAGTCACATCAAAAGACTAATGTAGGAATTCTTGCTTTCCAAGGTTTATTCAAGAAGCAAATCCTGCAGGAGACAGGATAAAAAAACAACAAAAATATTAAAAAAAAGAACAAGTTTAATCTAAAAAAAGTTTCTGGATTCATTGTTTCCATGCAGCTCAGGTGCCACCTGCATGGAGGACCAAAAGGGAACACCCCCCCACTACAACCCTGCAGCAATTAGTGCTCAGAAGTGAGCATGATCAGCAGCTTGTCAAAGTCCCCATCAATAATGCAGGCAGGTGGAAGCCCCCGGCTGCCATCTTGTCCTGATACACCCCCCTCTACCTGTCTGTCTGACTGCACGTCCATCTGTCTCACTTCCTTTCCATGCTTTCATCTGTCTGACCTCCAGCTGTTCTGGCAGGAATGTGTGTGTCAACAGAGGTTTTGTATTCCTTCTTGGTTGGTTTATCCAGTGAGATAATAAAGATATCTGTATGTTTGTATTCAGAAATAAGAAAATAGCATTTAAGCTTTGTTTTTGTTAGCATTTATCCACATGCAGGTTGACTTTTGAAGCAATTAAGAAGAAGAGTTGAGACAGTTGATTCTATAAAATACTTTAATTTTCTTTTAAGTAGCTTATATCAGCTCTGTGGCCTTGTGATAGAGTGTCCGTCCTCACATTGGAAGGTCGTGAGTTTAAATCCAGGCCAAAGACCCTAAAAATGGGGCCTCCCTGTTTGACAATCAACATTAAAGGGTTGGATTGGGAGGTCAAACCACCAAAAGGTTCCTGAGCGCAGCTGTGTCTGCAGCTCACCGCTCCCACAGGAGAACAAATTTCACACCTAAGTGAGTGACAGCTAATGGGACTTTAATTTTAACCTTAGTTGAGACAGCACGGGGGGCTTCACGTATTGATTTTACATATTTTTCTTTATTTATAAACCAATAAAGTCCTGTTTAATAATAGAAATAGGTTAATTTAACTTTTCTTTTTTTGTCTTGCTCACATTAGCATTTGTAAAAAATAAAAAATACATTTACCAAAAAAAAGCAAATTTTTCCTAACTTTTTTAAACATTTTTAGTTAATTTGTATAAATTATAAAAGTAGCATTACCATAAATACAAAATGGATTATAAATATTGTGTTTTTTTGATGAAAAAGAAACCAGTCCAAGTGGTTTTTTAGAGGTTTAGACTTTTATATATATAATAATATATACATATCACATGATGATTTTAAGATAAGCTACAAAATGCCAAAAGTTTAAGCACTTTTTTTTTTTTTAAAAAGCAAAAAAACCTACTTGGAGCCCTGCTGGAAAATCCTGTTCGCTTGGCGAGGGAAGAAAGCATCAGAGAACAAAAGCTGTAATAACAGGTGCTGTTCAAACATATGTGCAGACAGAATAACAATCAGCTCAGTATTTCAACAGCAGCAAGCAGACAAAATGTCGAACAAGTGAGCAACATGAACAACAGAAACCAGTAGAATCTGAAGGTTTGAGCCTCAAAATGTTTTTTTTTTTGTATTAAGTTAAAAATAAAACATTTAGTGATGGTGGGGAATCCTGCAGAAGTGGAAGGGATACAAACATATATATATTTTTTTTTCTGTTTTTTTCTCCTCACAGTCAACATTATTCTTTAAAGTAGTAGTCATCCGATTGTCCAGTAAGTTCCCCTAATTCTTCACTTTTATTCAGCTTTTAAGATATAAGGTTTAATGTCATCATGAATAAAAATAGGGCTTATTTATTAACCCTAGAGCAATCGCTGGGTGAGCAAAAGTTTTTATATTTTTCAATATTTTCACGTTTTTGGGATCTTCCTATGTTTAATTTTCCATTTTGACACATATACCACAGTTAAAAACAAAAGAAATACTCAAATTCATCCTGCTTTGATTTTTTTATGACAAATACTTTTTATTGGGCATGTTGTATCCAGTAAAATTACTCGGCAAAAGTAATGGTGTCATTTTTCACAGTGTTCTAGGGTTAAGAGTGACATACTGAAAAATATAAGTAATTTAAAATATTCTTTTAAATTGATAAAAAAATGAAAAAATATCACTTATTTAACAGTGTGAGGTGAACTATGGAGACTGTATGAGACATATTTTTTCTATCACCATGTATTATAGCTTTGTTGTTGGGTTCTGGTCAAGACTTTGGATAGTGTTGGGTTGATCTATTTATCAAATCCTTGAATCAATACTTCTTTAAAATGTTTCGATATAAGAATTCACTTTTTTTTAATACAAGTTTTACTTTGTTCAGAACTAATTACTAGTTTTGTGAAAACTAACCAAACAAATTTGATTTTGGGTGGAAATTAGAAATAAATCAATTTTTGACCATTTTTAATCAGTGGTAATTCAGATTAAATTGCAATTTAGTGAATTAAAATTAAATGGATTGAGAAAGGAAAATTAGTTGCAGCAGTCAGTTAAAATGTTCAATATGCTTTAATAGTTTTATTTATTTGATGCTATAAAGGAGTCTTTGCACAGATTAAAAATATGAACTAACTCTGACTAAATTTAATAAAAAACCTCTTTCTTCATAAGAAGTTTCTCGCTTCAGTTATGAAGAACTTTCACCGGAAATCCCTTTCCCTTCCCCCTGAGCTGTAAGTCAATATTATGTCAACCCGCTCAGATCTGATTTCATGCTACAATATGAAGGCCTCAGCTTACTCTCATTTTGTATCTATCAATGCCATCTCCGACATTTACCCACAGCTGTCCCATGTGGACCGGAGAAGCGTAGCCACACACAGATACCCGTAATCCAGTCATTACTGAGAACTGGAAGATATTGTGTAATAGAAGAAGGAATTAAACTCAATTAATTATTTGCCAGATTAAAAAAAAAGCCTGTCGGAATGCATCCGGATGAATTTCTGTAGCGTGGCAGAGAATGACAGGACACGGATTCCTGCTAAAGCTGTGAGTTTATCATTTAAGCCCATTGTTCATATGTGTGCTTTCATCAACAGGGTGATTTAATTAGATTGTGCACAATCCATTTTAATGGTTGGATTAAGGGAAGCAGCTGTTCCGTGTTGTTTTCCGTTGGATCTCCATCGTACGGGCACACGCTTGTTTTAATTGCAGTTATGCATGAATCCAAGAACAAAGGACGAGAGGTGAAGGGGTCGTGTGCACATAAATGTGCATGCGTGTTCCATGACTGAAACAGGAACTCCTAATTACTGGAAAGCTTTGGAGAGAAAATAGACTAATTTGTGCGTGTGTAATTTTTGATTTGTAACTCACACAAGTACAAAAAATAAATAAGTTCAAAGCAGCTGATAAGAAAACTCTGATCATCCAGCATTCTAGCTGCATTTAAATGCATCACTTAACCCACACAAATATATAAGAGTCTCAAATCAGATTTGTACGTAAATGTGGTTTTGCTTGTGCGTAACAAGTGATTTGTGCATCATTGAAATTGGGCTGCGCAATATGGAGTTTTTATGTGATAAAATTGTTTTTGTCCCATATCGGGCGATAACGATATATATCGCGATATAAACCAAAGAACTATATTTTTCAAATTTGAATCATTCGTGGCCCAAAAAAGAAATGTGCAGTCATTATGCCATGTTGTTTGATTTAAAAATGTATATCTTACACTCTCAACAAATCAAATGCACTGAAAATCATGCAACTAAATTTTTCAAATAACTAATAAAAATGTATATATGTATATATATACATATATACAGTATATATAAAAAAAACTAAACAAAAAATTATTGCAAATTCTTTCAAGTTTATTTTGTCCCATTTAAAAACTACAAATAAATTCACAGCTTCATCGGCCGAAACTAAACGATACAAACGCAGAGGTGCGGTGTCCCGCGTGCGATTGTTTATCTTGCATAGTAATGGAAAGGTAACAACAAAATGAGCTAAGTAAGAGATAATGAACATAAGTAATAAGATGCAAACATTTAAAGAGGAGAAAATGCTCGCGTCAATTTCCGACCCTTCAAAATAAAAGTCTATCGTGATAGACTCATTTCTCTATTGAGAAAAAGTTCTATCGTGAGATCTATCGCTTTATCTCCCAGCCCTAGTTTCAAGCTGTTGTAATTTTAGGTTATACATGTGTAAATTGTATTTTGTATGCCCAAAATATATTACAAATCAAGAATTACGCACACAAAACCAAATTTATGCACAAATTGTGACATGCGAACGCAAAAATCTGGGTGAGTCTATTTTCTTTCCATACAAAACAATCTCGTTTGAACAGAGTAATTAAGTGAGACAAAATGTAGAAATGTTATTTAGCAGAAAGGCTATTTGCTGTGGAAACCTTGACTATTATCTTAATAAATATAAGAAAAACCTCTAACATATAAAACAGACACATTTCTCAAAAATATCAAACTATAAATGAGTATTTTCTGTTCCCATATTCAGATTTGATTTTAAACGTTCACAGAAGCTCATGGAAGCTTTGAAATGCTGCCTGTTTGTTTTCTAACTCCACTTCTCCATCAGGTAGAAGTGACCAGCGAGGGAACCGAGCAGCTGAGCATCTGGTTAGAATTCAGAAAACTGTCCCCTTCAGGCAAAGGAAACATCTTCTGAATACAAAATAGTCTTTTTTTTTTTAAAGACCTTTGCTGGAACAAACAAATGTGAAGCCAAAGAAAGAAAGAAAAAAAAAAGGAACGCTCTGTAATCACAATTCTGATGAATAAAATCCATTTTATCACTTAAATCATGTATTTCTGTCATCAGAATCTGACCTAACTCCCCTAAAGCAAAGATGATTTGATTATAGTACCTTAATTTAGTATTTTTATTAATAAAAGTTTAAATTTGTATTGTTGTTATGTCTTCCATTTGGGTAAAAAACTGTTTAGCTGAAGTAAAAAACATTAAAACATTAAAAGCCCAGATTTTTTGCCACTAAATGCAAACAGTTCTAAAGAAATTGCTATAAATAAGTTAGTAAGTAAATAAATAAATCATTCTGTGAGGTCTCATTTGCTCTTACTGACATTAAAATTAGATTTGAGGAGAAAATGCCAAGATTTTATAATGCTTGCTAATCTTATTTTACTCATGAGAACCAATCCAGCAGCAAACCCACAACTCATTAACCTGTTTTTATTCTTTTCTATTTCCCACCTAGTAAGATTAAATAAGTATGTCTGGTTTGAATAGAGATATTTTTTTCCTGCAGCATCAGAAGGAAAAAAAATAATGTCAGGATTGCTGCATAAAAGCAATATTTTGTTTAATTTCCTGTGACATCTGTATCTGTCAGTTTACCGGAACAGAAGACTTAAATTAAATCCGTGACTGAGAACATCCCAGACGACCGCTCAGTTGTTCAGTCAAACCTCATGTTTGGTGATTAATTAATTACGAATCAATTCCATAAATCCAGGAATATTTTTATCTAGTGTCTTTAAAGCACCAGTTTAAAGCAAATAATAATATGTCAAACTTTTCAACTTATCATTAATTTATTTTGCCCATCACTCACTAATGTACTTTTAAAAAGTTCTTTTAGCTTGTTTATTTTCCCAACATGCATCACTCATTCTATTCTATTCTGAAGTATTGATGAGCGGCGTTTGATAAAGATGCATTTTAATATAAAATTTATATAAGATTTATATGAAATGTATATGAAATTGTTACATCATCCTGAGGGGCGGGGCTGGGGGCGGGGCAGCTGTCAAAACAAGTTTGATGGAAAGTGTATTTATGTTCTCTCTGATTTTGATAAAGATGCATGTTAGTATAAAGTTTATAGAAAATTTTTAGAAAATTGCTGCGTCATCTTGAGGGGCGGAGTTGGGGGAGGAGCACCTGTCACAACAAGTTTGATGATAATATATTCATAATCTCTCTTAGTTTTTCTAAAGATGCATGTTAGTATAAAGTTTATAGAAAATGTATATGTAAAATTTAAAGATAATTGATAAAAAAATAATAAAAAATTGTTACATCATCTTGAGGGGCGGAGCTTGATAAAGATGCATGTTAGTATAAAATTGGTTTAGAATGTATATAAAATTGTTAAGTTATCTTAAGTTATTTCTAATATTAAATACATTTGTCACCATTTAAAAAAAAATATGATTGTGTGTTTCTGTAGATAAGGATGAAAATATAGGAAAATAAATATACGTTCGACGTCTTTGTCTATTGTAAAATATATTTTTTTAAATTCCAGTTTGGGTTTTACTGCTTCCACAGTGGAAAAATGTCCACTGACACCAAACTCCACATGATTTTCTTTCTTTTGATGGATTAATCCAGTTTCATAAGACATGGTCTCATATCTGGCAGCACAGTAAATGACATCTGTGACCGGAGAGAAAATATTGCTTCTGCAAACGCTGAACTTACCCAACCTGCTCTGCACTATCTTAATGGGTAGGAGCGAGGCAAGCATGTGTCTGAGCCTGCCCAGACCCAAAAACGTGACAAACAAATGAATAAACTCATGCTTTAGCAACAAAATCTGACTGCAGTGCACAGGAACAGAAGCTGTTTTTCACAGATGATGTTTTTATTTAAAGTCATTTCCGCATTTCCCTACAAGGAAAAGTGGAGGATTGAGTTGTAAATGGAAGTGGACCGGCCCAGACAGTGTCTGCATTTGCATGCTAAGAATATCCTTTGACACATACTGTGGTCAAATATCAAGTAAACAAATATATCAAACTGATTCCAGAGCTCAAAGCAGGTTCTCAGGCACGCTAACAGACCCCACTGTTATCCACACATGGCCAGAAAGAGTGTGTTACATTTTTATCACTCATGGACAGGGTCATATCACACTTCCATCCACATCCAGTCCACTCAACTAGAACTGAGCTCTGAGAGCTTAGATGAAAGCTGCACAGCACACAAAAAAAAAGAAAAATACTCTAGTAGGCCTTAGCTTCTTGGAAAAACATACTTGAAGTCAAACCTTGTTTGGTCCTGTTTTCTTCAACTAAATCTACATTTTATTCTACTTTACATCTGAATTACAATGTCAGAAAATACATTAAAAGCAGTGGATTTTGAGATTTCTGTTTGCACAAATGCAGATGTGGATGACATTCATTTGGGCTACTCTCTGTTTTTGTTACACTTGAAAATATATGCTGATGATTTGATTCTATTCTATATATGATGTTCCTGATAATCCATGGAGTGAAAATTTAATTAAATAAAGAAAATTAAATGACTTCACTAAACAAGCGAAAACAGCGGGAAATGTTTTTTTTTTTAAAGTTAATCAGGATTAAGTTTATTTATAGGTCTTAAAATCTAGAGTGTATTTTTCAAGGCTGTTCTTGCTATGGAACCACACAGGATTAAGTGTTCACATATATAAACCAGATAAAGAGCGTCTCTGTGTTGTCAGAAGCAGCAAGTTGGCAGATTTCTCAATATTTTCTGCAGAAAATATTAAGTTTTTAGAGTAATTTCCTAAAAGGGGCACTGGGCTCAACCTGTTGACCTCCTTACCTTCTATTGACGGAGCTTGGTCCTGGGCGCCGTACAGCATATCCTTGAACGCCTGGAAAGGGGAAAAATAAGTAAACATTAAGGATGTAACTATTGTTAGGTTTAAACAACCTGAAACATTTATCTGAAAAAAGACAAGAAAAGGATCTTCATGAATCTGTGAAAAAGCAATTCAAACTCGTCAATAGAGCTGCCACGATTAGTGGACTAATGGACGACTTACCGACTATTAAAATAGTCGTGATTTATCAGTCGATCAGTCATTACTTTATATTATATGGAGCCAAAATGTAGTAAAGTTGAATGTTTTAATGGAATTCTGCTAGCTTTTTGGACTATTTGTTTTTTTTTTTTTTCTAAAACTTGTCCTGTCCAACAGCTGAGCAAGCAGATACGGGCTGAGAGCCTCTTGCGTTGGACAGATTTTATTGTCCCAACAGGGGTTTATTAAGTATAAACCCCTGTTGTATTTCATGCTAAACTTTATTTATTTTAATTATGTTGTATCTTTTTCTTTTTTTGTTGGACCGGACGAAAACAAAAAGGGGGGGGGGGGGTAGAAGAGTGGGGTTAAGAGAACAAAGAAGGTAACAGAGTAGTAACATCCTATAACAACCAGGTCTAAATAACAATCTGGAATGGGCGGGGCCTGTCTACATACACACTCAGTTACACACATACCTTTTGGCTAGACTAATCTTTACCTTTAAAGTTGTCAAAAATGTACACAATACAACTACAGCTCACACACAATCATAGAAGCTGACACAAATAAAGCCTTTTATTCCATCACACATTCTGTTAGTGCGAGGTGAGCTGAGTGTTTATGTTTTGCTGATGTGGATGTTGTTGGAATGTATAGAAGGAGAGAGAGCCCGGCCATCCCCACGCCAAGGTCCCCCACCCGAACGGCAGCAGCAGCCCGGACCCCCCAACACCCGCCACAGAGCCATGGAGAGAATCCGCCAGCCGCAGAATCCCGCCAGACACCCAGACCAGGGCACGCGGGACCGCCGCAGAGGCCCCCACGCCCGAGAGCCGGAAGGCACGGGAGCACAGAGAGCACGGACCCCCGCCTGGCCAGAACAGCAACCCCCCCCACCACACCCGGAGGGCCAACACAAGGCCCCACACCCAGAGAGCCCCCCAACCCCAGAGGAGCAGCACACCACCACCCAGCAGTGCAGAGCATCCCCCCGCCCCACCCCAGGCACGAGCCAGAGCTCCTCCAGGATGACCCGCTTCTATGCTCCAGACGTCCGCCCGCCGCAGGAGGTCCAGGGGCGAGCCAGGAAGGGGCCGCCCACCCCCGCCCAGCAGAGAGACACCCAAGAGGAACGAGCTTTTTGGACTATTTGGCATTCATTAAATTTTTTTTTGGCTATTTTGGAGTTTAGCTAATATTTCAGCTGCATGCTAGCTGTTTTGGCTAATTTAGGATTTTTTTTCTGTTTTTGAGGCTAATATGATCTTTAGCTAATATTTTAGATGGCTATAATCTTCAGCGTTTTCAGCCATCAGCTTCAGCATTTTCAGCAATCAATTTCAGCATCTTCAGCTATCAACGCTAGCATCTTTAGCAGCCAAATTCAGCTTACAACATTCACACTAGCATTATTGCATGTAATGCAATATATCTTATTTTTATTTGCGCTTTACATCCAGTTTGCGCCAGATTAGTCGACTAATCGCAAAAAAACATAATTAAAAAAAAATCGATGTTTAGTCGACAATTAAAATAATCGTTTGTTGCAGCCCTTCTCATCTTCATGCAGGTCCGCTGTGAGTGTTTGCGTGTCTGTGCGTGCGTCGCGGACTGGCTTCGCTCTCTTCATCTGCGCTTCCCTCCTGGTGAAATTCCCGCAGCTCCTTCGGATTTTAAAGTTTCCCTCAAGTCAGTCCCTCCAGGATTTCGCAATGTTACTTTCGCAATTATTAACGTAAATTCAAGCAAAGTCATTTTTCACAGGATTGTCTCAATTCACCAAATTTAGTATTAGAAAGTGTAATGCCAGTTACAAAAAAAAAAAAGAAAAAGTTTCTTTTACCCTTTGCAGAGCATCTTGGCCAGGAATTTGTAAATCTAACAAGCCAAAATTAAACTACAGCAAATAAGTGACCGACTATTTATTTTTCTATCCACAGAACACATGTAAAATCCTTCAATTTGTTGAAAAATAGAAAATCCACTTCCATTGCCCACTGCTCTAAAAGTACCAATTCTGATTGTTCTCCTCAATGATTTTTTACGACTCAAAAATCTGTCAAAATATTTTAGTTGTGATACAATGTGTCCATCTTAGGGCTGCCACGATTAGTCGACTAATCAACGACTAATCGACAATTAAAATAGTCGATGACTAATTTAATAGCCGATTATTCATTATTTTATATTATGTGGTGTCAGTGTAGTAAAGTTGAAAGTTGTAATAGCATTCTGCTAGATGTTTGACTATTTTGACAATTATTAAGGTTTTTTGGACTATTTTAGAATTTAGCTAATACTTCAGCTATATGCTAGCTAATTTGGCTAATTGTGTATTTTTTTAGGCAAATTTTAGGTTTAGCTAATATTTTAGCTACATGCTAGCTGTTTTGGCTAATTAAGGCTTTTTTGCTTTAAAGGCTATTTTGGTATTTAGCTAATATTTCAATTACACGCTAGCTAATTTGGCTAATCTTGTATTTTTTTAGGCTAATTTTGGGTTTAGCTAATATTTCGACTACATGCAAGCTGTTTTGGATAACTTAGGTTTTTTTCAGTGTTTTAGGCTAATTTGGCATTTAGCTAATATTTTAGCTGGCTATCAGCTTCAGCGATTTCAGCCTCTTCAGCTATTGTCACTAGCATCTTCAGCGGCCAGATACACATTACAGCATTCACACTAGCATTATCGCAGGTAATTTAGTTAGATTAAAGCTAATGATGCTTAACTTGTGTGCTTTACATCCACTTTATGCATGACCCGATTAGTCAACTAATCAGAAAAAATAATCGGTGATTAGATGACTATTAAAATAATTGTTTGTGGCAGCACTAGCCCTTCTTTTGTTCTTAAAATAAATCGCTTTTTTTATTTAACCAGAGATACAATGGAGCCCCAGGTAGACCCCTGATCCATAACAATGACTTTCTTTTACTTTATATCCAAAAATATTACAGTCTTCATTATTGCAGCCCTTAATAAGTCCTGTTGACCAATAAAAATGCATTTAATAAGGTAATTTAGCTGTTGACAATTTAATAATATATGCTAAAGTTAAAACCAAAGCTTGGTGAGAATCATGCTACAGTAATGAGAGCTCCAGGGAAGAAAAATGTCTCAATGTTTTTTAGTGCTTGCCAAATACAACCATGACATACAAATATGTTAAATACTTTCTTTTTGGGTTTTCCGGTTTTAATAACACAATATATCATTGGAAATATCAAACGATTTTTAAGTCTTATAACTGGAAAGTTTCTAATTTCAAAAACGGTTCAATTTCCCTGTTCATTGAAATCTGCACAAGGTTTTCCTAAATGTATAAAAAAAAGTAGTTTTTTTTTCAAATACATTTTTTTTCTATTTTTGTGCTGTAAAAACCTATTTCTGTAGCTCTCCACCTCTTGGCATCTTCTCATGCTCATTCCAGTTAGGGGCCGTCTCTCATCCCGACAAGCTCCTGCTGTGCTAAAAGAGGCAGAGTTCAGACCAGATTCTGCTCCATCGCTCCCTGACATCCTCAGTTGTGTTTGTGAGGGAAAACACAACCCACACTCAATCCAATTCTAAAATACTTCTAAATAAAACAGACAAACTCTTACTGCTTTGAAATTGAAAAATTAAATGTTCCTCCTCATATAGAGTAATAGGTGCGGTTACAGTAATAAGAAGTTCAACTGATGAGAGCATCTTGCAATGACACAGACCTAAAGGAAAGAGGAAACTGACAGGAAACTGGATGCTGGCTCATCTGAACCGTAAAAGAATTGACTCATAGTAAGGTCATGTGACCCACAGCTTTGATGAAGCTCCTGGTTTCTGACTTTAGATTTAGATCAACAAACCTTTGACTCATTTCCATAAAATTAAGCTATAAAACTGGATTTTTTTTTTTTTTTTATTATTATTAAATCATTGAGAATCAGGGGCAGATGAAAAAATACAGTTTGAAAAAGCTGGTCTCATTAGCTGCATTTAAGACATCTTTAATAGATGTAATTAGTGATGAATGCAGGTGTTATTAGCTTAGCTTTTTTTTTTTAATTTTCATCTTAAATTTGTTTTTATCGTTTTAATGAGTCTTTTATTTTTATTATTAACTTGGTTCCTCCTGTAGACTTTTATTGTAAAAATTTAAAATATTGTTGTCAGAAGTTTATATTTTTAATCACCCTGTTCTATTTTTACTGCTGATGCCTAATCAGGTCGTCGTTGTAAATGAGAAATTGTTCTCAATCGACGAACCTGTATAAATAAAGGTTAAATAAAAATAAAAAAAATATTTGGGCAACAAGCTCTCTGCCCTGCTCCCCTCCGATGCATCCACTTAAAGACGACTGGATCCATGGACATCTTAGTTTTCTTCATCCGAGCTGAAATCTGGTCCAAAACCGAACGGCTGGATAGCCTCCAATTTTGCATTTTTGCTGCGCCGCTAATGTGGGAGGGGCTGTAAACTAGCGTGTAAACAGATGGATAACGGGAAATAGGGGTGGGCTCACTCTCCACGATTGATCCCGCCCACAACTGAGGTGGGAATTTTATAATGAAATCCAGCTAAAAACAGTATAATCATCCTGGAAGCTGTCAGACAGTTTCCGCACTCAAAGTTGCCAGACCATCTAGTAATCAGAGAATATTTAATTTATATTTTTCCCTCACTTACTGGAATTAAGTTTGGAGAATAATTATAATTTTCATTATGATTTCATTTCGATTCCCTCTTCTGTAGCTTTCATGGATCTAGATCGGGGGTGGGCAAACTTTCTTACTTGTGGGCCACAAACAGTTCTAAAATTTGAAAGAAAGGGCCGGACCGGGAGTAAATTTTTTGCGTGTTTATAGTAATTCACCTAAAAAAAAAGAGCAAATAACACAGGATCTTAAATCTGGATTAAAAATGAGTTAAAAACTGAACAATTAGGAGTTTTTATTATGAAAAGGTTTTGATCTCATTTTTGTTCTAATTTCAGTGCTATTTTGATGTTCCTCTGGGAAAAACTTAAGCTCAGGGAAATAGAGCGTTCGTGTGCTGTTGGAATATTTGGAAAAATGACTGTCCAGTTGGAAATCACAATGTTGGAAAAACAACAAATCTTCACACATTACATGAAAGCAGAATAACTTTCTGTGCCTGAAAAAAGGTGAATTTATTTGTACTGGGTCATCATTCAAGACCCCTCCCATGTTATGCATTCAGAGTTGGAATGGAGAGGAGGAAGAGAACCGGCAGTCCAGCTACGCTGACTATATATATATATATATATATATGTAAATATATTTTTTTTTACTTATGTGTATTATTTTTAGAATAGAATAGAATAGAATAGAATAGAATAGAATAGAATAGAATAGAATAGAGAATAGAATAGAATAGAATAGAATAGAATAGAATAGAAGATACTTTATTAATCCCTTTGGCAGGCCTCAGGGAAATTCAGGTTGGAAAAAAAAAGCAATCTTTTTGCTTTTTTGTATATATTGTGTCTATTATAAAACATCAGACCTCTCTTTATTTTATTGTTATTATTTCTATATGCTAGCGTGTCATGTGTAACCTGAATGTTTATTGAAGGAACTCTCTGCACCTTAAAATAGAATTGCCCCTCGGGGGTAAAAAAAAAAGTAGTTTGAATTTAATTGAATCTATGAACTACAGGAAAGTAAAGCATTAATATAGTAAACAAAGTCATTTATCCCAGTTTGGCGGGGCAGATTAAATAGTTTAAAGGGCCGCATATGACCGTAGTTTGCCCACCCCTCGTCCAGATAAATATTGATTATAATGTTTTTATTTTTTATTATTGTTGTTATCCACATCAACTCTGAGGTTCTGCTCTCTATTGTCATTCACCTCTCCTATTTATTATTTACTATATTTAGCTCTCTGTGATTCTGTTTGGTGCAGTGGGATTCACATGTTGTTCCGGATTTCAGATTCCTGGTGGATCGTCTTTGATCCTGTTCTCGGCCGTGGACCCCCCCTCTGGCTCATCTTGGCTGTGGATCTCACCCCCTACCTGTCCCCCAGTCCTATCTGGCTGAACTCCATTCAAATATATAGTTGTACATCTGAGATAAGCTAACTCTTCCTTATTAGTTCTGGTAAATCGCCTGTCCGTTCTGGGATTGGTTCTCTCTCTCTTTCCTGAATCAGGTAATTTTAGGAATTTTTTTCTTACCGGGACGGAGCATCTAAGGACAGGGATAACCAGTTTTATTTAGGCTGTTTAGCTTTTAGCTATTGTTTTTATTTTTATGACTGACCTTCTGCTTCTATAAAATTACTGGCGTAAAGCCCAATAAGGCAATTCTTTTATAATATTGGGCTTTATAAATACAATTTTATTGAATAAAATCATAGTTAAAAGACCTCAATAGATCAAATAAAGACCTGGAGATTGGATTTGTCACATTTATGAACAAATCTACAAAACAATAGGTTACACAAAATCTCACTCAGATGTTATAAAAAAAAATACATTTTATGAACTGTTTTACGTCTGTCTTATTATTGCAAACTCATTTGTTTGGCTTATGCCAATACAAAAAAAATTAAAAAATTGTATTTTCCAAAACATTAAAATCTGTTTTTCCTCATAACTAATGTTTTCATCGGATAAAATATTCCGATATATTTGATAAAAGGACGTCTGTACAGATTCTTCCAGCACCTTTACATAGGAGACGAGTGGAATCTGCGTGTGGGTGCAGACCACTCAGGAACGCAGAGCATTAGCGGCAGCTTGTTGATACTTGATACCAAGTTCCTCTGCAAATTACATGCACACGACGGAGGCTCCATCACTGAAGCATCCTCTCTAGCAGAACAACACTCTTCATGGTGCTTTGTTTCTGTCTTTTTCTGGGGAGGAATCACAGGGGACCACAAGTGTCTAATGACTGGGTAATAACTACTACTAATAGGTGGGAAATAGGGGGTCGGATTTAAAGAAAGGAGGCGGGGCATCTCATCAAGATAGAGCCATTTCCATGGTGATGGCTTTGACAGGAGAGATGCTCTTCAGGGGATTCATTCCGGCTCCCCCAGTAATCATTTGTTAAACCTGTAGAACCTCAATGATAAAAATCTAACTAGAATTGAGCTGCTTAGTTGAATAAATGTTTGAAAAACCTCCAATCCAATAAACCAACAAACATGTTCCAGTGCTTTTTTGTCAGATCAAATTGTGTTCAAGTGGACATGAAACACTCCCCCTTTTTTTTTTTTTTTTTTTTTTTTTTTTTTTACAAAAAGCCACTTTAATCTGCAGTTCAGAGTCTTTCTGGATCCCTATATGAAGGGGGAGGAGAGAATGGGAGGATGGGTGCACAGGGCAGGTCTGGTAGGGGACCAGATGTCGTCCCAGTGGGGGAGGAACGAGGAGGTGAGGATGAGAAGGGAGGGGGGAGGTATAGAAAGGAGGCTCTCAGCAGTCGCCGTGCCCATGTATGCTTTACATTATGCTCATCCTGCAGACAATTTGATGCATTTCAGACAAATACTCCATAGTTACAGATCAGTCATTAATACATTTACTCCACACATGAAAAAAATAAAAACTGCATAGATTAGTGATGAGGACCAGCCCCGGGACAGAAAAACTGCAATATTACACCTACGTTTGCCATACAGTTTGAATTGTAAATGCAGGTTCCTCTTGTTCATAAGTGCATGAATGTATGGGCTCGTTCAATCACCCACACAGACACCTGAACTTCAACTCCAATCTTTAGTCATCTCTACAAACATTCAACAGTAACAAAAACCACCCGGCTTAAATACATTTATCAAACAAATATTTAAATATATAGAAATCAGGGACTAAAATCCAGAAACAAAAACTAAAGGAACAGTCAATAAACTGATCTGGATCAAGAAGACAGAAGTTTGTTAACTAATAAGAGTGGAATGATTTACATTTCCTTTCTGCTGTTCATTTTAAAGCAAAAAAACTGGTTTTCATAAACTTAATATTTCAATGTGTATTGAATGTATAAGTGCAAATATGTCTATTTATAACTAAGAGTGATTATAATGGCGTCATTTACATGTGTATGTGTAGATTTGGAGATTTACAAGTGTATTTATGTATGTCTATTTCTATATTTACTTTTTAATTTCCAATAAATATGTAAGTTTGATATATCCATTTGTAGATAAATACATATTTTGTTGTTTTGATTGCTTGAAATAAACCAATTCCAACTGTGACTTTTTAATTAAGAAGGTTAAAAGGTTACTTTTGTACTGGTAATTATAAAGTAATTATAAATGATAAAATAAGCTGGAAATCACATATCAGCTACGACAACAAAAACAATAGCACTGGTCTATACAGCCAAGTGGTCATTAGACAAAATATCATTATATATATTTAATTTATTGTTCCATATCTGATATATTTCATAGAAATTTGGGGAAATGCGAACAAGAAATCAATAAACTCCATATTTGTATAACAGAAACGAGCAACAAGCATCATCATAATTATTGGTACATCATCCACACCACTATTTATGAAGCTGAAAATATTCAGATTTAAAGACTTAGTAGATTATTCCATCCTAAAACTTATGTATAGAGCACATAACAAAAGTCTGCCACATAACATTCAAAAAAAGTTTGAAAAAAAATCTAAAAGGACAGGGAATTTTTAAAACCAATCATTTCAGAACAAAAATGAATGAAAGCTGTGTTTTGGTGCAGGTATCAGACTATGGAATAATCATGAAAAATCAATAAAAGAGTCAATTATTACATTTTAAAAAACTGTAAAGAAAAAAATAGCCACACTATATGAATTATATGAATTATAAAGTTGTTCGGAACGGGTTTATAAAAAAAAAAAAAAAAAACTCTGAGTACTTAGTTTATTTTCTTGTTGTTTCTTTCTTGTTTTGGTTTTCATTTGTCTGCTTTTGTTGCTTTTTTTTTTTTTTGCCAGCTGGTTGACATGTTATAGTAAACGTACAAAGAGATAGATTTGGTTGTAAAGCTTGTGGCATTTTTCTAATGATGAAGAACATATGTAAAAGAATTTAGATTAAAACTGCCTTTATGAGTATTTCAAGTTGTGATGGATCAGGAGCAGATGGAAACTCAGATTTGTGACATGTCTCTCTTCTTAGCTCCGCCCCTCCTCTTTACATTGTTTTTCTTTTTCATCCGAGCTGGCATCTGGTTCAAAACTATACAGCTGGATATCTCCCATATTGCTCACCGTTTTTTTATGCCGCAAATGTTAGATTGGGAATATTAACTTTCGCTGAAGAGCGCAAACCATTGACATGAATAGAGAAGGACAAATCAAGCCTGTTACCTCTGGTTCTAATGAAATGAAGTCAATTGAGTCGTGATTTGGCAGATATCACCGGATTTCGGTATTTTGGGACGTTGGCAAACGGTGATTGGTCCGAGGATCTGTCAATCAAAAGCTTCTCATTGAGGTGGAGCCAGCGGGCACTACATGCTCCTATTAAGGAATCTGATTGGCCAGTTTATAACTAAAATAACTTGCAGTAAAGAAAATATATCATGAAAGAAATTAAGTCTAGCAAGAGCATGTTAAAAAGAGATACCAGAGCAAGAATGGTTTTTCTGACAAAAAGAATGACTGAGAAACAGCTGTTTATTTTTCAATAGAGGTTTATGGGATTTTGGTACTTCCTGTTTCGAGCGCCAGCCGGAAAGGTAAGGTCAGTCCAGTTCTTTCTTTGTACTGTCTATGGTGCAAACAAAGCTCTAAGTGACAGGGTGGGGAAGGGGGCGGAGTTGCCTCAGTCCCACCCACAACCCAAAAGCAAATTTCGAATGAGCTCCTGCTGCTCTGCAGATAATATTTCTTAAAAATATTTTTTTTTGTCTAAAAAAACTGCATAATCATACTTAAAAGGCCACTGAGAACAATTTTTACTAAAGATTCAAATACATTTGGAGTCAGATCATATAATGCTCAATCCAAGCTGAAAACTATTGCAGACTAAAAGGGAAATAATCAAGATGATGGGATGAGTCCTTCGAGGTCCCAACCACAACCTGATGGAGCTGCTGTGATGAAGCATTAAAGGAATAGAGAGCCATGCCAGCAAGTGTTTATGCACACATGCAACCGTGCTAAGACGAGTGGGCTGGATGTGAGAGGATAATAACACCACACAGAAAACAATGGCTTCAGGTTGTTGGTGACACCAAAAACACCAAAAAAGGTTGTTTTTCTGCTACGTATTGCCTTGTTACGGAGTCCCTGAAGGGACATCAAAGTTTAAAAAGAAAAAATAATAAAATGCATGTGAATTTTTCTTTAAAAAACAAGTTCTGGCTACTAACCAGAAGTTGTTTTTCTAAAAATAAAAGTATTTTAAAAAATCTGGTTAGTAACTCGTACACACCAGATAGTACATTTTCTTTTTAATAAAAATTGACAAAAAAAAAACATGAAAAAAATATTTTCTGGTTACTAATTGATGAGTTACTACCTGGTGCGCATCTGTTACTAACCAGAATTCTTTTTTTATCATTAGTTTTTCAATTTTTGTAAAAAAAAAAAGTTACTTCAATTGTTTTTTTTCATTTTCCTTTTTCACCTTGGGGAGTAATACACACAGTCAATATTTTTTAAAACATGTTTTATGAATGTTTCCCACCGTTTGGTTGAGCAGGCAGTTAAAGGGTTAATACGCAATTTTTAATATTTGTTACGAGGAATCAAAATGCATGCAATTGAACCTTTGGAGAAAATGTGTATTAAAATAGAGTCTAATGTTATTAATCTATTTTTTAAATGTGTTGAATATATTTATTACTGTTTTAAACTATTTTTAATCTTGTGTTTCTGTCTTCTTTAATACGTTTTAAAAGAACTACTCCAATGAAAATGTTTTTAACATGTTCTTTTAGCAGGGTAGGGGATCGTTATAAGATAATTTACTATTAAAACTCTGTTTCTTCTTAATTCAAATTGCTTTGGATCAGGAGCAAATGACAACTGGATGTTTAAAAATGCTCAGACCATCGACTGTATAAATAAGAACTGGACTGAGAAACCCCCCCCTCTCATGTTCCAAATAGGAAAATATCAGAATAATCATTCTTCCTCTGCTGCTTTCTGCAGAACATCTTCTTTCTAATCCTAATTTTTTTTAAAGATTTTTTCGCTTATTGCGAGTGATTCGAGTTATAAATTGACCAATCAGATTCCTCAATACACGTATGTGAGTCTGACGTGGAACGTCTGGGGCGTTTGACAGTTTTTGGGTAGCCAATGGCAGCAGACTTCATCAATGCGGTCCTTTTAACACCTACTTTACAATTCAACAACGTACCAATCATTGCCTGTACTGTTGTTTTCCTCAATGGAATGTACCTATGCAGCAGTTTTAAAAACAAGAAGACAATTTTTTAGATGCGTATTTACTGTGTACAAGTATATTTCCAGACTGAGGTTATGTGCGTCTGACTTTTTTTTTTTTTTTTTTTCACTGTTTTGATTGTAGCTTTTAATTATAAGTTGAGTAACACACGGAATGGTACAGCTCCTTCATAAAATCACCAACCAAAGGTTATTCTTCGCCGCACTTTTCAAGCTTGCAGCCTCAGTTGAGGATGAGCGCGAGTGACGTGACAAACTTGAATGGATCTTGTCGTATTTTCAAACAGAAAAAGAGATCCAGCGATTCACTTGTTAGAATGGTTATTTATTTTAAATACCGCTGAACGGGCTTCTCACGTGCATCTGATCAGACTGTCAGACTGCGCTGCATGTGCGCCACACTGCAGTTTAATCACCCAAAGGTTCCCTTTTAGCTCGGCAAAAAAGAATAAATGTGAGTAAATACGAAATGACAGTTTGCAGAATCCAATGTTCGAATGGTTCTCCCTCAAAGGCTTGAACAATTCTCCCGAGCCGGCGTTACTTAAAGTGGAAGCTGTTTACATCCAGCGTTCTTGTGGTAGAGGCGTAAAAATAGGTGGGAACTCACAATAGTGAACAGTACTTAGTATTGACTCAGACTAATGCTGCGTTCACACCAAACGCAATTTGTGCAACAAATTTATCTGCCTGAGCTTGACACCGCAGCCACATGTGGGAGGAGCTACCAGCTAATGTTTTTAGCATAATGGCTACATGGAGTGATGTCTGTGGATATGTCACTTAGCATCTATGGAAGACACGGATGATGTTGAGAGATCTGTTGTTTTTTTTTTTTTTAATTGTGAAGAGTTCTAAAAAACACGTCTCCATGAGATCATTCTGAGATTCCAGGAATTAGTTCACTCTCAAACCGGGGGCTGAATTTTCTATGACAGCTGCTTCCACTGTGTTTCTGAGTCTCTGTGACTGAGTTTGAAGACGCATTAACTCAGTAGGGGAAAAAAAAAAAAAATTAGCGTACTTTTTTATTTTTGTCTCGATGAAAATAAGAAAAATATCACAAAGTTCAGGAGGCCTGAGGCAGCAGTTCCCGTACACCACAACGGTTGTATTTTGGTGCCGCTAGTGTTAGCCTGAGGCTATAAGCTTGTGCGTGACTGCGCAAACATCAATGGGGAGGGGCCAGGATGCTCTGTTTTTAACATTCTCCCCCACAACCCAGAATTGTATTTGTAATGAGCTACTGTCTCTGTGCACGAAATATGCCTTAAAAAAACGACAAAGGCTTTTTGATTTTGGCTAAAAACAGCATAATCGTAATTAGAAAGATCACTGGGAACGATTCTAAGATAGAACGAAAATATGGTTGGAATGAGGCATTAACATGTTACTAACATGTCTCCACTTGCGTTTGTATGTCGTGAATAAATGTTCAATAAAAAATTTTGAAAAAATACAAAAAATATGCACAATCAAAAAAAAAACTTGTAATATTAAGCTAGGGTTATAGGGACTGTAAGCTAGTGGATGTAAACAGAGAGCTCTCAGCAATGGGGAGGGGAAAGACGGTGGGGGGTTCTGTGCCAAAGGTCTTGTCCACAACTCAGAGGCGAATTCCTGATTTACTTGTGACGCTCTGCAGAAACTATGTCCTAGAAAATTGATAAATTTTGGCTAAAAATTGGATAATCATAATTAAAAGATGTTTTTAAAATAGATAAAAAGATAAAAGTCTTGAATAGATTTTCTTAAAGTGTCTGAAACTGGAAACAAACAAACAAAAAAAGGCCTTAATACAAAACTTAAATCTGAGAAAACAAGACTCATAATATGATAATTACCTGCACCAACACCTGGTGTGTTCACGACATGGAAAAGAGAACCTGTAAACTAAAAATAACGTCACAATTTCTAAAATTACATTTTTAAAGATATTTTTCAAATCACAATTACTTACTATGTACAAAATCTATACCTTTTTCTAAAAAGTTTCAGTAAATTAGTGAGCTGTTCTGCATTTCTATTCCCCTTCCTGACATCAGCCTACATCTGCTGTCTTCTGGGACAACCCTCCAGAGAAAGCAGGACACACTCCTCCATACCAAATAGCTGTTGATCATACAGGCTTATCACTGCAATCCCACTGGATGAAACACCCGGCTAATTACTCCACCACTCATTGTCTTGTCAATGCCTCCGCAGTCAGACGAAGTGCTTCACTCAATAGAGGCCTGGTTTAGTTGGACCGGCCGCCTCACATCTGCAAAGGAGCCGTGTGACTGAACCGAACAGGTGGCACAGGTTTCCAGGCAATATGGAGGAGAGCGAAAACTGGGCAGCGGGTTAATTAATCCAACTGGAACGGACAGGACAGAGCTGCCCTTCATATCACGCTTGATCAGTATTATATTAGAATTCCAGGCTGAACTCGAGCAAATGTTTGAATTAGTTTTATTCTACATTTCTGGTCAGATCATCTATAATACGTCAAATTACTACTTTTTCTTTAGATTTAATCTGCAATTATTGAAGAAAATCTTGTTATTGGATATCTTGCTGGGTTAAAAAAATCAGTTAATCGACTTAAGCCTAACGGATCAATAATCGATTCATAAAAATAGAGCTCGAGTTAGCACATAAAGCTAAAGTCTGCTAGCTTGTTGCTAAAGTATAATGGGATTTCCTATAATGCTAACACATAGGTCAGCAGGAGTCTGCAACCTGCGGCTCCAGAACCACTTGTGGCTCTTTTATCTCTCCATGGTGGCTCTCCTCGAGAAAATAAAATGGCTAATTAATTCCAAAAAAATGGAGGAGTAGCTTTATTGTTTTTAGCAACATGCTAACGTTTTCGACTAATTTAGTTTACTGTCGAATTTGATTCTAATTTGGAGTTTGGCTAATATTTTGGTAGAATGGTGATGTTTTCAGCTAATTTGTCTACTGAAATTTTTTTTGGGATAATTTATGATTTAGTTTCTGTTTTAGCAACATGCTAATGTTTTTGACTAAGTTAGTTTACTGAGGAATTTTAGACTATTTTGAAGTTCAGCTAGTAATTAAGCAACAAGCTAGCTTTTTTGCGACTAAAGTTAAAAACCTAAAACAAAATTCAATTTTTCCGAGATATTAGTTTGTTTTTATACTTTTTTGCTTTTATTCGTGCCAAAAATAGACATTATTCATATGTATTAAAAAAAACAAACAAAAAGAAGGTTATAAATGCAAATCCAAATTTCTTAAAGGCTAGCGTAAATCAATGCGGCTCCTTCTAGGTTTTGATCAGTAGAAAACAAGCCCAAATGGCTCTTTTACAGTTATACGTTGCCGACCCCTGACATAGGGTGTAAAGGTTTAGCACGATCGCCACCTAGTGGCCAAACTGAAACACCCTCCAGGAGAAGCAGAACAATGTTTACAATGTTAATTATCCGAACATTTTGGAATAATTCATGTGACGATATATACTATTAACAATCTCATTATTTCATTAATACATTTTACAGTTTTTGAACTGTATCAGATTAATATTATTTAAAAACATATAGTAGATTATTAATGTACTTATAAACAAAAATGTATAAAATGTGTCAACTCAAAATTGAATTAATTTGAGAGAATCAAAAGAGCAATCTGAATCTAATCGATCCAGACTCATTTCTAGAAATTATTATTGATACCTATATGATGAGAACTTTTTATCAACCCGTTCTGTCTCTTTAACTTTAATTCTTGCAGAGGTCAGACTCCTACAGTCACACAAACATCTCTACTCTGCATCCTCTATATATAATTCAGATTTAAGAAGGAAGCAAACAGCAGAACATCTCTTTCTCTGCATAATTCAGCAGCAGTCCAGGACATATATATGTAAAAACACAATGTTTGCGGATGAGAGATGCTGATATTCTGACATATTTACAGCAAAAATGATCAATTAAATAGAAACTAACAAGCACAGATTTTTTTGCCCTTATTGGATGTCAAAAATCCAGTTGAAATGTCATAAAAGATCAAATTAAACGTCAAAATCTAAAAACGCACGACTAAACAAAGATGAAAGAAAATCAATCGCCATCCATCTCAGGTCAGCCAATGCTATAGAGAAGACTGGAGGTGTAAAATGGCTGGTATGGCCATGCATCTGTCCCTGAGATCCGACTGTGGTTATGGAGACGCCTCATTGTTCACGACATGGTGTCAAATCAAAAACCCACTGTAGAGTTGAACTCTTTTCAAATAGCATGTCAAGTTTATTAATCTTCAGATGTTTAAAAGCAAAAAAAAAAAAAAAAGAAAAAAAATGACACCATGTCATTAATGTACGATTAAAGAGTCTACATGTTTGTTGCAGCCACTTCACAACTTATTAATAAAATCCAGGACACGATCCAAAAATAAAACCAGTGCGTTGAGTTTCTGCTGGGTCTGGGGTATAGGTTGCTCAGGGTGAAGAAAAGCAGGGTCTTTGTCTATAATTCATGGAGCAAAATGGAACTGAGCAGTACGTCTGCAATGAAGCTCTCAGCGTAACGCCACCAAGAAGTGAGATCTCACAATGCGAGGCTTCTCACTACCAAATGGGAGAAAAAAAAACCTGCAAAAAAAATTCCTCCATCATGGAAAAAAACATTCAAAACATTAGATGTGGCTGTTACTGGTTCACATTCCCAAAGAAAACAAAATTCTTACCCCCCCCCAAAAAAAAACTGAAATAAAAAAGCATCGATGGCATGTCAGATTTCTAAAAATAGTAATAATAAATACTATTAATACAAAGGATGCAAAGAAAAAAACGTGTCCACCTTTTGTTTATTTTAGCAAACATAAATAAATAAAAAGGTTTCCTCTAAAAATGGTGGGTGTTTGTTGAAATCATAGACAATAAACACAATTTCTCCAACTAAAATGTAATTTTTTTTTTTATCTTCAGGTGAAAACAAGAAAATAAATACAAGTAAAACACTTTTTCCCTATAAAATAATGTATGAAATAATATAAAAAATAAAAATCTAATAATTTTCTCCAAATATATAAAAACATTTCTAATTATTCCTTTATTTTTCAGTCTAAAAAAAATATGTAATATTAGTTCTAATCATTTCCAGGAGCCATAAACTCGAAAATAATAATAATAAAATCTGAATGCTCCATTAAATGGCTTCACACAACTGCAGTCAATTGCATAAACAAAGAGGCATCCTTTATCTTTTACTGTCGTTTATTGCTCTCAAGAGAAAGCTGCACTCCAGCTGAAAATGTGGGTTTAAAACCTCATCTGAAGTGTTTTTCCTCTAAAAACCCGGTGATCCAGAGTCCCTGAAGGCATGAAAGCATCTCCGTGCGTCTGTCCGCACACTGCGGACATTCATTATAAAGCAGATAAATGTGACTTTACCTCATATTGAAGATACTGTTTCCTCCACTCCGGAGTGATGTGAGACGACAGATGCTCCGCGAATTTCATTTTTACCAACAAAAAGTTTCCTCTAAAAAGCTGGGGTTAATCCGCGCGCGCCTGTCTCTTTTTTTTTCCCGGTCGACGCGACTTTTGTTCCGTCAGGCAACTTGCGTCCGCGTGCGCTCCACTTCCCCTCTCCGCTTCTTTCAGGCTCGTCCCGCACAGCGCGCTCTTCCGTCCCGCATAATATTCTGTCACCACCGGGGCTGGAGGGGCAGCGGCTGCTCTCTAACAGGTGGTCGGGCCGCGGACGCCGAGGGTCGCCCCGTGACTTTGCTCGGTCCCTCCCTGGGCAGTTCTGGGGACATTGCGGTCCGCCATGCAGTCAACTCCACTGACGTGGTTGCGTCAGCAGCGCGCGCGGTGGCAGCACGCGCCGCTGGGACCTCCTGTTGACAGCGCTGCTTCTAAAAACAAACAGCTTCTTCTGGCTTCTGAAAAGCACATTGTTTGTTTTCTACAAAAATATTAAAAAATAAAACTTTGCAGAATAAGACAGCTACACATTTATAAAGACCTCATTATGTTTTTGTTTTTTCTAGAAATATGCCCCATAGGAAATGAACGAGAAAGTCTGGCAATTTTAAAAATTGTAGTAGATTAGCAAAAAACATTTTAATATGTTCATGAGCTACCTTTTCATTTTTATAGTAAAAATTTAGCTTATGTTTTTGGCTAATTTGCTACCTGTTAAAGTTTTTATTGGCTCATTTAAAGTTTAGCTTCAATTTTAGCAACATGCTAACATTTTTGACTAATTTAGTTTCCTGAAGAATTTTTTGACTATATTGGAGTTTAGCAATTATTTAAAGGTAACCAAACCCTAAAATCAACTCTTTTTTTGGGCTTTCGACTTCTATAAATTGGTCTTTAAAATTGCTGTCTGGTGGTTGTCGCCAGATTTTTGACAAATTAAAATAAACTTGCTTAATTCAAGAAAATATGGTTAAAACCTGTTGATGTGCTGCCACCTACAGGTTGAAACGAGTTATTGCAGTTGAATTTTGTGATTGGTCAACTGGTGTAAGTCTAAGAAGTTTGATGTCATCATGCTCTCCAACTCCAGTATAAAAGCCCCGCCCATTTGTAATTCTGCAACATTTGTTATTGTGTTTTAGCCTTTATTAGCTTATGATGCTAGCATCATTTTACCACTCTCAAACACGGGTCCCAGTTTGAACCTGCAAACCCTCAGGTGTGATGGCTTAGAAAACGATTGATGTCATGTTTTATTTAGATTTTTATTATCTCTAAAACCTGAGGTGTAAATAGTGCAAGAACTGCGCCTTCGAGAGTCACATCTATATAAGGCTAACCTAACTGCCAATCCTAGATCCAAGCCACACCTCCGCCACTCAGTCTGACTCCACTAGCCCCGCCCCCTTTTTGATATTTTCCAAAGCTGAGCTGAGAATGGTGCCAGCCTCCAACTTCCCTGTTTGGTTACCCTTTAAGCAATAGGCTAGCTTTTTTTTTTTTTTTTTTTTTTTGTGGCTAATTTGGCGTTTACTGATTTTTTTTTTTTCGTGGTTAATTGTGATCCACTCAGGCTAATTTAGAGTTTAGCCTGTATTTTAGCAACAGGCTAACATTTTTGGCTAATTTAGTTTACTAAGAAATTTTAGATTTCAGTATTTAAGCAATGTGCTAGTTATTTTGTGGCTAATTTTTCCTCTACTGATGTTTTTTGTGCTAATTTGGAGTTTAGCTGATATTTTAGCTGCAGGCTTACGTTTTTGACTAGTAAAGTTTACTGTGGAATTTGAGGCTATTTTGGAGTTTAACTAGTATTTTAGCAATGAGCTAGCTTTTTTGCTAATTTGGCATCTACTAAGGTTTTTTGGGCTAATTTGGAGTTTATCTCATATTTAAGCAAAATGCTCATTTTTTTTTGCAAAATTTGCATTTTTCTGAGATTTTTAAGCAATTTTACTACAAAATTTTCAGAAATGTAGGTCAGCTTCAGCATTCTTTCATAACAAAATTTTCAGTTTTTCAGCAAATATGATATTTTTCAGATAGCGTTTGCATTTTTCAGCAAATCCCCATTAGCAATCAAAGCAAATTGTGTTGCCGTTTTCAACAAAAAGCTTCAGCAACTACTTTCAGAAAAAAACATTCACACTAGAATTATCGCAGGTAATGCAATTTTTCTAGTTCTTATTGGTATTAATATTAGAGTAGCAATTTGTTAAATGGAAATGCTATTGTTATTGCTTAAAGAAGCTTGTATTAATAGTTTATTAATCTTTTTCATGAATGATAAATATAATTAATTTAAAAATTGAGATTTTGCTGAAGGAGCAGCTGACTACCATTGCCTCCTGTAGCTCCGCCCCTGTTATGTTTCAAAGTCATGTAAATAAAAATGTATTTATTGTAAATATAATATAATATAATATAATATAATATAATATAATATAATATAATATAATATAATATAATATAATATAATATAATATAATATAATATAATATAATATAATATAATATAATATAATACAATACAATACAAAACAAAACTTCCACCAGTGTGACTCTGATAAATACCTTGTACTGAACAGTGTAGGTGAAGTTTTTCAGATTCCTTATGTTTCTTGAAACATAATCAAGTTTAAATTAAATGTATGTACAAACAATCAATAAGCATCAAGGGGTGGATTCCCATTGATGGTTTGTTCTAAACTGATTTTTGTGTCTGGTTTGTTTGAACAATATTGTGTATTTGAGCCCGAAGTCATGTCAGTACTGCTACAGGAGAACCAAACTGATATTGAAATCTTAAATGAGAAGTAAATTTTTAGTTTGATTTTGATATTTCAAAAGGCTTATAATATTTATAGATTATGGTTAGCAAGAAAAATCTTCACAAAAAGCCTGCATTTTTAATCAAATCAAAGATGCAATAATCCAAGTCGTGTGCAACTCAGTTAATTTCTTGGATTGCCAATTTTGCTGGCGAAAGTAAAATATTTCCATTTCGTTCTCACGCTATATGAGTTAGTCAGTTGGTTTTTTAAATTTGAAATTAGACATGGCAGTACAGTAACTATCATTCTATTCTTTAGTCATTTTTAAAAAAATAATTTGTGTCAGTTTTGCATTTTAAGTTGCATTCATTGCTAACTAGGCTTTGAATGCCTTAGAGTTTCAAGCAAATAATAATATTTATTACAAATCAATTTTCGTGAGTAAAAAGTAATAAACTATAGTTAAGATATATTTAGATCAAGCATGTCCAGGAAAACATCTTCGAGGCCAATGACTGCAGTCTTGTCTGAGACAACAGTGACCTCTGCTGGACAAATCGTGGAAATGCATTTTACTTTTTCCCATTGAAATTTTGTTATCTTTTTTTATTATTTGAAGATGAGAGACGGAGTATAACGCAAGATTGTTAGCATACAGAATTTTGACATATAAGAAAATAAAATAAGTACTTCAATGCAGAAGAACAAATAATGGTAAAGCAAATCAAATTGAAAATTAGTTTTGCAAGGCCTATATTTAAGTTCATTCTGGTAGAATTTTATCTTTGTTTGGCCTACTTTTTCCCCACTGTTTAGGAATTAAAAAGAACATTTAAAAAACAAGAAAAATGCGACATATTTTACAACATGGTCAAGCTAACTCAAAATATTGATATAAACATATACTTCTACCACATGTTTTTAATCACACCAATTGAAATTCCATTTACATATTCATTTTCATTTATGCATTTTGATATATTTTAAGGATTTTATGTACATGTAGGATTCAACTAAAATAAATGCTGGAAAGGGGGTTTCTTTTGTGTACTGTGTTTGAGAGTATAACATTTTGCTAGGCAGAGAATTAAATTATAACAGTGTTCTTCATTTTTGTTTGGATCCAAAATGTTATTCTCTGGAAATAGAGCCTGTAACCATTTTTTGTTTGTTTTATTCAGTTGTGTATTATAAATTATGCATCAAAAAAATGGTCTAGATGTTCATGGAACACATTCCTTTTCTTTTGAGAAATACATCTGTGCCCTGTTTATAAGTCATCACGTGTGATATTTGTGAATTTGATTCTGGACAACACAAATTAATTTAAACTCAAAATGAATCATAATGAAAAACTGAAGAGTTTGCTTCATATAAAAAAGTTTTTTTTGTCTGTGAGTTTTTACCTGGACAGTAGTGCCCTAAAGGCCAGAGACACGTAATTTGATTCTGAATTTATCCCTATTTTTTAAAATAACGGACAAAAATGCATGAATTTTCTAACTGTATAATATTACTCATAACGATTGATTTTTTTTAATTACATGTATATTGCTTTTATTTTCTTTGCTTTTTTTGTTAAATTACATTTTGAATTAAAGCATCACTGAAGGCAAAGTTAGTTTTACTGCTTTCTGTCCCACAAAACGTTTCATTTGAAGCATTTACTTCAAAATATACAACAAATAATGTACACAATGCGAGATTTTAGGATCTTATTCTGATTGCCAAAAAAAATGATTTTTTTTGATAGCGGACTTTTAAATCTAATGAGTTTATTTCAAAGTTAGTTTCATCAGTTTGCTTAGAAATTCGAGGAGATCGAGGCGGAACCTTTGTTCTCCAGCACCAAGCGACTCCGGCGCTTTTAGTCGGTGGGACCAGAGATGGACCAACGCTAGAAACAAATCCGATCGTCGCGGAATCCCAACGATGACGGAATAACCGTGAACTAACCGTGAAAACGGTGGACGGAAGCGTCTTCCTGTGCTCGTTTTTAACCCTGACAGAACCACCGGTGACACCGTCCTTACTGGTTCTTCGAACATTTAAAAATAATGGCTTCGGGCTCGCCGTCGTCCTCTCCGGACACTGCGACAGGCTCGGGTACCGATCCAGCCCGGCCCGACACGGGGGAACCGTTCGGGGGTGCTGGCTCGGATTCGGACTCGGACTTGGGTTTGGGCAAACTTGACTGTGGCGCGATGGGGGAGCGGTTGGAAGGCGAGGAGCTGGAGCGGGAGTTTGACTTTGCTGCCGACCGAGTGAAAGACTTGATCCAGACGGCGAGCAGAGAGCAGCTGCTGTACCTGTACGCCCGCTACAAGCAGGTACGTGTCTGACAGGTTGTGTGTTTGTTTTTAGTCTGTCGGGTCAAGCAGGGCCGGCCCTGGGTATCGGTGCCCTAGGCGGCCGCCTACGGCGTCATCTGCTGGAGGGGGCGCTACGTGATTATATATTGTTATTATTTATTCAGCAGTTTGACGCACCACTCATTTCATGTTAAAAAGTAATAATTTAAAAATCTAAACGGAATAATTAAAAACCCTGCATTTGGATTGGAGTTGTGGTATTTTGGGTTTTTTTTTTTCTTTAAGACCTTTAACAGTTGAAATCCCTCTATTTTCTGCTCAAATATTGGCCGTCCAGGTAACCAGTTGCTTTTAAACAAAGAGTTTTCCGGTTCAAGCCCCAGCTGGAATGTCTGAATCTTAGACCCTGCAGGGGGCGCCAAACTCGTGTTTCCGCCTAGGGCGCCATGCAGCCCAGGGTCGAGTTCTGGCCTCACAGAGGCCGTGACATTTCGTCTCAAGTCTCCTGCTGTGGTTCAGAGCCAAAATATGGATGGATGTTAAATTAAAGGTTCAGTTTAGTGAATCGAGGATTCTCTTAGTCAAGTTTGATTTCAGCTCAAAGTCTTGTTGGTATTATTGTTCTTGACCTGCTTTATTTTCCTATATTGACAGGTCAAAGTGGGGAAGTGTAACACACCAAAGCCGGGTTTCTTTGATTTTGAAGGACAGAGAAAATGGTAAGTTACTTAAATGTAATGTAATAAATGTAAAAATCAAAATAAACATCTATTGTCCAAGTACAAGTGCACATACAAGGAATTTGGCTTCAGTGACTTAAGCTGTAATGTTAAAGGACAAAGTATAAATAGATGTAAAATAGAAAACAAGGTACAACATTTATGCTGATTTAAAAGTTTTAATGTTTGTAGTTATATACTCTGGGATTGGTCAAGAGTTCCTCAGACTGACATCTTAGGGGAAGAAGCTGTGGGTTTGGGGTCAGAAGCTCCAAAATATGAGTCGATTGTGTCCACGGTCTGAGGGCTCTGAGATTTTCCCAGCCTGCTTTATAACCTTGGACCGATACGGATCCTGGGTTGAGGGAAACTTGAAACCTAGAATCTTCTCCGCAGAGTTCCCACAAATCAAGACATCAAACCACTTTTCTGCTACGTCTAAATTCCAATACAGATTTGGCTTCAGGTGATGTCAGACGTGACAAAATGTTTCAACAAGAAAAAGTGAATTAATAGTGGCTTAAAAAATCTGAAATGTGTAATCATGTTTGACCAGGATTCAGAATATTTTATCACGGATTAAACACTGATTTTAAAATTTGATATTTACTTTTATTTGGTACTGTATTTCTATTGGTTTTAACTCATGTTTTATATTTTTATGTATATGTTCTTCTTTTTAAAAATAAGTTTTATTTTATTCCATCACATTGAACTGCCAGGGGACTGCAGCTAGTAATTAGCCTTTGGTTAAAATCTGGCATTTTTATGTTGGTTTTTAATTTTTAATGTCCATTAATACGTAATGCCACATTCTTAATAAATAAATGTTCAAATGTGAATTGTGATGTTTTGACAGGCAGGCCTGGAAGCAGCTTGGAGACATGGATGCAGAGCAGGCAATGCAAGAATACATATCCTGCGTTAACGTGTTAGACCCTGAAGGCGTCGCGAAGGTAACCAAAGCATCCATGAGTGGATAGAGCTAATCATTTAAAACGTTATGAATCATTTGTGCCTTTAGAACATGTTTAGATGTGTTTGATCTAAAGACCAGAATGATCCTGTAGTCTAAACTCACATTTGATGAACCTGCTGGATGTCTTTCATTCAGCAGATTTTATTGCCTTAACTTTATCTGTTCTCATACTGGTACCGCCTTTACTTGAAAACTGGTAAATTATAATAGTAAGCAGTTTTTTATTATTCATTAAAATAGGCTCCAATAACAAATGTGTAATAAATAAAACTAATGACAAAAGTTCAATCATCCTGACGTTTCTGTTTGATGGATGCAGTTTCATATCTTTACCAGTAGAGGTCAGTGTCACTTGGTCCCAAATCCAGCACACAATTGATTTTCAAAATAGTCTTTTTAGAGCTTGATCATGGTATGAAATAGTTCAATTATAGCTACTAATCAAAATAAGGATTTATAAAATGCTTTTATATAAAATCACAGCACACAAGCTTTTACTATAATTAATATTATTTATCTTGTTTTTTATTTTATTTTAAAAAAATGCAAAAAAAAAGTTATTTTATGGGTTTTATCATAAACATGTTCATTCACTAATTTCAAACCGTGCACACTCATGGCATTAGGAGTTTAAAAAAACCCACTGGGGAATCTTTGCTACTATTGGATGTTCATCTTATGATCCTTGTTGTTTTTAGTCTATTGTGTTTAATGACTTGTAATTTTTTTCAACCCATGAATCAGAATCAGAATACTTTATTCATTCAAGTGAGGAAAAACATTTTCATTAGAGCTCCTATCATCAAATTTCAACACGGACAAATAAAAAGAAACTACGTTACCAAAACAGTTCGGTGCAAATTAGCAGTAAATAAAATGTTTAAGACTGTCAGGTGGTTTAATGAGGTAAGCAGGTTTTCATGGATGAGTTAGAAGTGGAGCTTATCTCCACTAAAATAAAAAAAAAAGGTGTTTTTGGTGTTTATAACTTGTTATAATAGCATTTTTCTCATGATGGAGTATATATAAAAAATAATTTAAGATAAAAAACACATTTTTGATGGTTTCTTTATTCAAATTGTGTTGGATTAGGATCAAATTAAAACCGGCGGTTTGAAAGAGCTTGTGACGTAGCAACCGCCATGGGCGGGACAAAGTCTCCTTTCTCCACTATAGTCTGATGCAGAAAAATCGATTTGTTAACATCGCAGTTTTCCTGGTCTGAACTGTCATTCGGCTTTAAGATTGTTTGGCAGGTTTTTATGCCACGCTAAAGTTAAGGTCGGGTCACGCTGCTGCCACCAACATTTTGCACACGTAAGAAAATTGGTCATACGTGGAAAACTTTGTGGTCTTTATAAGCAAAATTTTCACAGATGTATCACAGATGAACCACGTTAAAACTACAGAAGACGTACAAACCACACGTCATTGAATTTCTTCACGTCAACAATCAGAGCACTGGGGAAAAAAAACGCATCACGTCAGCACCATGGACAGCGACCACTTTGTTTTTAGTCAAACAGCAGGATTCCCCTGGTCCACACCAGATCTTTCACAGATGATCTCAACAGAAAAGACGGAAATTACAAATGTGGCAAATGAGCAAAATGTATGTAGTGGCAGTGTGACACCGCGTTTAGCTTGGACTTGTGAGCTGCTATAAGCTAGTGGGAGAAAGTGTAAACCAAGGGCTGATGGGAAATTAATAGAGGCTAACTTCTGCGCCAAAACCAACAGCCTCAACCCCTAATGAGCTCCTGCTACTCTGCAGAAAATAATTGAATTTGGCTAAAAACTGCAAAATCATAATTGTAAGACCACTGGGAACGCTTTTTGTTGCAGTGGGACTTTAAGGGGAGTCCAACTGCTCTGTTCTCTCGTATTGGTCCAGAAGGTGGTGATGAGGATGGGTGGAATTATCCAGGATGCTTTGCAGTTTTTGAAGCATCCATCCCTCCATTACCGGCTTCACTTCCACCACGACCTCGACACATCACTTTATTCAGTCTGTTTCGGTCTGGGACCCTGCAAATATTTATGACTTTTATGTCAAGCATCTTTTCTAAATTTTGCATAACTTTTGAATACAGTAAACTATGCGCATACTTTTATGAGGTACAAAAAGATGAACTCTTGTAAACTGAACTGTGAAGAGAAAAAACTAACACTGTTTCAACCTATACTTGCCTTTTTGAGAAAAAAAATCAATACTTTCATGTGTTTGTCAAATAGTTCTATGTACCTGATATAGCTTAACATTTATGTAGTTTTAATAACTAAAAAAGTATTATTAAGTATTTTAAACATTATTCATAAATAATTCATATTATATTTTTTTCTCAAATTGAAATGCAAAATAACCCTTGTTTTTTTGTGTCATGCCTTTGGATTTCCATTGTTTTCCTTTCTTTATCCTCTTTGAAGGAAATCCTGCCTTTTAAAATTTTTTTAACTATTCCCTTTAAATCCAGTGGTGTCAAACTCAATCTCACAAGGGGCCAAATTCCAAAACCCACCTTAGATCGTGGGCCATTTTTATTGAACACTTTAAAACCACATTTTTAAAACCGTAACTTTTTAACATAATTAGGAACTAGATATATAGCATTACCTGCAATAATGCTAGTGTGACTGCTGTAAGATGAATTTAACCACTGAAGATGCTACTGCTGATAGCTGAAGATGCTGAAATTGAACACGGAAACACGGAAGCTGATAGCGGAAAACACTGAAGTTAATAGCTGAAAACGCTGAAGCTGATAGCCAGTTAAAATATTAGATAAATGCCAAATTAGCCTAAAAAACTAAAAAGAAAAACCTAGCCAAAACAGCTAGCATGTAGCTAAAAAAATAGCGAGACTCCAAAATAGCCTAAAAAATCTTAGAAAATGCAAAAATAGTCCAAAAAGCTTGAAGAACGCCACTTTTTAAAACTTTAAAACCGTAACTTAAACATAGTTATGAGGTAGATACTGTAAATAGCATTACCGACAATAATGCTAGCGTGAATGCTGTAAGCTGAATTTGGCAGCTGAAAATGCTGAACTTGATTGCTAAAAATGCTAAAGCTGATAGCGGAAAATACTGAAGCTGAAACCCAGCTAAAATATTAGCTAAATGCCAAATTACACCCCCCCCACACACACACACACACACAAAATAAACTCCAAAAAACTTAAGTTAGCCAAAACAGCTAGCATGTAGCTAAAAATAACTAGACTTCAAAATATCCTATAAAATGGAAAAAAGCCTAAATTAGCCAAAACAGCTAGCACGTAAATATTAGCTTAACTCCAAAACAGCCTAAAAATTTAACAAGAAAAGCCTAAATTGGCCATACGACTTGCATGTTGATGAAATATTAGTTAAACTCCAAAATAGCCCAAGAAAATCTTGGTAAATGTAAACATAGTCCAAAAAGCTAGAAGAATGACAATTTTTAAAACTTTCAAACGTAACTTTGAAAAATAAAAAAACAGGAATAATATTCCAGAATAAATCAACTTAAACTTTAAATAACTTTAAATATTTTACTGTCCCTAAAAATATATTTTTTCAAAATCATACAGCTTAGAAATGAACACTAGATAACATCAGACCATTAATAACGATAGACTAAAATGAGCTGGAGGGCCGAATTCGGCCCTCGGGCCTCGTCTTCCACACATGTGCTTTACATTGCTCTTTTCCCTCATGTATGTTCTCAGTGTCACTGTCAAATGCATGTCAGGTTGTGACAGTTTGTCTTTAGCCGTTCTGTGCAGCAGATCTTGCTGACTCTGCCTCATCGTTACACAATACCAGAGGAGAGCGCAGCAAACGCACGCCGGCCAACCTGATTGTATTAGTGTTAACAAAGCGCCGGGGCACGGCAGCGGCTATTCTTCTGCAGGAACAGTTAAATGGTGTAAGTAGGAGTGCATAGACAGAGAAGCAGGGGAGAGAACAAAAGCCACAATTTGACCTCTGTTCCCCTCGCAATTGTTGAGCAGACACTGGCTTTATATTACATTATGCTGCAGAGGAGCTGGGCCGGTGCATCAGCGAATATTCTGAGTTTCAGAAGTAAATTAGGTTGTCCCAAAAGCGCATGCATGCTGGTTTTGCTTCTCTTGTCATGTTTTCCCCCCATTTCCTGAAATCTGATTTGGGCGAGTTCCTTTGTGAGTCCTGGCTGCTTTGTGAAGAAAAGTCTGGCTAATAAAGATTTGATGATTTGAATCTAATATGGAATTCCAACAATATTCAAGAGTCACAAATTAAAGCTTTTTTCAACTTCTTGCGCTTATTTTCTTGAGCATTTTCTGGCCTAAAGTTGTTATGGTGTTTAATCTATTTTTATTTATTTATTTTGTTAGTTTGGCCTCCTTTAAATCAAATCAGGAGTAAGTTATTTATACTGCATTTTCCATACATAATTCGCAGTGGTTAACAAAAAAGAATCCATATAAATATTAAGTTACAGGCTTACAAGATTCTATAAAAAATAAATTTAAAACATTAGAAAATGCCCTTCTCAAAACAAATAAAAAAAATCAGAATACAAGATGTTTTCTCTTGTTGTAGGTGAAGAAGTCTGCCAATGAAACTAGAAGGATTTGTCTTCATTTTTTAAAATAAGTTTGAGTTTATTCCCCTTTAAATTTAAAATAAAATCTCACTCATATATGTGGTGATAATTTGAAATATTATGTCTTAAATAAATGTTTATTGCTCAAAAAGTAGTCTATTGTTTAAAGGAATTTCATATTATACCACTTATTCTCCATAAATTGCTATTGTTAAAGAATTCATATAAAATACTTTTACCAAATAAAGCTAAAGAACAATATATAAAAATGATCATTATAAGATTGGTCAAATAATCAAATCTGTTCTTAAATCCAGGTATTCTTTCTTTTTTTTAATTCTTATTAATTATAATCATCTTAATTGAAGATTAAAGTGACGCATTTTAAATTAAATATATCTAAATAAAATATATTTATTTATTTGTAAGTTTAAAATTTCTGTCCTGCTTTTGTTAATTGCATTTAAAATGTGTATGAGTCAAATAAAACCTTTCAGTTTCCCTAAATTAAGCAAAATTTTATGTTAAGTAAAATAAACTTCTAGCATTAAGGAAATTACTTAAAATAAAATCTATTCTGGATCAAATTACTCAAAATAATCAAGATTTTTATTTTCTTAAAACAAGCTGTTACGTGTTACTAAAAGGTTGCTATGACGGTAGTTTTCTCTTTTATCAATAGTAATAAGTTGTTTAAAGTAGAAACTTTGTGTTTTTGATGAAATAACCATCAGATGAAATAACCATCAGAGGGAGACGTGACCAGAAAAGTTATTCTTCAGACACAAAAGCTCAGGACTCTTTTGTTTTTCCGTTTGTAAATCCGTCAAACTAAAAGCTCTGGTAGAAAGGTGCTGAGCTAAACAACAGTTGGGTGGGCTGCTGTGACCTCGCTGCTCAGGTTTGTGTGTGTGTGGAAGGTGATTGTTGCTCCTGCTCAACAGTGTGTTGTTCTCACAGGAAAGACGGGGAGCAGAGAGGAGGACCGGCTTTGGAGGAGCAACAGTCAGCTCTCTGTACCAGGAGGAGATGATCAGGTATTGATCGGAATCTTTCATGTCAGTCGTGCAGAAAAAAAACTAAAGACTCCTCAGTTCTATATTTAATGTTTGTAACAAATCTTTTAAAGTCCCCCTTTTGAGGAAAATCCAGTTTTTTTTTTGGTTTTTAACAAACAAATGTAAAAGGAAATCATTTAGTTTTTGGGTTTCCGAGAATTTCTCCTTTTAAATTGCTGTCAATCAAACTGTCGCAGATGAGCCAGCTCTCTGCCCCGTTAGCGTGTGTCAGTTTTCTGGAGAAGAGAAGATGCTATCTTCACATTGACTGCAGTCAAATGAGCCGCCGTACACACATTCTGTGGTCCAATCAGTCATCGGAGATTTTTGGTGTGAGTTTCATCCAATACTTACGGTAGCAGGAATGAGAATGCTGGAAAATCTCCACCAGACTCCACAGAGCTTCTTGATGTGACCACGGAAATGTGAACGGCGGCTCATTTGACCAAAAGGATTGTAAATGAATGAAAGAGCATTTGGATGTTAGCTTTCATTATTTTCCGATGGATTGAATGTATTGATCACAGCAACGTCAATAAACATTGGAGAATGAGTTAAAAGGTGAACTGGAAGGAGAAAGAATCAGGATTTTGGAGGAAGTTCAGTCCATGAAGATCTGAGCTGACATCTGGATCAGAACCAGACAGCTGGACATTTTTATGTAGCAGCAGTTAAGATTTACGCTAACGAGACACAGACAGAGGGGATCAGGGGCGGGTCTACCAAAAGCCACGCCCCCTCAGAGGAGATTTTGGAAACAGGCTTCAGAACATGAAAAGTAGCTTTTTAAGACGTTTAGGTTGTGGGATTTAGGTTAAAAACATCATAATCATCATTAAAACACTAATGGGAACATTTTTATAAAACAAAAAAAAAATGGTTTTATTTTTCTTTGTTATAGGCTGCAGTGATGAGACACCAGAGGGTTTTTTTTTTTAATTTTTAGGTCTCAATACTCAATAGGTTGTGGCTGCAAATGAGGCCTGGAAATGTCATACAGTTCTGGTTTCTTTAAATGAAATAAATTTCCTGCTTCTTTGATGAACTTACTCAAGCTTAGAAACCCCCATCACCATTTTAATGCCACACGAGCGCTTTTGGAGATGAAAATGAGGCGTGCGAATCCAGCAGGTTTTCTTCCTGCATGTGATTAGTATGCATGGTCTCGGGATGGAGCGTCCAGAGTCGTCCCCCCCCCCCCCCCCCCCCTCTTTTTTTTAATTACATGAAAATTGTGGGGGAGTCTTGTGGAGAACAGCAGAGCGAGGCGGGAGGGAGCAGCCGGCCTCCCGGAACGACGAGGCGAGATCCCATAGCAATGATGCATCCCAAGAAACCAACCAGAAGCAAGGCATTAACATGGCACAAACACCAAACGCTCACCCCCCCCTCACGCACCTGCTTACAAGCAAACACTACTGGAGCGGCTGGACGTGTTTTCCCTCCAAAGTCACGCATAAGCTCCCGGCAGCGTTACACTCGCTGCTCTGCTGGATTTTAATTTCCTTTCTCTCAGTCACAGACCGAACAGCCAAGCACCTGTTAACGAGACGGAGAGTTAATTGCTCTGATCATCTTCCATGAGCGTGGGGGGGGGGCGCATATCGACATTGGCAGGATTGATTAGCAATGTCCTTTGGGTTCCAAACTGATTGAAAAGGCTTTGAATTATATATATATATTCTTAGTTTTCTTGTCCAGCCTTTGGAAATGTGTATATAAATAAAGGAACCCCGTAAACTGCTGGACTTTGCTTTTAGGGCTCGGTACCGATTATCATTTCCAGAAACGATTCGATTCACAAAAGTCTGAATCGATTTGATTCAGATTTATTTTTTAATTCTTCAGTTTACACATTTGTTTATAAATACATTATTATCTACTATATGTTTTGAAACTATATTACAGTTCACATACTGTAAAATGTATTAGTGAAATAATGAGATTGATAATATCATATAGAGTTACATGGATTCTCTAAAGGAGAAACTCTAACTAAAATGTTCAGATCATAAACATTGTAAACATTGTTCTGCTTCTCCTGGAGGGCGTTTCTGTTTGGCCACTAGGTGGCAAAATTGCTATAGCATTTATGGCTGTGGATCGTTGCTTTGGTGGCGATCCAATACGATTCACGAATCAAGCTCAGCGACTCACGAGTTGGACCACGATTCTTACTTTATAATATAATGTTATTTCTATGTGAATATTTACTAGATGGAGGAAAATTGAAATTATTTGTATTAAATCACCAACATTTATACCTTTATTTATAACAGTAGATCAGAATCAACAAAACTGATTTAAAAAAAAAAAACCTCAAAAAGATTCAGATAGAAATTTTGTCATTTTTAACTTTTTTTTTGTCAGCCTTCTGGTTAAGTTCAGCAGTAACATAAACAACATGAAAAGGATAAACATCACTGCTGTTTTGTATCATTTAACAACAAAACTTGAAAATGTTCCCCACAGTTTTTTTTATCCTCAAAGTTCTTAAATATTTAACATTCTAAGCTTTACATATTGGTGCAGAGCCCGTGTGAAAAAAGAGTTTTTTTTCCGCAGCAGAATCATCTGATTCACGTTGATTTATATCCTCCTTTCAGCAGCGCGAGGCTGCGTCTCTTCAGAATAAAATGGAGTTTTGTTAATTTTGTCAACTGTTGAAGAGTTATCATAACCAAAAGAATGTAAACACTGGAGCTAAAGCTCCGATGTTAAAGCTAATTCATGTTTTCAAAAGTTTTGTCATTGAACAGAACTTCAGTCTCAGTTTTTGAACAGAAAATAGCTCTCGCTAGTTTTACTTTGAAAACCGTAAGCTTCACCGTCACGAAGACGTGTGTTTACTTCTGGTGTCCCCCGCTGCTCTTTCTGCCTTGTTTTAGTTTGTAAACTTAAAATCCTACATTAATCTGCATTCCAGAGGAAAAATACATCATTCCCAGATAATATTTTGATCATATTTTGCTACAATTTACTATATTTATAAAGATCGCAAATCAGCGATCTTTGACGTCCCGAATATTCGTACTCGAATTTTCGGGAGCAGATCGCGAATACCCGAGCACCCGGATACTCGTTACAGCCCTAATAGCATTACACCTTATTCCAGTAGAAGACAGTATGAGCAGAAATCTATACTTTCGACCACAAATAGTTACTTTAAAAATACTTTCTTAAGAGTTTGTAAAGTTCATGTCTGTGAGTTTATAGCGATGTTCATTTAGTCGACAATGTCTGTTTGGGTCGACCTAGTGTTAGCATTAGCCATTCAATGGGAAATTCCATTAAACATGAGCATCAGCCTAGCAGACTTTAGCTTTATGTGCTAAATCAATCTCTATTTTTACGGTTTGGTTATTGATCTGATGATCTTAAATCGAATCAAATCCAATAATCAATTTTATCAACCCAGCCCTCTTTGCTATACAAACTCTCCATGCTTAGCCAGACTCGTGTTCCTGCTGGTTCTCACGCTCCCGTGGAGCTTAGCCAAAATTGAGAACCTAACCGGGGCTCCTGCAGGACATTTGACGAGAGATTGCGTAGGTGTTTGATGGATGGCGTGGCCAAGCTGCTGATCAGCGGAGCTCGGACCAGCTAGATGAATATTCTTTACCACCGTGACCAGTTAGGCCTGATGGATGAAGGACATATCTGCCAGTACACCAGACCGGACGCACACGCGTGAACATGGAACCTTCTGGCTTTACACGCACACACAAAAAAAAATCCTCAGTGAACCGGTAATGACAGAGTAGCCTGTGACCTTCCCAGCATCCCTTGCTGCACTCCTGATGTCACGGCGTTTATAGGAAATACATTAATCATTTGTTTGTTTATAGCTTGTGTGTTTACATGTGGAGGGGGGCTTCACTGCAGCTGATATGATCGGCACAACAAATTTGTGTGTAACATGTTACATTTCTTATAACCCTAAGATTACCCAATTGTATGTCTCTTTTACATATATATATATAAAATATATATATATATATATATATATATATAATGAATTCGTCATGCATCTGTCAGTGCGGCCCTGTCCCACCATCGACAAAAGACTGACGAGCTGGCCTATTGATTAGTTGTCGAGGGAGACGGATGGCAGCAACACATCAGGGACACTTGGGGTCACGGCGGCCATCAGACAAGGAAGTGGGTGTGGCCCCGCCTGCGCGAGGCCTCATGAATAAACATAGCAGCAGCAATCAGGAGTATGTAAATGAATGTGCTCATACATAACCGAGCCGTGGTAAAAGCATAATGAGTTATTCATAATTTACCTCAGGCTGATGAGCGAGTGGCGGGAGGGCGGTGAGGGATGGAACAGGAGAAAGATTCGACTTTATTTGCCCCGCTACATGCTCACGTTTTGTTTTTTTAAAGCCTATTTATTCTTACAGTGCGTTCCAAATTATTATGCAAATTGTATTTTTTAAATTCTCAATGCAAATGACAGTCGGCATAATTTTCAAGTCACTAACCATCTAAATGCTATTGAACAAACCTTCTACAAACAGTATTTTTTTTTTCAAAATAAAAGCCTGTTCCACATTATTGCACACAACAGAGTTCCACAACTTTTCATTGATTCTAGAAAACTGAATTTTCTGCATTTGGAGCTCATATTTACTGAAATCAAAACGATTCCAATCTTAATGGGTGAAGTGACAGCAGAAGCTTCTGGAGGGTCCTACACCTTGATGTTGGTGGGACTCAAAAGACACCAGCAGTTCCAGATATATGTTTTTATGGAGAGAAAATAGACTCACTCTGATTTGTGCGTGCGTAATTCTTGATTTGTGCGTAAATTAAGATCTGTACGTGCATAATTCTTAATTTGTAACTCATATAATACGTTTTGTGCCAAAGAAAAAAAATAAAAAAAAATACAATTTACACATGCACAAATTAAAATGACAACAGCTTGAAACTAATTACACACAAAAATATTTTTAAAATACGCACGACTCACCTCTTACGCACGCACACAGCCTAAGTTACGCACAAATTTACCATGAGACTGTTTTCACGCTCTTTACACGCCTCACAAATTCACCCGTGAGGGATGCGTTCAAGTACTACTAGAATGCTCGTTCACTTTAGTTTTCTTGTCGGCCGTTTTAAACGTCGATTGTGAATAACATCCAGTTAAACTTTTTTTAAAAAACATATTCCCAATAGTTGACATAAAAAAGTCTGTCATAAGTCATATGTTTTGTAATGATATTTTAGCAGCTGCTCTCTAAATCTGATAGATTTGTCTGCAGAAACCGTCCTCATTCTGTCCTTATCAACTCGTGTGTCTCCGAATCAGCCACAAATCTCCAAATAGTGCAATCAGCCTAAGTTTTTAGGAAATATTCAAGGTTTTCAAACCTTGTCCAAGCATTCAGCTATTTCAGGCTTTTCAGGAGCAAAGATTCTTTTTCTCTCCCATATTGCTTGAAAACGTTGGTCTGCTGAATATTGTGGAACGTCCTTCTTTTGTAGTTCTTCCTTCAATGAAACTCACCTGGCAAATGAATGATCACAGGTGTCTGAGATTGATGTCAGTGATCCGAAGAGTTCCGAGACGCAATATCATCCATGAGTTGAAATGAAAAACAAATAATTGTATCTTTGTGTACAATTTGCATCATAATTTGCTGTAATGTTAGAACAAAATATTTGGTATAATTATTTCGTCACAGTGGCTTCAGTCATTCATAAAAAAGCAAAATCTGCAAGCAAATATCTGAATGTCAGATGGAAACTAAACGAAGCCATTTGGACCATTTTCTTTACCGACCAGAACCCAGCGAGAGCTGCGGTCCCACTGATGGTTTTTATGGCCATTAATCTTTGAAAATTACAATAAAAGATGAAAACGTGGATATATTTAAAGGTTGGTTGCTAATCTACTTAAAATTGTGAAATTTGAAGACTTTCTCATTCATTTCCTATGAGGCATATTCTGCTCAATATTTCAAAAACTATTAAGTTTACAAATACAAGCAGTAATGTCCTGAACAAGCTGAACCAAGATTGCTGAAATCCCTAAAAGTGTGACTGAGTTTTTATGTGCAGCAAAACTTCTTAAACAGGATCCGAGACGTTTGCTGTTGAGGATCTGACCGCGTGAGGGTTTCCGTCAGACAATAGAGCTCTAACTTCAATTAATCTAACTGGTCCGGATGGCTGTGAGGAAGGAGAAAGCGGCCTTTCTCTCTCCATACCCAACATGCCACCCCCCCACACCACTCCCATCTTCAGCCGGTGCCAGGAGGTGACTGGAGACGGAGAGATAATTAGAGGTGGAATGGTGCCGCTCCATTTGTGTCGCGGGCCGCTTTTCCTGAGGGACGTGACACGGGGCTGCTCCAGTGTCAAACGGAGGGGATGGACGGAGAAAACGCACTCACACACAAATCAAAGCTAACCAAGTCTTAAAATTGTGTCTGGATCATTGCATCCTTCACACAAATGACTGCATATCAGCTTTTGAAAAGCTGATAAGCCAGTTACAGTTTTGATGGTCACACAATATTTGTTATTTTTGTCAAATATGTTGTTTTAATGGGTCTTTATAATGTTGGACTCTGCTTCCAGCAGTAGTGTAATGTATGCTTGATACTCTGCAAAGCTAAACTATGGAGCTAAATCTGGGCCAATATTTTTTGAAACCAAAATAAAACAAATTGAAAAAAATATTAGTGTTTGGCCAAAAAAAAAAAAAAAATTCTAATATCTGGAAATTTTTTCTATTCTAGAATAAACATCATTATTTTCAGTTTTAAATCTTCATATTTTTTTTTTCGTTTTCTGGAAATCTGAAAATTTAAAAAAACTAAACAAAAAAAAAATTTTGAAACTGAAAAAAAAGTTTTGAAAATGACATTTTGAGATTTGAAACTTGAAATTGAACATTTTAAGCTGAAAATAATTGTATATTTTAGAGTAACAAAAAGTTTAGGACATTTCAATTTTATTTTTGACCAAAAAACAATCTTTTTTTATTATTATTTGTTTTATTAGGGTTTTAAATAATATTGGCCCCAATTTAGCATCAAACTAAACTGTATTGAAATTTTCTGTATTTAGAAGAAAAATAGTTTTTTCTGGTGGAAAAAAAACATTTGGGTAAATCTCTTTGGACAGTTGTTTCGAACTTGAATTTGAAAAAGGTGTAAATCATTTTATGGTGTCCCAGTGGATCAAACTATTTGAATAATATTCCAGCATTTATTTAGAAATTACATGAAAGCCTCACTCCAATCTTTGTTTGAATTAATTATAAAGGATTATGTTGTTTAATAAAAAACAACCCTGGGCTGTTTTCCTGGATATGTTTTTTTGCAAAATATCTGATCATCAGAAACTCACCACTGAGTTGTGGGCAAGACTGAAGTAAACCCTAATATCCCATCATCCCTTTGTTTCCACTCTCTCCTGCTAGCTTACAGCCCCTCACAACCTTAAGCTAACACCATTGGTGCATGGTAAACATTGGAGCTATCCAGCCGCACAGTTTTGAATCAAATGCCAGATCAGACGAGGAAAAGTAAGACGTTCATGGATCTATTTATGTACAAGTGAATCGCATCAGAATGGAGCAGAGCAGTGAGACATTGGCCCGCCCATTTCACTTTCTACGTCACAACGGAGAGATTTTCCAAGCAACAATTTTTCATTTTTTCCTGATTCTTCACAATTTGATTTTTTTTTCTTCAGAAACTCTTTTTTATACTTAAATGATTTTATAAATGTCATCCGTTGTGGTTCTGCACTTCTGCATTCTGAAGTAGTTTCTGTTAATTATAAAGACATTGTAATAATACTTTGTCTCTTTTTTTAGTGCATTTAACACACTTTTGATCATTTCTAAAGATCAAGATATATATATTTGCATAAATGATTATTCTCCAGCAAAAACAACAAAGTTCAGACCTGCACAGCAGCAGCAATCTAAACTATAAGAAGAAATTCTCATGGTTATGTTGTTCTCTGAGTTATGTTTGCTTATAAAATTGCCCAGTCAGCATTTTGAATCGATACAAGTATTACCAAATGAAGTATTGAGATATTTCTATTTCTTACATTTACAGTAAAAATGGACCAATTAAAAAATCATGTTTTCTCTTGACTGACCTGCTTTTTATCACGTGTCGCCTTCAGGGAGGAGGACAAGAACATCTTCGACTACTGTCGAGAAAATAACATCGACCACGTCAACAACGCCATCAGCTCCCAGAAAGTGGACGTCAATACTAAAGATGAAGAGGTAAAATGCATAAACTGACAAACATTTAAAGACTGCCGTTAATGTGTGGTGTTTTACAGACCGGTCATTTTATTCTGAAAGGTTTCTTCCATCACATCAGGAAAGGCGTCAGCTGCTGAGTTCACAGTCAAAAGCAGACGTTTGAGGGTCTCTGCTTTGTCTGTGTGCAGCTTTTATTGACATGTGTGTCTTGTAGCTCAGCGTGCTGAACAACAGAGGGCAGTGGTGAAGTTTGACTCCAGACAGAAACCTGACAAACATCTGCAGCTTAAAAAGAGCTGAAGTTCTTCTGTCCCACGCAACAGAATTTCTTTAAAAGATTGGACTGTTTTTGTTGTATTCAATTCAATTTTATTTTTATAGCTCAATGTCACAAAAGAAATAGCCTCATTGGGCTTCATGCTGGTAATTGTACAGAAATTATCTGGAAAACATAAAATACATCTGAAAAGCATTTTCAGCTGTTATTATATATTTATTTCACAGTTTAATTTAGTAGACAAGCCTCATTCTTCAGCTAATTTCCTATTATTAAGCTTGTTGTTTTTATATATGTTTTTTTTTATATTTGGCTAAATTTATTTTTTTGTAATTATATTTTTTATTTGAAAAAGATACAATGTACAGCAATTTTGCAGTATTCATTATACAGATTTCTCTGGTAATCCTTTTCAAGCATTTTTTTTTGTCCATAAGTTCCAACAAAAATAAATAAATAAAAGATAACAGGCCAAGTTGAGGCTAGAACATCAGAAATTAGGGAAAAAAAAAAGTGGTGAAAATAAACCTAAACAAGGGTATATATACTTATAATTTCCAAACAAATATTTCGCTTACGATTTGGGTGAAGTGTGAAAACATTTCATATTTGGCTAAATTTAATATTCAAATAAATGTAAGAATATGTTGTTTTTTTTTCAAATCTTACTTTCAACTATTATTTTCTGAAAATCTTTGGAAAATTTTGCACATTAGTTTGACACAAAAAAACCCACTTTTTTTTTTAATTAAAAAAACAATTCTTTAATTGAAATGTGTATATTTATTTTCAGACTGGGTTAATAAAATCAATTAATAAAAAATATAAATCGATTTAGCACACAAAGCTAAAGTCAGCTAGCTTGATGCTAACTGACTTGAAGATTTAAGCGCCTTGTGTTTCGTCCAAAGAAAAGACGCTATACAAATAAATAAAGTTTGAGTTTGCTAACGTTTAATGGAGTTTCCCACTGAACGGCTATTGCTAACGCTCGCTTGGCGTAAAAATACATTTCTTACTAAATGACCGTCCTTATAAACTCACAGGTTTGTCGTATTTTTGATGTAAAAATCTTTAGCGTCTTTCTGAGGTGCAGTGAAATGATGGAGCTTATGAGGTCACACAGCATCCAGGAAAATAACCAGTCGTCCTGAAAACAGTGTGTGGGTGGGGTGGGGTGGGGGAGCATTTATTCTAGCCTCTCTCATATGTACCCGTTCTAGCATTCCCCCCCCCGTGATCAATATAATTTAAGCACAGAGTTGGACTTGCAGAGTTTGCTTTACCTAATTCTCCACTGAAAATGAGCTTTGTTTTTTATTAGAAAGATCAGAACCTGTAGTAGGGGGGTTGCCTGTGTGGCGTTCACTGACACACTGTGTGTTGGACTTTTCTAGTGCACGAAGAAAGTTGAATTCTAGTACATGGGCATTATCACTGAAGGGAAAGAGGGAGGAGGATGCGTTCATAAACGTTTACGCTCAACATTTTCGTTGGGTTTTTTTTCTGGTGCGTCCAGTTCGTGCGGCTGAGCGCTGCGCTTCTCCCTGCAGGGTCGCGCTCTCCTGCACTGGGCCTGCGACAGAGGACACAAGGAGCTGGTGTCGGTTCTGCTGCAGCACAAAGCAGACATCAACAGTCAGGTGAGACGCCGCTCTCTGTTTTTGAGAATTAAAGGAATTTTTTTGATTAAAAATCAAAAAGAAATTGCTTTTATTACATTGATTTTTAAGAAATGTGACATTTTATGAAGGGAATTTAACTTTCTTGTTAAATATTTTTTTTTCTATTTGCAAAATGTATTCATTCAAGAACTACTTCATTTAGAAAAAAAAGTTTTTGTAGAATTTACCACATAAAAGATTTGAAAATTAGGCATTTGAATCTATGACAGAATAAGTTATTAATTTTTCCCCTTAAAATCAGTTAAGTCCCATTCTGAACATCTTTTAATCTACTGTTAAAGTGATCTCGGTGGTCTTTTAATTATGATTGTCATTTTTAGCCACTATCAAAAGCTTGTGTCCTTTTTTTATGACATAGTTTCTGCAGAGCGGCAGGTGTTCACTGCTGGTGTGGAGTAAGCCTGCCTCCATTTCCCACCATCCATTGGTTTGCACACGTTCCCTCTAGCTTACAGCCCCTCAAACACCTAACATTAAAAAACAAAGTAACAAAAATGCCAAGCAGTATTGGATCTATGCAGTCGTACAGTTTTGAGTTTTGAATTCCAGATTCCTCCGATGAGGAATAGAAAACGTACACGGATCTAGTCAACTATGAAGGGATGCATCAAAATGGAGTGGAGCAGGAGCTTTTGCTCCAGCAAACACCTTTTTTTTTTTACTTCTCCTGATTCATGACCGTTTGAATAAAGAAATGTTCAGAAATCTAATTTTAAGCTTGATTTTCTTTAAAAAATCATCAGAAAAATGCAGAAAGAACATGTTAAAAACACCATTTCATTTGGAGTGGGTCTTTAAAGGAACTATTTGTTTAATGAAAACAACAACATAAGCTAAATATGAATCTTAGAAAATAAGAAAATATGAAATACTTGTGTTTTCTTATTATTATAGAATTTTTTATTTTTCTTTATTCTCCAGTCTGTGCTAGTTTTTAAGAAAAAATGTGAAAAATTATGTTTGCTTTTGAGTTATTTTTACACTTTCTGCTGTTGCTTTGTATTTTGTATTGATTTCATGCGCTTCTTCATTTGTTTCTGTTTGTTTAATTTCAATTTGAAGTGCGTTACTATTTCTATATTTTTACGCAAAGCACTTTGAGATGTCGTACCACGGGAGAGGTACGCTCTAAATAAAGTTGAATCCGAATGAAACATATATACAGGAACGGCGTGGGCGAGCAGCCTCCTCTCCGCCCATCCCTCTCGTCTTTCCATCCTCTCCATCTCTTTTAGAAGGTCACCTTTAATTCACTTTGTGCCACAAACAAATCCCTGGAGGCTTTAGCAGACACAGTTAGCCGGTAGCTAGCCTTCTGTTTAGGCTCTGGGAGGTTTAGCGGCACGCAGTCGGCTTTAGTTTCAGCCGTAAGCCGGTTCAGCTGCACATCGGAGAAATTACTCCCCTTCCCTGCCCAGCGGCACGGCAAAGTCCATCTCACCAGGCTGCTCAGCGGCGAGGTTTTAACTGGGAGGACAAATCAATTGGAAGTAATCAGGCAAATTGTTTCACATTGCACAACACACATAATCAGGACATTTCACAAATGGCTTTCTCTTTTGTGGTCATGTGTGGCATTTTTTGTCTTGGATTCCTGCTGGGGGGGGTTAATAGGGAGATGACTACAAAACAATTCACTGATGATTTACAGCCATATAAAGATAATGACAGCTAAGGAGGACCGATTTCCAGATTCAGGCTTTTGTCTGTTTTCCCTCCCATGATGTAGCACATTTGCAGTCATGTATTCCTCATTAGAATTTAAATGAATGCAAAGAGTTTTCAGCAGTCTAAGATGGGAGCATAAATCTTTTCACAGGTAGGAATTTGGGGTTGTAGTGAATCAGACCGACCTTTACTCCTCTGGACTTTTGGAAGCATCTAGGTCCACATTTCCTACCCTTTTGTTTTGGATCAGGCACTTTGAGCAAAAACCATTGACAGATGTTTCAGAAACAGATTTCTGTTAGAGTTGAGGTGTTAGCAGAACCAGTGTGGGGCATTTCCACCATCTGTTGGGGGTCAGAAGAGATCATTTCGTCTAGAAACTGGATCACTGCATCACTGTTGGCGGTTATAGAAAAACTGATAGAAAGAAAAAGTTGTCCAAAATGATCTCACTATTACAGAGTCCCTGAAGGGACATAAAAGTTAAAAAAAAATTCTGGTAAGTATCTGATGTGTACTAGATAGTAACTGGTGCGTACTAGATGGTGACCAGAAAATTAAAAAAAAATTCTGGTACTATCTGATGCATACCACATAGTGACCAGAAAAAAAAATCTGGTTACATCAAAGTAATTAAAACCAAAAAAACAAAAAAAAAGATTTTTCTATTAAAAAAATATATTTTCTATTTATTTTCTATCTGGTGCTCACCAGATAGTAACCAGAAAATATACAGTGCTCAGTATAAATGAGTACACCCCTCTACATGTTCCAGTAAACCTTTAGTGTCCATACAAAATCAACCTTTTCTATGAGATACATCATAATTTAATGTTTTGAAGTTCAACAAGTGTACAGTAAAACTCACCCTTGTGGAAATGTTGGAAATTGTTATTTTGTTCATTAAGATACAGATTAAATTGATACTTTTTAAAGAGGGCGTACTCATTTATTCTGAGCACTGAATATTTATATATATTTTACATTTTCTAGTCACTATCTGGTATACACCAGTTACTATCTGGTGCGCTCCAGATAGTAACTGGTGCATACCAGATAATGACTAGAAAATGAAAAAGATATATATTTCTGGTTACTATCTGGTGCGCACCAGATAGTGACTAGAACATTTAAAAATGTATGTTTATATATATATGCATGTATGTTTATGTTTTCTGGTTACTATCTAGTGTGCACCAGATAGTAACAGTTTTTTTTACTTTACTCAAGGGACATGAAAGTTAAAAAAAAAAACAGATTGAAGTTGAAAAATAGTTTTTCTACATTTTTTTTCTATTCTGGTTACTCTCTGGTGTGCACCAGGTACTATCTGGTGCGCACCACGTGTTATCTGTATTTTATCTGGTGCACACCAGAACATAACTCATCAGTCAGTGAAGAGAAAATTAAAAAAAACAAGACATTCTGGTTAATATCCAGGTACTATATGGAAACTATCTGGTGCGCTCCAGATAGTAACTGGTGCATACCAGATAATGGCCAGAAAAGGAAAAAGATATATATTTCCGGTTACTATCTGGTGCGCACCAGGTAGTGACCAGAAAATTAAAAAAAAAAAAATATATATATATATATATATATATATATATAAATATATGTGTGTGTTTTTTTCTGGTTACTGTCTAGTGGGCACCAGATAGCAAAAGTTTTTTCTACTTTACTCAAGGGGCATGAAAGTAAAAAACAGATTTAAGTAAGTTTTTCTACATTTTTTTTTTCTATTCTGGTTACTATCTGGTGTGCACCAGGTGTTATTTGTATTCTATCTGGTGCACACCAGAACATAACTCATCAGTCAGTGAACAGAAAATTAAAAAAACCAAGACATTCTGGTTAATATCCAGGTACTATCTGGATACTGTCTGTTGCACACCAGATAGTAACTGGTGTGTATCAGATAATAGCCATAAAATAAAAAAAAAATCCTTTTGCTATCTGGTGCTCATCAGAAATCACCTGATTTTAACTTCAATTTTTTTTTTTTTAATTTTGATGTCCCTTCCGGTGGTCCGTACACAATGAAAGACTTCCATGCAATCCCGTGTTTCAAATTAGAGAATGTGTAGAACTCTCTTCACTTGAGCCAAGATAAAACAATAAGGAACAAAGAACTGTATTTCTTTTTGTTGGGAATAAAATGTAATGAACATCGATATTGCCTCAACAATATTCCTCGACACAAAACCAAACAAACTCCATTGTGCGCTCACTTTACGACCCCAACTGTAGAATGTTTGGGTTGTGTGGAGGCTATAAGAGTGACCAGTAATCTCTCTCGACCTCTACCAACTGCTGAGCGACCAGTAAATAAAGATCAAACATGATTTATGCTTAATTTGTTGATTAAAAAAAGGGGAGGGGCACTCTAGAGTTTAAACAAAAAGTATTATTCTCTTGGCAGAGGAGGAAAATCGTTGAAAATTAATCAACTGATTGTTTCAGTGAATTGTCCTCAAACCCTGGTAACCTGCATTAAGAGCTCGTTTGATAGTTAATCCAGGATCAAGGGGACCACAATAGGTAGCTGCGAGTGTTTGAATACACAGATCACAGATCTGCCACCTGCCAACTGCGGTGATCGCATGGTGCATTAAACTCCTGCTCTCCATGGCGGCGTTTCCTCAGCTAATACTCTCAGAGAAAGTGGGACAGGCCACAGCAGTTTTTGCTTAAAAGGACCCTGGCATCCCATTTAATATAATGATGGAAGTTAGGGTTTAGCTTTTTCTTTGTTCCAGAACAAATGGGAACGGATTAATGAAGAATTATCTACAGTTAAGAATATTTTACTTTGTCAGCTTAACAATTACATTTTGATTAAATGACATTTAACAGTTTGTTTTAGGGAAAATGTTTATATTTGCCATAAATCAACCCTGTACAGTAAATTCGTTTTTTTTTTAAATTTATTTCTGTCACATCTTACAGAAGAAATCATGGTCTTAACGCCTGGACAAGTATTTTCATCTTAAGATTTTACTAGCAATTAGGGGTGTAATGATTCGATCATATTTCGTGGTTGACGAGATGATTCTTAGTCGATATGAACGATCTGATTCTCTGAGCTAAAATCGATCCACCTCACTGTGTGGTCGCATGTCTTTGCTAAATTCAAAGAGTTTCCACACATTGGTATATAATGATGGTTGATCGTTATTTGCTGCATCATGTGTATGTTGTCTGCTGTCGTTATGTTGTAGCGTGACCTGTTGTTATATATTCAAGCACTGGAAGCTCCTCGCTAACGCTAGCGGACCGGTGATTATTGATGACGTCATCGAACGAAAGTCACGCCCGAAAAATTAGACACTGTTTTTCATCACCCTCTGTTTGGATCAAGCATGGAGTGATAAACGAAGTGGGAGGACTAAGAGGAAGGGAGAATTTGGATCGGGCCTCAGTTTGCGGGCTTTGTTTATTTGTTTTCTTTAGGTAGATTTGTTTATTAGCAGGGAGCAACATGACTGAGTCAGCCGTCTCCATGACTTATTTTATGGAGCCATGGAGAGATAAAAGAGCCACATGTGGATCTGGAGCCGCAGGATTCAGACCCTGGTGCAGTTTTAAGCTATGGTCACTTATACCAAAATGCAGTTGGGCAGCAGCTTCGTTGGGTGGCTGCCCTGTCGCCATGCAGAGACATTTTTAATCGGGTGGCAGCAGTCGCATTTTTACACGCCCCGCGGTGCCGCAGATGTTTAAAAAGTTCAAATTGAACGGTGAGCGGGCGGTTTGTGGCCGCCGGAGCACATTTGGAGAGGAGGCGGCCAGTGACAGGAAGGCGATAACTGACTGAGAGTCTACAAGCTCCCCCAAACCATCTGATGATTGGCCGATTTCAGAGTGCCACCCACCAGTCACCCCATGCTGCCATCCCTCTGATACTGCCCGATAGCGAGATTGCGATTTACCCCATTCACACTAGCATTATCGGAATGCTATATATCTAATTCATAATTAGGTTAAAAAGTTGTGGTTTTGAAGTTGTAATAATTTAGTTTCAGAGTGTTCAATAAATGTTTATCCTGTTCAGCTCGCGATCTAAGGTGTGTTTTAGATTTTGGCCCTTTGTGTGATTGAGTTTGACACCCCTGGAGTAAGGCCTAACATTTCTTGTAATTTTGTGATTTTAATCCAAAATTAAATTTTCCTCTTACAAACAAGTATTTAGTTCCTTTTAGAATCTGCTTTAAAACATTACAAATCTTTTCTGCTAGTTCATACGTTTCTTGGCGTACAAACAAAAGCAGAGGGCTAGAATCGACTTTCCAAATACCCGTCATAGCGATTACCCACAGTTCATGTGACAGGGTGAGGATTAGGCTCACAAAGAGAAGGGACAGGTGAGATTCAGGTTAGCCCGGAACAGATACAATTCCAGGAAGGAAGGAAGGATTCTCAGAGGAAGTAACCAGCTCAAGTTTTGAGCTTTTGTCTGTCTATCAAACGGTTTTACTGAACTTATTCCTACATTTTTTTCGTCTCTCCATCTGTCTCTCCGTCCCCTCTCCTCATCACTCTCCCCATCCCCACACCCCCTCTCTTCATCCCTCCCTTCCTCCATCTCTACTTTGTATTAAAACAACATGATCCATGAGGCGGGAAGGGCAACTCGCAGCACCGCTAATTCTAATTAATCCAGCGTGGTAGCGCAGCCACAGCAGGCCCCAAGCACTCCCAGTCTATCAGATAGAAATTCATAACTTAATTGAGGTGAGAGCCTCAAGCCGGCCGAGCAAAAGTCTCCAGCCGGGACTAGCTAGATAGATCAATAGTAATAAATATCTGACTGGGTGGCTTACAATTGGTGGCGGGAGATCACACAGCAACCCTCACACACACAGTTTACACTTGGACCCTTCATGGACATCAGTGGGAGGGCTGGCGTGTAGTAATGGGCCTTCGGGAAAGTAGGTTTTTGTGTGTCTATGTATTGTAAGCATATGGAAGCAGTTCTGCATGAACATTCGTCTGATAAATTATGTTGAATGCAGCATGATGTGAGACCAATTAGTCTGGAAATTGAAAAGTCCCACTCCAACTATAGTTTTTTCTATAGTAAAATAGTTCCCAGTGGTTTTATAATTATGATTATATATACATATATTTACATATAATTTTTTTCCAAGCAAAAATCAGAAACCGGTGTCATTTTTTTAAGATATATTTTCTGCAGAGCGACGGAAGTTCATTAGAAATTTTTCCCTGGGTTGTAGGGAGGACTGTTGGTGCAGAAGTAAGCCGAGACTAATTTCCCATCATCCCTTTGTTTACACTCCCGCTAATCTTAAAGCGCCTCACAAACTCAAGTTAACATTAGCGTAACAAAAAAAAAATTGAGGCAATATCGAAGCTATCCAAAATGAAGACTGTATACATTTATTTAGCTGTGTTTCCGTTACACGTTTGCACAGAACTTTATCAAAATTCTAGAACTGCTGAAAAAACACAGTTTAGTAAGTACACTGTTTCCATTAAATCATAATTATGCAAATAAACATAAACCAACACATGCAATAAGTCATTCAAAACATATGAACACTACTTTGATTTACAGCAGGTACATTCAAATTTCTGCCACATCACTGGCGCTCATTATCATCTATCAAAGGAGACGTCGGCGTCGTATTCAGGTTATGGAGCGGCGAGCTACAGATGCATTGATTTTAAGAAATTGTGGTGATTTTACAAAGGAGCTGTGGATCCAACAATTCGGCTTAACACAACTTTTGATGAGCTGTAAGACAGACAGCGTGGTGTCCCGTTGTTAGTCACGTGACTCATTTAATTCAGGAAAAAAAAATGTTTCCACAGCAGTTTTGCGAAATATGTCAATTTTTTTTAATAATAAATCCCAAATTTTTCTACATTTTTTTTGTTTCAATTTGGCGAATTTATCGTAAATTCATAGTCAATGGAAACACAGCTTCTATTGCTGATGAGGACGGACTTTGGCCCGCCCATGACAGTTGTCGCGTCCCAAACTCGAGCTTTTTCACATTGCAGGTTTTCAACTAATCCTCAACCAACATGATTTGAATAAAAAAAATACTGAAAAACACAGTTTTAAATTATTTAAATTATTTATATATGTCCTGCATCAGGAAAAAATGCTACAAGCACATGCTAAAAACACTAAAAACACAATTTTCTTTGGAGTAGGTCTTTAAGATAATTTGTGCTTTATTATCTGAAATAAGCCAGTCGGGTTACCTTAATAATTTTGGGAAATCAAGAAAGCCCCTGGAATAGTTTTTATTGCATCAAGAAAAAAATACAATGAACAAAAAAGTATTTGTCAGTCACAGATTCTGCAAGTTGTTCTAAAGATGATTTTTTTCGTCTGTAATGTTCATCATAGATGCACTTAACTGTGAGAAACAATTTAAAGTGCAGTACATAAAACAATAAAAGAGAGAATCAAAAAAAATATTGAAAGGTGTGATCATTAAAATGAGATTAAAAGAAACTGAATTTAAAATAAGCTTAGATAAACAGTGTGAATGGAAACAAACCGAAGTAAGATCATTGGATTTAGTTCAGAGCTCATACATTTTTCATTGATTTAAAGAGACATGTGCTTTCAAAAGGGATTGTTTGTGGTTTCTTTTTATTCATAGAAGTAAAAATCTTTAGTTTTTCCATCTAAAAAATTAGCATGCCCCTGGTGTGAATGTGAATGTGCGATTGTGTGGCCTTGCAGTGGACCGGTGACATATTCAGGTTGATCCCCACAAGTGCTACCACAAACGATTATTTTAATAGTCGACTAGTCACCGATTATTTTTTTCCGATTCGTCAACTAATTGGGTGATGCGCAAATTGGATATAAAGTACACATCTTAACCATCATTAACTTTAAACTAATTGAAAACTAGATATTATTACCTGCGATAATGCTGGTCTGAATGCTGTAAGCTGAATTTGGCCGCTGAAGATACAAGTGCTGATAGTTGAAGATGCTGAAATTGATAGTTGAAATCACTGAAGCTAATAGCTAAAATTGCTGGAGCTGATAGGCAGCTAAAATATCAGTTAAATACAAAATTAGCCTAAAAAACTGAAAGAAGCTTAAATTAGCCAAAATAGCTACCATACAGCTGAAATGTTAGATAAACTCCAAAATAGCAAAAAAAAAAAAAACTTAAAAATTCCTTAATTAGTCAAAATAGCTAGCATGAAGCTGAAATATTAGCTAAACTCCAAATAAATTCAGAAGAGACCTTAATAAAGCCCAAAATAATCCAAAAGGTTAGTAGAATGCCATTATAACCTTCAACTTTACTACACTCTGACTCCATTTAATATAAAATAACGAGTAATCGACTATTAAATTAGTCTTCGACTATTTTAATAGTCGATTAGTCGTTGATTAGTTGACTGATCGTGGCAGTCCTAATCTCCACCTTCACCAAACACTTGCTGCTTCAAGCTCCAGCAAATACAATTACTCAAAATTTCACAAGACTGCTAAAAACTGTGTTTGTAATTTAAGGCACGTATTGTTTCTTTCTGTTTGTTTTCTTCTAAAAATAAAACATTTTCCCAACCCATTATTTTTTGGACCAAAATTGAATTTGACATATTCAATTCCATGTCTAAAACAAAAACAGTTTACGCTAATCAGACTGAGAAAATCGTTAACCATCTGTTTTGTGGTGTATGTTTTTTTTTTGTAAATAAAGCATAGAAATGCGGTATCAATGTTAATAACATTTTATGTTGAATCCACCGACTTCTGTACAAAAAAAGGAAAAAAAACACCAATCACAGATGATTGTTTTTAAGAGAAGTTTGGAAATCTTCTGGTCTGGTTCTGTTGGACTGGTGTCAGATACAAATAGGACGACGCACACATGCAACACACACCGACACACTCGCACACTGTGGCTGATTGAAATTCTTTGGTTGAGCCATTATTACACGTTTGTATCCCTTCCCTTTCCCAGCACTGCCTCCTATAACTAATGGCTCAGTCAGCCCAGTCATAACAAATATCCAGCGAGATTCGTCATAACTGTGTGTGTGTGTGCACATGTGTTTGTGTGTTGGTAATTGTGTAGCATATCATTTCAAATCTACAGAGTCTTTAAAGAGGATGGCAGATAGTTGGGAACATAAGCAGCTAAAATCTACCTGAGAACATAAAGGAAGGAAAATAAACCAACTTAAACAGAAGGTTTATAATAGGAGGGGTTAAGTAGAGGTTACTTTTTATGATGTTGGAGCAGCTAAATGTTGACCTATCTTATCAAAAGGGAAAGTATATAAACCACTAACCAGCCAGCAAGGCCAAGTGGGCCCCATATGCTTTAAGAGTGGCAGAAAATGTGGGCCCAGGTTGGGTTTGTCCAAAGTTTCTGTGGTGGCCCGAACTGTGTTCGCCCACAACAGCTCTGGTGGGCACTCTGTGTGTTGGCTCACTACACTACCCAGCCTCCTGATGGACGATGTAGCATGCTAGCAAGCTCCACTGTATTGAGCTTTGCTGTTGTAAGATATCGAGCTCCGGTTTATCTAGCTAGTGAGCTCCGCTGCAGTGATCTAGAGAGCTCTGCGTTAGCGCTCTAACAATCTTAGCTGTATCAAGCTAGCGAGCTCCCCTGTAGCGATCTAGCAAGCTTTGCTGTATTGAGCTAGCGAGCTCCGCGGTACCAATCAAGAGAGCCCTGCTGTAGTGATCTAACAAACTCCGCTTCAGTGATCTAGCAAGTTCCGCTGTAGCGATTTAACAAGCTTCGCTGTATCAAGCTAGCTCCCCTCTAGCGATGTAGCGAGCTTTGCTGTAGCGATTTAGCAAACTTTGCTGTATCAAGCTAGTGAGCTCCACTGTAGCGATCTAGCGAGCTTTGCTGTAGCGATTTAGCAAACTTTGCTCTATCAAGCTAGTGAGCTCCACTGTAGCGATCTTGCGAGCTTTGCAGTTGCGATTTAGCAGACTTTGCTGTATCAAGCTAGCAAGCTCCACTGTAGCGATCTAGCGAGCTTTGCTATATTGAGCTAGCGAGTTCCGCTGTACCAATCAAGAGAGCCCTGCTGTAGTGATCTAACACGCTCCGCTTCAGTGATCTAGCAAGTTCCGCTGTAGCGATTTAGCAAACTTTTCTGTATCAAGCTAGCTCCCCTCTAGCGATCTAGCGAGCTTTGCTGTTGCGATTTAGCAAACTTTGCTATGTCAAGCTAGCTAGCTCCCCTGTAGCGATGTAGCAAGCTTCGCTGTAGCGATCTAGCGAGCATCTGTGTAGAAATCTCTGTCTGCGATTGTAACAGTGTTTTCTGTTAGCAAAACACTGTTTTGCTTCAAGCCAGATTGAGTGAAAAAAAAAAAAATCAAGCGTCTCTGATATGTGGGGGGCTGGGCGAAATGTGGAGCTGGGACGGATTAGCGTATGTCGAGAGTCCAATGTGAACACCTTATGCTAAAAGCGGATTCAGAAGTCACGTTCAGCTCTTCACATCATGCCGGTGTGTATGCAGCATTAGGAGTGCGTGTCTCCTGTTGGATGTGGTACACAGGTATAACGGCATCATAGCCAGCTCTCGTTGCATTTTTACAAGTCACACTGTAAGCTTTTCTTACGAGATTCATTTTTAGTACTCGCTGCACATTAGCAGAACTTGATGAAATGAAAGTAGTTGCTATGCTGTGTTAAAAGGGTCTATCAGACACAGACACAGTTATGAATCTATAATATGAGCACTCAGAAAAGAGCCAACAACTTGACAGTAATAGTGCAGGCTAAAGAGCCATTCCAGCAGGTAACAGTCTTCTTTGCCATCATCAGCTGTTGTTTCTTTCTTATTGGCCACTCACTGGGCCTTGCCTACACTCAACTATTTGATTTCCATCGTTCTTAACCATCCACATAAATTGTCAGGAGCATTAAAGCTGTCTTCAACTATTTCAGACAGAGGGGGGGGGGGTTAAAGAGAGTGAGAGCTGGATTCAGACAGCGATGGGAGGGGATGGGGGCGAGGAGAGAGAATAAACAAAGTAAGTGTTTTGCCTTCCATCAGTCTCCTGCAGTACTCAGCTTTATGAGTCCCTCACTCCAAATGCCTCACCCTCAGCCCCCACTGCCTGCCCATTGATTTTCATATTACACTCTTTTATGTATTTATTTATTTCATATATTTCTTTTTAAACATCATTGATGAGCCGCTGGAGGACAGGCAGGGCCTCTGGTGATGTTAATTCTAAGTCTCAACCTCATCCTCCTCCTTTGATGGCTTTAATGGAGGCTAAGGTGCCCCCTGGGACAAAAGCTCTGTGACATGGGGAGGGGGGCAGAGGAGTGCTGGGAAAGCAGATTTAAGGAAAATAAAAAAAGTGATTTTGTTATTCTGTGTTGAGCAAAAACCCAACAGCAGTCGAGTTGGGTTTTTTTTTTCTCTCTCCCAGCCCTACGCTGGTTTACTGTCACAGCAGACTTTTTATAAGGTGTACCCTCCTAGACTTTAATGCTGCGGGTTATTTTGGGGGTCGAGGGCGCTCTTGGGCAGCTGAAGGACGCTCCCCAGAGGTGTGAAAGGCACTCGGTAAGTTTGGCGTCCTGCTAATTTGACCAAGGGTAGTAGTGCTCACATGGTGAGCAGCAAGGTTACCTCTCTCTGCTCTGAGAGGAAACGTGGATTCAATTAAGCCTGACCACCCCCCCACCACCACCACCACCAGTGTGTGGATCCTTTTAGAGGGGTATCCCAAAACACACAAGATTACACACCAAAGAGCAAACGCATCAGGACACACATTCAGTTTGTAGCTGTCATTGTTTTGGCAATGTCACGTCACATTTAGGACACCCGTTCACCAAATTTTTTTTGAAACTTTAAAAGAAGTTTTTTTGCTGTTATGTGTTTTTTTTTATAAAAAAAAGGAATTTGTTGGACGATTTTTTTTCTTACTGCTTTTCACATCTTGGAAAAAAAGATCTAATGTCAATGGTATTTACTGGTAAAATAAGAGTCAAAGGGTAACCAAACAGGGAAGGTGGAGGCTGACTCCGCCCACAGCCGAAATCTGAAAATCCGGTCGGAGGGGTGGGGCTGGGGAACAGAACTGTTGTCATTACTGGAGCTGCAGATCATGACGTGGGACTTTCATGGTTTGGTTATTCATGAAATTCAACTGCAATACCTCGATTCAACCTGTAGGGAGCAGCACACAGACGATTTTTAGATCTTTTTTTACATTTTTTTTTATTTTAAATTTTAGAATTTGAATTATCTTTTATTTTAAATTGTCAAAAATTAGTCAAGGACCAGTAGTCAGTACTTCTAAAGCCCCGTTTATAGATGTAAACAGCTAACAAAATTTAAAGTTTGGTTACCCTTTAAATAAAAATATAAAAGGACCTTTCTCAATGTCTGATGTTTGGTGAAGCCGTAACTCAGTGGAAACACTTGTTACTGCCCTGACAGGCAAAAAAAACTGTCTAAAGTCTAAATTAGGGCTCTGCAACCTGCAGCTCCAGATCCACGTGTATCTCTTTTATCTCTCCATGGTGGCTCCTTGGCCAAATATAAAATAAGTCATGGAGACTGCTGACCCATGTCGACCCTCGACTACCAAGGGTCCAATCCCAAACTAAAATAACAAAACCCAGCGGTGCAAGACTGCAGAGGAAAAAAGAGAACCTAACAAACCACCACAACTCAAACTCAAAGACCTGCTGCTCCTCGGCCTCCTGACTGACGGCCTCCTACCTGGCAGGTGCTGATCAAAATCATTAGCTCCACCTGCCAGGTGAGAAGAATCCAGAACATCAGCCATAACAACAAATTAACTGGACTGTACCGTAAACTCCTTATTGTATTGGACCGCTCAGGCTGAACTTTCTTTAAACGTAAAGGTTAGCAAGTCTCGTTTGTGATTTTCCGTACAGTAGTAGCCGCTCTGGTTTGTAACCAGCTGAAGAGTGATCATCAAATTGATCTGATCTGTACTCTTCTGATTAATGGCACCTGCTTATCATAACCCCGCATGCTGGAATCTGCATCTGTGGCGCTCATCGATTCACCCCGATGTCGGCCGCTCACCCCAGAGACCCGCACACACAAACACGCACACACATATTCATCTCCTCCCCGCCTCCCTCCTCCGATCACTGTCATTATAAAAGTCAGCAGCTTCTGCATGCATTGATCATAAATCATAATTGCTTGCTCATTTTTTCCCCACTTGTTTAATGTTGCTGTCAGGGGGCAACAGGGGGAGAAAAGAAGGAGGCGGGTAAGACGAGGGGAAGAAAAGCCCAAAGAAAGTTTACTAAATGAAGAAAAATGACATTAAAAAAGAAAACTGGGGAATATTTCTTTATCTTATTTTACTTTTTAATTCAATTTTTTTATTTTTTAATCAATTTCTGACTATCCTAAATTTTATATATCTATGTATAGGTACTTATTTATTTTCTTTGTCTTCTTAAGATTTCTTTTTGTTTTAATTGCTTAAAATAAACCAATTCCAAAAATTTAAAACTATTTTTTTATATTATTATAGAATTTGATTGTTTAACCTCAATTTTACTACAAAATTGTTTATTTTATCTTTTTTTTTTTTCCAAGAACTATTTTATCAAATTATAGCATATTTTAATGTAACTGTATTTATTTATTAATTTACTATTAAAACTATCCTTTTATTATATTTTTATGAACGTATGGAAGTGGGATAAATTTAATTCGTATCGAACAAAACAAAATCTGAAAGATTTTGACAAAATCTGGCACTTTCTTTTTTACAAACTCCCTCTTTTAATTCTTATTTTTACATCTTTTTTTTAAGAAATGTGTTTAAATCAATAAAAGGAAGAAAATTTACTTTTCGAGTCTAAATCTTTTATATCGTTGAGATTTTTTAAACTATTTAAAATGAATAGTTTTTACACTGAATTACATGTTGTGTTTTTGGAACACAACACACTAGGGCTGCCGAGATTAGAAGACTAATCGACTATTAAAATAGTCAACGACTAATTTAATAGTCGATTAGTTGTTACTTTAAATTATATGATTACATTATTCAGATGCTGATCTCATTTGATTTAATCTTGTTTTAATGCCAGAAACTGATAAAGGAAAGAAGCTGCAGGATTCACTGTCTTTATTTTTTGTTAGTTTAAAGCTAATAATGGTTAGATGTGTGTTTTACATCCAGATTGCGCATGACCCGATCTGTCGACTAATGAGAAAAAAATAATCGACTATTAATATAATCGTTTTTGGCAGCACTACAGCACACAAATCAGACATTTTTAGTTTGATGTCTTCTAAGAGTTAAAAAAAAACATATACACTTCATAAATGTACTTTTTTCCTTCACAAATACTCCATAGTTGATGGTTCCACGGTCCTTTCCGTTCCACCTTCCAGATCTTGGCTCTTTTCTGGCTAATAAAAAACAAAAAGACTTCCAGACAGATTAAAACTCCGTTCCATGTGGAGTGGTGTAAACTGCAGGGGGGTCAGTGTTTTGGAGTTTACATTGTTGTTGTTTTTTCATTGCTGTTCCTCTGCAGATCTTTAGAATCCTCCTAAATAGCTTTCATGAAATTTGGACTCAGACTCATAACTCAAAATCATTTGACTTTGTCTCCCCCCCCCTTTTTTTTTTTTTTTTTTACATTTTTGGCCAATTTTGGAAGTTTCTTCCATTTTTTTTTGGACTTTTGAGAAATCGCTCTGCATCCCGTATTTCTCTATATACTATTAAGGCACTTTCTCTCTTTCATCAATCTTGCTTCCCATCACCCGTGCTGTAGAAATGATAGATCGGTGCGACTGAAATTCAGCAAAACTGCAACTGTACCTATAGATCAATCCCCCCTCCTGTGCTGCCCCCTAAGCATAGTGCTCCACCCAATTAAGGTGATACACTACCACACCGGTCCGCTCTTTCATTGAGCCCCCTGCTGACATGTAGTCCGGTATTCCTGCGCGGAGAGGGTAAACTTTTGGGGAAGGAGCAGCGGTTCTGGTGCCTCCATAATGGGATGGGAACGGGGGAGGGGTTGATGCGAACTGCAGGAATGGGAGGCGGAGGGATGGGGGGGGGGGTCCTCCAAGCTGCTTCCAAAGCAAATGGAAGACAATCCAATTTCCTGCGATTCCATCAAGCCCCGCTCCTGGATCCAGGACATTAGGGAACGCTGAGAGGACAGGCCGCTGACCCCCGCAGGAGCACGGAGGAAGAGCTCTGGCTGCACTGGAATGCTCTCAAACGCTTCAATTTGTACATTTAGCATTAAAGTTAACTTTAAAAGTTCTGAACCCCCTGCAACCCGACAGGCAGCCGCAGGTTGCGACTTGACCCGCAGACAGACGGCATTGTTGTCTCGCGTGGCTTTTCATGCCGGCCACAATTTGCATCCGTGCTCCGCGGCGAGCCACCCACAGGGAATAGAAAGCTCTAATCCAATCAGCAGGTCCCCGAAGTGCTGCCCCGGAGAAACCCCCCAGAAAAGTAACAATAGGATCACTCTGCGCTGAACAGAGGAGGGAAAAGCAAAGAGGAGGAAGGAGAGAGACTAAAAGGTGAATAGTTAAAAGTGGGGCAGCATGATAATGGAGGAAAAATGCAATATCTTTATGAATAATGTGATGGCAGAGCAGTAAATAAACAAATAGTCTTCTACTTTTATCGCCTGTTGCTGCTTTAAGAGCAATAAGACAAAAAAATCTTTAAATCAGTGACGTCAAACTCGATCACACAAGAGACCAAAACCCAAAACACACTTTAGATCGTCGACTGAACATGTGTATTCAAAACTACATTTGTAAAACTTTAACTTTTTAACATAACTATGAATAAAAACAGGCAGGAATATTATTCCAGAATAAATCAACTTTGAATAATTTTCAATATTCCTCTCGATAAAAATATGTTTTGTTAAAATTATACAAGTTAGAAATAAGAGCGAGATAACATGGGGCATTAATAACAATTAAATGATCTGGAGGGCCGAATCTGTGTTGAGAAGAAACAAAATCAAAGGTTCCTGCTTAGATTTTGGGAATTGAAGTAATCAAAAACCCACTCCCATAAAAGTTTTCTTTTCTTAAGCATGATTTTGCAGTATTTTTTATCACGATGAAGGACATCGTGAATCAGGAGCAGATGAAAAAAAATCTTTTGGATTAAGCTTGTTTTAGTGATGGAGGTTCTACAGCCATAAACTTCCTGCTATGCATCCGCTTACAGACAAATAGATCCTCACACGTCTTCGTTTTCCTCGTCTGAGCTGGAATTTAGCTCAAAATAATCCAATATTGGGGTTGTGAGAGGCTGTAAGCTAGTGGGAGAAAATTTGAACCTGAGAGCTACTTCATGGGTCCTGAAGTCATATGAAAGGCGACCAGTTTGAGATGACTAATTTGCTCAGTTTGCCTTTATATTAATGATTCTCCTCTATGTAAAGACACTGATTCTCACCATAATTATCAACAATGACAACAAGCTAGGACACAAATATCAATATTCAGCACTTTATTAATCTCAGTAATTGTTACATTTTCAGATGATCTGTTACATTTCATGGGAAAAATGTCCCATTTTCACTATGATGTTCCATGTTTATCAATGATGTAATGTTAAAGAAAAATCAATGCACACAGTTTTGAACAAATCTTTTCACATTTTGAACTAGCGACCAAATTTTTTACATTTTTAACAAAATTAATCATCTTTGATCTGGAGAAGGTCAAAGGTCACCTAAACTTTTCTAAAGTTCATGTATCATGAATATATTTTAAGATGTTTTCATTTTTAAATCTATGTAAATGCAAGTGTAATTAAAAAATAGCAACAGAATAAAATGTAGTTTTAGACGCAGCTCACAAATGAGTTGTGCTGTTTTTAGAAGAGACTTGCAGGCAACTTGTGTGGTCCTCATATGACCCCTGATGTAAACAAAGAGATGATGGGAAATAAGTGCTGGCTACCACACAGCAGAAACTAGTTGTAGAAAATGCTAAAAAAAAAAAAAAAGTTAAAAACAGCTCAATCATAATTTAAAAACAACTAGAAACGATTTGAAAAATAGATCAAAAGATGATTGGATTGAGGGTTTAATGATCTGTTGAATTGATCAACATTGGAAGATCCTGAGAGATATTGTGGGGTGTTTTCATTATAACATTCAGAGCTTTGACTTTTTTTTTTATTTTTAAAGTCGCCATCCGATGAAAATCCTGTTTTTTGAGTTTTTAACATGTATTTATGGCATTTGTCTTATGAAAGAGAACAAATGTAATAAGAGATCATTTTCGTTTTGCATTTCCGAGTATTTCTCCTTTTAAATCAATCTAACTGTCTTGGACAGACTCTGTTCTTCCTGAATGATCTTTCTGCTGCACTAAACCCTCATCTGGTCCGGCCAGTTCAGGTTCTGGAGAAGAGAAGATGGTATCTTCACATGGACAGCAGTCAAATGAGCCGCCGTTCACATTTCTGTGGTCAAATCAGCATCACTGGATTTTTGGTGTGACTTTCATCCAATACTTACGGTAGCAGGGCTGAGAACGCTGGAAAATCTCCACCAGACTCCACGGAGCTTCTTGATGTGACCACGGAAATGTGAACGGCGGCTCATTTGACCGAAAGGATTGTAAATGAATGAAAGAGCATTTGGATGTTAGCTTTCATTATTTTCTGCTCTGAGAAACCAATGGATTGAATGGATTGATCACAGCAACACAGAGCTATCATAATCAGACAGGGAGGGATCGGGGCGGAGCTCCAAAAGCCACGCCCCCTCAGAGGAGATCTTGAAAACAGAGGCTTCAGATCAACATGAGAAATGGCTTTTTCAGACGTTTAGGTTGTAGGATTTTGGTTTAAAATGTCATAATTATCATTAAAACACCTTAAATAACTTTATTGTGTTTAAATCACTCAAAATACTTTAAAAATACATAGTAACAGATAAATACAGTTTCAAATATTGAAAACATTTCAGGAACTTTTCTTCTCCTAAAGTTTCCAATAATGTTCTTGAACACAGAGTCACTGTGAATCATTTCGTCTTTTTGGCTGACGAGTACTTTAACAGTAAATTCATGACAGAACCTTTTGTACTCCCAGAAGATGTGTTTTTGTGCTTCTAAGCGTGAAGGAATACACAACTTGTCTTGCGTCAAACGTTAGCCGAATGTTTTCCCTCCTTTCATTTCCTCTCTGGTGAGTCTTGTTCTGCGCGGTCAGAAAAACTGCTGAAGTAAACACTTGTTTTGTCTTTTCAGGACAACGAAGGACAGACGGCGCTACATTATGGTAAGAAGGCTTCTCATATTCATCTTCAAAAATCGTCCGCCGATATGATGATGAGGTCTGCGTGTGTACTCCCTGCAGCGTACGGCAGTTTGTTTTCCGCACACGCCCACTCTTTGCCTGCATTTGTCCCAAATTCATCATCTTTACTCGCTTTTCCTCCCCGCTCCCAGAAAGATTCATTCATTCCCGACTCCATTCCTCATCCAATCGCGTCTCCGTAACTTCCTCTTTCTCCGTTCGTGTGTCCTTTGGTACGCTCTCTGTTTTTGCGTGTTTGTTATAATCAGCAGACTTCCCAGAGGAAATCAGCAGTGGTCCTCAGAGCCCCCCCCCCTGGAGGGGGCGGCCCTCGTGTCCTCTGCGCCTCACCGCGCGTTAGCACCGCTGCCCCATCTGTCCGCCAGCTCGGTGGCGTCGGGCCGGCCGCGCCGCGCCCCTCGCGGCGTGATTAGTTCATATGAACACGTGGACGAGGAGGCATAAAAAGATGACTAATAAACATAAGCAATGAAGTGGAAGAGACAAACGGCAGAGAATGAAAATTCCTTCCTACCCCTCTTTGCACAGGGCCACTGTGGCTGGCAAGTGATTAATTGAGGGTTTACTGCTCGCCATAAATTGTTCTCCTCCTCTACTGCTCCCCGGAGGGCCGGCCACTTTTTACAGCTCAAGGCTCGGGCGAGACGCCGCCACGTGCGCACGCGGCCAAATAAAATACAGTTTAGAGCGAAAAGAGGAATTTTGCAAACACAGCCGAGAAGAAAAAAAGAAAAAAAAGGCCAAACGTTGTCAGTTTCCCTCCGCTTTCATCCGAAATTAAAACCCCACGCACTTCCGGCCACCTCCGGGTTAAAAGGCCCGGCTGTCAATCTCCGCAGCTGCTGACATCAGCGAACATGGCGCAGCACAAAGTCTGCGTTTTAAAAAGAGCAAGCGATTGACAAAGACAGAGAAAAGCACTCACAACAAGAGGAGGAGGGGGGGGGGGTGCAGGAGGTGCATCAGGAATGAAGGAACCCACTAACTGGGTTAGGAAAAGTGCGAGCCCCCCCCCCACACACTTTCTCCTCTCCGCGCACCCTTTTAGCGGGGCACAAATTGCCGGTGGGGCAGTTCTGGAGGCTCTGGCCCGGGCAGGTGTCAGTGCGGGGCCGGAGATGCGCTTTTCATTAACCGCAAACATGTGGAGTATTAAACCACAGTATGCAGAGAAAGGGGGGGGGGTTCCCACTCTGCTTTAATCTAATGGTCGAGTGCCGTTTATTTGATTCATTCATTAGCTTTTAAAGCAGCTCAATGACAGTTCAATTGTTTCTGAGTTTTCACTTCTTACAGGTTCTTTGAAGGTTCTTCAGTCCATAAAATGCAAGTGAATCTGGACTGTTCAGAGCTAAAATTGGTGTCAATATTAAATGGAACGAATAGGAAAAAATATCGGTGTTTGGCCAAAAAAAATTAAAATGTCAGAAACGTTTTACTATTCTAAAGTAAACACAATTATTTTCAGCTTCAAATATTCCATTTTTAAGGTTTCAAACCTCAAAATTTTAATTTTAAAACTTTTTTTCACTTTTAACTCTTTTTTTTTTGTTTTCTAATATGTCTTTGAACCGGCTAGAACAGAGTTTCTCAAATTCTGCTTTTTACACCCGTCTTGGGAAAACGTCAGACTATGATATTACAGACAATACAGCAGTTTTCTGACTGTAATTATCACAGTTTTCAGAGTCAGTGAGTGGATTTGCATTCATGACCTTCTTTTTTTAAATTTGAATTGTGTCTATTTTTGGCACAAACAAAAGCATAAATATAAAAGAACCGAGCATCTTTTTTAAAACCGGATTTCTTTTCTTTATTTTTCACTTATTTTCAGGATCATCTTGGTAACCAATGTTGTGCATTTTAAAAATGCTAATTAAGTAAAGCTTAGTTTAAAAAATTTTCTTTTTCTTTTTTTTGTTCTTTTTCTCCTTTTTGTCCTCAGCAGTCTTGCTCTGCTGGGTTTTGTTATTTTAGTTTGGACCTTGGTGGTCTTAGTTTGCAGGACATGAAACCCACTTTTGACCTTAAAAAGGTCAAAAGTAACTGTTAACAAACAAAATGCAGCAATTAAAAGAGTATAGAAGACATATAGAACAATAATAATAAACATTTTTGAGAATGTAGAGAAACTGTTATGAACTCAAATCCTTCGTCTTCCCTCTTCTTCTCCCTTCGTCAGCATCCGCATGTGAGTTCGGCGAGATCGTAGAGCTGCTCCTCAACGCCGGAGCGGACCCGTCGATCAAAGACATGGAGGGCTCTCTTCCCGAGGAGGTCACTGAATCCAGCGCCATCTCCTCACTTCTGCGTCAGTACACGGCTCCAAAAGGCTAAAGCCTCCCAACGTCCCAGCAGCATCCCGGTCTTCTGACTCCGCCCCCGACCCCGCCCTCCCATCATCTCCAGAGACGCTGTAGTTTGTAGACCTGACATAAAAACAGTTTTGTTTGCTTTTAACTCCAGGTTCCTGAGGTGACTTTGACTCTGTAGCTCTTCTGAAGAACAATAATTGTACCATTTGCCCCAAGGGGAGGAGCTTTGCATGAGTCTGTCTGTGTGTGAAGCATCTGCGCTGTAGAAATCCTTCGACCTCGTTGAGACGTTGTACTGAGGCAGTTTTGACAATTTTCTGTCAAATAACACCTTTGTTAGAGGAGAGCATCGTCACTGAGAGGATTCACTGTTTGGATTTGTTTGCTTTAACTTCATTTACACCGACTTTCAACTCTTGTTTACCACCAAAAAAAATCAATAATCTGTTGCAAATAAGCATAAAATACATTCCACCCTGTTTTACTGTGGAGTCTGGCCTCAGACTTCACTCTCAGTTCAGTTTGTGTTGCAAAAGATCGTTTTCAACTTCTGATGTGTTTGTTTCTTCATTAAAGTCTTTAGTGAAGCAGGTTTGGGCTTCTGTTGTTATTGATCTGAACACTTTTGTTAGAACTTCTCCTTTTGAGAATCCATGTACAACAACAGTACTGAACTGTATAAGATTAATGTAAATATATTCAAAAAATATAGTAGATTATTAATATATTTCTTATTAAATGTGTATAAATGCCTAAAATCAAAATTAAATTTGAATCAAAAGAATCAAAGAAAAAAATCAGAATCGAATCGATTCTGGAAATTACAACGGCCTACCTACAATCTCTATTTGACAATCTCTTCTTATTTTTTGATGATCCCATCACTTTTTATCGATCCCGGACGAGCCCCCATCATCTTACCCCTCATATTGCAGCAGACTTGATATTATATTTGATTTATTTACTCATAAATAAAAACACTAAGGTACAACAAGGATAATCTAATAAAGAAAGTCTATATAAAATTTAAAAATGTAAAAGTTATTTACACAATCACACTCCAAAAAAGTGCAAAATTTACCCTTTAACTATCCAAAAAAACAAAAAAAATTACCTAAAAGAAAGTATTTTTTTCTGTCGTTTATTGCCTTGTTATGGAGACATAAAGAGACATCAAATAAAAAAATTAAAGTGAAAAAAATAAGTGTTTTTTTTTCTAAAAATAAATTGGGTCAATACAAAAATTGGAAGAAAAAAAAATTCTGGTTAGTAACTAGTGCACAGCAGGTACTATCTGGTACACACATTTTACTATCTGAAATTTTTTTATTTGTATTAACTTTAATTTTTAAAAAAAATTATGGTTAGTAATGGGTGCTCACCAGATAGTAACAGTTTTTTTTTTTACTAAAAATTGAAGTTAAAAAAAAAATCTAGTTACTAAGTGATGCGCACCAGATAGTAACTGAAAAAAAAAAAATATTTTCCAAAAATTGAAGTTTAAAAAAATTCAATATATTATAAGTTGGACTATAACAACTATGAATGACTAAAGAAAAAATCCTACAGAATCCATGAGGTCATGTGGTCGGCGTCTGGATCTGCTTTTCCTCTGCATTTGTGGACACACACAAACACATTCACACTCTCTCCATCATCTGAAAATACTCCAACACTTCTGATTCTTCACACATCCATGAAGATCTGAAAGTGGATAACCTTTGTTTTCATCTCAGTTTCTGGAAATCTACTTTGACACATCAAAAAACAGTCTCTCAGTGGTCCTTACTTAGCATGGGCGCCACTTTAAATTCAGTTCTTGTCCCGGTGGCTCGTGTACAGTGCTAGCTGTAAATTGTCATGCAAGTTGTGTTCTCTACATGAGAAGAAGGCTTCTGCAAAAAATAGAAAGGGTTGTACTACTTATTTTCCTGAACGCTTCATCTTTTTTGCTTTTTGTAAACTTCAGCCAAAGAATCTTTCATAACAGACAAATAAAAATGCATGAATTTTGAGGAGAAAGCTTCCGTAGTTCAATAGAAAACCTTTTAGGTATTCAGAGGGAGTCTGTGACATGTTCCCCCACACCGGGACGGGAGGAGAGCGCCTCGTTCTTATGAATTCCATCCGCATCCAGCCATTAGCCTGTTGGTGCATCTCTAAAGTATGTTTGGGCCTCGGTGTTGTCTCTTCCTTATTTTCCAAACCCTGTTACGCTGGCTTGAGGTAAGAGAGGATGACGGCGGTTGTGCTTCCCTTCCAGCTTGTTTGCAGGACTGACACTAAGCCCATTATGCTTCCATTATGGAGCTTCAATTTTCCCTCTGAGCTTTTTCACTTTTGACACTGCAGCTCCTTCCCTCGGCAAACCGCGCACTCAGGCCGGCCCCCGTCCCACGGCCACTCTGCCCCGTTTGTCTTTTTTTGTTCAAACAAAAATAAAGGCTATATTGGCTCATATTTAGGCTGCAGGGCTTCATGATGTTAGACATGACGAGATTCATCCGTTTTCCAAACCAGTTTAAACCCCTCTTGGAGTCAAAGGGATGCTGGAGCCTATCCCAACCACTGTTGGTCGAAGGGGGGGTACACTCTGCATGACTCACCAGTTTTAACATCATTACTTGTTAGAACTATTTTAAAAACAGTAAATTAATTTTTTTTTTTCCAAATTTTGACGTTGTAAAAATTGTATTTTTTAATTTTAAATGTATTTTTGTTCAACCAGAGCCGCTCCCACTGATCCAGCTGGTCATTTGCTATGATGTTTACACTTAATCCAATGTCACTTAAAAAATACGTTGTGCAATTTGTGTTACATTACTTATATCCACAATGCAATTTCTCCCCTTTATTTTTCTTTTTGTCTTTTATTCCGCACTACTTTGTTTTCTTTGTAAATATGAAAATTCTCTAATTTTTCAAATTTTCTATCTGTAATGCTGCTGTAACCCTGAAACTTCCCCACCATGGAACAAATAAAGGACGATCTTATCTTATTTTTTTTAATTGTTTGTCCAAAGAGTCAAAAGTTTTAGAATATTTTACATTTTTTACTAAAAAGTGTTGAATTGTATTGAAAAAAGACTTAAAATTGTTTTACACTAGGGCTGAGTTGATCAAATCGATGAATCAATCTAACCTTAATAGATCAATAATTGATCTATAAAAGTAGAGATCGATCGAACACAGAATGCTAAAGTTCACTAGCTTGATGCTAACGTCTAATGGGATTTCCCATAGGACGGCTAATGCTAACGCTCGGTTGACATAAACATACATTGCTGACTAAATAATCCTCTTTATAAACTCACAGACATGAATTTTCTATTATTTGCTCATAATTTCTTCTTCTTCTTGAATAAGGTGTGTCACACGCGGAAGTGATGCGTAGCGGCGCGGCATCTGCCCTCTCCTACAGTTTCACACCAGACGCGCATTTTTCCGTGACGGTCAACAGGCGTTTCTGCTAGAGCATGTTTTTTTTGCCATCATTGTTAAGTTAATAACCTAAAAACATTACCCCATGTTTCTGCTACCTTGAATCTAAAACTCTTATTTTTAATCTCTGTATTTTCAATTTGAAAGACTACCTGCTTGCCTATTTGGTTATATTTACACTTATGTAACACTACCTTTATTTTGTAATTTTTCCATGTTGTTTTTACACAATAGACATAAAATCCTGCAAAAATAGAAAATTCCATCTGGAAAATTAAGATACACTTTGCTGTGGAAACCCCCAAAACGTTTAACAAACTGTTTTTACATCATAGAATGAAGGTTTTTTTTGGTGTAATTTGATAAAAACAACAAGAATAAAATCTGTCAACAAACAAATCAACATAATTTTGAATGAAAGTAAAAAAAAAATCCAGAATGAAGTCACACCATGCAGCTAAAAAAATAACAATTCCTCTCCTGAGAGCGCTGCTGTCTGGTTTAAATTTTTCCTGGAATTCTGTTTTTCTCTTTTTCCCAACGTTTTCCTTATTTTCTAAAACTTGCTTGTGAAAAATAATTAAACATTTTTTTTGGGAGAAGTTTGATCCAACTGGATTTCAGGTCAGCTGCTCACAGGTGGAGGCGTGTCTGTCCATTCTGAACTGTTCTGCCTCTCGCGGCGTTTGGGGGGCGGGACTGTGAGTTTTTTTTTTGTGCTTGTTATTGTAGGAAATGCATGTGGATCCCCATCCCAAAATAAAATAATTTCCTTTCTGGAGGAAAACAGTTCAGTTTTGCCGCCTCAATCAAATATTTTTTTGCAAATTAAAGCAGTCGTTCTGTACATCTTCTCTCTTCCTTTTACCCTCTTCCTGCCTGCTCTTGATGCAGCTTTTTGCCCCATCTTTAATCTTTATGCTGCCTCCATCCACGAAAACTCACCAGTAAGCAGAAACTCCCTCTTCTCTCCAATCGTGAGTTTTCAGGCATCAAATCGACATGTTGTAAACGCCGTGAACACCTTCCCAGGAAAGTGTCTAATACCTGGAACGTGCATAATTACCTTTTTTTTTTTATTAACTGCCTTGTACTGTAACATAGCATCTGTGTGACCTCTGCAGCTGAACAGACTTTAGCTGCAGGAAAAGTCGCCCTTTCAAATTAAAACTGCTCCCAACCTTGAGGCTGTCATTGAAAGGCCGACGTTTGGCTCCAGCCCCTTTTTAAGACTCAATCAGTCATGCTGCGGATCATTGTTCACTGCATAGTTAGATGGAGATGTTTTAGGAGAGAAATACCCTTTCTTAATGCTGCGGGAGTAACTGTCAGTGCAAAACTAATCCTCACTGTTTTGCATGTTAATTTATTCCCTTTTCACTCCAGATGGAAGACGGAAACGGTTTCCTTCAGGAAGTTTGTAATAAAAGCCTTGCAATCGATGATAATGGCATTTGTGCTCGTGTTTGTCATCTTTGCGAAAGCAACAGTGGTGGGGTTTCCACAGATTTATTTGTATACTAGCGCCGTAAGTGGCGTGTAAATTATCCCAACCGTCTGTGTGGCTCTTTATCTTTGTAAGACAGTTCGTCTCGGGCCGATACATTAATGTCCGTGCCCAACCAATCAATGCTTAAATAAAAATCAGCTCAATTTGTGCCATTTTAATAAAACGTGCAAACTCCAAACTGGCCTTTTTTTTTTTGCTTTTATAATTCAGCAGAACGGCCGAAACAAAGGAATCGATGAGACGGAAGTTTGAGTTTTACTGGCGTGTTATTAGTCAAATGTTGCATAGAAATGACTGATGCAAATGTACACTGTGGTGTCATTGTAAATAATTAGCCTTGATGAAGGAAATAAATTCAGAATTAGGATATAAATGTTTACTATTGGTGTTGTTTATAACAGTATGAGCTTCAAATCTAAGATTATGTGTTTTCAAGCTTTTGTCTTCTTCCCTGCTGCAGCCAGACTGATGTAAAAAAAACAAACAATAACTGATAATGTAACTAAAAAAAAAAAAAAAACTACCTCACTACAAAAAAATTTGCAAAATTGGTCAACGTGCAACAATTAAGACTCTTTTAAACTGCTCTTGCACTACAGTGAACCTGCACCTTTTTGTACTTTTATCATTCTATATATTTTTTTATTTTTTCTGATGTATATATTTTGTCTCTATACTATTTTTAAACTTGTACAGAAATACTATTCTTTATTTTTTTTCTTAAAAAAAAATTATAATAAATAAAAAATAACAAAAAAAAAAAAGAAATCCTATTCCTCTTTTACCTTAACAGTGACAGAGTTTAGCACAAGAATTCCAATGTGTCTCAATGTACGTTGTTGCACAAATGGCAAATAAAAAACCTTAAACCTTCTTCTGTAAATGTCAGAATGCCAAAGTTTGTTAAAACTCAAAGGCAGGGCTGGGTTGATAAAAAACAATTTGATTAATCTAAGCTTAATAGATCAATAATTAATCCATAAAAAATAAATCGATTTACCACATAAAGCTAAAGTCCGCTAGCTTGATGCTAATGTTTAATGGGATTTCCCACAGAACGACCAATGCTAGTCGATGTAAACATACATTGCTGAATAAATAAACATCTTTATAAACTCACAGGTATGAATTTTCCAAACTTTGTGGTCTAAAACACAGTTTTTTGTTTATTCTCGTTGAAAAAAAGTGTAATTCTCTAGCGCGAGCTCCACCTAGTGGCTAAACTGAAACTCCCCCCAGGAGAGGCAGAACAATGTTTACAATGTTAATGATTTTTGTCAGAACTTCTCCTTTCGAGAAACCGTGTAACACTGTATGATATTAATGTATTTCTAAACTAATGTCTACAAACGTGTAAACTCAAAATTGAATTGAATGCATTTGAATTGAGAGGAGCAAAAGAAGCGAACAAAATCTGAATCAAATTGATTCTGGAAATTATTATCGAGACCCAGCCCGACTCAAATTTGTATGTGGATAAACCGAAAATAGTCGACTCTTCAGGCTCAAATAATGTGTTTGTTTCTTGCAAAATACAACTAGAAGTGTTAAATCAAACCAATTGTTTTTAAACGATCAACGGAATTTTCTAAACTGGAGACGACCTTCTAATAGTTATTAATTTGATCAAATTTTGTCAAAATTACAACCTCATCCGTTTGCAACACTGTTCAATACCCTCAGACTCCATTTACTTCATGAATTTGCTTCCAAAAAGTCAGACTTTGATGCAGAATTTCTTTCATTTTTTTTCCCTATCAGAGCTGAAAATATGGGAGGAAAAGATGACAAAATCTTTGCAGCTTTTTGCAGCTGTCAACTTTAGCTTTGAGCCTTAAAGGTGGTAGTTTGACTCCCAGATTGGCTCGGATGGTCATTATTTGCAAACAAGCTTAAAAGCTGGCATTGCGTGCTGTACTGATAGATTGTGGCTGCTGTGGCTTGACTCCAACTTTGTGTTCTGCAAACCCGTCTGCTGCAGTGTGCTGCAGGGGCAAACCAAGATTTAGTAACAGAAAAAATGTCATAGTTGGGGGAAAAGTATCATACAGGGTAGTAATATGCAATACAGATTTTTTAATTTTTTTAGGGAGACCTTCATATATAACAAGTTCAAAGATATTGCAGATTTGCAACATTGAACCTGCCTGATGAGTAACCACTAAATTTGAACACCAGCTTTATTTATGTAAAATTGTTTTAAACAGCGTTCAGCCGTCAGCTTTGTTGTTCTAAACCAGCAAACCAGATGTTAGGACAGGCCTCAGCAACCCTGTGACCCTGGAAGAGACTCGGTGGGTTCAGACAGGGGTCCCCAGACTTTTTTCTTGTGAGGGTCACATAACAGTTTTTTTCTGATGAAATTGATAGCTGAAAATGCTAGTTGCTAATAGCTGAGAATGCTGATGGCTAGCTAAAATATTTGCAAAATGTCAAATTATTCTAAAAAACTCAAAAATTCTAAATTAGCTAAAACAGCTAGCATGTCTCTGATATATTAGCTACAGTAGATGCCAAATTAGCCAAAAAACTAATGTTTAATGTTTTAGCCGAATTAGCTAGCATAACCCCGGGCCCACACCACTAGCGTTACAGCTCCGATGCGATGTGGGAGCGGTCTAGCTACAGCCGACGGCTCATTTTAGCTACAGGTTTGCTGCAGCCACAGGCTCTCCGCAGACCTCGCAAAACCTGAAACTCACATACAGTGGTGTGAAAAACTATTTGCCCCCTTCCTGACTTTTTATTCTTTTGCATGTTTGTCACACAAAATGTTTCTGATCATTTTAATATTAGTCAAATATAACACAGGTAAACACAAAATGTAGTTTTTAAAGGAATGTTTGTATTATTTGGGGAGAAAATAAATCCAAACCCACATATCCCTGTGTGAAAAAGTAATTGCCCCTGCCCCTAATAACTGCTTGGGCCACCCTTAGCAGCAATAACTGCAATCAAACGTTTGCGATAACTTGCAACAAGTCTTTTCCAGCGCTCTGGAGGAATTTTGGCCCACTCATCTTTGCAGAATTGTTGCAATTCAGCTTTATTTGAGGGTTTTTCTGGCATGAACCGCCTTCTTAAGGTCATGCCACAGCATCTCAATGAGATTCAGGTCAGGACTTGGACTAGGCCACTCCAAAGTCTTCATTTTGTTTCTCTTCAGCCATTCAGAGGTGGATCTGCTGGTGTGTTTTGGGCCATTGTCCTGCTGCAGCACCAACACCGCTTTAGCTTGAATTGACCAACAGATGGCCGGACGTTCTCCTTCAGTAGAATTCATGCTTCCATCTATCACAGCAAGCCCTCCAGGTCCTGAAGCAGCAAAACAACCCCAGACCATCACACTACCACCACCATATTTTACTGTTCTTTTTTTGAAATGCTGTGTTACTTTTACGCCACCTTCCAAAAAGTTCAACTTTTGTCTCGTCAGTCCACAAGATATTTTCCCAAGACTCTTGGCAGTCATCCAGATGTTTTTTTTTAGCAAAATTAAGATCTTGAGCAGAAATATTTACGTGTGACAAACATACAAAAGAATAAAAAGTCAGGAAGGGGGCAAATAGTTTTTCACACCACTGTACGTTCACGGTAATCCCCCCTTTGTTCACTGCGATTCAGCTGCGTCGTCCGGCGAAATTTGAACCATATGAAAGGGATTCGCAGCGATGCAGAGGCCTGACCGCACACACAGGACGAGAACGCCTGCGGTGGGATTTCCTCTCGCACTTTTAAAGTTACTTAAGGAGTGCGGCGCTCGCATCAGAGCTGCAACGCTAATAGTCAAGTTTATAGGTGTGAGCCCGGGGTAAAGCTAAAATATTAACTCATCTCCAAATTAGCATATAAGATGGAAAAAGGACTAAATTAGCCAAAACAGCTAGCATGTAGCTGAAATATTAACTAAAGCCCAAAATGACCTAAAAATCCTCAGCTACTGCAGAAACAGTCAAAAAAGCTAGAAAGAGCTGGATATTATAATACTTGAAGGAGCGGAAGTGCTAAAAATAATAATTCAAATGTGGGGGCCCACAGTTTGGGGACCCTGGGTTAAGAAGATGGATGAAAAGACCATAAACTGACTCAAAGATGGAGAATAGTCTACGATGAGGACACTGGGATTAATTGAAGACTTTTTATAAAATCTTTTATCTTAGCCTGTAAACAGATTCTCTGAGCTTTTATATTCTTAAAAAACCGACTATAGAACATTAATAACCAAAGAGCTTAAGTGACACAATTATATTCTCTGGTTTAGTTCTCATTCTAAAAAAAAAGAGAGAAAAAAGGGGGAATGTTGCTTTAGTTATATTGTTTATTGGTCTAATTTAAAGGTTAACCAAACCCTAAATTAACTATTTTTGGCTGTTGATCTCTAGAAATGGGGCTTTAAAAAGAATTTTGACAAACTGAAATAAAACTGTTTAATTCTTCAAAATATAGTCAAAAACCGTCTGTGTGCTTTCTGCCCCCCTACAGGTTGAAATGAGGTATTACAGTTGAATTTTGTGATTGGTCAAACCATGTATGTTTCAGAAGTCTGACGTCATGATCTGCAGCTCTAGAAATGATAACGATCCTGCCCCCAAAGCCCCACCCCTCTGACTGGCTGTGGGTGGAGTCAGCCTCCAACTTCCTGGTTTGGTTACCCTTTAAAGTAATACTCTGATCATCATTTGATGCATTATAAAAGCGTTCTCTGTGGTCTTTTAACCATGTTTATGCCGTTTTAAGGAAAAACCAACGATGTTGAGTCGTTTTCTGGGACTCTGTAGCTTGTGGGCGGGGCTTTTACCTGCCTTCGTTTCCCATCATCCCTTTGTTTACATTCTTTCCAGGTCACTTATAGCCCCTCACAACCCCAACCTACTAGTGCATCAAAAATAGAGAGAAATATGGGAGCGATCCAGATTCCAGCTCAGACGAGGAAAATGAAGATGTACACGGATCTATTCATCTGCAAGTGGATGTATCAGAACGGAGCAAACTTCTTTTTTTTATCTGATCCTAAAGAAATACTCAAATATATATATATATTCAGAAAAACATCAAATTTTAATTGAAATTATTCTTTAATGATTATTGCTGTAAAACTGATGGATTTGACTTAACATTCCAGCTGAGAAGATCTGATTTGGTCCTGACTGTAAAGCACATTTACTCATATTTAACAAAGCACTGTAGAATTAGTTACCAGTTCAGGGATTAAGGGTAGATTTGACAGCGCAGCAATCTGCTGCTGCTGCTGCTGCTGCTGTGCGTCTTTAGCTGAACAAGCCCCAGCAGGACATCTGTTTCTGCACTTGCTTCCCTTCTCTCCCATCCTTCTCTTCCCATTGTTCCTCTCCATGCATCTTTCTTGTCACCCCACCCTGAGAGCGAGAGAGGAAAACAGCATCAATCACTGTTAACCAACTGACCACTGTCTGTTGGTGGTACTAAATGGATCTCCTCAATTGAATAGAGGCCTAAGTGTGTGGTAAATGCTCTCAATGGGTAAATGAATTTGTGGGATAACTCGCCCTAAGAGTATTTCAATAAGGCAAAATAATAAAAACACCAACTGCTCACATTTTTCTTTTGATACATGGGGAATAAAGCGAAATCTTAAGTCTGACATTCATCACCGCGAGCCGCCCAAGGTAACCCAAAGACATTTCAGCTTTATTTTCCTCATATAGATTTGACTGTACATAGTTCATAACATTACACAGAAGGCATAAATGAATAAATTCAGTGCTCTCTTTACATCTTTTTCAAAGACACATGGCAATAATAAATAGCACTCATGAAACAAGACGATCAACATGTTTTGTTTTTTGTTTTTTTTAAACTGTACAAAATTTACAACCATTCGATGCTGCAACAACAAAAGGAAGTTTGTTTTTGAACCAAAAAAAAGTACCTGGATAATAAAAGGAGCAAATAAAAACGGTTTTGTTTTTAATTGCCTGGTGTGTCTTTAGTGAAAGTGAGCAAAAGCAAAAGGAAGATCAACCAAAGAAAAAAAAAGAATAAAGAATCGTTCATCTTAGAGCCACCTCCAAATGCAATTAATATATATTTTTGATATTATTTCATGTTCAGAAAAAAAAAAAAAACGAACAAAGTGAAGTTTTGTGGGTGAATCCTTTTCTGTTTTTTGTTTTTAATTCCAAAAAATACTTTTTTTGTTTTTGTAAATGCAAAAAAAAAAACGAGTTTTGTTTTTAGACTGATAAAGTTATAAAATTTCTAGTTTAAATCGCATTTTTGATAAATGAGAAAAAGTCGTTCACATTAATTTAAAAAAAGTGACTTTCAGAACATAAATTCAGCTTCATAAAAAATGAAAACAGTCGTTTTTTTTCATTCTTAACTGGTCAAAAACAAACACTTGACTACTGTAAATGATTTGTCTGTTTCAGCTGTTGTGTTAATCTCCAAGGTGCAGTTCTGAATGTGAGAAACATGTGAAGCCGGCAGCTCTGATCCTGAAGGATCAGGCCGGGGATACGGTAATCCCTCTGCCACGGCAGCGGCGGGAACAGACAGACAGACAGACGGCACATCTGGGGTCAGGGGCGAGATTGATTGCAGGCAAAGCCAGAGCTGCTGGACTGAGAAGATTATTGAGAGAAAGGCTGAAGAGAGTCAAAAACAAAGTCCAACATTTGCTGGTCAGATTTACTTTGAGCCATTTGAATAGAACTGAAAGGAGATGAATGCTGATGTTGTTTAAAGACCCACTCTAATGAAAACTGTGTTTTTAACGTATTTTTGTGGAAAAAAATAAGATTAATATTACATTTTTTTGTATTTCTGTCTTCAAATTTTTGTAAATCAGGAGCAGAAAAAAAAAAAGCTTATTTGGGACGCATCAAAGATGCTGCTCTTCTACACTGCAAGATGGGGAGGGGAAAGGGGGTGGGGTTGCCCACAATTCACAGACAAATTTCTAATAAATTACAGCCACTCTGGAGAAACTTTCCCTTAGAAAACATCAGTTTTTGTTCTTTTTTTTGCTAAAAATGGCAGAATTCTGGAGAGGGTCCAAAAATTTTGCAAATTTAGCCGGTTGCTTAAGTGGAAATTTCATAAACTTTAGGAAATCCTCTTTAAGAAATGTTATTTTAAAAACTTTTCAACACTATCAGCTTTTAAGCTTTTAAAAACTGATGAGCTTCAAATGGGACAGAGAACGTTAATCGATTTATTTCTTTCAAGTCAATATTAACAAATGTTTAAATTTGTATAACGACACAGAGAAAAAGCAAAATGCAGTTTTTTTAATCTGTGACAGAGAATGTCACAGAGAAAAAAAACAGCAAAAAAAGTTTGAAAAAAGAGAGAAGAAGCAGGTAAAAAAGAAGAGGTTGAAAGAATGAAAGAATGATTTCAGGCGCAAATGCTTTTTTTTGCGGGTGGCTTTGGAAGTGGGAGGGACTTCCAGGTATTAATTTCCATACTTTTTCTCTGTGGCCAGATGCTGTAGTTACCCTACTCAAGTCCGGCCCTGGGCATCGGGGACCTAGGCAGCCGCCTAAGGCCGCCATCTGATGGAGGGGGCACCAAATTCCAGTGATTATATATTATTATTTATATTTTATTTTTTTAAACAGTTTGACCCACCACTCATTTAATGTAAAAATTAAAAAAGTAAATAAAATAACGCAGCTCGCTTTTGCCACTTTTAGTGCTTCTTTAAAACTTTAAGGATATATATAAGGATTTATATAAAATTGCCTTAAAATGCGTTCCACCCTGCTGCATTTTGGTCGAAAAAGACAAATTCAACTGGCTGTCTAGTGTTCTTCAACAGCTCAAATCCCCTCTTGTACTTTCCAACAGCTTATTGGTTGATCGTTGGTGCAGTCAGTTACTGCGTTAGTGTCGAATGTATATATCTTTAGAATTCTAACAGCCTTTTTTATTATTTTTCTTTGTGTTAATTGCATCCAGTGTGATTGCTTTTTCTGTATTTACTGTCTAAATGCCATCAGGAGAACACAGAAGTGTGGGAACTGATAAAGTTGTCTCAAACTGAACATTTCTGCAAAAAGGTGTTACGACTGACTGTTGAAAATCTTTTAGATTGCGTCTTTTCTGTAAAGCTAAGCAACCAAAATTCAAACAAACGGAGGGTCTCTGAAGGGCAGATTTGGTGGCGGCAACAAACCGACGCTGAGAAAATCTCCCTCTGCTTTATTTCTTTCTAAAAGTATTCGTCTTTGCAGAAATTACTTTAACAGTCGTAGAGCTTCACTCTCAAACACCAAACTCTTTTTTTTTTTTAAACAGTTGATCAGAGTGGGACTTTAAACATAACGGTTGCAGAGAAGTGACCCATGACCTTTGATGTGCTGGCAAGCTTCAAACCCACTCTGGCTTTGATTATACGTCAATCTTGGACTAAATTAAACAAACCCTTAAACTTCAAACAGATGATTAAAACAAAACGGAGATCAGCATGTTTCAAAAGTCACACTTGTGCCACAGCTCTTCCACATTTCTCACATTTCTCTCCATGAAACACTGTGTTTTTGCCTTGTGCATATGTCTCCCTCCTCCGCATCGCTGTCCACACGTGAAGATTGAGAAGAGGAGAGTAAAGTGCATCGCCGATGAAGAGGCTCTGAGATCACCACAGACAGCAGTCTTACTCGATAGGAAGCAAAAGCATGCAGACGCTTTCACTTGATGCCAGATTGTAGCCCTAATCTTGGAGTTTTTGGACACTTTTTTTTTCAAAAGTTGTTGTTTTTCCTGTGAGTTTACGCTGCTCACAACGATGGATGAAGGAAATGAAGAATGACGTAATGGTCGAGTTGAGTCTGAGGAGGTGGTCTTCACTGCTTTCTCCTCTTCAAGTCTTGGAGGGAAATACAAAGTAATGTTTTAGAAAATCTTCCTTTTTCGGATGTGTCCTCCTGGCGTTTTTTTTAATTTTTTTTATTTCACTTTTAAGCCTCAAAACTGGGAATGGTCCATCTCATCCAGCCACGACGCTGGGCTGGTGGGAAAATCCGGGTATCCAGTACTGCTGCCCGTGGAGAGGTCTGACGTGGGGCCTCCCGCCATGGCCCTCAGAGCCTGTCCCACGCCACCCGGCCCTCCCTGCGCCACTAGAGTGTCCATGTTAAAGCCCAGGTTGTTGAGGAGGGGGGTGTGGCCGGGCAGGGAGGCGATGGAGGACGGAGAGTGCGGGAGCCCATAAGGACTTCCCGCTCTGATGTCGTGGAAGGGTTGTCCCGCCGCGTCCACGGAGAAGCCTCCGTTCAGGACGGCGCCGCCGGTCACGTCGCCCACGCTCCCGTACAGCCCGTTGGTGTGACCCAGATCTGACAGGACTTGGTCGTCTGCAGAGGAGACACGGATGCTTAAATAAATAAATTCACAGTAAAACATCAACACTAAATACATAATCTAAACACGTAAAATTCACATTTTTAACCTTTTTTTTATTCATTTAATCCTTTAACAAAAGAGCTCCTTTTATTTACTGTAACTTTTTAACCATTAACATGATAATTCCAGTAGATTCTGAAGGAGAAAAGCGGCTCAACGTGTTAAAGATTGAAAAGTTATAGTACATTAAAGATCTTGTGTTTAAGCATCACCGGTGACGCCTCAGGGGTTAAAGGGTTGATCACACAATCAAAATCTCATTCAAAACGTTAACTTTTTCTTTTTATATAAAAAAATTTAAATGTTTTTCCATGAAAATTAAGAGTTCCAAGCTGTAACTGCTCTATAAATAAACGTTTTATCTTTTGGAATCTGAAAATTTCCATTGGTTCCATTTCTAAATGAGCCGCGATTTCTCTTGAATTTGTTAAAAAACAAGTAGATTAACAACAAGGCTTTAAATATATTCATGGCCTGTTTTCCTCGTGTATAGTATATATATATGGTTTTTTTTTTTTCTATGTAAGTTTAGCTTCTATTTTAGCAACATGCTAACGTTTTTATCTAATTTATTGTCTACCGAGATTTTATGCTGATTTGGAATTTTGCAAACATTTTAGCAACAGGCAAATTTGTTATCTATTGGGAATTTCTAGGTTAATTTAAAGTTTAGCTTCTATTTTGGACAACTGAAAACCTTGTACTCATTAAGCAAAGAGATAAAATCATGGCTTTTAGACAATCAAATCTGCCAACACAGCTCTATATAAATTATTTTTTGTTTGTTTGTTTTGTTTCGGTTTTTATTGTGTCTTTTGCTAGATTTTTGTTTTTCTATACGTCTATTTACCTATTTTTTGTTTCCTTTTTTCTACTTTTTTTCTTAATAGTTGCTTCTACATTTTATGAATTTTCTGTTATGTTTTTTATTGACAACTCTGCTGTTGTCTTTTATCCTTTCTGTATTGATTTAATTTGTCCTTTTACTAGAGACCATCAACTTTTTTTATAGGGACTTAAGGCGGAAATTAGTTTGAAAGGCTATGACCTTATATGTTTGAATTTTTAAATGTTTTATCAGTATTTGTTGTCATCAATGAATCAATTACCAATATGCTAACATTTTTAACTCAGTTAGTTTACTGAAGAATTTTAGGCTATTTTGGAGTTTAGCTAGTTATTAAGGAATGGGATAGCTTTTCTTTTGGTCAATTTGACTTCTACTGAGGTTTTTTTATGCTAATTTGGAGTTCAACTAATATTTTAGCAACATGCTAACGTTTTTGACTAATTTGTTTAACTGAGGAATTTTAGGCTATTTTGGAGTTTAGCTGGTATTGAGGCAACAAGCTAGCTTTTTTGGCTAAATTGGCATCTACTAAGGTTTTTTTAGGCTAATTTTGGCAACACATTAAATATTTTTACAAAATTGGCATGTATTGGGGATTTCTCAGCAAATTTACTACAAACTTTTAAAAAGATTTAGGTCAACCTCAGAGCTCTCTCACAGTTTCTGATGAAATTTAACATTTATTTTCAGCAATTAAAGTAAACTGTGTTACAATTTTTAGCAAAACGCTTTAGCATGTTTAGAGACTACTTTCAGCCAACACCATTCACACTAGCATTATCGCAGGTAATGCAACTTGTCTAATTTATTTTGCTGTTATTTTAATGTGTTACTTTTGTATTTGTGTCCCATTTTTCAAATGGAAGCCACACATTTTGCTTTGTAAGTTTTTTTTAGGCGTATATTGGGAGTCAGTATGTTGTGCATAAATGTATGTGAGTGTTGCGTGTCATTTGTTATTGTCAAATTAGTTTTGTTCACTTTCCTTTGCAGATTGTGCTCTGCAATGCTTGTTGTGTGTCTCCTGCTCCTTTCCGTACGTTTTTGGGCACATTAAAGCGAAACATTTAGCAATCTTGGTATCAAAACGTTCAACTTGTTAAGGACATTTCTGCTTGTACTTTTGGTATTAATGTATTTTTCAATTTTTAAGATTTTATGCAATGTATGTGATTTTCCAAATCCTTCAAAAACTTTGTTCACTTCTGAAACTTTAGTAGTCTTGTTATAAAAATGCTCAACACGTTGAGGAGATTACTGATTGAACTTTTGGAATTCACATATTTTGCCTTTTTTTTTTTATTTTAACACCATGTTTGCGATTTTTTTAATCCTAATAGAAATGAAAAATTCTTCAAATTCTTTGTGCACTTTGAATCCAACGCAGGTTTGGTATCAAAACATTCATCATGTTCAGGACATTCAAGCTTTTACTTTTGGTGTTCAAACATTTTCAAGTTTTACGCAATTTTTGCAAGAAATTCTTCAAATTCTTTGTGCACTTTCTGTAAATTTTGCAAATGTTAGTATCAAAGCATTCAGGACACTCCTGCTTGTACTTGTGGTATTCAAATCTTTAACACATTTTGACATTTTTCAACATTTCTGCAATTTTTCATCTCACTTTAAAACAGCAATTAAAGCAAATTGTTCAGCAACCACATTCATCAAAAAGTATTCACACTAGCGTTATTGAAATTCATGCAACTTTTCTATTTTGATTGTGTTTATGTACTGGAAAGGAGAACCCTCTCGAAAACGAGAGGCTATATTCTTCCATTTGTGATTGAAAATGTCTAAATAAATAAATAAATGAGAGATCCGCATGCATCTCATTTATACTCGTGTTGTATTTACATCTGATTACCAGACGGGTGGCTTTATTTTGCATTACGTTTTACGTCTACCCGATATTGTCTGATGGTAATCTAGTTGTTCTGACAACTTCTAGGAGAAGAAGAAATTACATTTGTGTTTAAATCAAGTTCAGATGCTTATTTTCTTACTTCATTTTTCACTTTCACATCTCATCTGTTGTAGAAAGTGCTGGAAAGAAGACTCATTTGCTGCATTTATGTTAATACTTACGTGCAACTCATTACATTTTCACAATTTTCTTTTTTTGTATCTGTGCAATTATGCAGCAACTGCAGCACAAAATGTTTATTTTCATCGATTCCGCAACAACAAAGATCCAGAGCGCTTTCTCTCTAATTGACTAAAAGCCTCACGTTCTTTATGGAGTTTCTGTCACCAGTTTTCATTTCTCATAAAAATAGCCTTCAGTTTTAAAGTGGCTTGGAGACTTTTACGACGATCCAAAATGAGGGCTGCAAATATTAAATAACAAAAGGATGTCTGAAATGCCATTTGCATCCATCTAAGTACTCTTCCTCGTTTCCAATGAGCTCCATCAGGAAGACAAACGGAGGCATCTGCAGCCACGAGTGAGGGTGACAGCTTGAGTTTGCAAGAACGATATCACTTCAGACACGTCCCACTTCAGTCCAGCAGCAAAAACTGTAAATTGAACAGCTTCCTTCCTTCCTTCCTTCCACTGCTTGTCTTTTTGTGACTGACCTCTGAAGCTGAGCTCACTGTCGCTGAGTCCTGCGTCGTCCGCCGAGCTCTCCTTTTCCACTTTGGTTCCTCCTCGGCTGCGCTTCACACTTTTATAAAACTGAGTCCAGCGGTGGCGTCCGGCATCTTTCTTTAGACGCTTTTCCTTCGCTCGCCGGTTCTGGAACCAAACCTGACACAGGAATGAGGGTTAACAACTACTCATTTTGGACTTCATTATGAGTTTAGATCATTTATTGGGTAATTTACGACAAAAAACTAAAAAGAAGAATCTGTTAATTGTATTACAAAAGGGGTTTCAAACTCAATCTCACTGGGGGCCAAAATCTAAAACACTTTAGGGCCGAACGGGTTAAACATTTATTAAATACAATAAAACTAAAAATAAACTAAAATTAGTTTTTTTTTAACATTACTATGAATTAAAAAAAGGCAGGAATATCTACCAACTTAAACTTTAAATATTTTAATCTCCACAAAAATAATACTTTGTCAAAATATACAAGATAAAAATAAGTGCAAGATAACATCTATAAAATAAAATGATCTGGGGGGCCGGATAGAATTACCCGGCAGGCCAGATCCGGCCCCGGGGCCTAGAGTTGACACGTGGCTTAAATGAAGGCAAAAAATTGACACGTGTGCACTAGAGAGTCATCAAAAGAATCATTTTAAATTGTATGAAACCATTAAAACGAGGTCACAAACTATTAAATTAACACAAGTGTCAAAGTCAAGGCCCGGGGGCCGGATCTGGCCCTCCAGATCATTTTGTTTTAGTGTTATTAATGACCCGATGTTATCTTGAACTTATTTGTAACTTGTATTATTTTGACAGCATTTTTATTTTTTAATGGAGAGTAAAAAACTGAAAGTTATTTAAGATGTTAAATTGATTTATTCTGGAATAATATTCCTGACTGTTTCATTCATAGTTCTGTCAAAAAGTTACGTTTTCAAATTTTAGTTTTAGTGTTTTCAATCAATGTTTATCCTGTTTGACCCTAAACCTAAGGTGTGTTTTGGATTTTGACACACCTGAAATAAGGTTTTAAATAAAAACAGAATTTGTGTTGCAGCTGTGTTTAAAATTAAATTAAGTTTTTTTTTAATAAATAAAAAATAAATCTTTGATTGTTTTCATGGCATATTCAAGACTTTTTGTGTATATTTTCAGATAAAAATGTCCTTTATTCTCAATTTAATGTTTAAAGACATTTAAAAAGGATAAATTAAACTCTGTTTAACTTTTTTCTTTCAGCTTGTCCTATTTTTCTTTTTAAAATATAGCCTGAAAAAAGTGAAACATTGGATCAATTAACACATTTTCTGTTATTTGTTAAAAATTTCTTTTTTTATTCAAATTAAAATTTTAGGTTTGTTTCTTACTTAACTCAAAAATTTAATTTAGCAAAACTTCTATTTTTAAATGTAACAAAAAGTAGAGTTTTTGTTAATTGATTCATTTTTTTCCCTTTATCATCATCAACAACGTTTATTAACGTCATTATTAAATTTTTTTTTTATTTGACTGAAGTTTTCTTACAGTTATTATATTAAATAACAGACAAAAGAAAATGTGGAAGCTCTGCACCTGCACCACCCTCATGTCGAGTCCTGTCTCTGAGGACAGCTGCTCTCTGACGTGGCGTGCTGGCTTTGGCGAGTTCTTGTAGGCACTTTTGAGGGTCTCCAGCTGTTTGGCTGTGATGGTGGTCCTGGGTCGCTTAGTTCCCGCCTCTGAATCATCTAAATGAAAAAAAAAAAGTTTTAAAAGGTCTTCATTTTACATTTTAGACCTCCTATGTGTGTGTGTTCACGAAGTGAGTGGTCATGCAGTGGAGTGTATTATCGTCCTTGTGCATCTGTCCCACTCCCACAGCAGAGGACATAAATCTACTCAGTGGCATAGAAATGGAGCTACTGGAGCCGCACCATATAAGAGCATCGGCTCACTTTACATAATCAATCAGAGATGCATGGAAATCTCAGAGGGGAGGGAGGGACAGAGACAACACACACACAACGACAAACACCAACGATCCAGTCAGAAGTTATTTCATTGCATTGATGAGTGCATACAGCTTGATCTATGGAGCTCTTTTGCAATTCTGATGTGGTAAAGTGAAGTCCCAGCCTCTCAGCACTGAATCACATAGATAGAAATTTCTTGCTGTTACTTTTAATGTATATCCTTTACCGCTGCCACAAACGATTATTTTAGTTGTCGACTAATTATTAATTATATTTTCCGATTAATCGGGTCATACGCAAACTGAATGTAAAGCACACATCTTAACCATCATTAGCTTTAAACTAACAAAAAATGAGATAAATAGCATTTCCTGTGATAATGCTAGTGTGAAGGCTGAGAGCTGAATTTGGCCACTGAAAATGCTAGTGCTGATAGCTGAAGATGCTGAAATTGATAGCTGAAATCGCTGAAGCTAATAGCTTAAACTGGCTAAAGCTGATAGCTAGCTAAAATATTAGTTAAATGCCAAAATAGCCTAAAAAACTGAAAAAAGCCTAAGTTAGCCAAAACAGCTAGCGTGCAGCTTAAATATTGACTAAACTCCAAAATAGCCAAAAAAACCTGAAAAATATTAAATTACCCCAAATAGCTAGGATGCAGCTAAAATATTAGCTACACTCCAAATTAGCCTAAAAAAATGAAAAAAATGCTAAATCAGCCAAAATAGCTAGGATCCAGCTGAAGTATTAGCTAAACTCCGAATTAGCCTAAAAAACTGAAAATTCCAAAATCAGCCAAAATAGCTAACATGCTGCGAAAATTTTTAGCTAATGTCAGAATTAGCCTTAAAAAACTGAAAATTCCTAAATTAGCTAAAATAGCTAGCATACTACCAAAATATTAGCCAATCTCCGAATTAGCCTAAAAATTGAAAATTCCTAAATTAGCCAAAGTATCCAGCATACCGCTGAAAAATATTAGCTAAACTACAAAATAGCCAAAAAACCTGAAAAATCCAAAATTAGCCAAAATAGTTAACATGCTGACAAAATGTTAGCCAATCTCCGAATTAGCCTTAAAACGGAAAATTCCTAAATTAGCCAAAATATCTATCATATAGTTGAAATATTAGATAAACTATAAAATAGCCTGAAAAAACTGAAAATTCCTAAATTAGCCTAAATATCGAGCATATAGTTGAAATATTAGCTAAACTCCAAATTAGCCTAAAAAAACCTTAACTAATACCAAAATAGTCCAAAAAAGCTAGCGTAATGCCATTATAACTTTTGACTTCATTACACTCCGACTCCGTATAATATAAAATAACGACTAATTGACAATTAAATTAGTTGTCGACTATTTTTATAGTCGATTAGTCGTTGATTTGTCGACTAATTGTGGCAGCCCACGTATCCTTTCTCCTCTTTTCTACATTTTAGGTTCATCTGTAAATATCTGACAACTTATTTTTTACAACTCACCATTTTGTTTGGCGGTTTCGTAGTCCACTTTGCACACCAGCCTACCGTCCTCCATCAGGTAGAACTCGTCCCCCGTGGCGAGCTGCCGGCTGCACATGATGCAAGCAAAGCAATGAAGGTGATACACAAAGTCCTGGGCCTTCCTCACCACCTGCGTCGGAGGGATGCCCTGTTGGCACGACGCACATTTTGTTCCGAAACGCCTGCAGGAAAACAAGAACGCAGAATGTAGGCGGCCATATTCTCCAAGCGATGACACATTTTAGAGTTAATGTCGGTTAAAAAAAGAGGAGGAAAGCCTTAATCTGAAGGAAAGACGGGGCCGTGAACTGTGCGGGCCGGGTTTGCATGATTATGTGTTTACAGATGAGGTTTCTAAAAGCTAAAGAGGAGGAAGAGGTTGAAGAGGAGCAGGAGGAGAAGTGCTCACAATAAAACACCCAGAGGAAAACCAATAAAACACTGAGTCAGGAGAGGCTTTAAATCACAACCACAGAAAAAAAAAGAACAGGAGTGAAGCCTTCAGATTACCACAGCACAGACCAAAAGAGCTTTTCATTCCACCTTCAAGAATCAGGAAAAGAAAAACCTCGTTGCCCCCCCATGGTCACGGATAATACTGTTAGATTCCAGAGTCCTATTCAAGCTCTGAGCATTAAAACATTTCAAACTTGATTTAGTAAAAAGCCCAGATCTGCTGATTCTGTTTTGGATGAAAATCAAAGGCAGTTTTAACCCGTCGTGCCCTTAAAATCCAATAACGGAACCAAAGGAAAAAACCAACACTGCCCAAAGGATGGTAAAGGGAAACGAGATTTGTTTTTAGAGCTTAAAGCAGAGGTGTCAAACTCAATCGCACAGGGGGGCCAAAATCAAAAACACACTTTAGGTCGCAGACCAAACAGGATAAACATTTATTGAACTCTCTAAAACTACATTTTTAAAACTTTAAAACCGTAACTTTTTAATATAATTGTAAACTGTATATGTGTGAAGGCTGTGAGCTGAATTTGGCAGGTGGAGACGCTAGTGCTGATAGCTGAAGATGCTGAAATTGATAGCTAAAAAGGCTGAAGCTGAAAGCCAGCTAAAATAGTGGCTAAAGAAGCCTAAAAAAACGTAAGTCACCCTAAACATCTAGCATGTAACTGAAAAAAAAATTACTAATCTTCAAAATATCCTGAAAAAAATGAAAAAAGCTTAAATTAGCCAAAACAGATGGCGTGTAAATATTAGCCTAACACCAAAACAGCATGAAAAACTTGAAAAGGAAAGTCTAAATTAGCCAAAACAGCTGGCGTGTAGCTGAAAAAATTACTAATCTTCATAATTTCCTGAAAAAAAATGAAAAAAGCTTAAATTAGCCAAAACAGATGTCATGTAAATATTAGCATAACACCAAAACAGCATGAAAAACTTAAAAAGAAAAGTCTAAATTAGCCAAAACAGCTAGCGTATAGCGGAAAAATGCTAAGCTTTAAAATATCCTGAAAAAAGTTAAATTAGCCAAAACAGCTGGCATGTAGCTGAAATATTAGCCACACTCCAAAATAGTCTAAATTAATCCTAGGAAATGCCCCAATAGTCCAGAAAGCTAGCAGAATATCAATTTTTAAAACTTTGAAATCGTAACTTTTTAACATAAATATGAAAAATAAAAAGGCGGGAATATTATTCCAAAATAAATCAACTTAAACCGTAAATAACTTTCAATATTTTCCTCTCCATAAAAATATATATTGTCAAAATTGTTCAAGTTAAAAATAAGCGCAAGAGAACATCGGGCCATTAATAGCAAAGAATAAAATGATCTGGAGGGCCGGATCCGGCCCCCGGGCCTTGACTTTGACACATGGTTTAAATGAAGGCAAAAAAATGATCAGTAGAAGACAAGATATTTTAGCTGATAAATGACTCAGAATGACTAAAGATTAATATATATATTTAAAAAAGGCTAATTTAATTAAACATATTGATAAATGCAAATATTTTTTATGATTTTATTGTATGAATCAGACAAATAGAAAATGATTTAAATTACAAATGATCTGATTTTGTGTCTGAATGTTTTTGATGATGGGGGGCTGAAGTCCATCCTGAGGCGCTCTCACTTACTTGAAGAAGTCCTCCTTGCAGTAGACGCTGCCTGCGCGGGAGAAGCATTTGTCCGCCAGCGGAGTCTGGCAGTCTGCGCATTTGAGGCACTTTGAGTGCCAGTGTCTGTCCAGCACCTTCAGGATGAACTTGTCCAGGATGTGCTGACTGCAGCCTGCGCACTGAGGGATCTCTGCCAGCAGAAACCAGAGCGAGACGGAGGTCACACAAATGCCAGGAAACAAATAACCAGCACTTATTCTTTTTTTTGGGGGGGGTGGACAACTAGTTTAAACTCTATAAACTTTTATATGGTTTTATGAGGAGTTTTCTGAATAATATGTCAAAAAGAAATGGAATTTTGCTGCGTTTTTTTATTTACACATCATTTTATGCTTGTATAAAAAATAGAAAAAAATATTTAATATTCTCTAAAATTGTCTTTTTGCCGTCATTGTAATAATTTCTGAGTCTTTTGTGATTTTGAAATTGTTTAACCGATTAACACCTGAGGCGTTACCGGTTACACACAAAATCTTTAACATGCTGTAATTTTTCAACCGTTACTGGAATTTATTGTGTTCGTCCTGACTATTAAAACACTTAACTTAACTTTGGTGTTAAAGGGTTACATATTTAATTTATTTATCTTTCTTTAGCAAAAATGCCCCAATTTTCCTAAATATGCGCGTTTGTTGGTTAACTTGTCTGTCGCTCTCCAAGGTTCTGAAATCTGAGTCTGCTCAGTTTAAAAAAAAAAAAAAAAATCTTCTCTGACGAAAAATTGATTTTCTTCTCCGTCTTAATTTGGTTTGCCTCTTCCATCCACCTTAATTAATCTCTTAATGATTTTCAGGACATCATGGTGACAAGCGGCGCCTTTAGGTGAAAAGCTTCCGGATGGAAATCAGGTCAAAGCCAGATTACACCTGATGTTTTTGTAATGGTAAGAAAAGGAAGTACAGCACAACTACTGAATCCATTCTCTGGGCTCTCGTTTTCTTTTTATTCTATTGTAAAATCAAAGTATCCTTCAAAATAAAAGCACCTTTCAGAAATCGTTCATAGAGAAATGATAAAAATAAGAAAATAGTGGTAAAAAAATGTTTTTACCCAAAATAAATTCAACTGCAAAGCAACTAGTTTTATTTTATATATTTTAAAATCAAAACATCCTTCAAAATAAAGCACTTTTCAGAAATTGTTCATGGAAAAATTATAAAAATGTTCAAATATTGGTAAAAATATTTACGTTTCCCCATAAATAAATTAAACTGCAAAGCAATTAGTTTTTTCACATTTTATTTTTGACTAAAAGCACCCTTCAAAATAAAAGCACCTTTTAGAAATTGTTCATAGAAAAATTGTAAAAATAGGCAAATAGTGGTTAAAATATTTAAGTTTTTTCCTAAATAAATTCAAAGCAACTACTTTTCTTTTTGTTTCATTTTAAAATCAAAATATCCTTCAAAGTAAAAGCATATTTCAAAAATCGTTCATAGAGAACTCACTAGAATCATTAAAATAAGCAAAAGGTGGTTAAAATGTGGATTTCATTTCCCCTAAATAAATCAAAATGTAAAGAAACATAACTATACTTAACCAAATCAGTACGTAACATGTTAACTAAACTTTTAATTAATTTAATAAAATTAGGACAAAATATGTAAAAACCTGGACCCAAGAACAACGCGGGGTGTTTACTGTAAATCCAAAACCGTGAAGTAATCTGTCAATAATCACTTTAAAACCGCGGTTTCTCAAATTTAATCTCATCACTGCTGCAATCCGCAGGTTTTTGCAACCTGAAAGTCAAGATTCATCACCCTCTGAAAAAAATATCTTTCCTTTTTTAACTGAAAAAAACCAATATTTTATATATAATAATAAATTAACTATGAAAATATATATTTAAGAGAATTTTACATTTAATACTTTAATTTGTATTACATTAGTGAAGCTGCAGGAATTATTCAGGCGTGTAGCTTTAGTTTCAGGTCTGACAGGAAATTCAGAACCGGCGCGTTTTGGACCGAACCGACAGCCAGCCCAACCGCAGATGACAGGAGAAAGTGCAGCGGCGGGAATCCGCGCTCCGGCCTTCGGACACGCAGCCAAACGCGTTTTTTGCTCGGAGTGGTGCTGAAAGGACAGCGGCACGACTCTTGGCAGCAGCGACGGAGCGTGCGGTGTGCGCGCACACGCATGTGCGGGCGGGGAGAGGACCTCAGAAGGTCTCCTTCCTATCTCGTTATCGGCTGCCACCTCTCCACTCCTCACAGCCTCGTCGTCGCTCACGTGGAGCTGGAAAATGACACATTTTGGTTTGGGATGCAGCTGTCCCGAGTCGGGAGGGACGTCTGTGTCTTTATTCCTGAAATAATCCAGGATGAATCCCGGCGCTGCAGGGGACTGAGTGGCAGGATCTTTATCCAATCTTTTAATCTAAAATTATAATCTGCGTGCACGTGGAGTTTTTTAATGAGAAACACACAAATGATGAATTTTTGGCAAACATCTAATAAATTCTAAATATTTGGTCAATTTTCCTCATTTTTCTATTGGACTAGGAGTGTTTTCTAAAACAGTTTTTTGTCTCGGCACCATTTCAGGTTTTTCTGAGGCCTCCATCTGTACATCCTGTGAATAATTAGGTCAGAGCAGAAATGTATCATTTTCCAGGGTCAGATTATAAAAAGGCCAAACGCGCGTGGTGCAGAAATGCTGCTAAATCCACTTTTGGAAATATTTGTGCATATATAAAAAAAAAAAAAGAAAACTCCTGATAATTGTTTCAATTGTTTGAGGCCTGCTGTCTGATCCAATTGACCGTTTGAGGCCTTTAATTTGACCCAACAATGAGTGTCAGTCAAAGTCAGAGAGCATTGGTCTGATGGTTGATGATGACAACTGCGTCTGATCTCCTGACCAAGAAGGCTCGTTTGCAAATTAACAGCCGGGATGCTCAAAGGACATGAAAGTATCGAGGAAAAAAAAGAGGATTTTTATTTAATTGTATTATTACTGGATTATTTGCTGCAACATTTGGTCATCTAAAAGCTGCACCGGCCTGCAGGACTCCCCGTAAATAAATCCTTTCTCCATGCTGCAAACCCTACAGCGCGCGCGGCTCCCGCCGGCTGCTCAGCGCGCGGGCATTCAGCAAAAATATAAGAGGGGGGGTCTTACGTTGCAGTGGCACTCCGAGAATCTCCGGTAAACTCTTCACAGGACTCTCTGTCGGCAGGACCGCCGCACTTTGCATCATCGTGATCCAAACCGGGATGCAGACGCGCGCGCACACCGCTCCCCCGTCCTGCCCTGTGTGGGGGCTAAAATAAAAAAAAACCCAAACAGCTGCTTGAGGCTCGTGTCCACCCGGCGCACCGCGGGGGTCAAATCCCTGTTATGTCTCCGTTTCCAGAGGGATGTCCGTGCCGTGCCGTGCCGTGCGGCGCCGCGCCGTGCTGAGCTGTTTTTGGAGTGGATCAGAAGGCTGCTTGGTCCATTCAGCGCTGCAGGGGCGGCGGGGCATGACGTCACCGCGCCAGAGGCTCACAGAGAGCCAATGGGAGCGCGAGAAGGGGAAGCCCCAGAGGCGGAAAGCATTCTGGATAGGTGTGCAGGCGAAGATGAGAAAGGAGAGGAGGAGGAGGAGGAGGAGGAGGAGGAGAACGTGGAAAACTGTCTCAGGAGAGGCGGAACCGAAATAGCTCACTGCAGTGGCTTCACGAGGGGCCCCGGGCCAGCAGGACCCGATCTGGAGGGGAGGAGGAGAGGCCCGTGGAGGAAAAGGAGGATCATCTGAGGTCCTGTCAGTGGTTTCTAGAGATCTCAAAATGAGACTGTGAGGTGAATAAGAAGGCCTTTCAAAGTAAAATGTCAATTCTACTCATTTTAAATCCATATTTTATCATCTTAAAATGATTACTAATCATAAACATAAGCTGGAGAGCAGTTTGAGCTGAAAGGGACAGCTTTTCCGTCACATTCGGGGCCAGCACCGCCTGTGCGCGCACTTCCTCCCCGCGCAGAAACAGGTACGAGGATTAGGAGTCCGTGCGCAGACTTCCTGACACTCTTCATTTTGCAGCCCGCTGTCTGAGACTGAACTCACCGGGAAGATATTCCCTCTGGAGGCTTGCAAGTTCACGCCAGATGAACTCAATCTTCGCTTCCAATTTACTTCAAGCGTGGAAAGAAAAGCGCGCGGCAGTGTGTTTGTCGAGGCTGGGCCGCCTCCGAAAACAAGCTGTTGCATCAAGTCAGTCTGGAGATTCAATACCAAACGCACGCGCACCCTGGAGTGCATTTCATAAAACAATATTTGTTTTGCATTAAAAAAATTGCATTGGATTCTGCCCAGATTTACGCATTTTTACGCACGATTTACGCAGCGTAAATATGGGTCATCCGGAGAGAATCATTTATTTTTGTCATTAATAAGATGAAAAGTATCTTATATTGAATTGATGTTAACTTATTCCATTTTACAGACAAAGCCAACCATGGACTTATTCTTTTATCATAAGACTCTCAATCCCGCAGCAATTTTGCAAAATGAAAAACACGCATCAGTCTGATTAAAAAAGACGACAGGCGTGCATTCCTGGAGTTCCGCTCCAAATTTTAAGGTTCTCTTCTTCATCACTTCTTCATCTGTGCGTCTAAAGTCTCAATTCCCCAGCTTCCCGCTCCAAATCACACATTTCACTTTTCAATTACTCTGATTGTTGTAATCGAGGCCGCTTAAGCTGCCCCCGAAAACAAAAAAACACGCAGATAAAAATGCTCTTAACTCGTCAGCAAAGGGCAACACAATTAGAATAATTGACGGATGTAAAAAGCTGAAAGAGATAAGATGCGCGCACGCACATGTGGGACATGAAAGGATGCAGATTATTGGGTTTTTTCATCTTCAAAACGACATGACATCTTTAAAAAAAAAAAAAAAAAACCACAAGAGCTGTAAGGTCAAAACAAAAACACTTTGTAGGCCAAACGATTTCATCATTTGATGAGGGAAACTGTTTAGAAGGCTCAGAGTTTATACTCGCAGAGAAGGAAGGAGGAATAATTTGTGGAGAAAGCAGCTCTTGGGCAATATTTCAAGCGGGGGGCAACTCCTTTGCCACCAGCGCTGACCCAGCCACCTCTAATTAGATCTAATATTTCAGTGGACGAGTTCATTGACATCCGAGATTCACAGATCCATCTTACTGAGCCAGAGACACACAGATTCCCTTCATCCACGCGGGGCCTGCCTGCGTTCATGTGACAGAGTCGGTGGTTCCAGCGCGCGCGCTTTTGGACATGCAGAAGTCTGAGCACACGCGCGCGTAAAAACGCTTTTAAACCCAACTTTCACATCTGCAGATCAACTTGGGGCTCGTTTTAAGTCAAAACTTTGCAAATGTGTGAATCCTGCTGCCAGTAGAGCAGACCTACCTAATCATGGCTGATTTCTCTCTCCTCCCCCCCCCTCCTCCTCCTCCTCTTCCTCCTCCTCCTCTTCCTCCCGCAGAGGTTTGTTTCATCAGGATGCGCGCACAGAAACAGCAGCCGGTCCCCCGCTTCTCTCCGGCTTCCAGGGAGAACACAGCCTCGCAGGGACGGTGCAGCCCGAGTCCCCCAAGCCTCTGCTTCCAAAAAGCAGAGAGAGGGAGAGGCAGGAACGCGAGGAGGAAACCTTAGGAGGGAGAATCGAGGAGAAAATTAAATTGCACTTGGGGGGCAAATTCTATTAGGGAATAGTTATTGTCTCCTGACAGCTCCTGTCCATTTGGGTAATTAGTAAGAGAGATTGTTTGAACAAACGAAATCTATTCCCGTCAGAAATGATATTTTCCAATTCTCTGATTGAACCTGACCCCCGTCCTGCTGAGATGACGCTGGAAATGGGAGCATTGGACTCCACTGGATCTTAGATTCTTTGCTTTCATAATTTCATTCTTTTGTTTTTTCATGGGAAAAACACAAAATATTCAGTATAAATAGTCAATGACAAGGGCAAAATATTCTGTTTAGACATTACCTGGTCAGAGGTACAATTTTTAGTTCATTTTGAACAATCTGATCCGATTAATTGACTTAAAAATTGATCCAAAATAGGGAAAAATGAGCAAAAGTCAAAGTGTTTCCTCACATTAATTATTATTTTTTTGCTGTGTTGTCTTTGGTCGTTTTAAAGTTGTTGTAAAATAAATAGTGGTGTGAATCTTTCCCTCTGTCTTTTGGGTCCAATATTATGTATGATGTGTGCAGAATGGGAGACGTGCGATTGGTTTTATTGTTTTATCTTTTTCAGCATTTTAGTATTTATATTTGTTCCTTAATAGGAATATCTCTTTAATTCAGCACTAGCACTTTGTTTTATTATTTTATACTCTTATATTTCTATTGTTTCTGCACTAAGGAATGAGGATTACTTTTAAATTTCATTGTATAATGTGCAATGACAAATAAAGACTATTCTATTCTATTTTTTTGCTGTGTTGTCTTTGGTCGTTTTAAAGTTGTTGTAAAATAAATAGTGGTGTGAATCTTTCCCTCTGTAAAAAGGTAAACTGGGATCAATTAACAAAATCTCTGTAATTTTTTACATTTAAAATATTAGTTTTTATCAAAAACGTTTTTTAAACCATCAACTCAAAATTTTAATTAGGTGAAAACTAATAATGTTAATGTAACAAATGTTGCAAAACCTTTGTTAACTGATCCATTAAAAAAAACAACCTTCATTGCATAATCTCAACACATGGTCCATAAATCGATACAGAAAGGATTCAACTCACTTTTTGGTGATACCATGCAGTTTGATTCTTTTACAAAAAACGCGAAAATGTATATTTGTAATTCGTATGTAATTTAAAGCTATGGAAAATTTGTATTACCTGCAATAATGATATTGAATGCTTTTTGCTGAAAGTATTTGCTAAATATGCTGAAAATGGTGACGCAATTAGCTTTAATTGCTGAAGGGATTTGCTAAAAAATGCAAAAGCTATTTTCAAAATGTTAAATTAAGTCTGTTAGTACTATACTAAAAAAGTTCTGAAGTTGACCTAAATTTCTGAAAATTTTGCATTAAAATTGCAAAAAAATCTCTAATACGCTACATTCCAATTTTTGTAAAAATATTTAACTTGTTGCTTAAATATGAAATAAACTCCAAATTAGCCAAAAAAGCTATCACATTTCTTATCACAATACTAGCGCAAAACATTAGCATGTTGCTAAAATACGCAGTTTACTTTAATTGCTGAAGGGATTGGCTGAAAATGCAAAGCTATTTTCATAATGTAACCTTTGCTAAAAGACTGAAAATTTTGTCAAAGACCAATGAAAAAGCGCTGAAGTTGACCTAAATTTATGAAAAATGTGTAGTAAAATTGCTTAAAAACCTCTAATACATGCTAATTTCGCAAAAACATTTAGTGTGTTTGTGGTGCACCAAAAAACGTGCATCCACATTTGGTATTTTATTTTGAAAGTCATACATGTTCAGTAAATAAAATATGACTTTCACTTTTTTATACGATAATTAGCCTGTAGAAAAAAAAGGAAAAAAGGAATTAGTGTATGAGCCTGGAAAGCGGAACCTTCGACACCCATCCAGGTGGCCGAAGACAGGCAACTTCCGGTTTCCATCAGAAGAAAAAAGAAGTGAGTGCACGTGCCATTCCTGCTCTGAGACTACTTTTCGTTTTCCAGGTTAGTACCCGGTTAAAAACGGCAGCAGATGAAAATCATTAGCTTTGGTTTGATTTATAGTGGATTACTTGTATTATTTGTGTTGTATTTTTTATTTAAATCAAGAAACTTTAACTCTCGGCGAGAAACGGCGGGAAAAGCCAAACGGGAAGAAGCCGGTGATCTCGCGAGATTCTATGTCTGGATGACGAGATTTGTTTTTTTTTTCCCTTTTCCTCAAACATTTTATTGAAATTATTCAAATGTATAGAGCAAGGCCAGGGGGTTGGCACCGGTTACACATAGGTTTTAAGGAAGAGAAATACAAGCATAGTATAAAATATTAAATAAAAAAAAAAAACATTAAAAAAAGTTAAGGATCTGAGAGTCTAATAGATTCTAGGGCCTCAAGGGTCCTGACAGCTCTGGGGTCTAATGATAATTTCACACAGTCAACATAGTTTCTAATTTAAATTAAAAAGAGGAGGAACTGAGGTTTTTTTGGAAGAAAACTTACTTTTGTGAATATGGAATTTTGCCAAAATTATAAATAGATTGATTATATAAAACTGTTTTTTATAAGTGTTTTGGAAATAAAATAAAAAAACAAACAAACAAATAAAACATGTTTATATAAAATGTTAAAGTCACCAGGAATGGTATTTCGTATAAAAACACAAAACTCTTTCTAGAAAGAGACAGTATAAAGTCAACTCCAAAATAAATGACATGCTGTTTCAATGTCCAGATTACAAAAGGAACAGTGTTTGTCTAGATCAACGTAGAGGCGGGATTTCGCTGAATAGCACTTGTGAAGAAGTTTGAAACAAACTTGAAGTTTCCAAACTTTCTTCCATTTGATTTCCGGGGCAAATGTTCTCCAATAGTGGGTAATGAAAGGTATAGTTCCTGTTTTGTTGAAAAGGGTATCTTAATTTTTTGTTCCTGGATGAAGGGCTGGAAATAAAACACAATTTACCTACAGAGATTTAATTTTACTTGCGCTAAGATGAGACCGTGTTGTCATGGCGGCCATGTTGACTGCTTACATCTTTGGCATTGCATGTATTTTAATGATTTTGTGGAACTCCTGACCTAATTTTAAACATGTTTAAAAAAGAAATTATCATAAATGGTTCTCATAACGGTTTTCAAAAGAGATTTGACTTTCTCATTCATTTCATGTGGGGCAAATTTTGCTCAATATTTTAAAAACTATGAAGTTTATGAAAATAAGAAATACAAACAGTAAGGTCCTGAACCAGCTGAACGTTTTGATACAGACATTGCCGAATCAGTGATAGTGTGATTGCTATTTTAAGGGCTGGCAGGAGAATCACTATAGTCTGAATGCTGACTAAGCATTCAGATTATAATGCACAGCATTTGACAGAGAAATGTACTCAGGTGTTGAATTGGAAGAAGCAACTTATGATTGGATGTCTTTGTTTTCATCACATGTACGTAAAAAGACAAAGACGGTGGAAAAAAAACAAAAGAGAAACTGGAGTTTGCCAGAAATTGATTTACTTCTTGATTGATTTGATAACTTAACCAACATAATCTTGTTATATCTTTGATTTTTTATTTTATTTTTTTTTATTTTGTTTTTTTTATATAAACGTTACTGCAGTTGCTTGATCTATTTTTGATATTTGGTGCATCCCTAACCAATACTGCTGTTGCTCCCATTGCCTGATTGATTTTTTCAATTCTTATCTAATGTCTTTTATATCCCTAAAAATATGTTTTTTTTTCTCAATTTAAATATTTTCAAATATTGAATATCAATTTATCTCTTTTTAAATTTTTTAAACATTTTTTCATGATATAGGTCAATTCGATTGGATCTTAAAAATATAAATTTATCCAACGATTAAATCGATTAATCGTTACATCCCTGACTATTGATGTCTGTTTAGACTTAAACATTTGTCTACAGTTTTATTTGGTGAGACTGCAATTCAAATGTTATTTTAAAAAAAGAGCGGTAGAGCAGAGAACCTCCAAATCCGTCTGTAATTTGTGTGATGTACCAACATCAATAGTTAAAATTCAAATTTCAGAAAAGGACAGTTTACAAGAAAAGGCGGCCATGGATCTTCACAGGAGACTCAATGACAGGAGCAGTGCCAAGTGAGTGAATTACAGCCGTGTGACTGACAACCGCTGGGCCTCTTCCAGCTTCATTACCCGAGCACTTCCTGTAAGCTGACGCTTGCTCCAGAGGAGAAAGAGTGTCAGTAAAACCAGAACAGAACGGGAACGGATTCCCAAAAGCCCCTCAGAGAGTTTAAGGTGTCTGAATTTCTGCCAATGATGGCAGAAACTCAGTCACAAAAAGGAAAGTTTTAAGTTGGTGTGCTATTTTTACAGTTTTCCCTCTCAATACTAGCTTAATTTTCCACAAAATAACATGTTATTTTCTTATTGTTGTCCCACATGAAGCTCAGAGGAAAGCTGAAGTGAAGATTAATTGTAGGTTTATTGCAGCTGTTTTGGTTTGATGACAAACAGGAGAAATGTACTGAGATTCCTGCAGCTTTTTACTACTTTAAGTGCAGGATTTGCTGATTCATCAAAAGAATTAAAAGTCAACATTTACAGCTAAACAAGCATTTTATGATGCTCAAAGTTAAAGGAAATTGTGAGTTGCTGATTTTAACACTTAATCAATTAACATTCCTACAACCCCTCTGAGGCAAGTCGTTTAAACTGTTATAAAATTGTTTCAAAATGGAAGAACTCGATTACATTGATATTGAGAAAAAAAACATTTGGCTTCAGGTACGGTAGGTTTATTTTCATAAAAGCGACCGATGACAAATACACAGACCAAGCATCATTACAGTCCAATGTGTGGAAACACTTTGAATTTTAGACTAGATTAGATTTCAAACATGTAAAACAAAACACAAAATGTATTACGAAATAAAATAAACAAAAAGTCTCTGTTAAACTGAGCTAAAACTGAGCTTATTCAAGCCTATCCCTCCTGCCACATTTAACTTTAGTCCATCATATTCAACATATTTGTAGTTACCGTATATCTTCCAATAGTAGCCGGTCTCTGATAGACGCCGATCTCCATTAAAAGCCGGGTGTAACAAGTGCTGTTGTTATTAGAGGCCGGTCTTTGATAGTAGCCGGACCTAAACACTAGGTGGCGGAATTGCACTCTGAAGTTGGTACCGCCTGCCATTAAAACAAGAAAACAAAGAAGAAGAAGAAGAGCCGCGATTTTTAGGCGGGTGAATGTCAATCATTACAGTTTGTTTGACTGTATGCTTGAGTAGGAATGGCTAAGAAACGCTCATTTGATCTAAATTTTAAACTTCGTGCAGTGGCATATGCCAACGAACATTCTGGAGAGGCCTCTGCCCGACATTTTGGAGTGGATCCTAAATGCATCAGAGAATGGCGTAAACAGGTGAATGATATGGAGAGGAAGGTTGCAGAAAAAGGACCAGCTAGCAAACGATTGACTGGTGGAGGTGCTAAGAAAGCCAGTGATGAATTAGAGGAGCTTTTGTTAACGTGGATAGTCGAGCAACGGCGTAAAGGTGCGCGAGTGTCCCGGAAAATGATTCGAACAAAAGCAAAGAGGATTTTTGACACGGAAATTGATGACTCTTCAAAAAGAAAAGAAACTTTCACAGCCAGCGCGGGTTGGCTTGACAAATTTATGAAACGTCATCAGCTGTCGCTTCGTAGGAAGACGACGCTGGCTCAGAAGGATCCAGAACAGCTGATTGACAAGCTAGTCTCCTTCGTCACGTGGGTTGCCAGAAAGCGAACTGCAGATGGAATAAAAGACGGCGACATCATCGCAATGGATGAGACATCTGCTTGGTTTGACATGCCTGGATCTACAACAGTCGAACCAACTGGCAGCAGAAGTGTCACCATAAAAACATCCGGTCACGAAAAATCGCATTTCACCGTGACGTTGGCAGCGAAAGCAGACGGCACGAAATTGAAGCCGTTTATTGTGTTTCGGGGCGCAAAGCGAGAAGTGGCAAGACTACAAGATGTCCAAGAGGCCGTGGTGGCGACCTCGGTAAATGGATGGATGAATCAGGAATTAACAGCCATGTGGTGTCAGAAAGTTTGCGGTGTTTTTAGTTTCCGGAAGAGACTCCTTGTCTGGGATGCTTATCGCTGTCACATCAGTAAGGAAATGAAAGCAGAACTGAAGAAATATAACATGCCAATGGCAGTTATCCCCGGTGGTTGCACAAAGTACATCCAGCCTGCTGATGTTGTGTGGAACAAGCCCTTCAAAGATCAGCTTCGAGAGTTCTACGACAAATGGATGCTCGGGGACGAAGACAAAGAGTGGACATCCGGTGGGAATTTAAAAGCGCCCGCTCTGCGTTTGCTGGTTACGTGGATAACATCAGCGTGGCAAGACATCACCACGGAAATGATCAGAAAATCCTTCAAGATCTGTGGAATCACCAATGCATGCGATGGATCTGAGGATGATCTGATCCACTGCTTTAAGGACGGCCAGCCGTGTCATGCTGGGAGAGCAGAACTTCAAACTGCGCGGCAGGCAGCGGGAGCAGCTGTGCTGTCATCACAAGAGGCGGAAGACGAGGGTGAACTGGAAAATAACGAAGCAATCATCTCTGATTCAGACAGTGATGGTAAGTAGTGTTGTTTGTTTTTATCTGATCCCATGTACCGGCATGCTTGGGTTCTGAGCTTGTTGCATTTCTTCGTGTTTCTTAGGGGATTTGTCGGGCCGGTGACCGCCTTTGTGGAGGAGTCGGGCTGGTCCCGGCAGCGCCTGCGGCATTGTGGCAAGAAAGTTAAACAAAAAAAGTTTTTGTTCCCGTGGCTGTTTTATGAGCCAAGTTGCACTTTATCCCGTTACTTCGTGATTTTTTGTTTTTTGGACTGATGGACGCTTTTGAGGAGGAGTCAGACATGGTCCCTGTCAGCGGCTATGGTATTATTGAAAGAACGTTCTGGAAAAAATAGCGTTTTAATTTCCTATAGCTGTTTTTGTGCTGATTTGCATTTCGTCCCATTACCTAGTGAATTTTTTGGACGATGAACGCTTTTGTGGGAGAGTTGGACTGGAGCAGACCAGCGTCTATAGCCTTTTTTTTTTTTTTTTTTTTTTTTTTTTTTTTTTACAAAAAAAAAGTTCCTGTCATAATACTCAGTTTCTTGATGCTAATGGCAGCCTGTTTCTTACTGTTCTGAAGATTTAAATAAATCTGGGAATATTATTGAAAAGTTCTTCCAGTGTTGTCTATATTTTGTGGTTGAGTTTGAACCCGTTAGCCTAACGTGCGTGACAGAATAAACGCCGGTCTCAGATTGACGCCGGTCTCTTATAAAGGCCTGGCTGGCTGCCAAATTATTGGACGAAACGCCGGGGCTACTATTGGAAGATATACGGTAATCTTTTTCCACAATATACATTTCGTAGTAAATAATTGGATACTTCATAATTTTTGTTCATCCATGTTGTATTTTAAGAACAGTTTCTCTTTAAGTTTGATGTTGAATTCTTTAATGTCCGGGCAATGTTTGTGTTGGTTGTCAAGGCTACTCTGCAGTTTAATTCTGCACACTAATACACATACTTTTCCCAGATGTTTTTACCATTTATTGTTTATAAGTACCTCAGAGTAATCTCCATCCCTTTGTGTAAATAGTTTCTGAATATTACGAGATAATACCTTCTTACTGGCTTTATAGAGGAATTTTAATGTATACAAATAGACAAAAAAATAATTTAGAGTTAATGTTAGTATGGCCACAACATCCAGCATTATTATTAGTTCTTATCACATGTTTTTATAGGTTAAAGAGGGACTGTTTAGTAGTTGTTGCCCCACACTTCAATACAGTATAATGAATGTGGCATTACTAATGAGCAATAATTACACTCTGGAATCTAATTTGGAGTACTTTCTCTATTTTTGTACCATTCATGCACATTGATGATTTTGATTTTTCCTCATAATTACCAAACATGACCATCTTCCTTTTTTTTTAAGTTGATAGCCTATTATTTAGATCCATTCTTTCATGTTTTAGTTTTACCAATTCTTTATTTATGATATTTGTGAGGTTGTTAAGGTTATTATCTGAATAAAATACATTTGTGTCATCAGCAAACAGTACTTTTTTATGTTTGACACTTTAATTGACTTTGCAAATACTTGTGAGCTTACGGTGTGGTAGAATGTTCTAATAATGTTCCATTCAAAGCAGGGGTCTCAAACTGAATCACACAACGGGCCAAAATCCAATACATACCTTAGGTCGCGGGTCAAACAGGATAAACATGTATGAACACTACATTTTTAAAATTTAAAACTGTTACTTTTTAACGCAATTATGAAATAAACATATAGTGAGGATGCTTGTGTGAGTTGAATTTGGCCGCTGAAGATGCTTGGGATGATATCTGATTATGCTGTAATTGATAGTTAAATCCCTGAGGCTAATAGCTGAAAACGTTGAAGCAGATAGCCAGCTAAAATATTAGCGAAATGCCAAATTAACCACAAAAAAAAAAAAAACGTAAGTTAGCCAAAACAGCTAGCCTCTAGCCAAAAAAAAATAGTTGAACTTCACAATAGCCTAAAAAAACTGAAAAAAGTCTAAATTAGCCACATCAACTAGTGTGTAAATATTTGTGTTACTCTAAAATAGCTTAAAAAAAATTAAAAAGAAAAGCCTAAATTAGCCAAAACAGTTAGCATGTTCCTGAAATATTAGCTAAACTCTAAAATAGCCTAAAAATCTTAGTTAATGCCAAAATAGTCCAAAAAACTATCAGAATGCCAATTTAAAAAATGTTAAAATCATAACTTTTTAACGTAATTATGAATAATAAAAAGGCAGGAAAATAATTCCAGACTAAATCAATTTAAACCTTAAATAACTTTCAATATTTTACTCTCCGGAAAAATATATTTTGTTATAATTATACAAGTTAAAAATAAGAGCAAGATAACATTAGACCATTACTAACAATAAAATAAAATGATCTGGAGGGCCAGATATAATTACCCGGGGGCTGCATGGTCTTGATGTTGAAACATGTGCATTAAATAATTTTGATTTGCGAGGACAACAGTGGGCTGAACTTTAACTAAAATCTGAATGGATTAACTCTTGTTTACTTGTCTCTACATCATTTTTTTATTTACACTTGATTATCTTTCAAGAAAAACAAATAATCTGGGAAATTTCACTGCAATGTTCAGTATTTATCTCTAAGTCACACTGGTTGAAGTTTTGGCTGAAGATGTCCTGAATCATATTGATCAGATCGTTCAGAATGAACCAATGTCGACTATAAGTCAACAGAGCGGGAGGCCTTCGACACAACTTGTCCCCTGTCATCTGGATGAACGAGAACCTTCACCGACATGAATCGTATCGTCAACCGCAATCAAATCGTTGCTAAAATGAATCGTCTCAGCCTTAGCTGTGACATTTTCTCAGAGTTTTCTGTCAATTATTTCATGATTATACTTGGAATTAAACTGACTTAACTCGCTGTAGGATGTTGTGACATTTCTATCGGGTCATCCTTTACTGCATCAGACAATAAGACGAGATGCCTGAGATTTAAGCAAGGAAGCACCAATGATGGGGCGGGGTGAGCGGGTGTCAGTAAAATGAGATGGATCCGACCCTATTTGACTCCCCGCTTTAAAAGGCTGCATATTTAAAATCCCAAAAGGGGATGGGGCTCTATATTTGGCTGTGATATACACACACCCAGTACCAACACCATATATTAAACTCCTTTTTATAATTTATTCACCCCTTTCATCCGGCTCTGTCCACAGCAGGAAGCTTTATAGTATTATTAAAGTCAGAAAGAGAGATGACAGAAAAATACATCAAGCCCCTCCTGCATTTTAATATCAATACCAGAGGGGCAATAAACACCGCAGCGCACAGGAGAGAGGAGTGACCATAAAACTCTGCATTGTCTAATTTATGGAAGACAACAAGAGTTCAGCGAGGAGGAGGTTCTTTCCTCTTAAGTCTTGGGTCTCGTCACTGAGCCGTATATCTGCATGCAGCATTTCTCAGCTGAGCAAAAAGGTTCCGAGAGGAAACAAACGATCAAAAATGTTTTCAGAAGCTGTTAAAATTGGAGTTTCAACATCAAAAATCAATACATTTCTAACTTTCTTTTATAGTTTTGGGGAAAAAAATCGAAATTTACAGCCTGGAATTCCTCTAATAAGTCAAGTTTCCAGGTGTTTTATTGCATTATGGCTGCTGAACTCACAATATGGTTTAAGTTTGCTTAAAGATAAATTAAAGTTTTGAAGTCACAGATGCAACTAGGGCTGTAACGAGTATCCGAGTACTCGGGTATTGGCGATCTGCTCCTGAACATTCGTGTACGAATATTCGGGACATCCAAGATTGCTGATTCGCCATCTTTATAAATATAGTAAATTGTAGCAAAATATTATCTGGGAACGATGTATTTTTGCTCTGAAATGCAGATTAATGTAGGATTTTAAGTTTACAGACTAAAACAAAACCGAGAGAGCCGCGGTAGTCACCGGAAGTAAACACATCTTCGTGACGGTGAAGCTTCCGGTTTTCAAAGTAAAAATAGCGAGAGCTTTTTCCTATTCAAAAGCCGAGTCTGAAGTTCTGTTCACCGACATAAATTCTAAAAAAATGAATTAGCTTTAAAATCTGAGCTTTAGCTCCAGCGTTGACATTCTTTTGGTTACGGTAACTCTCCAACAGTTGACGCAATTAATGAAACTCCAGCTTATTCTTTTTTTTATACGGCCTCTCCACCAAAATGTAATGCTTAGAACGTAAAATATTGAAGAACTTTGAGGATAGAAAACTGGAGAACATTTTCAAGTTTTATTATTACATGATACAAAACAGCAGTGATTGTTATCCTTTTTACCAGTACGTTGTTTATGTTACTGCTGAACTTAACCAGAAAGCTGACAAAAAAAGTTAAAATGACAAACAAAATTTCTATCTGAATCTTATTGCTTTTTTTTAAATAATTTTTGTTGATTCTGATCTACTGTTCTAAACAAAGGTATAAATGTTGGTGATTTAATAAAAATAATTTCAATTTTCCTCCATCAAAAAAAAAAAATACATATAGCAATAAACATGATATTAAAAAGTAAGAATCATGGTTCGATTCCAGAATCGTTGAGCTTGATTTGTGAATCGTATCTGATCGCCACCTAAGTAACAATCCACAACCCTACATGCAACACAAAGCTTTGATAGAACAGAGGATTTTTGTTGTTTGTTTCATAAAATCTTAAAAAACATTTAGTAAAGTTGTAACTTATGGTCTATTACTGAATAGTTTTTTTTAGTCACTCTGGGCTGAATAGTCCTTTTAAAAGGCTAAAATTATCGGAGCATAAATACAATGAATTTACATTTTCAGATTTTAATCTGAAATATGAACTAAAGCAATAAAATAAGGTCATAATGTCCTATTATAAAGGAAAATTAATAGAGCTCATGTGTCTAGAAAACAGGTCAATTTAAAAAATGTTAAATGAAATTTAGACTCTAAATGTTAATTTTCTTTCTTAGAATTAGAAAAAAGGATAGATGTTTGAAAATATTTCTAAGTAAATATAAATTCTCCTAAATACCAGCACGACTTTAGTTTACAAAGTCTCAGTTTTATTTAGAGAAAGATTGAGCCGAGCAACAAACCAAAACGCCAAAGAAAATCACTTGATAAAGAAAGTGTGAAGCATGGTGGGTGGTGGAGGAATGGTGATGTGGGCTTGTTTTGAAGAAACAGACACTGGGCAGTGCTGAAATTCCTGAATTAAAAAAATGTTATTTGTTGATATTTATGGATTTATTAATTACCTGAATGTGTGCAACACGAGCAGCTTTTCTCCGTCAGAATCTACTGTAATTATCATGTTAACAGTCAATAGGTTACAGTAAATCAAAGAATGTAAACACTGTTTTGAAGGTCCCCAAAAACCTAAAGCCACTTATACATGTCGACTGTCCAACAGCTGCCTTTTTCTTTTTTGTTTAGTTTTAAGGCTGACACAAAAACACAGTTAAATTTCACTTTAGAAGGCCAAGATTTTCACCGCAAATGACCAAAAAAAAAAAAGAAAGATTAGTGCTCCCGAATCCAGACATTCAAAGTGCACAGCTCTGTGCTTGTTCTGATTTGAATTTGAAGCCTCTGTCCTCGGCGTGAACTGTTCACCTCGGCCCCGGCTAAACTGCAGACAGATATTACATCGCTGCCAACTTCCTCATTACCCATCATTAGCCGGAGCCATTACAACATTTGCTGAGGCTCAAGACACCTGATAAAAGGCTCGGTCAGAGCGAGCAACTGCAGCACTAGTAAACATCAAGACGGATCAGACGCTTCTGTCAAATGCGGGGAAAATATTACCCACATTGCTTTGTTTTTAATGCATTAGACTGATAATGTGGGTGATTCTTCGAAAACAGCCTGTAAATCTGCTTTTTCTTGCATTTATTCTCCCCCATCCTAATACATCATTAAAGTTTTGACTACCTGAGAGCTTGATCGAATCACACAAGCTCCGCTGCCGGGCCTTGATGCTCCACCGCTTTAATGAGAGGCCATTAATCAGCGCCTTGTGTGTGAGTGAGGAATCGACTGCCTTAACTCAACTGTTTCACCATCAAAACCTGTCAGACCACAAAGAGGGGACACGTGGATAAAGCCGTCCGATCAGAGTGGATGTGGGGCAGACAGGTGGAGCAGGTGAAGGGCACGAGTCGACAAAGATCCAAAAACACAGAGAAGTCTCATCCTGACAAAAATATGCAAAAAGAAAAAAATGAAACCAAATATAGAAACAGCTGTAACATCAACTTACTCAAAGTAGAACATCTTCTCCACACAAACACATAAAGAAACGGAGTGCAAACCACACAATAAAACGGAACGCAAGCCTCACAAATACATAGCACTAGCCACCCAGTGTCAACCACACAAATAAAACTGAGCGCTAGCCACAAAAATAAAACTGAGGGCTAGCTACACAGAAAAATGGAGCGCTAGCCACGCAAAAAAATGGAGCGCGATTCACACAAGAAAAACTGACGCTAGCCACACGAAAAAATTGAGTGCTAGCCACACAAAAAAATGGAGCACTAGCGACACGAAAAAAAATGGAGCGCTAGCTACACAAACAATGAACACTTAACACAGAGTGCTAGCCATACAAACACAGAACAACTCTGAGTGCTAGCCACACAAAACAACGAGAGAGCTAGCATCACAAACACGGAGCGCTAGCTACACAAATAAGAAGTGCTAGCCACACCACCAGCCACTGGAACAAAGTCTAGGAACTCAATGCTAACAAAACACAAAACTAGTGTGCTACACTAGCCCGGACGAGCCCCCAAATGTATGTTAAACCCTCACAAACAAACCCAGGCTGGGGGTGGGTGGGGGGCTTTAACAGATGATGTGACACTATTTGAGTGCTGCTCATCCAATCAGGTGTGCTGAACAATTTGGGCACCAATCTGCAAACATAAGGAGAAAAGATAGAAAAAGACCCACTGCAGCAGAAGACAAAAAAGGAAAAACAGACACAGAATTCAATAATTCAATAAGTACAAATAAAACAAAACATTCGGCCTCAGCCAAAACAGTGATCCAGAGGGGACAAAGATCAAGCATCTGTTGTCCTTCAGAAGGGTTTGTAATCTCAGCATCAAACCCGTTTGTTTATTCCGTGCACACGGCGGCCCCCTCCGTTTCCGCCTTTCTTTTCACCGGCCCCGAGGGTTTCTCCCAGCAGCACCCACTTCCAAGTATGTGAGAATGGAAGAAGCCTCATGAAAGCCGATTGCGTTTTAATAAAGTTTATTATCTGCAGGGAGCTAATCCTCAAGGGTAATCTCTCCTCTGTAGTCCTAAAGGAAAGCTGGATTACTCACTTGCTGTAATCCCAATGAAATTGTTAGGATTTAGCTTGCGCTGCATAGCAGATGGCAACAGGCTTTTTCCTTCAACCCCCGTTTTTTTCTTCTTTTTTTTTTTGCGCTCCTCCTCGCCTTCTGCGCTCAAAATCTTAGTCAAAACAAACGAGGAAAACAGGAAACTGCGACCACTAACAACCTCAGAGACAGCTTCAGTGAATTAAAACCGTTTGTGAGGCTAAAACTTTCCTGAACGACTAGAAAATTAAAAAGAATTTTATAAGAAACTTTGCAGAGAAAGTTAAGATGTCCAGCAGAACTCCATCGTGGTCTTAAACGATGAGATGCATCTCCAAAGTCTGGCCAAATGAGGTCTGCATTCACATTTCTGCTTCCTCCTGTGATTAAATTGATAATCAGGGCTCAAGGACTTTGATTTCTTGGTTGTCCCAGAACGGGGTGTGCAAACTTTTTGACATGAGGGCCACAAATGGCTCTAAATGTGACAGAAGGGTCGTACCAGGAGCAGATGCGTGGAGTTTTTGGGTAATCCACCTCGTAAGAGACAGAAAAAACATCAAATCTGGATAAAAACATGTTATAATTTGGATAAAAACTAATATATATATTTTAAGCAGAACATTTGGGGGTCTTTTGTAGAGGCCCTATTGTGAAAAATCTACTTTTTGAGGTTGTAACCCTTCCGTTCTCCTTAGCTTGTTTACATTAAAAGTGGGGTCATCTGGACACCACAGGACAGTGCGCTGAACTTTTTTTTTTCACTGATTTCGGAGTTTCACTAATGTCCATGGCAGACATAAAATCCTGTCCCCCTTCGTCCACATTTGTCATGGAAGAAATCGCATAACAATATGTGGTTGGAGCCATCTGGACCCCAAGGAGAGCGGAAGGGTTAAATGCATTTTACCGTCCATTCCTCACTATAAAAAACCCCAAAACGGAATTTTGATCCATTCATGCATGAAAAAACGTGCTGGTGAAACGTGCTGACGTAAGATCGTTTCAAACAGCTCCCGCCAGGAAGAGTCTCTGCTGCAAGCCCCGCCCCCAGACTAACACAACCCTTAATTTATCCCCTTACCCAAATATGAACAGCCAAAAGAAAAAAAGTCATCTTAGATGCAGAATACTGTATGTCTTCCAGTTGTGTCCTGTAATTTGTTTTTTAGTGTTCCGAAGGTAATATATGATCATATATATGGACATTCTGAAAAGACTTAAGAAAATCATGCTAGGGCCCCTGTAAAACTGTGGCTTCAGTTCTCATTTTTTGGGCCAGTTTCGCCAGTGGTTCGCTCTCTCTCTCCACCATGAAATAGTCGGGTCCCTCTCTCCAGTAAATATCTGCTCCCTCTCTCTTACTGGAGATACATGTATTCACGCTAAACAACAGGTCTGTAGAATCAATGTGGATGATAAAAGTTGTTTTATTGAACATGAATTCATCCGACCAGGTTTTAATGAGTTTCCGTGTCTCGTTGTTGTGGTTTTATGGCATTGTTTTTAAGAGAATTCTGTTGAAACTAGCTTTTACAGCAGCAGCCGGCGTGTGTGCCGCGTAGGAGACACAGAAAAGAGAGGTATACATTTTTCATACAATTATTTCCTTTTGGATAACATGACAATTAATGCTCTATATTTGTCCGCGGCTCACCGATCACCTAATTTCTACCATGTTTACATCACGTGACTGTCGGGTACGGTGGCCATTTCGGTTCAGTTCCGCTCTTGGTTTGCTTCATATTCAGACTGAGGAATCTCAGAGTGAATAGAAGCTCAGTCCGATTGGAAAAAAAGCGAGACTACAATCAAAAAATGGGTCCAGGAACGGTTCCTGGTACAGGAAAGTAGTTATCTCCTGCCAGGAGACGGATTCTGGCACCAGGAGAGAACTACATCAGCACCACAGCTCCGCGGAAAAGATGGGGGTGTGTTCGTTGTAGTCTGGGGGCGGAGCTTGCAGCACAGACTCTTTCTGGAGGGAGCTGTTAGCAACGATCTTACGTCAGCATGTTTCATACCGTTTTCGTGGGTATGTGATGGGCTGTGCAGGTTTTTTTTTTTTATATTCATTTTTTATTAAATTTTTCAACAGGTGTTACAACGTTACATGGATTAGTGGTGGGTGGAAATTTCCACCTTGAAATTCTTGATTACAAACATAAAATCACACAGAACTGTACTCCAATTATCATTCTCCACATATTATCAATCATCTTCATGCACCTCACCACCTACACCGTTACCTTTCATAAATGAAAGCTTTATCAGTCAATACATTCTCACACCATTATTTATAAGTAAAAAATAATAGTATAATAAGGTACCAGAACAAAAGGCACAAAAACAACAAGAAAAAAAAAAAAAAAAAACACCAAAGAACACCCTAAATTGTGGCAACATAACTGAGGATGGGTTACTGTTTCAAAGTCAAATAAAATCTGCCCTTATTGGGCTAATGTATTTTTTCCACTCTCTCCAAATAAAATAAAACTTTTCCCATTCCAATTTGAGAGAGTAAGTTAGCTTCTCCATTACATATATTTCCTGGATAATGTCTATCCAGTCATTAACACTCGGAATATCAGTCTTCATCCATTTTTTTGTTATGGCTTTTTTCCCTGCAATTAACATAATTCTGAGCATCTTCATGTTTGCAGCTCTTTTCACTTCTACAGTCCATTTTCCCAAATAAAACACTTCAAATTTAAATGGAAGTCTTAATTTTAATGCCCCGTCTATGTGACTTTTTATTTCCTGCCAGAATGTTTTTATCAATGGGCAGTCCCAAAATATATGGAAGTGATTAGCTTTATCTGCCCCGCACATCCTCCAACACCTTGTGTTTTGATATGTTTTTTGTGCAGGTGTCACAAAATACCGAGTGATGTTCTTCCAACCAAATTCTCTCCAGGACAAGGAGCATGTTGTTTTCCACTGTTGTGTACAAATTTCCTCCCATTCCTCTGTTGATAAAACTATTGATGACTCCTTTTCCCATTTCTCTTTTAAATACACAGTATCTTGTCTCTTTAGATTTTCAAGTCCTTCATACAATCTAGAAATAACCTTCCTGCCCAAATTTGACTTGTATGATAAAATAAACATTTTAATAATCATTAATTCTGGCCCTTCTAGGTTTACTTTTATTATGTTCTGTTCTAAATAATGCCTCGGGCTGTGCAGGTTTTTAAAGGATTTCTCTTAAATCCATGAACGGTTCAAAATCTTTATAGTGAGGAATGAACAGTAAAATGCATTTAAACCTCAAAAAGTAAAATTTTCATGGTGAGGCCCATTTAATGTCATATTTGCATTCTATTCTACAAAAACACAGATGCTTTTCGTGTACACAAAAAACAAACCGTTTGGCTAATTTAGGACGGAAATCACAATTTATGAAAGTGACTTTGTTATAAAAGCATTTAACAACGAATAATTAAGACAGAATCTGTATCCTTTGTTCGTGTTTTACGTAGAAAATGTGGGGAAAAAATTGAAATATGATTTGAACTCCCAAAAACCCCAGAATAAACTACTGTAAAAATCCACTACCCTCTTTTAAACCCTATTTGAGACACAATATGATGCTGGAAGTTGTGCTGCAACAGGAAATACAAATTCTGGCACAACAGCGGTCTAAACGTGTAAACAGTGGCAGCGATATCGTCATTTTGTCTGATGTCATCGTACATGCAAAGGGTATATTTGACACCCCTGTAATAGATTAGTTAATTATGAAAGTGCAGAGGTTGTAAAATAACATTTTGTGAAGACAAAGATCACATTTCTGATCCGAAATGCAAATTTATGGTGGAAGATCTGCTGATTTTTTTTGTCCGTTTTCCAACATTTATTTGAAGTACAATAAAGCATGTCTTACTCATCCAGCTTTAAATTTCTCTTTATCACAGTTTTAAACATAAAGCAGCTCTTGAAAATAAAAAAAGAACTAAAGCAAAAGTCATTCTTTGTTCTTGGAAAAATTCAGTTACACTGAACAACAAAAAGAGAAATCAAAAATGTAAAAATTAAATTGAATTTGTACAAATTAAAGGAAGAATCTCAGCTCATAGTGGATTTAATTGAACCTTGTAGCAGTGGTAATACAAAATTCTAGAGCACAGTACTCCAAAAATACAGATTTATGTGCCTTTTTTTATTCTTTTAGCAGTTGAACTGCTTTTTAAAACGTTTCTGACTTGCAGGAAGTTTAAGGCAATGGTTTCAGTTTTCTCTCCTCACTTTCTGAGTTGTCTGTCTTCTGGATGATGTCTGTCCCAAAATATTTTAGTTATTCAAAATAAAAGCATTCAAATGTATGGAGAGAAATTAGTATCACCCCAATTTAATTTATAATTGTGTAATTCCTGATTTGTGTGTGATTTGAATTCTTGTTCTTTAACTCATAAAATACATTTTGTGCTTAAGTAAAAAAAAAATGAAATAAAAGTAAAACAAAATACAATTTACACATGCACAAATTAAGATTACAACAGCTAATAACACGCAAATTTGAAAAATTACACACCAAAACCTCAGTTACGCACAAATCTGTGGAGAGACGAAACCGATATGCCTGATAATGAATTTGTTCTATTATAGCAACATGCTAACCTTTTGAGCTAGTTTGTTACCTACTGGTTTTTTTTTTTTTTTTTTTTTAGGGTTATTTAGAGTTCAGATAAAATTTTAGCAATATGCTAACATTTTGAGATAATTTGTTATCTACTGGTGTTCTTTAGGCTAAGTTTGAGTCTAGCTAATATTTTGGCAACATCCTACCATTTCGGAATAATTTGTTATCTACTGGAGTTTTTTAGGCTAATTTAGACTCTAGCTAAGATTTTAGCAACACGCTAATGATTTGGGATAATTTGTTATCTACTGGAGTTTTTTTGGGCTAATTTAGAGTTTAGCTCATTTTTAAGCAACATGCTAAATATTTTTCGCAAAATTGGCATATTAGGGATTTTTAAAAAACTTAACTACAAAAGTTTCAGAAATGTTGATCAACTTCAGCGCTCTTTCATATTTCTTTTAACAAAATTTCAAGTCTTATAGCAAATTTAACATTGCATATAACTTTTTCATTTTCAACAAATCCTTCAGCATTTTTAGCAACTTTGAATGTGTAAATTGTACTTTTTTTAAATTTTGTAATTTTTTTTACTTATACACAAAATATCTTATGAGTTACAAATCAAGAGTACATACGCACAAATCATTATTTACGCACAAATTGGAGTGAGACTATTTTCTCTCCATACAAATGTGCTCATCTGAACATGCATGTTTAGGGCAAAGCGAGTTTAATCCGACGTCGCTTCAGGCGGTTTCTGAAGAAAAGATACATGCCCAGAAGACAGGCGGTGGAGAGGAAATACAGAACCACACAGAGGCTGATGTCCAGCTTTGAGAACCCGATGCTCAACACAGAAATCCAGCGGCCCCGGTGGCCCGGCTCCGCCCCCTCTTCAAAGTACTGGGCTGCCAGTTCTCGTTTCCGGAGCCGCTTCGTTTGACCCCCGAAGCCTTCGTTGATGGGCTGCAGGCCGACCATTCCAACCCCGGCATCCAGCTCCAAGCTGAGCCCGAACACGGGCCTGGGCTCCTGCTCCACCTTCCTCTGCAGGGTGCGCTGCTTCACCAGGCTGGAGGAGGCGAACTGGAGCACCTTCGCCCCGAAGTGTTTGTTTACAAACGAGTCCAGATCCACGATGTCCTCCTGCGGCGCTCGCATCTTCATCCCCACGAAGCTCGGCTTCTTGTGTTTCTGCTGACGGTCGTCCCCTCGTTCCATCTCCCTCACTGCTTCGGCTTCTTCTCCGGCCTCCTCTTCTTCGTATGCCACTCCGTCATCAGGTCCTTCCTCGTCCTCTTCCAGAGGGGATGGTGGTGATGATGATGGAGGAAGCGTTTCGGAGTTTAAGGCCTCCCTGGCTTTCCTCTGAACGTGTGTTTGAGACACTAACTTGAGCTGCTGATTGTGTTTTTGTTTCTGCTTCTCCAGAATCTGACTTTCATCCTCCAGGTAGTCTGACAAAAAAAACATTAAAGTTAGATAGTTCGATATAGCTAAATTTTTGAGATCTCAACCCTTTAATACCAGAGCTCCAGTGTTTATGTCTTTGGTTTCTTGTAACTTTTCAACCATTAACACGATAATTCCAGCACATCTTGTCTATCGTGCTAATGGTTGAAAAGTTACAGCAAACCAAAGAACATCAGGTGTTAAAGGGTTAAATCAGTAAGAAACTCGGACGAAAACGAAGTATTGAAGCGTTACCATTGAGGATACGGCTAGAAGAGAAGTATGAGGAGAGGAAGGAGACCACCCGATAGGTTTTCCAGTTGTGCTCCCCGTCTGAAGACACACTATGACAGGAGGGGCACATCTCTGGGGGGGGCCACTGGATCTTTGGGAAGTGGGGGTCTTCACTCAATGCACCTGAAGCACCAAAAAACACCATTAAACACATAAGAGGTGAGAAAAACAAAATAATTAGACAAACCCAAAGGGAATTGGCCAAACATAAAATAAGTTGTGACCCAGACACGTCAACCGTCAGCTCCCTGCTAAAGGCTGCCTACCCAAAACTACCTAAAAAGAAAACAAATAAAGCCCGCAAATTAAGACTACCAACCCCAAACTAAAATAACAAAACCCAGCAGTAAGACTGTTGAGGACAAAGAAGGGAAAAAGAATTGCTAATGCTAATTAAGATCATTTGCCCCACCTGCCAGGTGAGCAGAGGGGCAGGGCATGTTGAGAAGGTGTGGCCAAGGAGCAGCAAGACGTAACACCTCCGACTAGTGCTGGGCGATATGACGATGGATATCGTGTCGGCAATAGAAAAGTCTCATCGTTTTTTTTTTTTTCTTTTCTATTGCTTATAACTTAATTTGATCAATTACCATGCCATATATAATTAGTGTGATTCTCGTCAGTTTGTACCCAAAAATAAGTATATAAAAGAAAATTAAGACATTATAAAGAGATTATTCGCAAAGAAACTTTGTCTTGCGTTTTTTGCATCGTAAAGCTGCGTTACGATCTTTGATTCTGACTCATGCGGGTTTTACGACAGACTTTACGTTACTTTACACGAGTGCAGAACAATGAACGCGGAGGAGCTTGAAGTTGTTTCCCCGGAGTCGAAACAGAAATGAAAGCAGCCCAAGAAGAAGCACTTTCAGCAAAAGAGGGGAACGTCTGTGATTTGGTTGCATTTTGGATTCAAGACTTCTGACGATGAGCAAAAGACAGCAATATGTACATTATGCTAGGAGGCTATTCCTGTGCCGATGCTAACGTAAAATAAAATAAATTAAAAATATAAAAAAATTAAAATTAAAATAAAACCAAATTATATGAAAGAAAATTAATTAACAAAGCAGAATAAAATAGAACCAAAATTTTTTTTTAAATAAAATAAAACAAAATAAAATAAACAAAACAAAACAGAATGGGGAAAAAAAAAGTAAAACAAAAAAAAAAAAAAAAAAAACGGAACGGAACAGACTGATTTTATAACAGACTTAAGGTCCAAATGAGAAGACTTTAAAAACACACATAGGGTTAAATTACTATATATATATATATATATATATATATATATATATATATATATATATATATAAGATACAATAAACATAGAAAGATATAGGTGATAGACATACAAATCCACATATTTCCAAACTTTAAAAACTAAAGGGTTTAAAAATGCCTCCATTCCAAAACCTCTAGACAGGAGACTGATATATAAGAACACTGTGGTTCATATTGGTGAGGCATTAAGACATATAAACCCATAAATAAAATGTCTTTAAAGATGATAATAGAAAAACATTTGAAAAACATTTCAAAAATCATTTGAAATATTGTTACGTGTAATACGATCTTTTGTTGCTCGTTCAGGCTGCAAACCTCTTTATTCTTATTTATTTATCTTTTATCACTATTTATATAATGTTCTCATATACCATGCATATCCAATGTAATATATAACATTTATGTTGTAAAGCTAACAGTGTAATGACTCTGATCAACTTTTTAAATCATCCCCAGTTAAGTTCTTTAACTGTGATTGTTATTTTAGCTAACATTAAAAATAAAGACAGTCATTTTCTAGAACATAATTTCCAAAATGACAGGAGTTCATTAAGAGTTCCGGGTGGGCACAGAGCAACCCCGCCCCCTTTCCCTTCTCCGTTGCCGAGAGCTCAGAGCAGGGAACCTCTTTTCCACATTTTCAACGTCACAAATACATTCTTTTTCAAACAGAATTCTTGTCTGCTTCTGATTTACAACACATTAAATAAACATAATTAAGCTTAATGTATTTTTTGATTTGTTTTTATGTTCTTTATCATCGGAAAAAATGTTAAAACGTTAAGTTAAAACACAATTTTGATTGGAGAGGTTTCTTAATCCTTTAATTGCTAGCTCAACTAAGTTTTAGAGCACAATAAGAAAACATATTATTGAAAATATTAATACTTAAAAATTTGTCTCGGTTTAAGGGTTAAAGGCTTTGAATCTTGAATATTTTTCTAAGCTACCCTTTGATTTCTGGAGCAAAAACAGCATACAGGAGGGGTTTTTCGGGACTTAAAAACTTTTTTATATACATAAATTTTTTGTTTTCTTACACAGTTCTGGCTTCTAATAAAATTACATTTTAATCTAAATCTGAGCAAAAGTAGCTTTTCTAAAAAAAAAAAAACAAAACAAATATTTGGATTTTCAAAGACAGAAATGCTGCACAAAGTTATTCATAATTTATAACCCAAGCAGATGATGTAAACAGTCATTAACATGGATGATGTTTCCAGTCAGTCCATTGTCATCGTCCCTGTTGAGAATGGATGGAGGAGCTTTAAGGGCTGCATGCAATCTCTGCTGAACCCATCTGATCTTGTCACAGTGCTCGTAAAAACCAACTGCCTATATGCATATGTGTATGCAGCGGAGTGTGTGTATGTAAATCATCAGCATACACATGTAATCCATAGATTGGTATGTTGCGTGTGTGTTTGTTCCTTTGACAGGACATAGCAATGATCAATGTGCTCCCCCGGTGGGAGGGGCCGACCAGATAATAGATGGACGCCGTCCACGTTTTGATGCAGCAGACCTGCTGTCACTTCAAACCCTCTTTGAAAGGAAACCCCAATTTCCAAATTAAAGACGAGAGAAACCGCACCAGGAGGGGGAGGAGCTTTTAATAGATGAAAAACTTTCTCCTTTGATGTTTTCTTCTTCTGTCGCTGCTGCTCCTTTTATCGTCACAAACAGGAACACAGACTCAGACACAAGTTTAGATGAGAATATATCCACAAGGACACGCAAACACCACGGCGTCCGCTAATAAATTGCTTGTTGTCACTATTGAATGTGTGAAAAACAAACAAAAAAAAAGCCGTCAGAGCAGCAGCAGGTCTGTCACTTTACCACTCTGCCAATTTAACCTGCACTCCCCTCCTCTGCGCTCCACCGTTCAAGATTAATCTCACTCATATGCATGTGTCTATGTACTCTGCATGATGTACTTTACATAAAAGGCACATCAATTTTACTGCGAGTTGGACGGGCGGCCGCGTGTGCACGTGTGAGAGCGTGCACGCACATAATCCATATGCTTAGCATCTCCTCCCTTATTCTAATAAGGAGTGTGGGGGGGGCCAGGGTGACTTTAGCTATAGCAGCCTTTCTCAGATCAGTGCTGGGAAAAAACATTTTCCTTCATGTTTATCATCAAAGTAGCTTCTTTGGGATTAAATTAGTTAAATTAGGGTCAATTAGAGAAAATGAAGTGCAGCTAAAAATATAAGAAATCTATTTTTAATTGTGCTTTTTTTTTAAAAATAACTTTGACATGAAAATGTTACAATTATTGAATAAAAGTCAACATGCTCAGTATGTGAGGCTCAAGGATAAGCGGTTGGTTTGAAGGTAAGTGTTTTGGGTCAGTGGGACGACAACATGATGGGATTACGTGCTGCGCTTTTGTTTACGAAGAAGGACGTCTGAGTGCCTCAACATATGCGTGTTTGTGGACAGAGCTGCTCAGAAGACTGGGTTGACATTCCCAAATGTAACTCCGATCATTATCGATCTGTTTTCAAAGCGTTACCGGTTGTCTTTTAATCATAAGTATGCCGTTTTTAGGCGAAATTTTAAAAACTGTCGGACATAGTTTCCATAGAGCGACGGCCGTTTATTAGAAATTTTCTTCTGAATTCTGGATGGGATATCGTGATGTTTAATTTGGCGATACTTGTGTCAATGTAAAATGTTTCCAAAACAGTATTTCATTATGAGCAAACATGTAGTTCAGTGTCTTACTTTTTAAAGTCGAGTGTTAAAAAAATATATTTCTTAATTCACCCACTCTACAAGTTTCAGTATTTAATGTTCTGATCAATAAATAAAATGTATTTTACTATTTCATTCATGTGAAAGTTTTATCAATATTTAGATGTTTTATTTTTTTCCAAATGAGATATATTGTGTCGTGATATGTAAAGATGTAACGTTACTTTGTGAATCTTTAAAATAAACGATTCAAACTTGTCAACATGTCCATTGATGCAGAAAATGTAAAAATCGGTTTGTCATGGCTTGAGACTGAATCTATAGATGCTGAGCTTATGGCATTTTTCCATGCAGGCTCGCGGTGAGTGTGTGCGCGCCCGTGGGTGAGTGCTGCAACTTTGACAAATCTACCGGGACATGAGTCATGGCGGCGATGAAGCTTCACCGCCATTTTCCTTCTGACTTCTTCCCGAGAGCCGTACTCTTTTTTTTATTAACTTTCTTTAGCTCTCTCTGTCTTTTTTGTCTCTGCAAGCTGCGCGTGAACGGTCATTTGTGCTGAGTGCGAGCGCGGGTGATAGGGCTGTGGATCGTTGCTCCGGTGGCGATCCGATTCAATTCACGAATCAAGCTCAACGATTTATGAATCGAACCACGATTCTTACTTTATAATAATGTTTATTGCTCTGTGTATGTCTACTTACTGGATGGATAAAAATTGATTTTATTTATATTTAATCATTATTTATACCTTTATTGAAAACAGGAGATCAGAGTCAACAAAACTGATTAAAAAGCACAAAGATTCAGATAGAAAGAAATGCTGTTTGTCATTTTAAACTTTTTTTTTTCTTTTGACAATCTTCTGTTTAAGTTCACAGTAACATAAAAAGGATATAAATCACTTCATTTTTGGATCATTTAAAAGCAAAACCTGAAAATTCTCTCCACAGTTTTCTATCCACAAAGTTCTTCAACATTTTGCGTTCTAAGCTTTTCATATGGGTGCAGATGCCCTATGAAAAGAGTATTTTTTTTCCGCAGCAGAATCAGCTGATTCAAGTTGATTACATTGTTAATTGCATTGACTGTTGAAGAGTTATCATAACCAAAAGAATGGAAACACTGGAGCTTGAGCTCCGGTGTTTATTTTTTTCAGAAGTTACGTAAGTGAGCGGGACTCCAGTCTCAGTTTCTGAACAAAAAAAAGCTCTCGCTAGTTTTTACTTTAAAAACCGGAAGTTCACAGTCACCAAGTTGTTTACTTCCGGTGATGGCACCGCTGCTCTCTCGGCTTTGTTTAAGTTCGTAAGCTTAAAAAATAATCTGTATTTCAGAGAAAAAATACATCATCCCCAGATCATATTTTGATAATATTTTGCTACAATTTGCTATATTTATAAAGATCGCGAATTAGCGATCTTGGACGTCGCGAATATTCGTACTCGAAATTTCAGGAGCAGATCGCGAGTATTCGAGCACCTGGATACTCGTTACAGCCCTAGCGGGCAAGTGCGCGCGCAGTAGCTGGGGGTTGCGCTGAGCGTGGGCGAGTGCGACTGGGGAGGGAGTTGCGCTGAGCAGGCGCGGAGCGAACCATCACACGTGGAGCACAACATGAACAGAGTATGAAAGGATTTGTGATCATTTCAATATTATGTATAATTGTTTATTTGTATTGAATCTTTTCTGTTAGTGGTAAATCAGACAGTTTGATATAAGGGGCAGGCAAAAAGAAAAAAATACCTTTAGTTCAGTTTGTTGAGGAAAAAAAAATACCCGAAAAAAAATCAGTCATGACTTTAAAACTGTGAATCAAATCAAATGGTGACTCGACTGAATCGATATACCCCTAGATGCAGTATATGTGTATCATGATACTTATCGTATTGCCAGACTCCTGCTAACACGACCCTAATCAGAATAGAACAGAGCAGGGAGATCCTTTAAAAATATATCTTTTTATGCTCCTGATTCAGAACAATTTGAATAAAGAAATACTTCCTCTATGTGTCTAAATTTCCATAAGAACATAATAAAAAAAACTACAAAAACATGATTTTTATCATCATTATCTTAAAGCCAAATTATTTCACTCTAAATACTGAAAAGATTTGATCAGATTCTTTGAAGAATTTTTCTTAATGTCTAAAAATCTTATAATTGTGTAAATAAATGAATCCCACATCAGGACATTCACTGTGGAATGAAGAAATGCTGCAGCGCGGCTTCTCAGTCTGCAGAAATGTGACTCAGCTGTTGACAAGCAGCAACAGGACCGAGCTGCCACAAGTCTTAATTCAGCCGGCGCGCAGAGGCCGAGGGCCCTGGGGCCTCTTTGTTGCCAGCTAAATTAATTGTCTGACTGCTTTACAAATAGCTGCTCTTTCATGCATGGCTTCCTCTCAAAGGAGGGGCGGGGAGGCCCGCTAAAGAGCTCCACTCCTGGCCGAGAGGAGGGGTTGAGTGGATGGAGCGTGCGGTCCTCGGGGAGGACGCCTCACTGCCACAAACACAGCCAAACCCTCCGACTCGCTCCGCCGCCGCCGCCACCCTGACGTGCGTCACAACTTGACCCATTGAAAAGCGGAGGGGGGGGTGCTGGTCGGGAGGGGGAGGATGTGTGTGGCTTGTGTCAGGGTGTTTGCCACCTGCTGTCACACAATACCTTGGGAATTGTGTGTGTGCGTTGGCAAAGTGTGCTGGCTCCTGTGGGAGGATGCAGCACTATTACTTGTCAAGCGGCGGCTATGAGTCCCCCGGGATGCGGAGAGCAAAGAGAGGGAAGACGGATGGATAAAGGGGGCGGGGGGTGATGTTTTAGTGTCTAAGGAGCAGACACACATGCAGGCGTGGACGTCCCTCTGGCCCCTGCTGTTCAGGACACAAGCTGTCCATGAGATTGGAAAGGGGGCGGTCGACAAAAAAAACACAAACAAAAGATAGCAATTTAACAAAGTAGGCTGTTAATGACAGCACTGTGCCTAATAAAATCACATGAATGCTAACAAGGGTGGAAAGCTGTTTAGCAACACAACTTGACAAACAGAAACTTAAGTAGAAGCCGAAATGAAACTGGAAGCTTTTTATTTTTGATTTAAACATCCGCTCCAATTAAAATAATGTTCTGGTTTAAGTTTTCTCACGATGGAGGACATATTTAAAATGGCATTTCTGAGTATTTCTTTATTCAAATTGTGGCAAATCTAATTAAATTGTAAAAAAATAATAATAAAATCAAAAATCAGCTCTGTGCGCCGCTCAATTCCGATTCATCCAAATAGATCCATGAACGTCTTTGTTTTCCTCGTCTGAGCTGTCATCCAGCTTTTAAACTGTACGACTGGATAGTTCCAAAATACCAGAAATGTTAGGCTGGTGAAGTGATGAGCTGTAAGCTAGTGGCAGAGGGTGGAAACAAAAAGATGATGGGAAATGAGGAAAAACAGTCCCCCAACTCTGTGGCCAATTTCTAATGCTACTGTTTAAGAAAACGACATTTGTTTAGAAATATTTTGGCTAAAAAGCGGCTTAATCGTAATCAAACATTCTCTCCAATTAAAACTGTTTTAGCGGATGTTTTCTCATGATGAAAGACATATTTAAAAGTCAAAATGACTATTTTCACATTGTTGTCAACCAGGAGCGTTAAAAAAAATCATATTTTTGTCGGAGAAAATATGACAAACTCCCTGATCCGCTCCATTCCGATGCATCCACTTGCAGACAAATAGATCCATGAACGTCTTTGTTTTCCTCGTCTGAGCTTGAATCTGGCTTTCAAAATGTACGGCTGGATAGCTCCGATATTTTTTTTGCCATTTTTGTTTTATCGATAATGTTAGGTTGGAGATGTGAGAGAGTTGTGAGATGAAGACAAAAGATCCAAACTCTGAGGCCAATTTCTTATTAAAAAATAACACTTAATTTTCAAAACGACATAATCATAAATTGACCGGACTTTAAAGAAAACAGGTGTCAACAGATAAATGACCAAGCGGTGACTTTTCAGACAGCAGCAGGAGTCAAGTGGGGAGTGGGAGAGCATCAAAGGAAGGGTGTAAGAAGGATGAAGGATGGCAGAAGGGAGTCGGGAGAAAATGGGTGGCTCGGGCAGATGATACTTGGAGGGCTAAGACGGGGTGACAGCTGGTGTCTGATCTGAGGATCCATCCCTCTTCCCCTCACCCTCTGCTAGTCGCATTACGACTAAGTGACCATGAGAAGAAGCTAAAGCGAACCCCACAAACGGACGGAGGTAATACTTCTGATCCAATTGGTGTGGATGGATGGACAGAGGAGTGGAAAGGAGTGATGGAAAAGTGTAAAGGTCAGAAGTCTCCCTTCATCACACATTCATTTTCTGCCGTTTGGCTTATAAAAATTCAAACTTATTTATGGTTAACAAGTTTATATATCTATAAATTAGATTAGTATAAAACAATTTGTGTTGAGGTTTATAAAAGTCATGACTAGAACTTTAAACTCATTAAGAACTAATTTTATTCCTTTAAGGTCCCACTCCAATCTTCAGTGTTCCCAGTTGTCTTTTAATTATAAATAGAAATATGGCAATACTTGCAATAATGTTAGTGTGAATTCTGTGATTCTACTCAAGATGATAGAAGAAAATGCTGAAGCCGGAAGCTTGCTAAAGTGTTAGTAAAATTCTAAATTATCCTAAAAATATCTGAATTAGCCAAAAATAGGTAGCGCAATGCTAAAAATATTAGCTAAGCTCTAAATTAGCCTAAATAAACTGCAAAAATGTCTAAATTATCCAAGGCAGTTAGCAAATTGTTAAAAAAATATTAGCTAAACTCCAAATTAGCCTTAAAAAAACTTTCTAAATTAGCCAAAACAGCTAGCATAATGTTAAAAATATTAGCTAAACTTCAAATTAGCCTAAAAAATGGAAAAATGTCTCAATTAGCCAAAACTGTTAATGTTAAAAATATTAACTCAACATCAAATTAGATTAAAAAAAAAACTGTAAAAATGTCTAAATTAGCCAAAAAAAATAGCATAAAATAAAAGTTAAGCTCCAAATTACCCTAAAAAATATGAAGATTTTTAGTTTTTAATGGTGTCTCTAGCTCAAAGTATACAGAAGTTCACACGTTTTTGAAGAATTTGAGCAATATCTCATTCATTTCCTAAAAAACTAAAGTTTATGAATACCAAAAGTACAAGCAGTAATGAACATTGAACGTTTTGATACCAAGATTACAGAAATCGTTGAAAGTGAGTTTTTACGTGCCAAAAAACGTACAGAAAGGCAAAGGATAATTACTATAGTGTGAATGTTGTAAAGCGTTCACACAGTTATGCCATTGTGCCTTATGTCAAAGTAAAAAAACAGTTTCTCCCTCTGAGTGTTGATGAGGAGTAAGCCTACCCTCATTTCCCATTATCCCTTTGTTTACACTCTCTCCCACTAGCTCACAGCCCCTCACAACTCTAACCTAACATTACCGGTGCAACAAAAATGCGAAAACAAAGATTTATTTTGATGCATCCACTTGGATCGAAGCAGGGAGCTTGTAGCCTGAAGATTGTAGTCGTGACTGCATTTTTTTTTCTTTTTCACTACGATTTAAATAAGGAAATGCGTAAAAATGCAGTTTTAATCTTTATTTTCCTTGTATATGTCCTCCATTATGAAGAAAAAAATTGCTTCAAAAATCATTTTTTGTTGGAGTGGGTCTTTAAAAGATTATTTTAGTGATTTTTGCAGAAAACGTAAAACCTCGAAGAAAAATCAACAAATGCTAAACCCAAAATTATCAAGATACCTAAAGTTGTACTATTTAAATAAAGTCTGAAGAAATCCGGGAGCTCAAAGCTCAAGTCATTTTGGTGCCAAAAGTTGTGTTCCATTCACATCCGATGAAATGGCGACCGGCGGCGCTCATACCTGCGATTCGGCCGTTGACCCGGTTGTGTGCGGACCACAGCCACAGCATCGCAGACGGCAGCGAGTCCACCGCCCCCAGGTTCTCCCTCGCCATGGTCTCAAAGTGTTCGGCACACGCTCTGCAGCCAAAGAAGTTCTTCACGTAGTTCCTCATCGCACGCAGAACTTCCTGAGGATCTGAGAGGTGGAACCACGAGAACCATTAAATTAAGATTTTTTTCCTTTTGATTTAGCCGTTTTTCTGTTCTTCCTAACATCTTCAAGCTCAATTTAGATTATATTTTTAACTAAAGGAGGATTTTATTGCATAAAAAGCAGCCCCAGTCTTCCCATGATTATGTGCATCCACGGGGAGCTAGGTTAACCCCTTATTGAGGTAAATAATCTACGAGAATGGGACTGGGATAACCCAATCTGGAGATTAAACGCTCTGTGTGAACGGTGTCCAGGCTGTTGTCTCAGGACATCAACAGTCCACAGACATATTCCTTTAGCTGTTTGCTTTTGTTCTCAGCTTAGCAGGTCCTGTGGATGAACTGTACAGCAGCTGGAAGGACATGTGTGTGCGCTCGCGCACGCGTGTGTTGACGAAAACAACAATGAGCCACAGCCGCTTGAAATTCACACTTTCAATAAAGTACGCATACTTCAGTTTTATCTAACAGTCAATACCGTGCATTAAGCGTGCAAACGCAGCCATTAAGCCAGTGGTCTGTGGGGGGCCAGATGGACACCCCCTTTTGGCCAGTCCATCTGCAGGTCACATGACGGTCCGTAAACCTCGGGATTAACCTCTGTGTGTACCTATGAGTGTGTGCGCGAGCGTGTTTAGGGAGGAGATTAACGGTCCTGCTAGGAGCGGAGCCTCTGGTCATCTGCCGGTTTTATTAACCACTGGCATTCCACTAATCTAGCATAATCCTTTTTCACACAGTCCCAATTAGTCTCAATTTCAGCTGCGATGGAGAAAAACAAAACGGTGAGGAATTTCCCTGTTCTGTATCTGCAAAGTCTTCAAATGTGACCATCAGCGGCCATTAATGGGTGGTCTTACTTGAACTTCCTCTGCTGTTGGCCTGGACGGTGAGAACGTGGAAGAGCGTCCACACCCCGCACGGGTAACGTCTGAAGTGAGGCTGTGAACCCTGACAGCCCACCCACCTCTCTCCTTCAGGCAGGGCCGTGTCTGGAACCTGAGATACACAAAGGAGACGCACGAAGCAACAAAAACAAACAAAAAACAGATTAACCCTTTAACATGGGAGCTCCAGTGTTTATATTCTGTGATTTACTGTATTTTTTAATTGTTAACACAATAATTCCAGCAAATTCTGAAGGATAAAAGCGGCGCCTAAAGGTGTTAAAGAGTTAAAAAATAAACATTTTAAACTGTGTAACTGGGTTATGGAGTTTTCAACTGATTGTGTTTTTTCAGTAAAACTCTGGAACCAACATTTACCAACTTTGACCATTAATCCTGGTGTCCCACAAGGTCGTGTACTGGGCCCACTGTGCTTTACTCAACACATTTGATTGAGGATTTAAAATTAAGGAGATAAAGTGCAGGAAGTTTGCATGGTAGTGTTAATGTGTTTATTGCTGTGTGTGGATACAGTCCATTGTTGATGTTTTTGTCTCTTATGTCTGTGTCGTTAAATTTAATTATTAATTCTCATTTGGGTCGTTAACAGACCTCCGTTTTTTGACGTGTTTGTGAAGGCTTAGAGAAAATGTTTGACTGTTGTCGTTGCCAACAAAAGGTATATAACAAAGTGTTGAGTTGAACCTTTGTTATTGACCAAATACTTTTTTTAAAATTAAATCTGCAGCTGGAATCTTCACTGACTTAAAAAAAACATTTGACATTCTCAATCATAAAATCCTTCTGGACAAACTGGAAGTGTACGGGATCAGAGGAGTAGCACTAAGTTGGTTTAAAAGCTATTTAACAGGTAGAAAACAATTAGTCAAGATTAACGCATTTACATGATGGGCCAAAGGCTTAAAATGTGGTGTCCCACAAGCATCTATTCTGGGCCCACTGCTGTTCAATATTTACATTAATGATGTATTCAATGTTTAAAACTCAATTTATTTGCTGATGACACAAATATATTTTATTCTACAGACAATCAGAGGGAACTTATCAATGTGTTGAACGCAGAGTTAATCAAACTAAAATCATGGATGGATTATTAAAAACTATCTTTGAATCTAGATAAAATCTAAGTGATTTTTTTTGGTAATTACAAAGGCAACACAGAGCTCGCAATAATGACTTAATTGAAAGTGTTACATAAATTAAATTCTTTGGGATTGTTATTGATAACAAACTGAGTTGGAAGCCACACATCAGACACACACAAACTAAAGTGTCAAAAAGTATTTCAGTCATAAATACATCAAAATATATATTAGAATACAACTGTAGATATTTATTGCACTTTTTAATATTACCACATTTTACCTACTACGTAGAAATCTGGGGTAATAATTATAAGAGTTCACTAATTCCTCTTTTTGCTTCAAAATTAGCCTTCAGAATTGTACATAAAGCCGGTTATCTTGATCACACAATTTTATCAATCCAGAATTTTAAAACTAAATGACTTTGCTGATTTTTACCCCAAGCAATTCCTATACAGAGCTACTGGGAAAACATTACCACACAATACCCACTAACACAACGAGCTCTATTTTTTAATCAATGCATTTCATTATTTCTGTAATGAGTTTGAAATAATTATGTATTTTGTCCTGTATTTTTTATAATCTATTCTTGAAATCAATCAATCAATCCAGTGTATTCTGAAGATGAAAGCTTGTATGATTTATAATAAATAAAAAATACATTTTCTTCACAGAAAAAATCCTTCAAAAGCAATGCATTGTGGTCTATGTTTCCCAATCTAGTAAGCGTCAATGCTGTTTTTTTTCCAGACTTCTGGGAAATTTCTAAGGTTCTGGATTTTGGAATTAGACCCCCAAAAAATAGCAAACTGCCTTACATTGCACTAAGAAGGAATTTGGAAACAACCAGAGAAGTTACATCAAAAGCTTGAGTCCTACTTTGAACAATCAACAACGCCATGAGGTTTACCCCCACTCAAAAGAGAGCGCCTCCTCCAGCATCACCTGACCCGTTCCACCTAATGAAAGCTGCTCCACATAGGTTTCCTGATCAATAGCAAGTCAATTTCAGGTTAATGGCTCAGCCCTGCACTAATGAACAGAAGCCATCCAGATTTCTAACCGCGAAGCCCCGTTGAATCCAACAACATATTTTCTCTGACATAAAGTCGTTTCCGCGGCTGAACGGCTCCGGAGTGACTGACAGGGTTACTCACTTGTCAATAGTAAAGATTTGGTGCGTGTCTACTCTTGTGTGTGTGTGTGGGTGTGTGTAGTCGATTCCAACTGAGGCGGGAGTTCATTCATACCTTCCCATTGATTCATTGATCCATTGATTTGTCTGGTAAAAGCTAATGATGTAAGTAAGTGACTCTTTCAATTTGTGAGGGGGCTGCACACTGGAGGCATGCAGGCTTCATTCCAAAGACAACATCGATGAACGTGCTGACACCCAGAGGAATGCTTCTTCTTAAGAGACTTGACGAAACCTTCAAAATCACAATTTATGATGCTTTTTGACAAACCGATGATTGGATAAGAATTTTGTGCATCCTATCTGCATCTTTTGTGTTTCATAGATGGCAAAACAAACAGAACTAGAAAAGTTGCATTACCTGCGATAATGCACGTGTGAATACTTTTTGCTGAAAGTAGTCACTGAAGATGCTGAAGCTTTTTTGCTGAAAATGATGATGCAATTTACTTCAATTGCTGAAGGGATTTGCTGAAAATGTGAAAGATATTTGCAAAATTTTTAACTTGCTTTAAAACTGGAAATTTTGTAAAAGAACTATGAAACAGCGCTGAAGTTGACCTAAATCTCTGAAGAATTTGTTGTGAAATTGCTTAAAAATTCCTGATACATGCCAGTTTTTCAAAAATATTTAGTGTCTTGCTTAAATATGAGCTAAACTTAAAAAAAAAAGTCATAGTAGATGCCAAACTAGCCAAAAGTAAAAAGAAATAAATAAAAGAAAGTTAGCTTGTTGCTTAAAAACAAGCTGAACTCAAAAATAGCCGAAAGTTCCTCAGTTAACTAAATTATTCAAAAATGTTGTCCTGTTTCTAAAATAAGAGCTAGACTCTTAATTGGCTTATAAAAACTTATGAAAGACTTATAAAACTTATAAAGAAAAAACTTATATAAACTTATAAAGATAACAAATTAGCCAAAAACGTTAGCATGTCACCAAAATATTAGTTAGCAACTCCAAAGTAGCATAAAAAAACCTCAGTAGATGCCAAATTTGCTAAAAATGTTTGCATATTGCTCAAATACTAGCTAAGCTCCAAAATAGCCCAACATTATCCTGTCGCTAACATAGAAGCTAAACTCAAAATTAGCCTCAGTAGACAGTACAAATTAGCAAAAAACATTAGCGTGCTGCTAAGATATTAGCTAAACTCCACATTTTTTAAAAACTATTATAACAGATAAAAACAATCCATAAATATATTTAATGACTTGTTGCTAATCTTCTTAAAATTTTGAAATTTGAAGACTTTCTCATTCATTTCCTATGGGGCATATTTTGCTGAATATTTCAAAAACTGTGACGTTTATGAACACCACAAATACAAGAAATTATTTTCTGAACGAGCTGAATGTTTTCATACTGAGATTGCTGAAAGTGTGATTGAGTTTTTTCATGTTGAGATACGGAAAGGAGGAGGAGAATCACTATAGTGTGAATGCTTACTAAGCAATCACACAACTATATCTTAGACAGCTTTAACATGCAGCATCTTTGCTTACCTGAGCTTTATTGTCCAGTATTTCCCTGAAGGCCTCGTAGGAAATGTGATCTGCAGTGGAATTCTGAAGCCAGGAGTTGACCGACTTTAACAGGTTCATGACCACCGAACGACCTGGAAAGTACTGAAAACAAAACAGACAGTTTTTAAAGGTGGGAAAAAAAAGTTTAGCATCAATGCAGAAAAAAATACTTAAAGTAACTTTTTTCTCTTTCATGTTCAATTTAGTAAATGGATTTGCTTTACAGACAAACATATTTTATATATTAAATTGAATTAATTTTGTAAAGTTTAAAAAAAGCTTTAACCTTTTTTTTAATTGACTTAAATCTTGCAATTTAGGTTAACCTTAATGTCAATTATTACAAATCGAGGTAAAGCTGCCAAAATGTTTCCTGAAGTTTCAATATTATTATTTTATGAAAGTATTTTGTCAAAGAACGAGTCATGTAAGAATACAATACAGCTTCTTATAAAAAAAATCGCCTCAATCTAAGATCTAATTGTTTATATATCAGATTTTTTTTAGAGTTATTAAATAAAAAAGGGGGAGAAATAAATGAAATGTTGTATTTGCCAAAAGTTAAATCAAAGCTGGTTACATTTTCCTTTTTAACACTTAAGTGTATACTAGTATGTAGAAAATGCTTTTAAAAGTCAAAAGTTGCACTTGGTCGTCTTCCTAAATCGGTTAAAAAAATTAAAAGAAGTGCAAATGAAAATACATTTAGGAGATTTTTAATAGATGTCATCATCCAGTTATCAGATTAAGTGTAGATTTCTCTCAAGTTACAAAATAGAGTGCTGTATCATAAAGGATTTACCCAAATACGAGTCATGTAAGAGTTAAAAGCAATTTCTTGTAAACGGACGACTTTATCCTGAGTAATAGAATCAAAGCTGGTTAACCTTTGGTTTTCAAGTCTTTTGGTGACACAAAGTTTACCACTATATAGAATAAATAATTTTATTTTTCTTAAATTATATTTTTAATTGAAATAGATGACAGAAAAATTAGAGAAAGATATATATTACAATGTAGCAAATATATGCAAAAGTCCATCAATATTTTTTAAATTCAGTCCAAAATACAAAGGAAATCATCCAGGCAGTAAAAAAATGTACTGGTATTTTTGAGAGAAGAAAACAAATCAGAGATAAATTGAAAGTATATAAGCCCATATCCATTCATGTAAACATATACAAACCTACACCCAAATATAAATGCACACGTGTACATGTCTACATGTATTAACGTGAATTCATACAATAAATATAGAGAGAAAATTAGGAAAATGTTATCAAATAATTTCTAGGCTAGTTGGTAGAATTTGGTCTTTTTGAGTCAATATTCTATCTTAAACATCTCTAAAACAATTCCCACCCAATCGCTCAAAGTGGGTTGAACTGGTGATGTTTTTTTTTTTTTAAAGTCATGAATTGCCTTAAGTGTTATGATTTCGTACGCACCAGTAACTATATTGTGTGCACCAGTTACTATCTCATGCATGCCAGCTACTATCTCATATATGCCAGTTAATATATCCTGCAAACCAGGTACTATGTTGTGCTCACCAGTTACTATGTCGTGCAAACCAGTTACTATGTCGTGCACACCAATTACTATGTCGTGCAAACCAGTTATTATGTTGTGGACACCAGCTACTATATCGTGCAAGCCAGCTACTATCTCATATATGCCAGGTACTATGTTTTGCACACCAGTTACTATGTCGTGCACACCAGTTCCTCTCTTGCGCGCACCAGTTACTATATTGTGGGCACTACTTACTATCTTGTGTGGACCAGTTACGATATTGTGTGCACCAGCCAATATATAATGCGCACCAGTTACTATCTTATGCGCACCACTTAGTAACCAGGATTCAATTATTAGACAAAGAAAATATATTTTTTTCAATTTTTAGAAAGAATTTTGAAAAAAATACTAGCACCGGTTTCACCAGTTAATATCTCGTGTGCATCAATTACTATCTCGTGTGCACCAGAAAGTAACCAGAATATTTTTAACTTCAATTTGCGAAAAAGTAAATGATTTTTTTTTTCCCATTTTTAGAATTTGTATTTTTTAAATCATATGCACCGGTTACTATACCTTGCGCACACCAGGTACTATCTCATGCGAACCGTATAGTAATCAGAATTTTTTTTTTGCTTCAATTTAAAAAAAAAAAAAAAATTTCTGTTACTATCTGATGGGCACTATATAGTAAACCAAATTTTCACTTTTTAAAAACATTTTTTTCAGTTTCAGAAAAAAGTGCAGCCTCAAGAGAAATGTTTGATCTTCCTCCCAAATCAAGTTAAAGTAAAAACTGGCGCAGTAAAAATACATTTATATCAAAATAAAAAAATATCACTTTACCTTTGAGTTTCATTTGCAAACTAAAATTCAAAGTTGGCGCTGTGTTTTGTGTCCCAAACACTGAGGTTTGAGTCTTTTTCTTTTCAGCACCTTCATACAAAACCTTTATTAAATGTGACAAAAGCCGCTCCTAAGCCTCTTCCTTCATTTAGATCCATTCCCTAAGCCACTCACAACCACTTAGTCACTTTGCACTTAGGCTTTCTCCTGTTGGGTATTTACTCCTTGTTAAACTCGCATCGCCACGGCAACAAGCACCACTGTGTGGAAAGGCGATACTGTAACTAGTGAAATAAGCACAAGAGGAAATCCAGCCGATGGGCGTCTGAGAGCTGCGATGACAGACCAAACACAGACGCAGACGGACGCGTCTTTACACTCACAATCCCAACAAAAGAGTTCTGGCTGTGAGGGATGATGGACTTCTTTAATAAATGCAACGATTTCTGCCTTTTAGTCATGCAGGCAATGTCCCCAAAGGGCTGTTCTTCTCAGAAAGAGGGATTAGGGGTTTTTTTCCAAAACAGACCACTTCCATGACAACTCTATTTAAAGGAAAAGAGCAATTAGAAACCAGAAATATTTGTTTTAATGGGGCACTAATTGCAAAAATAACAGGACGACTTCTAGAAAAGTTCAACGTTTTTGCACTTTTTGCATTGATTTAACAGTTTTGATTCATATTTTGGCTAATTTCTCTTGTTGGTTGTTCCCTATGGGTAAACCTTGCTCGGGTCTACAGGAAAAATACAAAAATTTCTGTTTCTATTTTCCATCTTTTTTTTTTTTTAATGTAATTTATTCTTTTTCCTACCTTTGGCAACATGTCGACGTGTGTTTGTGTTTGTCCGTGTGTGTGGAGAGGTGGGGGGTTGAGGACATCGTTTGGGTCCCACGATGTTTCCTGTTCTCTGCTTTTTAAAATTTTGATTTCTTTATGTCAAGCACTTTGATTGAAATGTATTTTTCTGGAAAAGTGCTATACAAATAAAGCTTGATTTGATTTGATTTGAGAACAAAAGGAAAAACTGGACACCAATAAGAACAAAAGGAACACAGTTTATTAAAGGGTAACCAAACAGTAAATCCACTTTTTTGGCTGTCGACCTCGATAAATTTGGCTTTAAAAATGCTGTCTGTTAGTTGATGCCAGTTTGTTTACAATTTAAAATAAAGTTGTTTAATTCCTGAAATAATGCTTTAAAAGCTCCGGTATAAAAGCCCTGCCCACTATGCAGAGTGTTGGAGCTCACCCAACGATGCAGACTGCAAGTGTGGTGGAGATCGCCCTGCGACGCTGAGAGCGGCGGAGCTCACTCTGTGATGCCAAGAGTGGCAGAGGTCGCCCTGCGACATCGAGAGCTACAGAGCTCACTCGCAACGCCAAGAATGGTGGAGGTCCCCCCGCGATGCAGAGAGCAGCGGAGATCATTCGGCAATGTTTACGGCAAGAGCGGAATGGCAGAGGTCGCCCAGCGGCACAGAGTGGTGGAGGTCGCCCCATGATGCAGAGAACGACGGAGGTCGCCCGGCAACGCTGAGAGCGGCAGAGAGTGCCCATTGATACAGAGATTGGCGAAGGGTACCCAGTGATGCCCTGAATGGCGGAGGTTGCCGAGCAAGCCAAGAATGGCAGAGGTCGCCCTGCGACATTGAGAGTGGCGGAGGTTGCCTCGCGACACAAAGAGCAGCTGAGGTTGCTACGCTACGCCGAGAACGGAGGAGCTTGCTTACTCGCTAAACTGTCCGTTAAAGCTGGCTGACCGGCAGATAGACATTGTGGAATGGGGAGGTAGCCTGCTTGGGTCTGCTGAACTTTATGATTTTTTTTTTTTAATTTTCATCAAGACCATAATAAAAATCTAAACTCACTGTCAATCACACATCCAGACCACACCTACTTCGCTCAACCCACCTCACCTAGCCCCGCCCCTTTCTTTCTCATGATCTCAGCAAGAGTTGCAAAGTTCCAACTACCAAAAAAAAAATACTCTTCATTTATGTTTTTGTGGCCATAAAACCATTCATTTACAAAATGTGGCTTTAAAATATTTAGAATAATTTAATTATAACAGTTGTATAACTATTTACATTTATTTAAGTCTCGTCAACAGCACAAACAAGTTCCTTTCAAAGTAAAATGCACCCCAGGTCAAATAAGATCTTCTTCCTGCAGCAGATTTACTTAAATTATTGATGTTTCCTCATTATTTTCTTTTTACTTCCACTACCAAATATAAAAATAGAAATATTGATGTAGTATTCATTTTTGAAACTTATTAATAAAAATTTAACAATATACTTGCAGAACTTTGCCTCTAAATGGCAATAAAATGGCGTGATTTTCGCTTATTTCAATAATAATAAGACAAATTAACCAAATCTACAAACCCATTAGTTATTCATACCATTAACTTTTCAAAAAAGCCACGATGAAGGGATAAAGAAGCTACACGTGTCTCCGGAGCTTCAGGCTTAGATAAAACTAAAAAAAAAAAAAAAGAATGAAAACTTTCCCTTTTGCTATGGTCAACTGACTGCAGTTTAGCAGAAAACCAAAGTTTATTTTCTTTCTTTCAAGTGAAAGTGATGCGCTTAAAAAAATGCAATACATATTAAACGAGGAAGAACTTTCAAAAAATCTATCTGCTAAAATGCTTCCTGCTTGTTCTTCACGTTATCTGTTCTCAAACAGAAGATTTCCAATAAATAATCATTTATATATATGTTATTGTGTCCTCAGTTCATACAACTAAGACTCTTCCTTAAGTAATCACTGAGTTAAATGCAGTGAAGATGTAGCAACAACTAGTGCAAGGAAAAACATCCAAATGGTCGCGTTTTCACTGAGGTCGGCTGTGAAGTCAGAAAGCTTGTGCACGGAGGGAAGAGTGCTATAATAGGTTTAGAGGTCTGGAAGGCAAGCGGTCAGAAAAGCTCATTAAAAAAGCCATATGAATTTAACCAGAAGAGAAAACACAGGTGTTTTCCACTAATGGGCTTAAGTCTACATCTCCAAGCAACACTATTTATGAAGACCACGAGTCTTCAATGCGCTGCCGCTTCAGCCGGCCTGCGGCTAGAACAAAAATGGTTTCACAGAATTCTACTGTTTCTTTTTTTAGGTTCTTTGGTTCTGATTTGCAAAAACACCTAAAATAAAAAAGGTAAAAGTTTTTCTTTAAACTAAAACAATAATAATAATCCACCAGTAAGATAAGAAAAACGTTCTTACTAAGAATTTGTATTTCAAGAAAGATAAACTAGTCACTAAGACATGTTTTCTCAAACTACGAATATTTGGACACTGATTAACTTTCTTGATTATAATATGTTGCTTGTTTCTTAATTCTACTTAGAACCTTAGACATAAGACACAACATTGTATCATATACAATTATACTGTATATACATATTTATTTACACTCCAAAATGAGTTTGTTTATCCAAAATATTGACAGATATACGTTTTCTCCCTTTCCGTTTCCTTGTGGAAGATGTTTAGTTTTTGTAGTTTTGTGGAAATGTAAAATAAAAAATTGGAGGGGGGGAGTGAAAAATTGAAAATGTTTTGCAAATCTTTTGTAAATTCGTCTTGCAAGACAGTTTTTTCTTGACAAGGATCATTTAACTTTTACTAAGATTCTGTTTTTGCTGTGTAATAGCTGATTCTAGCAAACATCTGCATCAGGCCCCTGAAGTCAAAAAAATGAAGTAAAAAAATACATTTTCTTTTTCTAAAAATTGGAGGGAAAAAAAATCTGGTTACTATCTGGTGCGCAGCAGTTGCTATCCTGATTTTTTTTTTAATTAATTTTTAGAAAAATATTTTTCCCCAGTTACTACATGGTGTGTACCAGTTACTTACCAGCTAGTTACCAGACTTTTTTTTTTTTGACTTACATTTTTAGAAAATATTTTTTTGTTACTATCTGGTGCATAGCCGTTACTATCTGGTGCACACAAGTTTAACTTCAATCATTAGAAAACGTAAGTTTGTTTTTTAGTTACTGTTTGGTGCGTACCAGTTACTTATTGGTGAATTCCAGTTAGTTACCAGAATTATTGTTTACTTCAAGTTTAAATATTTTTTTTTCACTTACTGTCTGGTACGTATCATTTACTAACTTGTGAGCACTAGATAGCACCAATTAGTAACCAGAATTTTTTTTAGCTTCAAATTTAGAAAAATATATATGTTTTCCATTAACTTTACTTTATATTTACATTTACTTTACTACATACTGTGCTCACCAGATAGTAACTTGGACGCACCAGTTATATTTTAGAAAAATATTTTTTCAGTTATTATTAGGTGGGTACCAGTTAGTTACCAGATTTTTCTTTTACTTCAATTTTTAGAAAAATCTTTTTTTTCCCAGACACTGTCTGGTGTGTGTTTACCAGTTAGTAACCAGAATATTTTAAACTTTTTAGTAACTGCACCAGATCTGGTACGTTTGGGGGGGAAAAAAAAAAAATCATTAAATTTTTTTCAATTTAATGTCCCTTCGGGTGCTCTGTAAGTTCTAGTGCAAAGAGTAATAGCACAGTCAGAGGGCAGTTATGAACAGGTTTGGTCAAAAACTGAGAATTTTACAGCTGAACATTAACGCTTGATCATGTTGACCTGGTTTGTCCTCATCTGAGTGACAGAAAACTATCAGGGCAAAAAGAAACAACCGAAGGGCTCAGTGTTCAATAAAATGACATTTATCACAATAAAATACAGAAGAGCTAAAAAATGATGCAGCTGACAGCATCATTAAGATGATTCATTAGCGGTTAAAGTCTGGATTTGGGATTCCTTCTGATTATTGATTTTCTCCTGCTACTGTTTTTTATCTCATCTGTGCTCCACACAAACCTTTTTGTTTTTCCATTCATATTCTGTTCCTCCAGAAACCCAACAAAGCACAAACACACATCGCCCCCTTTTATCTGTGTGGCCCTCCCGCCCCCACCATGACAATCCCATTCACCGCGGCAATATGTCATCCCTCATCCGATTAGTATCAGCAGCACTTGAGAAACCGCGAGCTCCTTGTGGTGAGTGTCCCTAAAGAGGTAGGCATCTGTTGGCTGGAACGGGCCAGGTCGGGTCGGGCCACTCAAAAAAAATAATAATCCAACTATAGTCCATGTGGGTGAGGGGGGGTTGAACAGAAATGTGAATTTAGGGGACGGAGCCTCGTGGAAGCGTGAAATCCTGACGTGAGAAGGTGGAAGCTTTCGGACCAAATCTTGGTCTTAATTCTGGCTTCATTCCAGCGCCTCTCCGAGTCCACTCCCTCGACTGAAGGGCTTCTCCCCAGAAAAGCGGGATAGAGGTGTAATCCTCCAAACCCCTCTGTAATGCTCCTGATGCCTCCCAAGATCCACTTTTTTTTTAATCCCCAAGAAGATTCATAAATCCAGCGACAACACAGTAAATCTAGCAACAATACGAACAACTCAATTTTAAAAAAATTGTACACATGTAAAAATAAATTGATCTAGAGATTACAGCTACAAAAACAATTCAAGGAACGGAAATTCTTGGACACGGCGTGTAATTCTCTGTCATTTCTGAGAATCAAAAAACAACAATTTCATTTATGTTTTAGGACAAACGCAGCATTTTATTAAAAAAAAAAATTCTGAGGTTAGGAGTTAGAAACTAAACTACACAATAATCTAAAATTGTCAAATAAAAGCTACTAAACACTCCACCTTTTGAGACTTACAGTCTCTACACTCACCTGCGTGTTTACCGATCCCATCAGCTGTTCACAACGGCACCAATAGTATCAAAAAATGAGCATGAACGTTTAAAAAGTTGGAAATTTTAGTTTTGAAGCGAGCATAACAAAAGTTATGGCACATAATTGTAGATAAAACTTTGAAACATTTACAATCTAATGGAAATTTTTTTTTGGGGGGGGTTTTGAACTTAGTCATAAAAGATCATTTTATCTCAATTATTTTGATTTTCGCTGTAAAAAATGACAACTTTACTACTTGGAATTACATTTTTGTGTCATTTTCATTGTGTAATTATTGTGTAATATAAAAAAAATTAAAAGTTAAAAATAAGATTGTGCAAAATTGATCAAACATTGTCACAAAAAAATATTTGAAGTTAAATTATTAGAGCAAACTAGAGGTGAGGGAAAAAAGTCATCGATTTATGATGCATAAAAGATTCTGAATTGTTGTATTAATTTTAAATAATCGAAATATAGAATTTAAACCATGTGTCAAGGCCCGGGGGCCGGATCCGGCCCGCGGCGTATTCATATCCGGCCCTCCATATCATTTTATTTTATTATAAATGGCCCAATGTTATCTTGCTAACATATTGAAGCAACTAACCTATACAATTTTGATAGAATACATTAAAAAAGTTTTGAAAGTTATTTTAGTTCATTTATTCTGGAATAAAACTCCTGTCTGTTTTTACTCATATTTATGTTAAAAAAAAAGTTATTTTAGAAGTTTTAATAATTTAGTTTATAATTGTTTATCCTTTTTGGCCCGCAACCTACGGTGTGTTTTGGATTTTGGTCTCCTGTGCGATTGAGTCTGACACCCCTGATTTCAAGTAAAATTTTTGAAGAGCGCACCAACATGGCTGACCTTCCAGATCTCATCGACCCCGACTTCCCTTAAAGCGACCATTTGGAAGCGTTTTGGGAATTAAATATAAATGTGTAAGTTATGTCACAGAAAAATTACCGTATTTTCCGGAGTATACGTTGCAGCTTTTTTTCATAGTTTAGCCTGGGGTGCGACTTATACTCAGATCAACTTGTATTTTTTCTTTTCTTTTTTGACATAAATAGGCTCATATATTTGATATTTTCCCAATAAACACCGGTTGTCTTTAGCGGTCGTTTCCTTTAAAAACCACTAGAAGGCGCTGCATCTGAGTATAAGTATTAGCTTCAGACGGTAGAAGAGTAGTCATGGAAGAGAATCTGATTGTTTCCCCTTTGATATTTTTCTTATTCAGATCACGAGATTAGTTTTTGTTTTTATTTATTTATTTATTTATTTATTAGCTATGCTAGGCTTGGCGGATTTGTTCTGAAACGTTAGACTTTTTCCCCAAAAGTGCGACATATACTTCAGAGCGACTTATAATCCGGAAAATACTGTAAATATATAGGAAACACAACAAATTTGCTAAATAACAAAGTACAGCTACTAAAAACAATTTATTTATTTTGACATGAGTTAAATACATTCCATTAAAGCTGCTCTAATGATAAAATGTATCTTATTTTATTTAAGGATGTTGAGTTCAGGGAACATTTTCTCTTTTGATCAAAGATTTTTTATTATTAATGAAATAGTTCTCATGTCAGAATTTTTATCTTCTTAATAAAAGTTAAACAGATTTACTGATCTTGTCTTAAAAGTAAGTCATTTTGGTGATATCGGTAAAGCCAATACTTAAAAAAATGCTTTTTTTTTTTTTTTTTTTTTTGGTGTTGGAACAATCAGGAAAAAGGATTGTATGACTCGAAAACACTGACGAACGTTAAAAAAATCCCCACAAATCCTCCAACACAACATGAATGCAAGAAACACTTCCTGCACCTAAACACAAGTCAGTTTAAGGGAAAATTACAGAGAAATATTAAACATTAATTTAGATTATCAATGTAATTTATTCCAGTGTGGCGGGCCAAATGAAGGGTTACATCTGGGATGCATTGATGATTGATTCATGAATCCCAAATCGAGAGCAAACTGTAGTAAAAACGATCAAAAAAGGCACTGGATTACTTTAAATTAAATTAAAAAGTAAAGTTAAAATAATTCCTACTGGATTATATTCTATTAAGACTTCAGTATTTGTAATTTTGATTTTGAAAATGATTTTTGTGGAAAAACTACAAATTCATACTAAGGTTATTAGACTGGAATCATGAGACACTAAAGAAAAAAGCAGATTTAATACTTCCTAAATGGTTAAAGATGAATCCCAAATTACATTTTTGTAGTCCAGTTGGAAGTCGTGTAAAAATCTTTCCTGATATTTCACTTTTTTAATGTGTTTTTTAATTGCAAAATCCCCCTCTTAGCAGCGTTAGTGTTCACTGAAATGACAGGAAAATCTTCCGTTCGGCCTCCACACACACACTATGCCCTGCTGAGCGGCGGCCGGTCCACTTCTGGTAGGGGGACGAGCTCCAAATACCTCTGGGACTTCCCGCTATTCACCAAAAAAACCCGGAGCTAATGGGAGGCCACCACCGCCGCCGCGTGCTCGCCCCCCGCCCAACACACACCAGTCACTGCTCTCTAGAGAGGAGATATAATCAGAGAAATTGGTGGCACACTAGGAAAGTGAAAAAGGCTGGTTTGTAGCCAGCAGGGCGAGGGCTAACAGGTCAGGCCTCATCATCACATGGAGGCGGCACAGGAGGGGGGGGTGAGGCAAAGGAAAGAGGAGTGGGACATTTTGTTTTAGCAAAAAAGGGATTTTTTTTTGCAGTGGAGGACTGACAAATGGATTTTAATGAATGATTGTGTGAAATGTGAGGCTTGAGCACAGACGGGCGATGAATAACTGAGTCAGTAATCAGAAGGTGGGTGGCAGCCACGCTTCAACCCCCCCGGGACGAGGGGTAACAACACCCACGAGTCTACTTCAGCCTCCAATCCACTTCTAGTTTCAATAACAAAGTGAGTTTATGCAAATAAACACTAAGCAATAACACGTTTGACTCAACAATTAAGGATATAGATCAGAAAAATATATATATTTGAGGATAAATCAGGGAATAAAGGAAAATCCTAAATCTCAGATCTACTGAGAAACATCTGTTGTCCTGGTCGCCATCTAGTGGTGATCTACTGAAACTGCATCAGCTCCATGGATACAAGTTTTTGTTTTTGTCAAACTAAAAAAATGAAAAATATAATTTTACTTTCACACTAATTAAATTGTGTATTCTGATAGATATTAAAAAAGATCTCCAAAATAAAACATGCTATTTAAATTTAGGGCAACGTTATTTAAAGTCTCATTCAAACCATCCATTTAAAGTGTTCCCAACAGTCTTTTAATCATATTAATGTCACTTTTACGTAAAAATAAAGAAACGTGTCAGCATTGTTTCTGCAGAACTTCACCCCTGAGTAAGCCCGCTCCCCTTCCCATCATCCATCTGCCTACGCACTCTCCTGCTAGCTTACAACTGTGGGATCAGACCAGGATCAGCTTAAAGTGAACAAAAAAATGGATTGAAAATTTGAAAAAAGAAAATTTGAAAGCTGTTTTAAACTAGAAAAAAACATATTGAAAACTTGAAAAAAAAACTTGAGAAAAAAATGAAAAGAAAAGAAGCTAAAACTGTTTCCAATAAAAAACCCTTACTTCTACTTTAAACTTTTCCTTTTTCGTTTCTCCCTCTTTGCTTTCAGTTCTCTGTTTTCAGTTTCAATTCAAGTTTTTCAGTTTTGGCTGCTGGGCAGATCCTAATTTTACCTGAGGGCGGGGCTTTTGAGATCCTTGGTTATTGGGATAATCTCAATTTTGACTGAAAACGGAGAACTTTTCAATTCTCTGTTCATTTTTTTCTCTGCAAACGGAGAAACAAAAAAAAGAGAAGTTGAAAGTACAAATAAACATAATTTTTAAAAATTGTTTACAGTTTTAGTGTTTTATTTTTCAAGTTTCAAATTTAGATTTTATTTTTTAAATTTTCAATATTTTTTCAAGTTTTCAATTTTTTTTTCAAAATGCTCAATTTTATTTTTTAAATTTTCAATAATTCCTTCGAGTTCAAAACTCTTTTTCAAAATTTCTTTCTTACAACCCGTCACTCCCAAAACCAAAAATTTACCATCGTAACAAAAACGGCAAAAAAATGTCGGCCCAACACAGCCGTAGAGTTCGGATCCAGATTCCAGCTCACACGAGGAAAACAGACGTTCATGGATCTATTCGTCTGCAAGTGGATGCATCAGAACGGAGCGCAGTAACTTCACTCTTACAAGCTTTTTCAAACAGCATTTTTTGTTGTTTGCTCCTAAATTACAGGAATTTTCATAAAAAAAAAAAAAAAAAACTAAAAATGCAAATTAAAGCTTAATTTTCTTCACGTTAAAAACCAAAACCACCATTTTATCGGAGTGGAACTTCGCTGAGTCTTATTTTATTCAGAGTCCTGGGTTCCTACCTTTTCCAGAACAGCGATGTAGTTCTTGAGGGAGGTCAGCGCTTGTCCTTTGATGAGTGAATGAGCAGCCAGCTCCACGCGGAGCGCGTAGTGCAGCGTCGACTCCAGGTCTGCCATGTACACTCTGGTTCTGAGCACAGACACAAAGTCAAACCCCAGAAGGCTACGGACCGGAACCTGAGTGTGGCACTTCGGTACCTGTTGAACGACCTCCAGGGTTCTGCTGAGCTGTTGGTGATGACGACTGAGCTGATGACTGCGGGCCTTCCCGACCGCACCACCCCGGGCAGCCTCATGAGGGCGTACGTGTAGAAAGTGCGAGCTTCTCTGCTCCTGCGGGGAGAGAAGATTCACCAGCTTTACGTCCATGTGTTTCATCACGTGTCAGTTTTTCTATTTTCGTATGGAGTCAAATTTAAGCCAAAACTCTCCCACGAGTGTATATCACACTCCACGCACGCAAAGGACGTTCCACGGGCGAAAAAGAGTCTCCACGCTCGCCTGTAAACGTATTCTTACGCTCCTGAAACTAGCTCCGCCCCCTCGTGGAAGTCTGTGTGGTCGTGGAGCTTCTCCTGTGCGACCAGAGGCAGAAATCCTCGTAAATCATTTGATTTTGTAATTAAAATAAAAAGTTTTTATTGCTTTTGAGGTTAATTATTTATCAATTTTGAAACTACTGTAAAAAAATATATTTATATATTTGGTGTTCCCAAGGCCCGGGGACCGGATCCGGCCCTCAGGGGAATTTTATCCGGCCCTCCAGACCATTTTGTATAATTATTCATTCATTCATTTTCCGTGCCGCTTTATCCCTTTCGGGGTCGCGGGGATGCCGGAGCCTATCCTGGCGGCTGATGGGCGAAGGCAGGGTTTACCCTGGACAGTTCGCCAGTCTGTCGCAGGGCCACATTCGCGCACACAGTCACTCACACATTCATACCTATGGACAATTTAGAGTAACCAATTAACCTATGAAGCATGTTTTTGGACGGTGGGAGGAAGCCGGAGTCCCCGGTGAGAACCCACGCATGCACGGGGAGAACATGCAAACTCCACACAGAAAGGTCCCAGTTGGTGTTTCTGATCCCCCAGCCGGGATTTGAACCGGGGCCTTCTTGCTGTGAGGCAAGAGCGCTAACCACTGCTCCACCGTGCTGCCCAAAATATAATAATGTATAATTATTAACAGCCTAATTTTATATTGTATAAAATTAGTTTGCTGAGAAATTTGAGGCTATTTTTGAGTTTAGCTCGTATTCAAGCTTACTAATTTGGTATCTAATGAGGTTTTTTGGGCTCATTTGGAGTTAAGCTCTTATTTGATCAACACACTCAATATTTTTTGCAGAATTGTCATGTATTAGGGGTTTTAAAGCAGTTTTACAACACATTTTTTCAGAAATTTAGGTCAATTGTGTCACCATTTTCAGCAAAAAACTTCATCTTCAGCAACTATTTTCAACAAAAAGCACTCATCATTATCGCAGGTAATGCAACTTTTCTTGTTTTTTTTATGCCATTAACCAAATCTGTTTTAAATTATATGTATTTGAGGTTAATTGTGATGATGGTATTTGTTTTTTTGAGCATCTGTGGTCTGAAATGTGGCTTGAATAAAGTCTATTTTAAAAAAAAATAATTAATATTTAGGTGCAGAGGCTCTGTCTAATTCCTGGTTGCTGAGAAACCAAATTTCTATGTTGTAGGATTTGTTTAATGTTTAAAATCTTATTTGTGGGTCAGAGTGTTTCCTCTCCTAATCCTGAAAACATTTCAGCGTTTTTATTTGTTTCAGGACTTCTGCGGTAGAAATTGTTTGTGGTCTGGACTTCTTCAGGGTCAAAGACGTCATTCTCTTACGGTAACATCTCAAACGGCGAGCAGATGATGATGGCAAAGGCGAGCATGTGATAACGGCGCAGACTGAGAAGCGGCCTGAGATATTAGCCATGTGATAACCCCGCATCTGTCCTGCACATTATTTGCTGTGCACCCCCCCACACATCCTCCGCTCATTTGCTTTCCCCCCTCGTCACGGACAGTGAGGGAGCGTCGTAAAACTCTGGCGGGATGGTAATAAGGAGGATAGATACTCCGGGCCGACGCTCACTCACACCAGCCGGGGACTCAATTACACCTCCGTGTCTGGTGGGAGTGTACAGATGTGGAGGGAAAGCCATTCATCCAGTGATCCCCGGGGCCAGCGGGCGGGCGGGTTGGGCGAGCGAGCGTCACCTGGGACCAGCGAAACATTACATGCATGACGAATGCCGCGTGAGGGGAGCGGCACGCTCCTCGGATCAATCAGACGTTCAGTTATGATGGGGGGCCATCTGTCGCGGCGAGCGGCTGGGGGTTTGTTTGGCAGGTGAAGCCAGAAAAGCAATGGCATTGTTTTCATGCAAGAAATTAAAAAACCTCCTCCTGTACAGTGATGGAGATGAGGGGGGCTGGGAGAGGAGAGATGGAGGGTGAATAAATAAATCGGCGATAAATCATTTCCTTTTTGCATTTGTCAACTAAAAGGAGTCCTCTTTGCATGCCAAGTTATTGAAACGGCAAAACAAAGAGGCATAAACGGCAGATGAATTTGCAGGGCGAGGAACGATCAGCGCCGCTTTATGATGGTGAAGAATGGGAGCAATTCCGATGCTCTGATCCCATTAAGAGGCCAGATGTTTAAAAGTATTCTCATGAATGGAGAGGAGATAATGAGCAGAAGACAAAGCTTCCCGCAGAAAGCAAAGCTGCTGCGTGTCCAACAGCAGGAAGCGCTCGGGGAGAAGGAAAAACCCAAATGCACGAAAAGTTTGAGAAATACGAATCATCTGTATTTACCAGAGATGAGGTCACTGAATGACTCTTCTCTTATACTCTATTCAATACTAAAGAATCCTAAATGTGAGGGTTCGTCACTTAGGAGGCGATTCGACTGACGAATCGAACCACGATTTTTACTTTTAAATATGATTTTTATTGCTATGTGAATGTTTATAATATTTTGAGATAAGATAATATTTTGATAATAATTTAATACTATATTCATAAAGATTCAGCGATCTTGGACTTCGCAAATATTCGTAGTAGAAATTTCGGGAGCAGATTAGTTAGTTTATTTTATTTCATTTTCATAGAACACAAAATACTTTCAATAAATAAAAATAAAAAACTCCTTAGTGAAAATGAGAAGGGACAGAAAGAAGACGACGACTTCTCATCTCTGCCCCCTTGAACCAAATCAATCAATCAATCAGTTCAGTCGAATCTATTGCTTTGTCTTTTACAATATTATGTCAACTGGCTGGAAAAAAACAACAAAAATAGATAAGTAAAGAAAATAAATAAATAAACAAAAAACACACAAGCAAGCAGTAAGAACAACAAAACACACAAAGATTCAGACAGACATTTAGTTTATCATTTAAAACTTTTCTTTGTCAACCTTAAGTTCAGCTGTTACATAAAAAGGATTAAAATCGCTGCTGTTTTGGATCATTTAACAACAAAACTTGATAATTCTCTTCACGGTTTTCTCAAAATTCTTATGTTTAAGCATTGCATATTTGTGCAGCGCCTGTATGAAAAAAAAGTTGTTTATTCCGCGGCAGAATCAGCTGATTCACGTTGATTACATCCGCCTCTCAGCAGCCGAGGCTGCATTTCTTCAGAATAAGATGGAGTTTTGTTAATTGGTCAGTTGTTGAAGATTCTGACTTTTTCTCAGAATTCTGACTTTTTCTCAGATTTCTAAGAATTTTGACTTTTCTTATTCTGACTTTTCTTAGAATTCTGTCTTTTTTCTCAGAATTCCAACTTTTGCTCAGAATTTCAAGTTCTTCTTATAATTCTGACTTTTTTTTCCAGAATTCTGACTTTTTCTCAGAATTCTGACTTTTTTTCTTAGAATTTTGATTTACTTCTTATTCTGACTTCTTAGAAATCTGGCTTTTTTTCTTAGAATTTTGACTTTTTTTCTTAGAATTTTGACTTTTTTTATTCTGACTTTTTCTCAGAATTCTGACTTTCTTTCAGAATTCTGACTTTTTCTCAGAACTTTTTCTTAGAATTTTGATTTTACTTTTTATTCTGACTTCTTAGAAATCTGGCTTTTTTTCTTAGAATTTTGACTTTTTTTAAAGAATTTTGACTTTTATTTTCTTATTCTGACTTTTCTTTGAATTCTGGCTTTTTTCTCAGAATTCCAACTTTTGCTCAGAATTTTAACTTTTCCTTATAATTCTGACTTTTTCTAAGATTCTGACTTTTTCTTAGAAGTTTGACTTTGAGTTGGAAAGATACACAAGCCTTACTGAAGACAGCTAATCCTGTGTTAAACCAATGAGTTATAAAGGTTAGAGTCGCTACGCTAACTTGTTGGACGTCACGCCATTATTAGATAGTTCGAAATTCTTGTTTACTACATGCTACAAAACAAGAACGGGACTTTTCACTCGTAAATTATTACTGTCAGCTAATAAAGGAGAACTTCTACAAAACATTTTAGGAAGATCTGAGCGAGTTTATTCACAGTAGTGAATGTTTAGACATTTATTGTTAACGTTAGCTTTAGACTTTGCACTTTCCTCGTTTTCCGGCAGGACCACCGATCTTTCTTGTTTGATTCAGGGAAATGTTACATGTATTTAAGAGGCTCCGGCTGATTCTTTGACATTTTCCTTATTATGATGTTCAGTTTGGACTTTTGGAGAATGTCTAATGCATTCAGCAGCTGTTGAGCTACATGATGTTTTAACTGCAGCAGGAGGTTTAGTCATGAGCATGAAGGACCTCTATAAAGATCATCCAAAAAATCCCTATAAATGCTACCAGAAGTTTTAGTAATAGGAGCGCGGATTTAAAGAACATCAAACCCTCATTTATGGCGCTTATTGCAGCCGGTAATCAAGAAAAAATTCATAAAAATGAATCGTTTTCACAGAAATAAAGTTTTTTATTGGTATTTTGAAACCTAATAACATACTTTTGGTTTAGGGATGATGAAAACTTCTCAAAAACTTACACTTGGAGTCTGGAGAAGTTGCCATCAGGATAGTAGAGGTAACAGGATGGAAACTCGGTCACGCCCAGTTTGGTCACGAGGCCGACCTCTGACCTCAGAACTCTCCTCACCGTGATGTTCTCGAACTGCAGCAGGTCCAGGATCACCTGAAATGATATCATGACTCAAAATCAAACTGTTTGTTGTTTTTGTGTTATTTTATTCTATTTTGGGAAAAAAAAGGAAAAAATTCACACCTCCCGCCCGATGTAAGACTTGGACTCCTCGAAAATCAAAGCCAGATATTGAACAGGGTTGGTCCCAAAAAAGACGTCAACTTCTGCTTGGCTGGAATAAAAAAGATATCAAACTTTATCAAATTAAACTCAATTATTTATTTTATAATTTTGAACAATATATATTAAATTAAACACATTTAAAGAGAAACATTTGACTTGAATAATATTTATTGACATCTAAGGCTGGGTTGATAAAATCAATTAATCTATTTGAATTGATTTAAGCTTAATAGATGAATAATCGATTCTTAAAAAATATAAATCGATTCAGCACATAAAGCTAAATCTGTTAGCTTGATGCTAACGTTTAATTGAATTTCCAGAAGGATGGCTAATGCTAATGCTCAGATTAATATAAATATATTGAAGTAAACTATTGATGCATTTCTAAACAAATGATAAATAAATGTGTAAACTCAAAATTGAATTAAGAGAATTGAAAGAATAAAAAAAATCCAAATCAATCCAGGCTCTTGTGAATCAAATCAAATTGTTTCTGGAAATCATTATCGATACTCAGCTCTATGATATCTTTTTATGCAAATACAAGTCTTTTCCCCTAAAAAACTGTTGAATTTTGGTTCAGTCTGAGGTAAAGAGCAACTAAAACATGAAAATTAAATATTATTTACACACGGCAAACTAAGATTTTACTTAAAACCAACCCCTAATGTCCCTCTACTGTTAAGAATTAGAAAAATCTTTCTGTCAAACTTGCATTTTACTAATGAGGGCAGAAGACGGTGGCCTAGAAGTGACAAAAAAAAACACTAAAGCAAGAAAATCTGTTTTCAAACTGTTATTTAAACTTTTACATGTACGTTTGTCTTAGTTTAAGAGTGAATTTGAAAACTAAAAACTGCCATTTCTATTTCTCTTAAATAACTTTTTGAACTACTAAACTTTGTTATATCTCCATGAAGAATAAAAAAAATCTATATTTATATCAGTGCTTACCTAATGGGCTCCAGTGGGGGGCAGGCGGGGGGCCAAGGCTCCCCATGGGCCTCTAAGCTGTCGATGATGGCGTGACGAAGGCCGGAGATGTCACGAGGAAAGCCTGGAAAAAAACAAACATTTAAATGTCATTTTAGCTCAAAAGCTTCTCTAACGTTTATATTTCTATTTTTTTTTCTCTATTTGATGATAAAATATTCACATAAACATAATTGTTTTTGTAGTTCCATTACTCGTTTGACAAAAATAAAACAAGAATACATAATCTTTTCTGTTTTTATTAAAAGGAAGTTCTGACGATCAGAGAAACTTCTTTTAGGTTCAATCATCGCTTTTCTCCTTCAGAATCTGCTGGAATTATCGTGTTAACGGTTGAAAAGTTACAGTAAACCAAAAACATAAACTCTGGAGCTCCGGTGTGAAAGGGTTAACAGAGGTTTACGTTCTGCTGATAACTAATGATTCTTAACTGGAACTTTAACTCCTAAAATCTATTGCAGCAGCAGTAAACAGAAGATTATTTTTAGGATTTTTAGAATCTGTAGTTTGAAGGTTGAACTCAAAGTCTAACAAATGAGATCATTAAGAAAATGTCACTTTTCCTCTGATTAAACACAGAAATGCTGGTTTGAAAAAATGTAAAGCAGCAAACAAGACTTGTACATCATTTTTATAATAGAGTTCAATGTTGAAGTGACAGTGAAATAGTTTTCTTAGAGACCCAATCCAGTTATCTTTTGAGCTATTTTAAAAATAGCGTTTTTTTTTTAACTATGATTTTGATGTTTTTTACCAAAATTACAGAAAAATAGTAATTTTCTAAGACATAATTTCTGTGTTCATTAGAAATTCAATACAAATAGAAATGTTGCTTTTGTCTTCATGCTTCATCTTTTGTCTACGTATTGTGGCTTTTTTTGTCGTGCAATCACTTTTGTCTTTGTGTTGTGGCTTCTGTTGTTGTGTTGTGGCTTTTGTAATCGTGCCGTTGCTTTTGTCTTAGTGCTGTGGCTTTTGTTGTCGTGTTGTGGCTTTTGTCCTTGTGTCGTGCTGTTGCTTTTGTCTTGTAGCTTTTCTCATCATTTTGTGGCGTTTGTCGCGCTGTTATGGCTTTAGTCTTGGTGTTGTGGTTCAATGTTGTCCTGTAACTTTTGTCGTTTCGCCTGTTGTGGCTTTTGTCGTTGTGGCTTCTGTTATTGTGCTGTGGCTTTTGTCGTGGTGTTGTAGCCTTTGTCATTGTGTTGTAGCTTTTGTTATCATACTGTGGCTTTACTCATGGTGTTGTGACTTCAGTCGTGGCGTCGTGGTTCAATGTTGTCTTGTGAGTTTTGTCATTGTGTTGTGGCTTTTGTCATTGTGTTGTGGCCTTTGTCATTGTGTTGTGGCTCTTCTCATTGTGTTGGTGCCTGTGTCATTGTGTTGTGGCCTTTGTCATTGTGTTGTAGCTCTTCTCATTGTGTTGGTGCCTATGTCATTGTGTTGTGGCTTTTGTCATTGTGTTGTGGCTTTTCTCATTGTGTTGGTGCCTATGTCATTATGTTTTGGCTTTTGTTATTGTGTTGTGGCCTTTGTCATTGTGTTGTGGCCTTTGTCATTGTGTTGTGGCTCTTCTCATTGTGTTGGTGCCTATGTCATTGTGTTGTGGCTTTTGTCATTGTGTTGTGGCTTTTGTCATTGTGTTGGTGCCTATGTCATTATGTTTTGGCTTTTGTTATTGTGTTGTGGCCTTTGTCATTGTTGTGGCCTTTGTCATTGTGTTGTGGCTCTTCTCATTGTGATGGTGCCTTTGTCATTATGTTTTGGATTTTGTTATTGTGTTGTGGCCTTTGTCATTGTGTTGTAGCTTTTGTTATCATACTGTGGCTTTACTCATGGTGTTGTGACTTCAGTCGTGGCGTCGTGGTTCAATGTTGTCTTGTGAGTTTTGTCATTGTGTTGTGGCTTTTGTCATTGTGTTGTGGCCTTTGTCATTGTGTTGTGGCTCTTCTCATTGTGTTGGTGCCTGTGTCATTGTGTTGTGGCCTTTGTCATTGTGTTGTAGCTCTTCTCATTGTGTTGGTGCCTATGTCATTGTGTTGTGGCTTTTGTCATTGTGTTGTGGCTTTTCTCATTGTGTTGGTGCCTATGTCATTATGTTTTGGCTTTTGTTATTGTGTTGTGGCCTTTGTCATTGTGTTGTGGCCTTTGTCATTGTGTTGTGGCTCTTCTCATTGTGTTGGTGCCTATGTCATTGTGTTGTGGCTTTTGTCATTGTGTTGTGGCTTTTGTCATTGTGTTGGTGCCTATGTCATTATGTTTTGGCTTTTGTTATTGTGTTGTGGCCTTTGTCATTGTGTTGTGGCCTTTGTCATTGTGTTGTGGCTCTTCTCATTGTGATGGTGCCTTTGTCATTATGTTTTGGATTTTGTTATTGTGTTGTGGCCTTTGTCATTGTGTTGTGGCCTTTGTCATTGTGTTGTAGCTTTTGTTATCATACTGTGGCTTTACTCGTGGTGTTGTGACTTCAGTCGTGGCGTCGTGGTTCAATGTTGTCTTGTGAGTTTTGTCATTGTATTGTGGCTTTTGTCATTGTGTTGTGGCCTTTGTCATTGTGTTGTGGCTTTTCTCATTGTGTTGGTGCCTATGTCATTGTGTTGTGGCTTTTGTCATTGTGTTGTGGCTTTTGTCATTGTGTTGTGGCCTTTGTCATTGTGTTGTGGCCTTTGTCATTGTGTTGTGGCTCTTCTCATTGTGTTGGTGCCTATGTCATTGTGTTGTGGCTTTTGTCATTGTGTTGGTGCCTATGTCATTATGTTTTGGCTTTTGTTATTGTGTTGTGGCCTTTGTCATTGTGTTGTGGCTCTTCTCATTGTGTTGGTGTCTATGTCATTATGTTTTGGCTTTTGTCATTGTGTTGTGGCTTTTGTCATTGTGTTGGTGCCTTTGTCATTATGTTTTGGCTTTTGTCATTGTGTTGTGGCTTTTGTCATTGTGTTGGTGCCTATGTCATTGTGTTTTGGCTTTTGTCGCTGTGTTGTGACCTCTCATTGTGTTGTTGTGTTGCGTTTTTTTGTTATTTGTTTGAAAAAAGAAATACTCAGATATGCAACATTAATCTTAATCTGACCTTCATCTTTGGAAAATGCCACATGAACATGACAAACACACAATTTTCTTGGAAGTAAAATAAATAAAAATACACATTTATTGAAGTACAATTCCTACAGAATCTGTAGAATGTCCTTTATAGACGTAGTCTGCTGACGGTTCGACACATGACCTTTATTTGAGTGGCAGTACCTAAATAAGTGGTTCCATAGGAATCCTCTTTGGAATACGCCTGGAAGAACTGGAAGAGAGAAAAAGAAAAAAAAAAAGAAATGGCGTCACATCGGGCAGCGCTCACACCAGCATGAGACTCAGTGAGGCTGGGTAAAGTTTCAGGTGTGGGGGGGGGGCAGCTTTCTATACCCCCGTCGACCTCCAAATCCCCCCCCGGTTAAAAATGAGCCGCAGATGTTAAAGCCTCATTGTGAGTTCACATAGAAGGAGCTCTTTGTTCGACTGGACCGCACCGGCCGAGAGCGCGGCCTTGAACGCACCGCCGCCGCCGATGAACCAGATCTGCTGCAGATGCAGAAGTCTGGAGGAGGAGCTGCTGCTGCATGCCTTCATGCAGAATCTAACCTCCATGCTACTTTAATCAAACAGAAATACTTAACTTATAATACACACGAGAAATTTCACTTTCACAGATTATACAGGAAAAGCTGCATTTCTTTTGCATGTGTGACCATCAAACATTTATACAAAGTAAATTAGCAATAGGTAATTAAATAAAAGTATTAAGCAAATTATTTTTAAAAATTGACAACAGGTCAAAACTCAATTACGTACCACTGCTGTGAAACTTTTTGGAAATGAACCCTTTAATGCATGGGGGTCACTACAGTGAACCGCTTTGATAGCAAATATATGATAAATACTATAAGATACTAAACACAGAAATAAAAGTTGAGATTTGACTGGATGACTGTTACTTTTGTTAGATTATTCTCAGTCCAGAGAGTCTTTAACTATGTTTAAATCAAGCTGTAGAGATCAAGGAAACACCATTACAACATGATATTTCAAAACAGATACACCTACAAATGACCATAAAATTACATCGATGTTTTTACTTTGTAAAATTCATGAAGTACACTTAAGGGAAAATGGAAATATGTATTTTCAAAAATGTAAAGTTATAAGTTTTTTATGTAGATGAATGAAAAAAAAAATCCTGATTTTATCATAATTCATGCATTAGAGGGTTCAAATTCTGAAAGCTAATATTTCTTTTTTTTTTTAATCTTTCGTTAATCATTTAAAGAAAAAGTTTGGGAACAATTTAGAATGAAATCAATAAGAAAGTTGGTGTTTGTTTTCTTTTTTTTTTTTCTCCAAAGCAACTGAGTAAGAAACATAGAATATTATTCTGACTAACTTATATTTTTACTTACAAATAGACTGATAAACACATATACAAATATCTCTTTAATATTGACATATTACATTTAGACTAAAGGCTGCAATCAAATTTTCAACAAAAATTGTCATTAAACAATTGTGTTCACAATTTTTGCTTATAATATATCACCTGCTATTTCTTGTGGAGTATATGTCTGTCTATAGTTTGGTGTAAAACAATATTTATGACAAATTAACGTCTTTTTTAAGTCACTTTTTCACATTTTTTAATCAACCTTTATTCTGATTTTTTAATTTTGCATTTACACATTTATATGTGTGTATTAAGTAGTTTTATAATTGTATATTATTGAATTTAAGGCACATTGATAAGTTTCTGTTTTTGTTTGTTTTTTTTGCTTCCATATGTCTCTTAACTTTTTTTTCTCTATAATTATTTCTATTTCAATGCTGTGTCCTTATATTTTTATGTATTTTTTGTCACTTTTGCACCAGGGTTTGAAATGACAGTAATATCATCTGTGCCATTTTATAATATATTAACAATTTGGCAACAAATTAATCTTGAATCTTATTTTTTATTATTATTATTGTTGTACTTGAGCAGCCATACTCTGAGTTGGCCCATGTGTTCAGTGTGTTTTAACTTAAAAATAACTTTTTAAGGCCAAAGTTTGATCTCAATATGCTTGACTGTAATAATCTCTCCATGTTTTTATGGAAAAATGAAAGCGTCTTTGTAACGCAGACGCCACAGTGTGATACCTTGATGCTGGGAAATCCTCTGATTTTATAGTCAACGCAGATCTTCCTGTTTTCCTCTGCAGCGCAGTCGATAGCTGCCAGCGTCACTGCAGGCCTCCACTCTGAAGAAGAGACATCAAACAGAGGGCAAAAGAGCCTCGGTAAATATTTATTGTTCCGTTGCGCTCCGTTGACCCTGGATGGAGCCTCTCGTTGTGTTAGGACTGCATGTGTCAACACCGAGTCAGAAGAGACGCTGTTGACTCTCCCACCGGTAAGCCTCGGATCAGTGACTCAATAAGCATTTAATTAGATTTTCTACTCAAACTTAAACTTTAACAGAAAATGTTGCAACACAAATTCAAAATAAAAAAGTTACATTATCTGCGATGATTCTAGTTTGAATGCTTTTTGCTGAAAATAGTCGCTGAAAAAGCTGAAAACAAACAGTGATGCAATTAGCTTTAATTGCTGAATGGATTTACTGAAGATACAAAAGCTGTTAGCAAATGTTAAATTTGCTAAAAGACTGGAAAGGTCTTTAAAGAACTATGAAAGAGTGCTGGTTAACCTACATTTCTGAAAGGTTTGTAGTAAAATAATGTAAAAATCCCTAAAACATGCCAATTTTGAAAAAAAAAAAAAGATTTAGTGTTGCTTAAATATGAGCTCGAAATTAGCCCAAAAACCTAATGCCAAATTAGCCAAAGAAAGCTAGCTTTTTGCTTAAATACTAGCTAAACTTCAAAATAGCCTAAAATTTCTCAGTAAACCAAATTAGTCAAAAACGTTAGCCTGTTGCTGAAATAATAGTAAACTCTATATTAGCCTATAAAACAATCAGTAGATTAAAAAAATCTAAAAACGTTAGCACGTTGCTAAAATATTAGCTTAACTCTAAATTAACCAATAAAACCAGAGAATACTACACAATTTAGCCAAAAATGTTAGCATGTTGCTAACAAAACCAGCTAAATAAAACCTCAGTAGATTAGAAAATTATCAAAAAACATTAGCAAAATATTAGCTAAGTGCCAAATTAGCCTGTAAAACCTCAGTATTCTACAAAATTTAGCCAAAAATGTTGCTAAAATATTAGCTAAACTTGTTGAAAATTACTATGAAAGATTTAAAAAAAACTGCTGTCAATCAATCTGTTGCTGAAAATCTCTGTTTGAATTCATGAGTAGTTACTACGTCACAAAACCCCTCCTCAACCGGTCCAGCGCCGAGCTCAAGAGAATCTTCCTGCTGACTGCGGTAAAATGAGCCGCCGTTCACATTTTCGTGGTCAAATCGGCATCGCTGGATTTTATATGTACGATCCTTGCTTTAGCCAGACTGAGAACGCCGGAAATTCTCCTTTAGACTTCACGGAGCTTCCTGATGTGAACGGCGGCTCAATTCACTGCAGCTGTAAAGGATCGGTGAAAGCTCCTCGTCGAGCTGACAACCAGCTCAAAACGAAACTTCTAGAGATTTTTGTGGAGCAGCAGTGATGATTTATGCTAGCCGGACACGGTGATATCAGACAGGGGGAGGGGTCTGGGAGATGGCAGCACCAAAAGCCACGCCCACCCAGAGGATTTTTTTTTCTAGAGGAAGGCCTCAGATCAACATGAAAAATAGCTTTTTAAGACATTTATGTTAAAAACGTCTTAATCATAATTAAAACACTACTGAGAATGTTATTTTTAAATAAATTGGGGGACTTTAAACGCTTGTTGCTTATTGGCTTAAAATTTTGAAGTTTAAAGACTTTCTCATTCAGTTCCTATGAGGCAAATTTTGCTCAATATTTCAAAAAAAAATTATGAATACAAAAAATACAAGCAGTAATATATCACAAAGATTGCTGAAATCACTGAAAGTGTGATTGACTTTTCATGTGCACGTTAAGGAGCCGGAGAATCACTATAGTGTGAATGCTGACCAAACATTCACACTATAGTGATTTATGGGGAATTATAATCCGCACAGCTTTCTAATGTTCTGGAAAATGATCCTTCCATGACCCCTGAAAGCGTTCCAGAGAGTTGACAGAATGTGAGTGACCCAAAGCTCCATAAACCCACCGGTGGAGCCAAGAACCGTCGGCGTCACAAACTTTGCCCCCTGAACATTCTCCTAATTATATTTACTCGCACTGATCTGTTGAATTCTTGCTGCTGGAGGGGGTTACGTAAACAACCCATGTGAGCATGTGACGCAGAAAAAAGAATGTAATTAAATCATATGCCCTAATTAACAGATTAGCAGAAAAGCAGGTTTCTGGCTCCACAAATCTGAGAATTTAACGTTTTTATCCTAAATATTTAAGTGTCAGTTTGTTCTGAAAGTAGCTGCACTGTAAAATGTGAAACGTTGGATAAATTGCCAAAACAAAATCATTTTTACAAATAAAAAGATACGTTTTTATCAAAATATTATTTTAAATTAAGTAAATTTGTATTTGATAAAAACAGATAAGATTAAATGTAACAAATTACTGAACTTTTGCCAATTGATAAAATGTTTTAACTTTTACAGTCTGATTCTAAAGATAAAATAGAAATGTATACATTAAAAAAAACATTATCTATTTGACAACCCAACCAAGACAAAATCAACTTTTAAAAAAAGTGTTGGGGAGTAACACACCCTCAGTGTTTTTAATAATTTCATTTAAAAAATGTATTCTTTGTTGGAATTCCGATTATAAAGTTAAAAATATTAGTTTTAATTGTTAAAGGTGCAACCATCCAGAAGAACCTGATGCTTTTTGTTTCTCTTTTTGGCACAAACTTCATTTAAAGGAAAAAAAATAACTTTAACTTGAACAAATCGAAATAATTACATTTTCATATGATATGTTTTGTTAAAAATTAGTAAACAGGTGAACAAAGTGAAAATAAATAAAGACGGACGCGCTCCTGGACAAGTTTCCTTTTACGCGCGGGATGTAAAGTTTCTTTTGACGCACGGGAGGGAAGTTGGATCAATAAAGTGAGTTCTTGTTTACGCGGCGGTCCTGGAGCCACGTGACTCCATCCAGGTTCATACCAACCTGTGATGTCCCTGGCCAGGCTTTTGTAGGTTGGAGAAAAGGAGACGCAGTGCCCACACCACGACGCGTAAAACTCCACCACCGCCGCAGCTGTGGAGTTCACCAACACCGACTCCACGTTGTCCTGCGTCAGCAGCGTGATCTGGTCAGAGGCGGTGTAGAGTCCGGCCTGCGCGGCGGGAGGAAGCAGACCGACACACAGCAGCAGGATCGCTGCAGCTGCTGCTCTTCTGGCTGGAGTTTGCTGCGCTTCTGTGAGGCGAGACGTGGCACGGCCGCAGCGCCGCGCCATCTTCCCGCTCTGAGCTGCTGCCGCCGCCGCCGCCGCTCCCTGTCAAACACTTGACACAACTCTGTTCCCCCCCCCCCAAGCCCCGAGCCCGCAGTGGGCCCTCCCCCCGCCAGGAAACGTCCAAACTCTCCACAACCACTCATCTTTTGCGCACATCTGACAGAGTAAATATATGGAATTACGCGCAAACGATGCGCCTCCAACCGCGCTGGAGCTGGAACGTGACAAAACAAAAACATTTCAGTGAGAGATTAGGAAATAAATTCACTTTTGAGTTTCAGTCCAGTCAGGGGCGCTGCTAGACTATCCAGGTTTCCAGGTAGGAACCCCCCCCCCCCCCCCCAGAAAAAGCTTAGAAAAATAAAACATTTATTCATGTAAGCTTAAATAAAACAAACATCAAGAAAAAAAATGTTTTTCCAAATATGAAAAAGTTTATAACTTTAGAAAGAAGTTCATAAGACAAAATCAGACACAAAGTCATCTCAATATCACATCTTAATGTGATATTAGCTAATATTAGCAGTGAATATAGAAAATAAACTGTTTATTTTACTGTTTGTGATGCATCTCAGGCAGTAATTGTAAATCTACTAAACTAAAATTAAATCTGAGATTTTGAAATGACCCATACTGTATTTTCGATATTAAAATCCCTGAATTTGTTTAAAAAAAAATAAATCGATAAAAAGCGGTGCATGGGTAGGGCAGTTAGAAGTGTTATTAAAGAACTATGAAGAAACGCTGAAGTTGGCCTAAATTTCTGAAAATTTTGTAGTAAAATTGCTACAATCTCTAATATATGCTGATTTCGCTAAAATATTTGGTGTGTTGCTTGAATTTGAGATACACTCCAAATTAGCCCTAAAAACCAAAATAAATGCCAAATTATCAACAAAAAAAAAATCTAGCTTTTTACCAGCTAAACTCCAAAATAGCCTAAAATTTCTCAGTAAACTAAATTCGTCAAAAACGTTTGCCTGTTGCGGAAATATTAGCTAAACTCTAAATTATAAATTTGTAAAAAAAAAAAATTAATAAAAAGCGGCGCAGATGTAGGGCGGTTGACGTCTGAATGGAAAATTGCAGGTTTTCGCCTTGTGTTGAAGTGTCGTTGGGCGAGACACTGAACTCCACACTGCCTCTGGTGGACGGCAGTAGAGTGAAGTATACACCACTTACCAAAAATGGAGAATTTGCCTTATAACTCAGTGACCTATAAGTACAAATTCTGGTTGTACTTCCTGACTTCCAACTGAGGATTATGGGTACTGTAGTCAGGAGCTTTGCAAACTCTTCTTCAACTGTTTGCGAGTTAAATAAAGTTCGAGTTTGTTTAATTTACTTTTAATGCTAAAGTTACTTTTTAAAACTAAATGAATTTCACTTTTCTTTCACCTGAGAGTCAGATAAAGGAGCCTCAGGTTGCAGAACTCTGAGCTAAACAGTCAAACTTGAAAAATCAAAACAAATACACAATTCTGGTTAAAAACAACAAAAACAATGCTGCCAAAAGATTCACATTTTTACATTTTTTGGTGACAGATAAATTCCCAGCAACCAAATTAGGCTACAGGATATGAATTATGTTTTAAACGTACCTTTAAACACATTTGTTCCAAAAAGAAACATTGAATTAAAAAGTAAAATTTGTTGGCTAAAGATAAAATAGACATCTTTATCATTCTAATGCACTCAAATTAAAGTAGAATAATCTTCGTCCCACTACAGTGACCTTCAAAACATGAAAGGATTCCATTCTTAAGTCATGTGACCTGTAAAAAGAAAAAAGGATTTAATTTTGAAAAAAAAAGTAGGCGCTTTTTTTTTCAAGAGCAGCTCTTTAGCTTTTTCAAAGCAAGGAGCAGCTGTACTTAAACATCCTTTTTTATATTTAACAAAAAAAATCTATTATAATTGTTTAATTTTGATAAACTGAGAAGCTATTAAAGTAAAATAAACTAGAAATGTTCCATTATCTGCAACAATGCTAGTGTGAATGCTCGAGTTATTTTAATTGCTAAAGGATATTTAAATGAAAAATGTTAAATTTGCTTGAAAAGACTTGAAATTTCGTTAATGAAAGACAGCTGAAGTTGGCCAAAATTTCTGAAAAAAAATGTACTAAGTTCTCTTAAAAATCCCCAATCTATGCCAATTTTGCATAAACATGTAGTGTGCTTCTTAAATATGAGCTCAACTCTAGTACATGACAGATTAACATACTGCTAAAATACTATTTTAACTCCAAAGTACAGTAAAGGCCATAATAGCCAAAAACGTTATCCTGTTGCTAAATATATCATCTTAATTCTAAATTAGCCTTTCATACTTGAGATTACAAATTAGTCAAAAACGTTAGCATGTGGCTAAAATTTTCAGCATAAAAAAAAAATCAATGAATAACAAATTAATCAAAATCCTTGGAGTGTATCTAGAATATTAATTAAATTCCAAATTAGCCTAATCAACCTTGGTAGAGAACATATTAGCCAAAAACATTGGCTAATTTCCAAATTAGAAAAAATGATTTAACTTGGAAAAATAAAGTACCAATTTCAAGAGATTTTAAGTCTTTTTCAGTCTGAGTAGCTGTAATAAAGGAAAAAAAATCACATTTTTAAAAATATATTTACAGAATAATTCTGTTATCTTCATTATTTTAGTTTGAAAAACTGAGAAGTGATTAAATTAGAACAAATGAATTATTTATAACCCTTTTTCAAAAATTTTTTATGGACAGAAAAATTTACATTTTCTAAATTAAAAAAGTGTTTTTAACAAATAAAATGTTCATTTTTAACTATTTTACAGTCTGATTTTTGAACACAACACATTCAACAAGCTTTTTTAATCATCTTTTATTTATTTACAGCTTCAAATTTCATTTAGTTAACAAATATATACTATGTACATATTTGCAAAGTAAACAGTTTTTTTTTTTTGTTGTTTTTTTAAATCTTACCAGCCACCGTTCAGGCAACAATAACAGTGGATCCAATAGGAAAGACAGAATATTTACACCAATAAAAGAATTGTACACGTCTTCAAGTGCACCCCCACCAGACATTATTATAAATATTCATCGACATTTCAAAGGAAGGAAATGGAGCCTCAAGAGGTTACTGTGATAAATATTCTGTGCCTACTTTGTAAAACTCTTCTACTCTGGTCATCTCTGAGTTCTCATGTAAGAATCGACCAGGTACTGCATAGTTAGAGAGAGGAACTTTGTCAAATCCATCAAAAGCGCTCCGAGGATTTACAGGAAATCCACTGTTTCTATCTAATAGTTAGTAAACAGACCGAACGTGAACCCAGACGAGAACGAGATGGTAAAAAAAACAGCTTAAGGTCACTTCAGCTTCCAATAGTTGGAACGGAGTCACAAACGAGGACGTCCGGATCTGCTCCGATCGGAGGGCGACTTACAAATCAGACGAGTGACATAAAAGGAGAAGGATAAGGCAGAAATGGATGGAGATGGAGAGAAAGAAGAGCAGTTGGAAAAGACATTCAAACTCAACAGGTCCAGAGGATGTCGGAGCATCGCGAAACTTAGAAACCTTTACACCGAGTGTGAGGCACTTCAAAGGAACAAGGAGAGAGTCGGAATCTGGATCCAAAGGCGGGAAGGCTTGCTCGCGGTCGCTGGGGTAAACGTCCCGTAAGTGAGCTAAACTGCAGCTGCAGAGAGAGTTAGTAAAATGTCGGAAAAGTACGACTGAAAATCCAGCATTCCGGTCCTGTAATCTGCTCGGAGAGACGTGGAGTCGCGTGTTCCAGTTCCAGAAAATGTGCTTAAATAACATTCAGAAATCACCAAATTCTGCCTGATTTGTAAATTATACACATTTACTACGAAAAACTGAAAGAAAAAAAAAAGTAGGTTTGCATATGTGGAGTTTAAACCAAAAGTTAATGAAGTTAAATGCTTTGGAAAACTTTTGAGGAAGCTCTAAACATGCAAATAGACGTTAGCGTTAGCCTCTGCTGACTCGTAGCATTTCGTGACGTATTGCCCGATTCACATTTTCATTTGTGCTTTAACCGTAACATTAGATATTTTAGAAAATGTTAAAATATATCATTTATAATCTGGATGTTATAAAGCGTCTCCTCGCAATAAATTAATTTAAGAGGGGCCGAAAAGAAAATCCTCTAAATGTGAGTTTTCTGTGGTTCCAGTCGGATCAGAAATGCCTTCAGAGTTCTCCAATGTCCTGAAAATCTAGAAAATACTGATACTATCCTGAGAGTCACCCCCCCCCCCCGCCCGCCACCAATCGACTGCTTATAAATAACTAACACAAAAGTCACTTGTTAGCTTTGCTAGCAAATCACAGATTGCACTATAGAGTTCTTCATCTGTTACGTTTTTTGTCTTTAAAGATTTCATATAAAATTTGACAATCGACTAATGTGGACGTCGAATCCACGAAGGAACGACGAGCTTAGCAGCATTCGTGGACATTACAATTCAAATGGCTCAGTACATCCCATAATCGCCAGCTCCTGGTGCTGGTAGTGAGGTGACAACGGGACCGGTTCAAGCGGTTTAGAGCGAGGCCGTCGGAGAGTTGAGGTTCTCCCCAGACTGAGCGTGAACTTCTGGTTCACTCCAGAGCGGGCCTCTTCTCAAAGATCTGTGTGAAGGTGTCTGCAGTGTCCTTCAGCAGAGACTCAAAGATGGAGTCGGCCAGCTGCATCTTGACAGAGAACTCGTCTTCATCGTAGTTGACCCACTGAGCTTCCTCTTCCTGAAGCTCCTGAATCTGAAACACAAACAGAAACCACATCAGAGCTGTTTCAGCATCTGCTGGAGTTTCTGAGCTTTTTTCAGCTGTTATATCAACATTCAGCTCGCTTTTTGGACTGTTACTGAGGTTTAGCTAATATTTCAGCTACATGCTAAATATTTTGGCAAATTGGGGCTTTTTCAGTTTTTTTTTTAAATTTTAGAGTCTAGCAAAGATTTCAATTACAAGATACGAATTTTTGCTAATTTAAGCATTTTTGTAGTTTATTAGGCTTTTTTGGAATTCAGCTAAAAATTTTGGATAATTTAGATTTTTTTTCTCAGTTTTTCAGACCAATTTGGAGTTTAGCTAATCTTTCAGCTACATACTAGCGATTTGTTTTTAGGCTATTTTGGAGTTTAGCTAATATTTAAGTTATACGCTAACTATTTTTGCAAATTTAGGCTTTTTTTCAGCTTTTAAGGCTATTTTAGAGTTTAGATAACATTTCAGCTAGATGCTCGCCGTTTTAGTTAATTTAAACATTTTTGCTGTTTAATAGGCTTTTTTGGACCTTAGATACATTTCAGCAACATGACAACAATTTTGGCTAATTTAGTTTTTTAAGGCTATTTTGGAGTTTAGCTAACATTTCAGCTACATACAAGGTGTTTAGGCTAATTTAGACTTTTTTTCCTTTTTTTTTTTTTTTTTTAGGTCAATTTGAAGTTTAGGTAATATTTTAGCTAGATGCTAGCGATTTGGCCAATTTAAGCGTTTTTTTACAGTGTTTTAGGCTATTTTGGAGTTTAGCTAACATTTCAGTTATACGCTAACTATTTTGGCAAATTTAGGCTTTTTTCAGCTTTTATGGCTATTTTAGAGTTTAGATAACATTTCAGCTACATGCTAGCCGTTTTAGTTAATTTAGATATTTTTGCAGTTTAATAGGCTTTTTTGGAACTTAGCTAACATTTCAGCGACATTTTCAGCTACACGCTAGCAATTCGGTCAATTTAAGCATTTTTTTCAGTGTTTTCAGGCTATTTTAGAGTTTAGCTAACATTTCAGTGACACAAAAACTATTTTGGCTTTTTTCAGTTTTTTTTTTTAGCTTATTTTAGAGTTTAGCTAACATTAAACTACATGCTTTCTGTTTTAGTTAATTTAGACATTTTTGGAACTTAGCTAACATTTCAGCTAAACGATCACAATTTTAGATAATTTAGATTTTTTTTCTAGTTTTTTAGGCTATTTTGGACTTTAATTTAGCCAAAACAGCTAGCATAAAGCTAGACATTTTACTAGTTTTAAGGCTAATTTGGCATTTCCCTAATATTTTAGCCAGCCATCAGCTTCAGCGATTTCAGCATCTTCAGCTATCAGTACTAGCATATTCAGCGGCCACATTCATCTTACAGTATTCACTCTAGCATGATTGCGAGTAATATAATACATAGTTGCAAGTGCACAAAGTTATGCATAAAAAGTATTGTATAAGTTACAAATACAAGTTACAAACAAGGCTGTAGCTAGACCGCTCCGCATCGCACCTGAGCTGTTAGCGGTGTGAGCCCGGGGTTAAGCATACACTGATCAAATTAGACTATATTCTCCATATAACTGTACGACATTTGGCTCAAAACTGTACGGCTGCATATCTCCTTTATTTCCGCCATATTTGTTGCACCATCGATGTTAGATTGGAGATGTGAGAGGGGCTTTAAGGTAGTGGGAGAGCATGTAAACAGAGAGAAACAGGAAGGGAAAGGGGGCGGGGTTAATTCCTAATGAACTCTTGCTGCTCTGCAGAATGGAATACTTAGAAAAAAAGACAAACAAGTGATCAGAGTGAGACATAAAGGTCCTGCTTTGGAGATATTTTGAAGAAGTCCCCACACAAACACACTGTTGGAACTCACCAGTATCTGATCGACTCGGTCCCGCTTCTTCCTGCCAAATTTCAACATCTTCTGCCAGTCCGTCTTCTGGTTCTGATCTTGCTTCAGACCAAACAGTTTTAGTATTTCTGTTGTGACAAATTCCTGTAGATTTTAAATAACAAAAAAAAAACAGAAAAAATATTAAATTGAGAGATTTTTGTGTAAAAAAAAAAAAATTAAATGCAAACATATAACTAAACCAAAAAAATTACAACTCATAAAATCTAGAATTCTGTATAGGAATAATAGGCGTATCTGGCCAAGAGTCTGGTCATGATGTAATACATACCCAAAGAAAGTACCAGAAAAATATTTCACTATTTGTTTAGATTATGACTTAAGAATTATCTGAATATTAATGTATATTAAAATATATAATATTTTTAATTAAGCAGTGTAATTTTGATTAACAAGATGCTTTTAAAAAAGCAAATACAAGCTACTTTTCTTTTAGTAATTAATTGAAAAAAATATATAAAATAGTATTTTAAACCGATAGTATCTCCAAATAAAGTATCGTGATATTTCATTGAATCATTTTTTTTTACACTCCCAGGAATAATAATAGGAAATATATTACAAAATAGAATAACATTTATTAAAAATATTAGGAAGAACTGAGTCAAAAGATGTTTGGTTTATTTTGAAGGTGTGAAAAAGGGCGTGTTGGCTCCACCTGGATTTTGTTGAGGTCTCCGGACGTCTTAACCTGGTAGATGGAGGAGGACTTGACCTGGCGAGGTTTGAGCCACTGCAGCTGATCGGTAACCGGATCCTCGGCATAAATCTGCTGCATTATTTCCCACGTCAGGTCAAACACAGCCTGAAGAAAAACGTGAGTGCAAAAATGTGACTGAAAGAGTAAAAGTCAGAAATATTTACCTTTTAACAAATCAAATCAAATATGACATTTTATAGTCATGGATAAGATTAAGTAGACCCAATGGATGGAACTTAAAAATGTAATTTTCTTTTTAATACCATTAAAAAACTGTAATTTACTAAAGTATGAATTGAAAAATAAACCTTTAAATTAAGATTCTGCAGTGAGACTTGTTAGCTATTATAAGTTCTAATATTGCAGTAAACACCAGAATTATTTAGTAAAAATGGCATGAGGGGGTGACAAGGACATAAAAATGACAGATTTCCAAAGTGCAGCTGATGTGAAGTAACTTTATGTGGCCGCTTTAAAACGTGCACTAAACCTTTTTTATGGCTTTTGCTTCTTTTTACCTGTTTGTAGCTGCGGATGGAGACGGCGTCCTGCTCCTGCTTGTCCTTTTCCTCGCCGAGATACTCCAGAGAAGGTGTTGGGATCGGCATCTGGGAATCGATCAGCGTTCCCGCCTTTCCCAGGTTGCAAGCCTCCCAAATCTCTCTCGTGGCGGCGTGGACCATTCTCCCCACCTCGGTGACCGAGTGCGGGACGACCATCGCGGGCTGCTCGGGGAGTTTGGGAGGCAGGGGCAGCTCGGGCCTCAGGGGAGTCTTCCCCTCCCCGCCGAGCGAGGAAGTCGCCCCCATGGCTCGCCCGACCGACGGGGCGAGTTCGCCTCCGAGGTTCGCCGCTTCTTCTTTTTCTTTGAGTATCTGTTTTCTGCGCGAGCTGAGGCCGAAGTCTTCATCGAACCAGTCCTGGTCGTCGCCTTGGTCCTCCAGCAGCTCGCGGCTCAGCTCCAGCTCCGCCAGCCGCTTGGCGAGCTCCTCCTGACCGCTGGCTCCCAACACTGGGCTCTCCTGCTGGAACAGGATTTCAGTGTCTTTACATTTAACATTTCAGCGTTATTGACACTCCGCGAACGAGAGCATAAAACAAACCATTTATGTTTAAAGTGATTTCTCTTTTTTTTAAGTTTCAACATTATGGTAGAAAACAGCATTACCTTCCTTTCTGATGTTTAAAATAGTATTACAGGCATATCAACAGTTGGTCAACATCAGGTTGGACTTTGGTTGAACAGGCCACAAAAACTTCTAGCTCAAATAAACAAGCTGTATCTGTTAGGACTAGATTCAGTCTAAAATTAAAAACAATCACTGCTTATAGAAACACATTATTTAATTGAATGCGTATTTAATTAAAAATAAATAAAAATGTGTCTGTTTTGCTTGTGGTGATGCAGAAAATGATTTTTTTGTCTCGGCGTCGATGCTTGTGAAGCTGCAGCAAAGGACCGTCAACGTCCACAAAACACCCACAGCTTGCAAACATTAGCAGTTTCTTTCTCAGTAACTCACTATAAATAATCTCAGAACATCACAAGTACTCACTATTGTTAACTCAACGGAAATCCCTAAAGTCAATTCTCTTCCTGTTATAGTGAACCAGTGTGTTCAAGTAATGCGAGATGTAAACGTGTCTTTATTAGAGTTCTGCAACCTTTTGGGTTCAATTTCTACTGATCAAAACCTAGAAGGAGCCACAAAGTATTATTTGGATACAGCTGTGCATTCATTACAATGTATTTTATAAGTAATAAATAATAAAAAGAGAGATTTAATGATAAACTAGTATTTTAACAAAATGTGAAATTATTTTTTACGTTCAACTGCAGCTCATATCACTGTAAAAAGTGACTAAAGTTATTTGATTTATACATTTAAATTATCTTTTTAAATCAAATTACATTTTTTTAGTTGAGTAACTCAATTTTAATTTCATAAAAACTAATAATTTTAGATCCAAAACTCTATGAATCTCCTAAAGTTATCTATGATCGTGAGTGTCTGTGTTATCAAATCCAAAATGCTGATACTTTCAAAAGGTTTTTTTAAAGTTTGTTAGTGAAAATTCATTAAAAAATAGATAGAATTCCTTACGGATTTGTTGCATAGTTCCGGAGAGGAGAGCTCTTCCTGTTCGGCAGGTAGAAAGAAGGGCAGACCGTCTTTCTGTCCAACTGAGAACGTCATTATTGTCTTAAGTGTTTTCTTTCTGGTTAGCAGCTGCGATGGGTTCTCTCTTTCTCCTTTTGGTTAGAGAGCTGACGATCCATCATGCTATTCTTTCTCTGATCTCTTTTTGATTTTGTCTTCAGATCGAACTCGGCTCTTTGACGGTCCGATCTACCAGCTGAGACGATGAGCGGATGATCCTGAAAGTCCAGAACGATGTCTGCGGCGTTCCCGTTGGATACGGAAACTCTTCGATGAGTAAGGGAGGTGGCTTCTCACACCTGACATCGTTGTCTTCCCATCTCTTGATCTGTTCTTTGATTTCTCGATTGTCTCAGATCGGGTTTGGGATGAAAGTCCGAGACGTCTTTCATTCCGTGTTTCTCGAACATTCTGGTGTCTGAGACGAAGTTTAACTGAGCGAAAAATTAACTTCCTGACAAAATTCTAGAAATGTTCCCATTGTCTTTGAGCTGTCTTAAGAAACGAACAAATTATGGCATATGAATTAGTAATGCTCCGCTTTGGTGATGTGAAACTTTGGGTGAATGGGCCCGACGTCAGGTTGCAGATAAAGTGGTCGTAGGCTGCAAGCGAGTCGAATGAAAGTTTCCGTAATCTCTTTTAGATCTGCTGTTGTTCAGGAACAACTGACCCATTAGGAGTTGAACCCTGCATGACTCAAAGCCCGATCTCAATTCGTCACAAGACCATGCCGTCGGAGTGCAAAACAAGATTTTATGTTAAATAACAGTTTGCTTTCAAAATTTGTTTCATCAGCTCACTGTTGATCTCTTAATTGCTCGGTCTAATTCGATGTAGCGCTGAGTCAGCTCACATCAGGAACTCTTGCGTTTTCGTATGAGTCATTCAGAGCGAGTTCCTTCTGGTGAGTGAGAAGCATCGAGGTTCGGCTGTATCTGTCCAGACTCGGTAAGCACCAACTGAGTCTTGTCTCCACTGTCGTCTGTGCAGTGCCAGGTTTCCCTGTTCTCTGCTACGTAGCACCAGCAAACTTTTCCTCCGCTCGGGCGAATCGTTGATTTCTGTCCGGTTTTGGAAGTCGTCTACCACCGGACGGAGTGTCCGGTGGTCGGTCGATCCGTACGGGCTCAATTCTCCATTGGCGTGAATTTTGTCCCTGAGGAGCAACAGACCCAGGCGTCTCCCTCGCATCCAGTACCGCCGCCGTTCGTAAAAGTGCCGTTTGTTGCTCCCTCAGATTTATCCGCTCCGGCCGGCCTCGCTGAAAACCGTTGTAGCGATCACATTTGGTCGCGACGCAGCTTTGAAGCGGAGCGTTCCGGGCTGAACGCTGCCCACCAGGACCCGATCTCCAATGCCAAAACTTGCCATTTCGTCTCCTTCCTGCTGAGGAGGAGTGGGCGGGGCGGGGCTGGAATTCACCTGGTAGATGTCTAGTAATCTTCCAGACGAGTGACTTTCGTCGCTCTCCAGAGGATGCTGACTCAGCTCCTCGGAGATTTCCTCTTCTCCAGCACTATCCTGACCGTCTCTTTCTGATCTCCTGGTTTCAGACGGAGAATCGGGTTTAGAGGAGTGGCGCGAAGACTCGGCGGACTCAAAGTCATCGTGGTATCTGTCTGCTCTAGAAGACTCCTCAGCATCCTTTAAAGATTCACTCTTTGAAAAGACGGCAGATCTGAGATCATCTGCAGATGAGTGAACAGAAATATTAGAGACGGCCTCTTCCTGCGGGTCGTCCTGTTCCAGCCGCTGACCCGGTGTGGGACACGTCTCCTGAGGTTCCTCTTCCCGGCTGAGTTTAAACAAATGTTGAGAAAGGTCATCTTCAGGTTTGGACTTTAGTTCCGGGTCTTCCTGCACATCCGAGGCGGCTTCCTCAGACTCCACCGCCGCTCGCTCCTCCAAAGACGAGTCTTCATGCAGAGATCTGTCACGATCTTCCTCATGGAAAGTGTAATCCTCTGATTGGTTGATTCCTTCAGAGCTTTCTGGCCTAAAATGGAAGAAATTAGATTTAAATTTGATCAAGTCGGGTTCATTTTTAACATTTTCCAGATTCATATCAGCTTTTCTTCACCTGTGAGACGGTGGTTTAGCAGATGATCGCTCTTTGATCTGCACGCTTTCAGGGGTCAAATCAGACTCTTTGCTGAGTTCTGCCTTTGTTTTCTCGATGAAGTTGTTGCAAGTCTAAATAGAATTTGATAAATTCCCAGTTAAAAGATGAACTTTTGATTTAGAGAATCCGTTAAAACAATACAACAAGACGTTTACCTCCAGCTGTTTTAATAGACTTGCTTCCTTGGCCTTCAGTCGTTCTTTGTGGCGTTTCTTCTGCTCTTTCTTCAGCTGGACGGCCATAAGCTTTCGCTGCCGGAGCTCCTCCTGCAGGGCTTTGATCCGGCTCTCGATGTCGCTCTGATCGGAAATGTTCTCTAAAGGAAAACGTGGATGAAGCGTCCCAGTCAGAAAGATAAACCAACACTCAACCTGTGATCTAATAATCTAACATTTAAGCCATTTCTACTAGACACAGAGAGTTTAATTTAAACTGTTTCACTTAAGATTTGTACATTGGGGGGTGGGGGGTAAGGGCAAAATCGCATATTAAGCATTCTTTATGCAGATTTGGTCTCCAGACATGTAAATGTTAACAGAAACTACATGTTTTTACTTTTTTCTTTATAGTCAAAGATGTGTGAGTGTATATTTATGATTTCTAGTATTTTATATATGCTTTCTCAAATATATGTTTGAAAGATTTTCAAAAAAGTAATTTTGGATTTTTAATTGAATTTTTACAGGTTTTTTGTTTTTTTTTTTTTTACATTTTTTACTGACCCAAAAAATGATCCAAACGGTGAGTTTCACCCCTAATTTCTACTTTACATTTTTTTTTTTACTGGTTGGGTATAAAGTTAATTTTTCTAAACCCAATTACCGAAATTTACAGTATGGGAGAATCATGCTATCAAACATTTACCAACACCAAAGCAGAAGAAAATATTCAGTTTATGATGTCTTAAAGTATAAACTGAGGCATGTTTGGATTTATGAAATATTCACACTACGGCCACCATGATTGGTCGATTAGTCACGACTACGTCGACATGTTTAATTTTTTGTTTGTTTTTCTTCTAATTTTATCTTAAAACTACGGTGCGTTCTAATGCTGCCATTGTCTTTGACACATATTTGCAGTAATGCTAATCCGGGTCAGTGGTGATGTCACAGGAAGACTCTGGTACCGTGACAACACGCCAACGGAGCCTGAAGGTGGGAATCATTAAAAAAATAAAAAGTGTCCAATACAAAATCTGCAAAGCAGAACTTGTGCTCCACAGCAGTGCTATGGTGATGCATGAACACCTGAAGAGGAAGCACGCTGCGACTGAGTATGATCACTCTGAAGAGAGATCATCATCTATGTAAGCTACAGTATTATATGGAGTCAGAATGTAGTAAAGCTGAAAGTTATAACGGCATTCTGATAGTTTATTTGGACTATGTTGGCATTTATTTAGGTTTTGTTTTGGAGTTAAGCTAATATTTCAGCTACATGCTAGCTGTTTTGGCTAATTTATGTTTTCGTTTTTAGTTTTTTAGGCTAATTTGGCATTTAACTAATATTTCAGCTGGTTAACTTCAGCGATTTCAGCTCTCAGCACCAGCATCTTACAGCATTCACACTAGATCATCTCAGGTAATGCTATGTATCTAGTTTTTTGGTTAGTTAAAAGCTAATGAAGTTTGTTTTACATCCACTTTGTGAATGACCCGAATTGGAAAAAATAACTGGCGATTAGTTGACTATTAAAATAATCGTTTGTGGCAGCACTAGCTAACAGAAGCACAGAGAGTCGAGTCCGATAAAATGAACTGTCGGCTTTGATTTTGTTGATGCATATTGTCGACATCATTTGATTTAAGTCTTGTTTTAGCATAAACACTTCAAGTTTAAACCAAATGATGGTTAAAATGTGTTTTACATCCAGTTTACACATGAACTGAAAAATAATCAGTGATTAGTCAATTATTAAAATAATTGTTGGTGGCACTAGTTCACACACTGTGATGCTGTCAGTATAAATGAAGTCCACCAAAGTGACGGCTTTTTTTAAACCAGTTTCTGAAGACTCACCAGACTGCGTGGCCACATTAGAGTCGGGGGGGTGAGAGACGGCCTCACTGGGGGTGTGGGGGGTGTTTGCAGCAGGGCTGTGGCTGCCTTTGTGTGGGGAAGACTAACGAACGAGAAGAAAGATCACTTCTGTAAACTGAGGTTGTTCAGAAAACAAAAAAGTAAAGTTAGAACAAGAAAAAGTCTTACTTTTCTACTGTGAATGAGTGAGGCTGAGGTGAAGTCTTGTGAATAATTTGCACGGCTGCTCTGCGCTGAAGTCAAAGGCGTTTCTGGGACTGAAGACGCACTTCCTGGTTTCCATTTTCCCTCGGTGTGAATGATGGAGTCAGGTGTTGTTGAACGGATTCCTTCCGTGTTAAATCCTGGAAAATTTAAACATTTTGATTTACAAAATTAACTTTGAACACTAAAACAAGAATAAAAACTATAAAAACTGTTTATAAAACCTTTTTGGGCATTTGCTTGTAATTGCATCAACTTTAAACATAAAATTCTCCTATAATAACCCAAAAATGTCCCAATCTGCCATTAGCACAGTATTGTTGGTGGACTTTGTCATCATTACAGCACTGTACTAATGAGTACTGCAATGGGGGGGGTACTTTGATGACTTTACGGGACTATAAACTTGTAATATCCAATGTTTGCTTAAAACAGATTTGTTTTATCCACCCGCTGCAAAAACCTCAGAAAAAATAATATATTTCAAGGTATTGCAGGTATGTTTAAGAAAAAAACATGTCCTCCATGTAAGAACTTTTATGTTGGCCAGAGGTGCAACAGATCGTGTCACGGTTGTAGAGTCATGGTTTTTTAGGAATAAAAAGGCAAAATAACTATTTTAATACCAGGAAAAATCTACTTTTTGAGCTTTTTAGTGAATTTTACTGTTAATTTTACTCCTCTCTCCTCTCATTCGGTTTAGCATTCAGAGGTGGTGCGGTGGCAAAAGGAGCTCATGGAGTGGTGAGGAATCTGCTCAACATGTTGAGATGGATCCTAAACGTGTCTGAGAATGATGCAAGCAGACGGGAGAAATCGGGAAGACGGCAGGAGAACGGGAACAGACTATTTCCTGGTGGAAAAAGGGAGCGATGATTTGGAGGAACTGGTTTAAATGTGGATTAATGAGGAACGGCAGAAAGGTAAATAGATCCGCATGACAGCGAAGAGCATTTTTGATACGGAGATTATATGTCATCATTTTAATAAATCCTGAAACGTTCATCTGGTGTCGTTCGGCATTTTTGGACCAAAATTCTATGGGGGGGTCAAAATCAAGATCAGCTTAATAAAGTGAACGAAAAAACAGATTGAAAACTTTAAAAATATATATAAAAAATTTGAAAACAAGACATTATAAATATTACAAGGAAAAAAAATGTTTTGAAAATAAAAATATTTATATACTTAAAACTTGAAATAAATCTTAAATGTGAAAAAATACTTTAAACGTGAATAAAAAAGCTATAGATGCAAAAACAAAAAAACAATTTATTGATTAGTAACAACTGCTGTTTCTGAATCTTTTCTTTCAGTTCTCTGTTTTCAGTTTCTATTCGGATTTTCGAGTTTTCGCTGCTCAGCTGATCCTAATTTTATATGGGGACAAATTTTGAAAATTAAAAACATCTGTTACTAATGGATACATTATTTCTCAATTGGTAATTTTTTCATTTAAATTTTTCTATTTTTTTAACTTTCATTTTATTTTAAATAAATTTACAATGTCTTGTTTTCAAATGTTCTATTTTTTGAATTTTCATTCTGTTTTTTCGTTCACTGTCAGCTGATCCTGATTTGACTCCATAAATTTCACCACAAAATGAATCCATTTGGCCATCTCAAATCTGTTTGTGCCAGATTGGTGGGGGACACGCCGACAAGGACGGCTTTAGGATGATGTCATCCTGAAAGGCGGAGCCTCAGAGATCAAGGCATTTCACTTCCGGGTCTGAATAAAGTCAGCAAAAATAATTAATAATATTTTATTAATTATTTGATTTTTAGTGTTCCAAAGGTAATATATGACCATATATATGGATATAGTTTACTCTGAAGGACTTAAGAAAATCATGGTAGGGCCTCTTTAAAGCTAAGAAATTATTTTTAAAAAAGTTTTACATGTTTTCAAAAAAACAGTCTTTTAAAACGCAAACTTGCTGTTTGATTGGAAAATGGATTAATTGTTGAATAATCTGTGATCTGTTGTACTCCTAAAGAAGCTTAACTCAGTATGAGTCAATGGAAGCCAAAAAAAATGGCCAACAAAACAAACTGAGCTCATAAATGCTGATAAAATAAATCTTGGTGGATTGACTGAATTGATCCCTCTTCCTCACCGTTATCCAGATCAGTTTTAGGCCCTGAGCTTTGCTGGGAATCAGGCTGAGAGGCGGTTTCAGGGATCTCCATTTCTTGAACCTCCGACTTGTTCTGATCTTTTTCCAAAAGTCGTTTCTGTTCCCAAACCGCCAGAGCCTCTCTCTCCATCCTCCGGACCTCCGCCTCCTCCTGGTCCAGCCTCTGCTTCCACTGCAGCAGCTCCTCGGCGTGGTGGCGCCTTTGCATCAGCTGCTGCTCTCGTTTGGTCAGGAATCTGCAGGTGTGGAGGACGACAACAAGAAAGGTGAGGAAAAAAACAACAAAATATGAAAAGAAAAGGGATGTTAATGTGTCAAGAATAGGGAAAAAAAAGGGGAGAAAGAAAGAGAAAAGGAGATCAAACATGCCTAAAACAATATTCCATAAAAATTCCCTTAAATAGGAAAGTGATGAAATGTCAGTAGGGAGCAGTGAGGATTCATGCATCAATAAAAATAAACACGTTTTGCAGTTAAAGGGGGTTAAAAAGAGCACAAAATAAAAAAATAAATGAAGATCTTGAGGACAATCCTTCCTAACAAACACGATTTCAAATAAAGTAAACTTCTTCCCCCCTACATATCTCTGTAGATGCCTATAAAAATAAAGGGCAGTCAGGTGTTCAGTAATGTTATCCCCCACAGCTCTGGTGCCATTACAGTGCAGTAATATTTAGCTTTTATCTAATTTAGAGACCTTTCTCTTGACCTAATGTAAACTGATGACAGCCTAGACACTCCAGAAAGAAACTGCTGGGGTTTTTTTTTTTCTCAGTGCCCTCTCAAAACACAATTACCACCAATACCCATCTGTACTTATTATCCTATACTATGCAACGGTTACATAACAAAGTAGTTGGCCGAGATTTACTGAGCTCATTAAAGAGATAGGCCTCTCTGTCTTTGCTCCGTTCTCTGCGAAATGCTTTAACTTAATTGCCTGAGTGTACTCTTGAAAACACTGGGAATGGGACGAACGGCCCATAATGCAACTGAAAAGTTACTTATTTCATTAATTCCAGGAGGAGAAACTGAAGAAAAGCAAATGAAAAGCCATTAGTGGAATACCAGCTTTGAGTTGGAAATCACAAAAAGTTTCTATTCAATAAACATAACCTTTGACTGTCGTGAAGTTTAGGAATTACAATTTAAACACAAATCCTGTGGAGGAAACAATTCATGCTTAAATATTAGTTCTGTTTTTAGCTGAATTTGTCAAAAGGTTAGCTTATTTCAGTGAAACACATTTCCTTTTCATATACAGTGGGGCAAAAAAGCTTACCAATTGTGCAAGTTCTCCCACTTAAAAAGATGAGATCATTTTCATCCTCATAAAATATGAGACACAAATCGAGGAAAACAAATCCAGAAAATGTCGGATTTTTAAAGAATCTATTTGTAAATTATAGTAGAAAATAAGTATTTGTTCATTTCAATACTTCAGTCTCTGCAGTCAATTCTATTTTTTCTGTAAGTCTACACAAACTGTTATTTTGGTCCATTCCTCCATGCAGATCTCCTCTAGAGCGGTTATGTTTGAGGCTGTCGCTGGGTAACACGGACTGTCAGCTCCCTCTAACACTCTTTCTATGAGATCTGGAGACTAGCTAAGCCTCTCCAGGACCTTGAAGTGCTTCTAATGAAGCCACTCCTTCATTACGCGGGCAAAATGTTTGGGATTGTTGTCATACTGACAGATCCAGTCTTTCATTGGAAATCTGAACATACAGGTCTCACTTCATAATTTCCTGTACACAAATCAGTTGTTCTGGTTCCTTTGCTGAAAAACAGCCCCAAACCATGATGCTTCCACCCCCATGCTTGGACGCAACTCAGCGTTCTTTCTCCTCCAAACAGTAGAGTTTTTCCCAAAATGTTCTATTCTGGTTTCATCTGACCATAGGACATTCTCCCAATCCTGTTCTGGATCATCGACACACTCTCTAGCAAACTTTAGACGGGCCTGCACATGGACTGGCTTTAGGGGTAACACTGATGGTAGCCTTTGTTACTTTGGTCCCAGCTCTTTGCAGGTTATTCACTCGGTCCCCCGGGTGATCATTTTGATATCCTCCCCAGAGAGAGATCATCAGTGGTCATTTCCTAATAATTGCTCCCACAGCTCGTCTATTACAGACATCTTCCCAGTCTGGTGCAGATCAACTATTTAGTTTCTGGTGTCCTAAGACAGCTCTTTGGTCTTAGTGGAGTTTGACTGTTTGAGGTTTAGGACATGTGTCTTTTATACAGATAACGAGTTCAAACAGGTGCCGAGTGGAGGACAGGAGTTACAGGTCTGTGAGAGACAACAATCTTGCTTGTTTGACCAAATACCGTATTTTCCAGAGTATAAGTCGCAGTTTTTTCATAGTTTGGTCAAGGGTGTGACATATTTGTGTGTTTTTTATGGCATAAATAGGCTCATATATTTGTTATTTTCCCAGAAAACACCGGTTTTCCTTCAGCTGTTGTTTCCTCTAAGAACCACTAGAGGGCGCTGTATCTGAGGATTTGCTACCAACAGTGGCAGAAGAAGAGTCGTCCAAAACAAACATGGAAGAGAATCTGATTTCATTTCTTATACAGATTAAAAAAAAATAGTATTCTTGTATTTATTTATTTTTTAGTTACACTGTGCTTGGCAGATTTGTTCTGAAACGTCAGATTTTTCTCCTAAAAGTACCACTTATACCCCAGAGCGACATATTTACGGTTTTCTTCTTCCTAGTTAGACTTTTTTTGCTCTTGCAACTTATTCTCCAGGAAATAAGGTACTTATTTTCCACCATAATTTACAAAGAAATTCGCTAAAAATCAAACAACATAATTTTCTGGATTTTTTTTCTCCTTTTGTTTTTCATAGTTAAGGTGATGAAAATAACAGTTCTCTCTCATCTTTTTAACTTGCACAATTATTGTTTTATGAAATACTTTTTGCCCCACTGTAATTTGATTAACACACAAACTCAATCGCTGTAGTATTTGAGAAAAAAAATAAATAAACGGAACAAACACACGGAATAAAGTCGTCATTCACCATTTCACCCCCATTAACCCCCCCAGTGCCAGTGCATGGTAAAACGAGCATGATCCATGGGGTGGGGCAAACGGGGGGGCTGGGCGGTGCAGTTAGGAGCTCTGTACAGTACCTGACCAACTGCTTGTAGATAAAAAGCTGGATTTTAGGGTGGAGGTTGGGAAGACAGACACTGAGGGAAGCCCAGTGTTGGGCGGTGAACACAGAGAAGAAGAGGTGGACGGGAGAGCAGTGTCTACAACACACAAGCACGACACGTGACAAGAGGCGCACAAACATGACAGATGATGAAACAAACACAAAAAAAAAAAACAACAATGCAGAGGGGGAACAGACAAGTAGAGAAAAAGGAGAAAGTAGTATGAGAAAACAACCTTATTTCACCCTGAAAATCCATTTGTGTGTCTGACTGCTGTGAGAAAAACTTGTTTGATTGAACAAAGAGACATTGACTAAAGCAGATAAATTATTACATCAAAAATATATTATTATATTAATTAAAAATAGATATTTTATGAAGTTTGATTTCTGGAACTGGAACTTGAAACAATTTTTTTTTGTTTTTTATGAGTGAGAATTTATCTACTTTTTTGTGGGTTGGCTTATTTTTATTTTTGGTATAAAATAAAATGAATAGCAAAGACTCAAAATGTGTGGTGTGAATAGATCGAACACTAAAATCAAAAGCTGATCGTTACAAACTTGCAGGATAAGGACAGAGATTTTTTTTAAACAAACAGGTTTTTGAAATGTCAGATTGATGAAAATAGAGAGACTTTCTTTATTAAGTGTGACTCTTTCTTTTTAAATATTCCAAGAGATTGTACTGCTTTTCTGTGACAAATGAATGCATCTCAACTTTGATTTCTATTTTAAGTTTTATTCATAAGTCATTTTAGAATTTTATTTTTTAATTGTTTTAAGCTTGTAAAGCATTTTGTGTTCCTGAGTATTTAACAAAATTTACATAAAACATCAGTTAAACCAAAAGTTTATGCGTTTAATAATAATTAGGTAAGGATTATTACTAAAATAGCATTTATTTAATTTCGATTAGTTGAACACGTCTTGTTGGCTCTTTCCTTTCTCAAGAATCCACAGATTTCAAATCCTGAGCAAAACTTTGATAAAAAGTTGATCCTTTAGAAGTTTAAAGCACATTTAATCTTCTGATGTCCAGAGATGAACTGGGATGATCCTGTCTGACACAAGGAGTCTTATTTTGAAAGAAAATCATACAAGCTTTACTTAAAGGTGAAAAATAATTTCACATGCTGAGAAAAGGCTAATTTCTTTTTATATTTCTGATTTGATTCATGCCAAAAAGAAGAATAAAAAACATTGTAATAAATGCACAGCTGTGTCAAAATAAGACTGCAGCTCCTTCTAGGTTTTGATCAGTAGAAAACAAATCCAAATGGTTCTTTAACTGTTAAAGGTAGCAGAACTCTATAAAAAGTTCATTGCAACTCAAACTTCAATTTGAAATTATTTTATTAAATTATTAACCTAACTGTTTAACTTGAGTTCATTTATTTTACACACAGATTCTAGATCTCCAAAAACGTTTTCTGCTACTAAATATTGCATCTGTGGCCTTTTTCATTTATGGTAAACACAATTAAATCGATATTTGCTAATGTTTCCTGTAACAGTTAAAACATTATTACCAGAAATCCCAACTATAGACAAAATAAAGATAGGTTTTTTTTGTGTTATTTTGGAATAACACCCATTTGGATTAAGACAAATTGAATCCATTTTTGGACTTTACGTTTGAGATATTTAAAGTTTTAAAATATTATTAATAACGATGATAAAATTACATAACATTTTAGCACAAATCCTCTTAATACGGTCAGATAACCTAAGTGTAGTTTTACGAACAGCCTACAATCAATGGAATTTACCTTCACTAATCTTAAAAAGTTTGATAAAACCTTAGATAAATGCAGAGAAACATTAAGCTTTAATGAAATGAATGAAGCAAGAGGAAATCTTACTTTAACTTTCCGTTAAAGTAAAAAGAACCTTTAAAGAAATATTGATGCCATTAAATTGACATAATGAAATGATAATTTACTGGCAAACTTGAAGGGATAAATTGGTGAATAATAAAAGTTGCATTACTTCTCATCCATGTGGGAACGCATTTTCTTCAGCTTCTGCATGATGCTGCTGGTCTCACTCCCAGACACTGAATGTGACGGAGAAAGACTGCGGGCGTCTTCTGCGAGGCTCATGTTGGAGGAGGCCGGTTCAGAGTCCACATGCTCTAACAGTGGAGTCTCCTGAGGAGCAAACAATCAAAACAGGCATCATTTAAACCAGGGGGGTCAGACTCAATCGCACAGGGGCGAAAAAACCCAAAACACACTGTAGGTTTGATGGTTGAATATGGAGAGATGTTTGTGCCACCATATTGCAAGCAAAAGTTACTCAAAAATGTTTAGATTGTAAACAAAATTTAAAATCTTAAGAAAAAAGATTCATAATTTGCAAGTAAAATATTTAATATTTGCTTTAAAAAACTTTTTTTTTGCTTTAACTTTCTTTTTTGGTTTCCAAAAATATTTTTGTGATTTAATGTTTTTTGATTAAACCCCTGTTGGGACAATAAAATCTGTCCAACGCAAGAGGCTCTCAGCCCGTATCTGCTTGCCCAGCTGTTGGACAGGACAAGTTAAAAAAAAAAAAAAAAATGTTTTTTGATATGTTGTGTCTCATCTCACTTTCACCCCATCTTTGATTTTGCGTTGATACGCTTCACAAAATGAGGCACAACGCATCTAAAAACATTTGAGCTAAAATATTTTTGAAAGTGCAAAAAAAATTTATAGATCCAAAATAGTCTTTGAAAGCAAATTTAAAATTTGCTTTCAAATTGCAAATATTAAATATTTTTGTTTGCAAAATATTAACATTTTTATCTCAAAAGTATGACTTTTGAGATAAAATATTTTTGAAAGCAAAAAAAAAAAATAGGTCCAAAATAATGTTTTTGAAATCAAATAAAATTTGCTTTAAAATTGCAATTATTAAATATTTTTGTTTGCAAATTACTACAATTTTGATCTCAAAAGTGTGACCTTTGAGCTAAACATTTGAATTTCAGCTAAATAATTTTTGAAACCAAAAAAAAAAAAGACGAATACATCCAAAATAGCGTTTTTGAAATCAAATTTAAAATTTGCTTTCAAATTGCAATTATTACATTTTTTTTCGCAAATTATTACAATTTTGATCTAAAAAATGTGACTTTTGAGCTAAACATTTGAGCTAAAATATTTTGGAAAGGGAAAAAATAACAATAGATCTCAAAAGTGTGACTTTTGCTTGTTATATATGGTGGCACAAAAATCCCTCCATAGTCAAACAGAATAAACATTTATTGAATACACTAAAACTAAATTTTTTAAATTTTGAAAATGTAACTTTTTACCTTAAATATGAATAATAAAAATGGAGGAATATTATTACAGAATAAATCAACTTAAACCTTAAAAAACTTTAAATGTTTTACTCTCCTTAAAATGTATTTTTTTCTAAATTACACCAGTTAGAAATAAGCTAATAAGATAATGTCAGGCCATTAATAACGATAAAATAAAATGATCTGCAGGGCTGGATGGAATCAGGCCTCGACTTTAACAGGTGATTTAAACAAAACACAATGGATCCGACTCTGATGTGTATTTGCTTCATTTTGAAACCAGGTTAAACTTCTAAAGCAGCACAGGACTCACGGGCCGACTTTCCCCCTCAGCACATTTCAGACGCTCTTTGAGCCGCAGGGTTGAAGTTCTCATCCGCTCGATCTCCTGCTGCTGTTTCAGCAACAACTGCCTCTCTTTTCTTGCTGCTCTGTTGGCCTCCTGGAGCCGCTTGATCTCTGCCTGGAGAATCGGGGAGAAAAAGCGACATTACAGTTACAACCCTAAAACCCTCAACCCTCTGTGATGTCGGCGTCCTCCAGTACCTGCTCCTGTTGTAGTTTAATCAGAAGTCCTCGCTGCTTTTTCCTGATGGGAGGCATTTTATCATCTTCTCCTTTGTCCCTCAGCCTCTTTTTCTGCAGCTCCAGCCAGGCCAGCTCTGTTCTGGTCTTCTCCTTCACAGCTTTCTGGCGGAGGTGAAGCAGGGAGCTCTGATGCTGGAGCCTCACCTCCTCGTCCTTCATGTACTGACGCACCATGTCCATGGTGAACTGAGAGAAGCTGTCCTGCCCACCGGAAAAGGTGATGTGGACATCTGGAGTCTACGGGGAAATGAAACATTAAGATTTTTCTTTTGTCAAACACATTACAGGTGTGTTCGTTGTGCGTCAGCTCACCTTGTGGGTGTTCAGCGACGCCGTTCCTGACACCAGCGTTGCATTGTGACTGCCTCCATCCTCCTCCGACTCATCCAGATGATGGGATTTCTTCTCAATAGTTCCACGGCGATGCGACTCCGACGGCAGCACGGAACGAAAGGAGCGCTCCTCTATCTCGTCCTCCGTCATGGACTCGTCAAACTTGAGGGAGTACTCCGTGGCGACTGATGTACTTTCCCCTAAGAAGCAACAGACAACATCAGCCGAATCTACTCGATGACCTTGAAACTAGTTTGATTCACCAGAGCTTGGAACAATTCGATTCCTTTTTCTCATTTTTTTCTCTAAATTCAATTTGATTCAATTTAATTTTGAGTTTACGCATTTAAACATATTTGTTTACAAATACAATAATAATCTCTACATGTTAGCATACAGTGGATTCTCAAACAGAGAAGCTCCAATAATTGTTCTGTTTCTCCTGGACGGCGTTTCAGTTTGGCCACTAGGGGGTGATCACGCTATAACATTACACCTTATTCCAGATGAAGAAAACAGTCTGGGCAAAAACAGAGATTTAGAACACAAATAGTTAATTAAAAATATTTCCTTAGAAGAGTTTGGAAAATTAATTCCTGTGAGTTTATAAAAATGATAATTTAGTCAACAATGTATGACCGAGCGTTAGCATTAGCCGTTAGCCATCCTATGGGAAATCCCATTATATGTTAGCATTAAGCTATCTTATTTCAGCTAATTGCGATAGATCTATCTCTACTTTTAAGGATCGAGTTAGATAGATTAATCGATTATATCAACCCAGCCCTACTTGAAATCAACAAAATTCTTATTAAACTAAAACAAACATCACAGGAAACTTCACATTTCATGAGATTAATTAATCCAGACCATCTTTAAGATGCAAGAAATACAGTTTTGTGTTCCCTCACACTGGAATAAGATCAACAATATAATATTTTTACAATTTCAAGACAGATAACTGGACAACATAAGAAAAAAACTAAGCAGGAATAATCATTGTGGATATTCAAAAAGACTAATTTTCTACACAACTTTATATACACATCAATGTTTTCAGTAAAATCCACTGCTATTACTCATTAAATGCTGCAATTCCAATAACTTTCTCTTTTTATTTAACTTTATTTAATTACAAACTAAAACAAAACTTTGCCTCTGAAGTGAATTGAGGTTACATGAAATATTCTGTGGTTTCCCGTTTACAGATTTGGATCTGGTACAAAAGTAAATATGAACTAGAAAAGTTGAATTACTTGCGATAATGCTAGAGTAAATGCTTTTTGCTGAATGTGGTCATTCATATCACTAAATATGCTACAGGCATTTATATTAATAGCTGAATTAAGTCATAAATGTGTTCAAGGTTTTGGTACAAAACTTATAGCATAATTTGCAGAAAAATCACAAAGAATTTGAAGAATTTCATGGAGAAAAAAAATCGCAACTTTGCTAAAATATTAGCTCGACTCCAAATTATTCCAAAAAACGTCAGTAGATACCACTTTAGCCAAAAAAAGCTAACACGCTACTAAAATGTTAGCTTAACTCAGAATAAGTCCAAAAAGCCTTAGAAGATGTCAAATTAGCCAAAAAAGCTAGCACATTGCTAAAATACTATCTTAGCTCAGAAATAACGCAAAAAACCTCATTAGATGCTAAAGAAGCTAAAAACGTTAGCATGGAGCTAAAATATTAGCTAAACTAAAAATTAGCCCTAAAAACCTTTGCAGCTTTGATACCAAACCTGAATGATTTGCAAAAAGTGTACAAATATTTGAAGAATTATGCCCAAAAAGTAGCAAAATTTGTGCAAAATTTCAAAAATGATAAAATTAAAAAAACATGAATGTCTTGAAAATTCTTAATGTTTTCATTGTTTAAATTGAAATATTTCCTATTCATTTTCAATGGGGCTGAAAAATCTTAAAAATCATAAAATGTACAAATACCAAAAGTACAAACAGGAAAGTCCTTAATGAGCTGAATATTTTTATATTGTGATTGAGTTTTTTTTGCTCAAAAAACGTACAGAAGAATAAATAAAACAGGATCACTATTACAAAGCATTCACACAATAACATGTTTTTAATATTTTAAAGTGTTAAAAGGACAATAAACTTTGATTTCCTGCAAAGTGAATGAATGTCAAACTGAATCTCAGCTTTCACTAACTACCTTTTTCGTCGACCACAGACGGAATGCTGTCACTGCAGAGGGATTCATTTGTGGCTCCGGGAATGTTTTCCTCAATCGAGCTGCTGACTGCATCCCTGTCGGGCGTCCTCTCGGCTCCCACGGTCCTCCGTCTCTCCGCGTCTTTCTTTGTCGGCTCTCTGTGGCGTGAGGAACTGCGCCGGCTGCTGCTTGAGGTCGCTCCACTGGTGAAGAAACAAACAAAAGAGGATTCAATGTTGTTGTACAGAAACAGATCACAGTGGATTTTTTAACAGTTTTTGTCTACTTTTGAATTTATCTCAGTATTTTCAATTTAAAAGACCTTATTTGGTATCATATTATATCACTACCTTATTTTTTCCATGTTGTCTTCACACACTAGATATAAAATCATGGAAAAACGGAAAATTCTGGAATAAGTAACTGATTTTGCTGTAGAAACTAATTGTTTTTACAACATAAACTGAAAGTTTTAGGTGGAACTTTCTAATAAAAAACAAGACTAAATGTAGTCAACAAACTAATCAACACATTTTTGAATGAAAATACCCCAAAAAAAAAATTTTCCAGGCGAAAATCACAGATTCCTTATTTGGGCCACATATGAATGGTTTCTGCTGATAGAAGAACATCACTAACTTTTTTTTTTTTTTGCAGCTTTTCTTAAAAAATTTTCTTATTGTGGTTTGGGAAATTAATAAAAAAGAAGCATTTTGATTGAGCTGGATTTCAGGTGTTCTTCTCACAAACACAGGTGTCTGTCCACTCTGTCTCTCCTGTAACGTCGGCTGGCAGGACTTTCTCAGGGAACTACGGAGTTTCAGCAATTTTTAGACAACGTTGATGCTCGTTGTTAAAGAAAATTACTGTACAAAATAAAATAATAATTGGTTTCCTCAATATTGGATTTCTAATAGCAGACAGCTTCGTCAGGCTCCGCCCCCCTGCTCTGCGTTGCATCAGTCAGATTTTCCGCCTTATTCAGATCACGTTTGTCCAAAACTACAAACAAAATTCTCTCTTTAATTAAATAAAATGCTGATCACTTAAATAATACTCAAATACGTTTATTTTAGACTGTTTTATTACATTTAATGTACGGGGGGGGCTCCAAAAGCCACGCCCCCTCAGAGGAGATTTTTGAAACTGAGGCTTCAGATCAAAGTGAAAAATGGCTTTTTAAGACATTTAGGTTGTGGGATTTTGTTTAATAACATCATAAACTTAATTAAAACCATATTGGAAATGTTTCTTTAAAATAAAACAGTACCTGAGGTGAGTTCCTCTGTAGGAGTCAGAGTGACTGAGACTGTTTATGGACGACAGGGGAACCTCGGACCCGCTCCTTCTGCTTAAGACCTCACTGTGAAAACTGAAAAAAGGAAAAAATTCTTGAACAAATGTTTGTTGATTTCAGTATTTTCTTTAGTTACTTTTTGAGTAACTTTCTAACACTAATCTTACCATATCTTCTCAATATAAACACTGACTTGGGAACAAACATTCTGTACCTGTCAGAGTTGCTCTTGTCTTCTTGCTTCTTAGTTCTCTGCTGGTCCTGCTGGTCCGACCCAGCAGCAACAGGAGGAGAAATTAAAGTTCCCACCATCTGAGCCCGGGCCAGTTCAGTCATCTGGAAGACAATGACACCAGCTGAAGGTGAAGCTGACTTTTCTAGAACAGCGTTCTCTTTTTTGACTGTTATTCATTCCCTGAAAGGCTAAGAAATCACAATGAGCTGTAAAATGGAGACGCAGGCGGTTTTCCAGGGAGAAGTTACTGCGAACCTCCTTAATGTGTCGAGCAGCGTCCGCCGTGTGCTGTGCTGCCTCAGCCTGTTGGCTCATCATCTTACAAGTTGATTCCTGGAGGCCTTCCAAAGCTTCTTTCTGAGATGCTGCCAAGCCTTCCTGCAGCTCTATGTGTGCCTGAAATCAACCGAGCAAACACATTTTAAACACACACATTTGTCACGTATTACAAAAATGTTTTGCCTTTCTTACCCTGGCCACTTGTTGTCGGTTTTCTTCCAGCTGTAATTTTGCCTCCAGAGCTTCTCGTTCAGCTTTTATCTTCAGCTCATAAAGTTCTCGTTCGTGACGCTGCTGCTTCACCTGAAGGATGGAATTTGGAAAACACCACAGTTCACTGAAGGTATTTAAATAGCATGAAAATTTGCAGTCGTTTTTATTAATGAAGTGACAACGATGGGGTAAAGAAGCTGTCAATAAGAAACGTATTCATAAAGATAAATTAATTATCATAAATAAAAATTTGTGCATCCATATTCCAGAAAAAAATATGAATGAAACATTTAGTTTCATGTTTAACATGTCTCTTTTGAATACGAATCTCTCTTGTTAACAAATTGTTAAAAATACGTCACAGGCTTATCCGTCGAGTACCGGTGTTTAACATCGATTGATCAAACTGCGTGTGTCTGTTCAAGTTTATTGAACTAAAATAAGAAAAAAAAAAGAGAATAATATTGATTGACTGTGTAATCAATTGAGTGATGAATTAAAATTAAGTTCTTCACTTTTGCAGTTAAAAAAAGTTTAAAACGTAAATGTTTGAATGATTACAACATACATATGTAAAAGATTTGAATTACTTGTATTTTTTGTAAATTGTTATTTTTATTGTATCTATTTGTTGATCAGCATATATGTTGTGTAGTTTTCAAGGAAAGGCATTGAATAAGCTGATAAGCTTCTGCCTATTCCTTTTTTTTATTGGTTGTTTGTTTTTATTGTATATTGTGTTAACTCTACAAATGGGAACTAAACCAAAAAACTTGAACTTGAACTAAAAAAATATGTTTGTTAAAATTAGTTGTAAATACGAGGATGACAAAACAAAAACAGCTAAGCTAAATTGGAGCTAAAGTAGACGGTCGGCCGACTCTTGGGGCTGTAAAAACAAACTAATAATAAAAAGTCAGTAGGATCAGAATCACCAACTTTCTTTCTGTTTCTGATCTTTTTTCTTTCTGACTAAGGCTACAGTCGTCCGACAGCTCGTCTTCTTTAGCTCTGAGTTAGCTTAGCTGTTTTTGTCATTCCCAACTATTCTATTGATGTTCCGGCACTCGATGTGAAAGCCTGTGACGTATTTTCGAAAGTTTGTTAACGGGAGAAATTTGTGTTCAAGACAAAGAAAAGTCATATTATAAAAAACAAAATGTGTTCTAAAGAGACCTGTTAAACATAAAACTAAATGTTGTGTTGATATTTTTCTGCAAAGTTCTGCACAAAATCTTGATTTATATACAACTTTGTATTTATGAACACGTTTCTTTTTGACAGCTTCCTTACAGTATAGACAACCCAAATTTAACCGAATGCTGTGAGAATAACAACCACAGGCAGATATGTTAAAACATGTGGTTTTTGACATGATTCGAGAAAAAAAGTTGAATTTATTGCTGCTCAATCACAAATTTCCCAGAAAGTCACCTAGATTTACAATAAAAAATGCATAAGACAAAATATAAAATAGATTTAAAACATTTACAAATTTTTGAGCAATAAAAATCCTGTTTATTATTTCAAAATATTAAAGGTATATTAAGATATAAAGGTAAATAAAAAAGGCCAAATACCTGCTCCTCTCGATTTAACATGCGAATTTATCACTTTTATTTTTAGCCTTTTTATTCTTTAATTAATGAGAGGAATACTTTATTTTCAAAGAGCATGGATTATATGAGGGGAAAATGTTATATAAAAATGTCCTAAAATTACAAAAACAAACCATTTTAATCAGCAAACTAATAACTTTATTTTAAAGTAAAATAAATCTTGTTATGTGAAAAAAATATAATGAATGCAAACATTTGTGATATTGTTTCCTATTGTTCCTTATTCTACTCAGTAAATTGCTTTGTCTTACCTTCAACATTTGGGCCAATGAGGCGCTTTCCTGCTGTGCCATGGACACGCCCATCAGCCTCTCCACATCCCCCAGTTGTCGGATTGAATCCTGCATGGACTCCAGGTACTGAAGCTCCGCCGCCATTCGCTGATGCAGAGCGGCAGGTGAGTACTGGAGATCACCTGAGAGACGAACCCAATCAATCAGACAAAAGCGCCGATCCAAAAACGCAATCATCACAGAAATGTCCGCATGGCGTTTGCTAGCTCTGCCTCACCATTGGATGCAGAGGTTCCAGGGTTATTTGCAGGCAGACGTCCGCGTCTCACCGCTTCATTTGAGGAGATTGTTCGGCGTTGAGGAGAATAATCCGGAGAGCCAGAATAAGACGACAATCCAGACCTACAGAAATAAACATCAGGACAAACTAATATTAACTACTACAAGGATCAGGGGGCGGGAACACGGGACAGCTTTTTCAAATGGGCTCTCTGTGCGTTTCAGGATTGATTTGAAGATTCTTTTTATGATTTATACATATTTTAATGGTCTTGTGCCTTCTTAACACCTGAATTTATTTCCAGGTATGAAAAAAAAAAGAAAAAATTACTTATTTTTTAAGTGCATGATACAATTTGGTAACTTTGGAGTCTAATTGGTTTGTCGCATATTTGCAACAACAGGCATTAAGGGGTTTAAGTGATTAGTTTTTAAAGGTATGAACCCTCGCGGACCCAGAAGTCTTCCAGAACTGGTCCTTTAATCGTCTCTGAGATGAGAACGAATAAAACTTACGTTGAGAGGTCGTTCTGCTGGGGAGCCTCAGGACCACAGAAACAATACAGGTTTAAAAAAAACGTTTAAATTTAGAATATATTGTCTGCTTATTTATTACTTTAAATTAATTCATTATTAATTAGGTCTTCCATAAATTTTTATTTTAATGGTTGACTAATCACAGGTTATTTCCTGATAACTCAACTAATCAACTAATATTCAGTTACTTGAAAAAATAAAGTCAGAGAAAAGTAAGTAATTACGTTTTTGTCAATAGTTTTTTCAGAGAATAACTGAAAATATACTTATATATCGTGATATATATTGTTATCGAGAGTGGGTAAAGGTTGATTTGGGTTATTGTTGTGATCTCTGTGCCTGTTTTTTATTGTAAAACAAGCTGTGCAACATTTATGAAGAAGTTCTTTTTATAAGAATTAATTGGATTTGATCCAATAAGGCATTTGTGTGACTAAATATAAGCTGCTGCATAAAAAGGGAAACTTTCAGAAAGGTGAAGCAGAACATAAACAACTCTGTTTTTGGCTGAGTCGGTGCATGCAAAGTGAATGAGGGCACGACCTTTGAAATCTGAAACGAGTACATGTGAAGCCTTCACTGTAGTGAGGAGATCAAATGATAAAAGCTTCAACTGTCCTCGTAGATGACAGGAGGACACTGAGAATGAAGTACAAAATCAAAACAAAACAACGCCGTTCTGCATGATTTAGAGACTTTTGTCATTCATTTTACTTTCTCCACATCTGTAGAAAAACAAGCTTGACATCTAAACCCTAGATCAGGGGTGTCAATCACACAAGGGGCCAGAATCCAAAACAGAACTTCGGTCACAGGCCGAACACGATAAACATTTATTGAACACTAAAACTACATTTTTAAAACTTTAAAACATCTTTATAAACTAGATATATCACATTACCTGCGATAATGCTAGTCTGAATGCTGGAAGCTGAATTTGGCCGCTGAAGATGCTCGTGCTGATAGTTGAAGATGCTGAAATTGATAGCTAAAAACGCTGAAGCTGATAGCCAGCTAAAATATTAGCTACATGCTAAATTAGCCTAAGAACAAAAAAATAGTCTAAAAAACAAACAAAAAAGACTAAATTAGCCAAAACAGCTAGCATGTAGCTGGAATATTAGCTAAACTCCAAAATATCCTAAAAAATCTTAGTAAATGCCAAAAAAGTAGCAGAATGCCCATTTTAAAAACTTTTAAAATGTAACTTTTTCTCATAAACATGATTAATATAAAGGCAGGAAAATGATTCTGGAATAAATCAACTTAAATAACTTTTAATATTTTACTTTCCATAAAAATACTTTTTGTCAAAATTATTCAAGTTAGAAATGAGTGCAATATTACATTGTGCCATTAATAACAATAAAATAAAATGATCTGGAGGGCCGGATCCGGCCCCTGGGCCTTGACTTTGACATATGTGCTTTACACTTTAATGTCATTCCTGTTAACAGCAGTGGGACAGCAAGATTCCAGTCTGAATTCAATGCCTCTACTATGCTGGACACAGACACCAGAGAATCTGAAGAATCTGCCACCTGGACTGCAGAACACTATTTCGGATCAGATGTCACTACTTCACACTGAGATTAAAAAGAACAATTTTCCTTTGGCAGGAGGCCCAGGTTGCGGTGAAGCCGAGTTTCTTTCCTGTGTAACTAGTCCGGAAGCTCCAGCTCAACAAAAGTCTACTGTATTCTGCTTTTTTATCAGACTGCAACGCAGCTGTAAAAACAGAAAGTCACACGACTGAAGACTGCACAGTGCAGCATTCTGTATTTGAGAAGCCTGAAGGTTAGAATAACCCAAACGCCACTTTATTTTACCTTTCTGGGGAGTGGTCTCTACTTTCCCTGGAGGTGTCATGAGATTGGACTCTCTGGGCGTCAGCCGAACTTCTGTCTGAACCTCTTTTTCTTGCGTCCGACGAAAGAGCCTCTGATGGCGTGGAGCACGAGCTCCTCTGCTCTCCCACCAGAGTGGCGTCACTCTGGTCTGAAATGATTCCTGCAAACAACACATGCTTTTACAGACTGATACGACTTTATTGGCTTAAAAACAAATATGACTTTTACTGGTATATCCACAAATGAAGATGGAGTTCTCACGTCTTTGTTTGGTGGAGTGCCTGGAAGGCGAAGAGGCTGAACCGGAGGACAGGTGGGGGGTGTGAGAAGCAGAACCGCCCACACCTTTTTCATACGGGTATCGTCTCATCAGCTCGTCAAAGTGGTTCTTTGAGCTAACAGAAAAAGGAAGAAATAGTGGTAACATTTAAATTTAAATCCTTTTTCCCAAAAATAAAATTAAAAGTCACTATATTAGTTGTAATACTTTGCTTTAAAATGTTCATATCTGGCATCAGATTTAAAGCTTTTCTGTGGTCAAACTGGAAAACCTCACTAAGCTGAGGAAAATCCAGGATTTCCTCTTCTATCCTCCAGAAGCTCTTTTGTGAGACTTAGATGCCACCCAGTGGTCAGAGCACAGATGTGTTTCTCTTCTCTCTGCTTAAATACCTTGATGAGTTGGATCCTCTCTTCAGCTGCTCACTGGCTTTGCTGCTTTGTGATGAAACAAAGTCTTCTCCATAAACAGCAGGACTCCCATGGCCGTTATCAGAATGCAAAGAACTGGAGCGGGGAGAGTTTGGTTCCACATTTCTCTCATTCACTGCAAAGAAATGTGAAAAAAAACAGAGAAATTCATCAACTCCAGACTTTAAAAATCTTAAGATAAAATAATGAATGCTCAATGGTTGACTTTCTTTCTTATGTTTGTTTTAAGCACTGAAATTAAATGCTAAATAAACTAGAAAAGTTGCATTACCTGCGGTAATGCTATTGTGAATGCTTTTTGCTGAAAGTCGCTTAAGATGCTGAAGATTTTTGCTGAAATTGGTGACTCAATTTACTTTAATTGCTGAAAGGATTTGCTAAAAACACAAAAGTTAATTGCTAAATGTTAAATTTGCTAAAGAACTATGAAAGAACGCTGACGTTGAGCTAATTTTGTGAAAGATTTGTGGTAATACTGCTTAAAATTCCTAATACATGCAAATTTTGCAAAAATATTTGGTGTGTTGCTTAAATATGAGTGACACTTCATTAATTAAACTCAATTAAATTAGCTTAAAAAACCTCAGTAGAAGCCAAATTAGCCAAAAAGCTAGCATGTTGATTAAATACTAACTAAACTCTAAAATAGCCTATAATTCCTCAATAAACAAAATTAGTCAAAAACACTAGCCTGTTGCTATAATAGAAGCTAAACACTAAATTAGCCTATGAAATCGCTCAGTAGATAACAAATTAGCCAAAAACTTTGGCATGTTGCTAAAATAGAAGCTAAACTCCAAATTAGCATTAAAAAACCTCAGTAGAGGCAAAATTTGCCAGTTCATTGATTAAATAGTATCTAAACTCCAAAATAGGCTAAAATTCAGTAACCAAAATGATTTAAAGACGTTAGCATGTTGCTAAAATAGAAGCTAAACTCCAAATTAGCATGAAAACCTCAGTAGAGGCCAAAATTAGATAAAAAAAAAGTTACCTCATTGCTTAAATTTCGTTAAAATTCCTCATTAAACTAGTCAAAATCGTTAGCAGGGGTTAGTAGGGGTGCAGTTCTCACAGAGTCGGCTCCTCCCAATTATGGTGTTATCAGTGAGGAAAGAACAAGCAGAAAGGGTGGGGGGGTTGCAGTTTTGTTTAATGAAATGTTTCAGTGTAAAAAGTTATCTTTTGGAAACTTTCCATGTTTTGAATATGTAGCCCTACAGCTGAAGGCCTCACTCAAAACCATATTTATCAATATCTATCGACCCCCTAGATATAGTTTAGAATTTAACCTTGAGTTTAGTGAACTGCTGTCTATAATTTGTCTTGATTTTGACTGTATAATCATGGCTGGAGATTTTAACATCCATTATGGAAATCTTGAGAACAAAGGGACTAAGGACCTGAAAAACACTCTGGACAATTTTGGGTTGACTCAACATGTAACAGAGCCCACACACAACAGAGGGAATATTCTTGATTTATTGATTTCCAAAGGTCTGAACATCTCTAAGGTTACTGTATGTGATTTAGGTCTGTCTGATCACTGCTGTGTTTTCTGTGAGAGCACAATTCCAGTACACAAAAATGTTTTGAGGGAGGAGATCACAAAACGGTTTATAACTGAAAATACGAGTGAGATGTTCAATCAGATTTTCTCTCTGACTCCTCCCCTCTCAGGGATTCAGTCAATGAACTTGTTAATAGCTTAATTCCAACATGTCAAATATCATGGATAGCATTGCTCCCAGTAAGGTGAAGGTGATCTCTGGTAGGAAAAAATCTCCATGGAGAAATTCCATTCTGGTAAGGAACGGAAAAAGAGAATGTCGGAAATCTGAACGCAGATGGCGAAAATCTAAACAACAGGTAGACTATGACATCTATAAAGAGAAACTTCACTTATATAATTTACAACTGAGCAATGCAAGGAAGTCCTATTTTTCTGAAATTATTACCAAAAACTCCCATAACGCTCGGGCCTTATTTAATATAGTCGACAGGTTGACAAAACCCCCTGTGTCAGTGGAACCAGAACTTTACTCCACCAAAGCCTGTAATGACTTTGCCAAATTCTTCAGGGACAAAATTAAAAACATTAGACAAACAATTATTCCATCAACTACAAGTTCAGGATATGAACCCTATCCACTAGAAACCATAAACCCCATGGCTCAGTTTCAACCCATAAACAGTAAAGAACTGCAGGACATTCTATGTCAACTGAACTCCTCCTCCTGCTGTCTGGATATTCTACCCACAAGCTTTTTCAAAAAAGTTTCAAAGATCCTGGAACCAGCCCTGCTCCAGATTGTCAACTTGTCGTTAACATCTGGTGTTTTCCCAGAATCACTGAAAACAGCTGTAATCAAACCTCTCCTAAAAAAGGACAGTCTAGACAAAACTCAAATGAACTACAGACCGATATCAAACCTGCCATTTTTAAGTAAGATCATTGAAAAAGCTGTTTTCCATCAGTTAAATGAATTCCTAATAAATAACAACTGCTATGATGTCTTCCAGTCCGGCTTCAGACAGAACCACAGCACTGAAACGGCTCTGACCAAAGTGACCAATGACATACGTTTGAATACAGACAGTGGAAATATGTCAGTGCTAGTTTTACTGGATCTCAGTGCTGCGTTTGATACAGTCGACCACGCAATACTACTCAGACGACTGGAAAACTGGGTGGGTCTCACTGGACCAGTACTAAACTGGTTCAAAACGTACTTAGAAAACAGGAAATATTTTGTGTCAATTGGTAACTTCACTTCTGAGCCAACAGAAATTACATGTGGAGTGCCCCAAGGCTCCATCCTGGGACCACTTCTATTTAACATCTACATGCTCCCACTGGCCCAGGTTATAAAGAACAACAACATTAGTTACCATAGCTATGCAGATGACACACAGATATATATTAGACTGACACCAGGAGACCGAGGCCCTGTACAGGCTCTTGGTAAATGCATTGAGGACATTAATGACTGGATGTGTCACAACTTACTTCAATTAAACAAAAACAAAACTGAGGTTATTGTCTTTGGGGCTAAAGAAAAAAGGTTAGACGTCACTACAGAGCTTCAATCTATTCAACTAAAAACTACCAACCAGGCCAGAAACTTGGGTGTAGTGATAGACACAGACTTAAATTTTGATAAACACATTAAGGCAGTCACTAAATCAGCCTATTATCATCTCAAAAATATCTCAAGGATTAAAGATTTGATGTCTAAGCAGGACCTGGAGAAACTAGTGCATGCTTTCATCTTTAGTCGACTTGATTACTGTAACAGTGTTTTTACAGGACTACCAAAAAAATCCATCAGGAAACTGCAGCTTATTCAGAACTCTGCTGCTCGGGTTCTCACTAGGACCAAGAAAGTAGACCACATCAGTCCAGTTCTGAGGTCTTTACACTGGTTACCTGTCTCTCAGAGGATAGACTTTAAAGTTCTGTTACTGGTTTATAAAGCTTTGAATGGTTTAGCACCAAAATACATGACTGACCTCCTGACCCAGTATGTACCAGCCAGACCTCTCCGATCATCAGGATCCAGTCTTTTATCATCCTAGAGTCAGAACTAAACATGGCAGAAAGCTGCCATTCAGCTTCTATGCACCACAGATCTGGAACAGACTTCCAGAAAACCTTAGATCTGCTGAAACACTCAGTGTATTTAAATCCAGGTTAAAGACTCACCTGTTCTCAGTTGCATTTGATTAATATGTATTCAAAAGTTTACGTCCGCACTTTTTATCTATGCTTGTTTTAAATTAAAATCTTTTTACTTTCTTTTAATTTTACTTTAATGATTTGAATAATGAATGACATTTTTACTATTTCTTTTGATTGTTTCTTTTAATGTTTTATGTAAAGCACTTTGAATTGTCTCTGTACATGAAATGTGCTATACAAATAAACTTGCCTTGCCTTGCCTTGCCTAGCGTGTTTCTAAAATAGAAGCTAATCTCTATATTAGTCTAAAAACCTTGGTGGATAACAAATTACCCAAATGTGCTAGCATAATGCTAATGTAACAGCCCAATGCCATTTTTTAAAATTAATATAAAAGATGAAAACATAGCCCGTGAATATATTTAAAGGCTTGTTGCTAATCTACTTCAAATTTTTAAATGTGAAGACTTTCTCATTCATTTCCTATGGGGCATATTTTGCTCAATATTTCAAAAACTATAAAGTTTATGAACATCAGAAATACAAGCAGTAATTTCCTGAACGAGCTGAATGTTTTGAAACCAAGATTGCAGGAAGGGATTGAGTTTTTGCGTGCCAAAAAACGTATGGAAAGGAGCAGGAGAATCGCTTTTGTCACACTGTAAACAATTTGAAGTGTCAGATGATCCTTTAATGTGGAGGTTTACTTGTGGGCAGGAAAGCTTTTCTATGGGTTTGACAAAATAATATAGAGAAGTAAAGAAGATTAAAGACCACAAAAGCTCAACATTTAATTTTAGAAACTGAATCTACTCCCTCAAAAAACTCAAATATTCACTACTGCTTAGATTGCTTGGAGAAATAGTGGGATCCCGGCAAAAATAGATTGTATAAATACGATTATGTTTTGTTGACAGTTGCTTTTCAAATGTGGAAATGAAGCTGCGATGTGGACGGAGGACTCTTCAGAGGAAAAATAAAACGCTCAGAATCCAGCAGGCAGGAGAATAAAATGAATTCTTAACAAGGTCCTCAAATACTTCAGCTTTAGTCTTTTTGAATAAAAAAACTCTTAAAATCACTTAAATCTTCTCTTTCTCTTAAATCTTAATTCAAAGACAGAGAAGGGAAATAAGAATCTCATCCAAACCCTTTCCGTGGTCATGAAAGGTTCTCTATCTTCCAGTTTTTTTAAGACAGGATTTTTAATCAAATCTTGCATGTTGTTTACTCACCTTGAAGATTTTTAGTGAAAATGTTGATGACACTCAGAGGGCTTCCTTTATTCAGCTCCTCCCAGTGCGCTTTGCTGTTCTCCAGTTGCGGCGGGCTCAAGGCCGAGCTCATGGCCGCCTCTCTCTGAAACTCCAGCAGCCGCTGGTTTCCTCGTTTCTGACTGGCATAGTGGTCTGCTGCCTTCAGATAACCCGGTTTGGGGTGCGGTGGGGGGGATATCTCATCTTGGGAAAAACTCCCTTCACTCAGAAGAGGTCCCTCGCTGATGGAGCCGGCGCTGGAATCATGAAAATTCTCCTCGTTGTCAAACTGAGGCGCTACATTCATTGTTCTTTCATCGATTTCCACTATTCTCCTTTTGTTTTGTATGTAACTGTTAAAGGCGGACTTTTCTAAATCAGGAGACAGTCTGTCCAGATTTGTCAAACCATTGTGTGTTATTTCGTTACTCTCCCTAAAGTCGTGCAGATTCCCGGCTCCTGGGAGAGCTCTGTCGCTGTATGACCTATGACCTGTGCTTGATAAAACCCTCTGGGTCCTCGGAGACGCGGGGCTCTCTAAAGCATGAGGAACCGTTCCTTTCCAGCCCTGAACGTCATTAGAAGTTCCCGGGGCCAAAACGGTGTCAACGTCCAACGAAGTTGTGGCGCCGTAGTTGATCCCCTGGCCGGCGAGCTTCCGCGCTTCGCTTTCGATGCGGGTGGACAGTGATGCTGCCGTGGCCTTTAAGGCTTCGATGCGTGACATTTTGGACTGTGATTTGGCGGAAGACGCTGGTGGTACGGCGTGCTTCACATTGCTAGCGGCCACTGCTGCCTCCAGCCTTAAAAGCTGAGAGAGGAGATGCTCGTTTGAAGACACGGGGGCGTGGCTACTGGGAGCGGTCATGTGATGAGCAGCTGGATTTAAATGGCCCGGTGGAAGGAAAGTGGCGACTTCTGCCTCAAGGTCGTTCCTGGAACAAAATTTCAGAAAGGAATGGAAAAAATCCAATCAGCTTTCACGATTAAAATCTTAAGTTTTATGGAAAAATTGGTTGTAAGATTCCATGTTTTAGCAATGAAATACCTTGATAAAGGAGGAGGCAGCAGATCATTGAAAGACTTATCACTGCTGGAAGGGCTCTGTAGAGCTCCGAGTCTCTTGTTCTCCTTGTCTGACTCTCCTGAAGGCTGATACATAGGCATCTGTAAAAGATCAAGTATTAATCAGCTCAAAGAAAATTCGTTTTCTGATATTTCGATAAATCGCTTAATTGGGTCATTGGTAAACTGCACCACCATTGGCATAAAACTGTTTAATCTATATGCAGAGAAATTTTGCTCTGATGGGGTAGAGGTTGCAGATATGCACAGAAAACATTTAGCTAATAGTTTGCTCTCTGTTTGTGCTAATGTTAGCTTAGCTAGAGGATGATCCTCTTCAGCGTTTCACACTGTGCTTCCTCTTCAGGTGTTCATGCATCACCGTAGTGCTACACGAGTTCTGACTTTCAGATATTGCATTGGACACTTTTGTCATTTATTTTATGCTCGGTTGGAGTGTTGTTAAAGTACTCAAGTCTGTCTATACATTCCCGTAACATCACTACTGAGCCTGATTAGTACTACTTCATGCACCGTACTTTTGAGATTAAATAAAAGAAAAAGAAAAATGACTAATGGACTATTAAATTAGTCTACGACTATTTCAGTAGTCGACACAGTCGGGACTAATTGGCTATTTTAACAGTCGACATAGATGATTAGTCACTACTATGTTGACTATTTTAGTAGTCAACATATTCATGCCTAATTGACCATTGTCAAGTCAACAGTCGATTAATTGCTACTATATCGACTATTTCAGTAGTCAACATTAGTCGTGACTAATCGACTATATGGACTATTTTAACAGTTGACATAGTTGTAATGAATTGACTATGTCGGCTATTTTAGTGGTCGACAAGTCGGGACTAACTGACAATAAATAGTTGACATTGTGGATTAGTCACGACTATTTGGCGTCTTCCGCTAAATCACAGTCCAGACAAATCAATCGCTACCATGTTGACTATTTCAGTAGTCAACATAGTCGTGACTAATTAATTATGTCAACTATTTTAGTAGTTGACATAGTCGTGACTCATCGATTATGTCGACTATTTTGGTAGTTGACATAGTCGTGACTCATCGATTATGTCGACTATTTTGGTAGTTGACATAGTCGTGACTAATCGATTATGTCAACTATTTTAGTAGTCAACATAATTGTGACTAATAAATTATTTCGACTATTTTAGTAGTCGACATAGTCGAGACTAATTGATTATGTGGACTATTTTATGTCGGTGTAGTTGGGACTAATCGATTATGTCGACTATTTTAGTAGTTGACATAGTTGGGACTAATCGATTATGTTGACTATTTTAGTAGTTGACATAGTCGTGACTCATCGATTATGTCGACTAGTTTAGTAGTTGACATAGTCGTGACTCATCGATTATGTCGACTATTTTAGTAGTTGACATAGTCGTGACTCATCGATTATGTCGACTAGTTTAGTAGTTGACATGGTTGGGACTCATCAATTATGTTGACTATTTTAGTAGTTGACATAGTCGTGACTCATCGATTATGTCGACTAGTTTAGTAGTTGACATAGTCGTGACTCATCGATTATGTCGACTATTTTAGTAGTTGACATAGTCGTGACTAATCGATTACGTCGACTATTTTAGTAGTTGACATAGTCGTGACTAATCGATTACGTCGACTATTTTAGTAGTTGACATAGTCGGGACTAATCGATTATGTCGACTATTTTATTAGTCGATATAGTCGAGACTAATCGACTATAGACATGACTAATCGACTATTTGTGGCAGCCCTACCTAGAATGTATGTTTTACTTTTTGAATGCTTTTAATTTACTTTAAGAAAAAGATGCAACCATGCACCCTTTGCAGGTACGATACCATTTGAGTGGAGCGATCATCTTGCTCCTGCATGGCCTCCTCTCCCAGCTGAGCCTCCTCCAGCATCAGTTTGGTGAAGGTCTCCTGTAACCTCTTTTGAACAGGAGCTACAGACGCCTCCGCTGACAGGGCTGCAGGTTTAGCAACTTCTCTTTGCTTTTTGTAGAGCTCCTTCAACCTCAGAGTTTTTCTCTCCGCTTCCTCCATTTGTGCCCTTCTCTGCTCTGCCTGTCGCTTCTTCCTCTCCTCCTGTTGCCGTGCGATGTACTGTCGAACTGAATCGGCATCATAATGTCGCTTCTTGTGGCCTCTGTCAGCGATGCCGGTGCTGTCTGGCTGCCGTGTAGCAGGGCTGGCGCTGCGGCTTGTCCTGGGGCAGGGATTCGCCCCCCAGGCAGAGACCGGCGTCCTTGTTTGAGACTGTCTTCCTCTTCTGCTACTCGTTCTACCTCGGGAGCTTTTACACGCTCTCTGTTCCGTCTCTGTAACTTTGCAATCCAGCTGAAGATCATCCAGGATGCCCCGGATGTCTGCCGACAACAGGCCAGTGTTCACACCCACTGTTTCCTCCTGGGTCCTGGGTTTTGTTTGAAATCCACTTTGTGGATGTTCTCTGCTGTTTGGGCGAGAACTCCTTCCTGGTTCTAAATCTGCGTCAGAGTGATGACGGGAAGCTGGTGAACAAGTCAGACAAGACTATGGTTAGAGGTTCAATGTGAAAACAGACAAAAATGTACCGCAGAACCAGGAAAATCTTCTCTTGCATTAACAAGGAAACCTTTCCACCAGTAAAGTGTATCAGTAACAGAAAAAAAAGCAAGACAGCAAAGATTTCAGTTCTCATCAAGTATCTACATTCAGAATTATAGAACAAGTTAATAAAACTCTTAAAATCTCCCTTTCTCCGGTAATAACAGCAGAGAAAAAACGGCTGTCACAGTTTGGGGGAGGAGATCAACTGATGCTGTGACAGCTACGACTCCAGTAAATTAGAAAACTGACATCCCTAATTAACCCCAGGGGGATCTGCACTGTGCCAGGGAGAAGGCTTACTTTGGAGACTTTTCTTAGGCTTAAAATGTGTGATTTCAATGCAGCATCCATTCCAGACATGTCTGCAGTAGGCTTCAGTGCATCGCTCTGCTTTTATCCGCAGTAGATGCACATTGCATTTGAGGCTGTCAGTGAAAATCAAGTCACGCTGTGCATTCAGACATGAAAAACTGTCAATTTCAATTCCTTCTGCTCCGTAGCGACGGTTGGAGATGAGCTAGCAATGAGGAATGGGTTTATAATAGAACGTGAAGACATTTGAGGGCTGCATGTGTGTGCATTTACAGTTATAGACAGTTTTTTTTACATCATTTTTACATTTGCAGTTACCAATAATTATCGGCCGATAATGGGCATTACGACATCACGCCGATAATTCTGAAAAGAGAAAAATTTTCCCATAAAATGGACCGATAATTAAAATTTGCCGACACTTCCTCACTCACCACTCGGTATTGACATGTGTTAGCGCGTCTCAGATGTAAGAAAAGCGTTCTTATGTTTATGAACAGTTCATTTCTATGACCATTTATTTTACACATCAGTTTAAAACAAAGCAGTAATTAAAAAATGTTTTATTTTGAAGTTTCTGTATATGAATACTAGTGGTGGGGGAGAAAAATAGATTTTTAGATACATCGATTATTATCCATAAACAATTCTGACTCATTTTATGAATTTTAAATTACCGAAAAATTTGCATGATTTAAAGTAAAAGTTGCAAGCTGAACTAAACACGAAGCGTTTTTCTTTCTGACACAACACATTAGTGAAATCACAACGTGCGGCTGGCGCTATTTATTTTGTTTACGGTGAGTTAAAGAACATTTCATTAAAGCTGGTCTCATTCTCTCATTTAAGGTTGTTGAATTCAGGGAACATTTTTCCCTTTGATGCTGAGAAAGACTTTATAAATTATAAATTAAATGAAATATTTTTCATGTGAGAATTTTTATGTCCTCAATAAAAGTTAAACAAGTTTACCGATCTTATCTTTACTTAAAGGCCTCGTGCAGTGGCAAATTTTTTTTTTAAATTTAGAAAGTCAATGGGTCTTAGAAAACGAATCTGATAAAAATATTCACTTAAAATGATCCAGGGCGATTTTATTGATCATTTTATGGTCCTGCACAGCTTTAAATTTAGGTGATAGGAGGTGATGGGCGGGGGCTGCGCGTGACGTCATGTCAGGGATCCCAGAGTGTAAACAACAATGGCGGACGGTCTGGGAAGCGACGTAGACCGCGATTTAGATGGTATTTCTTTGGATGAAAGTAATGACCCTTCATCAAACAGGGAAATTTTAACTACACAGGGTTCAGAGGGTGTACAGCCCTACCAATTTGAGCCGGAGGTTTCCTCATCTGAGGATACCGGGGCTTCGGATGACGATAGGGAAAGCTCACACAGCGTTAGCGGGGATCAAGCCGAAACCGAATGGAGGCTGCAGGATTTGTCATGGTATGTATTTTGTGTTGCTTTGGAGAGACCTTTGGCCTAAAATGTTTTATTTTGTTGTAATGAAATCTTAAATTAAGCATATGTGTGTTGATGAAGCTTCTTTTGAAATACGATTGTTTGTACAACCAGATATTAGAAATAAGATATGAGTTTTAAAATGATGTGGGAATAAACTATGAAACCCATGATTTATAAACCTACCTGTAAAACCTGTCTTTTTCTCATTGCACTGCTGGGTTGGGGAGTAGGTGTGGCAAGTCCACCCGCAGCCTGGCTGTGGCATGTCCCTTCGGGGTACAAGCACGGGATAGCATCCTGTTTGAGAATAAGACTTTTGGCAAGTCCCATGTCCACCTGCATTTTGTTTACAAAGCTTTTGGCCGTAAAATGGCAACTGCATATTGTTGAGTTGTTTGTTGGTCCATTCCACCCGTTCCTCGTCCGACACACGAACCTCTTCCATGCCTCCCTCTCCTTCATTTTCACGGGAAATTCGTGAAGGGAGACCCCCTTCTTCGGCACATTAGAGCACCCAAATACAACACACCTATTCACCATTATCCCGTATAAATCCCCAAATCCACGGAAGTCCGAATTCTATCATGCGAAGTAAGTCAGTAAGCCCAGAAAGTCAGCACAACAATAGGGGATCTAGCTGTGTGTTCCTGCCATGACGTCACACGACCTATGACCTACTTATCGGAGGCTGCAGAAAATCTGAGCGACCGCGCTATTTTTAAACGCTTGTAGAGAGTGCACGGGGCCGCGGATGACAAAATAATTATACGGGGGTTCATTTGTGACATAAATACTAATGTTTTATTGCAGTTTTAGAAAAATCATGATTTTCACCGCACGAGGCCTTTAAAATGGGTTTTGGAAGAGAATAGATAGTAATATTGGTTAAATGTGTCTTATAGTAAAAATGCAGATCTGGTATGCATTGATAATGGTTTCATAATTGAATCGGTTTCTCCTGAATCTTGACCTCTAGTGAATTTTTGAATTTAAACATTTAGATTAAAGAAATCTGAAGTTACAACTGTAGTAGATAAATGATTCATTAAATGATTTTTAGATCCAGTTAAATTCTTGTTTTGAAGTTTGATTAACTTCCTGGTATCTCTTAAATGAAATGTTCTTAAGCATCTCTCCGTGTTCTTGTGGCTGCTCGTGGTGCAGAACGTGCACGGAAGTGGAAGCGTTCAGATTCCAACGTCCCACCTGTTCGACTCCGTCTGTCAGCTGAACTGGAGCGGGCCTCTTCTCTGGGTGACTTGGGAACTGGACCCAGAACCATCTTTACCAGCTTCTGACCGTCCCGCCACGACGCTGGACTAATCACTGCAAAAAGTTAAGAAGTAGAAAATTATTTATAAGTAAACTAAATCATTTTATCGTCAACATTTTAAATATTTGACCCCAAAACTCAAAGAAATATTGATTACAAGAAAGACATTTGTTTGTTTTTTATTAGACAAATACATAAATGTCAGAATAAAGATGTAGTTGAATTCGATGTACATCTTTACACTGATATTTACCTGATAAAAAGGAACGTAATGTGCATGGAGAACAAAACATTTAGCTTTTTTCCCCTGTGCGAATGATTTATGCTTGCGTTGTGTATAGATTAAATTATAAATATTAAACATTTGACCATTTTCAGCTAACTTCATCAAAGGAATGTCAGTTCTCCCAAGTAAAAGATCATTGTGGAAATGAGTTTTAAAAATGTTGACTAAACCTTCCCAGTAAATGAAAGGGCCACTAAAGTTATGAGGATTTTTTTGGACTATTTTAAGATCACATCTAGGTTTGCTAGACAACAAATAGTTCTTCTTTTATTTTCATAATGGTTTCCTTGTTATCTGTTCTTACTTGGAAAAAATCTTCAGGCAAAGTTTTATCATGTGTGCATTTTTTTTTAAAACAAGTTCCTGATAATGAAACCATCAATCATCAAAGCAAGCAGCTGTTTATGCTTAATGGTCGAGCAGGGTGAGAATGGCCAGACTTTCTGAAGGTTATTTATAGTTTTGTTCCAGCGTGAAACAGAAACCAGCCAGAAGTTTGAAGAAACGCTAAAGTCAGAGAGAACCAGAGCTAAAAGCAACGAGGGTTACAAGGTTTCAGTTTATTTACTGCACTTTATTATTAGATGAGTTTACCTAAACAATATCAAGCTTAAACTTTAAAAAGACTCCTCGGTAACACTTTAGATTAGGTGCTTCAAAACACTCAGTATAATGTTGACAAAGATTGTTAATACATTTGTTAAGCTTGTAAGCAGTTTATTAATTTAGCTTTTGTAAACAATGGTCTCACTTTAGATGTCAATAAATTTTACTAAGTATGTTAATAAACCTTATTTGTCTTATTGTGCTAACAAATGTCTTATAAACATCCTATAAACACATTAATAATCTTTTTTAATGTGTTAACAAAACTTGTTAAGGAATCTTATTATAAAGTGTTACCGACTCCTCATATCGTGAAATTTGTGGTTTATATAAAGTTTTACACAAGTGATACAAAAATGACTAATAGAAATTAAAATGATAAAGAAAACAGAACAAAAGAACGCCCAACTCTAACTGCTAGGAAACAATGGAACAAGGGAGGTGTTTGCTTTCATCACCTTATTTCTCAGAAAGTAACCATAAATACAAGTTCACATGGGACTGTTGTATACAGTTACAAAAGAACACTTCCTATTAGCTAAAACAATTTTCACAGTTTATTAAAAAAAACTATACAAAAGCCAAAATTGTTATTCTTTTAGACAGCTATTCGTAGATTTATATCAATTAGTAATTAAATTAGTAAAATAGGAAATATGTCAAAATTCCACTAAATATATATTTTTATCCATCTTTAGTTTTCCTTTTCAAACTAGAAAAGTAATGTATGTGTAAATGAAAAAATTCAAAATTTTGTCTCGAAATACACGTTTTTGAAATGTATATGTGCGTATTAACTCTCAGAATATAGAGTGTAAATGTGTATTTTGTATGGTTGTAAGTAAGTATATATGCGCTTAAAATAAATTAAAAAAAAGTTCCAAAATCGCTCCCAGGGGGGTTTTAATTACAGATTTGCCATTTTTAGTAAAAATCAAACAAGTTTTTTTAAAGACATATTTTCTGCAGAGCAGCAGAAATTCGCCTCCAAGCTGTGAGCAGGACTGTTTGCAGGAAGTATGTTGATATCCCAGCAGTCACACCAAACTTGATTCACACGACAAATTTGCCCGCCCCTGTTTTGGCCGTGCAGTGAATTCGCCGCTCGCAGCTAATCTTTTTAGCATGATCGCTACATCTGTGATGAGAAATCAGGTTTATTTATTATGAAGAGTTCTACTAAAACATCAGGTTTGGGTTTATTTGATCATTAAAAGATTTTCCCAGAGAGCTGCCGCGGGTAAAGGAAGTAGATGGAAGTTCAGGACAAAAACTTCGCTTTGGATGAGTATTGTACTCGCTGATCGGGTCACTGAAAACGTCACGTGCCCAAAGTGGATTTTCTGATTGGCAGATGCGAAAACTTAGTTACTTGAACTCTGGACACACTGCCCAATTCCCGCTGCTCAAGTCATGCTGCTCCCAATCCCCAGCGCTGCCCCGTCGCTCAAATCGCGCCGTGGGATGTCAGATCGCCTCATTTCGCGTCTCCCATTGACTTAACATTGAAACTGACCACCTCTGCCACGCAAATCACGTTTGGTGTGAACTCAGCTTCACCAAAAGTGTCCAAAAAAAAAAAAACAGCGACCAATAATTGGAGATTTGCAGCCAGATGGCAACTCAGACAAGAAAAATTAAAATATTAATGGATCTAAAGCATTTTCCAGAGTATAAGTTGCGGTTTTTTACATAGTTTAGCCAGGGGTGCGACTTATACTCAAAAGCAACTTATTTATGATTTGTTTTAAGCTTAAATAAGCTCATATATTTGGTATTTTGCCAGTAATCACCGGTTGTCCTTCAGCGGTTATTTCCTCTAGCAATCACTAGAGGGCGCTGCACCTGAATATAAGTATTTGCTACTGACAGCAGCAGAAGAAGTGTCGTTCAAAACAAACATGGAAGAGAATCTGATAGCTTTCCTCCTAAACTTTGATATTTTTCTTATACGGATAAAAAGATTCATGTTCTTGTATTAATTTATGTTTTAGCTACTTTCCTCCCAAAAGTACAATTTCTTCTTGATTTGGCATTTTTTGCTCCTGCGACTTATACTCCGGTGCGACTTATACTCTGGAAAATACGGTATTTGTCTGCAAGTAGATTAATCAGAATTGGAATCAGAATCCAACACGATTTGAAAAAAAAAATACAATCCACAGAGCAGTTTTAATCCTAAATTCTTGTCCAAACAATACAAATGCTACAAGTACACTTTTCACTAGAGTGTGTTTTAAAAGAACATAACCAGGTGGTTTTAGATAATAGAATTATTCTCCATACAACTCAAGCATTTTTAGAAACAGAAAATGTTGGTTTCTTTTTCATATTCCCAGTTCAACCAAACACGGTTCTGTGTGGCTGAAACAGCACAAACATCCCAGAAAAACTCAATACGTTTATTTTTGAGCAAATGGATTCTCCATGTAATCACCATAAAAATGGTGCAAAGGAAAAAATCCATCCCCAAGTCTTTTTCTTTTATGAGAGTTCTGCCAACAACTTCTTTCAGACATTTAGAGAAAAAAACTTCAGTCAGACGTTAGTGTTTAACTGAGAGAGAAATGCTGGTTTCTGTGGGCAACAGACTCTAAAGTAACCAACCACACAGGGAGACTTTTAGGGATCCAAACATTTCACTACATAACAATGATCAACAATTAAAATTGCACTAATTTTTGAGAGTTTGTTAACATGCACCTACATCATTTTTTAAAGACTCACTCCAATGAAAACTGTTTTTGACATGTTCTTGTGGCCTTTTTCTGATGACTGAGGACATTAATGAAGAAAATTAAACTCAAAATTACACTTTTAAGTAGTTTTGTATGCAAATTATTGTGAATCAGGAGCAGATGGAAAAATGTAGTTTGAAAAGAAGCTTATTTGTGACATAGAAAATATGCTGGATGGGACACAAGAGCTCTAGTCTGAGCTCTCAGGAACGAGGACGGGAAGGGGGGACGGGGTTGCTCTGCACTAACAGCATAAACATAAAAGACCACTGGAGACACTTTTAAAATAGTTCAAAATAGGGCTGTCAGGATTAGTCGACTATTAAAATAGTCTAGCACTAATTTATTAGACGATGAGTCATTCCTTATTAAGTTATAGTTCTTAATTAAGTTAAAAGCAGTAGTTTAAATACTAATAATAACAATAATAATAGTTTAAGTTAAGTTAGAATGGCTTTCTGCTAACTTTTTGGACTATGTTGGCATTTATTACAGTTTTTAAGCTATTTTCGAGTTTGGCTAGTACTTCAGCTACATGCTAGCTATTTTAGATAATTTAGGCTTTTTCCTGATTTTTTTTTAGGCTAATTTTGAGTTTAGCTGATATTTCAGCTGCATGCTACCTATTTTGGCTAATTTAGACTTTTTTGCTTTTCAGGCTGTTTAGCTAATATTTCAGCTACATGCTAGCTTTTTTAGCTAACTTTTTTGTCAGTTTTTTAAAGGCTAATTTGGTATTTAACTAATATTTTAGCTGACTATCAGCATCTTCAGTGGCCAAATTCTGCTTCCAGAATTCACAATAACATTATCGCTGGTAATGCTATATATCTAATTTTTAGCTAGTTTAAAGCTAATGATGGTTAAGATGTGTGACTTTATGCATAACCCAATTAGTCAACTTATCGGAAAAAAAAAAAAATCAGTGATTAGTTGACTATTAAAATTATTTTTTTATTTTTTTCAATTTTAACGTAATGTGCCTGGATTATATATATGAGAGCTCTATTCTACAGGAAACATAAGCGTAAATATAAAATACAATCCTTCCTTCTTGAAATAATCAGAATTTGCACTAATGTAGAAACATGTTATTCTGGTTGGTTGGTTTGAGTCCAATAAACAAAAATTCTATAGGACAATCTATTGATTTAAAGCATTGTAATTTCTCATTTAAATATTCAATCATAAATCAACACAAATGTTATATATTGAGGCTCTCTGTATGCAGCTTTAAAGTATAGATGTATAAAAATAGTTGAGAAATCTGGTCATGTGTGTTTTAATGAAACTGCATGAAAGGGGAAGTTTTCTCTGCAGCCCCGAGGCTTTTGGTCCAGTTTCCGCCGTCTGTGTCTTTAATTTCTCGTTAGTCACCAACTGTTGGACATTACTTCAATGATTTCAGTCTCAAAGGTTTATTAACTAACATTTTACCTGGTTTAGAAACAGAGTCGGAAGCAAGTCTGTGGATCTTCCGAACCGGTTTGGGCGATTTCCTCTCTTTGGACTTCTCTATTCTTTGTTCCCTTTGTCGGTGGCAGGTTGTCTCTAACAACACAAGAAGAAGACAGAAAATTGACCACATGGAGTTAAATATCAGACTTTGTTACACTTGGATCAATAAAAGCTAATCAAAAAGTTCAGACATAAAATGTAGAGAAAAAAACTTAATGCTTTATTGAGTTGCCATGTCAGCAGTCACTAAAAGTTACTGCTCCTACAAAACTCAGTGTGATGTTTCTTTGTAAGTCACTTTAGTTTAGTGTCACTTTGAATTTCTTTATCCATTTCCATAACAGCAGTCCATATGGTGCATTTTAGTACATATTAATCAAAGCACAACACAATACTAAAACCAAACCTGCAAACCCAATGTTCTAATTCCTATGCATCATTTTTATTCCAAATTAAAGATTAAAAAAAAAGAAAAAAACTGATTTTCGTGTAGTATTCATTAAAGTTAAGGAGTCTGAGACTAAAGATAACTTTAATGATAAAACCTGAATTTTATTGTTAATAAGGCTGCCACAATTATTCGACTAATCCACTATTAAAATAGTCGACAACTAATTAGTCGTTACTTAATATTATATGGAGTTGGAGTGTAGTAAAGTTAAGAGTTATGATAGCTTCATGCTAGCATTTTGGACTATTTTGGCATTTGTTAAGGTTTTCTAGACTATTTAGTAGTTTAGCTAATATTTCAGCTACATGCTAGCTATTTTAGCTAATTCGGTTTTTTAAGCTATTTTAGAGTTAAGCTAATATTTCAGCTGCATGCTAGCTTCTTTAGCTAATTCAGGATTTTTTTTTGACTGTTTTTAGACTATTTTTTAGTTAAGATAATATTTCAGCTACATGCCAACTATTTTGCCTAATTCCGAATTATTTCAGTTTTGTAGGAAAATTTTAAGTTTAGCTAATATTTCAGCTCTATGCTAGTTTTTTTTGTGCTAATTTAGGCTTTTTTTAGGCTATTTTGGAGTTGAGCTAATATTTCAGCTGCATGCAAGCGGTTTTGGCTAACTTAGGTTTTTTCAGTTTTTTAGGCTACTTTGGCATTTAACTAATATCTTATGGCTACCAGCTTCAGTGATTTCAGCATCTTCAGCTATCCGCATTAGCATCTTCAGCGGCCAAATTCAGCTTACATCATTCACACTAGCATTATTGCAGGTAATTCTATTTATCTAGTTTTTAGTTAGTTTAAAGCAAATGACGGTTAAGATGTGTGTTTACATCCAGTTCGCGCATGATCCGATCAGTCGACTACTAAAATAATCGTTTGTGGCAGCACTAGTTGTTACTAGTAATAGAGATATAACTATATATACATATTACCTGCAAACTGACGAGATAGGTCTCTGTAGATCTCCCTGCTGAGGTTATGGAATTCTTCTTCCTTCCAAACGTTCCCGTCAGGAGTTCGGATTTTTGTCTCCACATTGTTAAAACCTGTGAATCATAAATCACTTTTTTAAACACAACAAAATCTAAATCTACATTAATTAAAGACCCACTCCAATGAAAACGTTGTTTTAAACATGTTCTTGTAGCATTTTTCCTCATGATGGAAGAGATGTATAAAATAATTTAAGATAAAAAAACTGCGTTTCTGTTTCTGTATTTAAACAAAAAGAGTTTTATGACACAGCAACTGCCAAATTCTGAATCATCCACTTACAGACGAATAGATCCATGAACGTCTTCACTTTCCTTGTCTGAGCTGACATTCACATTTAAATTTTAGATTTTTCTATAATTTTTATTATTGCCATCTGCTATATGTGCCGTACCGCATGCATTTTACTATTAACATGTTTATTTGTTAAACATTTGTTAAACTTCTTAAATATTGACTTTCAATTGAATGCTTCTGTTTGTTGCAGTGTGATTCATGTGTTGTTCCTCTTTTCCACTCTCTGAGAGATTTCAGATTCAAGGTGGATCGTCTGTGTTCTTGTTCTGGGCCGTGGACCTCACTTCCACCCATCCACAGTTCTATCTGGATGAAAACTATTCAAATATGTAGTTGTAGAGTTGGATAAGCTAATTCTGCTTTATTAGCCCTGGTGTATCACATGTCCGTCCTGGGAGAGGATCCTTCCGTCATGTGGATATTTCTTCTTTTTTTAATAGAATCTGTTTTTTTTGGAGTTTTTCCACACCGAGAAGGAGGGTCTAAGGGCAGGGATAGTCTGTTTAGTTTAGCGATCAGCTGTTGTCTACATTTTATGACCGACTTTCTGCTTTTGTACAATTACTGGTATGAAGCCCAATGAGAGGGTTGTTTTGTGATATTGCGATATAAAAATACAATTGAAATGAAAACTGTACGGCTGGATAGATCTGATATTGCTCGCCGTTTTTTTGTTTTTTTAGCTTGGGGTTGTAAGGTTCTATAAGCTAGCGGGAAAGAGGGTAAATAAAGGGTTGATGGGAATTTAGCCAAAGGCTAGTTCTGCGCCAACAGAACACGACACAGACTTTTTGATTTTTGCTTAAAACTAAAAAAAATATATAATTAAAAGAACACTATGAACAATTTAGCAATAGAAAAATTAATTGTTCTTGCAAAAGTTGAAGAAAAATTACCTTTGTATATTGGTGCAGGAGGTGCCACTGCGACTTTGCGTACTCTGGCTGTGGGCGCGCTGCTTGAATCTGCGTCCTTGTTCACCACAGATGTCACTACGGGCCGTTCCAGTCGACCCTGTAGCTTTTCCCTCTCCGCCGCCTCCTCCAGATGTTGCCTCTGCCTTCGGATGCGCTCTTTGAGCTTCTCCAGCTTATCGTCCGGCTGGTGCCGCCTCAAGTTCTCCAACCGTTGGGAGGCCGAGCCCGGGCTCGAGGACGGAGTGCTCTCCCCTTGACGGGAAGATCCCGGGTTGGAAGCTAACGGACTCGACTCTTTGCTGTTCCTAAATTCTGCCCTGAAAGTTCTGTCTTGGTTCTTGAGAACATCCAGGGCCGGCTGGTCGTTTAGGTAGCGCACCTCTGTGCTCTCCGGAGCTGAACAGCGTGTGCTGTCCATTTCTTTAGCAGCTTGTTTGTTTGTGGCGTCTCCCAGCTGGCAGGGCACGGGATCGGAGCGAGGCAAAGACGACGGCGGCAAAGACCCTGGCACTGATTGAGGATTGCAGGTTTCCAGCTGAGAGATGGTATGTGGTGGGGGGGTGGCCTCTCTGCACACAAACCAGATTACATGGGATCAAACGAAGGATCAAGATTTTCATTTAATGTTCTACTAAGTGAATTTTTAAGACTGTGCTTCTTGGTGTCCTCATTTTAAAGAAAATCCAAACATGTGAGATAATAAATGATGAATTCCACTTTAATTATGTCAACGTAAAAGTTCATGTTTTGACTAAATAAACAAAAATCAAAAATGTAAGGGACGAATCGGTTAAGAATTACATTTAGCCCCTCAAAATGTTGCTCATCCATTATAATGGGTGTCAAACTCAATCCCACAGGGAGCAAAAGACAATCCAAACACCCCTTCGGTCGCGGGTCGAACCGAATAAACATTTATTGAATACTCTCAAACTACATTTTTAAAACCTTAACTTTTTAACAGCTATGAAGAACATATATAGCATTACTTGTGATAATAATACTAGCTTGAATGCTGAATTTGGCCGCTGAAGATGCTAGTGAAGATAGCTGAAATCACTGAAGCTGATAGCTTGAAAAAATATTAGCTAATTGCCACATTAGCTTAAAAAGACAAAATTAGGTTAACCAAAACAGCTAGCATGTAGCTGAAAAAATAGCTAAACTTCTAAGTAGCCTTAAAAAATGAAAAATGTCTAAATTAGCCAAAACCGCTAGTGTGTAAATATTAGCTCAACTCCAAAACAGCCTAAAAAAACTTTCTAAAAGCCTAAATTAGCCAAAACAGCTAGCATGTAGCTCAAATATCAGCTAAACTCCAAAATAGTCCAAAAAATCTTAGTAAATCTCAAAATACTCCAAAAGAAAACAGAATGGCAATTTTAAAAACTTTCAAATTAAAACTTTTTAAGATGATTACGAATAATAAAAAGGCAGGAATATTATTCCAGAATAAATCAATTTAAACCTTAAACAACTTTCAATATTTGACTCTCCATAAAATATATTTTGTCAAAATTATACAAGTTAGAAATGAGTCCAAGATAACATCGGGGCATTAATAACAATGAAATAAAATGATCTGGAGGGCCGGATAGAATTACCCGGAGGGCCGAATCCGGCCCCCGGGCCTCGACTTTGACACGTGCATTAAAACATTGAAAATTGTTAACTACAAACTTGAAAGGCTTTAAAAATGGCAACCAGACATTTCATCTTTTTTAGCCTTCACTCATTGAACACTTCACAACTACAGATCTAACTGATGTCCAGCTTTCCTGGTTGTGAAACATCAAACCTCTTTCAATGCAGAAAAAAAAAATCCCTACTAGCTTTGAAGCTTTTGGGAGCCGAACTTTTTTGGCTCTAACAGCAAGCTAACAATAAGGTAAAGAAGAAGCATAAAAAATTGTCCCCCTTCCTCTTACAGAGCTCAGCGTGGAATACCAAAGACATGATGAATGGGACGCCTGCTGACAGGGTCGAGTCATTGTAGCTGACGGGCCTTTCATTTTCCCAAAGATGGAATTTGGTTCACATTACAGAAGAAATGTGGTCAAAAGCCTTTCAGACCACGTCTTGTTGTGACGAAAGGAAATGGACCTCATGGCTTTATACCCAGGACATTTGTTAGCACTCGAGCAAACAGCACGACACCTGTTTGAGGTTTTCTGTGTTATTCTACTAACCTACTAAATACATTTCAAAGAAGAATTCTATTAAAAACATAGTCAAAAACAAATCCTGGTAGACGCATGGCTCTATTAACCATAACACTAAAGCTGTCTGCATCTCTAGGAGTTACCATAACGGTCTTTAAAGTCCCCTCCAATGAAAATTTTGTTTTGGCTTTTTTTTTAGTTTTTAACACCTATATTTGGCATTTTTCTTATGAAAGAGAACAAATGTGAAAGGAACTCATTTTTTGTTTTGCCTTTCTGAGTATTTCTCCTTTTAAATCAATCAAGCAGTCTTGGACAGACTGTTTTTCATCAATCATCTTTCTGCTGCACATGCACTAAACCCTCATCTGGCCCGATTAGCGTGTCTCGTTCAGGTTCTGGAGAAGAGAAGATGGTATCTTCACATTGACTGCAGTCAAATGAGCCGCCGTTCACATTTCTGTGCTCCAATCAGCCGTCACTGGATTTTTGCTTTGAGTTTCATCCAATACTTACGGTAGCAGGGCTGAGAACACTGGAAAATCTCCACCAGACTCCACGGAGCTTCTTGATGTGACCACGGAAATGTGAACGGCGGCTCATTTGACCGCAGTAAAGAGTATTTGGATGTTAGCTTTCATTATTTTCCAATGGACTGAATGGATTGATCACAGCAACGTCAAGAAACATTGGAGAATGAGCTTAAAGAGTCTTTGGTGAACTGGAAGGAGAAAGAATCAGGATTTTGGAGGAAGTTCCGTCCATGAAGATCTGAGCTGACATCCGGATGAGAACCATACGGCTGGACATTTTTATTTAGCAGCAGTGAAGATTTATGCTAGCAAGACAGAGCTATCATAATCAGACAGGGAGGAATCAGGGGCGGAGCTCCAAAAGCCACGTCCCATCAGAGGAGATTTTGAAACAGAGACTTCAGATCAACATAAAAAAAATAGCTTTTTAAGACATTTAGATTTTTTGGTTGGTCATAATTAAAACACTACTGTGAATGTTTTACTTAAGAAAAAAACGTCACAGGAGAACTTCAAATGTTTATCTCGTCACTTTGAAACCAACAGATTAAAGTAATCGTAATTTGGTAACAGACGGACTTCTCACAGCACTTTCAGATCATGTACCCTTTACATGATCCATCAAATCATGTAAAGCTCCAAACAAAGCCTCTGTGTTTACTTCCTCTATCAAAGCAAATATTACATAAACTAAAAAAATGCAACTAATGCTTTAAAAATGAAAAAGGTCATTTCAACTGATTTCTTGATTGTATTGTCTAAAACATGATAAATAGAAGGTATTTAATATGATCCAGTAGGAAAATATAGCTAATGAAAACTATGTTTATTTAAACCTTTAAACAACATTTGAACATGTAACTCCCTGAGAGTGTCTGATGGTGTTTTAGAGAGTGCTAGACTGTAACTGAAGTACCTATATGCAACCAGTGGCTCCTTAAACTCCACACCGCTGGTCTTTCGCACATTGCTGTCTTGAGTGGCATTTCTTAAAGGGCTGCGTGAGCTGCTCTTTGCTGGACTCTGCTGACTCCTCGCTCTGGGTTTGGAAGATCCCTCGGGGTTATCAATCTGACCTGCATCTGCACAAAAGGAGAACACATTTTTAATGGTTTTAATAGCATCAAACCTCTTGTGAGACTGTACGTGTAAAACAGAAAAAAAAGAAAAAGTGATATAATTTAAAAGTTTGAGACGCAAAAAAGCAAGAAACATCAAACAGAGCATCATTTAAATATAAAACTATACATTTTTCCGTTTTCTAAATTGGTGTAACTCACCACTGTTGACTTTTCTTGAGGATTTCCTCTTTGGAGAATCAGCTATAGAGTCCAGAAGAACGCCGCTTCCAGAAGTGGCTTCTATGTGGTTTTCTATGTGTCTAAGCTACAAAAAAGGAATACAAGAGTTCACTATAAAATATCTTCACACGTTACATTTTTATTATGTGACATAGTTGTACTTACAGCAGCTTTGGACTGAGCCAAACCTCTCCATGCAGTTGTTAAGTCTGGCAAAAGTGAATCTTATTTTAGATGTTTATATTAAAACAAACTAATACGTAAAAAAGATGTTAATACTCCACCTGTGGTGATATTGTTATCAGTAAACAGCTGAGTTGAGCTTTTGGGAGACGCATCAGTCTTCCTGCCCCTCCTCATCTCTCCCTTTCACCTGTAACCAGCATTAAGGTAAACAGTGTTTTCTAAGTGTACAATTTGTTCAATGGTTCACTATACAAAAGGATGTAAAGCAAAAACAAACATGTAAGAAAATGGAAAAAAAGCCTTTTAAGTCAAAGCAAGCATAAAAAGAGAAACATGATTTTGATGTGAAGGTTCAGCATCGCTCAAAGTCTCTCGTGTAGACAAATGTAATAAAATGTATCAGGTGTTATTCTGTGACATTACACACGTTACAAATATGTAAGCATATTGCCAGGGAAGCATTTAAAACTGGTTCCACCGCAATGCGTTCCTCTGAAGGAAGCACAAGTTCCACCGAAGTCGATGTTTAAAGCAGCAGTAAAGCTCGTCATTTGCCACTGTCAGGCCGTAAACGGCTTTTACAGTCTAAAAAGATAGCAGTTCAACTCCTAACAAGCCCTTTCCCTGATAAAACATGTTTTAATTTATACATTTGCATGCTAAGCTGGGAGTTTTTTCATGTGTACACACCATTCTGTGTCTGAAACTCTTGTGTTATATGTATTCATCTCAAAAGCTGTTCTTTGCTCTTCAGAGCAACTGGACTTTAAAGGTAATTTTGACGACATTGCACATCCGAGAAGCTTCTTCAAGAACAACTGAGAATCTATTTCTATACAGACATTTTAGACTTCACGAGTGGTTATAGTCGAGTGCACAAAAGGCTCTAAAAGAAAACGCGATTACAAAAAAGAAACATGTCTTTAAGCACCTGTAAATCAGCTACCTCTAAATAAAGCATTACAAGTCTGTTTGTAAACTCACTATGGGAATTAGAACCATAGAGAATCCCAAAGTGAAAGCTAGAGAAAAATATTTCGAAACTATCTGTAGAATAAGGAAGTTTCCACAGAAGGAAGAAAAGTTTTCTAATAGTTGATTTTTGAATTGTTTAGCTTGTGACAAATGTTCAAAACTCTTTCAAAGTGTAGAAATTACCTTAATGGACCCATAAAAGAAAAGCAACCATCAGTTTTCTAAGGTGGCCCTTAAGTGCAAATCACATCAACAACTAACGCAACCAAAAAACATTTTAAAAACCACGACAATTGAAACAATTAAAATTAAGCTACAATTTCAGAAATAACATTTTAGAAAACAAAACTACAGAAACTAAAATGTAAAAAACAGCAGATTTTGGAAAACAAAATGAAATATTAAAAAAAAAAAAAAAAATCAGAAAAGGGGGGTAGTATGGGACATCACTGATTGGATGATAATATCCAGGACAGTTTTCATGTCAAATTATTTTTAGTCGAAATTATGAACAAACACTATCAACCAATCGGCAGTGCCCCCTTTACATCTACAGAAATTTACATTTACAGAAATCAAAATGAAACGTTAAAAAAATAAGTAGAAGAAGAAACTGGAAATTGAGGTGCCAACTGATTGTATGATGACATTTGGCCATTATTTTAATCAAAACTTATTTGACGAGAAGCAATACTGCATACGTCACCCAATCAACCACATCACAGAGTAACTACCTTTTCCAGTTTCTCGTTACTTTTAGCTTTTTTAACATTTTGTTTTCCTTCTGTAAATAACTTCCTTCTGAAATGTTTCTTTTTTTTTTTAAATGTAATGCTGTTTTTTTTTTTTTTTTAAATAAATATTTTCTATTTTTTTTTAGTTGTTGCTGTGATCTCTAAACTGTTTCTGGATCAAGTGACTTGCTCTTGTGATTTGCACTTCAGGGCCACCGTAGTTTTCTAGGCTTTACTTGCTAATCTTATCGTAAATGTCTTTTTTTATATATTTAATTGCATTTACAGTCAAAATTGTTTAAAATAACACAGATACAATTATTTCACGATTATATTTTAATTATTAGAAAAGTCTAAAGTATATTTTCTTCACTAAGGCTGTAAGCTGTTACCACGCAGCATCTGTGGCTCAGTGCTGCCACCTATCTGTAGGAAAGACTATGGCAGTTGTATTTAATGGAACATTAAATATTTCAATAAATCTTGCAAAGCATGTTTTCAAGTGCTAACATATACCTGGTAATACATGTAATTACTCACAAGATTGTTTCTCAAGTTAAATTAAATATGTTTTACTTTGTTTTGTAACACAAACGCCTCCAAATACTTTACGAAAAAGCACTGAAATCTGATCGTTTAAAGCTGATGATGTGTGTGATAGCATATTTGAATACACTCCCAAAGCGTTAAGAAAGAAGAACCAAAATCAAAAAGTATAAAAGGTATCAGCAACTTGGGTTTAACACAATAAGATCGACTGTCACTGCAAGAGTTTCAGTGTTAAATGCCTTATTAGATACTTTATCACAAAACCAAGAACAACAGTGGGTTCTATCACATGTTTTAAACTCATTCAAACATCTGACTTTAAGATTATATATTTCAGAAACATACCGGTCCGGGGATTAGTCATAGCCGCCAACTCCTCAAAGTTCATGCTTGCGTTAGCTGACAGGACAATCATTCACTTTGCTAAGCAACTCTTTCAAAGAAAAAAAAAAATACACACCTTTAGGGCAGCGACGTCGTTTGTCTAGAAGTCCACTTTATCGCCGACGTCCTCATGTTAAGAAATTGTGACTTCTTTGCACTTCCTCAGTTCCGCTCTGTTATCTGTTTGCTAACATTAGCATTAGCCGGCTGACATTAGCAAAATAAAGCTTCCCGACAGCTGTGCCAAATAACCTACAAGTTTCTCCAAATGAGAATTTACAAAAACTCCGGCGTTTTTTGTATTAAAATATACCGAATTTGAGTGGCGTATTTTGTCTTAAAAGAAACACCAGGAGCCGCTTTTGAAGTCTCCCTTCCCGGGTTACTATGTTGATGTTTCCCAACAGCAAAAGTGTAGTATCTAGGACGGGAACATCACTGGGCTCAAAGTATCGCGAGAGTTGGACCTTATCGAGGACACACTTCCGCATGCACGTCTGAATCGATGTTGGCACAAAAGAGCAGCAAACACAGCTTCCCCACCGTTAAACGTATATATTCTAAATATTGCTGTGGGATTTAAGGTTGATATCCTTTTACAAATTATCTCATGATTAAAAGTGGAAAGAATAGATTTTATATATGTTTTTTGAACTGGTATAAATAATAATAAAAATATATTTTTATTATAATTTATATTTTTTATTTAATGTTATTTAATCTCTGTTGTTAAGAATTTGTTTTTATCTTTTCTTTTGTAATTTGTGTGTTTGGAACTAAATTAATAACTAAAAATAAACTATAATATTAATACTAATTAAAAAAAACGGATAAAATAACAATCTCGGTATAAATAAAAGTGAACTCATTTTCAATTTATTCTATATGTTCTCCAGTTAGATCACGATCATACTTCAATAATACTGATAAAAAACCTCTAAATTAATTTTCGAGTTGAGGCTTAAACTATGAATAACAACATTAAAGTAAAAGTTTTCAGTCGAATTTGACCTGAATTGAAACTTGACTAAAGCAGTGTTATTTTGGGTTGGTAACACAATAATATGGTCCTCAGCTTTTTTCAATATACGTCCTTCATTTTCTTATCAATTTATGATGAAACATCTTCCTTAGGCTTTATATAGTCTTAGCAAAAAGTCTAGTTAAGAGTTCTTCAGGTATACTCTAAAAGTGAGGCAATGCACCTGAAGTTTACTTTTTATGTAGTGTAAACTTAAAATGTTTTTATTTAGTCTCAAAAAGTTATTTTCCATACTGCACAAGCAATGTAGTGTACTTGCTGTACTTCATAAAAATAAACTTCAAGTGTGCTACTTTTGCTAAGGGTACTTATGTCTATGTTTTTTTTTTTTTTTTTTAGCTGTTTCTTTTGTTTTGATTGCTTAAAATAAACCAATACAACCTTGATTCTATTCTTACAGTACCCTTTTTTTATTGAAAGCTTAAGACCATATATACATAAGCATTGAAACAGTTGGAATCAAATAAATTATTGAACAAAATAATAAAAAAGAAGACAAAATAAACATGAATAATAAAATAAAAAAAAACCTCATAAATACATAGGGTTTTCATATAACTTACTCTTCTTAAAAAAAGTTGAGATATTTTCCTGCTTTATTAGTTTTTTATGAATTTCAATTAATTAAAATATAAACAAATCTCCTTGTTAAATATATTAACATATTTTTCTAATGTAATCAAAACAGATAATTTTGAAGAACACTAAAAAAGGAATAATCTTCCCAAAAACTATCGTACAGTCAAGAAACAAATGGTTAACTGTTTCAATGTTTTTAACTAACTAAAAAAAAAGCAACTATTTTCTTTCAATATTAATCTAAAAATTCTTTACAGGAATAGAAATCATTTATGTATTTTTAAAATGTACCTGTGTAATTAACTATCACTGGAGAAATCCTGAAAACCGAAACTTATCATTTCCTTATTGCTATTTATATGTATTCAAGGTGAAAATGATTAAAGAAAGAAAATAACTGTTAAATTTATGAAAATTGACATACAATGTGTTCTCTTGATTACACTAATAATTCATTAATAGCAGATAAATGAAGGTAGTTCATTTTTGTTTTCTGCCACCTTGTGGTCCAAATGGGTATTATTTGTGAAATAACATAAAACCTGCTGTTAACATTTAGTTTATGTGAAAAAATAATTATGTAAGTTTAATTGATTTCTACATCACATGATTATTTTTGCTTAAATATTTTTGCTTTGTCTTGTTTGGGTCAAGTTTAATTGTGTAATTAATGTGATAGTTTAAATTGTTCTGTAATTGACAAAAGTAGAAAAGTGTTTGACCATTGAGTCACTTTTCAAATTGAGTCATAAATATAACAACCGCAGTGCAGCAGCCTGTTATGAAGGCAGACTCTTACAGGTTAGGTCTCCTTATTTTAATCCAACAAGTGGTAATGCCTCCAAATGCAAACCTTTTTTCTATTTATCAATGTCAACCCATGTGACTTTTCTCTTCCCCCTATACATGTTTGTGAGCTTTATTGGAAACGATCCTAACCACAAAAGTGGCGTAAATGACAGCTGGCTGGACCCCTCCTTCCCTGGAAATAACCTGCTTCCTCTCCAGCCCTCCCCTGATTCCTCCCTTCGTCTCTCAGGTCTGGCAGACGCATCACTCGGAGATCTGCGGCAGCATTTGCTTTTCTGTGGAGAGGAGAAAGCGATGGAAAGGAGTTCTCTCTGTTTAGGTAAGACAAAGCTGAATTGTTTTGATTGCAATTCCTTGCAGTTTTGGTGTTTTGAGCTCTTATTTTTAAGGTTAGATGTATTTTTTTTACATTTATTAATGACACAGCTGTTGCATAGCAATAACTTTAAGGTTGTTGAATTTTTTATAATGCTGATTTATAGTCTTCTATCAAGGAGATTGATTAAACATTCATTGGTAAGTCATTTTTTTCATCCCTTTTGAGAGCTTAAGGGGAGAAGTAGCCACAAACAATAGGTTTTGTGAGGATTTGCAGTCATGTTTTATGTCAAGAAATATATTTCCCTGTGACACCGGATTTAATATGATCACAGCTGTTTCAGTTATTTACCTTCAGTCCATAAAAACTTGTGGTTTTGGGAGGCTAGATCCTCTAGTCATATTTTGGTTCAAGCTTTACGTTCCTGACAGCTTCAGAATTTTAGCCATAAAGGTTGGGTTACTTCTTAGAAGGGCATGGATTAGATAAATGTTTAATTTCCAGAGTGAAGAATAAACCATTCTCTTCATTTGAGCTTTTGGATCCTGGGAGTGAAAACCCCTCCACCCCGAGGACGGAAAAATTAATGAATACAGGAAAACTTGATTAAAAAGGGAATGCATCTAATGAGTTATTAGGTACTGAAAATCTGCTATTTATCTACATTAGCCACATTTTATTACTCCTGTTTGTCTACTCCCTTACACTTAATTAAATTAGTTTTTTTTTATTACTATTGAAAAAACAAACTTAACTAGATATTTGCATTACCTGCAATAATGCAACTGTGAATCCTGAAGATACGAGAGTTAAAAGCTGATAGCTTGCCAATTTATTATCTAAATGCTGAATAGCCCAAAAACTGAATAAATGTATAACTTGCCAAAAAAATAGCATTATGCTAAAATATGATCTAAACTCCAAGTAAACCTAAAGAACTTAAAAAACAGTAAAATGTGGCCAAAACAGCCATCATTATGCTAAAACATTACCTGAACTCCAATTAGCCTAAAGAACTTGAAAAAGTCGCTAATCGTGTTAGCATCGATTCACGCTAGCTTTTTGCAAAGAGTTCTGGGAAATTTTGAGTGCACTTGATTTTGGAATTCGGACAGCACTCGAAAATGGTGAGTGCACTATATGGTATACTATGTAGTGATGGGAGGGATTCAGACACAACCTAATTCTGACAAATGTAATGCTAAAATGTTAGATAAACTCCAAGTTAGTCTAAAAAACTTTCTAAAAGTCTAATTTTGACAAAACAGCTAGCACAAGGCTAAAAATTTAGCTAAACTCCAAGTTAGCCTGAAGAAATTAAAAAGTCTAATTTTGACAAAACAGCTAGCATAACGCTAAAATTATAGCTAAACTCCAAGTTTTCCTAAAGAACTTTAAAAAGTAAAATGTTGCCAAAACGGCTAGCATTATGCTAAAATATTAGCTAAACTCCAAATTAGCCTAAATAACTTGATAAAGTATCGTTTTAACAAAACAGCTAGCGTAATGCTAAAATGATAGCTAAACTTGATGTTAGCCTAAAAGCATTAAAAAGTCTAATTTTGATAAAACAACTAGCATAATTCTTAAATATGAGCTAAACTCAAAGTTAGTCTTAAAAAACTTTTAAAAGTCTAATTTTGACCAAACAGCTAGCTAAGGCTAAAATTTTAGCTAAACTCCAAATTTGGCTAAAGAACTTATAAAAGTCTAATTTTGGCATTATGCTAAAATTTTAGTTAAACTTCAAGTTAGCCTAAAAACAAGAAAAATGTCTTAATTAGTCAAAACAGCTATCATGTTGCTAGATTTAAAAGCTAAATTCCAAATTACCCCCCCCCCCCAAAAAAAAAAAAAAACCAGCATTTGTTTAGCATTTTCAAGCCTGAATGGTGTCAAAATACAGAAGTTCATAAGTTTCAAAGTGCACAAAGTTTTGAAGAAACTTGAGCAATTTCTCATCCATTTCCTATCGGGCATAATTTGCTCTATATTTTAAAAAACAATGAACTTTATGAATACCAAAAGTACAATGAGTAATGTCCTGAACTAACTGAACTTTTTGATATAAAGATTGCAGAAATTGCTGAAAGCGTGATTGAAAAACTAACAGAAGGGAGCAGGAGGATCACTATAGAATTCACACAATTGAGAGTATGCCAAAATAAACTAATCAGGTATTTTAAAGATAATGTTCATAAATACACATGGAAGTCAGACTCCGATCAGTTTTTTAATTGTGATAATGTGAATTTTTTTTCGTTTCCTCAGACGTTTTAAAGCAAGGTGATCAGAGTTAATTGATATTTTCTAGCTAATTAGCTCAAATGGACATCGGATTGGATTATCCCCCCATCCCAGCCTGTCTTGTTAATTATTTAATTATCCTAACACTTATCACCCCCCAGCGCCTCTACTTCCATTTTTATTAATCCGTTCTTCCAGAGTAGTCTGATTGGCTAGACTACACATCACCACTCAGCTTGGCAGGGGTGTAAATTGGATTGTTGTGGTGTATAAATTACTGGCTCTACTCAGCAAAAAAAAAAAAAAATGAAGGCTGTGAAACCTCTTGATCTTATTTTGAAGGAGAAAAGAATGACCACCAATTTGAGTCAAGAGAAGAGTGATTAATTGCTTTAAGTGTCGATTGTTCTTGTTCTGAACGGCCATTCTCAATGTCAGTCTTCATTTGAGACTGTTAATTGCTTGATGGTTGTCTGTTATGATGGAGTTTCTTTCTAAAGAACCAAAGATGTGATCAAACTGTTTGATCAAATAGGTTTGTCAGATGCAGGTTTGGTAAAGATTGTGATGTAAACAAATTAAAATTTTAGTTTTTTTTCCCTTTAATGCTTTAAATCTCCTTGACAATATTCATTTTATGCAGAAAATGAATGAATTCAATGTTTGCTTCCCCCTGAATGACATTGTTTATTGTGATTTACTGACATCCTGCTGAGCCTGACATTTGATCTGCGTAACACCAACAATGATTTCTGGAGCAGCATGTCACATTTAAGAGATTAACCTAGATATTTTGTCTAGAACAAGCCTATCTCTTCAATGCATGGTTGTTTCTTTTTGGCCTTGTAGATGTATTTTGTGAAAGCTTTATTATAAGTGGGACTTCTTTTGTAATTTATTCATGCAAACAGCTGGGTATGCATTGAATCTCAACGGCCTCTATACTTTTTTTCTGCAAAACTTTACTTGTTTTGTTTTATTCAAAGTCTATGACCTCGTTTAAGGATCTGCTTGGCGTCAAATGTCTTTTTATCTGTATTTTGGGATGCTGTTAAGAAAATCTGGGGGTAGATGTGTCTAAAATACATAGAAAATCATGCTGTCATCACACCGCTTTATCTATCTATATATCTATGTCTTACTGTATAAGTTTAAAGGCCGTATCATGCAAAATCCACTTTTTGAGCTTATAAGATTATCATAATGCTCATTAATCATTATAAACAATCCAAAGTGTGTTCTCACGAGCTGATGTCACAAAGGGAGAAGAGCAGCCCTTTTAAAAAAGAGTCTGTGTTGCCAACACTGCCCCCCAGGCTAACACAACACACTGTATCGCCACAAAGCTAATGGGGATCAGCCGCTAACTTTGCCGTTCAGCTAGCAGTGATCAGTCGCTAACTAACTTCGCCGCTCAGCTAGTGGTGATTAGCCGCTAACTTCGGTGCTCAGCTAGCGGTGATTAGCCGCTAACTTTGATGCTCATTTAATTGTTAATAGCCGCAAACTGTGACAATCAGCCAGTGGTGATTAGTTGCTAACTTTACTGCTCAGCTAGCAGTGATCAGCTGCTAATTTTACCTGTTAGCAAGCAGTGATCAGCCGCGAACTTCTCCGCTCAGCTAGGGGTGATTAGCCGCTAACTTCAATGCTCAGCTAGCAGTGATAAACTGCTAATTTCAACTGTTAGCTGGCAGTAATCAGCCGCTAACATCTCCGCAAAGCTAGCAGTGATCAGCCACGAACTTCTTCGCTCAGCTAGTGGCGATTAGCCACTAGCTTCGCTGCTCAGCTAGTGCTAACCATCCACTAATTTTGCTGCTCAGTTAGTGGTGATTAGCCGCTAACTTCTCCAATTAGCTAGAACCAATCAGCTGCTAATTTTGCCACTTAGCTTGCGGTGATCAGCCACTGACTTTTCCCCGAAGCTAATGGTGATTAGCTGCTAACTTCGACGCTGAGCTAGCGCTGATCAACTGCTAACTTTGCCGCTCAGCTGCTAGCCCCGGCCATCGCTAAATTTTAATTTTTATCTACTTATTGTATTTTTATGTTTTTTTTATTTGTTAATCGTGTATTTTTGGGGGCCATCATATTTTGAGGAGACATTTCCTCCCTTTCCCATATCTAGCCATGAGTTTAACTGTTTGAACTTTTACCTTTCTATTTCTAAATGGATCACTTTCCTTCAAAATCCTCAATTTCTAGTTATTTTATCTTAAAACACTCAAGAATGTGACATTAAGTGCTTTACATTCCATCTGAACTCGAAGCAATTTCAGATTTTATATATCCCCCCAGGTTAAAAAGAAAGAAAGTCACTTGTAGTTTTTCTACCAAATGTGTTTATATTCATAAAATGTTTTAAACACATGTTTCTCGACAAGAAAAATCTAAGAAATCAGACTAAAATGAATCCTCAAAAAGAGTACAACGCTGTTTCCTGTCAATGGCTTTGATCTATTCAAACTCATGGCCTTTTGGTGCTTATGGGACAATCTTACATAACGACGGTATGAAAATTTAATGAACCCTGCAGGGAAACTGTTGGAGAATTATATGATTGTGGAGGAATATAATAAAAAAAGGGTCATGAAATGAAAATATAACCACAGTATAGTGAGAGCTTTGAGGGCCGCTTTGAAAAATGAATGAAAAGAAGGGAAACGTGCGCTGCATTTTAGTGAGCTGGGAAGAATGACACACGGAAAAATTGAAGGTGGACAAATAATGAATGAAAGATTATCCAAAAAGATAACACAATGTTGAAGAGACAGATAAGTAGTAAAAGTCAGTTTTAAATCATTTATTTGTACAAAAAGCCTGGCTAAATCTGGACGTTTCAAATAACTGGAAGGTTTTGATAAAATATTAACAGTTTATAGTCAATTTCTTTTTTTTTTTGCTTGACGACGCTCTAAATGCTTACTCAAATGTTGTTCACTGTAGCAGGAACGACCGTTTCAACCATCGGAAATTTCACACATGACTTTTCTTCAAATACATTAGTTTCAGGTGAAGTGACACCTCCTGACACATGTTTGGCCACTTACCAGGTTGAAAGCCAGGGTGAGGGAGGAGAGTGGCGGTTAATTATGAGGCCGTATGGCTGCTGGGGCAGCAGGTGTGAGGAGGTGCTCGCCTGCCTCCGACTCTCCCTCACTCCTCATTATCAGCTTGTCAAACACCTGGCTGTCCAGCCAGGAGCCGCAGAAACAATTTTACCTCCACTGACCCGTGGTAAGTCACCAAGAAACCCCTTCAGGCAGCGCGTTAGACGCAGGTTCAGGTGAGGGCAAAGAACACCAAATAACAAGCAACGTCTTAAAAGTTAATGAAAGATAAACAGGGCGCCTGTCGACATTGGTGGTTGAGATAATTGAAACCACAGTAAAGTTCTGAAGTTCTGTAGCATGTCCGGACGGCCTCAAATAGAGAGCAGTTAGCCTCTTTTTACATTTTTAATGATTATTTAAAGACTAATAATTTGACATCTTGTCCACCTGTTGAATGGTTGCTTTTGTAGTTTTAGGAAATCTGCTTCTGAGGCAGTTTATTTGCTCAATAAATTTTAATTTTGGCAATTTTTTACAATTTTTAGAAACAAAATAATTAATTTTTCCAAAAAGTCTCATGTTGAACATCCCCTAACTCAAATTAAAACAGAATAAAATAAAATGAAACAAAAATAAAATATAATAAAATAAAATAAAAAATGGAATAAAATAGAAAAAAATGTGTTTACTGAAAGAAATATTGTATCAGTATTCAAAAACCTTTGGACTCCTTTTATCAATAACTTTAAATTATTTGATATTCTAGAATCCTCTTAAAATTCTTATCTTCTTAAATTAAAATTAATGCACATTTTTAAACAACTAAGACACTGAATAATTAATTATGTTGAACATAATATCCCAAATTAATACAAAACAAAATAAAATAAGGGACTGTAAGATAGCTGGAGAGTGGACATGAAGGGATGATGGGATATCAGTGGAGGCTTACTTCCGCAGCACAACTCAATTTCACTTGAAATCCTTCTGTTTTTCTGAAAATATGTCCTTTTTTTATTTATGAAGGAGAAAAGCGGTTTTCCTCCTTCAGAAGCTACGATAACTATCGTGCAAACGGTTGAAAAGTTAGAGCATGTCTAAGATTTCGTGTTTAGGCGTTGCCAACGACACCGCAGGTGTTAAAAGGTTAAAATACAACAGATATTTTTTGTTTGGCTAAAAACGGCATAATCATAATTAAAAAGATGAAAAATCAATTTGGAGCGGGTCTTTAAAGCCCAGAATAAGGTCGTGCAAGCTATGTTGTGATTTAAACACAATCTTTTTTTTTTTTTTTACCATTTAGTCAATATTTACAGTAACAATCTACTTCCTGGAAACATAATTGTCTCTGTGGGTTTATAAATGTCATAAAAGTCTGCTTTTTATGAAATTCAGCACAAACCAGATTTAAAAAAAAAACAAACCTTTTCCAACTCTATGAGTCTGATGAATAATTCAAGTTTTTAAATGTTTTTTTTGCATTGATTATAAACCCCCTGAAGTCATTCATCTTGTGTTTGTTGTTTCCTCGTTAGCGTCATATACTTTCCTGAAAGTGTTTACTCATATGCGTCTGTTTGGCATCAAATCACCACAAGTCTGTGCTGACTTTTCTGGCTTGTCACTGGAAATTAATATATCCAAACGCGCTCAATAAGTTGATTAATAGATGTTCCAGGGCAAATTTCCCCACGATAGGAACAACAGTAGAGTAAACTGAATCACACGGATTATCATTTATGCATTAATGTATGAGGCCAGATCACTCTCATAATTCAGAAATTCACAGTCTATTTCACAAATGCGCATGTACATTTCTGAATTATGAGGCTGATCTGGCCTCGTATTAATGCTTTGGCTCAGAGGAAAGGGAAGCACCTGTTGTTTTGTCTCTATTAGGAGTTCAACACGTTTTCGTCAAGCGTCTTCAATTAAAGCAAATTTGCCATAAGGTGGCGTCCTGTTGGTTTGTGGAGCTGCAGGTTTGTCTTCAACCGTTCCTTGGAGAGCTGTGAATTTAAAATGCAAATGTTTTTGCCTTTAGCGTTTGAAGACTGTAAAATCCCCACTGATCGCTTGATTGACTTCAAAAACTGATTACCAACTATTTTTATCAATGATCAGTAAACATCAGGAGTTTGCCACATTTTAAGAAGGTGATCGAATAAATACAAGTTCCTTTAAGTATTCAGATCAGGTAGTTTCTATTTGTTGCTTTTGTTAGAACTGGTTTGGTGCTTTGCTTTGACATCAGGATCATAAATCAAAACAATTGTTGACTTTGCAACCTCACATTAGGGTTTTTATTAGGGGTGTGTATCAGCAAGAGTCTGGCGATGCAATACATGACTCACAATGTGCTGTGTATCGCAAAATATCACTTATCCTAACCCCTAACCCAGGGGTCTGCCACCTTTAAGACTAAAAGAGCCATTAAAGGTAGTTTCTAACTGACCAGAACACAACAAGAGCCACAAAGTCTCAATTTATTGATTAAAAACACCCAATATTTATGCTTTTTTGGCAATTGAGCATTCATTTATAAACTTACTTTTTAAATATATTTAAATTACATCAGTGTTTTTATATAGAACAGTTTTCGTTTTACTTTTGACAGCAGCGCACACTAGTTCCTTTCAAAATAAAACCCACTCTGTCAAAAAGGGTCCTCCCGCTGAAGCTTTTCCTACACTAAAAATGCAAGGTAGTCAAGCATATTTTTTATCATTATTATTTTGGTGTACTTTTATCCTTTTGATATAAAAAAATAAACATTTTAGTAGAATCAATGTATTAAAAATCATTTGGAATGACCGAAAACATAAAACTCTGAATAATTTTAAACCACGTTTGTTCAAAACTTCCACCACTTTAGTGTAATTTACCAAAAAAAAAAAAAAAAGTGGTTTTATTTGACTAACTATAACTTAAAAATAAAAATTTAAAAAACATGTTACAGAATTTCTGACAGTAAATTTAACTTATTTTTGCTTGGATGCTTTAAAAGTTAAAAATCTAAATATTAAAGACAAATCTTAACTAACTTTTCTTATTTAATAAATCGTTAGCATTTTTCATTCAAGCTAAAAAGCCACAATAAAGGGATAAAAGAGCCACATTGCAGACCTCTGCCCAAAACCTATATCCAAGACTGTACCAGAACAATTTTTGAAGCGTATGATTTAGAAAAACAAAAAAACTACCTGTATACTAATACACCTTTAATGGTGATAAAATTGTAAAATTAATTTTATTCAATGATTGCAATACTAAGTCCTGCAATTGTATCTCATGTACAAGTTTCTTTTACCCAAGCAAATTCACATTCCTTTTTTTGGTCAATTAAATATTTGTTCTTACAGGGAACAGTCAATATTGTCTGATTTCCACAACAAAATATTTTCAGTATAAGAAAAAATAATGAATGTGCTTTAACCAAAACGGTAAAGCAACTTGTTTATGACGTACAATTGCAGCGTTTAATGTTGTGATCATAAAAAAAATAATAATACACTCAAAATTAAGCAAAAAACTGGAAACATTTCTAAATTAGCCAAAAACAGCTAGCATAGCTAGCATTTAGTCTGCAGGAATAGGTAGGATTCAACAAACAAAAGCCAGAGATCGCTTTACCTTTTTTTTATTGTCAAATATTGTTTTTTTCAGAGTGAATTCATGGAACACATCCTATTGAAACTAATTTAGCAGCACAGTGCAGCTCCTCACTGTCTGAGCATTTCTGAGAGATGAAATATTAGGATTTGAATTCATTCATGGATGTTTTCCGTCATCATCGATTGACGGGGGTTTCTTATCTCTAATGTCACATATCTGGTTGTGTATTCACGCCCTGACGGCACACGGCTGATGGATTCAAGCGGATACGGAGAAAAACTGAATCAATTCACTGTGAGACCTTATTACTCTGCAGTGTCTTGTTTTTACGGTGCTTGTATCTTGAGCAAACAGGTTGTTTGAAACCTCTTCTCTCAGAGGGGCTGTAAAGCTAAAATGTGTGTTCATCTAGATAAAACAGTCAGAGCCGCAGCATCATTAGGAGAAAGAATTAAATTGCTCCGTAAAACAAAAAAAGTTTTGTTTACTTTCTACCCTAGGAAGTCAACAAATCCACAACATTGCTCCTGTGACTGCCTCTTCATCTACCTCCTCTTCCTGATTGTACCATTAAGCTTGCAGGGCTATGAAGATTTGTTTTGAAGAGGCTGCTTCACGGCTGATGTTATTTGTTCAGATGCTCAGAGGGTCGGTGATATTTTAAACTGGCAGGAGTCAAAAAGAAAAGTTGCATTGCCTGCAATAACGCTAGTATGAATGCTTTTTGTTGGATGTTGTCGCTGAAACAATCATCTTTAATTGCTGTATAATGTCCTGTGCTTGTTGAACGATTTGATGCCAAACTTGCACAAAATGTCTTTAAAAATTGCGAAAAAAAAAAAAAGTGTAAATTGTATAAATATCATGAATTCTCTGAATGTGCTAAACGTTTTGATACCAATATTGCATGGATTTCCAAATGTACAAAGAATTGGAAGAATTTTGTGGAAAAGATTGCAAATATTACCAAAACTTTAATTTTAACTAAAAATGTGTAGAAGGTATAAATACGTCCAAGCATGAATATACTAAAAATTTTATTCCAAACTTGCATAAATTGCAGAAAATATCAGAAGAATTATGTGAAAAAAAATGCAAAATCAGCGTAAAAATAAATGTAAGTAATAGTACAAGCAGGAATGTCCTGAACGTGCTAAATGTTTTGTTATCAAGATAGCTGAAATTGCTGAAAGAATGTTTGAGTTTTTACAAATCAAAAAATGCATTAAAGCATAAATAAGGAATAATAATAGAGAGAATTAGATATATAGCCTTACGTGCAATAATACAAGTGACAATGCTGTAAACTGAATGTGACCGCCAAAGACGCCAAAATTGTTAGCTGAAAATGCTGAAGCTGAAAACGTGTAAAATATTAACAAAATGCCATATTATCCAAAAAGCTGGAAACATTTCTAAATTAGACAGAAACAACTAGCATAATCCTAAAATGTTAGCTAAAATCAAAATTAGGCAAACAACTGGAAACTAGCAAAAACAGCTAGCATAATGCTAAAATGTTAGCTAAACTCAAAAGTAAGCGAAAAACTGTAAACATGTCTAAAACAGCAAATATATATACATATATATAACATGATGCTAAAATATTAGTTCAACTTCAAATTTGTCTAAATAACTGGAAAAATTCCTAAATTAGTCAAAAGCTAGCATGTTGTTAAAATAAAAACTAAATGCCAAATTGACCTAAAAACCAAGTGGTCACTGAATATTTAAAAGTTTGAATTGTCTTTAGCTGAAAGGATATGCGGAAGTTTCAAAGTGCACAAAGTTTTTGAAGAATTTCTCATTCGTCTTCAATGGGGCAAATTTTGCTCAATATTTCAAAAACTATAAAGTTTACGAATACCAAAAATACAAGCACTATTGTGTTGAACGAGCAGAATGTTTCCATGCCAACATTGCTGAAATCGCAGAAAAGTTGATTGAGTTTCATGTGTCAACATGTACGAAAAGGAGCAGGAGATTAACCACGAGCAGCAACCGCTGCTGAAGCTGGAAGCTCAGCCTCACAAATCTAAAGACGTCGGCAGTCGTGTGACTAATCATCCAAATGCAGACTGTCTGAGGTGACTTACAAACTGTTCGAGAGACATCCAGCTGCCCTGTAACCGCCTGCTCAACACAAGGGTGAAAACAGGTTTTAGCTCTGGAGAACCCACAAGATCACAATTGATTGAATTAAAAAAAACAGCAAAGTATTTATTGTATTGAGTTTTACATGCATATGAAACAAAACACAAGACTCACGAGACTCTGTAGATCTTCAAAAGTGTCGGAAGATTTTTTAAGTAAATACCTGATTTTCTCCAATTTTAAGTAAGACGTGATATCCTGCAGTGAATGAGGCGGAACAGAGAGGAGAGGGATCTTTCCATTTGAGCAGCGGTGAGGCAAAGGCGAGACCATATTTTTTTTGGCAGTATCTAAAACAGCTCTGTCCTCCACAGCCCCCCAAAAAGACCAGTTAATGGATTCAATTAGTTGTTAAAGCACCAGAGTTCTATTGTTTATGTTGTTTGATTTACCACAATCAACGTCATTCCAGCAGATTCTGAAGGAGAAAAACAGCTCACGCTTCAGAATCTGCTGAAGATTTATCGGTTGAAAACTTACAGTATGTTAGAGAGTTGTGTTTAAGTGTCACTGACGATGCTTCAGGTGTTAAACGGTTAAATACACGAGACATGGTGTCAAAAATTGCGATCAATATATCTGTACTGGTTTGGTTGTTTTGCTCTTGTTTTTGGTTATTTCCTTTTGTTTTTCTTCAAATGAACTATGTGAGATGGGTTTGGTTTGTTGTTTTGGTTTAGTTTTTTGCTTTGTGTTTTCTTTTGTTTTGATTTTGGTTTATTGTGTCATTTTTTGTTGGTTTTAGTGTTTTGTTTCGCTGCTTTGTTTTGTGTTGGTTTTGGTTTGTGTTTTGTTTTGGTTTATTCTTTTGGTTTTTGGTTTAGTTTTTGTTTCGTGTTTTCTTTTGTTTTGATTTTGGTTTATTGTTTCATTTTTTTTGTTTTGTTGCTTTGTTTTGTGTTGGTTTGTGTTTGGTTTTTGTTTTGTGCTGTATTTTGGATTTGTGTTTGGTTTTTCTTTGGTTTTTGCTTTTGGTTTAGTTTTGTTGCTTTGTTTAGTTTTGGTTTGTTTGTTGTTAGTTTTTGGTTTGTTTTGGTTTTTATTTCTGAATTTACTTTTAACTTCTATTAATTGCTGCTAAAAATAGCTAAATTAACTCCAAACACCCTCAAAAATCTTCTTTGGTTATAAAAATACTTTTACTCTCTCAAAGCAAAAAGTATTTAAAGATAGTTTTTTATCATAGATTTTCATTTTCTTGGTTGGGTTTATAAATAATGTTTATCTCCACCTACAAATATTTGATTTACTTAAATGTGCATTTTTTTCCTTTTTTTTTTTTTAATCTTATCAAATAACTTGTTGTTTTTTTAATAAAAATTGAGCTTTATTCTTTAAGTGAATAGGAAAGCTTTGGTAGTGGAGAGAAAAAAAACTGTCCTTTCACACAGGTGTAATTTTTCTAGACGGGAGGACACCTGTGGTACAGATAGTAAAACAGATTTGGAAATATTTTTAGGCTTGTCTGTTTGATGAATTCCCACTGAGGCGACCTGAGGCAGCTGTTGATGCTTTCCTCGTCCTTATTTGAATCGCAGGCCGCTCCTGCTGCAGAGGAACATAAGTCACTGACTTGTGTTTTGGGCTAAAATCTGAATGAAGGATAGATTTGTGCTGAAAAAATGAAAGTCAACATCATAATATGTTATGAATAGCTGTGCAGAATGCCAAACCATTCTTCTGAGCTAATAAAGAGGATAATTAGCGTTTTAATATGTTTGTCTTATCTCTTCCTGCAGCACTATGCTGAGATCCCGGGCAGCCTTCCCACCATGCTGGAACCGGGCTCCTGTTCGGTCAGCTCTCAGTCTCTGACAGATGACCACAATGATTCGGGGTTACTCGGAGCCCCAGGAGGAGGGCCCAAGTGTCCAGCAATTAGTCTGGATCCGGGCATGGAGCCGATGTGTGGAAGCAGCACACCCCGGCACCATGTCCCCCACGCGTCCCCGGTGGACGGCGAAAGCTGGCAGAAGCACCGCTCAGGACTGGCTGGAGGTTCAAGCCCGTACTCGGAGGCCCCCTCGCTGCTGGAGCCGCTCGGTCTGTCCACCAGCTACGACACTCTCTACCTCCCCCCCATGCCCGGCAACGCTGCCCCCACGCACCCGAACCGGCTGGGGCTCTCTCTTGACGTGACCTCCCCGTTTGACGCCGGACTGCTGGGGGTGGATGGAGACCTGGCGGTCAGTCCGAACGTGATGAAGAGACGGCGGGGGGGCCTGATCGAGCAGAGGGACATCGTGAAAGCTCATCAGGCTCACAAGATTCATAGCACACCGCAAGCCCGACGCAAGGAGTGGGAGTAAGTACGACATCGATCACAATAATGCATCGATGAATCCATACTCTGAGATTATTCATCATCTGGTCTCTTCACTCTTGAGTCTGATAAATGATCAATATTTTTATAATCTGACAGTTCAGTTTATGGCTTTTCTCATTGATCCAACACAGCAAAAAAGAAAATAAAAGGGAATTCTCTTCCAGAACAGTAAATAAAGTAGAATAAAAGGCGAGTTATTTCCTATCTCTATACTTTTTAAAGGATTTCTCAAAAACTCTTTTGATAAACTGACTTTCATTGGTTCATTTAAATAAAGCCAAGCGTTACATCTTCAGTTTTCCTCCAAGGCACAAAAATATCCACAGTGAAGGAAAGAAAAACCTTTTCCACTATCAAATGAAAAAGCGAGTGAATTTACTCCTGCGAAATGTGTTTACATTTGTTTGTATGTGTGTTCACGTCGATCTTCTACAATGTTTGTGACGGCAGATTTAAGCAAAACATGATCAAAATATGCCTTTGTTTCTTTTAGATCTAAAAATTTGAACTAATCTTCTGTGAACGTGGTTACAGGACAACAGATAAAAACAATTAACTTCTGTGGTAATCAAAAAGAAACTCACATAAAAGACAAAGTTGAGCATAAAACTTGAATTCAACATTTTTTTTTGTTTGTTTATTGTCACATATGTTAATTTAACATTTAAAAATGCAAATATATTAGATTATTTAGGGTCCTGTCCATCTTTAATCCCTATAGAACAGGTTGATAGTCTTTGGTCCAGACCGGACTGGACTTTTAAGTGTTTCCATTTCAAAAAGGACCCGTTAAGCAGGTCTGACTGGTACCATTTCTGGACAGGGGTTCATTGAAAAATGGAATGGACCCACGAAGGCGGAGCTTATTTTGATGTAACCTATTGATTGGCGGAAAGGTTTTACGACAACAAGAAGCGTCTGACCAGTGATTTTCCTGACTCAAGGTCCTCTTTTCGGCTGGATTCTTCTTCGCCTCCCGCAATCTTCTTGCAAGAAAATAAATTCTTTACATACAGGGTACAAACATGTTCACGGGGATTGGGGACAATCCACAAATACGGAGACACGTGCGCTGTTTCCGTCTGCGTCTCACCTGACCCCCACGGCGTAAGAATGTCCGTTATCGATCCGTACTCGTCAAAAACACTTCTGATCCTGCTTTGTAAAACTTTTGTTGAAGAATATTGAAGTATTACTAGTTTTTTTTCTCTTGTTAATTCAGAACAACAGACTGTTCTGTAGTGTAAACACTTATTGTTATCTTTTTCATTTTTTGTCCATTTATGAGTCAGCTGACGGCTGGTTCACACTGGACGCAGAATTTTTATTGTGAAAAATTCTGTTTATTTTGAAAACAAAAAGGATTTTTTTCATATGTCTTGCTGTAACTTTGGATCCGCTTGACGGTGTGAGCCCTCCGCGAGGACTGCGGCGATCCGCGCCTGGTGTGATCCACACCATAGGCTAACAAGGGCGCCGCATGGAAGCGGCCTCCGTTCCGTGTCCAGTGTGGTCCAGGTGTGATGCAGCTTCTCTTTCACCGTAGTCTCACCATTTTGTCACTTAGTTATGTCATCGGTGTCAAAGTCTAGGCCCGGGGCCGGATCCGTCGCTCCAGATCATTTTATTTTATTGTTATGAATGGCCCGACGTAATCTTGTGCTCCTTTCTAACTTGTATAATTTTGGCAAAATATATTTTTACTGAGAGTTAAACATTGAAAGACTTTTAAGGTTTAAGTTGATTTATTCTGGAATAATATTCCTCCCTATTTATTATTCATACAAATGTTTAAAAGTTACAGTTTTAGAGTTTTAAAAACATCATTTTTGTATATTCAATAAGTGTTTATCCTGTTCGGCCCTTGACCTAACGTGTGTTTTGGATCTTGGCCCCCCGTTAGACCCCTGGTCTACACCCTGCATGTGTTTTGATGGTTCAACGCTCAAAGGAAACGTACCTCTTGAGGGCTCCCTATCCGTTGTAGGTCCATAGAAAAAGGGAATGTAACGGTTGAGGCGGAGCTGTTGTAGCCACCTGTTGATTGGTAGAATGTGATGACGACATTAGAAAGCTCTAATAGAATACTGATTTAAGCTAACCTTTCCAACGTTTTTCCAACGGTATTCTCCTTAAACTCCTGTTCTACACGATTGGGGCTGGGTTGAAAAAAATCGATTTGAATCGATTTAAGCTTAATAGATCAATAATCGATTCACAAAAGATATAAATCGATTTAGCACAGAAAGCTAAAGTCCGCTAGCTTGATGCTAACGTTCAATAGAATTTCCCATAGGACGGCTAATGCTAACACTCGGCCCACTAAAAAATAAATACATTCCTGACTAAATGGACTTCTTTATTTATTCACAGGCATTTATTTCCCAAAGTCTTTTAGGGAAATATTTGTTAAAGTAAATCGTTTTTTCCTCACACTGTTGTCTTCTTCTTGAATTAGGTGCAATTTTATAGCGCTATCCCCACCTAGTGGCCAAACTGAAGCAGAACAACGTTTACAATGTTAATGATCTGAACATTTTTGTTAGAACTTTTCCTTTTGAGCATCCATGTAACACTGTATGATATTAACAATCTCATTATTTCACTAATACATTTTACAGTATGTGAACTGGATCAGATTAATATAAAGATATCAAAAACATATAGTAGATTATTTATGTATTTGTAGACAAATGTGTGTAAATGTGTAAACTCAAAATTGAATTGAATTGAAAAATCGAAAGAATCTGAAAAAAAAGATTGGAATCGAATTGAATAATTTCTGGAAATTCTAACCGATACCCAGCCCTACGCACGATTTACAAAGAGTAAAGCAAGAAAAAGATGAGCTGCTGGATGACCTCCATTGTTGTTGCTTTTCTAGGCATTGCACTACGATGACGTAAAGAGACGCGAGTCTACACCACAAAAACAAACCGCTCAGTAGGAGCGAGGCTTAACTGAGTGGAGATGCTCGCCAGAATAAACTGGACCGTACTGTTCCACTCCTTACCGTACCGGGCCGCCTCCTGGAAATGAGGTTTATGTAATAAAACAAGTTAAATCAATACAGAAAGGATTTATTTATTTAACCTTTATTTTACCAGGAAATCCCATTGAGACTACATCTCTTTTTGAAGGGAGACCTGGGCCAAAAGGCACCAATACAAAATAAGTTAAAACAATTAAAATAGAAATAAAATACAATTAGAATAAAATACAATTAAGGTACTGATAGGTCAAGAGAGACGTGTGGATATTTCTTTTAAAAGCTCAGAAAGTTTTGCTTTAAAACAATTTAAGGAAATAAGATCACATAGATGCAGAGGGTTTTGAATATTATTCCAGCAGCAATAGAAAAGGCTGTTTTTCCCAATAAAACAGGAGTCAGATAACAGCAGATACAGAAACAACAAATATGAGATTGACAATAGAAAAACACAAAAATAAATTCATAAACGTAGAAGCAACAATTAAGGAAAAAAGTAGACAAAGAACAACAAAAATAAAAAACAGATACAATAAAATAATTTAACTGTGAGCGTGGTGTTGGGCGTTGTTAGAATGTGATCCCAAATACCAGTTATGTCCTGCATTTATGTGTATTTTATTTTGATATCAGTTCTTATTTCCTGTTTGTTTGTGGGTGTGTCTTAATAAATATGGCAATCACTCTCAGCTGTGACTGTGGCTGAGAGTGGATATAGAAAGAGAAAATTGTTTGTGACAGTGATTTCATCTGGTAAAAAATGAAAACTTTATTGCGGTGCTTTTTGACACAGTCGTCCAGGTTCCCACGCCAGACCGTTGTGAGAAGGTCTTTCAGAGAATCTGTGAGCTCTAAAAAATCCAGAGAATGGGTCAAAGCAATGGATGAAGAAATGGAGTCATTAATGGAGAATCAGACATGGGTCAATCAAAAACAACGTAGACGGAACGGAACATTATAAGGCTCGTTATGTGGCCAAAGGGTACAGTCAAAAGATGGGGATTGACTACAAGGAGACATTTTGCCCCACGGCTAGTCTGACTAGTGTTAGAGTTCTGATGCAAAAAGCTGTTCAGGAGAACCTGATCCTGCATCAAATGGATGTAAAAACAGTGTACCTGAACGCACCATTAGATTGTGAGATTTACATGGAACAACCAGAAGGATACGAAAAGTTTGTACAAAACCAAGCTGATCACTGTGTTTATTCAAAGGGAACCGTACATGACAAGGTTATCTTGATAATCTGGGTAGATGATGTAAGTTATTATTAAGTAAATTATTGGTGCAGAGCAACAACACAACAAAGAAAAACCAAACTTCTGCTGCAGAAAATGTCTTAAAAAATGATACAGGCGTTTTGATTTGAGCTAAAAACTGCATAATAAAAAGACGACTGGGAACGATTATTTTACAATAGACAAAAATACAGTTACTTGAAGTTCTATAGTACAAAACTGTCTTTTTCTACACACCACCGTACTCTCTGCTTCCATTCACATGCTTGCTCCACGTGCTGAATGTGGAAGTACGTGTGTGTACTTCTGCGTGTGTTTGTATGTTTACTGGGTTCCTGTCCTGTGGCCTGGTGGAATTTATAGCTGATTAAAGCAGCAGAGCCCCCCACCCGAGTTTTCCCGCTGAAGCCGGGGCTTCACCTCTAGTGGTGTTGGCACCCTCTGTGCCCCCTCCCTCGATGGTTTTTCACCACAGGAGCAGGACGCCACGTCTTCCTGTGAGCTACAGAGACAACGGACCAACGACTGTAAAAGAGGGAGACGCGGCGAGGTGGGAGATGAAAGCCGATGAGGCGCAGGGATGAGAAGAATGGTCGGGAACTGTCTCCTGCCCCGATTTGCATTTGATATTTAAGCTCCTGCGACAGTGGTGGTTAAGTGGGTAATAAGTGGATCGATGGGCTTGTAGATGTTTGGCATTGAACGAGATATCTGCTCTCCATTCTGCCCCGCATAATTACTGGGATACGTCATGACGGACGTGTTCTTCAGCAGCCCCAGAGCTGGACGGCCACAGTGGGTCAGAAAGCATTACAACCATAAACATCCACCGTTCACAGCCGCTTAGCGTCAAACTCGCAGCCACCTGACATGAATATGGAGGAGGTTGCACCTGGGCCATCATGTGCACCTGCTTTTGTTTATCAGGAAAAAAATCTTGGACCATCAAGAGAAAGCTTTACACCTTCTTGCTACTTTTTTTCAATAAACTTTTAAAGTTACGTCTGCAGCTTGTGCTAAGAAAGCCACGTCTCAAATCACTGTAACATGACGGGACAGATGTCAATGCGAGGTCAAAAGAGGATCTTGATCCATTCTTTAATCAATACCACGGTTCTAAAAGTGTATGACCTGATTGCTGTTAAATTTTCACTGGACGTTGATGTTTCCCAAGAGGCTTCGTTTCAGTCATTTCCTAGTTGTTGTTGTGTATGTGTGTGTTAATCATCAGGTCAAACTTCAAAACACATAAAGGATGTGGAACCTTCTCATGTTGCCATGATAACCACGTCTTTAAAACACTCCTGGGAATAAGGTTGTTTCTAAAAAAAGGAACTGATTGGAAGTTTTCCATGGACAACACTCGGTTAACCCATCCGGAGGATCACAGAGAGGAGCGGCCATATTGTCTTAGTTTCCTCAAGATTCAAGGGATGTCATAAATGGAAAGTACCACTGGTGTGTGTGTGAGAAGTGAATCGATAAGTATTCAGAAAGGTGATGTGAGTTTAATTCCATTTTATTCATGTAACCCAATTAGATAAAAATAGGTGTCTCAACAGGCTTCATATCGGTAATTGTCCAAAAACATAAAATCACTCATAAAATATAAAGATACCTGACTGCTTAACTAGTACGAGACGAGCCAGAGGTGGGGTCCACGGTCAAGGATAGGAGCACAGACAATCTCCCGCTCCCCCAAAAGGGAGTGGGAACGAGGTACAACACACGAATTTCACTGCACCAAACAGGCATGGAGGACGAAATGAAAAATACTTAAATAGTGGAGAGTAGAAGTAGATAAAAATAAGTTAAACTTACTTATTTATGATGTACAGGTGATGCTGTTGTTATGTACCCTTATATGCCACACTCTAGTCTTTAGTGAAGTGATATTACCGCAAGCTGGTGCCCAGACATCATTAGTCAAAACCTTTAATACTGGAGATGTCTCTAAAAAATCTTGGACAAACTGTAACTCCTGATCAATGTGGATCATCTGATTGGCGGAGAACATTGCTCTGATATGCAATAAAGCGGCTTTTCATCAATATGAGGCACATTACTGATATAAAGTGTTGCACACCGGAGCAAAGCCGCTTTTCTCCGCGACGGATTGACGTTGATCGGTTGAAAAGTTGCGGTATTTGAAGCTCTGTAAACATTGGAACTAAAGTTCCAGTGTAAGGCTAACAGTTTGGAAAATCTGAACACTTGTTTATATAAATTTTGAAAGGAATTAAAAGATTACCGTTCAATAGCCCTATTTTGATCTCATTTTTGTACTGCAGACTGTGCTAGTTATTGTTTATTACCGTTAAATGAGTGTGCACTTCTCACATGAACAGCACAAATGGACTCTTTGCACAGTCAGGACATTGATATACATATGACATGCATATGTTTCACCTTCTTCAACCTTACTTATACTTGTAACTGTTTGCGATGACTTATTGCCCATAGCATCTGTATAAAAAATATGCATGAACATTTTGGCTCTTCAGGCTCACTGAGCCGTCATTGATATGTCATGCTCCACCTGTGTGCCCCAATTGCCCATTTTTCCCCTGCAGTCAGCCCATATATACCCTTAGGGGTAGCTGTGACGAAGGCTTTAGTCCTCCTTGTATGACGAACAAAAAAGAAAAATAGCTCACCATCTTTGATGCCCTCAAATATTCCTTGTTTTCGCTCTTGAGTCAATAAATAAGATGCAGGTTCAGACTTTCAAGTTTAACAACAAAACAAGCATTTTAGTCTGTAAATTCAGTATCTCTGCATTTCTTTATGGGTTTGCCACTTTTGTTGAGGATTGAGCCGTTTTTGTGTTGACATTTGTAAGGATGTTATTTTTGCTGCGGACACTAAAGGCCGAGATAACAACATCCTTCCAGAGGCGCCTTATCAAATAACGGTCTTTAGAGTTGGCTTTAGCGTTGCTCTGATTCCAGTAATCAGACAGGATCAATTTGGTCTTTAGGTCACTCCAAATACTTTTTGACTTTTTTGTGTCAAATGTGTGCGAAGGGGGAAAACATGAGCAAAAGATTGATGTATCCATTCTTTAGATCTTTATAGTCCTAAAGGATTTTTGACATTTTTCTCTTTTCTATGTGGTCATGAACAGTTTTACTTTTTTTGATTACATTTTATTTACAAAAAAAACAATTAAAGCAGAGCAAGATTTCTTTTACCTCTTGACTACCAGAGGATAAAAAACATTGTGCGGTCAAATTTTATTTAAATCCACCAAAAACTACCCCAAATGTCTTCTGTTGTTAACAAAATAATTAAATTAAACAATTGATTGGTGCTGGTCAGGAGCCTTGAAAACACAGTATATAAATCTCTGCGAAACCACCTGTGTGAATTGGTGAAAGCTGATTCACTGAGGCAAGCCTGGCGAGATAACACAAAAACTAAATTACAACTGATTAGAATGTTTTTTAAAAGATTGGAGGAAAAACATGCAAAATAAATGGGAAAAATTGAGTGCAGAGTAAAATGGCAAAGAAAAAAATACAACATTTAGGAAAAACACATAAGAGGGCAAAGAAAGAAGATAATTTTATTTATCAGCATCAACCCAATAAGGCAAGGCAAGGCAAGGCAAGTTTATTTGTATAGCACATTTCATGTACAGAGACAATTCAAAGTGCTTTACATAAAACATTAAAAGAAACAATCAAAAGAAATAGTAAAAATGTCATTCATTATTCAAATCATTAAAATAAAATTAAAAGAAAGTAAAAAGATTTTAATTTAAAACAAGCATAGATAAAAAGTGCGGACGTAAACTTTTGAATACATATTAATCAAATGCAACTGAGAACAGGTGAGTCTTTAACCTGGATTTAAATACACTGAGTGTTTCAGCAGATCTAAGGTTTTCTGGAAGTCTGTTCCAGATCTGTGGTGCATAGAAGCTGAATGCAGCTTCTCCATGTTTAGTTCTGACTCTAGGAACTGATAAAAGACCGGATCCTGATGATCGGAGAGGTCTGGCTGGTACATACTGGGTCAGGAGGTCAGTCATGTATTTTGGTGCTAAACCATTCAAAGCTTTATAAACCAGTAACAGAACTTTAAAGTCTATCCTCTGAGAGACAGGTAACCAGTGTAAAGACCTCAGAACTGGACTGATGTGGTCTACTTTCTTGGTCCTTGTGAGAACCGAGCAGCAGAGTTCTGAATCAGCTGCAGTTTCCTGATGGATTTTTTTGGTAGTCCTGTAAAAACACTGTTACAGTAATCAAGTCGACTAAAGATGAAAGCATGCACTAGTTTCTCCAGGTCCTGCTTAGACATCAAATCTTTAATCCTTGAGATATTTTTGAGATGATAATAGGCTGATTTAGTGACTGCCTTAATGTGTTTATCAAAATTTAAGTCTGTGTCTATCACTACACCCAAGTTTCTGGCCTGGTTGGTAGTTTTTAGTTGAATAGATTGAAGCTCTGTAGTGACGTCTAACCTTTTTTCTTTAGCCCCAAAGACAATAACCTCAGTTTTGTTTTTGTTTAATTGAAGTAAGTTGTGACACATCCAGTCATTAATGTCCTCAATGCATTTACCAAGAGCCTGTACAGGGCCTCGGTCTCCTGGTGTCAGTCTAATATATATCTGTGTGTCATCTGCATAGCTATGGTAACTAATGTTGTTGTTCTTTATAACCTGGGCCAGTGGGAGCATGTAGATGTTAAATAGAAGTGGTCCCAGGATGGAGCCTTGGGGCACTCCACATGTAATTTCTGTTGGCTCAGAAGTGAAGTTACCAATTGACACAAAATATTTCCTGTTTTCTAAGTACGTTTTGAACCAGTTTAGTACTGGCCCAGTGAGACCCACCCAGTTTTCCAGTCGTCTGAGTAGTATTGCGTGGTCGACTGTATCAAACGCAGCACTGAGATCCAGTAAAACTAGCACTGACATATTTCCACTGTCTGTATTCAAACGTATGTCATTGGTCACTTTGGTCAGAGCCGTTTCAGTGCTGTGGTTCTGTCTGAAGCCGGACTGGAAGACATCATAGCAGTTGTTATTTATTAGGAATTCATTTAACTGATGGAAAACAGCTTTTTCAATGATCTTACTTAAAAATGGCAGGTTTGATATCAATAAGGAAAAAGATCAGTTTAAAAAACATTTTTCTGAAGAAAACTGTAGTTTTTAATGGGGTGTAAATTGGCAGGAGTCTTACGATACATATCACGATACACATCTCACAATGCGATACGAATCAGGATAATTCCCAAGACTATAAAGAAAAATTTTTCATTATTCTTTTCAAAAGAGTATGGCGAGAAAAAGGCTTTACCTGTGTTTTAATACGGCTTTTATTGTAATAAAATGGTATCTAATGATACAATATGTATCATGATACATATCTCAAGGTGATATAAGACTGTTCAAAACAATTTTTCACCATTCTTTTCAAAAGAACATGACTAAGAAAAGAAACTCTTCCTCAATATTAATACACATTTCACTGTAATAAACTGGTATCTGGTGATATGATATACATCACGATAAATATCTCACAATGCGATACATATCACGATACATTCTAAGACAGTACAGAACAATTTTTCACTGTTCTTTTCAAAGGAGTATGGCGAGAAAAAACTTTTACCTGTTTTTTAATACGGCTTTTATTGTAATAAAATGGTATTTTCTGATACGATATGTATCATGATACATATCTCGAGGTGTGATACGTATTGCGATATATTCTAAGACTGTTCAAAACAATTTTCACCATTTTTTTCAAAAGAGTATGACTAAGAAAAAAAACTCTTCCTCAATATTAATACACATTTCACTGTAATAAACTGGTATCTGGTGATATGATATACATCACGATAAATATCTCACAATGCGATACATATCACAATACATTCTAAGACTGTACAATTTGTCACTATTCTTTTCAAAGAGTTTGACTGATAAAAAACCTCTAATGCATCTTTCATTGTAATGAAAATGCTAAAATGTATTTTATTTAATGATCACGATATTAAACACTGCAACTGTACCGCATATAGAAGTTGGTTTTACCCAAGCAAATTCATGGTGATTTTATTTTGGAATGAAACGTAGCAAAGTGGCACAAAGTTTTGGTTCGGTACCATAGACCATTTAATAAGAACTGGATTTATGAAGCGTTGAGGTCCCCCATAGGAAATGTATTACCTTAACCCTCGCAAAATCACGCAAGAGCCTTCACCATCGCTTCCTGCCCAGCGGAAGCAACATGCTTCTACTGAGACATCTGATTGGTCAGTTTATAACTTGAATAACTGGCGATAAAGAAAAAATATCAAAAAAAAAATAAGATTAGAAAGAACATGTTAAGAAGAAGGCATTGGAGCAACAAATGATTATTCTTACAAATAAAATGACTGAGAAATGAGAAATAACTGCCTACTTCTCCATGGAAGTCTATGGGATTTTGGCCTTCTTGCAACCTGCAGGTACTTCCTATTTGGAACACGAGAGGGGAGGGGTTGCGGTGTATATTAATGTTCGGTACCTATCCCAAATAAAAACTATGTAGTACGAGTTTCATAACAACAAAAACAAAACATTCAACACAAGCTGATTCTCGTGAGATCTTGTTGTTTTTTTGTGTGGTGTATAGCTGCTCAAAGACACTCAGTATGCTGCACTGCCATCTAGTGGTCGGAGGTTTAAAATCAATACATTTTAAATGGATGCAAGTATCGCCAAATGAAATATCGCGATAAATCACCCAAAACACCCCTTTACCCTCATTAGATTTGTTTTGTTTGCAATTATAAAGTTAAAAACGATAATACTAATGTTAATCAAAATAATTGCTTTTTATTATCAAAAAAAAATAATAAAAAAAAAAAAAAAAAAAAAAAAAAAATTATCAAGTTATGACAATCTAAAATGCTAGAAACCAAAATAAGAAAAGTTTATTAAGAGAATATTAATCTCAACTGTCGTAAATCCTTTATGTTTATGATATAAACATAAAACATAACATTATTATGATAATATTGACTTCTGAAATGTCCAAATACAGGAAGTCCTGACTTTCAGGTTCTGCAGACAGAAGTCTCATTTGGGGACGCATTTTACTGAGCTTCAGGCTGTGTGGGAGGAGGGCTGGTTAATTCAAATACTTCCAGCCAAACCTTCAAAGCAGTTTGAGCCACTATTGACAACATTACTTTTCTTCATGAGTCATTTCTTCAGATTTCGTAAATCATAAAGACGGCAGAGAAAGAGGAGAACGACCATCACCACCCAGAAGTAGAAAGGCAGTTTGAAAAGTAACGATCCTTGAAATACTCAACAAACAGCTCAGTCCTTCAAATTTTTTGTGTATTTATAGCTTTCTATTTTCGTCTTTTTTTTTTCTTCATGGAATGACGATTGAATCCTATTTAATTTTTGTGTTTTTTCTGATTCTGCTCTAAAAGGTCGTGCTGGTTTGAAGCTCTTAAACAAATCATCTCCTATAAGGCAAATGTTTACAGCCGAGAGCTGCAGGATGAACGAGACTTTAAGTGGCTGAGTGCAGCGACGCTACACAAAGACGGAGGTTCAACATGGATGGAAAAAGCTCCATCAGAACGTCCTAGACAAACAAAAACACTCCAGTAGATCCTTGTTATCTCGGTTTACAGTAGCAGATTTTTTTTTTTTTGCTGCTTCAGTTTTAGCTTAAAATCTTTTTTATTGTATGCTTTAAAATAAATAAAGCATTTGTTTGGTAAAGTACAACCTGAACGGCTTTTGTTTAGTTTTTTGGTTACGCTTCCTTTTACAGATCAGGATATTTGAGTGGTATTTACATGGTACTTTTTTGTACCTACTCGGTACTTGCAGGGTTACTTTTTGGGTACCTACTGGGTATTTATACACATATATATTGGGTATTTACGTGTTGTGTGAATGTGTGTTTTGTGGTACTCATAACATATAAGAGTGGAGTAAGTACAAATAAAGTACCTTGAATGTACTTTATTGGTATTTACGATTTGTATCAAGATAGTACCTAAACAGAAACTACCTCTGATAACGGACGTTCTTTGGCTGCGGTGGTCAGATGAGATGAAAACGGGGTGGTGGTGTCTCCGTATTCAAGGATTCGGTGCGTTTTCGGTCCCTAACCCCCGCGAATATGTACCCTGTATGTAAAGAATTTATTCTTTGCAAGAAGATTGCCGGGGGCGAAGAAGAATCCGGACGAAAAGAGGACAGAACTTTCGGTTTGGATCTAGAGTTGGGAAAAGCGCCGGTCGGTCGCTTCCTGTTGTCGTAAAACCTTTCCCCCAATTACATCGTGTCACGACAGAAGCTCCGCCCTCACAGGTCCATTCCATTTTTCTATGAACCTACGTCCAACGGAGGAGCAATATGGTACCAGTCCGACCTATTTACCGGGTCCATTTTGTAATGGAAACACTCAGAAGTCCGGTCCAGTCCGATCTGGACCGCTCAGTGGAAACGAGGTATTAAAGTACCATTTATTGAAGTTAATTTACCACAGTAGTTAATTCTACTTAACTGGGGTCCTTCAAGTACTCTACTTACTCTGTTCTTACTCTGTTATCATTATATAATCCCGCCGTAGCTCGACCTTACCATTTTCTTTAAGTATTTTATCATTATTCTTATCACATCAGTATGAACCAGATAGTACCACGTAAATACACAGCAAGTACCGAGTAGGTACCCAAAAAAATACCATGTCAATACCAGTAAATACCCAGTGAGTACTGTACTGTAAAAGGAAGCGTTACCTGTTTTGTTTAAAAGAAATCTACCTGAAGGAAGGTGTTCAGACCAAAATATTTACTTTTATGGGATTTTTATTCTTACAGTCTTCTTTTTGATGTGTTACATCTATTTTCCTTTTCATCACTTTTGGGGTAACAGGGTTGTTGGAGCCTATCCTAGGGTACGCCCTGGACAGGTCGGTTGTGGGACACACTTGGCATCAAATCAATTAATTTGTGTGATATTTATATTAAAAAATACTACAAACATTTTTGTAGAGTTATTAATTGCATCTATGCTAGCTTAAAACAGTTTAAAAATTAGCATTTGAAGACTTAAAGAGCAAAGTTTTATGTGGTTGCATCACTGCTTCATTGTAGAAATCTGGCATGTCTCTGTGGTCATAGCATGATAGGATCAGTCTTTGCTTTGCTTCACTGTTGGTAGCGGTCTGGACACTGTGTGATTCTTTTTCTGTTTGATCAGAGTGAAAGCATACACTGTCTGTTCTTTGGCCGTCCATTAAGCGAACGCTCGACTTCACCGCTCTCAGCTGCAGTTGGAAAATTGCCTGGCCAGAGTCAAAGTTTGGATCTTTGCACACGAAGCACGAGCATCATTACGCATCCGCAGGCAGACTGATCATGGGGGCTCTTTGATTTTCATTCCAGTTGAAGTCTGTGTGCGACGCACAGAGGCTAAAAGCCTCGACAAACAGCTTTTAGCCATGCTGGAGGCAGTCGTACCGCGGTTCAAGAAGATTCTGTGGACATAAATAAAAGACGGTTTTGGAGGTATTGGTGTAGCTTTTTTATTTTTAACCTTTTCAGAGCCATATCCCTTTGATGATTCTGCTTTGTCTTTTGCTCCAATCTGCAGAAATGTTCAATCTAAAGGTTCTGTTTTTTCTTTTTTTTTTAATTTGCATTTTTATATCCAAACTATTTTTTAAATGAAGTCGGTTGAGAGATGGATCATAAAGAGGAGAAATGGATTTGACTAAATGCACATTTTCTAAATCGTTATTTTAACTCAGTCTTTTCTTGAAAAGCAAAGAAGAAATGACTGAGCACATAAATGAAACGAGACATCTTCTTGCTAATATTCAACGTTTGCAAAATCCAAGTTTAAGAAGTGTAATGTTCGAAGAATGAATTCATTCATCTGCAACTTATTCTTTGAAATAACAAAAATATTCTGATTTACTTTTATTTGGTAAGACAAAGTATTTGGGCCACAAAAAATGAAATTTACGACCTTTTTCTTGTAAATGCACAACTTTTCTTCCGTACGTTTTTTTGGAAAACCAAAACTCTTCAGCTAATGCAGCTATTAAAATATTCTGCTCTTTTTATGCAAGCTTTTTCCAATGTTTTAGCATTTACTGAGGATTTTAGGCTATTTTGGAGTTTAGCTAATATTTCAGCTACATGCTAGCTATTTTGGCTACTTCAGGATTTTTGGCGAATTTTTATTTTATTTTTTTGGTTTTTAGGCTATTCCAGAGTTTAACTAATATTTATAGAAACCGTCTGCTCCCTTTCTCCACCATGAAATAGTCTGCTCCCTTTCTCCACCAGGAAATAGTCTGCTCCCTTTCTACAGCATGAAATAGTCCGCTCCCTTTCTCCACCATGAAATAGTCTGCTCTCTTTCTCCACCATGAAATAGTCTGCTCCCTTTCTCCACCAGGAAATAGTCTGCTCCCTTTCTCCACCAGAAAATAGTCCGCTCCCTTTCTCCACCATGAAATAGTCTGCTCCCTTTCTCCACCATGAAATAGTCTGCTCCCTTTCCCCAGTTGCTTCCCATTACCTCCAAAATTGAATTAGACTTTTGTTTTCCTTTTATTGTATGATTGCTTTCCTTTTTTAATTGTGTTTGTCATCTTTACGTTTTGAATCATGACATTTTTAAATGCGAATTAAACTTCAGGGCCACTATAAAGAAATAAGCAAACGAAAAACAAACAAACCATACAAAGCTTTTAAAAGGAGCCTTTTTCAGTAAATCATACGTAAACGATGGTCAGAGAAATAATCAATCATTTGAAGCAGAAGAGAGAATGTTTGTGTGGAAAAAATCTAAATGACACGAAACATATTTGTTCTTGGAGCTGCTTTAACCAACTTATTTTAGTCTAAAATGGATTTTTGTATTTTTATTTTGAAGGTTCCTTTGGTCCATTTGTGTTTCCCTAACAAAGGGTCAGCAGCTCTCCATCAGGACTGAACTTTTTCTAATTGGAGCGGCTGCTGTTTGCCGTATGGGTCTCCTTCTCCGGGTATTATTTTCTCCCTGTCAGTGTCAGACAGACACCCCAGTGCAGTCTAAATGTCACGGCTGTTTGTCACAAGTGAATTATTAATGATGACATGCTGGAAAGCCATTTTCCACCCACAAAACCATGTGTCTGTCAAGCCAAATCCACGCCGCGTACGGCGTGTTTTTTAAGAAGAATTCAGGGAATTCCAAAAGAAAATCACTCACTCAGCCGGTTCAGATCAGTTATTTGAACGTTTATTTTGATTATTGAATCTACCAAATGAATGAATTGACTCTCTGTTGAATCGTCCTCTTGTTCTGTTTGAACAAAAATCCGACACGTAGATGATCATCAGATGATAATTACATCCTCTAAGGAGGAAATGATCAGAGATAATGTGTCTAAAAATGATTCCTGGAAACTAAATTGATGTTTAGGAGGAAAAAATAAATGAAAATGGAGACGTATAATTCCTGAAAATCAACGGAGTGAGAACTACAGTCCAGTTGCCATTTTTATTTATTTATCTTTTGCTTCCTTCCTCCTCTCTTTGAATCACGTTGCTGTCAATCTCCGCTGTCACTGTTCATTAAGGGAACAAAAAAACTCCACTGTATAGTAGAAGCTCTACAAGGTTCCTCGGTGGAGCCCTGCTGTCAGCGTGATGGATGTTCAGGAGGTCATTCTGTCTCTTACAGTTAAGATTAATTTCTACATTTGATTCCTTTTTTCCTGCTTCTTTTTTCCCTGTAGATAAATCTAAACAACCTAACCTGAAGTTAAAGAGTCACACAAATGAAATAAAACTCTTGTAATACAAATGGCCGCATTAATAATGCATTGGATTTTTATTGGCACATTTATGCAGCAAAGGACCATTAACGTCACTATTATGTATGTTGAACCAATGGAAATAATTTGACCATAAAAAAAAGCTTCCATACTATGTCCTAAATTATGACCATTTCTGTTCATTTAAAGTCACATTTGTGTTTAAAAATAAATCTCAAAAATGCTAAACTTAAAATAATACAAGAACTTAAGCAAGAAGAAGAATCTTAATTTCACTTTGAAACGTTTTTTAAAATTAAATTGTTGTTAAAAAAAGAGACTTTTTTTCTCCCACCAGTGGCAGATTGTTTTGCACATTTACAAAAAAACTTCAAATTTTATTTCTAGGTCAAGTGTTTTTAATTAGAATTTTTTAATGAAAGCTACCTATTTGTAGCTGTATTTATTTTATTTTTTTTCCTCAAAAATCACCAACCAGGAATTTTTTTTTTCAAAAATATTCTTAAAATGCGGAATTTCTGTTAATCAACCACCAGTTGTTTTTTTTCTGAAAATGTTTTTTTTCCTGAATAAAAAAATATCTTTTTTTTTTTTTATTCTTTTCTTTTCACTTTACTGTTTAGAAAAACATTTTTTTAGTAAAACTTCTATTAAAAAAAACTGTTACTATTTGGTGTGCAGCAAAGTTAGGGACCAGAATTATTATTTTTTTATCATAACTTCTGGAAATAACTCCATTATGTGGTGTGTACCAGTTATTAACCAGGAAAAATATTTTTTACCTATACTTTTTAGACCTTTTTTGAACTATAATTTCTTTTTAAAGACTGTTACTTTCTGGTGTGCACCAGTTAGGGACCAGAATTTTTTTCTTACGATAACTTCTGAAAATATTTTTTTTCTGGTTACTAACTAGTAGAAACCAGATGGTAAGCAGAACATTTATTTCTTTACTTTTTAGGAAAAAAATTTTATTTACTATAACTTATAGAAAAAAAATTAGTTACTATCTGGTGTGTATCAGTTAGTAACCAGAAAAAAAGTATTTCAATATTAGAAAAAAATACATAACATATTTTACCTCAAACGTTTTCTTTTTTTTTTTTACCTTGATGTCCCTTTAGGAGCTCCGTACAACTCGGACTTACATTTTTATTTTTTTAATTTATTTTTTACATTGTGGCAAAACTACCAAAAAAAAAAAATGCTCCCTCAAATATGGCATCAGCTTATATCTTAATCTTTCTGATTAAGCTAAACCTCTAGTGGTCCAGTGACGGGGCAGAACCAGCGGGAATGTGGAGGTAATTCGACAAATGGAAACAGAACCTGCGATCTTTTGGTCAAAGGTTAACCGCTACTCAGCAAATTTTCAGAATTCTTTTCTTTAGCGTCAAAACCAAAAAGAAGAATCTTTTCTTCTTTAAGTTTTCGTTAATATGGAGAATCCTGCTGTTCATCTCTTCATGTGCTGCTGCCTGTGGTTCTTAAGTTTCCTTCATACACCAATCATTTACGATCTCTTTAATAATAATTGATTAGTACCTGACGGCTCACCCACTAAAATTTCTGCTGGAAACCTTTCTAGTTTGTATTTCTGCACCGGCTCTCCGTTTATGGTTGAAGTAAAAAGATTGCACTTAGTGTTAGCCTTTGATGCTGACCTGCGATATTGAACCGTTTAAGGCAGGAAGCAAGAGTGGGCCTGTTACTCCAGTGATTGCATGTGTACACAGAGGAATAAAGTGACGCCTTTAGCCACCATGCAGGACAGACAGCCAAATGTCAAGGAATGAATAATAAATCCAATAAAATCATCATTTTTATTTTTATTTAAAGCATTATTGTAAATGTGTGTGGTCGGTCGGTCTACATGCTGTCACTGAAACGGCCTCAAGCTCCCGCAGACATGAAAGTCCTGACAGCCAAAGAGGAATAAATGTGCTCCCTGTCACAGACCTGAAATTTACTCCCCATTCGTTCGCAAAAAGCCTCCAATTTAAATATCAAAGATGACTGTCCCGCGCTCTGAGAGTTCAATGCCGATGGCCCACCACGGCGCTAGAGAGTACCACCTTTGTAGTGCAACAGGATTTCATTCAGCCGCTGATGCTTTCAAGCTAAATTGGACACGGTGTGCAGCTTTAGCTGCCTAAATTGCCTTCTTGGCCGAGTTTTAATACTACAGTTCAGTGGTGGCTTTGTTGGGATGTGATCAGCATCAATACGAGGAGTGCAATGTGCAGGGAAACGAGCCAAAAACCCACCTGAAGTGTATGGGAGATAGATCCATCAGCTGCGTTTCTACCTCCAAAACCAAAGGGAGTGCAGCAGCATGACTTATGTTGGGCCAGGAGGGAGCAGGCCTGACTAATGAGGTGGAGGATGCTGGGTAAGCAAACAGAGTCCTCATCAATATGAGGTGGAGCAGGAAACCGATGCGCGAGTGTGACCTCTGGTGGAGGAACTGGGAACTGCAGGGCATTTTTGAGAGAATAAATGAGGTTTTTGACTGTAAAAAGTCACTGTTAATTTGGTTTTAATTTATATAATTTCCTTTTATTTTTGAACACAAAATAAAAGTTAAATATTTGGATATTAATAGAAAAAAAAGGGTGAAAAAAATCTTTTTAATGAATATTTTATACACACATAATTGTTAACAAAGACAGTGACAAGATACGATTATCCCTCATTGTCTAATTTAAACGTTTCCAAAACTTTATATTTTTTAAATTAACATTTTTACTAAGTTTTCATTAGAGAAACACTGAAGAGTTTTGGTGCATTTAAAGCTCCGCAGCACTATTTGATTGGTTTTCATCATCCAGAATGTTTTCAGGTTCAAAGCAGCTGCTGCTGAAAATCCCACCAGGGAATAATGTGGAGTTTTGTACCGCCGCCTGGTGGGAAAAATCAAGGTTTTTTAGATACATCAAAGATGTCCTACCAGGTTTTAAGTTGTTTTAACTACTTCTTTGCAAATTTTTCCTCAAAATCAACAGTAAAGATCACTTATAGCTACAATCGAGACATAAAGAAATTATTTGTGAAAATAACTTTTGCTCCAAACTCTTGACATTATAAAAAATTGATTTAAGACGTAAAAAAAATTCAATTTTTACAGTTTTATTTGGTTTAATTTTAAGGATTTTATATTAGAATTTAATAAATATTTCAGATTTTTTCAGATTTTATTTATTTGCACATAAAAAATAATTCAAAAAATAAATAAATATAAAAACGGGTATAAAAAACACATAAAAGTTGTTACAAGAAGAGGCAAAAAAATCCGTATGGGCTTGTATTAAAGCCAAATCTCAATAAAACTTAACATAAAAATACAATTTTACACATTAACAACTATCCACTTTACACGAAAAAAACAAAAGAAAAACATAGATTGCTTTAAACTTCTTTTAAAAGAAGTGTCTGAAATGCCATTCATGGGCAAATGGGAACATTTATCCCAAATTTTGCATCCGCTAATTTGTAAACTAAACCGTGACCTTGATGTGACACATTTAGGAACATAAAATGAAAATATTGATGGATCTCTGCATTATGTTTATAGTAACATATAAAATGTTCAGGTATAGCATTTCTATTAAACACAATTTTATACATAAAAATGCAAATGTGGTAAATATTAATGTTATAAATATCAAGAATATTGTTGATAAGTTAAACAGGAATTCATGGTTTAAGAAAAAATTTTAGTTTTTGGGAAGATTTATTGCACGACGATCATATTCTCATTTTACATTTTGTTCTCCACTTTTTGTCACTATAATCAAAATAAACTACTTATCAATAAAAACAATATGCAAATCATTTGATTAGAATAGAAAAAATACTTATTTTTAGGCTGTACAGCATTTAATTTGAAGTAAATCTGTCTGAAATTAAACTTTTTTTAGCATATTTATTCGCTTATGAAGGCTTGTTTTTAGATTTTGATATTTTTCTTATTAAATAAAAATGACTGTTGCATGAACGGATAATTTTACTGATACTTTTCAGTGATTTACTTCCTAAGATTAGTTTTATATTCGCTTTTTTAGGCTACCTCTTTTTGCAAGGTCAAAGGTCAATCACCTGCCTTCGAGCCATCTGCTCAAACTGGCCAGCCCTCGCTCGGCCTTCTGGGTAATTTACGGCGTTCTGTTGGAGGTATTGATCTGCCAGATTGATTATTGACAGTTTTTTTTTTTTCCATACTATATATTTTTTTTTTTAGAAGAAACTGAATTATGATTAATTATTGGCAAATAAACATGGCAGCTTTCAGGAAAATTCCCTTTTAAATAACTGGAAACAATTGTTAAGACTGCAGTTTTATTTTTAAGGTTACATTGAGCTGCTTAAGATTTAAATCAATCACTAAGAAGGAGAACATTCAAAAGTGTTTGTAAATATGGAAAACACCTGTTATAAAAAAAAAAAAATCAGAATGTCTTATTACATTTTCTCCCTTCATTCAAACCAAATCTGAGTCTATAATTAAACAAATGTAAATAATTTTAATCTGAGAATGAGAAAAATCAGTTCCTTTTTTTTACCACTAGATGGCAGCAACACTACGATTTTTTTTTTTCTTCTTCTTCTTCATTTGTCTTCATGGTTCTGTTCTTCAGTTCTTCTTGTACCCTCCATTCTTCTCTCATCCCTCTCCTTTTCCTTTAACAGTGCAAAGTTTCCTTTATTTTAATCAAAATATGCATTCTTCTTCCTTCAGATTCTATGGTGAAAAGTGGTGAAAACATTGGTTTATATGTATCTAAAACAGTTGTTTTAGTAATCACGAGGAAAAAAGTCTTCTTTTCTGAACTTAAAGAGTACAAATTTGGAGTTTTAACAGTTAATTTAATTAAATAGTTAATATTTTTTCTTAAAAAGCACATATTTGTTATCTTTAAATGCAAAAATGATGTTTTAATCCTTTAACTACCCAAAAAACGGACATAAAATATATAATATACCTCAGGAATAAATGGAGCACCTCCTGGAGCTTATATATATAGATATATCTATATATATCTATATATATATAGTATATATAGATATATATATATCTATATATATCTATATATATATCTATATATATTAGATATATATATAGATATATAAAGATATATCTATATATATATCTATATATATAGATATATCTATATATTATCTATATATATAGATATATCTATATATATAGATATATATATAGATATATCTATATATATATCTATATATATAGATATATATATATATGTTTCTGCTGCTTATTGGCGTGGGACAAAGCCCCTAAAATAAATAAATACAAGTAAAAAAATATAGAAATTTTTGCTTAAAAATACATTGACAGTTTTTTTTCTAACTTTAGTTTTTAGAAATAATATTCTGGTTAGTAAGAAAAATTTGAAAAATGAAGGTAAAAAAAAAGAAATCTGAAAAAAAACTATCTATTGCACACCTGTTAGTGAGTAGATTTTTTCATACTTAAATTTGTAGGAAAAAAAAGGTTTTTCTTCATTTTTTTTTTTACTTCAATATTTTTTTCTTCTATGTCCCTTTAGTGGCTCCTATATGTTTCCCACCATTTGGTTGAGCAATTAAAGGGTTAAGCAAATTAAAAAGGAGTCATTTTAATAGGATTTATGCATAAATCTGAGACCTTTCATCATCTAAATCTATTAAAAGGCTGTTTGAATGGAGACATCAGTTTATGACTAATTCTGTAAGCACAACACCTTTATTTTAAATACATTTAATGTATTTTTATTGCGTGTTGTTTCTGCCCAGCTGTTGCTCTGAACACGAGGGGCTTAATTCTGTGGAAACCGGGTTAATAACATGCCATGTAGCCGCTCCCCCCCCCACGGGAACAATGATTTATATGGGTTGCTCTGTAAAATCTAGGGTTACATCCACAGATTTGTGGGGCGGAGAATAAGGGGCATGTCAGTTCAGTTGCTAGGAGACAAGTTGCAGAAAGACAACAGTTGAAGGCAAAAAAAAAAAAAAAAAAATCTGGGTTGGGTAAAGAGAGAGAGTAAGTGAGACAGCTGCAGGGAGACGGGTGAATCGTACCGCAGGATAAATAGATTTCATAATTTTTCTCCTTTGAGGCACAAACGCAGAAGCAGGAGTGCTGCTATTTCCACCGCCGATGAATATCGATTGTAATTATTCCTGTGATCAAAAAACCTCCGAGCCATTCAAACGAGCATCAATCATTAACGCACACACAAGTCCTCTCATGTTGCAACCATTAACATCTCAATGAAGCTAAATTTAGTGCGGTCCCCGGGCCCCTTCATCTCCTGACATCAGTGGGTTTGGCTTTGTCTCTGTTTTTGCCCCAAACTTTTCTGTGTCACGCTCAAGCGTGAGCCTCAGTCCACAGCACACTGACCCAGCACGCCGGCTATTCCTGGAAATCTTCGCCTTCATGCTTTGAAACGGGAAAATATGATTTTCTGTTTAAAAACTATTTTTTTTCCAAGTTAAACTAATTTATTTACTTTTTGGGATGAAATTCTTGATGTTTTTTAGCAGCACCCGTCCGCTGGAGAGACCGTTGTTTGTTTCCAACCTAAAAAATAAATAGTTAAAGCCACTTAAGATAGAAGTGAACAGGATTTTTGCAGCTTTAACATAGGTTTTGTATGTAAATAGGTTACACAAATCATTTTTTCATGTTTAATTTCCCCCTCCTTGACATGCATAAGCGTGAGCAACATTTTAATAAAGCAATAAAAAGAAAAACACTGTTTATTATTGAGATTAACCTCTGAAAGGAGGTGCAGAATTCAATCAACCTCCGTTACGATGTGGAGGAGAGCTGAGGAAATGCAAATTCTGTTGTCATAACACAGGAAATATGATCATTAAAACAATCTACTTTACATTTAGATTATATTTTTTTAAAATAAAGTAAAAAAATTAATTTTTTTACACTTGAAATCAAGTTTTTTTGACATATTTGCTGCAATTTTTAAAGGTTTTATTCAAAATACAGACATTTGTTCCTGTTATTAATCTGAATGTATTTAGTCTAAAAATATTTAATCCCTTCGTTATGATTCTAAGGTGATAATTTAGATATTTTTTTAAACCTCCTGACATTCAAACAATCTTTTCCTCAATTGAACACTAATTTTGTGTCTAATTATTTAAAAAATGTTTTATATGTAGCGTGATATATTAATATTTTTAGGGGAACACATCCTTAGAAAAGTTATTTTTTAAACTAATGTTTATGTGTGTCTATGCTTTTTATTTAAAAAATAATATTTTTAGTGTAAATAATATGCTGGATCATCAGAAACATTTTACAATTTACTGCTTACACGATTAAAATCATATATATATATATATATATATATATATATATATGTGTGTGTGTGTGTATATGTGTGTATATATATATACTTTCTTACAAAAATTAAAGGAGTACTTTAATGAAACACACTAGATCTCAATATGAAGTTGGATATCTATACAAATATTGACAGGGTAGTGTCTTCTTTTAATGGAAATAAAAGTTTTCAGTCTCCAGAGAGCTGAAAAAATACGTCAAAAAGAATATTTATCAAAAAGATGTAAAGTAAAATGATAGGGTTGGATTAACAGAAACCACCAATAGATCTCAATCGATCTAAACTTAATAGATCAGTAATCGATTTACGAAAGTAAAGCTCAATCTAACACATAAAGCTAAACTCCAGTATAATGACGCTAACATATAATGGGATTTCCTATAGGAATGCTAATGCTAACACTTGATCGACCTAAACATTAATTGCTGACTAAATGAGCATCTTTATCTATTTTTTCCAAACTCTTTTAAGGAAACATTTTTTTAAACGAACCATTTCTGGTCTAAAACAGTTTTCTGTTCATACTTTCTTCTTCTAGACCAGAGGTCGGCAACCTTTAACAGTAAAAAAGCCATTTGGGCTCGTTTTCTACTGATCAAAACCTAGAAGGAGCCGCAATGACTTACGTTAGCCTTTAAGAAATTTGGATTTGCAATCGTAGCCTTCTTTTTTTTTTTTTAAATAAATGTGAATAATGTCTATTTTTGGCATGAACAAAAGCAAAAAAATATATAAAAGAAACTAGCATCTCTCAAAAAGGGAATTTTTTTTAACTTTAGTAGCATAAAAGCAAACTCAATTACCTGCTGATTTTAAAATTAGCATAACATTTCTCTGTAAATTAAATCAGACAAAAATGTTAGCATGTTGCTGAAATAAAAGCTAAACTCAAAATTAGCCTAAAACTCCCAGTAGATAACAAATTAGCTAAAAATGTTACCATACTGCTAAAATATTAGCTAAACTCCAAATTAGTATAAAAAACTAATTAGAGGCCATATTTGCCAAAAAAAAAAGCTAGCTTGTTTCTTACTGAACTAACTTAGTCAAAAACGTTAAAATAGAAGCTAAATTCAAAATTATCAAAACAACATTTCCGCAGATAACAAAATAGCTTAAAAACGTCAATATTTTACTAAAATATTAGCTAAACTCCAAACTAGCCCAGTAAACTAAGTCAAAAACATTAGCATGTAGCCAAAATAGAAGCTAAAACTCTAAGTTAGCCTAAAAACCCCAGTAGAAAACACAATAGCCAAAAAAACAAACATTAGTCTGTTGCTAAAATAAAAGGTAATCTCCTTTTTTTTTTTTTTTAGACCTCTGTTCTAGAATAAGGTGTAATGCTAGAGCGTGATCGCCACCTAGTGGCCAAACTGAAACGCCCTCCAGGAGAAGCAGAACAATCGTTGCATCTTTACCGTCTGATAATCAACCTAACACTGTATGATATCAACAATCTCATTATTATTATTTCACATATACATTTTACAATATATGAACTGCATCAGATTAATATGAAAATCTTCAAGATTGTTTATGTATTTTTAAACAAATGTGTAAACTGAATCAAATAGTACTGAATTGAGAGTATCCAAAAAAAGAGAAGAATTGAGCATCAAGTAAATGTAAAATAAGAGTTTTTTTTGATGCCCTACAGTGTCATTTAGTGTAAATTTACATTCTCAGGTTTGTTTCTGCTTTGGCCATGAGATCTGATATTTACAAAAGCGTCTGAGCTTCCTGTCTAACTGTTTTATTGTCTTATCTTTGTTTTTTATCTGGTGTTTTTATGTCATTTATCTCAACGTTTTTTTTATCTGGAATTGTTTAAACATTTTATCTGTGTTTTTATTGTTATTTTAATATTGTTTGACTGCCTCATATAACTCAAATAAACTTAGCAAAAAAAGGATATACTTCCCATATTTTAATAAAAAAGGAGGACATCAATGTCGACATATTGCGTACCACATCTATCAGGTGTGTGTGGATCTTCTCTTTTCTACCTGTGCAATTAAAGCCTTTTGTGTGGCTGCAAACAGTTTGATGAAAAGGCGATGACACGGCGCTCTCAGACTGACTCACATTCCTTCTGTCTGGCTGTTTGTTTGCCTCACAGAAACGTTCATTTCTTTTACAAAATAATCCTCTTTTTAAATTTATTAAAAATGTTTTCAAAATGTTCTAAAGGCTTAACATTTGTTGAAAAGATGTGTGTTAATAGAAAAATGCAAATGCTATGAAACGCTCAGCGTTTTTTAACATCTATGAAATTGATTTTTAAAATTAATTTTCTGACTGATTGACATTTATTATTTAAATCGGCTTTAGTGTCTGACGAACACAAACCACTATAAATAAACAAAACTCAAAGTAAAATTTACTTTTGTTGTTGTTGATTCTATCAAACTGTACCAAAAACCAAAATTATTCAGACCAGAAAAGTCAGTTGGTCCGGATCGAATCTGTTTAATTTTGTCCGGTGTTGTGCCAGAGCACGTTTCCCCTTGCCAGAATTTCTATCCCTGGTTCACGCATCCTTGATTTGTTTCATGAATGTCATGTTTAGGTCAAAAGTGTAAAAAGAAGATTAAGACATTCTTTCTTCTGGGGCTTTTGGGAGTTTATTGTCATTTTTGCTTTTTTTCTCCGCTTCATATTCTATGTAAAACACCCCGTATGTCGCGGGCCGAACAGGATAAACATTTATTGAACACAACAAAACTACATTTTTAAAACCGTAACTTAACATAATTATGAACTAATACCTGCGATAATGCTAGTGTGAATGCTGCAAGCAAAATTTGGCCGATTGTGCTGATAGCTGAAAATGCTGAAATTGATAGCTAAAAACACTCAAGTTGATTGCAAATTAGCCTAAAAAAAAAAAGTTGGTTTGACAAAAAAAGCTAGCATATAGCTAAAAGAAATAACTAACGTCAAAATACCTTAAAAAATAAAAAAAAGCCTAAATTAGCCAAAACAGCTAGCATTTAGCTGAAATATTAGCTGAACTCCAAAGCAGCCTCAAAACCGAAAAATTTATATTAATATAGTAATTATAAGATATAATTACCCAGAGGGCCGGATCCGGCCCCCGGGCCTTGATTTTGACACATAAAGTGAATTCAGACTGAAGGAGATGAACTCTGATTGGCCTGAAGCGAACTAAATGTGTCCAGTCTGAACACACATTTGGTCCAGGACCAGGAACCGCTCTCTAATCCGTCTTTCGAGGTGGTCTCAGTTCGTTTCCAATCAGACTCAACTTTGGTTCGTTCTGAGTATTTCTGAGTCTGAATAGACTCTGTGTTCGAAGCTGAACAACTGGACCAAAATGGCCACCACACCCGGGAACTGAAGAGATCTTTAGTGACATGGTTTTGTTTACAAGCTTTGGTCTGGTACAGAAATGTTCGGTTGAGAGCAGTCTGAAGACAGAATAAAGACAAGGTTCAGGACTCGAGCCGGAAAAATTAAACAGACTTTGTCCGGAACAACAGATTTGAATACACATTGAATAAAAAAAAAAAAGGTAAATTGTGTTTCTTTTTTGTTTTTCTTTTAATTATGTGACACATTGGATCAATTAACTAAAGTTATGTCGTTCTTTACACTTAAAAATGTGAGTTTTAATCAAATAAAAATGTTGATTTGAGTAAACCATCAACTCAAAATTTTGATTTGATGAAAACTAATAATTTTGAATGTTAAAGAAATTGCATAACTTTAGTTAAATTATCTAATGTTTCACTTTTAGATTTTTTTTTGTGATTTAGAGAAGTTTATGGTCACGTTTTTGCAGCCATCTGTGCAAATAGTGTAGCTTTTGCTGACAAACACTTGATCTTTGTATCTTTTGTGAACTGAAGTTCTTAAACTTGACGAAACACTCAAGAAAAGATTTATTTAATCCCCGGTTCAGGAATATTTTTCGGATATTTTGGAAAAGCTCCAGGAGGTGCTCCATTTATTCCTGAAGTGAACTTGTGTCTCAGTTAGAATCACTTTGTCAGTAAAGTTGACAGCCACACAGTTATCTCTGCTGGACATTGTTCAATCTCCAAAAATGTCCAGATTTTTCACTTTTTTTATTGTCTTAAGGTCCCAAAATGCCCAAAACTCTATAAGTTAGCAATATTTTTTAATCTATTACAAAATGTTTTTACTGAATTTGGTAGAAAAAAAAACCTACAATGCAGTCTATTAATTCTATTTTTCATGTATTTCTTCTACAAATTTACAAATATATTTAAATATCCTGCTTTATCAACCTTTTTTCTTAGGTTGAGAAGCTAATTTTGGGCGAACATTGTTTGCTAAAAGTATAAGGACCAAGTTCCCGATTCTAAAGTGTCAGGTTTCTCCGTTCGGTTGTTCTATTTCTGAATCCGAATCTTTGTTCACTTCTCAGTCCGGTGGCAGGAAGTCCCACTGCCAGAACAGTGGCTGTCAAGCTGCACTCGTGAGAGCTCGTAACCTTGGTAACGCTGCACTCCTGAGCTCCGTGTGTGGAACTTATACATCCCAGAGCATTTTCTAGAGCTGACTTCACGAAGCCACAGAAGGTGTCACCTCAACTCAAAGCTTCATTTGTATATTCATGTCTTTACTGATGAGGACAGCAATTGTAGAGGATTTCTTGATCTTTTAAAATATTAAAAAAGTTAATTATCAATAATAAAAGTAAAAAAAAAGCATTCTTTCACTCAAGTCACAGCAATGCAGAACTGTATGGAGCTAAATTGGGGCCAATATTATTTGAAACCCAAATAAAACAAGTTGATAAAAATATTGGTGTTTGTCCAAAAAAGAAAAAGTAAAATATCCCAAATTTCAATTGCAAAACTTTTTTTTTCACTTTCAACTTTTTTAATCTGAAAATTTCTGTTTCAAAACTTTTTACCCCGTTGTGGCGCTTTGGGGTGGGGCTAACACAAAGGTGGTAATTTCAGTTCTGGTGCGTTCACTGACTCCTAAAGCTGTGATAACTACAATCAGAAAATTGCTGCATTGTCAGTACTATCATAGTCTGAGGTTTTGATGAAGCCATTTTATGCAAGTGTGAAGACATTTCGATGTCTGTATTTAACACTAAAAGACGGCGCTTTGAACGGGCGAGAACAGCGGGTTGTACGCGATAAAACTCTGCTTTTACACCCGTTTTGGGACAACTTTAGACCAGATAGTACAGAATAAAGAGCTATTTTATCACCCTAATTATCACAGTTTCCAGAGTCAGTAAATGCAACAGGACTCAAGTTATCAACCTCTTAAATTTTGATTGGTCCTCCGTGTAAGCCCCGCCCCAACGCGCCACAAAAGTTTTGAAACTGAAATTTTCAGATTTAAAAACAAGTTGAAAGTGAATAAAAGTTTTTAGATTTGAATTTTTTAGTTTAAAAACCTAAAAAACAGAAATTTTGAAGCTATAAAATAATAGCAACAAGTTTTTGAACATTTTACTTTTTTTTTTTGGCCAAGCACAAATTTTCTTCTGTTGGTTTTATTTGGGTTTCAAATAACATTTGCTCCATTTTATCTCCATAGAACTTCTTTTAGCTTCATAATTATTCAGAAACTCTGTTTCTTTTAGGATCAAATCATTGCTATTCTTATTGCAGACCTTAAAGCGGGTCCACATTAACACGGCTTCATCTCTAAATCATAATAATGGAGAAAAACTTAATCATATTTGAGTCAATCTGTTTTAATAGGAACTGGGTCTGTGGCGTCATAGTCTGATGTGCTAATAGCCTTTTAATGAATTAAATTATTTCCATTTTAGTTTAAAAGCTTTCTGATTAAGACTAGAAAATGGGTTACTTTAGCTGTTTGAATGACAGACGTTCTGCTAAGACAATAAATATTCAAATTTCTATTTTTTCAACTTCTAAAACAACAATTTTTTCTTGTAGACATCTCTAAACACTTTTCACCTCATTTTTTTTTTTTTTAAACCTCAACAACCCAATGAAAGTGCTGTTATAAATCCATGAACATTTTTGTTTTCCTAATTTGAGCCAGTGGACGACAGGAAGCTTTTTTGCTTTCTGGATCACAGCGACCGCCTGTCGATCTCACGCTCTGATCTTCCCTCACTCAAGATATTTAAACTCTCCCACCCAGAGAGGACAAACTACCTTTCTCCGTCCAAAAAAAGTCTAAATTTGCGTTTCTGAAACTCTCAACAATAAGGTTTCTCTATCCTCATCGCTCCCTCGTGGCTGCGCGTTCCCTGCAGCACCTTTTGCTACTGTTGAGTGTTTTATATTTAGACTTTTTTACATTAATTATCAGGCAAATCTGTTGGGAAAATGTCAAGTTTTAACCAGATATTATTCACAATTTAAGCTCAAGAGAAAACTCAACGTTCTCGCTGCATTTAAACGCATCATTTACACATGAGTCTTGGAGACGGGAAAAATGTCTCGCGTATGATTTGTGTCGTGGTTCAACCTGCTGCTTCTCTCACCAACCACCGGAGGGAGCCCTCACCTGAGTTTTGAACTCACCACCTGCCCTCACCTGGATTAATCTTCATCAGCTGTTTCCCATAACTGCCATAGTATTTAGTCTGGCTTGTCACAGCAGCTCACTGCGAAGTCTTGTTTGTCCTGCATACAGTCTGAGCGGTCTGTCTCATTGTGTTTTGACTCCTCGACTCTCCGCCTGGGCTCCGTGTTTTGACCTTAGCGTGTTTTCTGACCACGCCTTGCCTTGTCCTGTATCTTCATTAAAACCTTAATTTGCACATGGATCCACACGTCTCTGCCTCTTCGTCACTATTTGAGTGTAAATGTGTTTTTTTTGTGTGAATCAGGAAATTCGTATGTAATTTTTAAAGATTTTTATGTGTAGTTAGTTTAAGCTGTATTTTAAAGTTGTGTGTTTATAAATTATATTTTTTGTAATTTTTGTGTGGAAAACACAATTGCAAGTACACAAAGCTAAACACAAAATGTATGGTATGAGTTACAAATCAAGAATTACACACAAATGAAGGACCTGGAAACGAAATCACTAATCTGTAACTGTTTAAATTAATTGCTAAATTTTGTTCTGTTTTATTTAATAATATTTATTTATTTTTAGCGTATTTTAATTCTATTCTGTCACCAGGACTCCCTTAAAAAAAGAGATTCAATTGATCTGAATGGGAATTTTTCCTGGCTAAATAATGATTAAATAAATGAAATAAAACAAATCTATTTTGTCTCCATACTTTTCCAAGAAAAGATTTCCATTAGTAATATTTATTAGATTAAATCTACTGTTCTACTGCCTGTAACTGATGTTTATTAATTTTTTTCATGCGGCTCCACACAAACAGAATGAACTTTCTTATCAGTGTTTCCTGATTGTCAAACTAAGAATTCTCCCACTAAAGAACATGACATTTGAGTCTCGTTCTATTTTAATACCTATAATGTGTTGAAACACTAATGAGCTGGAGGCCACACATCACCGATCACCTCTTTCGTCAGAATGCCGTCTGAAAATCCCTCCCTCCCTCCCTCCTCGTGTTATTTCTGTTTTGTTTTTTTGTCACTTTCTCACTTCAAAATGAACTCCTGCGAGGTTAAATGCTGACAGTACGCTGTAAATGTTTTTCTCATTTTCTCAATTAATACATAATCGTTTGTTTTTACATTCAGAAATAGACAAATAAAAAAAAATTTAAATACTATTTTATTTTCTTTTTCAGTAGCAGTTTGCTTCACTTCTGGCAGCTTTTTAAAACGACTAAATTGATTTGAAAGGTATAAAAGTGTTCTCTCTTTGTATTATACCTCTGTGTGAAACCAGAATCGGGTCATTAGAGGCTTTTAATTGCAGTACTTACTGTATTTTTTCAAAGATAAGTCTGTAGCTGCTCAGTTTTGACTTAACTTTGAGGAAATTGAAGGAATCCCTGTGTCTTCATAATAAACCAATGCTAGTTTTTCTCTCTTATGAGGTTTGAGAGAGAATAATTCTTATGCATGTTATGAAAAAAGGAGTGAGTTTGATGAGAAACGCTTTACATGTTAATTTAAAACGGTATTTAGTGAGTTTCTGTTTTTCCTGTTTTAAATTTAAGCAGCAAATATTGAGAGTTAATTAGTCGTCTTGGATTTGCTCCATATCTTGTTGACTCAGTTTGTGACTTTCCAGGTTTTTGTGTCCCTTTCAAATAGAGAAACATCAACAGTTTTCACATCAGATTATTTTCAGTTTAAGGCTTTAGTTGTATTTGTGTCTTTATGTGAAAAATATTAATCTTGAACAGGAACAGAGAATATCTTTGTTTACTTTGAGACTTTTACAAAAGTTGACTTAAAATCAACGGCATCCATAAATGCATGTTAGATTCATCAAGAGCCTGAAGCTCCGGAGCCACATGTGGATTTTTGACCCCTCAAAAAAATGTTTTTAGGTTTAATACAAATTAAATTTTAATTTTAACTCAACTCTACTTGAGCTTGGCAAATAATAAACCTTTCACCTCTTTGGTTCCCTGGAAACTTGTTTAGGTTCTGTGTAAAAATAACAGGTTAGAGTTTTGATCAAATCACAAACAAAGACACAAACTTCATCCAGAAAAGTGGAGTTCTGTTCAAAAACGACCCTTAAGACGGTCTTTGTACCCTAGTGGTGTATGGCCCAGATGTTTTAACCATTTCTAATGATGGAGTTCTACAACTAAACATCCGGCCCTCCAGATCATTTTATTTTATTGTTATTAATGCCCCCGATGTTAACTTGAGCTCATTTCAAACTTGTATAATTTTGACAAAATATATTTTATGGAGAGTAAAATATTGAACGTTATTTAAGGTTTCAGTTGATTTATTGTGGAATAATATTCCTGCCTTTTTATTATTCATAATTATGTTAAAAAGTTACAGTTTTAAAGTTTTAAAAATTGGCGTTCTGCTAGAATATTAGGCTATTTTGAAGTTTAGCTAATATTTCAGCAACAAGCTAACTGTTTTGGCTCATTTAAGTTTTTTTTTCTGTTTTTTTTAGGCTGTTTTGGAGTTTAGCAAATATTTCAGCTACATGCTAGCTGCTTTGGCTAAGTTAGGCTTGTTTTTACATTTGTTTTTAGGCTGTTCTGGAGTTACGCTAATATTTACATGTAAACTGTTTTGGCTAATTGAGGTTTTTCTTTTTTAGTTTTTTTTTTTTTTTTGCTGTTTTGGAGTTTAGCAAATATTTCAGCTACATGATCGGAGGATAGTGGGTTCGATTCCCTGCCCGCCCATGTGTCGAAGTGTCCTTGGGCAAGACACTGAACCCTAAATTGCCTCTGGGAGGTTGGCGCCAGTGTTCGGCAGCGGAGCCACCACCAGTGTGTGAATGTGTGTGTGAATGGGTGAATGGGTCTGTGACTGTGAAGCGCCTTGGGCCCTCGAAGGAGGGTAGAAAGCGCTATACAAGTATACGCCATTTACCATTTTTACATGCTAGCTGTTTTGGCTAATTTAGGCTTTTTAAAAAAATTTTTAGGCTGCTCTGGAGTTACGCTAAGATTTACATGTAAACAGTTTTGGCTAATTGAGGCTTTTTTTTTTGCTGTTTTGGAGTTTAGCAGATATTTCAGCTTTATTCTAGCTCTGTTGGCTAATTTAGAATTTTTTAAGATTTTCAGGCTGTTCTGGAGTTAAGGTAGTATTTGCACGCTAGCTGTTTTGGCTAATTTATGTTTTTTTCCGTTTTTAGACTATTTTGAAGTTATTTCTTCAGCTACATGCTAGCTGTTTTGGCTTACCTCGGTTTTTTGTTTTAGGTTTTCAGGCTAATTTGGAATTTCGCTTGTATTTTAGCTAGCTACCAGCTTCAGCATTCTCAGCTATCAGCTTTAGCATTTTCAATTATCAGCTTCAGCTTTTTTAGCAATCAATTTCGGCATTTTCAGCTATCAGGACTGGCATTTTGAGCGGCCAAATTCAGCTTACAGCATTCACAATATTATCGCAGGTAACGCTATATATCTAGTTCACGATTATGTTAAAAAGTTACAGTTTTAAAGTTATAAAAATGTAGCTTTAGATTGTTCAATGTTTATCCTGTTCGACCTAAGGTGTGTTTTTGGATTGTGGCTCCTTGTTGACTTTGACACCCCTGACAAGAAGACAAGTAACACTTGTGAAAATAGATAATAATGTAATACTAAATGTGTTTTTTGGCTGCTCTGTTATTATGAACGTCTTCTTTGTAGAATAAATGTGATTGAGATCATTTTCTGTATCTTTAATCATCTTTGTAACTGTTTCGATTCAGTTTATTGTATCAGCAGCAGCAGCACCCCCTCAAACGTCTCCCAATAGCAGGTTTTGAACCCTGTAATTAGCTGAAGACGCTTTCTGCTGTCTTCCCTCCTGCACGTATTGTTGCTGCTCACAACAGGTGTTTACTTCCCTTCAGATCTGATGCGTGACCGGCATTCAACTGCGTCCCTGACGCACGGCCACATGCAAATTGCCGCGTGGCCTTTCTTCAAATGGCAACTGTCCAGTCACCAAAAATAGACGTGATGCCATCAATATTTAGGGATCCGGATTTCCTGCTGTTTAAAGTTGCGGATCTAATTAAGAGGGGTATGATTTTGGAGATTTTGGTAATTTCCTTCATATTTTGAACGCGCCTGTTGGTAGGAGGGAGAGGTGTGTTGATCCTGTCGCATGAGGAGCCACTGTTGCGTTCTCTCCTCCTCGATGCGCACACTCTCTCCTCACTATCCTGTAATTACAGACAAAGCAGGGGGAGTTTTTCTCTGACAAGTATTTTTTTATTTGTTTCGGGGGTAAATCATGTAAAACGGCAAAGTTCTTTTTCTGTGTCGCGCTGTTACGCAAGCAGCAGCAGTGTGGTAGCGCGCAGGGGGGAAAGAAGGAGGGAAGAAGGTGGTCACCAGAGGAGAGGAGAGGAGCTGTGGTTTATTTAGCATATGGATCAAGCTCTGCGGAGGACGGCGGGTGACCTGTTGCAGGTTTTGCTTTTATTGTTTGGATGGATGAAACGGAGCAAAATGCGTATTTTTCTCTCTCAAGTTTCTTTTGACGGACTCTAACCCGAGTTTGACTCAACAGAGTAGATTTGGGGGATATATTTCGGAGAGCTTCTGGTTGGATTGACTGTTTCGGGTGTTTTTTGCCGCTCATCCCGGATGCCGCTCTGAAAGTGATCGCGCGCTTTCTCCTCAGCGCAGCACCGCCGCCGCGCCCTGCTCTCCAGAGAAGCCTCCTCCTCCTCTTCCCCTCTTCTCATCCCGTCTTCCCTCCTGTGCTGCTTGATTATTTTTTTGACAGAATGGCCCGCTTTGGAGACGAGGTCCCGGGCCTGTTGAGTTCTGGAGACGGGGGTTCGGAGCGCAATCGGAACCGGGATGGAGCGGCTGTGTCTACAGGTGGGATCTCTCCAGCCTTCAAGCAGACCAAAGCGCAGCGCGCGCGCACCATGGCCTTGTACAACCCCATCCCGGTCAGGGAGAACTGCTTCACCGTCAACAGATCGCTCTTCATCTTCGGGGAGGACAACGTGGTCAGGAAGTACGCCAAGAAAATCACTGAGTGGCCATATCCTTTTGCTGTTGAGGTGTTCACTGACCGATGAGTGCAAGACGCACGACGGACTCAAAAGTAAGTTTTGGGGTTTTTATTTAATGTGCCCCAAAAACCTCAAAAATGCACCATTTAAGTCATGCAGAAACTAATGTTTTCTTTAAAGTTTTCTCCACCAAACGTTTCAGCACCATGGACAGCACACTCGAAACCATCCATTCTTCTTAAACCACACGTGTCAAAGTCAAGGCCCGGGGGCCGGATCCGGCCCTCCAGATCATTTTATTGCTATCAATGGTCCGATGTTATGTTGCACTCAAACTTGTATAATTTTGATACAATATATTTTTATGCAGACTGAAATATTGAAAGTTGATTTATTCTGGAATAATATTCCCGCCTTTTGAATCTTTAATGTTTACGTTAAAAAGTTACAATTGGAATTCTGCTTTTTGAACTATTTTGGCGTTTACTAAGATTTTTTTAGGCTATTTTGGAGTTTATCTAATATTTTAGATTTATGCTAGCTGTTTTGACTAAATTGGTTCCTTTAGGTTTTTATGCTATTATGGAGTTTGGCTAATATTTCAGCTACACGCTAGCTGTTCTGGCTAAGTTGAGCTTTTAAAAAACGGGCTGTTTTGGAGTTTAGATAATCGTTTCGTTATATGCTAGCTGTTTTGGCTAATTTAGGCTGTTCTTTTATAAGTTTTTGGAGTTTAGCTAATATTTCAGGTAAATGCTAGCTGCTTTGGCTAATTTAGGGTTTTTGTTTTTTGGTTTTATTGTTTTTTTGCTGTTTTGGAGTTTTAAGCTAATCTTTCAACTACATGCTAGCTGTTCTGGCTAAGTTGGCCTTAAAAAAACGGGCTGTTTTGGAGTTTAGATAATCGTTTAGCTATAAGCTATTTTTAATTGAGGCTGTTCTTTTATGTTTTTGGAGTTTAGCTAATATTTCAGTTAAATGCTAGCTGCTTTGGCTAACTTAGGCTTTTTTGGGGTTTTTATGTTGTTTTGGAGTTTAGCTAATCTTTCAGCTACATGTTAGCTGTTTTGGGAAATTTAGGCTGTTCTTTTTAAGCTTTTTAGGCTGTTTTGAGGCTTAACCAGTATTTCATAAACATGCTAGCTGTTTTGACGAGTTTAGGCTTTTGGGGTTTTTTTAAGCTGTTTTTGAGCTCAGCTAATAATTAAACTATATGCTAGCTGTTTTGGCTAATTTAGGCCCTTTTTAGTTTTTTTTTTTTTTTGGAGTTTAGCTAATGTTTTAGCTACATGCTAGCTGTTTTGGCTAATTTAGGATTTTTTTCATTTTTTAGGGACAGTTTGCCTAATATAATAGCTGCTTCAGCATTTTTAGCTATAATTTTCAGCATGTTCAGCTATCAGAACTAGCATCTTCAGTGGCTAAATTCAGCTTACAGCATTCACACTAGCATTATTGCAGGTAATTCTATATATTTAGTTCATAATTATGTTAAAAAGTTATGTTTTTAAAGTTTTTTTAAATGTAGTTTTAGATTGTTTAATAAATGTTTATCTGGTTCTGCCCGCGACCAAAGGTGTGTTTTGGATTTTGGCTCCTTCTTTGATTAAGTTTTACATCCTTGTTTTAAACTTATCCACAAACTCTGTTTAGGTAAGAAATCTCTTAAAAAAAATTCTTTTTTTTTTCTTTCAAAGATGTGCTGCCATTGTAGGTCAGCTTTATGTGAATTCAGTTTTACTCAGGTACGTCCGTCTTCTTTCATAAAATGTGCAAAACCTGCTTTTATGTTTAGGGCAAACATTTGATATAAAACAATCAGTGCAGAAAACACCAAAAACTGCTTCATTTTTATTTTTTCCCGCTATAAAGACCTGGAACACAGAATTCAACAACAACATGTTTCTTAGGGTGTATTCAGATTAACCATGTTCGGTTCCCTGTACAACAGGGGTGTCAAACTCAATCACACAGAGGGCCAAAAAACCAAAACACACTTTAAGTCGTGGGCCAAACAGCATAAACATTTATTGAACATTCTAAAACTAAACTTTTCATCTTTGCCTTGAACCAGGTGAGTAAGGACAGCAACAATTTATTTTCAAGGGTTATTAGGCTGATTTTACTATTTTTGAACATATTGAAGTATTTTAAATGCCCCTTAAGGTAAAAAAAAGATTTTAAGGTTCACTGAAATAGCTCGGATTTAAATTTAGTAAACAGTTTTTCACTCATTGCTGACACTTTATTATCCTATATTTGCGGCACTGAGATGATCCTTTGTGACACAGGAAGTCTTTTATTTTGAAAGGAAGTCATATGAACCTTTGTCAAAAGTTATAAGGCACTTCATGTTTAAAAAAAGGTATTTTTATTTAATTTTTTAATAAATAAGAAAATAAGAACATATCCAGAAAAGAGGTTTTGAGCTGCAGCAGCTCCTCTGACAGCGCTCCTCATCAACTAGTGGGGTTGGGGGGTTCTCTGGTCTGATTTCCTTTTCTGGAAATATTCTTATTTTTCGTACTCAAAATTTTGGGAGCAGATCGGAAGTATTCGAGCACTCGGGTACTCGTCGCAGCCCTAAAAATTTTATGATGTTAATGAGATAAAAATCTACCAAGGCTCTTTTTTAGACTCAAAATAGAATTTTCTGTGATCAAGATTTGTGTACATTTAACTTTTTTTGTTTATTGTTGGTGTGCGTACCTGATCAAGAAGTGCAGGGTTAACCAGACAGGTGCTGTGAAAATGAGTTGTCAATGGAAAATGGATTAGAGGAACGCGGAGGTTCTACACACGACGCTGTAAATCCCTCCTGTCAACAAGAAGCGATGAAGACTTGTTCTTTCCACCCTTTTCAATGTCACGCACAGCAAGCTCGACTCCAGCTGCAGAAATCAGTAAATTATTCAAATAATGATTAAACAAAGAATAAATTGTTTTCCCAGTTTGATGATGTTTTGTTTAGTTATTCATCATCAACCGGAGGGGTTTAATTGAACAGAACAAAATATTTAAACTACAATTATTGGTCTTTTGTGCCGTCAGATGACATTTGTAGTTTTATTTTACTCTTTTCACAACGGATCTGAGTTAACCCCTTAAGGTGTCGTCGGGGACGCTTAAACACAAAATCTTTAACATACTGTAACTTTTTAACCGCCGCTTTTATCCTTCAGAATCTACTAGAATTATCGTGTTGACAATAAAAAAATAAATAAAATCCAGTAAATCAAAGAACATAAACACTGGAGCTCTGATGTTAAAGGGTTAACCCAGGGGTCGGCAACCCAAAATGTTGAAAGAGCCATATTGGACCAAAAAAACAAAAAACAAATCTGTCTGGAGCCGCAAAAAATTAAAAGCCTTATAAAGAAGGCAACACATGCTTTATGTATCTATATTAGCTATATTAGCCTACTATCAAAGTGTGTTACAAATACATAATGAGCCTTCATGATTAAATGTTTATTTAATCATGAATGACGCACCACGTGACTACACTGTTGTAGGATGAAGTTTAACTTCATTACAATATTAATGAATTACAGTTTGTTTCATTGCTTTGATGGCATTAAAGAAATGCAATAAAGAAATCTGATTTTTGATGTCATTTTTATTTAGAGGATTCGTAAAAACAACAAAATAGAACGTGCGTAACGTGCCCCTTATCTGGGCAACAGAGTGCAATAAAACGCAGCATGCATTTATAACAATAAAAAAGCAGCCTTTTGAAGAGGTAAAGTGTATAAAATCAAATAAATACAGTTTAAGTTTGATTTCTGTGCAAATGCCAAACAAGTCAGTGCATGAGTAAAACGCAGCAGTATCCTCTCTCTCTCTCTTTTGACACCAAATCAGTGCAGCTATCCTCATTTCTGAGCAACCAAACACAATAATACCCCTAACCCCGGGCTTACACCGCTAGAGTCACGGCTCTGTTGCGTTGCGGGAGCGGACTAGCTACAGCCAATGGCTTAAGTGTCATTCCAAATATTTACTGACAAAAATCAGAATTTACGGACGCTGAAAGCGCCCTGCCCTATTTTTTTTTTAATCGTTTTCTTGTGATAACGAGATAATCGATAATGAAAAATGAAGCGTTCCGCTCTCTCTTTCCCGCACGGAGACGCCGAAACTTCATCTGTTTTAAGTCTCTTTATTTTGTGGTTAACCAGAAAAACAGCAGCAGAACACTCCACAAAAGTTGTATTTAGTCTATTTTCTTTTATTATTTTATTAGTGGGGATACCTCAAACTCCCTCCTCCCTTTATTTACCCCAAACCTCCGAACAGCTGATTGACAGATCACTGCGCATGTTGTGTTCAATGAACTCTGGACATTAACTCAGTCCGCTACTATGCTTTTGACAATTTTATACAATCCTCAGAAAAAGCAGTTTTTCAGAAAAAAAAAATGGCGAGACTATTTAATCCCTTGATTTTATAAGGATCAGTTCAGGGGTTCAATGTTTTCTATGATAAACTGCTTTGTTTTGCTGCCGGTGTCCAGAGGTCAGTGAACGCACCATGCAGAAACGCTCGGCAGACCAGAATCCTGTCAATCTGTCGATGTTTGTTCGGGGTTAAAACAATGATTAAAACCACAAATATATTTCCCTCCATCTTTTTCCATTTTCCAACATTTTGGAAATAGTGCCAGGGAGCCACAAGGCAGCGCTTAAAGAGCCGCATGCGGCTCCGGAGCCGCAGGTTGCCGACCCCTGGGTTAACCCAAGGCTAACAACAACAATTCTGTTCCAGTAAATCAAATCAGTGTTTTCCCACCAGGGTGCCATGATTGCTGGTCAGGTGTACTCATTTTCACTGATCTAAAAACATTTTCTATCGCCAGGAAATCAGCTCTCTGTTCATCCAAACAGTCCCTGATTCAACACTGATTGGAAAAATAAAGATCATAAAACGATTTTTTCTTCGAGTTTGTTTGATTCTATAAACGACTCTTTGATAAGAATGACGAGTACTGCGATCTAGCTGCTAAAATAGCCGCTAGCTTTGTTTTTGGGAAAAGTCCGGCCCCTTTCAACGGTCTCCACCAATCATTCTTGGAGGCTAGATCATGACTTTGGACCTCTCCGTTTAGAGTGTGAAACTTAAAAAAAAAATAACAAAAAAAAGAATAATCCAGACACGACTTCCACTTAAACTGCCACTTCAAATTGAGGGGAAGGGAGAAGAGAAGAATTCGGATTGGGCTCATGTGTCATCCAACTGACCAATCAGAATTGGTTAACTTGTCCGGATTCGGTTCATAAAGTGTCTCAGTGTCATGGTTCCAGCCTCACTTACTACCCCTGACCACCAGAGGGAGCCCTCACCAGAGCTTTAACCCTGCTGTCACTTTACTACAACTCCCATCAACCACTGCCATGGCTTCCTGTCTGCACAGCTGGTTTCCATCCTCATCAGTACCATCTTGCATTTAAACCCACCTCAGCCACTTCTTCAGTGCGAAGTCTTGTTTGTGCATTGCAGACATTCTGAGCAGTTTCTCATTTGTTTTTATCTTTTCCTGGTTGTCATCGATATCCTGCCTTGCTCTTAGTTTTTTGACTGAAGCCTGTTTTTTCCTCGCCATTAAAATCTATATTACACATGGATGGCTGCGAAGCACCTGTGGTGTAGTTCATTCAAACCAGGCACCGCAGTCCTCCGCGGAAAACTTGCGCTGCGCCGCGGATCGTTTTGCCGTTTGGTCTATTTTGTGCTTGAACAATCTTCGTCAATTCTGGCTGGAAGTTGCATGAAAATCCAGGAAAAATTCCGGTTTATTTTCAAAATAGAACCAATTTCTCCACGATTGACAAATTTGATCACGTTTTTGTATCTAAACACACTGTAGAAAATAAACACACAATCATAACATACATACACACACTTTAAATTAAATGTTGGCCTACTAACTACTTGCTTCTTCTTAACAGAAACACGGGGTAATATTTTTTTGTTATAACATCCCCAATGTGGCAAAAACAGATAAAAAGCTCAAGCAGAAGTGCCTGTCGACCGTCACAGAAAAATCCGCATCAGGTGTGAATTGCAGGAGAGTGGAAGCGCCGCGCACTCCGCTTTCTTCCACGTCCAATGAGAACCTAGCGCCAAACTGTTAAAAAGGTGGACAAAATTAGTTTAGTTTAGTTTAGTTTTATTTCATTTTCATAGAACACAAAAGACTTTCAAAAAACAAAATAATAATAATAAAAATAAAAATATTAAAAAACCTCTTGTCCTTAGTGAAAATGAAAAGGGACAGAAAGAAGACTTATTATCTCTGCCCCCTTATACCAAATCAATCAATCAATCAGTTCAATCGAATCTATATAAATAATGAAGCTCAGAGATGTGAATCTGTCTGTTACAGGCGCCAGTTTCATACTACATCTCCCACGATGCATTGGATTAAAGTTCTAGCATCTCTGCGCTACAGAGGCGCTAGAACTGGAAGCAAAAACAAATATTTAAGTAATTTAGTTTAAAAATTATTTTTGAAAACCATCACAACTTAATTACAACATTCAGGAAAAACAGATGCAACTTCCAGCTTTGTCTGCCTTTATGATTAATTATTGGACCATTTTTGGCAAGTAAAAAGGGTATCTTGGCTCAAAAAAGACTGAAAAACACTGAATTAAATGACTAAAAGAACAAGAATAAAACCGACAGGAAAGCGCGGTTGTTTTATCCTCCAAAGGTGAGCACTCGTGCATTTGTGCTGCTGCGCTGCTCACCAGGTGTCCAGGCCAGGTGGGGCCTCCTCACACACTATTGTTCGGTTTCATTCACCAGCTTCCTGACTGACTGACTGATGGATCCTGCTACTGTTCAAAAACTAAGAAGAGTCTGAGTCCAGAGCCGTTTTATGTTTATTTCCTCTTTTTTTGTTTATGTTTATTAATGTTGTGGGATGTTTTTGTGAAGACATGACAGATGCTTCAGCTCTGCCTTGGGCTGGTTTTAGTGGTGATTATGTTTTTACTGCAATGATAGGAGCATTTAGTGGAGAAGAGAGACGGTCGTGGCTTGAAGTTATGGCTGGTTACTGTGACCGGAAGCTCCAGGACTGAATGGCCTCCAGGTTAATGTGTTCTGCTGGAGGGAGGGAGTGTCTCATTACAGCTAATGAGCTTCGCTGTATCTGATTAACAAACACTAACAGGAATCTTAAGTAATGACGTCCAATCGCTGTGTCTCGTGTTATTACAAGCAGTCGTTACTCACAGTTTCATCCTGCGTTGTATTATTTTCTAATGAGGTTCTGAAGAGTGGAACGCCGAGCTCTGGTCAGGATTTATTGTCATAAACGTGTCACTGGAAATGTCATGCATGGAGATGTTTTTGTGGTATTTCTCTCATGGTGGAGGACATAAAGCAAATAAGATTAAAATAGTCTCTCTGATTATTTATGTATCCAAATTGTTGATAGTTCCAACTTTGCTCACCATTTTGTTGCACCAGTAAAGTTAAACTGGAGCTGTGAAGGGCTGAGAGCTAGTGGGAGAGAGTGTAAACGAAGGGATGAGGGGAAATATGGGCAGACTTGCTCCTTCCCTAGATTACTACTAAATAAATCTAACTTTATTTATATTTAAAAAAAAAGCTTTTTACACATGTGCAGCTCAAAGCGCTGTACAATTAAAAACAAAGACAGACGAAAATAAATAAATAGAAATTAACATTAAAACAAATATTTCTAAAAGAAACTTAAAATAGTATATTTGAAATTTCTGAACCAGTTCAGTCACTGGAACATTACCAGAACACCCACACAGACCGGGACAGTTGGGGTCCACTCTATAACCCAAAGGCTGCAATGTTGGACCCCAAACGCCCCCACAAGGGGCGACGACCGCGGCGTCAAACCCATACTGGGGCATTAAAATGTCTTTTTGACAAAAAATGAAATTAAATGCAGAAAATAAAAAATAAAAAGCAGAAAAAAATATATTTAATAAAACAAATACATAATCTATTAATAAGCATTTGAGATTATTTAAAAGCAAAATTCTAAAGGTGCTTCTGAAGATTCCTGCCGCTCTGCATAAACTACGTCTCAGAAATCGACCCAGGCTGGTTGATTTCGGATAAAATTGTCATAAAAATTAATAACAGACCATTGGGAATATTTAGAAAATAGATCAAAAGATGATCAGAGTGGGATTTTAAAAACATGTCCCAAGAGTCCCAACATTGTATCTAATATTTACAAAAACTCAAATAAAGTAAAAAAAAAACAAAAACAAAAAAAAACTTTATTTATCTGTGTTAATTTTACACTTCTTTTAAAAATAACAGTATCTTTGAACGAGTTGTCCACAGGAGCGTGAGGAAGAAGAGAGAAAATCATATATTTATTAAGAATTATGTCTCAATATATCAGAAACATACTCATATTTTAGAATATATAGCAATAAATGAATAGATGACTTTGTAATTGATTCGTAAATATGGTGTGCACGCACACTTCATTTCACAAATGCTTTTTTTAAAAATTTTTAATAATTTATTTTTTTAAAGCACCAACTCAAAATCAGATTTTGCAACTTAAATAATTTCTTAGAAAAAAATTGTGAATTGCATCTGTAATATATATAACATCATGTAAGTCTGGGAATATTATGTTCTATTAATGTATGACTTAAGCTATATGATATTATAGTACATAATATTATATTTTACTGATTATATCGGTCAATTCTATATTATATATATATATATATTCTATATTTCAGTACATATCAGAACATTTTGCATCATATATTACCTTATATGAAAATAACATTACTTCCATCTATGGAATATATTGTCAATAATTAATAAAGTATTATTGATATCATGGTTTCATCTTATTCTGATAGTCTGAAAGCACTTTAACACAGAAGCAGGTAGACGTACTCCAGCTCGCTCTCTGCAGGACGCCTGGTAAAGGTCAGTCTTGCATTTGGAGCCTTCTTTTCCTGAATCCTCTCTTAACAGCAGATGATCAGTTCAGGATTCATCCAGAGCGCTTGTGTGCAGCCCTGCAGGCGGAGCAGCATGTGGGCTCACAAGATTTCATTGCACGCTGATTTTAATTCGAGCGCATAGTATCTTTTATGCGCCTGTGTGTAAGTCCGTACCGATGAAGTGCGGCTGCCGTCGCGTATCGCCATAGAATGCTGTGGGTGGAAGCGAGGAGGCGGGGCTTGCAAAAAAAGCACATGGTCGCGGGTTAGGCTTGCTGGCCCAGTGAGAAGTGGCAGCTGCTCCTTCTGTCTGATCCCCACTGTGCTCCCCTGCAGTGGGAAGCGTCCCATTGAGAAGGTACACTTCTAAATAATTGATTGTTAGACTTATTAGTGTTTCATCAGCTGTGCAAACACAAATCAAAATGTGAGAGCTGAAGTGGAAAACATTTTTTAAATAATATTTTGTGGTATTTAAAGGCTACATTTTGATCTATCTAAATGGGTTTTCAAATGCACTTATTGGTAATTGAATTTAACATGGATTTTATTCTAAATCCTTTCCTCTGGAGACCGATTAATGTGAAAAAGCATCATAGGTTTCCCTTTAAGTGAACAGCATCCTTGCATGAATCATGGAAATGGACGATTAGGAAGGAAATGACTGTTGTGTTCAGTTGTTGAAGCTTGTTTTCATTTTTCTTTCGTACTGAACAAGCAAAGAGGATCATTAATGTTTGAATGGCCTGACTTTAAGAAATGAATCCAAATAAAAAAGTGGTTGATTACATCATAGTTTCTAAGAGAGTGTGTATTGTGAAATGTATTGTGACTTTATTTTAAAGTCAACTGAAGATGTTTTCCTTAACTTAAAATTTTGTGAGGAAACATTTTTTAGACAATTACTAAAATTCCTAGCAGTTAATGTCCAGATAATTAATAGTTATTAATGATGCTATAAAGTTGGCCTGTTGTTTTTGAGTAGATTGTGTTTGCTTCTCACCTAAAACCTCTAAATCTTTGATAGTTTGGGATTTATTTGGACTAAAAATATGTTAGGTGAGATTGACTGAGTGACAAATTACTATAATTCTAAAATTTCTTAATTTATTTCGAGCTTAAGCACACACATACTTACTTGCAACCACAAAAAATACTAATTTAAACCTTAAATACTACACACACATGCATTTCAACAACTGTGTGTCAATAATGCATTTTTTTTAACAGATGTATTATTTTTCTAGCTTGAAAAGGGGGTGAGATAAAGAAAAAACGTTTTTTTTACTCCCACCTTTTAAGGGATCTATAATTTCACTACTGTGTGGCTTCCAGTATAATTTGTTGTCAATAGTTATTACTAAAAATTAGATATTTTTTCTGTTATTGTGCTATTTAAGTTTATATTAGCTGTTATATATATATTTTTTTTAGGATTATGAAACATAATTTCCCTTGTTTTGTTAAAAATTGACTGACAGTTTCTTATAAAGTTAATCTTCCGTTGGATGTGGAGCTCATATTTCAGGTTTCAAAGGTGTTTGACAACATTAGTCAAAAGACATTTTAGGTAAAAGAATAAAAGAGGTTGGACATTAAGCTAAGCTAAGATTATTGTAAAGCTGGGGTCCCCAGACTACGACCCGCGGGCCGGACAAGGCCCACCTCCACATTTTGCCCGGCGGCCCGAATGCTATCAGGGACGCATGATTTTTTTTTTCTACAATTTTGCATTGATATTGTTTGCCAACAGTGCTGGCAAAAGTATTTTGTCAGCATTTTTACAGTAACTTACCCAACACTGCGAACAAACTGACTCGGTAAAGAAAAAGTTATGTAGCCATAACACAAAATACAAGTTTGGGGATCCCCTTCCCCTGCTGGGAAGGAGCTTTTCATGTCGAGACCTTCAGCTATACAAAATATTTATATTTTAACTAATATAAGGCAACATTTTAGTTTGAGAGTCATATTACAAATCTAAAATCCCTTCATGCTAATTCATCTTTTTTGTTTTAAAAAATTTCAACAAATCTATTCTTTCTCTGTAATTGCGCTCTGCCTTAAGGTGGGATTCAAACCAGCCAGTCTGAAGGCAGAGATGCCAGCATTACCTTTGATTCTCACCTCTATGGGTGCTTGAATGTATTTACAGACGAGCACGACGTCCCACCACGCCTCCCGGTCTATTTATACACGCGCGTTTACGGAGTGGAGGCAGAGCGCCAGCGTCACCGTGACTCAGATGGCTCGTGAGACGCCTCATCACCGAAGCTGGTAGACAAATCACAACCAGCATTTACACCTCAGCTGAGATGACACCCGGCAGAGGAGGGGAGAGGAGTCAACACCTGGATTTGTAATGAGGGATACAGTTAGCTTTCATTTTGTTTGTCAGGAAATTCATTTGAAATGTTGAATCTAAGCTATATTAGCATATTTTCAGCTAAAAGTAAATATGCAAATATTATTATTTTAGACGACAAATACTATTAAAAATTAAGATGTGAAGGAAAAATCTGTTGAACTTTAATGTTTTCAGCATCAAATAAGGTAGAAATCCATATTTTGCGTCATTTAATGCTAAATTATCTGCATCAGTAGTACAACATGCACTGAAATATTATCCAAAGAGGACATATCCTTCTTTTTTTTTCCATCATAGTAAAGATTGGAATACTTCCTTTAAGGTCCCTCTCCGATTAATTTTTCGATCTATTTTCAAAGCGTTCTCCGTGGTCTTTTAATGATAATTCTGCCATTTTTTAGCCAACATTTTTAAAACTTGTGCCGTTTTCTTTTCAGCAAAGCGGCTTGAGTTCATTAGAAATTCACCTCTGAGTTGTGGGAGGGGCTGTTGGTTTGATGAAACCCCACCCCCCTTCCCCGTCTACCTTATTTTCTTTGTAACCATACAATCTTTTCAAACGTCATTTTTCATCTGATTCCGATTCACAGCAGTTTGAATAAATAAATACTCAGAAACACAACTTGAAGCTTAACTTTCTTAATACAGTGGGGCGAAAAAAAGTATTTATTCTGCCACCAATAGTGCAAGTTCTCCCACTTAGAAAGATGACAGACACCTGTAATTGTACCTCAAATATGAGAGAAAAAATTAGGAAAAAAAAAATCCAAAAAATCACTTTGTCTGATTTTTAAAGAATTTATTTGCAGATTTTGCTGGAAAGAATTTGGTCACCCACAAACAAGCAATATTAATTTCCAGAAGAGGATTGGGAAAATGTTCTGTGGTCACACAGTAGAACTTTCTAGTAAGAACTCATCCAAAGAACGCCATACCTACTGTAAAGCATGGAGGTGGAAGCATCATGGTTTGGAGTGTTTTTTCTGAAAAGGAACCACAGCGACTGATCCGTGTAAAAGGAAAGAAAGAATGGAGCCGTTTATGGTCAGATTTTGAGCGAGAACCTCTTTCCTGAATCATGGCTGATCCCAAACACTCCGCCCGGGTAACGGAGGAGTGGCTTCACAAGAAGCATTTCAAGGTCCTGGAGTGTCCTAGCCAATCTCCAGATCTCCTAGAAAACCTTTTGAGGGAGCTGAAAGTCTGTGTTGCCCAGCAACAGCCTCAAAACATCCCCGCTCTAGAGGAGATCTGCATGGAGGAATGGACCAAAATAAAAGCAACAGTTTGTGAAAACCTTGTGAAGACTTACAGAAAACAGTTGACTGCAGTCATTACCAATAAAGGGTATATGACTAAGTACTGAGATGAATTTTTGTTATTGATCAAATACTTATTTTCCATGATAATTTACAAATATATATATATTTTTTAAATCAGACAATTTGATTTTCTGGATTTATTTCTCACTCTCACCTATAACAAAAATAACAAACCTCTCTCATCTTTTCTACTGGGAGAACTTGAACAATTGGAATACTTATATATATACTACTACTACTTTGTATGTCCTCCATCATTAGAAAAACTCCACAAGAGCTAAAAGACCCTTTTAATTAGTTAGTCTTTAAAAAGTGCATGTGAAAAATTGAAAAATGCATGTGTTAAATCTCCCAATGACTGGAACAACTTTCCTTTATCTCTACGTTCCATTTCATTTCTGTCTGAATTCTGTTAATCCAACTGAAAAACACACTTATGTTTGTTTTTAAATTCAGAATTATCAATCTCCTATTGTTTCTGCTTTAGATTTTACCGTCTGTGATTTGTTTTTTTCTTTTCTTAGTTCAATTTTTAATTCTTGTATGATTTTTTTTTTTAACTTTCTGAATTGACCGCTGTGCTGTTGTGTGTATTTAATCTTTGTTTTTACCATTTTGTTTGGTTTCTAGTCTGTCAATTGTTAATTATATTTCTTAAAATGGAGGACACCCTTGAAACGAGAACTTTTTTTATCTCTAGGGGTTTATACTCCCTACTTTAGCTTAAATGTGTAATAAAAAAAATAAAAAATACAAACCTAATTGGTCATAAAAAACTTTTTTCAGCACCTGGATATCAGCCTAAGTTTCACACTAACTTGGTAGAAATTGAAAGGCTGTAAAAAATATTTTTTGTTTTCCTTTGTATTTGTTTGATTCTTATACAACTCACTTAAAAAAAAAAAAAAAATATATAATATAATATATATATATATATATATATATTATATATTTATATATATATATATATATATAATCAGTATTTTGTTAATGCAGACTACAAAGTAGGTTTTTTTTTCTTTTGGTGTTTTTTATGAAGAAAAAAGTGCACCTCGGTTCAAAAATGTTTGAAAAACAAACAAATTCTTTAACTGTTCAGAGGGGATTTTCATCAAATTACTCCGTATCACATTTAAAAAAAAGACAAATTGTACTTTTATTTTGCATTAACTGGGATTTTACTTTCAAATCCTTAATATCTTTCACTTGATTTGAGTTTGTTCATCAGTTTTAGTTTTTATTTGACTGATTTTAACTTGTTTTTAAGCTTCAGATTCAGCTGTTCAACAGTTACCGCGTGTCATTAATATGTGATTTCCGTGTTTCAGCTCATGTGTGCAAGCGTAAAGATTTTTTTGTCACACGGGCGATCGAGCTGCGCAGTAACCGTCGTTGGCAGCGAGTGGAGCCTGTTGCCGTGGATACCCCTGACTTTCTGTCTTCATTTCCTCACTTTTCCAGCCCGTCTTCTGTTCCTCTCCTCTGGCCTCTTCCAGTTTATCGATGCTGTTTAGGAGGTTGTTGCTGCGTGATGCTGGAAGCTCCAGATGAGACCAAAACAAGCCAATTACACGGAAATCGAAAGCTGATTACCTCTCGTGATGCATCATATCACATGTTTTCTCTCTTATTTTGAGTGTTTTATTAACTTGCCCAAAGATTTACAACAGAGTTAGTGTTGCAGTCTTAGTTTAAGAGCTCCACAGATACGATGTTTCCTTTTGTTGAGCATCTCTCAGTCGGCACATCTTTAATCCGTCCACGTCAGCCTCATTTGGGTTTTTTTTTTGTCCTCACTTCTCATCTTTCTGTTTTGGAAGCTTCTAAATCTCTTCGTCCTCATTATCACCTTCACTCTTCCCTTTCATCTCTACAGATTCAGGATCTATCAGTTCTTTCTTTGCTTTTTTTGTGCAAAACCAGGAGAAGTGAGAGTTCCCATGCACACAGAGCAGTAAACAGAGTTGATCCCCAGAGCTGCTGGAGATGAAAGAAACGTCCCGCCCAGACAGGTCTCATGTTACATGGACTGAATCTCATCCAGAGTGACCCTTTTTATGGGATCAGATCCCAGACATTATCCCTCCTCTGCAGCGTTTGCGTGCAGTAAGTGACCTCAGATAAGGTAGCGCCTGTGTCTGGTGGTCGTGGGTCGGCCCTCCAGACATCCGGCTCAAAAAGATCAGAGTAGCTGCTGACTTGGGCTTGCATGACAGTGTAACAGTTTTCTTTCACCGTAATTGACAAAACCTTGTAATTTATTTTCTAAACCAGCAACTGAATCTAATACTTTGTTTTTAAAAAGACCTGATTTTTCTCTAAAACGATTTAAACTCAAGGTCAGAGCTGTATGGCAGCTTGCATCGTACGTTTACAAGACTCCAAGCATTCAGATCTAACACAATTCACACCTATCTCCTGCTATCACACCAAACATCTATTTTTTGACTCTGTGAAAAGTAGAAGTCTCAGCTGATGACCAGAAACCGACATCCGACAATGATGCAGGATAAACATTTTTCACTGAAAAGTGAGAAACATCGTCAGAAAAAGATGATTTTAATGTCTATAACCAGAAGTCTTTGATTCAGAATTATCGATCTGTTTTCTCTGAATCGGTTTAACACTTTATTTATTTATTTGTTGGAGGATGTTTCCTGATTTTTATTATTTTATTGGACGCATACATTAATATGTTTACCTGTTTTATTTATTTTTATTTTTAATTTAATTTAATTTAATTTTTTTATATTATTTTATTTTTATTTTATTTTATTTTTTAATTTTAATTTTAATTTAATGTGTTTTGTTGTTTTATTTTTTATTTTTTATTTTTTTTATCTTTCATGATAATCATGAAATTGTTCCCACTTACCTTTTAATCATTTATTTGGTTTTATTGAAAAACATTGTGTTTATTTATTTCATTTTTCTATTTACATTCATGTGTATACATAAAAATGTCTATTAATGTTTAAAAATTCATGTATATTGGAAAGAAATTTATTCAGAAATATATACTTTCGTTCTCAATTCAATATAGAATTATTATCTTAAACAACGTTTGACACAGTTTTTATTTGTATTTATTCATTTTTGTGTATTTTTATTTTTTTTCCTCTTCTGATTTACTCCAAGGATAAATATATAGTCTCTTTCTATCTTTAAAAATCGTTCTTGTCTCTTTTACAGTTTAATTTATCTAATTAGGTAAACGCTCGCTTATTGCTACAGCGGAGCTTGCTAGCTCGCTACACTGTCCACTGGGTTAATGCTAGCATAGTTAGCCAACCCACTGAGTTCCCACTTAAGATAATGTGGACAAACCCAGGGGGGTCCCACGTTTTCTGCCACTTTTAAACCACATGGGGCCCACTTGGCTTTGCTGGCTGAGATTATAATCCAAAATCCACTGGAAATACTTTGAAAATAGATCAAAGGATGATTGTAGTTGAACTTTTAGGTCACCTTGCACTTCATTTTTTTCTTTTTTGTTACAAAAAGGATTTCCAGAAGGCTATAAAGAACTGCAGAGCAGCATTCTTACATTAGGATTCCTGTTTTTGCAACACAGACAAGTCAATTGCACCCAGAAAAAGAGTTCAAATTACTGTTGATTAAACTATTTTTGATTTAATCTTTATTAATTTCATTGTTTTTAAAGTTTGAGAGCTGGAACTCCTTATTTATAGTAAAGTACGTGTGTTCAGTATATCCTCCTTAACTCCTGCCCTCCACTCCATTCGAGTACATGATCCTCACCACCATCATCGCCAACTGCATCGTCCTGGCGCTGGAGCAGCACCTTCCCGGAGAGGACAAGACCCCCATGTCCAAGAGGCTGGTGAGACTCGCGCTCAGCCTCCACGCTCCTTGTATAGAAGCGGCATCTCATTCTCTTTATTCGCAGGAGAAAACGGAGCCTTACTTCATTGGGATGTTCTGTTTCGAAGCTGGGATCAAGATCATCGCGCTGGGCTTCGTGTTCCATAAAGGATCCTACCTCAGAAACGGCTGGAACGTCATGGACTTCATTGTAGTCCTCAGTGGGTGAGTGTGGCGCTGAGCGCGTTTACACGGTAAATGACAAACGGTGAAACAGGATTAGAGTCTTGAATGGAAGGAAAAGGGGATTTAGAGGTGCAGTGAAACACACAGCAGCCTTCTTAAGCTCCTCTTAATCGTTCAAGGTTTTTACAGTTATTTCTAGAAGGTTTTGTCAGCGATGTTTTGACAGCCGGCATCACTTTTTGTTTTATAATTTACACTCTTATTTCACTGAAACACTGTGTTCCTCCTCAGATAAAAAATAATCTCCAATCATCCTTAACATTATTTTCCATTTGAGTCAATGTAAAAGCTCAACCCTGATATTTGTTGTAATAACTTTTAGATAGTTTAAATCCTGTTGTTCCAATTTAGCCGTACATAAACATGAACTTAAAGCGACAGCACAAAGATAGGAGGTAAAAAGCGACATAGTGGAACATTTTTTGAAGATTTTTCACCACTTTTTTCTGTTTTAGTTTGACTAGAATGGGATTGTATTTAGTTTCTGAGCATATTATTACAACATTATGTGTGTTAAACATTAAACAAGACTCTTACCGCATGCGCAACAATGGTACGTTCCATTTTCATGAGGTCCTCTTTTCTACGAGCCAACCCAAAATACTTGAATCACTGGTAAAACTTTCAAAACTGAAACAAAATGAGAAAATTAAACTATCAGAGCGTAGTTTGAGAGCGTACGGGCACTTAAGTATGGAAGCGTTTGTGCCTCATAATTCAAAATTAAAGTCAATACGGGCAATTCATTTTCAAAATGTACCTGTATTACTTGTCTCTTAAATGAAACGAAAATGCAATACTCCGAACGGCTTTTTCATTTTCTTCTTCACCACCGCTCACTCTGTGTCATGATGTCATGATCAAGAGGAAAAAGGGGAAAAATGAGCTCAAAGTTGAGACAATTGGAACAATTAAAATGGAAAATGAAACATCAAATGTCATTTTCTTTTTCCTTTTATTTATGTTACAGAATGAGTGGTGATGGTGAATAAAATGAAAAAGCAGTTTGGAGAATTATTTTGAAAATGAAAAAGCATTTCCAATATTGAGTTTTACTTTACATTAACGAGCTAAATGCAAGTTTTTAATCAAATTTGGCAGGTGCTGAATTTGCATTATTTTACCCGTCACTGTGACCAAAAAGGTTTTTTTTTTAGGAAAAAATTAATATCAGGGCTGGGTATCAGTTATAATTTCTAGAAATTCGATTTGATTTGCAAAAGCCTGATTTGATTTGAATCAGATTTTTTTCAATTTTTCAAATCAATTTTGAGTTTACACATTTATACACATTTAGAAATACATTACTAATCTAGCTAGTGAGCTCTACTGAGGTATAATCTTCTAAATAAAGATGATCATATTTAGTCAGCAATGTATTTTTAGGTCGACCGAGCGTTAGCATTAGCCGTCCCATGGAAAATTTCATTGGACGTTAGCATCAAGCTAGCAGACTTGAGCTTATCTGCTAAATCAATTCATATCTTTTGTGAATCGATTATTGATCTATTAAGCTTAAATCAATTCAAATCTATTTCAACTCAGCCGTTATTAATAATTTACAGGAACAAGATTTTTTTTTTTTCTAAAAGTTGATGTCGGTCAGTGGCCATGCATATTTCAAGGTCCAGTGACAGGTGAGGATGATGCCATTAGCCTCATGCCACGAGCATAGGCGATCCAGGTGGATCGCCTATGCTCATGCCATAACACAGTTCTAAGACAGCCGGCGGTCCTGTCCATGGTGTTGACTCAATGTGATTTCTAATTTTCAAAGTGAAAATTTCTTGTTCAGGTTAATCTGATCTCTGCGTGGTTTATTTGTACTTTTTTGTGACCTTCTACTGACATCTGCACACATGGAGGAACGATGGACCCATGAAGTACTTATAAATGACGTTTATCACGCATGTATCCTGGAACAAAATTACTTTTGTGGAACATTGGCGGTGTTATACAGCCTTTACAAACACTTTTCGATACACTCACCCTCACACAGCAATAGTACATTCCATTTTCATGTTGTCCCTTGAGGTGGCCGGATGAGCCTCCAAGGAACTGCCGCTAATGGCTAATTCTGCTGTTCTGTCTCCCAAAAACATACCAGACATTCCACAGTTTATGTGAAAATATTTTGACTATATTTATGCTGAAAATGATGAATAGAGTCCAAAATAGAAATTAATCCAAGAGCTGCATGGTACCCTAGGCGAAATCACATTTCGCCTAGGGTGAATAGGTGAAATAATGATAGGCGGTGGCCAGGGCTTGAGCAAACATTTTTTTATTTCGGTTTCTGTCAATATACAGCTGAAGAGTTGCATTAGATCTTCAAGCGCCGGAGGTTATAATTGTTCTAGATCAGTTGTAATTTTCAGTTAAATTTGACATTAAAGTTGGTAAAAACTCCGAGAGGCGTTTCTACAGGAGGAGCGTGATAACACCCTCCACTCATCCCAGGTTGACACCTTTCCGTCTCGTTCACACACAAACACAGGCACAAATGTTTACAAATAAAATATTGATCGGCTCACATTTGTAAAAAGGCAGCAGGCTGGGTTCTTAAAGAATTCTCCATGATTCTGGCTGTTGGATTATTGATGAGCTGAACTGCGGCTCCGTAATGATGGTGCTCTGTCTGGAGAGAGGAGAGAGGCGGTACAAAAGAGGAGTTTTGTGTAGCGTTCCTTTGATCGGGGACGATGTTAAGGCAAAGTGAGCGGCTCAGGTGAAATAATAATCCACAGAAAGGTGTGAATGTGCAACAGGAAGGAAGCTTTCTTCTGATAACACGCTTGGTTTCTTTTGTCACGCAGGTGAAAAGCTGTTCCCCAAAATGTCCTTCTGCATTTCAGATGCACTCTTTCATGTTTTTCCATGTTTTCTTTTCAAATTTCTCCATATTTGTTTCCCGTCTGAACACACCAGCCAGCGTCTGTTTCTCTCTCGTCGTCGTGTTCAGAGACCTGCTTGACCCGGACCACGACTCTTCCAGCTTTGATTGTATTAATATTCTGCATGATGAAGAGAGACGCTCTCCAAATTATTATTCTGACCACAGCGAAGACAGAATAATCCAAACGCTCAGTCGGTCTTTCTCTTCCTCACAGACTTTATTAGCCTCTTACACTCGTCTCTCAGCCATCACCATTTCCGTTTCTTACTTTATTAGACTGAGTTAATATCATGGCGTCAGCTCAGATGTTATTAGGAGGGTCACTGGGGCTGTCTGTCTGTCTGTCTGTTAGTTTAGGTTTTATTCCCAAACTAATGAGGCCTTAGTTTTTAGCTACATCATGTATTCCAATCATAAATATCTGCCCTTCAATTGGATTCTCTTTAGCCACATCAATTATCCCATCATCCATCCATCCATCCATCCATCCATTGATCCATCTATTGATCCAACCATAATCGACACATCCTTTCATCCATCCATCATCCATCCATCCATCCGTCCATCCTTTCATCATCCATTATCTATTATTCATCCATTCATCCGTCCATTCATCCATCCGCTCATCCATCCATCCATCCATCCATCCTCTCATCCATTCATCCATCGAACCATCCAACCATCATCCATCCATCCTTTCATTCATTTATTTTATTTTATTTTATTTTTTATTTCACCTTTATTTTACCAGGAAATCCCGTTGAGACTTGCATCTCTTTTCCAAGGGAGACCTGGGCCAAAAGGCATCAACACAAGAGAATAAAATACAGTTAAAACAATTAAAATAGAAATCCATCCATTATCCATTATCCTTCCATCCATCCAGCCATCATCCATCCATCCAACCATCATCCATCCATCCATTATCTATTATCCTTCCATCCATCCAACCATCAACTGTCCATCCATTCATCAATTCATCCACCCTTTCATCCATCCATTCATTATCTATTATCCGTCCATCCATCAAACCTCTCATTATTCATTACCCTTATATCCATCTATCCTTTCATCCACCCATCCATCGATCCATCCAACCAACCATCATTCATCCATCCATCCTTTCATTCATCCATCCATCTATCCATCGAACCATCATCCATCCAGGACGGCCGTGGTGCAGTGGTAGGGCAATCGTCTCATGACCGGAAGATGGGTTCGATTCCCTACCCGCCCATGTGTCGAAGTGTCCTTGGGCAAGACACTGAACCCCAAATTGTCTCTGGTGGGAGGTTGGCGCCAGTGTTCGGCAGCGGAGCAACCACCAGTGTGTGAATGTGTGTGTGAATGGGTGAATGGGTCTGTGGCTGTGAAGCGCTTTGGGCCCTCGAAGGAGGGTAGAAAGCGGTATACAAGTATTCATTCATCCATCCATTCATTATCTATCTTCCATCAAACCTCTCATTACTCATCACCCTTATATCAATCCATCCTTTCATTATCCACCATCAATCCATCCGTTCATCATCCTTTCCAACATCCATCTATCCATCCATCCTTAAAACCCACTGAATCCCTTTGGGTTAACATGGTTCGTGGAGCCGACCCAGCTACTGTTGGATGAAAGTGGGCTCACCCTGAAGAGGTCACCCGTCTGTTGTAGGGGCACATATTCACATTCATTCACATTCAGGGGCAATTCAAAAACACCAGTTACCTCCAGATGTGTAGCTTTCCCTCTCTCAGGATTTGATGATAAGCATCTCAATTTTATGTTCCACAAATGGATCCGTAAATACGACAGAGTATTAGGGCCACTTTATAAAGAAAAAAATATTTTTAAAATTACGACTGTAACCCTTCCGTTCTCCTTAGCTTGTTTACATTAAAAGTGGGGTCATCTGGACACCACAGGACAGTGCGCTGAACTTTTTTTTTTCACTGATTTCGGAGTTTCACTAATGTCCATGGCAGACATAAAATCCTGTCCCCCTTCGTCCACATTTGTCATGGAAAAAATCGCATAACAATATGTGGTTGGAGCCATCTGGACCCCAAGGAGAGCGGAAGGGTTAAATCTTGTAAATTTATTACAAAAAAGTCCTAACTGCTAAATTACGTGACTAAAGTCATATATGGATGACTTTATAAGTCATAGGCTAAATTTACGACTTTTAAACTCGTAGATTTACAAGAAAAAAAACTCGTAAATCTACAGGATTTAAAGTTGTAAATTCACGAGATTAAAAGTCATAAATTAACGAGAAAAGAACCAAAGTTGTCTGTTTATCAAAGCCGTGCTTGAAGAGACGTAGAGCATCTTGTGAAGATTTATGTCCAGATCGGTGTTAAAAACAAAGAAATTCTGAACCCTTCGGCGATTCAAAATTGTTCATTTGACATTTAAATCCATCAATACAAATATCTTTTGACAAAAATCAAATCACTTTTTTGCTTTCCAGATGTAATTTCTTGTGTTCTAAAATGTTTACTAGTTTAACTAGTCATTTGATGCATGTGACTCCTCCTGACTCCGCCCCCATCACGTGTGCTGGTTGCCGTGGTGTTTTCCTGACAAAATGAGTGGATGAGAGATATGAACAAATACACACCCCATCCTCAAAGGCTGTTTTTGTGATGCTGAGGACTGTCATCATTGATATTCAAATAGGACGGGGTGGGGGGGGGTGGGGGTTTCTCCGGTCATCACACATTGTGCTCAGCAGCTGGTTCCACAGGCAGAAGAGTAAAGCTGGGATGTTGAGGGAGAGTAAAAATCAGAGGAGTTTTTCAGAATAAAAGAATCACTGAGCTAAAAAAAAGGGATATTGCTGCATAATTGCATGTGCTAATTGTCACCTTGGTTGAGTTTATTGGCTGGCAAGCCCCACATTAGACTGGCAACAGTTGACAGAGGGCAACACCCACCGAGGGTTGGTGTCACAGCTTAGTGCCAGACGCACAGAGGGGGATGGCAGGGATGGACTTAGAGCTGATGGGAGGAAAAGTGCTTCGACTGAAGCAGCAGCTCCTTCTCTGCAGATAAAAGCTCCCAGCAGGAATCATTCCCACCTTTTTATTATTTTAATATTTGTGGAGATAGATCACATGAGCACACGTGAGGAGAAATCTGAGGAATGATGCAGAAGAAATGAATCTTTGAGGTTGGGCTGTGGGCCAGTGATGTCTTCAGTAGGGTTAGGAACTGTTAGGATTTACACGGTTCTACTGAAACCAAAAGAAGCGTCTGCAATCGGTTCCTCATTTCGGTGTTAAGTTTCAGTGAAGGTCTATTTGTCCTGGGCCGGGATCTGCAACCTGTACCACCAAAAAAGGCATTTGGTCCAATTTCTGATCCAATTAAATCCAAATCCAATTTGCTATCCATTTACAATGACCGAATCTAAAAAAGTGTGATGTTTATCTATAAATCAAAACTTTAATGTCTTTTATTTTGACAGCAGCAAATACAAGTTCCTTTCAAAATAAAATACTCTGTCAAGTAAGATCCTCCTGCTGTAGCAGATTTTAAATAAAATTTCACGAAAACCAAGTCAAATGTGACGTTTTCTTTCATTATAACAACAACTAGATGCTAGGGTGCAGCATATATTAGAATGTGTTAAACTCAACTAACTAATTTAATGTTTGGTAAAATTGTTAGCACTTCTCTTAAAGCCAAAGAGCCACAACTGAGGGGTAAAAGAGCCGCAGGAGCCTCAGGTTGCAGACCTCTCGGAACATTTCTACTCTGTTCAGTACTTTGAAGTTCTAGCCAGTACTTCTGCCTTTACTGCAATAGTGGGCTAGCTCATATAAGACCGGTGAAGGGGCAGACTCGAATGTCTGGCTGCAGGTCACAGAGGTTTGACAGGTCATTGCGTCACATCATCCAACCAGGATCTAAGTTTTGAGCATGTGACGTTTTCAGATCAGCAGGTAAAATACTAATCCAGTACGAGCATTTTGACTAAAACTTCCATCCTTTTTCTTAACCTGGTGGAGGCGCTGGGGTTTACTTGAGCTCGTCCAGAGGTGGGACACACTCTGGACAGACTGTCAGATTGTCGCAGCGTGGCAGTTCTCTGGCTACAGCCAGCCTCCTGGAGTTCAGCGCAGATCCCTCAATACACCGGCAGACAGGCAGCCGCTGCGGGGAGCGGGGGCAGCCTGCTCAGGTCCCCTGAACTGTGATGTTTTACTTATTTTTGTCGAGACAATAACAAAAATGGTGCCCCATTACCCCCCCCTCTTTCAAGTCGTAGAGACACAGAAACATAGCAGTAGCGACTGTCATCCAGACGCATCCCCCAAGTAAGAAAAAAGTCCAGATAAGAAAATCTTTGAAGGATTTCATTTTTTTGTAGATTTTTGTAGAACTCCTCAAAATAAACAATCTTTCCACATCATCCGTTTCTTCCATTCACTAGAAGTGTGATATACACAGACATCCACACGCAGCAGCAGCATCAAGCTGAGGATCTCATTTTTGACATTTTCGCGTGGAGAAAGAGGGGCGGACCACCGCTTAGCAGCTGGGAGGCTGGGGGGGGGCTGATTTAATTTGAAACAGCCAGCACGTCCAAAAAAAAAAACAAAAAACCTAAAACTTAAACTTTTGATGCGCAGGTCTTAATCATAATATTGAAATTGTCACCGATTAGGAACCAAAACACAAGAACCGTTTTGGCACCGGAACCGAATGAAACCCAATCAGTGCCCAACCCTTGATAGAGACTCTGCAGCCTCTTTTATCCCTCCACTGATGTGGCTCTGTGGCTTTAACCCTTCAACCCCTGAAGCATCAGCAAAAACTCTAAATCTATGACATACTGTAATTAAAAAAATTACAGAAAATCAATGAACATAAACACTGGAGCTCTGGTGTTAAAGGGTTGAGGAGAAACACAAACAATACAAATAAATAATAGGTTTGTTAGTACATTTTTTTCATATATTTTTACATTTTTCAACTGAGGAGATCTTACATGAGCAAAAAAAATCTATTTTTTTCCTTTCTATTTACTCTTGCTGTAAATGAGGAGTCTACAACCTGCGGTTTGACCCCTCTTGTGCAGCTCTTTGGTTGAAGAAACATAAAACATTTTTCTAAAAAATATAACTGTAAAAAGTAAGTAAGTAGTAAAAAACATCGAAAACTTGATGCAACTCATTTACAAACAGGGACATTACGTATTGGAAGCTTTTCGCCAGATTTTCTATTTTTAAACAAATTCAAGGATTTTAAATGTTTGCAAAAATCACTGAATTAACTGATTTAGTTCATAAGATTTGCAAATTTCGGTCTGAAAATTGAAAAATCTAATGATTTGCTGCATTAAGATGATCCCATCTGACACAGGATGTTTTTATTTTAAAAGAAAGTCATGTAAAATCGCAGAAAAAAAAGATAAAATATTTAAAGTTTTGAGAAAAAAAAAGCTTCATTTTATTTTGTTAAAAAAATAAAGTTCATTTTTAGTTATCATAATAGTAAAATTAAAATAAAAACAAATCCGTTTCTTGTTTTCCTGAAAGGTGAATAAGATTTAGTGGCTCTTATTGGGATTTTGTCAGTGAGAAATTGACCAAAAAGGCTCTTTAACTATAACTAAGTGTAACTAAAATGAACAGAAAACCAAACAAAATTAAGTTAAAAAGTCTGATCTGATCTATTGTCAGAATGGTTTATTAATAGCTTAAGTAGCAGGCTTTTATTTGACACAGAATGTAATTTTAATTTGAAAGGAACTTGTCAAAAGTAATATAAAATAAATATACCGGTAATTCTGTTTTAATTGCAAACATTGAAATGAGTGTCACAAAAACATAAATACATGTATTTTTCTAAGCAATTATCTGGGTTTTTATTCAGTAGATTCTGGTTTTAATGCCTTTTTCAGTGTTAACGTTTCCAGACTCCTGCCCAGACTCAGATAGAGGTTAAAGGATAAACCATGGTGGAGAATAGTTTGTAGAAATGACAGTTTTAAGTGTAAAATGTGATTAACTGAGACAAAAGTTGAGAAATGTGATTTAAATGCAGCCCAGAGTTCCTGGAGTGTGGTAGATCTTCCTAATTTAAGTTGTGTCACAATGACATTGTGTGGTATATAAAAAAAGTAGATTATTTTTTACTCCTGATCTGTATACTAAAGAGATGGTGATAATCCACCTGCGTCTGCATCCAGGTGTCAGACAGAGGATTGCTTTTGTGGCTCTTCTGGTTATCAAAATAATATTCTTATGTGTTCATCTGGTTTGGAAGTGATAGATTCCTTGGGGCAGAAGATGCTGGGAGCAAAGAAAAAGAAGCCACTTTTTCATGCTGATATGAAGCCTCTGTTTCTGAAATCTCCTCTGAGGGGGCGTGGCTTTTGAATGTTTATCACTAATCATCAATGTTTGAAATAAATATCAGATTATACCGAAAAAAAAAAATTCTTCCAAAACAGAGATGCTCATCATAACCAACGAGCTATGAAGGCTAAGGCGCTCCGCTAGCTTGTTGCGTACGCAGAGTTGGACGCCATTTTGGACAGGTCGAGATGTCTGGTTACTGCTGTGTTACAAATGTACAAACAGAGCTGGAAAAACAAGAGTGAGACTCTTCACTAGAAAATTATTACTGTCAACTGATGAAGTCGAACTTCTAAAAAACATTTTAACAAGATCTGAGTGAGTTTACTCCCAATGAATAATGATCTTATAGCCAAAGTTAACGGTAGCTTTAGACTTTGCACTATTTTCACGTTTGGCCCACCATTTTTTTTTTTTTTTCTGGAGGATGACCGTGATATTTTTGTGTTTGACCTTTCCTGGACTGTTGACTGGGTGTGCTCCGACCAGCGGCTACCGGCCCATATACAACCGGTGCAAGTGGTGTGCGCCCGACCCGTCTTTAACTGTCATTTGTTGCTAAATATCCTACATAATCAAATTTCTATAAAAGTTTTTTAAATTTTCCAAAATGTTTCCAAAAAATGTGTCACTTTCTAATTTGAAATTATAGAGAAGTTTTGTTTACATTTCATTAATCTGTCACCACAAAGTGTTCAAGTGTAGAAAATGTTTCAGCAAATTCTGAAAACCATTGAACAATAGTAAAAAACAAACATTGTGTCAGAAATTCATTTCATATTAAAAATACCAAAACACACATAACATTTGTTTTGACATTCTAGATATAAAAGCAATAAAATCATCTTTATATTCAAAATTTTGACAATAAATTAATATTTTTTCTAAGCCCAAAAAAATGAATATTTTAAAATAAATTATACAGTTGAAGAAAGTGATGACATGTCAGGTATTGTATTTGTATCATTATTCATGTTTTTTCTGTTATTATTATTATTATTACTAATATTGCAGAAACTGACAAAATATTTAAAACATATTTTCAAAGCACAATATACAACTTAGTCATAGCAGAATTTTTTAAAAATGTTTTAAATAAAAAATAAGGATCTCAAAAACAGAAGAATAATTCACATTTTAAAATGATACTGAAGTTCAGTTTTCAGAACCTGTCAAACTTGAAGCAGAGGACGTGATGCTGGGTCGATTCTGATTTGTGAAGAAGAGTGAACAGAATCTCAATCATGATGAAGATCTCAGAGTTCTGACAGGAAGCCACTTGTTGCTTCAGAGCCGTCTGCAGGTCCCAGTGAACGTGATAACATCTTGTAAAGGCCTTCCGGCTTCCTGTTCTCTTTTGCTCACAAAATCTCCACTTTTTTATTTTAAAAAATAAATGTTGCTTTTTTTGTTGTTAAATGTGGAGCCATGTTAGTAAAATCACATATTTATGGGATTTCTAGTGGAGATAAATGCATGTAAACTTAAATTCTTATCAACCCTTTAACACCGGAGCTCAAACATTAATGTTCTTTGACTTTCTGCAACTTTTCAACCGTTTCTTTGTTCACACCGCTTTTTTCCTTCAGAATCTTCTAGAACTATTGTGTTAACGGTTGAAAAGTTACAGTACATCAAAGATTTTGCGTTTGAGCATCACAGACAACGCCTCCGGTGTCAAAGGGTTAAATTACATTAACAAAACAGGCAAACATAATTAATTTCCTTTATTATATTTGGTAATTAACCCTGGAGAACCCACTGGGTCAAAATTTTCACCGATATTTACATCTTTTCTTTTTCCTTTTTTTTCTACATTTTTTATTTTTATCTATTTTTGCCTTTATTTTTAAATTATTGTTTTATCTTTTTTTTTCACTTTATTTTTTTGCCGCTGTAATTTGTACAACCTAAAATGAACAAACAAAAAACAAATTTTCAAATTAATTATGAAAGCTCAGATTAAAATAAATGTTTCTTGGGTTCTGCAGAGTTGACGCATTTATAGTTTGTAATGCATTTACCTGAAATCGTATGCCAAATACTCTAAAAGTAAAAAGCTAATAGCCAACTAAAATATTAGTTAAACTCCAAACTAGCCTAAAAAACAGAAAAAAACCTAAATTAGTCAAACCCGCTAACATGTAACTGAAATATTAGCTAAACTCCAAAATAGGCTAAAAAATATATATTTTAAAAAGGCTTAATTAGTCAAAACAGCTAGCATGTAGCTAAAATATTATCTAAAAATTTTACTCTCCATAAAAATATATTTGGTCAAAATTATACTAATTAGAAATAAGCGCAATATAACATCGGGACATTAATAACAATAAAATAAAATGATCTGGAGGGCCATAAAAAATTACTTGGAGGGCCGGATCCGGCCCCCGGGCCTTGACTTTGACACTTGCTAATAGGGCTGCCACGATTAGTCGACTAATCGATGACTAATCGACTATTAAAATAATCGACAACTAATTTTATAGTCGATTAGTCGTTACTTTATATTGTATGAAGTCAGATTGTAGTAAAGTTGAAAGTTATAATAGCCTTCTGCTAGCTTTTTGGAATATTTTGGCATTTATTAAGGTTTTTTTAGGCTATTTTGGAGTTTAGCTAACATTTCAGCAGCATGCTAGCTATTTCGGCTAACTTTAGCTTTTTTACGTTTTTTTAGGCAACTTTTGAGTTTAACTTATATTTCAGCTATATGCTAGCTGTTTTGGCTAATATAGGATTTTTCCATTTTTTTAAGGCTAATTTGGAGTTTAGCTAATATTTCAGCAGCATGCTAGCTATTTAGGTTAACTTTGGCTCTTTTTATTTTTTGGTAAATTTGGCATTTAACTAATATTTTAGCTGGTTATCAACTTCAGCATCTTTACATCCACTTTGGCCATGAACAGATTAGTCGACTAATCGGAAAAAATAATCGGTGATTAGTCCACTATTAAAATAATCATTTGTGGCAGCCCTATTTGCTATAAATTATTTTAAACTCCTCAAAAAGTAAATAGTTTTGTTCTGCATTTATTATTTATTTAAATTTCTCTTTATAAACACTTAAAGTGGGTGTGGTTAACTCTGAAAGGGAAGTGCTTTCATCCTGTCTTCCATTTTTTCTGTTTGATCAGCATTTTTTCCATTTTATTTTCATGTCTTCACACCACCGCTTCTCTGCTGCTGTCCTGTCAGTATTCAGCTTGTTACTCGTCTCGTAGCGTCTGCAGCTGGAGACTCCTTATGACTTTTACCAGGTTTGCACTTGAGCGTCGTGTCGAATGTGAAATGTTTGGGTCAAAACAACCATCGCTCTGACTGTCTCTGAGGTGGGAGAGAGAAAAACATCTCATTTGTTGTTGAGCGTGACCCATCCTTCAAGGCTGGAGAAGAGAGCGGCTGTTCTGTCGCCTCATAACCTGGTAAACCTTCCAGCTGCAACGCTTTAGAAGGAAAATCTCAACAAATACACATTTGTGTTCAAAATAAAGCTCCATTTGTTATTTCATTATTTTTATTTCACATCTAAAAAGATTTTGTTGAATGATAAATTCAGTTTAGCGATAGAATTCCATCTTAAGTTGCCTAAAAGATTTTGTTTTTCTTCAACTTTACTTAAGAGTTTTTCTAAAATCGGAATTGGAGAAAGAAACTAGTTAGTTGGTGGGTTGGTTGGTTAGTTCTTAAAGACAAAATGTGATAAATCTTTTTACTCTGAAGGGTAAAAAGGTAAAAAAAAAAAAAGAATGTTTCCTTTATGGAATTAATAAAAAAGAAAAAATAGAAACAGCTTCAAATCAATAACTATGTTTCATTGAATCGTCATCATCTGTAAAATAATAACAGTTTTTTTTAAACTAATCTTCTTGTAGTAGCATTTTATTTTGAAAATCTCAAAAACCGGAAACTTGAAAATGTTAACTTTCGGCACGTTCAGACCTATCTGTGAAAATATGCTTGACTTTTAAACCGGTCCCCGGCCTGAAAAAGGTATGGGACCACTGGGTTAAAGTTTGTTTGTTTGTTTGTTTGTTTATTAATTCATCAGGACTGCGTACAAATACATTGCGCCTAGAAAGCAAAGATGCTTGAACCAGATTGTAGCCTAATAGCTAATTTCCATCCGTAGTCCTTAACAAAACAATAAATAATGCCTAAACATTATAAAGATATTACCATTTATAATAGAAATTGAATATAAAATACAATATAAACAACATATTATAAAACTAATGCAATATAAAATACATTTATAGAAGCAAAACAAAACACAAATACACATGTTTACAATTTAAAATTGTTTGTAACTGGCGTTTAGGCACAATAATATAAAACACACGTCTTCAGGTCACTTTATAATGAGCATCCTGCAGCCAATCAGAATCAAGTATTTAAGCGCTGATTATTTGAGATAAATAAGAATTGTGGGGGGTCATTCTTCATATCTAAAGCTGCATTTCTTCCTCGAGTCACTTCTCTGTTTTCTTTCCTCCGGCCAAGTTCTGCAAGTGTTAGGTTTGGTTCCCCCGATGTTGTCCCTGTGAAGCTGTTAGCGTGTGAACATACTGTCATCGTACCCCAAACTGAAATCCGCCTGTCTGGTCCGAGTGGGCGGGCGAGTTAGCGTGCCGTCCTGTCGGCGTTCGCTCACACGTATGAATCAAACGTGCCACTACTGCGTGTCATCGGCCAACAGCGCCTTATGTCCTCTTGGCCTTCGTGCGCGTAAACGAAAAAAAAAACACTCTCACACTCTTCCATCTGTTTCTGATCAATTGATGAGTTCAGACACAACAGGGGGAGAAATGTCCCCCTGAGCCGTTTCCATGGCGACCGAGGACCCTTCCCCAGGTCAGGCTGTCACTGTGAGCTCTCGGTTAAGACCCTCACCGATCTATCCCAGAATACGGAGAGAAAACAAATAGACTAGTAAATCCAAGACCGAAAAATAGAAGTGGAATTTGTCGATCATCGGTGTTTCTTGAACATCTTCAGCCACCGCTGCCTGAATGCTCTTTACAGGGGAGTATCAGAGCAGTTACAGCAATAAAAGAGTTCATTTTTTGTGGAACTCTACTAGTAAGAGTTACCAACACTGAGAGGAAAGTCAGGAACACTTCTCCATTATGACCTGGCAGTTTCCCCGCAAATCCAATTTAAGGCAACGCCTTTGAGAAAATTGAATTCTGCGCAGGAAGCCGATTAGTTTTGGTCTTCTATTTCTCTCCCCAACAGGCTCTAATAAAGACCGTTTTTGGCAAAATACACGAGGATTGCAGCCTTTTGAGAGATGAAATGATTGTTGAGTCTTTTCAGAAATCCTGTTGTTCGGGGATGTAGGAGCATCGTTTTCAACACAATGACCAAAGTGGGCGCAATTCACATTTACGATGAAGAATTGTTGGGTTTTTTTCTTCATTAGATTTGAAAACTATGTTAATGTGTTTGTAAAACTTGAACCTCTACAGAATATCAGTAAGTGTTTGAATGCGCGCCTCGGAATAAAAATCCAACCGGAAAATCTCTTGGAGATGCAATTTCTGAGCCTCTTTCTCTTTTTTTAAAACATTACAGTTTTTTTGTGAAACCATTTGCACCAAAACTTCAAGTAGAGCTACTTTTAACAGTTTTTTAACCTCTGGATCAAAATTAAAAAGCATCTTTGAAGGAAAGCGTGTTAAGATTAATCACTTTTTAAATAATTCTTTGCAAATTTCTCCTCAGAAAAATCCTTTTAAATGAAAAATAAACATTTTTTGGAACCGGTTTTCCTCCTTCTATTTTGATTGAACTGTTACTGATTGATTGATTGATTAATTGATTGATTTTTTTGGGGCCTCTGGTCACATGCAAGATGGCACCAGAAACGATCAGAAGTCTACTGAGATGATCCTTTTTGGCACAGAGCAGCTTTTATTTTGAAGTAATTTGAGCTTCTTTCAAATGTAAAAAAAAAAAATCACATTTAAAAAAATATTTTTGCTTTTGTTAGTGCCAAAAAAAAAAAGATATAATTCGTATTATTGAAAAAAAAGAAGGTCATGAATGCAAATCCAAATTTTGTAAATTTTGTAAAGTTAAAGTTAGACTCTGCGGCTCCTTTACAGGTTTTGATCAGTAAAAAACGACCTTAAATGGTTTTTTTACTATTAAAGATTGCCGACCCCTGCTCGACCTAGAAGTGGAAATTTTGCTGCTCTAGCCAGTTGCATAAGTGGAAATGTCCTAAACTTTAGGAAAGCCTTTAAAATTATATTTTTAAAACTTTCAGAACTATCAGCATGTGAATAAACTTTAACAATTTCGTGTGAGACAGAGAAAGTTAGTAGTTTTATTATTAGTTTTCTCTGTGGCCAGATTCTCTTGCATGTTTTCTGATTCTGGCTGTGTGTGACTTTCTCTTGAAGTAAATTCTGATTTATTTCAGAAAAGAAGAGCGATGACATTGATAACGTGATTGGCTGCTCCATTAAAATGCATTACATGATAAATATATGGACACAACGAGACAAAATGTAAATGAAAGCAACATAAAACTGTGCTCCTCTTAGCGTTGATCTTTATTTTTGGGCATTTTTTGCTTGAATTTTTTTGCCAACGCTGGTTTTGCGAAGTCTGTGTTTTATTGTTTTCTGACTCCTCTTTGTAATAAACTTTTTTATTTAAATAAGGTAGATTTAAAGCTTTAAATTTTAAATTTACCCCATTACATATATTTATTTGGCAGCTCTTTATTCTAAGATTCCTTAACAAGCTTTGCTTTCACATTAACAAACATTATGAAGGTGTTAGTAAGATATTTATAAGTACAATAAGGTTTATTAATAGAATTATAAGGTCCATTTAAGTGCCTAAAAAGACCATATTAATAAACTGATTACAAGCTTAACAAATGTATTAACTATCTTTATTAACAGATTATTGAGTGTTTTGAAGAACCTCATCTAAAGTGTTACTAAAATATTATATAAAAAGCATTTTAAAGATTAGAGAAAATCCAAAGTAGATGGAATGAGGAAGCAGGTCTTTCATTCTCGGTGTGGAGGTGGATTTGTTTTACTTCCAGTGGTCCAAAACGAAACAGAGGAAACAGAAACGCCCGCCCCCTTACCGGACCAAAAACAATGAAAAGGAAACATAATAAAACCTGACACACAGGAAAGATCTGAGGAAAAAGAAGAATTTAAACGCCGTCTAGGCCATCCAATACTTCCTGTATCTGTCCTTCAAAAGAGGCTTCAACATATTTTACATCAAATGAAGCTTTGAAATCAAACATTTAGCAGAACATTTGAGGTTAAAAATGTCCGGATTAAGGATGTCGTGACTGTCAAGCATTTGAACTTGTGTTTTTATTCTGTAGTGCAATGGTTCCATGGAGCTTTGGAGTTGTTTTTATTTTATAGTCAGTAGTTTCCAGCATGTTCCGTATTTCAATGTTGGAGTTTCTCCATTTATTTAGAGCAAACAGGGGCAGGTTAAGCAGCCAAAAGTGTGTTGTTCCTACACAATAATGTTGGTTTTGTAGAAAAACAAAAGTCCTGAAATGACTTAAAAGGGCTTCTACCTGGGGTGGGCAAACTTTCATTGGCCACAAAGGGTTCTTAAGTTTGACAGAAGGAGCAGATTGGTGATACGGTTTAGTAATTCATCTCGTAAAAGAAAGAAATAACACAGCGTCTGCATGAAAACATGACTTCATCTTGATTGAAAATGACTTTAAAACAGAACTTTTTGGTGTTTTCTGTTCTTATTTTAGTTCAGATTCCACCAATAGATTAAACTCTAACTCAGAGAAATGCTGCGTTCATGCGGTTCAGGAACAATCGGAAAAATGACTGTCTGGCTTGAAAACACACATGAATATCGGAAAAAAACAATAAAAACAATGATTCACAAACTTTCTGCACCTGAACAAAGGTGAATTTTTTCTTAGTACCTGAACTGCAAGGAAAACAGAAGATTTAAAAAAAAAATCAAAATAATTTATTCCAGTTTGGCGGGCCAGATTAAAAAGTTACCAGGTCACATATGGCCCATATTTAATGAATACATTATTCATGAGATACTGTATGAGTTATTTTGTAAACTTTTCCTACCTGAAAGTAAGTTGATTTGATTTAGCATCTGAGCTAGCTGAGTGGCAAAGCTAGCTGCTAGCTTTGGTGAGACATTGAGAGTTTGTGTTATCCTGGGGGCGGAGCTGGCAGAACAGACTCCACTTGAAAGGGGCGGTTCTCACTTTGTGACATCAGCTCGTGAGAATCCGCTCATTTTCGTGGGTTGGGAGGGGCTGGTGCTCAGTGCAGATTTTTAGAGGATTTTCCAGAAATATGTCAACGGATCAAATTCACGTTTTGGCGGTGATTGTAGTGAGGAATGAACATTAAAATACACTTCAATGCTCAAAAAGTTGATTTTGCGTGTACAAGCTCTTTAAGGATACCTGGATTCTTTAAATCGATCTATTCACACCACAGATTTGATTCTTCATTATTCTTTTTCTTCTATGCAACAAATAAAAAACAAGCCAATCCACAAAAAAAGCTATAAATACTCAATCACCAAAAAACAATGTTTTCTTTAAAGTTCCCTTTAATGTCCATTAATACACTTTAAAGTTGATTTTGCACGAAATAGGCCCTTTTTAGTAACTGATAAAAAGCAACAACAACTCTCTCACAAATTAATTATGTTAGTATTAAACTTCTGATTTTAGAATATTAAAGTTTCTTTTAAATAAAAGTACATTTTTTATGGTTACTGAGTTCATAAAAATTAATAAAAAATAAACGAGTAATGATCTCAAATGTTCAAAAATGCAAAAAAATTACTTCAATTTGGGAAATTAAGTTACTTAAACGAAAATAAACGTTGAATGTGATCTCTTCTGGGACACTAATATTAGACTATTTAGGTCCTTTTAAATTTTTATTTAATTTTATGAACATTCAAACCTCTAATTTCTGACAGCTACCAGATTATTTAAAAATAATACTACAGCTTAAACAAACATAGGCCAAGTTTAGATTTGTGGATCAATTTAGGGAGTTAATTTGAGTTGAAAGCTAAAATGTGATTGAGATAAAAAGGCATAAAAAGGACAGACTGAGTAAAAGAATGATCTCCTTGTTTCAAGCTGAAGCGGACCGTACTGAAGCCCGCTCACTGAAGTCTGAACCTGCTTCATCAACAGGAAGTCTGCTTTGGCAGAGCGTGTCGAATAATTGATGTTCCTGCAGTTTCTGAAATTAGCATACAAGCCTCTATGATCTGAAACGTTTTCTCTAAATGCAATAATGACGAATGATTGTTTTTATGATTAGTGGAGTGTGGTCTTGTATCATCGCTTGACATGGACATGAAACATAAGTCACAAAGTTCTCAGTATCACAGCTCGACAGCTGCCACAACAGATTTGTCTCGCAGCTGGGAGCTGTCGCCTCTGCGCCGAATGTCATTGTTACTCACTCATCACGGCTGACAGTCAGAACGGGGCGTCATCAGTGTGACAGCTCCTGCTGACTAAAGTGACTTTATTAACAAACACCAGACACCTGTCAGCTCTGTGTCGTCGATGAGATCGGGAAAGGGGCTCCTTAAAATGATCGCCTGCTGTTCAGTCAATCTATAATCAAAATCGAATCATCCACTCGGGATTCTCTTTACATTTAGTTGAATCAGAGGCAAAAGTGATGTATGTGTACAGCAGGAGTGTCAAACTCAACCGCACAGGAGGCCGGAATCCAAAACACACCTCAGCTCGCGGGACGAAAAAGACAAACATTTATTATACACTCTAAAACAAAATTTTTAAAACTTTAAAACTAACTTTTTAAAACAATTATGAATTGAATATATAGCATTACCTGTGATAATGCTCGTGTGAATGCTGTAAGCTGAATTTGGCTGCTGAAGATGCTGAAATTGATAGCTGAAAACACCAAAGTTAATAGCTGAAAACGCTGGAGCTGAAAGCTGAAGATACTGAGGTTGATGGCTAAAACGCTAAAGTTAATAGTTGAAAACGCTGAAGTTAACAGCTGAAAATGCTGAAACTGAAAACACTCAAGCTGATAGCCAGCTAAAATATGAGCTAAATGCCAAATTAGCCTAAAAACTAAAAAAAGAAGAAAATGTAGGTTTGCCAAAACAGCTAACCTGTAGCTGAAATATTACTTAAACTCCAAAATAGCCTAAAAAAAATCATAGTAAATGCTAAAATAGTCCAAAAAGCTAGCAGAATGCCAATTTTGAAAACTTGAAAAGCCAAACTTTTTAACATAATTATGAATAGTATAAAGGCATGAATATTATTCCAGAATAAATTAATTTAAACCTTAAATAACTTTCAACATTTTAGTCTCCATAAAAATATATTTTGTCAAAATGATACAAGCTAGAAATAAGTGCAAAATAACATTGGGTCATTAATAACAATAAAATACAATTATGTGGAGGGCCGGATGTATTACCCTGAGGGCCGGATCTGGCCCCCGGGCCTTCACATAATGTAAAATGTATTATTGAAATACTGAGATTGTTAATATCATTCACTGTCACATGGATTCTCAAAAGGAGAAGTTCTGACAAAAATGTTCAGATCATTAACATTGTAAACATTGTTCTGCTTCTCCTGAAGGGCGTTTCAGTTTGGCCACTAGGTGGAGCTTGGGCTATAGCAGTATACTTTTTTCAAGAAGAAGAAGACAGAACGAGCAAAAAGCGATGTATTAGACCACAAATTGTTATTTAAAAAAAATATTTCCTTTAAAGAGTTTGGAAAATTCATTTTGTGAGTTTATAAAGATGTTCTTTTAGTCAACAATGTACGTTTAGATCGACCGAGTGTTAGCATTAGCCGTCCTATGGGAAATTCCATTAAACGTTAGCATCAAGCTAGCAGGCTTTAGCTTTATGTGATGATCGATCTATGTTTTTATGGATCAATTATTGTTCTATTAAAGTGTGGGTGACATGCTTTGAACAACTTTGTCAAATAAAAAAGCCTTTTAAACGCTGATTCTATTGATACCAATAGTTAGCCTCAAAAAAAATCCGAAGCATATGAATAATTGACATCTTTCGAAGGAATCAGAGTTTTTTATTTTACGCTGAGAGCGCAGACTGGAAGTGACCTCGATATGACCTGTGACGTCACGAAAGGCATTGATTTTCGCAGTTCCGCTTCGGACAGAATGTAAACAGAACAGGTTGCCTAGTCTTCGATTCTCTCGTGTTTAAATCTGTTAATTATCATGCCAAGTCGTTGTGTGGCAGCTGGATGTAGCAATACATCTAGTGAAAGTGTATCTGTGTATAAATTCCCAAAACAAGAAACGCTGCTGAAACAATGAACAAAACAAGTGCAGCGAACGAGGGCGAATTGGGTGCCAACTGCGTCGTCAACTTTATGCAGCGAACACTTTGAGGCAGGCTGTTTTGAAGAAACACCACAGCTCATGAAAGACATGGGAATGCATGTAAGATATAAAAAAAGTATTGAAACCGAACGCCATCCCCACTATTTTCAAGAGATCGCTAGTGGCAACGACCGAAACAGAAACGCCCAGTACCAGCACTGGCAGCAGCCAGTACAAAAAGAGAAAATCTGTGAGAGAAAGAGGACGCTTTTTGCCAAAACACACCACCACGAAGCATAAAGCAGCAAGATGGGCAAACAGAAAATAAGTGATAGAAAATAAACCTGCTTAGCTGCTCCGTGAATGGCTGGATTTCCATCAGAAAACAACCGAGAACATTCTACCCCGGGTCACCAGCAGCTGCTGCTCCAGCTATCATCGCTCTCGTCCCGCCCAGATCCAGGTAAAGATCTGAGCGGTGGAAAAGTCTAAATCACCTGTGGTCTCTCTGTGATTCTATCCAGCTGCAGACTCACAGTGTCCTGCTAACTAAACGAAGACGTTATTGTCTCATTCATTTAACTGCAGCTAGCGGTTAGCCGCTATGCTAGCGCCAGCTTTCACTCAGAACTTACTTGATTTTGCTGATCCTGGATCAGATGAAGTTGGTTGTTGTTGAGTCTCTGTCAGGAATCCTTTAATCCACATGTTCTGCTGAAGGTAAACCGCTTGTTGTTGACGATCTTCACTTTTATGCTAGAAATAAAAACGCCGGCAAACAGGCACACGTGCTTTGAAGAGGAGGGCGGAACTAAGTTTTTCTGCAATTCGATTGGTTGGACTGTCAGATCAATCCAAAGGGCTCTAATTTGATTGGATGTTAGACCGACACTATACACGGAAGTAAACCGAAGTAAACAAGCGCGGACAGAGAGACCGCCGGCGCGCAGCTTTCACCTGTCCTACATATATACTGTTAGGAATCACTGAAAACATTTCACCATTATTAGATCGACTTTTTAATTCTGCGTGTACTTTTACAGATGTATACACTAGGCCTAGTCTACGTAGATTCCAAAATCTCGAAAGGCAACATACCATGCCGTGTTCTGGAGTCTAGCCGAATCTTCATGCTGGCTATCGTCATCGGCATCACTACTACTTTCTGCTACATCCTCCTCACTTTCGCAAAAGGGTTCGAATCGATACGGTTGCACAAGTGACTCATCATCTCCGCAACTTTCCTCTTCATCTTTCTGTTCATCTGATGAGAAATCGCTAATAGAGATGGTAGCATCACTCTCTGCTAAGCTATCGGTGCTAGCCATGTTGTCTGCCTTTCGTTACGTCACAAACATGGCGGCGCGACATCGGCAGAATGCGCGAGCCGGCGGCTGTCATCGTTGTTTATATCGCGTTTTTTCGCTATTTATTATTTTTCGAAAAATATTAAAAACAATCGCAACATGAAATAGAGACTATTTACTATATTTTGGTTTATTAAAATAGGTCATGTCACCCACACTTTAAGCTCACACCGGTACATTGACTTAGCATCAAAACTTGACGTCCTGACGAACAAAGCGCGTTGAATGCAGCATAACAGTTAAACCCCTGTCACACCAGGGCAGCGTTCTCGCTGCGATCGCGCGGCGTCCATCAAAAAATGCAGAACGCTGAGGTGAACGCAGTAAGGTCGCCATGAGCGCCGTAGCATCGCTGTGACATCTCCAGGGACGCCGTGGTGTCTCCATGGACGCCATGCCACGGCGCGCACTTTGTGCATGCACAAAGTGCGCGCCGTGGCTCGGCGTGTTCATGGCGTTCTGATGTGCGCGCCGTGGCAGCACCGTAGCAGCGCACTGAGAACGCCGAGAGCGCCACAGCAGCGCCGTAGGCGCGCACTCAGGACGCACATAATCGCCACAAGGACGCAGCTGTAGACAGGGGCGCTTGCACGGAGATATCATATAGATCAGGGCTGCTCATTCCTGGTCCTCAAGATCTACCAACCTGCCTGTTTTCCAGCTCTCCATGTACTGCTTGCTGCTGATTACCTGGACCAGGTGTGTTCTTTCAATCAGATTGTGGAGACATCTGACTGAGCCAATCAACAGCTGGCTGGGCTTGGAGATCTGGAAAACAGTCAGGGTGGTAGATCTCGAGGACCAGGAATGAGCAGCCCTGATATAGAGATAGCCATATCGTCCTCCTCAGCAGGAGTCAGGTCCGTCATCGTCTTTTGTGCCTGGATGGAAGGGCTGCTTGACCTTGATGGGGATGGAGAGTCAGGCGGAAGCAGCTCCACTTCCGCATGTCGAGGAGACTGTGGTGCAGTGGGGTTGGGGGGCTGCTTTTTCATAGCCCTCTCTCGACTTTTTTTTCCTGTCATGATGCTTTGGGGAACAGGCAGGAACAGTGAGGGTTTGACTGACTATATACACGCTGCCGTGACGTCATAGGGACGATCTGGCAACTGCGCCGTGCACGCGCCATGGGCATGCAGTGACAACTCTTGGCGCGCCGTGTGAACTCCGTCAGCACGCCGTGACAACGCAGTGAAACGCCGTGACAACGCAGTGAAACGCCGTGACTACGCAGTGAAACGCCAAGTAAAACTCCGTGGGAACGCAGTAGCACGCCACGGATGCGCCGTAGGAACGCCATAATCGCCGTGAAAGCGCGGAGACTCCATCTCTCATCGCTATGCGAAAATTGAAACAATTTTTGCTTCATTTTCCTGTGTTTCCACGGCGTTCTGAGAAATTTCATAACGCCGTGTGAACTCCGTAGAATCGCAGCCTAGTGTGACAGGGGCATTAAGCATTTGTCATGTTTTAAGCTTTGAACCTTTGATACTATCGAAACTTACATTGCCCTTTGACATACAATAACTACGTACATAATTAATCACTAGTAATTACTCGAGGGCCCAAATCAAACCAAAATCAGGAGTCGACCGCCCTATCTCCGATAAGCAACGCTTTAAAGCAACATTTCACCGACATACTACTTAATACTGATATAAAGTGTCACAAACCAGAGCAAAGCTCCTTTTACCTGGAACAGATGAAGCTGAATGTCAAAATGTAAACACTGGAGCTAAAGCTCAGATGTAAAAGTTCTTTTGTTGAAGTCAATTTTATAAAGAACAAAACTATTACTGTATCTTACACCATTTTAAGCTCATCTTAAACCATCCAAACCATTTTTTTTACATTAAAACTTTTACTAAAATGTGCTAGAATTCTTGAGGAAAACTTGAGGAATTTCTGCTTCCGGCTAATGATGACCGGACGCCATCTTGTCTGCAGCCAGGTCCCCCTCTCCTCTATATTTCACCCGTTTGCTAATTTATGTTGTCTTAAAGGATCAAACTGCTCAGAGAAGTCAAATGTGACTTATTATGTTACTCCACTACTGACAAAAGTAATTCAATTACAGGAATTTGCTACTCTCACAACACTGATGTGGACCACTCTACCACCATGGCAAATTTATTGCTAAAAATTATGAAACCAGCTTAAACAAATAGTAAAAGATCAACCGTGATTTGAGTTTGAGGCAGAACAAAAACTCCAGGGAGGAAATTAATAGTTTGCCAAATTGCATATTTCTGCCAAATGGGCCATGTGTTTTGCTTCCCTTCCCTGATTCAGATTCACCAGATTGTTGCCAACCTTCACCTTCCTTTCTCTACCGAAGAGGGCATGCCAAGGTCGGGCTTTGCAGCCTGTTCAGTTTGGGAAAGCCTCTGTCCGTTTTTATTGACTGAATGTTATTTTACAAGTCAAAGCATTTGAGGTTTGCATTAAAAAAATTTTTTAAATTTTTTAAATTGTCATTTCCCAGAGGCTCCATTTGACCTTATTTTCTAAAAATGTTGAACAACTAGTTGTTGTTTGTTTTAAGTATAAAGTTTAACATTTAAATTTGTCAGTTTCATGCATTTTAATTTAGTATTTCATGTATCCACAGAGACAAGCTTTAAACCTTAAGGTTGTAGCTTTCGTAATTTGGAAAACTTGATTTACTTTACATATAATTTCCTGTTTCTGGCACATAAAGTTCAACTTAAAGTACTGACATCATCCTAAAACTTAAGTCTGGCATTTACAGCAGGGGTGGGAAAACTACAGCCCATTCAACTATTTAATCTGGAATAAATAATATTGATAATCCTTACTGTTTTAGTTTCCCTGTGATTCCAGTGTCTACCAATAGGTGGTGCACTATGAAATATATCGACCTTTGATACTCTGCATTCATGTGATGTTTTGTTTTTCGGGTTTGACAATCATTTTTCTGATCCTTTCAACACCAAATGATTCAAGTTTCTACTTTCACATAAAAATATTAGAACAAAAGTCACAATTTTCAAACAAAAATTCCAAAATATATTATTTAAAATTGTACATATAAAATTAAAGCATGTTTTTATCCAGATTCTATATTATTTTTGTCTTTTGTGAGACCAAAAAACTCTCCACATATCTGCTCCAAGTTTGGTCCTTCTTAAATAACTGTTTTCAGCCCACCAGCCCAGTCAAAATGTTCTTTCCACTTGTGTTTTAAAGTACCGCTCAAACAACAGAAGGTGTAAATATGTGAGGATTTTTGCACAATTTACATTTCCTCCAGTGGCTTTCAGTTCAGTTTAGGTTTAATTTTCCTTTTTTTTAATTTGGATTTTTAAGCAAAGGCATGTCCTAACTCTTCATTTATGCAAATGTTTTCAGTTTCCAACAGATTCTGGGAGGTTTTTTGTTCAGAATTGCAGGTCGTCAGCTCTCAATTACCTTCAGAGTTTCCTTCATAACAGATTTTAAATACAAACTTTATATATGTGTAAAATGTCGTTAAGTAATACAAGTTTTCTATTTAATAGTATAGTTTTTTTTTTATTTTCTGTATGATTAACTTATTTTATAAGGAAACAGTTTGAAGATATTGTAAGTTAAGGAATTCAGCCTCCTTCCTCGTCTGGATTTGTGTCTGTTCTGGTTGTTTTTACCCCTCTATATTTGCAAAAACTGAATATTAAGAGAGTTAAATGACCTTTATTTCAAGAAAATGAGTTTTATTTTCAGTTTTGCATAAAAAAATGATCAAATAAAATATTTTTGAATGGCAAAATAAGCTTGAAAAATAAGACTTATCGACAAGATTTTTATTCTTAAAATACAAATGCTTGGTTAAAACCATTTTTCTAATCCCTTAATTGCTTGTTTGATACATTATTTTTCGTATTTTAGTTTTGTTATTTCGAGTGCATTCGTCTCAGGTGCTGGTGGGGCTAAATAAACTGTTAAAACAGAGTTTAAAAACTGGCTCTATAAAAAAAGAGAGTGCAGTTAGGAGGTGTAACTATGAGCGACTGGATAGGTCCCTCCACCTTCATCATCTTCCTCCTCGCTGTGTGACACCATCTGCAGCAAACAGCTGAGTTTATTGCTCCTGTGAAGCTCCTTCTAAAATAAGAAGTTATAAAAGTGGAATCGTGTGTGACTCAACCTCAGAGTGACGGCTCGACGCCACAGTTTTGGGTCCAGATGACAATCCAGCACAATTATCATTTTTTTCTTAGAGGTAAATAAATCAAAGTATATAAAAATAAATGAATAACATCCCAGTGTTTGAGTTTCGGTTAAAACCTAATCTTGCAGGAGCCGTGTGGGAAACCACATCTGTGTCACGGCCATCAGCTGATTAACGTTTGCCTGGACGAGGAAACCATTTTTAGATCCCTTATCCGTTAGTCTCCATAACAACTAAAGAGCAGCCAGGACTGACTAATGGTCTGCAGAAAGATGGAGCGAGTCGGGGATGAAATGACAGAGGTGTTGCCAAGAGGCAAAAACGGGAGGTAAGGAGGGAAAAGGAGAACGACAGGAGAGAGAGGACAGCAACAAGTCACACAAATGTCTGAAAAAGAGTCACAATACATTTAAACAGAGGAATATTTGCTTAAACAAATTTCATGTTTCTGTCTGTTTTGTTATCTTTTAATTGAACCAGATGAAGCCTTTCTTGTGTTTTCACAGTTTCAGCTAAATTAAATGTTTCCAGTTTTTTTGCAATAAAGTGTGAAACTGACTCTTAGCACCTTCAGATAAAGTCTGTTTTACAAAAGCTGTCAATGAAAACACACTTTTTGGAAGAGAAATAGGTTTAATAATAACGCTGTGCTTTTATTTAACATTTATTTTTAAGTTTTGTGATCAAGATAACTAATGTAATTTAATGTAATTGAAATAATTGATTCATTTAATTAATATTAATAATGTACACATTTTAACTCATGAAATGTACTTAAAAAGTTACGCTTTTTTTAATTAGAAAGTAAGTTCACAGTACTTGTGTTATTTAGAAACAGAGTGAGCCCGCAGGCGCTACTCACCTTCTCCCTCGCTGCCCGCCTTTATACATCATCAACGCCCTCGACGCCCACCTTGATAAGCAGCCACTATGCACCCCTGAATCCCACCCTTCTCTTTCTGTTAAGCTAGTAATAGATGTATGTGACAAATTCATGGGAAGAAAAAAAAAAAACACTTTTTGCAAAATGGTGGCTTTGCTTTTGATTTTATCTCCATAGCAACCATATTATTTTTTGTTCGCCCAAGGTCACCGAACAGATTGACGTTAGTTTAATACGAATCTGTGAAAGTAAATTTTTAGATTTCCTTAGCAACGGAGGTTATTAGTCAACCGCGCCCACATTTCTTATTTATTCATATCCTGTGTTATAATAATTGTTACAGCTTCAGCCTGGGATCAACATATTCAATTTTCACAGTAATCTATTAAAATTTGAGATATAAAAGTTCTAATAACAATTTTTTCCCCCCAATTATGCACAGGAAGTATTCATTGTTTCAATGTTTAGGCAGCAAAGTCTCTAAAATCACAGGAAAGTTCATGAAGGAAAGTAGCTGTGTGTTTATGTATGAGTTACAGACAGAAATGGTCCAGATGTTGAAAATATTGCTGTTCATTCAGCATTCTTTATTCATGTAGACCCTCAGATCCTTACCAGGAGTCATTTTCTAATTAAAAGGTTTGTAGATTTTTTTTTTAGCTGGTTAGAAAAGTCTTGAGAAGTCCCGTTACAGATGAGTGGATCATTTTGTGGAATCATAAATCCTGTAAAGCCCACAACATCAAAGAATTTAGAAGAAATTCAATTTTTCAGGTAATTAAAAATGTTTTTTAAATCCTTTAGTAAAATCTGTAAACATAATTTTTTAATATAATTTTTTATGAGACTGTATCAATTATGAGAAAGTGCTAAAAAAGATTAAAAGTTCGTTTTTGCGGTGGTCGTGACCTGCCATCACAGCAAAAAGTAACAATGCAAAAAAAAAAGATTTAAGAAAAAGATGAGTTTCAAAAGATGAAACTCTACAAAAAAATTAATAAATAAAAAATAAATAAAAGAAGTGCTTCAAATAAAAAAAAACTGAGAGAAAATTCAAAACAAGGAAAAAAAAACACAACAAATAAAAAAGTGGATTATCTGAGGTTGTTTTTTTTTATTGCTCCAGTGTGAGAAGAAGAAGATCAGTATAGTAGGAATTAGATTTTCATCAACACCATCCTGAAGACATCATGGTCATGGCAGATCCTCAGAGGAACAAGCATTTACTGCAATTTCTTCATAAAATTGTCCAGGTTTTTTACGTCAAATCCTATGTATATTGTATCTAATCTGGATGCAATCCCAGATGATCCACTTCAATTATGCCTTTTTTTCTAATAGCCACGGGTCTTGGCTATTGTACGTTTTAGATGAAAAAATTGATAATATCTTGAATATATCTGAAATATTTATCCATTTCACATTATAGCAGCAAATATCTGACCATTGTCTCATGGAGATGCATGGACAGATGAATCCCCTCACTAAAAACAATAAACCTGTAATATTTTCAGCAGGTCCTGGATATCGCTGTAATCTGGGAAAAGTCTTGTGGTAAGAAAGGTTGTGAGTAGGACACTCTCATTAGTTCATGGTGCTTACAGCACCTCGTCGGTGACATTTGTTGCTTATTAACTGCTGTCAGCAAAGCAGAGTCTGCCCCCAATCAACTTCGGCGTTCGCTCTGCGTTTCTCTCTTAGCGGGGGATATTAAATCCTTCTAATTGAAAATCCACATCCTCTGAGAGGCTGTGAGGCAGAAGAGACTGCTTCACCAATATGAATGCTCCTCTGTCTTATCTGCACGTTTGACAGCGTCAGGTAAAGGCGGCGGACTCCTTCTTCTGTTTTTAGTCGATGGTAGATCTTTCTCCAAACAGATTTCCTCTCAAAAGTATCTCGAGAGAAGATATACTCCAGTGCACTAGAAATTTCCCAGAAGTCTTTACGAAAAACTATCGTGGATCGAGGCTCACTAGATTAGCCAATAAAGACCACAATGCATTGCGGTCGAACAAAAAAAAAAAAAAAAACGCGTTTAAATGTAATTCTTAAATAAACCATCCACATTTTCATCACCAGCACACAGTGGAGTCATAAATAAAAATGTTCCTATTGATTCGATTTTCACTTTGTGAAATCAGTGACGTCATATTGGGGGTTTAGAAAAACGAAAGATAAGTAGTGAGCATCGTGTCAGAGTTGCCTTTAAAATAGGATGTATGGTTTTTTAGCAGTTTGGGTTTAGGGTAGGAATTTGGACACAGCCCTGGTTTTGCTAGCTAAAACGGAACCTTGTGGCCTGTTGGCACAAACCAAAACTCATAGAAAAAAACAGTCTAAAGCAAAGTTTCACACATTTAATATTTACATAAATAAAATTAGGCAAATCAGTCATGGTGAAAATTTTAGAAAACTAATTTCAAAAGATGAAACCTCACAAATATTTCAGTAACTCAAAGCTAAACACCCCGGTCATCACAGAGGTGAAGTTCCAAAAACTGAGTATTTTCCAAAAGGGAAAACATCCGTAACATTTTAAACATTCTGTTACCTGTTGAAATCCAAGACGTTTTTCACGCCTTTCATTCGCTGGACTGTAGTCTCCCTTCCACCTGAATAAATTTACCAGAAAGAAGAGATTAAAGCTCATTAATTTACGAGATTAATTAATTTATGTGAAAAACTAGTAATACTTTTTTTTATGTAGTACAAGCATTTTAAATCATTCCACATGAGTTTTCCTCTCTGCTACACAGAGTACTAGCAAAGCGCCCTCTACTGGATTAGAACAGAATAATCCCTTTTAACCTGAGTTGCACTCGTCAACCCGAATTTTGGGCTTCCAGATTCTGAACTCTTAATGTCACGGCGCAAGTTTTAAGTCCAGTACGTAAGAAACGGGCGTTCACTGACTGCGCGCTGGATGTTCAACCAATTAAATTCCACGACTGCTAAATTGCGAAAACGCTGAAGTATGATCATGAAGGGATTCAGATTTGGTAGTGACACCGTCTCCGACCGCTGCGGCTTCTCCCTACCCCTCCAATTGTTGGGGCATTTGAAGGGGTACGGTTGTCCAAAATAGATTTTTTAAGGTAGGGGTGTCAAACTCAATCGCAAAAGGGACCAAAATCCAAAACAGGTCACAAGATGAACAGGATAAACATTCAGTCAGCACTCTAAAGCTACGTTTTTCAAACTTTAAAACTGTGACTTTTTAAAATAATTAACTAGATTTACAGCATTACATGCGATAATGCTATTGTGAATGCTATAAGCTGAAGTTGGCATCTGAAGATGCTAGTGATGATAGCTAAAAGTGCTGAAGCTGATACCCAGCTATAATAGTAGCTAAAAGCCAAATTAGCCTAAAGAAAATAAAAATAAAAAAAAAAACTTAGATTAGCGAACACAGCTAGCATATAGCTGAAAAAATAGCTAAACTTTAAAATAGCCCAAATAATTAAAAAAGCCTAAATTAGCCAAAATAGCTAACATGTAGCTGAAAAAATAACTAAACTTTAAAATAGCCTAAAAAATTATAAAAGTCAAAATTAGCCAAAACAGTTAACATGTAGCTGAAAAAATAGCTGAACTTTAAAATAGCCTAAAAATTTTAAAAAGCCTAAATTAGCCAAAATAGCTAACATATAGCAGAAAAATATAGCTAAACTTTAAAATAGCCTAAAAAATTATAAAAGCCTAAATTAGCCAAAACAGTTAACATGTAGCTGAAAAAATAGATAAACTTTAAAATAGCCAAAAAAAATTTTAAAAAGTCTTAATTAGCCAAAACAGCTGGCATGTAGATAAAAAAAATAGCTCGACTTTAAAATAGCCTAAAAAATTTAAAAAAAAGCCTAAATTAGCCAAAATAGCTAACATATAGCTGAAAAATATAGCTAAACTTTAAAATAGCTTAAAAAATTATAAAACCCTGAATTAGCCAAAACAGTTAACATGTAGCTGAAAAAATGGATAAACTTTAAAATAGCCTAAAATTTTTTTAAAAAGTCTTAATTAGCCAAAACAGCTGGCATGTAGATAAAAAAATAGCTCGACTTTAAAATAGCCTAAAAAATAAAAAAAAAAATCCTAAATTAGCCAAAACAGCTGACATGTAGCTGAAAAAATAGCTAGACTTTAATATAGCCTAAAAATTTAAAAAAGCCTAAATTAGCTAAAATAGCTAGAAATCTGAAATTCCAAAACAGCCTAAAAAATCTTAATAAATGCCGAAGTTGTCCAAAATGCTAGCAGAATTCTAGTTTTTAAAGCTTTAAAACTGTAACCTTTTTACATAATCATGAATATAATAATTGTATAAATCAACTTAAATATTAAATAATTTTCAATATTTTACTCTACATAAAAAATATATTTTGTCAAAATTATACAAGTTGTGCTCTGAAGCACAGAAATTTACATAATGACTTTTTGTTGTAGCATGACTTTTTTTAAAGTTATAAATCCGACATCTGTCAGCCTCCAAATTCCCTGTTTGGTGACCCTTTAAAAACTTGACGTGTATTGTATCTACACAGTCTGTAGACTTTTCGGTCACTGCTTAAAATGGATGCAAGGTTTTAATTTCGGGTGTTTTTATGCCCTTTTTCAGCTCTTCTCTTGCTTTGTAAACATCCAGGAAACATTTTCTTCCATCAGGAAAAAATGACAAAAAAAAATTGCACTAAATGAATTATACTTGAGAGAGAAGGAGGGAAAAAATGGAGGAAGATGAGGGGAAACAAAAATACATGGTTTGAGGGATGAAAAGCAATAAAAGAGAAGAAGAAGAAGAAGAAGAAGCAGGAGGGCAGACTAATGAGGCACCTCAGGGAGAGATCAGCAGACTCTGCTTTCTTCTTCCGTCATCCTGAGAGCTGAAGGCCACAGAGGTGTATTTACAGAGCAAAGCAGACAAAGCAAAACAAGTTAATATTAAACTTTGAAGGACTCTAGCTTTGAGCAGCAGATAAAGACTCGATGTTTCTGTGATGTGTGACTCGGAGCGTGGTGCCTCTCTACCCTCGGGGTGTCCTGCCCTCCCTTGATGAAGCCGCTTTCTTTGTTCGCCTCTTAAATAGCAGTTGTCACAGGCTTCCTCCCACGCACGGAGAAACAGAAAAAAAGTCCCCCAAAAACAGCCGCCTTGTTTTCTCCTCTTTCTTTCCCTGCTGGGGACCGTCATGTCGTCGTATTCGATATCTTCGCCCTGCAGCTTTCTGCAACAACCAGTGTGTTTGCGAGCGGAAGGCTCCTTATTGACACAGATCCAAACAGCTTATGAAGCCAGAAAAATGTGACAATCCTGATCTGTGCATTGTGTTTGTTTACAAATTCTTTATTTTTTTAGGATCCTGGCAGCTGCAGGGGCGCACTTGAACATTTCTGTGGACTTGAGGACTCTGAGGGCCGTGAGGGTTCTGAGACCCCTCAAACTGGTCTCAGGCATCCCCAGTGAGTTGCTTTTTCACAACTATTTGACTTGTTTTTAACCTTTTCAATCTTAATAAGCACAAAAACAAGAGGCGCATTTAATAAAATGACAAAAACCATAAATCAAACTATGTCTTAACCAGACTGTTTGGTTTTGAAGCCTTGGACCTAAAATGTTGTTTCTTTGCAGGTTTTCTGGTTTACTTTGTAGTTTTTTTGTGTTTTACCTTTTTTAATTTGTTAATTAGCGATTCCTGGGTAAAATGTTTGTTAGGCGCCAACTCACACAAACTTAATTGAGGAGAAGAGGGTCCAAAATTATTCAGCAAAATTTAGCTTGAAAGCTGTTTTATTCATTTTTTAGCTTTTTTCCTATAACAAGTATGAACAGATTATTTGTCCATAAAAAATAAAATTTGAGCCCAACTAAAGGGAAAAAAATATCCAATCCAAAACAATGTGAGACAAAGGCTTTTTATAAATACAGCTGCCGCCGTGCGATGGGGAGGTATCGGCAGAATCTTCAAGATGATGAGCTGCCGCCATATTTTTTTTTTTTTAAACTGTCGGCATGGTCATGAAAGAAGACGGCAGGAGTCAGTTGGCTTTTTATGGACCGTCGGGCTACTGGACGGCCTACGAGGGTTGGGCACCGGAATTTGATTCCAAGTGGATCCGTTATGATTTACACAGTTCTACCAAAACTGAAAAAATTGAATAGAATATCTATATTCTTTATTTCTATAGCACTTTTAGCAGAAAGAATCACAAAGTGCTTTACTAAAAACCAATAATCAATAATAAAACAACTAAAAATTCAGCAAAAACACAATGAGACACAATAAAACAAGGGCTAAAAAATCAACTAAAAGCTCTCTTGAATAAAAATGTCTTGACCTGGACGGTGTCGATCTGATGGTAGGAAAGTAGTCGCTGCAAACTGTTCTGCTTTTCTGTGTTTAGTTTCATTGAAGGTCTATTTGTCTTCACATGTCAATCACTTCTTCTGTTCAGTACTAGTTCCAGTCAAACCTTCTGCCTTTCCTGCGATAGTGGGCGGGCTCACATGAAACCACTGACGGGGTGAGCATGAGGGAGCACGGTGCTCGATCGTCTCGCTGCGTCGCATCAGCCAATCAGGAACTCAGATTTAGCCACATGACGTTGTCGGTGACCCAATCAGCAGCTAAAATACTAATCCAATCCGAAAGTTTTGTCGATTGTTTTTCGACTTTGGTGGCGCTCACACGCTCCCATATGCCGGCAGACAGACAGCCGCTGCGGGGAGCGGGGGCAGCCTGCTTGGGTCTCCCGAACTGTCATATTTTACTTTTTTTTTGTCAAGACAATAATAAAAAATTGGTCTCATAAATTCCCCCCCCCCCTCTCGGGTTAATGCGGGACAGCCTTCAAACTCAGTCACAAAGACACAGAAACACAGCGGAAGTGGCTGTCATTCAGACACACACCCCGAGTGAGATCAAAGCCCCGGTAACCCCTCAGACTAGCTCAGGATCAAATGTTTTACAGGCGGCGAGCAGCGAATTTGCAGTGCGGTGAAAGAGTGGTGAGCCGCCGGAGGTTGAGGAGCGCTGATTTAATGGGAACAGCCAGCATGTCAAAAAACGACGACACCCAAAACATCAATTTTTGACACGGAGGCCGTAACCATGCGTCAATATGTGACAATGTGTGAATGAAAACGCTTTGATTCGGAAAGATGTAGCCATTATTTTGATTACTGAAGTACCGGAATTGCCACCAATGAGCAACCGAAACCAAAGAACCGCTTTGGCACCGGAACCGAATAAAACCCAATTGGTGCCCAACCGGACATATTTACTCATCGGTGATCAGAGCTGCTGCCGGCTGCCACCGACCTGTGGCTGTCATCGAGTAATACCCCCCGCCTTTCACTGGACGGTCACTGAGAGACCTCCAAATGTTCCGGGGCGAAGCGTTGTCAACTTTTAGAGAAAAATGATCAGTTCGTCATAAATTGTAACTTTTTCTTAAAATCTCGGTGTGACCTGAAATAGCTGAAAAATGTGGATTTAGGTGGCATTTTAAGATATGTTAATAAAACTTCATGCACCACACAAAGGGTGGAACTAAGCAATTGATCTTCTTTCTCTTGCACTACTTTCAACCCTCCAGTGAACCTGAACCTTTTTTCTGGTTTTGTATTTGTTTTTCTGGTGTTCATACTTCGTGATCTCTATGCTGTGATTTAAACTTGTATAGAAATTCATAACCTTCCCTTAATGTAAACTGTGACTCTGAGAGCTTTGCACAAGAGTTCCGATATGTTAATGCAGAGATGGCAAATAAAAACCTTGAACTTTGAACCAATTCATCTATAGCTACGAATGAGAGAACTCCAGCAATGAATTAACAATATTTACCACGTAATTTAAAAACTTTCTCCATTGAAAATTGTGGGTTTTTTATGTTATTAACATGTTATTTCAGGATTTTTCTCGAAATGGAGGACACACAGGAAATCATTTAAGAGTAAAATTGGGTTTTTGAGTATTTCTTCATTAAAATCGTGATGGATCCACAGCAGATGAAAGCCAGCTGCTTTCATGTTTTGATTAGTTTAATTTCCTCAGGAATTTTTGGCTTCTTTGGAGTTTAGCTAGTATTTAAACATTGTGTTATCTTTTTTGGATAATTTGGTATTTATTGAGGGTTTTTTAAGCTAATTTGGAGTTCAGCTAATATTCTAGCTACAGGCTAATATCTTTGACTAGTTTAGTTTAATGAGGAATTTCAGGCTACTTTGTAGTGTAGCTAGTATTTAAACAATGTGCGAGCATCTATTAAGGTTTTTTGGGCTAATTTGGAGTTTAGCGTAAGCCACACACTAGCTATGTTTTTCTAAATTTTCATATATTAGGGATTTTTAAGCAATTTTGCAACACATTTTTCAGAAATTTAGGTCAACTCAAGCGCTCCTTGATAGTTCAATAACAAAATTTCCAGTCTTTTAGCAAATTTGACATTTTGTAAATAGCTTTTGCATTTTCAGCAAATCCTTTTGGCAAATAAAATAAATGACGTCACCATTTTCAGTTAAAAAGCTTCATCATCTTCAGCGACCATTTTCAGCTTTTCTTGTATAATATACCTTTAATGTGGAAAACACTTCTAGTGGCTTACATTTGAATAAAAGATACTGCAAATTGAGAAATGTTGAAAAGCAGCAGTAGAATAAAATAAATATTTGAGATTCTTGCAGTAGTGTTAGTTAATGGACTATGACACTAGAACAGAAGATCGTGACAGCTTCTTCCTGGAGCCGGAGTCTACCCCAGAGGGATTCTGGGTGAGCCGGCAGTAAACAGCCGTTCCTGCTCACATGGATGGAGCTTTTTACCCTCCCTGGTTAGTCTAAAAACGGAATGTTTTGATGTGAAGTGGGGATCATAAAGGACCTAGAGGAAACCCATGAAACTGGTGAAACCTGCACACTCCACACAGACAGACAGCCCCCCCCCCAGCAGGTTTTTGAAACGGGGAACCTTCTTGCTGAAAGGTGACTGGAGTACCCACCACACTGCTGTGCTGTCCATATGCACATTGAATGCTATTTCAAAGAAAAGGCTGAAGGACGTGCGAGTTAATGCTTTCTAATAGGTGAAATGCAAGAAAGCAGCACATTCCAGTGATAAAGTTAGCATATTTTTTCCTTCTCTAACTGTCTCTGTTCTCCATTCCTGCAGGTCTGCAGATCGTCCTGAAGTCAATAATGAAGGCCATGGTCCCTCTGCTGCAGATCGGGCTCCTGCTGTTCTTTGCAATCCTCATGTTTGCCATTATCGGTCTGGAGTTTTACAGCGGGAAACTACACAAGACCTGCATGCCCATGTCAGGAATTCTGGGTACGGTTCGTTTCTCCTTTTATTTGTCAGTAAGTAAGAATGATCAGAAATAAAAATACCTATGAAGGCCCAGATGTAGTTTTTAAGTAAATATCTCCAAAACTTCTTCGGTTTGCTTTTTATGGACATAATTTTATGTCATATAACTTTCCATACTTGTAAATATTCCTAGAAATCACATGTGCAATAGTGATATAGAAAATAGGATTGATTCTTTTAGATTATGTAAAAGTATCAGATTTAATCCAAAACAAAGAAAAGAATAAAACACTTTATTGATATTTGATCTAATTTTGACCTTTTTTTTGGATACTGCTCAGAAAATGAGACTGTTGACTCGTCTGAGTACGAGTTCCCGTGCGGCGTGCGCCAGTGTCCCACCAGCTACGTCTGCAACCGATCCTGGATCGGCCCCAACGACGGCATCACCCAGTTTGACAACATCCTGTTTGCTGTTCTCACCGTCTTCCAGTGCATCACCATGGAGGGCTGGACCACTGTCCTCTACAATGTGAGATCACTCACACATGCACACCATCGTTTTCTATTTATTTTGGTGGATCTGTGTTGGATTTTAGTTCAAGTTTAGATACTGAGATCAATGGAAAGTGAAACAATTATATTGGAAAGAGCCTGGAAATATGATACTTTTTACTTTTCTTTTTTTTTTTAAGTATGACTTAGAAAAAAAAAACTCTACCTAAATATTACTTTATTGTAATAAAATGGTAAAATGTATTTTATCTAATGATCCCAACTTTAAGAACTAGAATTGTGTCTCATATATTGTACAAGTTGGTTTTACTCAAGGTGTACTAAATCATTAAACCACCATGTTAACATTTTAAATTGACACAAGTATCACTGAATGGATTATTTTCTACACCCATAATGTTTAGAAAAAACAGACAATAGTCTTTTCAGGTAGATCAGATGTTGAACCTTTCATAGTCCTGTTTTATTCACACAGGATCACACAGAAAAACAATAATTACTCAATATAAAATGATTTTTTTTTAAATGTATTTATTTGTTTTACATCGGTCTACCGAGACTGAATTGTAAAGGTTTTTATAAATCTCTACTCAAGTCAAGATTCAAGAGATTTCTCTCATTTCCAAAGATTCTCAGTTTAAATTTATTTAAACTAAATAAACAACCAAAATAGGTTGCAGGGACAAAGCAGTTGGAGAAGAATCACATGTTTAAGCGTAGATATGGTATGTGTTGTAGACATTTATATATTTTGTACTTTTTATATTGTCATATCATCATTCTTTATGTGAATGTACCCAACAATATTGATTTAAAAAAAGTATTTTTAAAATCTTACCTAGAAAACATAACTCTTCCTTTAATAATATAAATTCATAACTAGAAAATTTGCATCATGTGAATGTGTTTCGCTGAAAACAGGCGCTGAAGATGCTGAAGCTTTGCTGAAAATTCTAATTGATTTAACTGCTGAAGGTTTTTGTAAAATGTTAACTTTGCTAAAAGACTGGAAAGTTTGTTATGGAACTATGAAAAAAGGCTGAAGCTGACCTAAATTTTCTAGAAAATTTGTTGTAAAGTTGATTCAAAATCCCCAGTTCATAAAAATGTTGAAAAAAATATTTAGTATGTTTCTTATGTATGAACTAAACTCCAAATTAGCCCAAAAAAACTTATAAGTAGATGCCAAATTGGCAAGAAAAAAACCCTATTGAAATACTAGCTTAAAATTCCTCAGTAAACTAAATTAGCCAAAAATGTTAGTAATGTTAGTTATTAATGTCTTTTTCTTGCATAGTTTCTGTTTCTGAGACCAAATGGACATTGACTATCTCTTAGTTTTTATCAGTTTTGGTTTCCCTAAACATGAGAAGTTGTCTGAACGTTTTAGACCAACGATGCTTTGGGACCGACCTGGAACTGGCTCTACTTCATCCCTCTGATCATTATCGGCTCCTTCTTCGTCCTGAACCTGGTGCTGGGAGTCCTGTCAGGGTGAGTCCTGGCACTCTTCAAACTAAGCTTTCCATCTTCTCTTTCATTCTGTTCCATGTCATCTCTGTGTTTACGATCAGCAAATGCCGTTGTTAGATTCCCGTTTCCGTACTAGAACATTAATTCTGCTTTTTGGTCTGATCCTGAAGGGAATTTGCCAAAGAAAGAGAGAGAGTGGAAAATCGCCGAGCTTTCATGAAGCTGAGGCGTCAGCAGCAAATCGAGAGAGAACTCAACGGCTATCGCGCCTGGATCGACAAAGCAGGTGGATTCAAACTGATCACCTTAAGAACTTAACACGCGATCATTGTTGAGTATTGTGAAAAGCTGTGAACATTTTTATAATTAATGTATAGGTACTTTCACACTGGGCCTGCCCTTTAATATAATGTAATTGTAATATTGTTTCTTATTTTTTCCCAAAATTGGATTTTTGATGTTTCAGTTCATCATAAAACAAGAAAAACCAAATCCAGTCATTTATTGAATTACCTGAAAAACGGATTAAAAGAACTAAAGTAAAATTTGACAAAGTTGAAACAAGACCTTAAAAAAAATAGAGGGAGACAAAACCTGAGAAAAAGTCTGACAGAAAAGAAAAAATGCTAAAGTCTTCAATTAATACCTTAAACAGGAGAAAACCCGACACGTCAGGACCAGTTACTGCTGTTTACTCACATGTAACCCTTCCGTTCTCCTTAGCTTGTTTACATTAAAAGTGGGGACATCTGGACACCACAGGACAGTGCGCTGAACTTTTTTTTTTTCACTGATTTCGGAGTTTCACTAATGTCCATGTCAGACATAAAATCGCTGTCCCCCTTCGTCCACATTTGTCATGGAAGAAATCGCATAACAATATGTGGTTGGAGCCATCTGGACCCCAAGGAGAGCGGAAGGGTTAAAGGACAAAGGTCACTCATTGGAAGACCAAAATACTCAAATATTTGACAGAAAAGATTGGTAATTCAAAAGAAGGTTCAAAGAAACAAGCTTTTTAGAGTAAAATATAGCTAAATGATAATTTATTATTCAGAGAGGTGCGAGAAAAAATGCTGCTATGGGGCTGGTTTTGTAAGGAATCAACATATAAAATGAATTAAAATAATAGATTTTGCCTTTTATAAGCCCTTTAATAACATAGTATACCTGTGATATAGTTTTTTTATTTATTTTATTTTTTAGGAGTTTTTTCCTCACTGAATGGGAGGGTCTTAGGTGTGTCAAAACTAAAATCCATTAGAAACCTTAAGTTGCGGGTCGAACAGGATAAACATTTATTGAACAAAATAAAACTACATTTTTAAAACTTTAAAACCATAACTTTTTAATATAATTATGAACTAGATGTATAGCATACCAAAATAGCCTACAATGCTTAAAAAAAAGACTAGATTAGTCAAAACAGCTAGCATTAAAAATCGTAATAAATCCCAAAATAGTCCGAAAAGCTAGCAGAATGCCACCTTAAAAACTGTCACTTTTTAACATATTAATAATAAAAAGCCAGGAATATTATTCCAGAATTTATCAACTTAAGCCTTAAATAATAGATACAAGTTAGATATAAGCGCAGGATAACATCAGTGTATCAATAACAATAAAATAAAGGGCCGGATAAAGTTACCTAGAGGGCCGAATCCGGCCCCCGGGCCTTGACTTTGACACATGTGGTCTAAGGTCAGAGATACCTGGTTAACTTAGTTAGTTTAGTTTAACAACCAGCAAGTGTTTGTATTTAATGACAGACTTTATGTCTTTGTACAAATACCAGTAGATATTGAGCTTTATTAATAGAAGTGAATTTAACCCCTCCCTCATTAGATGGGGAGGCCTCATATGAAATGTCTCCTGTTTACAATAAATAAATTCAGTTGATGTGGGTAAGGAGATTACAAGAGGAGAGGTGTGTTCTTTATTACTTAATGAGCCTTTCAATATCAGCAATGTGGAACGGCAAAACGTTTGAATGAAGATTTTTCAGAGTCCAGAGGCTATAACTCAACTTCAATCCCAACAAAAACAGTTTTTATCTAAATGGTTCTTTAAATGGTTTAAGCTCCTCACATTCTGATAATATTAATAATTTTTTTTGTTCCACAGTTTAAAAACCTCAATGGTTGACAAGCAGGACCAGCCAATGGTTTAGTCCAATCTGAGGATTAAAGTGTGAAAGCAAACTAAATCAAATCAATCAGTGTCAATCATCTTAATTGAGTCAATCGAACTGGCCGAGCGTGAAAGTGTCCTCGTCTAAGACCAGAGAAGGTTAAGATGATGAATCTGATCAAATATTGTTTTTCAGAGGAAGTGATGCTTGCAGAGGAGAATAAGAACCCGGGTCCTTCAGCTCTCGATGGTGAGTGAGCACAAAGCTTCCTTCTGGAAATCTCTAATTGGGTTCAAATGTGGAATTTATTGACACTGAATGTGATTTTGTCCCTTTGGCTGCATGATGGAATCTAGTGCAGCCTTTATGAAAACATGCTTTTCAGTACAGGGGATCGTGGAACAGAAGAAGAGCGGTCCTGTTTGGTTGACTTAAAGCAGGGATCCTCAAACGCTTTCATGTGAGGGTCACATGACTGGGTTCTTCTCTGATGGGGGTCCGGGGACGGTTGGTAGGCTGACAGAAAGAGAGGAACAATTACAGCCTAAATATAAAGATTTATGGTTTTCCAAAGAGCCACACATAGCAAAATTTGAAATAATTCACAGAAAAAATAATACTAAAACATTTGCGTTAAACTTTTTGTTGCGTGTTATCCCATTTATACCACGAAAGAAATAAAAATTCAATCAGTTTTTAGTACTTTACTCTTGGTATTTTCTTGGTTTAGATCACTTTTTCACAAAAAGAGGACTATTTGATCCATGTTCCATTGCCATATTCTAAAAATAAATTTACCTGGTAAAACATTATGATTAACAGTGATTAATCACAACACTAAAGTTCGATTAATCAGATTTTTTTTAATCGATTGACGGCAGTAATTAAGAATAAATGTTCTAAATGAAGAATTTTATGTGATTTCATATTATGATTATTCGCAGACAATAAGTTGAATAAAAAAAATTGATCAGGATTAATCGTGATTATTTTTTTCCAGGTTTGCGATTAACTAGTTAATTTTTTTAACCAATTGACAGCCCTAGTAGCTTAAAAATGTCCCAATTTTTTTCCGGTTTTATACCAAAAAATGTCAACTAAAGAATAATATTTGACGTTTAGTTTATTTAATAATAATTATCTGTAGTGGAATATTTTTTTTCAATTATTTACTCAAAATTTTTAAATTTCAAATTGCCAAGGTTCATAAACAGTTGACAAAAATTATTGATTCTTTTTTTGGTTCATTTTTTTGTGTTAGATATTTTATATAAGTCAAAGAAAAAGACATAAAAAGATCGTATGATATAAATCTCAAGCCCAGGAGCAAAACCATCCACTTTCTGACCCACAGATTACAACTTTACAAACTGAGAAATAGAACTTGATAAATAAAACTTGAAGCAATAACCAAAACGAAAATTTCACAATTACACAAATTTAATTTTTTTCAGCAATTTAACACCCGAGATGTCATCGGTGACAGTCTTTAACTCTCAACATGAATCAGTTGATTCCGCGTTAACATTCCCGGCTACAAACCAGAATTAAATTTCTAAGGAAATCCTGCTGCTCTGAAGAAAATATGTGTTCAAAAAAACAACAAACTTTTTCATTTTTGCTCAAAAAAATCTATAATCATAGTTAACCCTAAGGCTTTCTTACAGTAGAAAAAAATATAGTTGGAGTGGGACTTTACACCAGACAGCTGAATATCCCGCGCTCTTTAATGCTTTAACCATTTACGCATTCAACAGTTGAATCTGAAATGGATAAAAGCAGCTTTTCACATCGGCTGTAGGTGTTGCGTGAAAACAAAAAAGCGGAATTATGTTAATTAGGTTGAAGAGTTATGGTAGCAGAAAGAATGTGAACCCTATAGAGCCAAAGGGTTAATCTGTTTCATATAAATCAAACGAGCTAATTGAAGATTCATTGTAACGTGTGAAGTTTCCCTGCAGTGATGTGCTGAGTAGAAGCATCCTTCAAACTGCTGATCTTAATAGAAAGAAAGACGTTTATGATCCAAAATCACTTATAACTTTCCGAGTCCACAGAAATAGTGTCAGTGCTGAACCTGTCATTAGACACGCCTCCCAACAGAGAGCTGAGAGCTGATTTCATGCTCTCAACTCAGCATTAACCTTTCCTCGCCACTAAACCACAGCAGCAGGGCTTATTTTAAGGGCTGATTTGTCTTTCCAGCCTCCCAGAGTTGAGGAGCGGCGGTGCAGACGATGGCCTTTAAAGAAAAAAAACAAAAAAAAAAAAAACACTTACGTGAACACCAAACAAGTTTGAGGCTGTGAGAATCTGTAGTCGATACAGCAACTCCAGTTGTTTGGCTGAAAATAAATGCAGGAGCACTGGTGGCTTTGATTATAAAGAAAGGAGGTGCACAGCAGTTGCCTTAGCAACCGCTGGTCTGAAGAGGCACACTGATGTGTGTTCTTGTGAGTGTGTGTTGACAGGACTCAGACTTCTCGCCTATAGCAAACACCGCCGTGTGCAAAACGGCAACAGTGTGTATTTATGCGTGTTTGATCGGCAGGTTATTAAAATGTCAACATTGTTGCTAAGAAGATTCAGGAAGGTGTGAGAGGAAGATCAGTCACATAAGCGTCCTTTATTGATAAGAGCACAACACTCTCGTCAAGCTCTCCGCGGCGCGGCACAAATTGTCCTTCCAGTGTGTTGCAGCACTTGAACACGATGCTCATCACAGAATGGCGTGAACTGTCAGGTTGACTCGCTGAAGCTTTTGTCACATCGTTGCTTTGACATTAATTGATCTTCTTTGGCTCATTTAGCTTATACTTTCACCAAAAGTGTCCCATTACCATAGCATGCAGGCATATCAGCCCCTTATACATCCATCATCTGGTGCAAACTTGGGTTTGGAAAGCAAAGGTGGGGCAGGAGATTTATGGAGCTAAATCGGGGCCAATATTATTTGAAACCGAAGTAAAATATTTTGAAAAAAATATTAATGTTTGGCCGAAAAAATAGGTTTTCCGAAACTCAAAATTTCAATTTCAAAACAATTTTTTCAGTTTCAAAACTTTTTTTTCAGTTTCAAACCTTTTTTTTGGTTTACGAACCTCCAAGTTTCAGCTTCAAAACTTTTGGCCCTGCTGTGGCGCGTTGGGGCGGGGCTAACATGAGGACCAATCAAAATCGATGAGGATGGTATCCTCAGTTCCGATGCCTTCACTGACTCTGAGAACTGTAACAATTCCCAAGACGGGTGTTTAATGCAGAGTTTTATCTCGTATAAACCGCATGACCAAAACACTGTTCTACCCCGTTCAAAGCGCCACTTTATTGAGTTAAATACAGGGGAAGAGAACGTTCTTTTGCTGGAATAAAAATTGTGTTTTATTGTGAAAAAATGGTTATATTTTTAAAATAAACCGGATTTTCTCATGTATCTTGATGTAACTTCCTGCCAGGATTGACGCGAATCGCTCGCGCACAAAATAGCCCAGACGCCGAAACGATCCGCTGCACGGCGCAGTCCTCCCGCGCCGAATGGATGCGGACTCCGTTCCGCACCGCCTCCGCGTTCAGAGTGAACCAGGCTTAAATCCGCTTTTTTTGTCTGTTGACCTCTATAACTGGGGCTTTAAAAGTGCTTTCTTTTAGTCCTTACCACCTTTTTGACAACTTAAGATGAGCTTCCTGAAAATAAAGTCAAAAGCGTCTGTGTGCTGCCCCCTACAGGCTGAAACAAAGTAGTACAGTTGAATTTTGTGATTGGTCAACTTGTAAGTTCCACGTAATTTCAGAAGTTTCACGTCATCATGCTGTGCAGCTCCAGGATAAAAGCCTTGCCCATCTTTGATTCTGTAACGGTCGCTCGTTATCGTGTTAGCTTTAGCATGACTCGTAGGTGTATTGCCTTCAGTTGTCAAAAATCTACTGGCTTGCACAACTTTCCAGTGGACTCGGAAGTTAGACAACAGTGGTTGAATGCAATTGGCACTGAATCCAGCAAACTCTGTCCTGGTGACGAGTTTGCAATGAATGTTTCACTCAGGATTGTTTAAAACATTAGCTTTATTAGCTATGATGCTAGCGTTGTTTTACCACTCGGTAGGCAGTACCACTCTCCATATTTAAGACGCAGAGTGACACTGTCAATCACAGATCCAAACAACACCTCCCCTGCTTAGTCCGCCCCTTACTTTGTTGCATTCTTCAAATCTGGGCTAAGATATGGAGTAAGCCTCCAGCTGCTCTGGTGTGTTACCCTTTTACAGAGACAGGGCCAACTTATGTCACACCACCAATTCTCTGACAAAGTATGTTGACACCAAGGAACGGTTTAAAAACATTCCGCAGTTGTCCTTAATCAAAAAAGATGTCAATGAAAATCTAAAAGATACTTCGAACCAGACAGTACTTTTTGGGTTAATCCTGAAGTTCCCAAATCCAAATGGCAGAAATGAGCTTCCTCCAGTGGGTGGCTGGAAGATTGGGTGAGAAACTCAGTCACTCAGAGAGAGCTCGATGCCTCCTGGACGCCTCCCTTGGAAGGTGTTTCGGGCATGTCCCACTGGGCGGAGGCCCCGGGGAAGACCCAGGACATGCTGGAGAGACTACGTCTCTTGGCTGGTTCCCCCAGAGGAGCCAGAGGAAGTGATCTGTGCTTAGAATGCGACCCGGTCCTGGATGAGCGGAAGAAGATGGGTGGATAGGATTTGGTTGTGTGGCCCCATCCATGAAATAGGCATGGGAGACGGCTTGGTGGCAGGACCTTCATCCGAAGATCTTTGTCTATCTTGCTTTACGCTAAAAATCTGCAAGAAGGATATAAGTCAGTTATGGACTGGCCTCCAAGTCTGGTAATGTTAGGTTTGAACAACCTGAAACATTTCTCTGAAAGGAAGCCAAGAGAGGGATCAGTTCTTGAATCAGATTTTACTTGCACAAGGAGAACAGAGAATGTTCAAAACAGTCTCCACTCCACTCTGAAGGCCATTCGTCGAAGTCCTCCTTTTAAAGACTGACCAGGGCATCCCCTAATCTCATGAAGTCTACATATCTATCACTGACGTAAATTTGTGAGGGTTGATGATGGTTCTTCAAGGTCTTTATCTCAGTTTTCTCACAACCTTCATCTCCGGGTTGGCTCCTGTTATGTTGATATGCAAGATGTATGTGACCTCAAGAAGTCAAGGCAGGAAGATTAAAGACAGAGAAGTTAGAAACACTCAGAGCAAATATTTGATAAATATATATACAACTCTATCAGGTAACTAGAACTGGAAGTCCCGATATGGAATGGAATTTTTTTCAATTATATGGCTTTGATGTCTGTCTTTATGGTAAAGGTGCAAATCAACAGATTTTATTTCCTATTTGCTAGAGAATCCATCGATTTAATAGTCCAAACAAACTTTTCTGGGACATTTTCCTTTCAACTGCCTCTGTCTGCAGTGTTGAAGCGAGCCACCACCATCAAAAGGAGAGGCATAGATGTGCGTCAGGGGCATCCAGGGGAGGAACACTACGGTGACATTTCATCTGTGGGTGAGTGGGAATCAGGACAGGTCCTAAAATATGCAAGACAGAGTGGAATCTGTGAGACCAGCGTTCCTTTCTGCATCTCTCCAAGGCCTGCCCACCGCCAGAATAAGCATCAGGAGTGGGAAACGAGGTCCGGCCGCTTATTTTCGGCGTAAAGAACGCCTCCTGCGCATTTCCATCCGGCGCGTTGTAAAAACGCACACTTTCTACTGGACAGTTCTGGGTCTGGTGGCTCTCAACACTCTGTGTGTAGCTATTGTTCACCACAACCAGCCTTTCTGGCTCTCCAACTTCCTCTGTGAGTGCATCTTCACGCCTAAACAAGACTAACTCACAGCAAATGTTTTGTACTTAGATGTTTTTGTTTTGTTCCAGACTATGCAGAGTTTCTGTTCCTCGCTCTTTTCCTGACGGAGATGTTTCTAAAGATGTACAGTTTGGGGCCGCGGCTTTATTTCCATTCCTCCTTCAACTGCTTTGACTGCAGCGTCAGTACTCTTCATATTACTTGTTTAATTTGCATCCTCTTCCATAGCTGTTGTGAGGACTCAGTCCTCTGATAATGTCCCGAAACTTGCAGTTGTGTGTGAATACTGTCTCTCATACATGACTCAGGTGATTGTTGGCAGCATCTTTGAAGTGCTCTGGGGTTTCTTCAGGCCTGGAACCTCCTTTGGCATCAGTGTTTTGCGTGCTCTCCGTCTGCTGAGGATCTTCAAAATCACAAAGTTAGTTCAAATGCTGTTTTGACTCTAACATCTGTAGAACGTCACGCCATTACTGTCGTTACGACACATTTAGCCATAACTTAGAGACAGCTCACATATATGAAGATGTAAAATCAAGAAGATGAAAAGTCAATTTCTTTCCTAACTTAAGTGGATTTTGCACATGGTCAGTAAGGAACTAGTACTCGCACCTTACTAACAACTTAAGTTTGGCACATTGTCCTTATGGATACCTAACAATACTCTTACTACAAGCACGACAATAGTATGTTCTATTTGTATGACCTGATTTTGGAATGATGTCATTCCCACCTGACTTACTGACGCCTGCACATCAGAGCTGCTGCCACTGCCCTTTGGCTGCACAGCTGTCACCTGATTTCGTAATGGCGGCATCTCTGACACCGGAATGCCGACTGACTGACGCCTTGAATGCCGACTGTCTGCCGCCTGTCTTCTGCCTGACTGCCACCTGTCTTCTGCCTGACTGCCACCTGCCTGCCACCTGACTGCCAACTGTCTGACGGCTGACTGCCACCTGACTGCCGCCTGTCTGCCGACTGTCTGACAGCTGACTGCCACCTGACTGCCGACTGTCTGACGGCTGACTGCCACCTGACTGCCGACTGTCTGACGGCTGACTGCCACCTGACTGCCGACTGTCTGACGACTGACTGCCACCTGACTGCCGACTGTCTGACGGCTGACTGCCACCTGACTGCCGCCTGTCTGCCGGCTGACTGATAAACTGACTGCAGCCCGACTGCCAACTAACTGCTGACTGACTGCCGACTGTCTGTCGACTGATTGCCAACTCACTGCCACCTGAATGCGTAGTTGTAGAAGCTTCATTTCTTTAACAGTTCTGGTAAATCGCTTGTCCGTCCTGGGATAGGATCTCTCCCTCAAGTGGGCATCCCTAAGGTTTCTTCTTTTTATTCCTGACTCAGGTTTTTTTAGGATTTTTTCCTTACCGGGAGGGAGGGTCTAAGAGCAGGATAACCAGTTTTATTTAGTCTGTTTAGTCTAGAACTATTTTTTCATATTTTATGACTAACTTCTGCATCTGTAAAATTACCTGCATGAAGCAAATGAGGAAAATTTTCTTTGTGATTTTGGGCTATATAAATACAATTGAGTTGAAATGAATTGAACCTGACTGCCACCAGACTGCAGACTGACTGCCGACTGACTGCCGACTGACAGCAGCCTAACTTCCATCTACATTCATGACCATGTCAACAATTTTCAAAAAATCATGAGGCGGCACGAATTCTTGAAGATTTTGTTGATCCCTCCTCCTCACACAGTGGCAGTTGTGACCACAGCATAAGGCTCTAACTTCAACCAACAAAGTCATTCTACAAACTCTTTTGGGCTGTCTTTCTTCAGATGAATTTTTAGTCTTTATCACAAAAGCATTTTCTTTTATTTATTTTAACAGAGCAACACGATTTGATTTATTTGTAACATCAAATTAGTCATTTTTATATCCTCAAGGTGTCAAGTTCCATAACTTTGTCTTAGCTAGAATCCAAAGTGTCCACTTTTAACAGACATTTTGTGCTCTGTTTTATTCAAGGTACTGGGCTTCGCTGAGAAACTTGGTCGTCTCCCTGATGAACTCCATGAAGTCCATCATCTCCTTGATCTTCCTGCTCTTCCTCTTCATTGTTGTCTTTGCGCTTCTCGGCATGCAGCTTTTTGGCGGCAGGTAACATCAAACTGTTGCATTAGATTGTCTTTATTTCAACCAATTGTTTGTTCTGCTGCCAAACAGCGGTCGCTTTTACAAAAGCTGGTGTGAATCTGACCTTTTTATCTCAGTTCATGCAGATAGAAATGCACGTTTGAATTAAAAGAACAAAGAAGAAGCCAATCTGGCCTCAGAGAACCAACAGCGTCATGTTTGTTTCACAGGTTTATCTTTGAAGACTACACTCCGACAAACTTTGACACCTTTCCTGCTGCTATCATGACCGTCTTTCAGGTCTGTCAATGGATTTTGTCTCACACTGAATCACATGTGCAGGAAAATGTTGGTTAACAGCCGAGCTCATGAGAGATCCCTGGAAAGTTTTTTCAGAAATGACATCCGCGTGACAGTCTGCTGCTGTGGGTGTGTTTTTCCACAGATCCTGACTGGAGAGGACTGGAACGAGGTGATGTATAACGGCATTCGCTCTCAGGGAGGAGTGAAGTACGGCATGTGGTCCTCTGTGTACTTCATCGTTCTGACTCTTTTTGGAAACTGTATCTTCTGTTGCTCTTCATTAGAAGAAATGCAACTTTAAAAATAATTATTTCAATTTTTTTGCAGCAATTATACCATAATTATTTCACTTTTGTGCATTTTTTGTGTAAACCATGTCATTCCTATTGAGAAAAAATGTGCATTTACTTAATTATTGACATTTTAAAATGTTTAACCACTTGAATCTTAAATAAAAACTTTTATTTTTATAGCGTCTTCAGATGACTGCAGCCAAGCAAGGCACCATAAATTAGAACTCAAAACATTAAAGACAACAGCTAAAAAAGTTTAAATATTTTTTTTAATTAAGTAAGTAAATATTAAATAAATGACAGTAAAATTAAAAACTCAAAATAAAACACACCAGCAGAGAAGAGTCTACATATGTGTTCGCCAGGACGCCAAAACCCATTATTAAACAATTTTACACACTAAAAATCACTAAGATCACAGAATTTTAATAAAAATATATAGATTTAAATATGCATTTATTGTCACTGTCCACATGAACTATGAAATTGGTGCAGTCACCATCCGAGTGCTAGAAGAAATGTAACAAAATATAATATGAAACATGTCATTATGTACAAAAATATATGTCCAAATATTTTTAAAAATTTTATGTACTCAAAATAAGGCCTTAAATATTTGCAACTTATTGCAAAATAAATCTACCGAAAAATGTATGTTTGCAAATAAGCATGTCCGTAAAAAGATTAGCATTTGTCAATTTTTTTTTTTTTTCGAAGCAAAAAACTGCAAAGAGGCTTAAAAAACTGTGTTTGCAAACTATGTCTTTATATATTTTTATGATTAGATGGCCACAAATCAAACTGTCCAATCAAAGCAGATGGCCTCCTGCTGTCCCGCCCAGTTCAGACTTAAAGGTGGTTTTTTGTGCCAATCTGACCGAGGTGTCCGGAGGAGGTGCTGCGATGCTGAGGTGGATCTCTGCACAACGGAAATGCACGTCTTCCGTGGTTTTAAAGTAGTTCATTTGTAATAAATCTGTGAAAATTTCACATATGAAGACCATAACTTTTTCCACGAATGTCCACATATGATCAGTTTTCTTATGTAGAACATGCGCTAAAGATTGTTGTTTGACTTCTTAACAACACGGTGACCAGACACTCTGCTGAATGTCTTCTTGGCCATTGCTGTGGACAACCTTGCCAATGCACAAGAACTTACTAAGGTAACAACTTGACTGTTTCTGACAACACAAGTTAAACCCAGAGATCCTGTCTCACATCCCTTTTGTTAAAGTGTCTGTTTTATTTCTTTTTTCCTCTTTTCTCATCAGGATGAAGAAGAAGCAGAAGCTGCGTTTAATCAGAAGCATGCCATGCAGAAGGCCAAAGAGGTCGGACCTTTGTCGTCTTTCATGTCTTCAGAGTAAGTGCCGTATGCAGCCTCCCCCTCCACCTCCTCCACCCTTTATCTTTTTCTTTCACCTCCACTTTGCGCTCTTCTTTATAGTGTTCAGAAGCCTTTTAAAATATGTTTTCTGGTTAAAAAAGTAATATTACACTGATTTGGACTCATCAAATTCCCAATTTTATTGATTCATTTTTCTAAAAGTTCATAAAGATTTTAGAACTTTTAGAAACTCCGGTAGGAATCAAGCTGAAAAAATTCCGGACATTGCAAAGTTTTCCCTTCGTGAGGTCGGATTCAGCAGCATGTAGGAGCTCAGAGAACAAGTGTGTGGAGTTGTTCCACCACAGTCTGACTGCTTCATCTTCACCAAAAGGTCAATCCTCTGCTCCCTACAAGCACTGTAATTTACTCCAAAGTGAAGTCTACTTGGCCACTTGTTTCACCTCCGCGGTGAGAATGGCTGATACAGTTGCCGTGGTGATATTAGAATCTAACACGGTGTGTCCGTAGTTGGTCATGGCAGAGCTGTCACTGCTAAGATAGTCTGAGGAAGCGTTTTAGCACGCTTTCTTGTAAACTGTTAGGTAAAGTAATGTGAACTTGCTGTCTTTGTCTTTTCCAACTGGAAGCGCATTGAGGCGTGGAGGTGCATGTGCATGAACAGGACTGAGGACTTCTTCCTGCTCACTGTGTTTTAAGAAAGGCACCTGTTGCATGGGCATGTAGAGGGACTTCCATACCCTTGAATGTCAGATTATGCAACTCATTCTCACTCCCAACTTGTCACGTATTGGCATTTGGCTAAGGACCCCTCCGTGTGAAAAATTGACGTTTTGAGTGTCCCCAACATTTTGAGGTGCTGGCTGTTCCTTTTAAATCAGGGGTCCTGTTAAGAATGATAAAAGAAGATCTATATAAGTGTATTGCAAAATCCAAGAACCAGTCAGTTTTTAAGGTTAGAACATTCTTTGCAAAGGAGAGATTCGGCCAGAGAAACTCCAGAGGGTCTACGTCCGTGTCTCTGGCCTCCTCAAACCACACAAGCACTTTTATTAATTAAACAGGAACTTTTAAATATGGTGAGGTTGACGTAATATCAGCCCATAGTCACAGAAGTTAATGGGTGCAGCAAAATACAAGAATTCTCAAGGAAAGTGATAAGAGTAATACCATAAAAGGAGTTGTTTTCTACTCTAGCAGTCCAAGGACAAAGACCCAAACCATCCAAAACTGGTTTGAGCTGGTATGTTGGAATACAGTGTGCAGACAAAATTCAAGGCTCAAATTCATTTTGGCCTATTTACAACAGGTCCCCAACGTCCAGGTTGGGAATTGGAACTGGTCCAGTACCCTAATTCAGTATCGGTCTGCATCCGAGCCCGTTTTCCACCTGGTTCCACAGCAGGTACCGGTCCAGTTACCGGCTCGTGTCCAGAGGCAGGTTAGGGTATCAAGTTTGGGTACCAGCACCGGACGCGTCCCAAGGACCAGTCTACGTCAGGTACCGCATCTGGTTCCGCATCCGGTTCTGCGTCCCGAGGGTTGCAGGTCTTTCATTTTATGAACAGCCAGTACGTCAAAAAACAACAAGTTTGGGATACCCATAACGTCAAAAAGTGACGCAGAGGGGTCCTTAACCAAACATCAATGTGAGACGACTCAGGGATGAGAATGTGTTGTGTTATGAAGTGCTTTTATGTGTCTTGATTTTTTTTTTTTAGTCTTTGGCTTGGTCATCAAATGGCAGTTAGATGGCAGTCAGGAGACAGTTAGATGGCAGTCAGGCAGCAGTTAGAAATCAGTTAGATGACATTCATACAGTTAGATGGCAGTTAGGAGGCAGTCAGACAGCAGCCAGACGGCAATTAGACAGTGGTTAGATGGCAATCAGACAGCTGTCAGGCGGCAGTTAGATAGCAGACAGATGGCAGTTAGATGGCAGTGTCTCCGGACAGCAGCCGTCCATATCAAGTGCCACTAGCTGCCCGGTAGCCCAGTGGTAAATAAAAAGCAGACTGTTCTCCACCACTTGTCACTCACGACTCAGATTCTGAGCACATGTTATAATCCACAAATTTGTACATTTTTAGACAACATGCCTCCCAAGAAAGCCCAATGTTCTGTCTTCTTCGTGTTATTTTCAGTATCAACCACAATACGTCAATCTGTGGGTCTCAGAGTCAATGTGGTGCTATCAACGTCCTTATTAGTTTGTCCAGCATTAATACCGTCTGCCCAATTAGACCCTTGGTGGACAGGATCGCCAGATTGACGTTTGGTCATTTCCGGGCCTCTGGCGCATGTCGACCGTATGATTTGTAACAATCGGACGGTGGCAGTGGGGGGGTAGGAAGGTGGCTGGAGGATGGCAGTCTGAAATAGGTTGGTCATCAGACAATTTTAGGGACCTATCTGTCAATTATTGCATTGCTGTCTTCCTGTCATTGGGCTGCCACTGCGTGACCTCCAAATGTGCCCAGACGGCCACTGACCAGTATTAAAAAATTGTCTGTAAAGTTGTCATTTTTTTCTTTAAACCTCCGCGGCCAACATGCAGCATGTAAAAATGCAACTGCCACCTCCCAATTACAAATTCTGCTGCAGATTTTTCTAAAAAAAACGTGCATTTAGGTCACCTACACGGTGGTATTTTAGGATTTGTAGCAGTAGTTTTAAACTTTATAGCGGTTTCAAACCTGAAATTACACTAGATCTGTGTTGGTTGGCTGGTTCTTAAAAGATCTGAGCTGGGTTCTGTTTTAGGACTGGACCCTCTGCACTGTGAGGGTTTCGGGTGGGATTTGTCCTCAGCTGTGAAGACCTTAAACAAACCGGCATGACAGCAATTTCTGTGCATGTTTGAGACTACGAATAATGCCATGCACATGCATGCCACATGAGCAAAGGAAGAAAAACAGACAAGATGCACACTCCATTTTGAAAAGAAGCATAAACTTGAAGAGTTTTGAGTGTGCGATGTTTTTCTTTCTCTGTCAATCCCTGAACTCCTCTTTGTTTTGTATATTTTGATATTCTGGGTTTACTTTTTCCATCCCCGCTTCATCCTGTTCAGGGCTAACTGGGAGCTGCAGCACCTCCCAGATTTTTTTTGAGCTGGAGTCCACTCTGGACAGGACTTTTTTTTTTAGTTATAACTGAGCGTCTGAACTTCCTCATTCAGTTTCACCAGCATGTCCTGGAGGAATGTGATTTTTGTGAATGCTCCTCAGGGGTCAATGGTGTTCAGAGCTGCATCCCAGTGTGGTGATTTTCTCAAACGACACCTATTAAACATCTGCTTTTGGAGCCCATCTCTCTGCATCCATCTCTCAGACTGTCTTCCTATCAATGTTGCACCGACTGTTGATGTTTCTGAATGTTTTTTAACTGTTTCTGAAGCTGCTGCCATCCCGTTTGTCAGTGTGGCTTCAATGGAGACGCACACCAAAGCAAACAAAAGTCACTGAATGTTGCTGGTGGACGTAAAAAGTGATGATAATTTGAAAAAACATAAATGAGAAGTTACTATAACTGAGATTTACACTAAAAAAACACACAACTGTGTTGTGTGAGAGGCTGCTTTGCTGTGTGTCTCCTGGTCTGTTGTGTCTCTGCTCACAAAAGCACTAATGTCTTGTTTTCAACCAATCGTTCATTGATAACACGGACCACACAAGAGTCCACGCTCCAGTAAGTAACATTGTACGTTCAGCTCTTTGAAATCTCACTCACGCCTGCTAATTTTTCATTACAGGGTAAAAGTCCACCCATCCACCCATCCATCCATCCATCCACGCTCTGTCCCGTACTTCCCGTGCCTCCCAACTCTTTCAATTCATAGTCTGTTGAATCTATCCAACAGATTTCATTCTGCATCGACCTCTTTTTCGTTATCGAGTTCACACACAAACTCCTGACTTGGTTAATTTATCACCGACATCTTCATTGATCCAGTAAAAGTACTTTGAATTGTTTTGTTGGAAACAAGTTTTTGTTCATTTTTGTTGAAAGGAGTTTTGCTTGAATTTAGCATTTCATGCAAGGAAAAAAAAAGGAATTTACATCATCAAGTTTATCCAGTTACAGTTTTAAAGACCCACTCCAATGAAATTAATCTTTTTAACATGTTCTTGTAACCTTGTTTCTCATGATGGATAAAATAGATAAACTGGGAATTGTTAGTATCGATACTAAGATGAAGTATCGGTACAAGCATGATGAGATTGATACTTTCGTCGCAGTTTTCTTCAATATGTACAGCAAAGAGATTGAAATTACTTAAGGAGTCCGTGCATGTGCCGCGTATGTCTGTATTGTTGCTAGCTAGGCCAAAAAACAGCCCAATTTGAGTAAATACCGTAACAGTATGATGCGTATCCCGATGTATTCAAAGAAAATTTTCAAAGAAAATGCTTTATCTAAACCTTAATCCACCTTTTGCATGACTAAAATGGTAAAATACATTTTATTTAATGATCAAAATGTGCATTTTGCATCTGTATGGTTTCACTTCTTCCTATATGAGCCACGATCCACAGAAATCTGCGTTTTTATACTGTACCAGTACAAACTAGACCAAGGGTGGACAAACCATGGCCAAGGGGCCAAATGGGGCCCGCTAAAGTATTTACAAAGTGGAAATAATTGAATAGTTACTCCTTAATAATGTTTTATTTTCTCTGAAATGGTGTCTCTCCATAGGTAGAGCACTACAAACACACTGACTTTTGCTTGGGTGCAGAAAAGTGACTCTGCATTCTTGTAGTGTTGGAAGATTCATCGTTTTTCTGACGTTTACGTGTGTCGGACAGTCATTTTTCCGATCATTCCTATAACACATAAACGTCTAAGTTTGCATTTTTACCCTGGTGGCCATCAACTTGGGAAAATTTTCCATCATTTTAGAACTTGACAGTTTCACATTAATATAATCTAATTTGATCTATTGGTACAATTAGCACTAAAATGAATTTAAGTCAAAGTTTTGAAATCAAAACTTTAAAAATGTTCTGTTTTAATATATATGTATTCATAGTCCAGATTCCCTGTTCTTTTTTTTCTGAAATGAGATAGATTACCAAACACTCCAAATATCTGCTCCTGTTCTGGCCCTTCTGTACATTTTTCGTACCCTTTGTGGCCCACAAGTCAAGAAATTTACCCACTTCTGAACCAGTTTGGTAACAAGTTTGATATTCATCCTTCATTAAAACCAAGTTGTAAATGTCTTATTTTGCTATGTAGCAACAACAAGACGGTAACACTTTAGATGAGGTGCAACAAAACACTCAATATAATGTTGACGAAGATAGTTAATACATTTTTTAAGCTTGTATGCAGTTTTTTTTACTTTGGCCTTTGTAGACAATGGTCTCACGTTAAATGTTAATGAATCTTACAAAGAATAAACTTTTTTTGGCTTATTTTGCTAATAAATGTCTTCTTAACACCTTATAAACACATTATTAATGTTTGTTAATGTGTTATAAAAGCTTGTTGATGAATTTTATCGTAAAGTGTTACCAAGGAGCTCGATGTGGTTTGCGGCCAACTAGTGGTCAGGAGTTTAGGTTGAAAGTGAAAGTAAGAGGCTAAAGTGCTCATTGCTTATAAATAAATAAATATCGGCTGTATTTAAATCTATAAAAGAATTGCCAAACAAAGTATCGCGATATTTCACTTAATCTGTATTTTCATGCACCCCACCTAGAATTTTTTTTTCTGGTGTTTCAATTTTTATATTTATTAGGGTTGCTTTTGTTTATTTTTTTCATTAGTAAGTTTGTTATTTTATTACTGCCTCTCTTTAATTTTTTTAAATATATGTTTGCGTTGCTTTTACGGTTTTTGATACATTTTTGCTTTTTTAAAATTTTGCACCCATTACTGTTTTCTTATTATTATTGTATTATAACTTTATTAATTACTAGTACATTGTTCTAATTAGTTAATTAATATTTTTAGCTGTTAAAATAATACACATAATTAACAAAAATTGTGCTTTGCCAAAATTATTCTATTATCGAGAATTTTAAACAACAAAATATCGATATCGGCGAAACTAGTCCTGTAATTACCGAAATTCCCAGGATCGCTCACCCCTAATTAAAACTGCATTTCTGAGTAATTTTTTTATTCAAATTGTGAAGAATCAGGAACCAACAAAATACCCAGTGAGGGGGAGACTTTGGCCCACCTGTAGGCAAATAGATCCATGAACGTCTTCATTTTCCTTGTCTGAGCTGCTATCTGGCTCAAAGCTAAAGAGAATGCGCACAAAAGGATGATGGGAAATAAGCTGAGGCTAACAGAGGCAAATTTTTAATGAACTGCTGTTTTGCAGAAAATATATCTTAAAAAAACGACTAAAAGGCTTTTTAAATTTTGACTAGAACTACAGTTGGAGTGGGACTTTAACATTGAGCTCTTTACCGCTGCATGCAAACATTGTCCTGGATCAAAACATGAACACTGGTACATTTGAGAACAGTCGGCGATGTTCACATTAAAGCTGTTGAATGCCAGCTGTAAATGAAAAGTTTTTGTCACGTTGGCGTGATTTCTTTTGTTTTTATCCTTCCAGGGGAAGCCGGAGGAGGCGGCCCTACCTGTACAGGAAAAGAGCCATCCACCGCAGCCGGCCGACCTACTCCTACTCCCTGGAGGAGGACCAGGGCAGTGTCAGGGAGGGCCGCCCGCCGCTCAACTCCACTAACTCCTTTATGTCCAGGAGGGAGAGGAGAAAGAGGATGACCATGTCGGTGTGGGAGCAGAGGACCAGCCAGCTGAGGAGGCACCGGCAGATGTCCAGCAGGGAGATTCTGTTCAACAGTCCCGGTGAGGAGAAGGACGCTCTGGCTCAGGGACAACATCCGCTGTCCCTGCACCGCAAGGCTATGCAGCACACACCACCAGGCAGCGGGAAGTGCTCGGCTGACCCCCAGGGGTCCACAGGCGCGCCGCTGAACGCCTCCCTTCCCGGTGATATCCCTGAGCCACCCGCGTCGGCGCTGGAGCCAGAACCGCTGGATCCCCCCACGGGTTCTGGATCCTCCAGACCCCTCGAGTCCGACCTCACCGCAGACAGCAAAACGTTAGGAGTGAACCACAAAGCTGTCCACGAGCGCCGAAGCCCCCGACTGAACGGGGAGCGGCAGCACCGCGCCGTGAAGAAGTTCCGACCTCCAGATAACGCCGAGGGTCACGCCGACATCCGCGGCAGGAGGACGCCTCATCTCTGTGACCATGAGCAAGGCACCAACGAGCAGCCGACGAGCTGTCCCCCCGGGGGCCGAAGAAGGAATCACGATCCAGAGGACAAGGCTGAAAACAAGGAGGGGGAGGAGCCAAAGGAGGAGGAACGCAGGTGAGAGAAAAATGTTGAAGATGCATCACAATTGTAGTTCAACCATCACGTAGTTTACTGAAAACACAACATAGAATCTCATGTTTAGGACTCTGTGTTCTAACAAAACCATGAATCACTAAAAATAACAAAGTTTGGTGAGTAAACCCTAAACTTTTCATATTTTTCACCAATGTCAAAGACCATCAAAGAGACACAGATGTGAGCAGTTTTGTTTTTCTGTAACCAATTTACTAAAAAAGTCTGATTTTTATTTTTTTTCCAAATACATTTAAGTTTTAATTTAAAAAAAATGCTGCATATTTTCCCTTTAGAGTTAATATTCCAGGCCTTTTTTTATTTTGCTTTGATAATTTATCTCTAAATTCCCACTGATCTTTTTTTGATCTATTTTCAAAACATTCCCAGTGGTTTTTAATTGTAATTATACTGTTTTTAGCCATTAAAATGTATTGTTTTCTAGGACATAGAAAATTCTGCAAGAATTCTTTAGAAATTTACCTCTAAATTGAGACTGTTGCCGTTGACCAGAGCGGGTCTTAAATTCTGCTTTTGTTGAATTGTTTGAGATCTATCTATTTAGTACAACCCCAACTTTAGCTTTTTTTGTTTTATATGCATTACACAATAAAGCTAAAAACTCATTTTGAAGTTGTACATTTTTTTGTTTCCCCAGAAAATTGAGATCAGTTGTCATGTTTTCTAATAAAGATCAAAGATGTATAGACTAAATAAAAATGTAATAATCCCCAAATTAAGCAAAAACAAAGTCAAAACAATGTGGAAAAAGTTATAAAAATAAATTAATTTTCTATTTCTTCTAGTTCCAAGGATTTATTCTAAAGGTTCATTCACACCAATTCACGTGACAAATTCATGTGCCCCGCCCCTCTTTCATCGCGCAACAAACTGGCTGCTCGTCGCTTGTCGAAAAATGCTTTCATGAGCTTAACACTGCGGCCACGTGTGGGAGGAGATACCAGCTAATGTTTTTAGCATGATTGCTATAAGAAATGGTGTCTGTGAATATATAACTTAGAATTTATGGAAGACACGGATGATGTGGATTAATCATGTCTCCGTGTTTCGGTTATGATTATTATTTTCCTGGTACAGAGGGTTGTGTCTGTATGACAGCCGCTTCCACTGTGTTTCTGTGTCTCTGTGGCTGACCTTGAAGGCTGGCTGTTTCGCATTAACCTGAGGGGGTAAAAATAAAATTAGGAGAGCTTTTCCGTTTTGTTGAATGTCTGGCTGAGGCCCAAGCCGGCAGCCTCCGAACCCCACGGCGTCTCTCTCTGTCTACCGGCATATCGAGCGAGTGGGCGAACGAAAGCCGCCGATCCGTCCAGAGTGTATCCCGCCTTCACCCTAAAGTAGACGGTTGAGCTCTACAAACCTGCAGCTCCAGGGAGTTAAGGAAAAATATGGGAGTTCAAGACAAAAACGCTCGCTTTGGATTAGTATTCAACCCGCTGATCAAGTCACTGAAATCACCTGAGTTCCTGATTGGTAGATGTAACGCGGCGACCTGTCAGATATTTAACCCCTCAATGCCTGAATTTATTTCCAGCTATAAAGAAAAAAAAATCACTTATTTTTTTGCTTTTAAACAGATGCTGCATTTAGGTTATTTTGGAGCCAAACTGGTTTGTCGCATGTTTGCAACTACAGGCATTAAAGGGGGAAATTTGGCTGCACTGCCTACTTCACCCCTCGTCGCTCAAATCGCACTGCGGGACTTCAGATCGCCTCACTGTTCATTGACTTAATATTGAAACTGGCAGCTGTGGTGTGAATGCATCTTTAGGCGTATTGTGTCATAATTCTTCTCATGTTCGTTTTAAAGCTAAAGCAATTTTGAGTGGAAACTATAATAATAGGCGGGTTTGTGTCATTCCTACGTCATTGTAAACATCTAACGTGATTAGCAAACAACTCAGGAACTCTAACTGTGTCTACTGACAATTTTACTTCAGTGCTGGTTTGTTTTTTCCTGTAACAGCAGACAGTGCAATCCAAACGAAGGAGAGGACACTATGCAACAGGACGTCCAAAACCACAGTAGCGACGCCAGTTCTCTGAAGCAGCAGGAGGAGCCCCCGCTGCAGCCGAACGCGTCCCCCCCTGCAAACCCGGGGGACGTCGGCGAGGAGAAGGAGGGGGAGCCGGGTCAGGACAACCATCCACTGAGCTCCAGTGTTTTCATCGAGGTGCCCAACTTGCAGTCTTCTCTGGAGCTTTCCACGATCACAGGTAACTCTTCAAACTTGTGAACAACTTGTTTGTGGATTCAGAAGAATTCATGTTTCAATTTCATTTTTTAAAGTCAACAGCAAAGATCCTGAAAGGTGTAAATCAGAGAAGGAGGAAGAGGAGGACGAGGTGAAGCCTGTCAGCGCTGTGAGGCCAGACAGCATGTTCATCTTCAAACCCGACAACCCGTAAGTTTTTTTCAAACCAAACGCTTCACATCTATCCCGCCACTCTGCAAGAGAACATGTGGGGAGCAGATCATCCAGGAAGCGTGGAAAAAAAAAAAAAAACCTTACCTAGGCTAAAAATAACTTCATCATTGGTCTACTAAAAAGAATTGTTTTGATAAATATTTAAAAGCTGAAATCATTTAGAAACTACTATTCAGCAGAGCTTGTAGCCTGCGCTGAACTGGAGCAGGAAATAAAGAAAAAACGGACACAAAAATTGCTATTTTGGAGCTGGTTAGTTTTATTTAATTATTAGTTGCCTATACATCTCATGACGGCAGGTGAGGCACTGCTTCACCTGCCACCCTTTGACTGCACGTCTGTGGTTGAAAAGTAAAAGCTGCCAAACTGATCCCAAACTAACCGAATCTGGACAAGTTGAATTCTCTTCTCACCAATGTTCTGTTGATTGGAATATTCCATTATTGCAGTGGGACGGGGGAGGAGGAAACCCTTTCACACGATCTGTCTGATCTCATTTCTTTACATTCTCACTCCCAACTCGCCGTATATCGGCGTATGGTTTGGGGACATTGTTTTTTGACGTGCTGACTATCGGATCCCCAACCCTTGGGACGCAGTATCGGTGGCGGTAATGGACACGGTACTGGGTTAGGGTACTGGTCCGTGTCCCAGGAGTTGGGGACCTCTTATTAGAGTATACATTTTTTCTCTGTATTTGGTACCAAGCAGCCCTCTAACCGGTACCGGTTGGGGACCACTGATTTAATGGGAACAGCCAGCACGTCACAAAATAAGAGTTGGGGAAACCCAAAACTTCAAAAAGTGAAGGGGGCCGAACCATACGTCCATATGTGACGAGTTGGGAGTGATTAATGTTTTTATTTAGTTTAATGATAATGAGCATAAAATGTATTTTAGACACTTTTATTGAGTGTCAGCTCGGGGCCTCAGAGTACTGGGGTCCCCAGGCGATCGCCTACCTTTACCTAATGCTTATTCCGCCCCTGTCTAGGAATAATTGAACTCATAGAAATTCAATATTTATGTTTCTTTTAATTATTCAGCAAACATCTGCACTTTTTATTCTTTCAATTAAACAACAAATTAACCTTAAAAACTATAAAACACAATAACCACCTCTATCTGACTCGGGGCCTGCGCTAATTTACTCAAAAATAAAACAGTCTTTAAATGAGTCTAATCTAGGCCTTCTGACCTAAAAGGAAGGGATTGTTCCTTTTCCATTTCAAAGGTCTAAAAAATCATAGTTTGCTTTAAAAATGTGCATTTTTTACCAGAAATATATGTAATTATAGTAGAACTTTGGAAATCCCATCAGCCATTTGTGAATTTCGAAGCATTTCTCAGAAAAATAATGTTAAAAGTTCCTGATGTTGAATTGGCAAAAGCCGTTGGACTGTTTTGCTGTTGTCTTAACAGATTTCGTTAAATTAGGTGAAATTTTGCGTTTCATTCGAGAGAACAGGTTCATATTTCCTTTGAATTAAGAGTGAAAAAAGACAGAACAGCAAAATGTTCTCATCTTTGGTAAAGTATGAACAGTCAGTTGCTTTTCTATTTGATGATTGTGTTGAAAAATATATTAATTCAACAGTTGTTTAAGAAATAAAGCAGCATTTTTGAGACGTTTGAATTGTTTGTTTCTATAAAACAGAATGCAATGATCCGATTTGCATATTTAACAGATATCAGTCTGATCATGTGACCTTCATCACATGACCTTCATCTCTGTCTGTCCTTCAGCGTGCGGCGAGCTTGTCATTATGTGGTGAACCTGCGGTACTTTGAAATGTCCATCCTGCTGGTCATAGCGGCCAGCAGCATCGCCCTCGCTGCAGAGGATCCTGTCGCCACCACGTCTGACTGGAATAAGGTAAAGGTTCATAGCAATCCAAGAGACAAAAAAAAAAAAAAAGAAATCTTCCAGACAAACTTGAATTATGGTCTTTTAATTATAGTCTTCTTATGAAATGTTTCTCATGATTTTCTGTTTCTAATTGACTTTTCAGGTTCTGCGTTATTTTGATTATGTGTTCACCGGAGTCTTCACGTTTGAAATGATTATAAAGGTGAGCAAACAACGACACGGCTGAAGATTAATTATCAATATGAGTCTTTCTAACCCAGGAGACGTAATTATTGATTTTATCCAGGGCTCTAAATTAACACCAGATGTGGGTAAAACTTCAATTTGTTGGGTAGAAAAACTATTTTCCCTCACAGTTTGGCAGGTCAGGCATCAAAAGCATGACTTTTAAGTGTCCCTCCTCGCTCGCCTTCCACAAACATTTATCCCAAAGTTTGTTCAAACATTTAATTCTGACTTTATCCTCATTGGTGGTGCATTCAGGGGCTGCATGTAATTTCTGCGCTTTCATTAAGAACTCACTTTTGCTGCATTCAAGTGCGCTGGTAATTTCTAGCATTTGCTCACTGATTTCAGCAAACTCTATGGAGAGAAAATAGACTCACTCCGATTTTTGCATGCGTATTATTGATTTGTAACTCAAATAATACGTTTTGTGCACAAGTAAAATGCACAAAACATAAAATAAAAAAATACAAAATCACTCTGAAATAATAGATTTGTATGTAACTGAGGTTTTGTGAGAGAGGTGATTTGTGCGTCATTTTTAAATATTTGCATGTGTAATTGGTTTCAAGCTGTTGTAATTTAAATCGTTTCACGTGTAAATTGTATTTTTTATTTCATAATTTTTACGTAATCCTAAGTTAAATCAGGAAATACATACTCATAAATCAGAGTGATACTTATTTCTGTCCATAAAACAGAGACTCACTTGTTGCTCCATGTCATTGTAACTCTTGGAAATGACAACACACTGCTTTGTGAGAACACACAATAAGACAAAACCCGGCACATTTTTTAAAATATGCATTTTTTTATCATGACTTAAAAAAAATAATAATAATTAAAATAATTACTTTATTACTTATCAGTAGTTTTAGTCGTTATGGTAACATATTGCTTTCATTTAAAAAAAAAGGAGATGTTCTTTTTGGTAATTGAATGCAAAACGTTTCCATAAAAAAATCATTTTTAATAATATAGTAAAACAAACTTGCGAGCCACAAAGTGGACCACACCCACAACGTCAACGTCCAGCGGACCACCAACAAACTTTGCTGCTTCGTGCTCAAAATTGACATTGAAATTGACTCACAAACAAGAAAATAAAACAGTTCATATTGATCAATATTTAATAATTCACAAAGTTTTTCTGTGTAATGTTTGTAGATAAAATAACAAGAAAGGTATGTGTTCATAGAAAGTTCTTAGATCAGAAATGTATTTTGTTAAAATAACATTTTATTTATTTATTTAATGTTATGTTGGGTATTTATGTCTTTTGTACGTTTATTTATGAGTCTGTAATTAAAGTTTATCCATAAAACCTGACATAAGACTACTTTAAATTGTTATTATACTTTTGTTTTTGCTAAATCATTACCTGAAACTTTATAAATAAAGGGAATAACTTAAATTATTTTACCATATGAACGTTTAGCTTTTAACCAAAAACGTGTATTTCGAGCCCTGATTTTAACTATTGTGCTATTATATTTGCAGCTAAAAGCCTTAAATGGTTTTTTTTTGTATATAGTGGTAATTGGAATAAAAAACAGGTTAATTTTCTGATTATAAATATGTTTTAAGGGCTTTAGTGCACATTTTTGTAGCAGTTAAATTCATAATATTTAACATTTTGTTGTTGTTTTTTTAAACAATATTGTATTTTAGACATTATTCTTTAAAGAAATTAGACTTTGTCATGAATTTTGAATAAAACGTTTGCCAAATTGATTGAAAACTTAAAAAAATAATAAAAAGCAGCATAACTGATGCATTTCAACCTGAAAAAGTCCCATCGCTGACAGAGCCTGAACCTGCCTGTGTGTCCCTCAGATGATCGACCAGGGTCTGATCCTTCACGACGGCTCGTACTTCAGGGACCTGTGGAACATCCTGGACTTCATCGTTGTGATTGGAGCGCTGGTGGCGTTCGCTCTCACGTTAGTCGTTTCACATTTTCAATCTGGTCATTTCATATTTCACACAAAACTTGTTTTTTAGTCCCGACTTTTCCCTTAAGACATTTTTCTTCTCCGTTGATGTTTTTCCTGATAGATCTGACCTTGAACACTTTTCAAAGAACAAATCTGCACACCATTGAGTTCATTTATTATCATAAAATGGATGAAAATGTCAAAATTCATGATATATTTAGAGGGTTTTGAAAAGTTCTGAGGGTATTTCTTATAGTGTCTTTGTGTTTTTTATGAATTATAAATGCCCCCCTCCTCCTGTCTTTCATGTCTGTGGATGATGTCCTCGTGGGATTGACCAGCAGCAATGTGATGGGGTAAAAGACTGAAAATAAATTCTCTTATCTGAGTTAGACTGATTTTCAATGTCACATATTGTTAGCTGCAAAGCAGAGTTTTTTTTTTTTTAAGGAAATATTTTCTGAAAAAGTAAAATATTTGTTGACAGAAGCTCTAAATGTCCTTCTGCTCAGAAACAACAAAGGACGAGACATTAAAACCATCAAGTCTTTGAGGGTCCTGCGGGTCCTCAGACCACTGAAGACCATCAAGAGGCTCCCGAAGCTCAAGGTCAGACGTGCTGTCTGTGTCTGAAAGTGTTGTGGTCCTCAATTTATGTGACTTTAAACTTAAGTGAAATAAAAATACAGAAAATAGGCACAAATAATGTGTAAAATTCAGAGTAAAACAAAAAATCAGCAAAAGATGTTGTTTGTGTGGCTTAAAATCAGGAAGAAAATGATGATAAAATGCCTAAAATAATACATTTTAGATGTCAAATCTTCAGTAAATGCTTTTTACTTATATTTATTAAAAAATAATAAATCCTTCAAAAACTTTGTGCAATTTAAAACCATTGTTTACAGTATTTTTTAAATAATTTGGCAATGAGCTGTTATAGTTGCTAACTAATTTTGGTAATTTGGCTGCTACTGAGGCTTATTATGGTATTTTTAAATGTATTTATTATTTTAGCAACATGCTAACGTTTTTGGTTAGTTTGTTATCTACTGAGATTTATTATGCTTATTTGCAATTTATATAATATTTTAGCAACATGCTAGCATTTTTGGCTAATATATTATCTACTGATGTTTTTATGCTAATTCTTTAATTTATCTAATCTTTTTTAGACATTCTTTAGCAATATACTAATGTTTTTGACTAGTTTTACTGAGGATTTTTAGACTATTTTAAAGTTGAGCTTAGTATTTAGCAGTTTGCTAGCTTTTTAGGCTATTTTGGCATTTACTACATTTTTTTTTTTTTTTTTTAGATAATCTGGAGTTTATCTTGTATTTTTGCAATGTGCTAACGTTTTAGGCTAATTTGGCATCTACTAAGAGCTAATTTGGAGTTTAGCTCCTTTTTAACAGCACACTACATTATTTTTTGTTTGTTTGTTTTTTTGTTTTGTTTTTTTCAAAATTGGCGTGTAAGGATTTTTAAGCAAACTTACTAAATTTTTTTCAGAAATTTAGGCTAACTTTAGCAATTCATAGTTCTTTAGTAACATTTCAAGTATTTTAGCAAATTTTATATTTTGCTAACTGCTTTTGCATTTTCAGCAAATCCCTTCAGCATCTGCCTGAAAATTGCTTCAGCATTTTCAGAAGCCAGATTTAGCAAAAAAGCATTTATGCAAGGTAATGCAATTTACCTTATCGCAGGTAATGCAATTTTTCTAGCTAATATTGTATTTGGAAATACTTCCTCTTTGATCTCTGTACCAAATGTTGGAAAACCAAGAAGGCAAATGAAATGGAAGGGGGACTATAATATAAATATATATATATATATATATATATATATATATATATATAATATATATATATATATATATATATATATATATATATATACACACACACATATATATATATATATATATATATAATAATAATAATAATAATAATGGATTAGATTTATCTGCGCTTTTCAAGGCACCCAAAGCGCTTACAGTGCATATCCATTATTCATTCACACCTCATTCATACTTGGTGATGGTAAGCTACCACTGTAGCCACAGCTGCCCTGGGGCAGGCTGACAGAGGCGTGGCTGCCAGTTCGCGCCTACGGCCCCTCTGACCATCACCGGAACATTCATACACATTCACACGCCAGTGGAGCCACACTGGAGGCAAGGAGGGTTAAGTGCCTTGCCCAAGGACACAACGACATTTTGGCTGGCGGGAGCGAGAATCGAACCGCCTATCCTTCGATCATTGGCCGACCTGCTCTACCACCTGAGCCACCGTCGCCCATATATATACACACACATATACAGTTAAATAAACTCAAACTTTATTTGTATAGTGCCTTTCATTCAAAAGAAGCTTAAAGTGTGTACAGTGTACTCATACAACAAACAGTGTACTCATACAACAAAAAAGAAAATGTGACTATCATTTTGTGGTGTGGATTTATGGAATGGGTTAAATGAAGGTTTAAAACAAAGCAAAAGTTTATGTATATTTAAAAAAACATACAAGCTGTCACTGTTGAATCTTTACAAGGATTGACATGATCAGTACAAACATGTACAAATATCATTGTACATACATTTTAACCAAAGTGTTTTTGAAATGTTTTGAAAAAAGAAAAAAAAAAACTGTAAATAGACCAGGTAACAAAAAAATGTTGTAGAAAGGGGTGGGACCAAAAAAGAATTTTCTTCTACCCACTCCGTTTCAAGCACAATGTTTGCTTCACTTGTATATTTGTATTTTTTTTTCCAATTTTCTTATATTTGTATTTTTAGATTCTTACGTTTATTTAGTATTTTTGTACTTTTAAATTCTTATATTTGTAATTTTCAAATTCTTATTTTATTTTCATTTTGTGTTTGTGTTTGAAATAAAAAACAATAAAAAAAAAAGTGCTTATCATAAAATCAAATAAAAAACATTAAAAACACAGTGTGTAAAAAAGAAAAAGCTGAAAAAGGACTAGCAAAGTTCTAGTTTTCAAAGTTTGTTCAGTGACTTTGTGACTGGAAAATAGACTTGGCAGCAGCTTTTTTTAATTGAATATTGATTTAAAATTTAACTTTCAAGAACTGGAAAAGATGAGAAACACTGTGGGGACTGCAGAGACGTGAGACTAAACATCTGGGATTTTTTTTTATTAAAGAGTGGAAAAAGAAGGAAAAACAAGAGGCTGATGGGTAAAATGCATTTCACTTCAAAAAATCGCCAAACTGTTGACCTCAATGTTTTGTCAAATAAAAGAAAAATATGAATCCTGATCTTGGTGACGTTCTGGCTTTGAGAATCAGCTTATAAAATCCTCTTTTTATCTATAAATTCAAACATACTAGAGACAACTATGCCAATTAAAACCCTAAATATACATGTTTTTACTGATCTAAAGGAATCTGACCTCACGCTTTGTGTTTCGTCCCTCTCTCTCAGGCGGTGTTTGACTGCGTGGTGACGTCTCTGAAGAACGTCTTCAACATCTTGATCGTCTACAAACTCTTCATGTTCATCTTTGCTGTCATTGCCGTTCAGCTTTTCAAGGGAAAGTTCTTCTATTGCACCGACAGCTCAAAGGAAACGGAGAAAGACTGCCAGTAATCCTCTTTCGTTTCTGCTTTTTACCTCCAAAATGTTGTTTTTGCTGGATGTTTAGACCCGTTTCCTTTATTTCATTCACCCCACTTGCTTTGTAGTTGTAATCCTATTTTAGCTCTCCATATTTAAAGAATTTATCATTTTTATGATTTTAGATACTGTTATGTCTCTAAAAGTCAGTATTTTTCTTTTCTTTCACTTTAGGGGTTATTACATCGACTATGGGAAAGACAAGAAGGAGATGAAGAAACGAGAGTGGAAAAGACACGAGTTTCATTACGATAATGTCATCTGGGCTCTGCTGACGCTCTTCACCGTTTCCACAGGAGAGGGTTGGCCTCAGTGAGTGTCCCGACAAAGACGAGCTCCTCCTCAGCTCAAAACTGAAACTTTCTGAGAAGCTTTGTGCTGTTTTCACGTCTTAATAAAGTTTTAATAACATTTCTGTTTTTACTGATAGTGACAGCCTAACAGGAAATGATCTCCGCCTTCATGAAAATGAACATTTGACCAAAATATTTTAATCAAAACCTTATTTTTGCTCTTTTAAAGAAAAAAGTAGTTGTTTCTAGGAAAATAATTGATCATTTTACCTTTTCTCGTTTGATCCGTCCATGTTTTGAGTCAAACTTGCATCTCTGCTAGAGTCCTGCAGCACTCTGTGGACGTGACAGAAGAAGACCGAGGTCCAAGCCACGGAAACAGGATGGAGATGTCCATCTTCTACGTCATCTACTTTGTCGTCTTCCCTTTCTTCTTTGTCAATATCTTTGTGGCTCTCATCATCATCACCTTCCAGGAACAGGGGGATAAAATGATGGAGGAGTGCAGCCTTGAGAAGAATGAGGTGAGACCAGAAGCAAGGGCTGTCACGATTAGTCGACGAATCGATGACTAATCGACTATTAAAATAGTCGACGACCAATTTAATAGTCGATTAATCATAACTTTATATTGTATGAAGTCAGAGTGTAGCAAAGTTGAAAGTTATAATAGCATTCTGCTAGCTTTTTGGACATTTTTGGCCTTTATTAAGTTTTTTAGGCTATTTTTGAGTTTAGCTAATATTTCAGCTACATGCTAGCTGTTTTAGCTAACTTAAGCTTTTTTTGTTTTTTAGGCTATTTTTGAGTTTAGCTTACATTTCAGCTACATGCTAGCTGTTTTAGCTAACTTAAGCTTTTTTTGTTTTTTAGGCTATTTTTGAGTTTAGCTTACATTTCAGCTACATGCTAACTGTTTTGGCTAATTTAAGATTTTTCCTTTTTTTTTGTTTTTTTTTTTTTTGGCTAATTTGGAGTTTAGCTGATATTTCATCAGCACTATTTTGGCTAACTTTGGCTCATTTGGCATTTAACTAATATTGTAGCTGGTTATCAACTTCAACATCTTTGCATCCACTTTGCACATGACCCCGATTAGTCGACTAATCGGAAAAAATAATCGGTGATTAGTCGACTATTAAAATAATCGTTTGTGGCAGCGCTACCAGAAGCCCCAAACAAGCTTTTTATTCTGACTATTTCTCATGTGGAGCTCCACAACCAAGTCATGTTCTGGTTTTAAAGATCTTAAAAGGTTTCTTGAAAAAGTTCTAAAACAACCACTCTGGTGAAAATGGTGTTTTTGGTGCTTTTAATGTTCATTTTTCTAAAGATGGAGGACATATATGAAGAAAATTAAGCTTAAATGAGCATTTCTGAGTATTTGATTTAAATCAACGTATGTAACTATTTTCCTCATCAGAGCTTTATATTATTGGCGTAAAATTGCACAATCCCACTGAAAAAACACTAAAAACGCTTTGAAAACAGATTTTTTCTTTATTTTTATGTCTTTTACTGACCACATGAACATCTTTTCCTTTGGTGTCTAGTATTAATGACTGTAACTGCTTCCAAATGTCACTTTCTCTAACACGAGGCCTGAAAGATGAGGAAAGTGTCCACTATCAATGTTAAAAAGGCCTCCAGCAAAAATCAATAGAAATGTGAAGACACAGTATTTCTGATGGGCATGTTGATAACTTTATCTAAGGCTAACCTCAAGCACGTCAGAACTCGTTTTCTATCTCTGCAGCATGACTCCATTCTCTTTTCACTTTGCTTCTTTTTCCAGCTTCAGTTCTGCAGCTTTGAGGACCACTAAGGCAGATCGAGATCTAGCTATAAAAGTCTTGTTTAGCTCAGTCGTATGTTGGAAAATGAGGTTCTAATTGATGAAGAATTATCAGAACAGAAGCAAATTATTAAAGCAAGATGAATTAATCAATGCTTTATATAACACGTTGAGATCAGGTCCATTTGACCCTTCAGATGAACTAGTGAGGCGATTTGAAGAGAAGATCAAAACTCTAAACTTCTAAATGAGTTCAGAGAAATAAACCTGTAAAGTTTGTGTCACACTGCTGATATGTACAATTTGCGCCTTATCCACCTATAGAATTTCAGTCTTTCTTCTTGCGTTTGATGTCCGTCGAGGGTTTTGGCCAACGGGTCTTTACTTGAATTCAAATTTGAGCTTTTCAAAAATTTTGGTAATTTGAGAATCCGGCAATTGATGCATATTTTACATAATTTATTAAATCTCATGCAGTTGTGTGTGATTTTTGCGAGATGCACACAAAAATTTGTTGCTTTCCACGACTGTTTTCATGCATGTATCACCCATGTGTAACTTTATATTGCATATACGGTGTATTTATTTATTTAACGAAAATTACGTAATTGATGCACAAATCACTAATGAATTACATACGAACACCTTTTTATTCACGGAATGTGACTTTCAGTAAAACAAAGTTTTAACGGGTGCCGTCCTTGCTGCTGGAGCGATTTTATTCCCCCCCCCTCAGTACTTAAAGGGTAACCAAACAGGGAAGTTGGAGGCTGACTCCGCCCACAACTGAAATGTGATAATCCAGTCAGAGGGCTGGAGAACAGGACTGTTACCATTACTGGAGCTGCAGATCATGCGGTGAGACTTTGAAACTTACATGGTTTGATCAATCACAAAATTCAACTGTAGTACATCGATTCAACCTGTAGGGGGCAGCACACAGACAGTTTTTGACTATATTTTCAAGAAGTAAATAATTTTATTTTAATATATAAAAAATCTGGCAATAACCAAAGCCCTGTTTATTGATATCAACAGCCAAAAAAAAAGTTGATCTATAGTTTGGTTACCCTTTGATACATCAAAGTGAAGAAATTCAATGCAGGTTTACGTGTTCTTTGCGTGGTTTATTCGTACGTTTTATGTGGTTTGAAGTTCAGTCATGATACATCTATGAAAATTTTCACGTAAACTTCTTTCACTTTTTCCACATATTTTAACGTATGACCGATTTTCACTCGTACAATATGCACAAATCATCGATACCAGCAGTGGGACACAGCCTTAAACAGATCAAATGTGAACAAAATCTGCATTAAAATAAACAGATCTGTTAGGAAATATGTGTTTTTTGCAGTTTAATTTCTTCCCATCAGTTTTTTTTTTTTTTCCTCTGATTGGTTTTCAGAGAGCGTGCATTGACTTTGCGATCAGCGCCAAGCCCCTGACCCGGTACATGCCGCAGAACCGGCACACATTCCAGTACCGACTGTGGCATTTTGTGGTCTCCCCTTCCTTCGAGTACACCGTCCTGGCCATGATCGCTCTCAACACGATCGTCCTGATGATGAAGGTGAGAAAAATGTGGAAAAAGTCCAAATAAGTGCTTTTTAATGTGGTTAGAATCTGCATTCTAATGGGTTTGTGTGTTTTCCTGCTCTAAAAACACAAATTGAACCAACATTTGTCACTTTTTTATCCAATACCTGTGATGTTTGTGTTTTTCTTCCTTCTGTCATATTTATTTCCTGCATTGGCCTTTTCTTGAGCAGCTCTAATGCACAGAAACGTCTGAGTGACTCAGCCCATATTAAATATTGATCGATCTGGCGCTGCTATTTAACATGGCCTCATTAACTGTGGCTGCAGGCCCTGCAGGAATAGCTCCTTTTATAGTGCCGCAGATGACAGGTGCACAGACACAGAATCTATTTATGGGTCTGCAGGAATCTTCCATCAACCTGTAGATCTGCAGGGCACAGAGCTGAAGTTCACACCGATAACAGTGGGCGGGTTAAACTACAACACATCAGTTTGGGAACCTCCTGTAAACACTCCAGAGTTTAACCCACGCCATGTTTGTTTGCAGTATTACTCTGCGCCGCCAGCGTACGACGCCGTGCTGAAGCATCTGAACACAGCTTTCACCGTGCTCTTCTCCATCGAGTGCGTCCTCAAGATTCTGGCCTTTGGCTTTCTGGTGAGAGACAACAACATTGACTGTATATGAAAACTGGACTGAGTGGCATTCCAGACAGGAAGTACCCGCCAGCTCCAAGGAGACAAAATTTCCTTAGACTTCTAGGGAGAAGTAGACAGTCAGCTTCTATTTGTCCATTCTTACATGTTCTGCTAATCCTAATTTTTCTTTTCATGATAATTTGTTCGTATTCAAGTTATAAACTGACCAATCAGATGCCTTAATACAGGGGGGGGTAACTCAATTGAACTCTGGGCTTTAAAACTTTAAAAAAATGTTATAACTTTAAAACTGTAACTTTTTTGCATTCAATAATCCTAGTATGAATGCTGTATTTGGCCGCTGAAGATGCTAGTGCTGATAGCTGAAGATGCTGAAATTGATAGCTAAAAACCCTGAAGCTGATAGCCAGCTGAAGTATTAGCTAAATGCCAAATTAGCCTAAAAAAACGAAGAAAAAAACTTACGTTAGCCAAAACAGCTAGCATGTCGCTCAAAAAAAGCTAAAACTTCAAAACATCTAAAAAAAAAAAAAAAAAAGTCTTACCTAGCCTAAACAGCTAGCATGTAAATATTAGCTAAACTCCAAAATAGTCTAAAAAAAAAGCGTAAATTAACTAAATAAGCTAGCATGTAGCTAAATCCCAAATTAGTCCAAAAAGCTTGCATAATGCCAATTTTTTAAACTTTAAAACTGTAAATTTTTAACATAATAAAAAGGCGGGAATATTATTCCAGAATAAAAAACTTAAACCTTAAATAACTTTCAATATTTTACTCTCCATAAAAATATTTTGTGAAAATGATTCAAGTGCAAGATAACATTTACTAACAATAACAATAAAATGAAATGATCTGGAGGGCCGGATCCGGCCCCGGGCCTTAATAGATTCAGATGGTGCCTGGTGAGTCCCATGTCCAACACTTCTCAATCACCGCTTATTGGTTCTATGCTGACGTCACGATCCCTCACTCAGTCCAGTTCTCAACATCTCCTGGAGCTTCAAATCACCTTTGTGTTTCTGCTCCAACAGAACTACTTTCGAGACACCTGGAACATTTTTGACTTCATCACCGTCTTGGGCAGCATCACTGAGATCGTGGTGGACTTGCAAGTACGAGACAAATTCGATTTCCAGTCTCAGGAGTCGGTTTGGAGCAGAAGGAAAAGCGAGTTTTGCTTTGACTGCTTCCCTTCTCTCTCCCGGTTTTCTTCACCAGCGCATCGATACGTTCAACATGAGCTTCTTAAAGCTGTTCCGAGCCGCTCGCTTGATCAAACTGCTGCGGCAAGGTTACACCATCCGGATCCTGCTGTGGACCTTCGTTCAGTCCTTCAAGGCCTTGCCTTACGTCTGTCTGCTCATCGCGATGCTCTTCTTCATCTACGCCATCATCGGGATGCAGGTCAGACGTTTGCAGACATGGATCTTTCTATCACACCGAATTAATACAGTCAAATCCCTTTGTTTTTCTACAAATATGTATTAATATTATTTCAAATCAGGTGTTTGGAAACATCAAACTGAATGAAGAGACTCAGATCAACCAACACAACAACTTCAAAACCTTCTCTGGTGCTCTGATGCTGCTGTTCAGGTGAGACACTTTCTTTCCATGAATTCTCAACAATCCAACATTTATTTCTAGATTTACTAAGATTTAACTTTTTGTTGCATAAAAACCTTTTTTCTTTCCAAACATCCAGGAAGCTGCGATGTTTTAAGCTGTAATAAAAAGTTCAGTGTGCCGTTTTTATGCTTACCAAACACAAAAAAGGATAAACGAGCCAAATTATGAATTGAACGCACCAAAGTCTCCATCCCAGAATTTCAGTGAACAGATTCTGGTTGATGTCCATCCAAATGGATGTCGTAAACACTCTCCTAAAGTGGCTTCATGGCAGAGCAGAAACCTTAAAGCTCTCGGGAGTTTTCACCGTCTGCCTCGGACCAGACGGTCATCTAAAAGGTTTCTGCTCTTTCATTAGTCTGGTTGATTACAACAGCGTGCAGCTGTTTCATATACATGAGAAGAGCTGCTCTGGTGGTGCGACCTTATGGTCACTGCAGCAGCAGATCCGTTCTCTAGTGCCAGTAAAGACGTCGTAAAGAGTGTTCTAACAAAACATTTAAACATACATTAAAACTGTGTTTTTTTAACATGTTCTTGTAGCACTTTCTCATAATCAAGAATATACATATTTAAAAAAAGCATATTTGAGTATTTCTTTATTTAAACCATTGGGGCTGTTTAATGATTGTTAATCGTGATTCATTAATTAAAGACATTTTAGCTCGTTTTTATATTTTTTTTCGTGTTTATCTCTTGCTTCTGTGAAATCTGTTCATGTCTGATGATGCACACCTGGAAGGGCATTTTCCCACTCATACTACAGTCATTTACGAAAAAACAAATATTAAAGCAATTATCAGAACTTCAGTCCTGTCATATTTTAAGTTTAAATCTTTTTTCACATCTTTTTTTTATATATTTGATTTCGATTGAAAACAAAATCCTCCTTTATGGTGTAAAGTTAAGATGGAAGTCTGTTATAATAAAAAAAAAAAAACAAATAAAAACATAAAGCCACTTTTACCACGACATGATTGCAAATTTGAATGAAAATACCTCAAAATCAGTTTTTTTCACAGCGGTTTTAAAGTTAAAAATATTTGCGATTAAAATCAATTAATTAGTTTTATCAATCACAGGTCATGATTAATTCATCGCACACAAAAATTAACTGTATGACAGCATAAATCGTGAATCGGGAGCAGGAGAAAAAATTCCATTTGAAAAAGATCATATTTGTGAAGCAAAAAATACATCTGGCAGGCCCTGATCCTGATGCATCCACTTTTTGACGACTAGATCCATGTTTGTCTTTGTTTTCCTGTTCAACAGCTCCAATACTGCTCGCCATTTTTGTTACACCTAATGTTAGATTGGGGGTGTGGGGGGCTGAAAACTAGCGTGTAAACAGGAGGATGTTAGGAAGTGGGGGCGGGCTTATGATGGTGCCAACAATCCCGACTCAGAAGCAAATTTTTTATAAACTGCTACCGCTCTGCAGAAACTGGTCCTCAACTACAGATTTTCTGATTTGGACTAAAATTGTATAATCGTAATTAAAAAATCCTGGTAACACTTCTACAATCGATCGATAGATGATCAAAGTGGGTCTTTAAGCAACAAAGAAAAATTAGATAATACTTAAAAAATAGGAAAATATACTGTACAATGTTAAGAAATGACAGTGTAACAGTGACAAAGTGCCTACATGCTGTAAAGTGTATAGGAGCATATAAAGTGAATACACTAAAGCAAGTGGTCTGTAAAAAAAAACACTCCGTCTTGTGTAACACTGAGAATGTTCAGTGTGGTACAGAATACTGTGAACTGACTTTTAATAGATTGAAGCAAAGCTTTAACCTGACATGAATAAAAAATTGATTTTGTTGGGCAGTTTGCAAGAGGACCTTGAGTAAAAGCGTCAAAAATAGAGGGCAAGTTTAAGAGTTTTATTGCAGAGGAGTCTTATCGTAAAGGGGTGAAAGCTGGAGGGAGGCAGGCAGGCAGACTGTGAGGAAAATTGACTTGGAGAGCTGACAGAGCATGCCGACTTGCAGGCAGAGCGGGCCGACTTGCAGGCAGAGCGGGCCGACTTGCAGGCAGAGCGGGCCGACTTACAGGCAGAGCGGGCCGACTTGAAGGCCGACTTTCAGGCAGAGCAAGCCGACTTGCAGGCAGAGCGGGCCGACTTGCAGGCAGAGCGGGCCGACTTTAAGGCAGAGCGGGCTGACTTGCAGGCAGAGCAGGCCGACCTGCTGGCAGAGCAGGCCGACTTGCAGGCAGAGCAGGCTGACTTGCAGGCAGAGCAGGCTGACTTGCAGGCAGAGCAGGCCGACTTGCAGGCAGAGCAGGCCGACTTGCAGGCAGAGCAGGCCGACTTGCAGGCAGAGCAGGCCGACTTGCAGGCAGAGCAGGCTGACTTGCAGGCAGAGCAGGCCGACTTGCAGGCAGAGCAGGCCGACTTGCAGGCAGAGCAGGCCGACTTGCAGGCAGAGCAGGCCGACTTACAGGCAGAGCAGGCCGACTTGCAGGTAAAGGAGAACCCGAGTGCAGCTCAGGCATGACAGATTTATGAAGAGGCTGGGGCGAGCATCAAACATCATATGGATGGTTTACAGCTCTCCTGCACTGAACGGAAAACTAAAGTGTATCAAAGGTTTTAGGGTGCAGGCTAACTGAGGACATTTAGTCAGTCCCTCATAAAACTGCTGTTGTTTTATGTTTCTGTACTGCTGCATCTGTTGTTTGATCTGTTCAACCAGGAGCGCCACAGGAGAATCGTGGCAGGAGATCATGTTGTCGTGTCTGGGGGGACAGCAGTGTGAAACCGACTCCTCTCTGCAGACGCCAGAAGTAACGAGCGACCAACGAGAGGGTTGTGGCTCCGACTTTGCTTATTTCTACTTTGTGTCCTTCATCTTTTTCAGTTCTTTCCTGGTGAGACGAGAACATGGAGTTTCCAAAGCTACCTCTGACTTAAAGGGAAACAAACAATATCTTCTGCTTTTTGTGTGTAGATGCTGAACTTGTTTGTGGCTGTGATTATGGATAACTTTGAGTATCTTACAAGAGACTCGTCCATCCTCGGTCCGCACCATCTGGACGAGTTTGTCCGAATCTGGGGGGAGTATGATCGAGCCGCCAGGTCAGTTTCTGCCTCACTCTGGAAAGATATCCATGTGTGGCACCTCTCTATACAGTGAGCAATACTAACTGTTCAGATTGTTACAAATATGCCTCTGGGGTACTTTGAGAAATCCAAGGTTCTAGAGAACTTTTTATATTTTCACAAAAATGTCAAAAGTACACAAAGTTCTGTAAATAATCAGATTTTCTTTTATTTTTCGCTCTGGTATTTGTTACAGGAAAAATAGGTAAACCTCCACTTAAACATAGAGACAAACCCTGTCATCGTCAGAGCATTTTTCAGACTATGAATTGCTCCTGAGTAGAAGTCACAGCAGCTAAAAAAATCATATGAACATTGTATTGGAGTATAAATTACACTTTTAGTAGAAAAGTATGATGCTTCTGAATAAAAATGGAAAAGTGGAACATGCTGACTTGCTATAGTGGAGCTCGCTAGCTTGTTACAGTGAAGCTCACTAGCATGCTGCAGAGTATCTTGCTAGCTTCCTAAAGAAGTTCTCACTAGCATGCTACGGAGGAGCTTGCTAGCATGTAACAGCAGAGCTTGCTAGCATGCTACAGAGGACCTCACAAGCTCAACACAGTGGAGCTTGCTAGCATGGTATAGTGGCGCTCACTAGCATGGTACGGTGGAGCTCACTAGTATGCTGCAGTGGAGCTCACTAGCATGTTACAGTAGAGCTCATGAGCATGTTACAGTAGAGCTCACTAGCATGCTACAGAGAAGCTCACTAGATTGTTACAGTGGAGCTCACTAGCATGCTACAGTAGAGCTCACTAGAATGTTACAGTAGAGCTCATGAGCATGTTATAGTAGAGCTCACTAGCATGCTACAGTAGAGCTCACTAGCATGCTACAGAGAAGCTCACTAGATTGTTACAGTGGAGCTCGCTAGTATGCTACAGTGGAGCTCTCTAGCATGCTAGAGAGCATCTTGCTAGCTTCCTATAAAAGATCTCACTAGCATGCTACAGCGGGGCTCACAAAGAATGTCACAGAAGAGCTTGCTATCATGCTGCAGCGGAGCTCGTTAGCAGTCTAGAGTGAAATTCACTAGCATGCTACAATGGAGCTCACTAGTACAGAGGAGCTTGCTAGCTTGCCATAGAAGTTCTTACTAGCATTCAACAGAGGAGCTTGCTAGCATGGTACGGCACAGCTCACTAGCATGCTACAGCAGAGCTTGCTAGCATGGTACAGTGGAGCCACTAGCATGCTACACTGTCCACCGGGTGGCTTGCTAGTGTCCCAAGCTAACCCACTGAGTCGGCATTTAAGTCAATGTAGACAAACACAGGCGGGGTCACCACAAAAACTGTGGACAAACCCAATTAGGGCTCACATGTTCTCCCCTCTTTTAAACCACATGGAGCCCACTTTGCCTCGCTGGCTGGGGTTCCAGATGTGAGTGGGAGGAGCTTCTGTGTTAAGCTTTTAGCCTGCTTGGAAGCGTTTTCTGTATATCTCATGAACAATGCAACAGAGATGACGTTGAGAGATCGGGTTTGTTTATTTTGAGGAGCTCTACCAAAAACATCTCTGCGTTATGAGATGATTCAGGTTTTGTTTGTTGATCTTTACCTTCCATACTCCAGTTGCTACGTCTGAAGGACGGCGTTTTTAGCGGTACTTCTGTGTCTGTGTCACCCAGTTTGATGACTTGCTGTCCTGCAATAATCTATGGAAGGAAGAAAAATTAAAACAATTATAATAATAATGTCTTGATGCAAATAATATCAAAGTTCAGGAGCAGAGCAATCAGATTCTTTTGGACGATACTTCTTCTGTCAGTAGCAAATACTAATACACACATCTACAGTGCCCTCTAGTGGTTGATAGTGGAAAAAAACAACTTGAAGGGTTGTTAGTGAGGAAAAAACAAATATATGAGCCTATTTCTTTTTTTTTTTGTAATAAATCTCATATGAATAAATCATCCCTGGCCAAACTATAAAAAAAAAAAAGTAACTTACACTCAAAAAGATAAACTTTAATGACATTTTGATGCAGATTCTCTTATTCCACGTCTGTCCTCCAGCATTCAAAAATGATGAGAAAAATAGATTTAACTTCGGAAACCCAACAACAGTTTTCTTCTGGGCTTTATTTGTTCGGGTTTGAATCCATCAATCAATTAATAAAACCATAAATAAAAATTGAATAAAGAAACTGTGACCAAATCTGACCTTGTGGATTCTACATTGTCAAAAGCTGCAGAAGGCAGCTTGAAGGTCTCCCTATATGCAACGCTGCAAATGTCTCTTTTGTTAGGTAAAAAAAAAAGTGCTGAGTAGGTTTTAGGTGTAAATAAAGGCAAATGGAGGCCAGAATGATCATTACTGTTGAAAAAAATTGTGATGCTGTAATAACAATTTGTTAACATATTAATATTTTTTTTTTTTGGAAAAAAATTGGTTGTTTTTCACAAATTTCGCACTTTTTCCCCACTGGAACTGAAAATATCTAATCATTTTCTGCACTCTATGGGGCCTTTTTTTATATTTTGACACTTTTGCAGTTTGTGATATGGATTGTACTTAAGCCAATGTTTTTTGTTTTTGTTTTTTCTCACCTAAATAAGGAATTATGCACTGAGAGCGAATTTTCTCCAAAAAATAAAACTTTAAGTGCTTATTTGACTTTTCTTGTGTAAATGCTGAACTCCTTAATCATCAGGAGGAAAAAAAAACACTTTTATTGTGTCTGTGTGGCAACTAAAGACATGTATGTTCTTTCCAGTGGAAGGATCCACTATAAGGAGATGTACAAAGTTGTTCGCACAATCTCACCTCCTCTGGGCTTTGGAAAGAACTGCCCCCACAGGGTGGCATGCAAGGTTTGGTTCCCCCATATCGACAAACTCCCCTCAGCTTATTTCTTTCCCTTCCTTCATCGACCGTCTCCTCCCTGCTTGACCTTTGGGGAAGTCCTCCTCGGGTTAAAGACGTGACCGTAGTCTCGGGGTACTAAGACACAGGATGTCCCAGCATCCATCATTAACAAATTTACTGCTACATGGGGAAAATAGGAAGAAATCTGAAGGCATTCTGTGTCTTTCTATCCTTTTGGATCTGGCGGTTCAGTTAGTGAAGCTTCCGGCACAGGTAAGTATCAGAACCAGATCCATTGAGGCTGTCAGTCCTTTTCTCATTCCCTGATTTCTATGGCCGGTTCTCGGCATAGAAAGGTTTTATCTCTCCTGCTTTACTCTCTCCTTGTGTGTGAAGCCTTGAAATAATCCTATCTCTTGTATCTCCTTCACTCTTGTCCCTTTATTTACCCTTCCTGCCCCATCCTCTGGGAATGCACCCCTTTTCTTTTCCATGTTTTTCCCCCCTCTTCTCTCCTCCTCTTCCTCATCTTCATCTACATGGCTTCCAGTGGCCGCATCCATTACACTGACATGTATGAGATGTTGACCAACATGTCGCCACCTCTAGGCCTGGGCAAGAAATGCCCCTCCAAGGTGGCATATAAGGTAGACTGAACACTAAAGACAGCCGCTGCTTTGTGGTCGAACCGACAGAGAGATTTTGTCAAACATTGGACAACCGAAGCGTCGTTTGTGTTGATTACACAACAGCTTGTTGGAGTGTTTGTCTATGGCAGGGGTCTGCAACCTGCGGCTCCAGAGCCACATGTGGCTCTTTCATCTCTCCATGGTGGCTCTCTGCCTGAAGAAAAATAAAATAAGAGTAAATTAAAAAAAAAAAAATACTAATACATACTAACATTTTTGGCTAATGTGTTACCTACTGGAGTTTTTAGGCTAATTTAGAATTTTAGCTAATATTTTAGCAACATGCTAATGTTTTTGGCTAAGTTTTCTGAGAAATTTTATGCTACTTTGGAGTTTAGCAAATATTTTAGTAAAATGCTAATGTTTTCAGCTAATTTGTTATCTACTGATTTTTTTTATTTTTTTTTTTATATAATTTAGCTTCTATTTCAGCTACATGCTAACGTTTTTGGCTAAGTTTTCTGAGAAATGTTATGCTACTTTGGAGTTTAGCAAATATTTTAGTAAAATGCCAATGTTTTCAGCTAATTTTTTATCTACTGATTTTTTTTTGGATAATTTAGCTTCTATTTTAGCTACATGCTAAAGTTTTTGGCTAAGTTTTCTGAGAAATGTTATGCTACTTTGGAGTTTAGCTAATATTTTAGTAAAATGCTAATGTTTTCAGCTAATTTGTTATCTACTGATTTTTTTTTTTTTTTTTTATAATTTAGCTTCTATTTTAGCAACATGCTAACATTTTTGACAAAGTTATTTTTCTGAGGAATTTTAGGCTATTTTGGAGTTCAGCTAGTAATTCAGCAACAAGCTAGCTTTATAATTGGCAGATTTGGCCTCTAATGAGTTTTTTTATGCTAATTTGGAGTTTAGCTAATATTTTAGCAATATGCTAACATTTTTAGCAAATTCGTTATCTACTGGAGGTTTTTGGCTAATTTTTGAGTTAAGCTTTTATTTCAGCAACATGCTCAAATTTGCAGAGAAATTTTATGCTAATTTGAAGTTCAGCTAGTAATTAAGCAACAAGCTAGCTTTTTTTATACTAAAGTTAAAAACCTTTTTGAGAGATGTTAGTCTCTTTTTATATATTTTTTAGCTTTTGTTCGTGCCAAAAATAGACATTATTCACATATTAAAAAAGAAAAACAAGAAGAAGGTTATGAATGCAAATCCAAATTTCTTAAAGGCTAACGTAAGTCAATGCGGCTCCTTCTAGGTTTAGATCAGTAGAAAACGAGCCCAAATGGCTCTTTTAATGTTAAAGGTTGCCGACCTCTGGTCTATGGACTCATAGGTGTCATCCTTATCTGTTTGCTTTTATTTGATCGAATCTCTGCAGCTGATTTTAAGGGAAAATCTCTGAAAAGTTGCTAAACATCTACATGCTTGATTCTGTCTGTGATAGAAGCACTCGATTGTTGACCTGTCTGCATGCGCCCGCCGCCACCGCCCAGTAATTCATCAGTGTTGTTTTATTTGTGCGCTAAACGTTGTGCGTTCCTCCGTTCATGCGAGGCTACAAACGCCTCTCTTCCTTTCTGTTTGGTCAAATATAATGAGTAAATAAAGCAAATTATTTTGGAAAAAATTGAAATTCAAAACAGTTGTTTGGCTGAAAACTAAATACTAAAATATATAGAATACAGAAATTGTCACAAATGAAGAAATTAAGAAATTATTTTAGGGTCAAATTAAATGCTTGAACTCTTTGTTTTGAATCTCCAACTGTCCAATATAAGTTAATTCATTTAGTGACCTAAAGACCCACTCTGATGATATTTTAATGTTTTAATGTAGCTCTTTCAGCATTTAAAAAAAAAAAATTACAATAATTCATCATAGGGAGAGCTTTTAGTTGATTTTAGCCCTAGTTTTACCATGTATTACTGTGTTTTTAGTTGTTTTATTTTAGATTTTTATCATTTGTCTGTGTTTTGACTTGATTTTATCTGTCTAACCCATTATTTATAGCATTAAAATTATTAAAATTTCACGATCTTGTTAACTTTAATTGGGCTGCGAACTTTAATGCGTTGACATACGAGATTAAACCAAAAAGAATTAACGCGTTAATATTTATTAATGCAAAGTAATTACACATGGCGAAGAAAGAGTCCATCGACGGTTCAGGCTTCTACAGCGTGCGTTAAAACACTTCGTCAGGTTTTATCCACCTTATACAATGGTCACTTGATAAATTTAAACATTTCAGATTATAAAAATGAAAGAAAAATTTTCGTTTTTGTTCAAAAGATTGTTTGTGATAATTCGCATTTTTTATTTGTTTGTTTTTCGAAAATAAAAATTGGAAAAATAAAAAAATGAGTCTCACATTGTCATATAAAATGTAATTGGCAAAAGTGATTGATCTGATTAATTTTTTTAATCGATTGACAGCACTAATAAAAAATAAATGCTCTAAAATTGTTATTTCACATTTTTTCACAGATAAGTGGTGAGCAAACAGTGACAAAAACAACCCCAATAATCACGATTAATTTTTTTCCAAGTTTGCGTGTAATTAGTTAAATATTTTTAATCGATTCCCGACCTTAAATTTATATATTAACTTTAACTTAAAAATGAATGTACAGTATAAATATGAAATGCCTTCCTCTCCTAATCTAATGAAAAGATACATAAAAATATAAAGTAATTTAGAAAGGCACAAAATATTTAGCAAACCAAAACACAGAATACTTTTAAAGAAGCGATGTTTATCAGTACATGGAGTAAATAAATGGAATTTAAATCTCCACATCAATATTAAGATTTGAAAACAACATTAAAAATAGAATAATTAATGACTAGAAAATCTATCAAGTACCAATAAAAACAAGTCACAGCTGAGGTATCGTATTCATTCTGCACTTGTGTTTTTTGTTCCTTTTTTTCCCAATCTTCTGTCCTTGGATCCTAAATCGGCAGAAAGTTTGTGTTTTTATTTTTCCCTGATTTATTTATTAATAGGGGCAGATTTTATACGTTTTCTCCTTTCTTTCCCCTTCTTGTTTTTTTCTTCAAGTTTGCAACTCATGGTTGTTTTTCCTTTTATTAAATAAAAATGAAAATAAATTAAAAAAAATCTAATGATACAGGACATATATTTAGAAAATTAAGCTTAAAATTAAATTTCTGTATTCAAATAGTTCTAAATCAGGTGCAGATGAGAAAATTTTGTTTGAAAAAGAGCTTTTTTTTTTTCAAAAATGCGCAAACCGGGCCTCAGGATTCTTGCTCTCAGCAGAGAGGAACTGGGGGGCGGGGTTGCTCTGCACCAACGGTCCTACCCCCAACTCAAAGGTGAAATTCTACTGAACTACTCCCGCTCTGCTGAAACCACGTCCTGGAAAACGACACAGGTTTTATTTCACTTGAATCATAAATCAAACACTTTAAAATAGATCAAAAGAGGATCAGAGTGGGTTTTTAATGGATAAATATGCTTTAAATCATCCGCTCGCATTTAATCTCTCCGGTTAGTTACTTTAAAAAGTGACTTGATTAAGTTACCATTCATTTTTGTTCAGTTATTTGTAGTAAAACCTCAAAAATGTAGTGTGAAATTTAAAAACAGTTGATTTCATTAGGCATTATTATCAAATTAAATGTATAAACCTCAGTTATTTTACTAACATCAATCTTTCTTATTTGTTTTGACATTGTCTCGAGTCATTTCTGAAAATAACACATTATTTTGTATCACCAGAGACTGGTACTGATGAACATGCCGGTGGATGACGACATGAGCGTCCACTTCACATCCACCCTCATGGCCCTGATCCGCACCGCCCTCGAGATCAAGATAGCCAGAGGTTAGAGTAACGTGGAAATCATTTTACTCATTATTTATTCGCCTATAAAATCTTTTTTCAATGTGAGAAAATATCTTTGACGTTTGGTTGTTGTAGGAGGTGAAGATAGAAACCAGATGGATCTGGATCTGCAGAAGGAAATTGGTGTTATTTGGCCTCACCTGTCCCAGAAGGCGTTGGACCTGCTGGTCCCAATTCACAAAGGTAACGTGCTTCCAGGTGTTCAGTCCAAACAGAAAAATGAATGCACCAATGAAAAAGGAAAGTCCTGATATTTAATGTTTCCCATTTCTGTGCAGCGAGTGACATGACCATCGGGAAGATCTATGCGGCCATGATGATTATGGATTACTACAAGCAAAACAAAGCTAAAAAGTTGAGACAGCAACTAGAAGAACAGGTATTTGCATTTGCATTTTGATCTTTTATTACAGTTTTTATCAGTTTTTTAAAGGTGACTGATCATTTTTAACAAGTTTTTTAGAAGCTCCTGAAAATATGACGGACAAGAAAAAAAAAAGAGAAATTAATTTATAATTCACCTCAAATATTTAACCAAAAATTCCAAAATACTCCAAAAGATAAAAAAGAAAACAGGGAAAGCAAAAGCGTTTGGAAAATGCGCTTTTTTTAAAAACCCCAGTATGTCGGTCATTCAGAGTTTTCGAAAAACGGTTCCAGTATGAAGTGATATTTGTGCCACATTAATCACAAAAGTCAAAGTTTTTCAAAATTGCAAACAAAATATTCAGCTTTAAAAACAAAACTTTCATAGCTGCAGATAAAAATATTTAATGTTTCCCTTTCAAATACATTTTATTACTTGTAACACAAATCTTTCCAGATTCTCTCATCTCCCTGATTTTGTGTTGAGAACTTACAGTTTAATGTGACATATGTGCCACCAAACAGCCAATCGCAGACGAGAGGATTCATGCTGATTGGTTTAAATCAGGGCCCTGCAACCTGCAGCTCCAGATCCTCGTGTCTCTTTTATCTCTCCATGGTGGCTCCTCGACCAAACATAAAAGAAGTCATGGAGACTGCTGACTCAGCCATGTGGACCGTTGGAGTCAGCAGCTCCCTGCTAAGAGCTATCTAACCAAAACTACCTAAAGAAAACAAATAAACAAAGCCCGGAAAAAAGACTACCATGGTCCAACCCCAAACTAAAATAACAAAAGCCAGCATTATAAGACTGCTGAGGACAAGGAAAATAACAAAAAAAAAAAAAAAAACAATAAAAGAAAAATAAAATAGAAATTTTTAAAAGTGTGGATTACTTAATTAGCTTTTATTTATTTTAGATTAGTTACATTTATAAATTGATGTCTGAGGTGCACATAGATGATAAACTGTAGGTTTTTAAATCCCTGTTGACCTGAAGACATTTTCTTTGCTAAACGCTACCTCCAGAATGAACAGATTTTGAAATGAGATGATCGTGGTTGGCACGGAGCATCTTTTGAAAATAAGTTATTTTAGATTCTATCCAACGTAAAAAAAAAAAAAAACAAAAAACATTTTTTTCTTATTTTTGGCTTTTGTTTGTGCCAAAAAAAGGCATAATTAATAATATATTTTTTAAAAAAGTTTATGAATGAAAATCCAAATTTCTTACATGTTAAAGTATCCGGTTCCTTCTAGGTTTTGATCAGTCATGGCTCTTTAACTGTCAAAGGTTGCCGATCAAGATTCCACCAATTAAGTGTCTAGACCTTCGACGGTGCTCGGAGGCAGACAGGCACCGACTTTTTTTTGTAAATACTTAAAGCTACAAATTATAACTGAACATCTCAAAGGCCACAAAAGTATCTATTAATTATATTTTTCTCTCCCTGGGTTTTTGGTCGATAAGAAACTGTTCCAATTGGCCCTTTTACCGTTAAAGGTTGCAGACCCCTAAAGAAAAAAAAGAAATCAATGAACCTCCAAAGATTCAATCTAACTGGAGCCCCGGTTAAGTCGACTTAACTACTGTGGTAATATTACCCAAAATGTGAAGTGCACGCACGTGGACGCCATGTGACTAATAGAATCATGGAGTCGATGAAGCCAAAATGCAATTTCCAAAAACAAAATCGATTCAGTTTGAGCCAACTGTTGTTTCCTGTGGGTTTGTGGATCTTGACTGGACTGAAGTTTAAGTTCAGCACAAATATATAAAGTATTTTCATTTTAGCTTTTAGCTAAGCTTTTAACTTTATCAGATCTTACGTTACTTGCTTTGACTTGACAACAGCATTTACTTTGTTCCATTTCATATTTACCTGTCGGTTCAGAGCTGCATGAGTCGGCTTTAGGTTTGTAGTTTTACAGTCAAAAGACAAGAGAAATTAAGCAACTTTTAAAGACATCAAAAGTTTAAGATAAAAATGTCTTTTGTCAAACCCAAAACGTTATGGAAATGTGGAACTGAAGGCCTGTTTGCTCCTCTCTGTATTGAAATAATAATAATAATTTTCAAGGGAAACTGAGCTCTTCTTGGCAATTTGTCTGACAGCAACTATTTATGACTCAATAAAGTTTTAGTTTTGAATTCCATCTCAGCTTTTCTTAATTTCTTATCTTTTTCCTCTCGTAGAAACACGCTCCCATGTTCCAGCGAATGGATGCATCTTCTCTTCCCCAAGAAATCCTATGCAACGTCAAGTCCCTGTCGTTCCTCAGGCACAGCGCTGGATCTGCTCTGTAAACTCTCACCTTTTAATCTCCTCTCACCACCGTTTTCACTGCTTTTTAATTATTTCTGCCGCTCGCTGTTGTTCGCAGCACCAGAGGAGGGTTCGTGGCGCTCAGCCCAGTTTCCCCCCAGGAGATGTTTGTGCAGCAGTTGCCCTCCTCCAGGCAAGAGAAGGAGGAAGACGAGGATGAGGACTACCATTCACCCTACCACCCCTACCGCCACCGCCTGCACTACCATCAACATTTGCACACGCTGGTGAGTTCCTATGAAAGTGTGGTGGACCGAGCAGTAAAGGCAAGGACAGCCAAAAATGTATCAAAAATATTTACATTTATTTTCCAAAAAAAAGTTTTTCAGAACAAAAATGGGCCCTTAAAAGAGGTCAAAGTAACAAACGTAACTGAAGCTTTAAACAGGAGGACAAAATCAATCAACTAAACATACCAACCCACAAACTTAAACTGACCTAACTAATTGGAAACACAAGGGGACATTTATAGTGGCTGATCAGACCAACTAGACACACACAAGGGGGAACTAAAAAGAACTAAGACAACTACAGAAATACAGCAACACAAAATTAACTTGTCCATCCTAAAGTAAGCTAACAGAAAAATAGTGAAACTAATAAAGTAGAATGTAAACTAAATCAATGCTTAACAGAAAAATAGTTTCTCCTCCCCCGGGCAGTGGTTCAGTCCAATTAGTGTCCTGCTGCATATAAGGCCTCTGCTGTCTGGCTTGCGTTCTTTGTTGTCAGGCCTGACTTGGCATCTCCAGCAGCAGATGGTGGCAGCAGCAGCAGCAGCAGCAATGGGTTCCACAGCACCGGTAACTCAAAAAAACAAAAAATTAAATTAATGAAATTAAATTGAAATAAAGCTTAAAATATCTCAATAAATGTATATTTTAAACCAAACAAATGTGTGTCTTAATTGAAAGAAAATTCAGGTGTATGTGCAGGTGAGTGTATGGTGCAGGTTACTACCCTGATGGTGTGGCAGCGTAGGCGGCCATCACAGAAAGCAAGAATTCCTGAGCAGAACTAAACGCTTTACAGCATTCAAACATTAGTGATCCTCTGGCTCCTTTCCGTAAAATTTTTCAATCACACTTTCAGCAATGTGAGCAATCTTGGTATCAAAATGTTCAGCTCGTTCAGGACATTACTCCTTATACTTTTGGTATTTATAAACTTCATAGTTTTTGAAATAGTGAGCAGAATATGTCACATAAAGAAATGAACGAGAAATTTGCTCAAATCCTTAAAAACTTTGCGCACTTTAAAACGTACGAATTTCCGCATATACTTTCATCTAGAGACACCATTCAAACTTTTAAATATTCAGCAAACACTGGGGTCTAAGGTTAATTTAGCATTTACCTTTTAATATGCTAGCTGTTTTAGGTCAATTTAGAAATTTCCCCAGTTTTTTAGGCACATTTGGAGTTAAGCTAATATTTTAGCATTATGCTAGCTGTTTTTTTTTTGCTAACTTAGATATGTTTCCTGTTTTTTTTTTGTTTTTTTCTTTTGCTAATTTAGAGTTTAGCTAACACTTTACCATTATGCTAGCTGTTTTTAGCCAATTTAAATATGTTTCCAGTTTTTTATTTTTGTTAATTCAGAGTTTAGCTAAAATTTTAGCATTATTCTATCTTTTTTCAGTCAATTTATTTATCTTTCCAGTTTTTTTTTTATTCAGATTTTAGCTAACATTTTAGCATTGTGCTAGCTGTTTTTTTTTTTTTTTTGCTAACTTAGATATTTTTTCTGGGTTTTTTGTTTTGTTCTTTGCAAATTTAGAGCATTATACTAGCTATTTTTAGCCAATTTAAATATGTTTACAGTTTTTTATTTTTGTTAATTCAGGGTTTAGCTAAAATTTTAGCGTTATTCAACTTTTTTCAGTCAATGTAAATACCTTTCCATTTTTTTTTTTTTTGTCTAATTCAGATATTAGCTAACATTTTAGCCGTATTCTAGCTTTGTTTTTATACATGTTTTCAGTTTTTTTGCCTAATTTGGATTTAAGCTAATGTTTTATCAAGCCTTCGGCTTCAGCATTTTTTGCGAACTTTAGTATCCACATTCAGCTTACAGCATTCACACTTGCATTATCGCAGGTAATGCTAAATAACTAGTCTCTTTGGCCTCTGTGCAGGTTCCAGAGGTCGTGGATTACAACCAACTGAGGCAGCAGACCCGGCAAGACCCAACACTCAGTAAATCACCTCAGCGCACTCCATCAGTTAGAGCATCGTCCATGCCGAGACTGGCTATTGACCCGCAGGTAATTCAGAATAATGGCCTCCATTATGCAGGGAGTAACGAATATGCGCTATGAAAATGAGTAGTTAAGAAGTTAAAATCTTCTTCAGGTTCATTCATCACTCTGATAGTTCCTACCAAATGGAAATAGAACCAATTCTACATTATTGCATTAAAAGGCATCAGAGAAAGGAATGTTTTTGCAGATTAACCGACTAATATTTCTGTTTGTTTCTCATTCATTAAGCCCGGCTTGTCTGCAGACACAAAGTCGATGAAGCGTTCCTTCTCCACCATTGGAGATCAGTGTGTGAACGGCCTCTGGCAGGAGCAGCACTCTCTGGAAAGAATAAGTCCAGACGCCTCCCACAGACCCCGGCAGAGGAGCTTTAGAGGTCAATTCCCTCTTTTTCCTACTCTTAAGCCCTCCTGACTACCATGATAGCTACATACTTCAGCAGAAAGAGGTTTTAGGGATTCTTAAAGCAAATAAAAAAATAAATAATAAAATAAAAATGGAAATTCAGTGCAAATTCAGCTTTTTTGGATGTTAGAATGATCCGTTTTATGCTACGGTCAGAAATGCAACTGCCACTGGGCGATGGGGAGACATCGACGGAATCTTCAAGATGTGATGCTGCCTCACCATTTTTCATTGGCAAGGTCATGAATGTAGACAGCCGAAGTCAGGTGGCAGTCAGGTGGAAGTCAGGAGACTGTCAGATGGCAGCCAGGTGGCCTATAGGTGGCTGTCAGGCGGAAGTCAGGTGGCAGTCAGGCGGAAGTCAGGCGGCAGTCAGGTGGCAGTCAGGCAGTCAGGCGGCAGTCAGGTGGCAGTCAGGAAACAGCAGTCAGGCGGCAGTCATGTGGCAGTCAGGCGGCAGTCAGGTGGCAGTCAGGCGGCAGTCAGGTGGCAGTCAGGCGGCAGTCAGGTGGCAGTCAGGCGGCAGTCAGGTGGCAGTCAGGCGGCAGTCATGTGGCAGTCAGGCGGCAGTCAGGTGGCAGTCAGGCGGCAGTCAGGTGGCAGTCATGTGGCAGTCAGGCGACCATCAGGTGGAAGTCAGGTGGCTGTTAAGTGGCAGTCAAGCGGCATCAGGTGGCAGTCAGGAGACTGTCAGATGGCAGCCAGGTGGCCTATAGGTGGCTGTCAGGCAGCAGTCCACAATTATCAAACTCAACATAAATTACAATTAAACATTTTTTTTACACTTTAATTAATATCCGTTTTTACAAGGCACTTTCTCACCTGTAATTTCTTAAAGGTCAACGAGTCAGTCCCAAGGAAGCTAGCAGTCATGAGAGGGGGAGATCGAAGGAACGGCGCCACCTGCTGTCTCCTGACGTTTCCCGGGAGCCTTCACATGAGAGGAGCCGCTCACCCAGCGAAGGACGAACAAACCACTCCCAGAAACCGGCAAGAGTACACAATAGACATTAAACGCACACAGTTTGTTTTAAAGTTTGGATTATCCCGCACTTTTTTTTTCTAAGACTTTTTAAACATACAGAATTTGATGCAGAGGCTGCTGATAATGAACTCTCATCCTGTGTTTGACGTATCGACAGGTGAACGAATCGGTGAGTCCCGTCAACTCCGCCTCAGACTCTGGTACCCCTCGTAACCGGCGCCAGCTTCCTCAGACCCCCTCCCGGCCGAGGCCTCACATCTCCTACTCTCCTCTCGTCTGCCGAGCCTCCACCTCCCCCACCGCTCCAGCCCCCGCAGAGGGACAAACCCACCCTCCCGATGGGCCCGGCGAGTCCACGGAGACTCCCTGGAGGACTGACAAGGAGACCCGGCCCCCGTCTGCAGGTCAGAGCTCCCCCGGAGGCAAAGGCGCGGCACCCAGCCACTCCTCTCCACACCGCTACATCTCAGAGCCCTACCTCCCGTTCCACGAGGAGTCGAGCGGCGGGGACCGAGGGGACGGACAGGAAACCCTCACCTTTGAGACCGCCATCGCCACCAGCCTGGGACGGACACACGCCATAAGCTCCGCCCCTCAGCTCAGACATTCGTGGCAGGTTCCGAACGGCCATTTCCGTAAGCACTTGGCCCCGGCAAACCCAGCCGACGGCAGCGAGCTGCTGAGTGACACAGACGAAGATGACCGCTGCTAAAAAGCACCGAGGACCTCAGAGAAGCTGGAACTCTCGGCGTCAGTAGCATCAACCTGAAGGCCGAGCGACGTGTGACCCCGACGGCGTCGGTGTGTTTGCTGAAGGACGGCCGTGGGGATAAAACCTGTTTACATATGTGTGCTTTTAATGGAAAATGTGCCAAATAAAGAGACGGACCACCCACACACACACACACAGTTTGACTGTTAAAGAGAAAACTATGGTGGCAAAATCGATTGAAATTAGAGCATCCAAGTGTAAAGGTAGCACATGTAACAAAGATGAATGTACTCGTTTAATGTTCCTATGAGGAAGCTGTTGTTGCTGTGCAGTTGTGTAAAAGCGCGCCATTCCCTACAGTAACTGTTTACAACAAGAACATCCACACGATACCCGGGCATTAAACCGTCAGTCATCGAGAAACAGCCAGGACAGAATGTCAAATCTCGATTGAGCTAAAGGTAGAGTCGACGGCATGCTTTTAGCACCGTGAAAGAAGCTAGTCGTGTAAAGCCGAAATCTTGAATATAGTGTGTGTGTATATAGTGACTTTTAAAGTTTTCTAATCGATGTTTACGCGGAAATCACGTGGAATCAAAACGTGTCGGACAGTTTTCCAGAAGGACATCCGTGTGAAGGACAGCCGTTTCACCCCGTGTGCCGTCACGTCTCTGTGTTGGATAATCATTCTACACGTGATGTCAGAGAGTCGACAAAAGCCATTTTCTTCCTGTACGCAGAGCCGGAGACAGGAGCTCTTCAGGATGTGTTGCCTTCTTTCGTGTGATGATCGATGAGATGTTGTTTGTAAAACTGTACGTACCTGATGCACATATATCAAAAGAGGAATCGCCGTGAAGCCGTCCTCTCCTATGTAGCTGCTCCTGCATGGTCATGACGGCGGTGACGGGAGCCGTGTAAAGAAGGGGTCCCTAAACGTATTCTTTTGAGGGTCACATAACTGTTCTCTTCTCTGATGGGGGGCCGGGTTGGTTTGAAGGCTAACAGAAAAAGTGTAACAATCACAGCCTAAATGTAAAGATTTGTGGTTTTCCAGACAAAGCCAAATTTTGAGTAATTTATTCCAATAATCTTCACAGAAAAGATAATACTAAAACATTGTATAAACTAGATATATGGCATTACCTGTGATGGATTAATAGCTGAAGATGCTTAAATTGATAGCTACAAACGCTGATGCTGATAGCTAGCTAAAATACTAGCAAAGTGCCAAATTAGCCACAAAAAAACCTCAAAAATTCAGCCAAAACAGCTAGCATGTAGCTAAAATATTAGCTAAACTCAAATTAAGCCTGAAAAACAGGAAAAAAGCCTACATTTGCCAAAACAGCCAGCTGAAATGTTAGCTAAATGCTAATTTAGTCAAATGCAATAGAAAAATCGCTAATTTAACCAAAACAGTTAGCATAAAGCTAAACTATTAGCTAAACAAATTAGCTTAAAAAACTGAAAAAAGCCTAAATTGGTCAAAATTGCTAGCTGAAATATTAGCTATATGCCAATTTAGTCAAATGCATTAGAAAAATCTCTAATTTAACCAAAACAGTTAGCATAAAGCTAGACTATTAGCTAAACAAATTAGCTTAAAAAACTGAAAAAAGCCTAAATTGGTCAAAACAGCTAGCTGAAATATTAGCTATATGCCAATTTAGTCAAATGCATTAGAAAAATGTCGAATTGAACCAAAACAGTTAGCATAAAGCTAAACTATTAGCTAAACAAATTAGCTTAAAAACTGAAAAAAGCCTATATTGGTCAAAACACCTAGCATGTAGCTGAAATATTAGCTAAATGCCAATTTAGTCAAATACATTAGAAAAATGTCTAATTTAACCAAAACAGTTAGCATAAAGCTAAACTATTAGCTAAACAAATTAGCCAAAAAAAAACTGAAAAAAGCCTAAATTAGTCAAAACAGCTAGCATGTAGCTGCAGTATTAGCTGAATGCCAATTTAGCCTAAAAAACTGGAAAATGTATAATTTAGCAAAACAGTTTGGGGGGCCGGGCCAAATGTGGAGGAGGGCCGGATGCGGCCCGCGGGCCGTAGTTTGGGGACCTCGATGTAATGGATGAATGCTCGTGTTTCGTGTCTCCATGATGTTTCTGCCAAACAAAGAAGGAGGAACGTTTTTCATTTCCAGATCTTTCAACATGACAGAAAATTCCCTCTGAACAAAATGTATATTTGTATCACATGCTTGATCATGAAATGTGAACGCAGGACAGCTCCAGATTTATCCCGCTAGCGGGTCGGGTTTGAGGCCTGTAAGGCTGTAACGTAGGTGGGACTATGTTCTCTATGTGTGTGAAGTTTAGGACTCGAACGGACATCCGTCTGGACAGATCAGCCGAATCTGTGCCTGGGGAAACTCAAAGATTTCCCCTTCAAGCTTGGATTTCATAGATAGAGACGCTTCCTGGCAAAATGTAGTATAGACTGTACCAAATAAATTCATGTTTCAACTATTGTAAGTTTTGTTTTTCTGCTGCAAATTATGACATATCTGTTCAAATGATCATTAAGGTGACATTAAAGGGGCCATAACATGAAAATTCAACTTTTTTTTAGCTTCTAAGTGTATTAAACTGTTCATTCCTCACTATAAAGCAGTGAAAGGGAGCAGACTATTTCCTGGTGAAGAAAGGGAGGAGACTATTTCCTGGTGGGGAAAGAGTGAAGACAATTTCCTGGTGGAGAGAGGGAGCAGACTATTTTCTGGTGGAGAAAACGAGCAGACTTTTTCATGGTGGAGAAATGGAGCAAACTATTTCCTGGTAAGGAAAGGGAACATTCTATTTCATGTGGCCAAATGGAGCAGATTACTTCCTGATGGAGAAAGGGACCAGACTACTTCCTGGTGGGAAAAGAGTGAAGTCAATTTCCTGGTGGAGAGAGGGAGCAGACTATTTCATGGTGGAGAAATGGAGCAAACTATTTACTTGTGAATAAAGGGATCAGACTGTTTCATGGTGGGGAAAGGGTGAAGACTATTTCCTGATGGAGAAAAGGAGCAGACTATTTCCTGGTAAGGAAAGGGAACATTCTATTTCATGGCGGCCAAATGGAACAGGCTATTTCCTGGTGAAGAAAGGGAGCAGACTATTTCCTTGTGGAGAAAAGGAGCAGACTATTTCCTGGTAAGGAAAGGGAACATTCTATTTCATGGTGGCAAAAGGGAGCAGACTATTTTCTGGCGGAGAAAATGAGCAGACTATTTCATGGTGGAGAAAGAGAGCAGACTATTACCTGGTGGCAAAAGAGAGCAGACTATTACCTGGTGGGGAATGCATGCGACGACTTAGGAGAACTAGTTTATTAATTAAAGAAAGACAGAAAGTTACGTGTGAAAATGATTTTTAATGCAGAGATTGATGATGCTTCAAAGAGAAAAGAAACATTCACAGTCAGTCTTATTCAGAACAATATTCTCATCATCTTAATAAATCCTGAAATGTTCATCTGTTGCTTTCTGCCTTTTGTGACGTTAATTTTGCAGTGAAACTTGGCTACACTTTTTGTACATCAATAAAAATCTATAATTTTTTTTCATATTTTTTGATGAGGACAGCTCTAGGTTGACATCATGAAATGGGCGGCACCCTCAAGGAGTGAAAGGCGGAGTCTCGTAGATCAACTCTGTATATAAATATTTAATAAATAATTTGTTTTTAGTGTTCCAAAGTTAATGTATGATAATGTATATGGATACAGTTTACTCAGAAATACTTAAGAAAAGTATGGCCACTTCGAACTAATTTTATGTGCTCGGAATGTAGTATGAAAACCTTCTTTGGCGTACATTCTACACATCTAGAATCTATATGTATATTTACGGTACTTGGATCTTGTCGTCTGCAAGTGGATGCACCAACATTTTTGTCCAGATACACAACGGTTTGTATAAATGCAGTTTCCATATTTGTCCCCAAACATCAGAAGAACATGTTAAAAAAATAATTTTCATTGTTAAAAGTAAAATTAGACTGAAAATTGGAAATGCTTCTCAAAATGTGAAGAAGAGTTCCCCCCTCCCAACACTGACTTTAGATCTGAGGTCGAGTTCCATCCATTTAGAGCGGAGCCACACCCCTTACTGCAAGGCCCCACCCCCACCTGACCTACCTGCCATCGGTCCGTCTCCTGCTCTTCTGATCCCCGTGTTACATTCCTCACTTCAGCCACAGTCTTCCTTTTCTCACCCAGGATGAAATCAATCTTTCTCTATGAGCTACCGTCTGAAACGAGGTAGAAGGATCCATTAAAAGCTTTTTCAAAGCTTTAGCATGAACTTAATATTTGAGCAAATATAAACAAAAAAAAAGAACATTTATTAACTATTCCAGAAAAAATCCAGAAAATCCTCAGAGTTCTTCAGTATAAAACTCATTCAAAGACCCTGAAACAGTCCTACAAACATGTATGATAACTCCATCACCACAATCAGAAAACTCTCTTTTTTGTTGTTGTTGTGTTGACATCATCTCTCCCATCATCTCTACTTACTATAAAGATGGGAGCAGTGTTGGGGTCAGACGGGGGAGTGTTCAGTTTTTCCAGCTGGGGTGTGAGCTCAGACGGCGGCTCAGACTTAAACACACAAACTCAGAAGTTCATTCTGTTATTGAAGCCATGACGGGCGCCGCGGTCCGACTGCTGCTCCTGACCTTTGGAAGTCTGACGGTTTGTAGAGAAAATACCACAAAATGCTTTATTTTTAATCTTTGTTGGTGGGGGATAATGTTCACCTGAGAATGTTTAAGTTTGTTGAAAAATAATATTCAAGATTCATCTGTCTAAATGCGCTTATTTTATTTTAAAATGTTTATACAAATTTTATCTCTTTGTGATGTAAGCATGTAATGATGAATTTCTTGGGGTGTAGAAAAAATCGATTTGGTGATATATCGCGATATTTTGTTTTTTTCTGATACTAGTATCGATTAAGAATGCAGACAAATCGATATTTAATTATTCATGTCCTTCAGTGTCTTACTTTTGTTTTCAAAAGTATACAACAAATACAACAAGAGAACTAGCTTGTGTTCAATGTTTAGTTAGCCTCACGGTTTTTGTTGTTACGAGACATGGGAAACTTTACTTGGTACCGAACCAAAACTCTCTTCCAGGTTGCTGACAGTATATAAAAACGTGGATTGTGTTGCTTCATGGCGGTTCAGATAAAAACGAGTGAAGCAGTGCAGCTGCACTGTCATTCAAGCACATTTAAGAATAAATATTTTCTCATTTATCAAAAGAAAACCATCATGAATATGTGGATAAAAACAACTTATAAATGAGATACACGATTAATGTTGTGATCATTAACTAAATTAATTTTACCATTTCATTACAATAAAGCCATTAATATACAGGAAGTGCTTTCTAAGTCATACTCTTAAGAAAAATTAAAAGTTGAACAATTTTGTTGTGATATGTAATTGTATTGTTAGACAAGTATCGCAATATGTCAATACGTATCGTATTGACAGACTGATGCTAAAACACGCCCTTATAAATTTCCAATGTGTTAATTGTATTTACTAATTTTTTTATACTGTTTTTGTAGCGCCAACCTGTAGACTTCTAGCTAGAATTTATTCACATTTGGTTCTAAACCACATAAATAGCGGAAAGGGGCTGACTTATTCCTGGCGGAGAAGGGAGGGAAGACTATTTCCCGAAGAAGAAAGGGAGAAGACTATTTCCTGGCAAAGAAATGGTGCAGAGAATTTTCTGGTGGTAACACAGAGCAGACTATTTCATGGTGAAGAAAGGGAGTTGACTATTTTCTGGGTGAGCAAGGAAGCAAAGTTTTTCCTGGCGGAGAAAGAGGGAAGACTGTGCTGGCAGAGAAAGGGAGCAGACTATTTCCTGGCGGAGAAAAGGGGAATACTGTTTCCTGGAGGTGAAAGGGGGAAGACTATTTCCTGGTGTGGAAAGGGATTATAGTATAGCCTAGAGGTGAAAGGGAGCAGACTATTTCCTGGTGGCAAAAGAGAGCAGACTGTTACCTTGTCGAGAAAGAGAGAAGACTATTTCCTGACGGAGAATGGGAGCGGACTATTTCCTGGTAGACACAGAGAGCAGACAATTTCCTGGCGGAGAAAGGGAGCAGACTATTTAATGTTGAAGAAAGGGAGTTGACTATTTTTTTGGGTTAGAAAGGAAGCAGAGTATTTCCTGGGGGAGAGAGGGGGAAGACTCTCTTCTGGTGGATAAAGGGAGCAGACTATTTCCCGGCGGAGAAAAGGTACAGAATATTTCCTGGTGTGGAAAGGGAGCAGAGTATATTCTGGAGGTGAAAGGGAGCCGACTATTTCCTGGTAGACACAAAGAGAAAACTATTTCCTGACGAAGAAAGAGAGCAGACTATTTCCTGGCGGAGAAAAGGGGAAGACTGTTTCCTAGAGGTGAAAGGGGGAAGACTATTTCCTGGTGTGGAAAGGGATTATAGTATATCCTGGAGGTGAAAGGGAGCAGACTATTTCCTGACGGAGAATGGGAGCGGACTATTTCCTGGTAGACACAGAGAGCAGACTACTTCCTGGTGGAGAAAGGGAGAAGACTATTTAATGTTGAAGAAAGGGAGTTGACTATTTTCTGGGTGAGTAAGGAAGCAGAGTATTTCCTGGCAGAGAAAGGGGGAAGACTCTCTTCTGGTGGATAAAGGGAGCAGACTATTTCCCGGCGGAGAAAAGGAGAATACTGTTTCCTGGGGGTGAAAAGGTACAGACTATTTCCTGGTGTGGAAAGGTATATGTGACAACTGGTTTATTTATTAAAGAAAGGCAGACAGTTACATGTGAAAATGATTTTTGACACTGATATTGATAAGGCTTCAAAGAGAAAGAAAACATTCACAGCCAGTCCTAATGAGAACAATGTTCCCATCATTTTAATTAATCCTAAAATGTTCATCTGTTGTCTGCCTTTTATGACGTTAATTTTGTGGTGAAATTAAGCCTGGGGTACACTTGTGTACATCAATAAAAATGTGTGTTTTGTATAAATATGAATGAAAAATGAGGATAAAACTAGTTTTGATGTAATATTTGTTGATGACTTTTGCATTATTTGTATTTACCAGCAAAAATGTATAAAAAAATTAAAGTCTTGATTCAACTGTTTTTTTGTTATAGATTCTCATGAGTAATAATTATTACTAAATGCATATATTTTTATAATAAATTAAAAAATAGTTTCTTTATATATGGAGAAACATATTTTTAAGAATTGTTTGTATATTTTACAAATATTTCAAAGCTTTTGAGCAGTGTGTTCAAAAAGAAAATGAAGGAAATGTTTTATATTAGTAACTAAAAAAGACTGAAATAAGTTAAATCTTTTAGCTCTAACAATTAACATCTAATTGATTTATTAAAGTAAAGAGGTGAATTGTGTTGCTCTGCTTGGTAAACTGTGATATTTTTGTTATCATTAATCTCAGCAGGTCTGTTTACCTGAAGGGATCACTGTTCGGTGCGGAAAAGGAAGTTCATCCGAACCGGAACGTTCTCCGGTCAGTTCCACAGTGCAGCCCGCTCACACTGAGCTGACCCCGAGGTCTGATCCGGCCGGCAGCGCCTTCCTTTCAACGCCGCGTCCTGCTCCACACACGCGTGATGATGACTCCCGAGCTGTGGTGAAACCTCAAGTTGTCATGGCAACCAAGTTCACAGCAAGAGAAAAACCAAACACTGAAGGAGAGGAAGTGTATGAAGAACCCAAGCTCCTCCCACAGACTCCGGAAGAGATTTTTAAATCAAATTTTCCCAAATTAGTGACGTTGAGAGATCTGCGGAGTCCCTCAGGGTCGAAGAATCCAGAAGAACCTCCTCATCCGACTGATCAACCCAAACTTGATCCATATAACGGTGTCACCAAAACAACTCCTACTTCAAATCCAAAGATTCAGTCACCTCAGAGTCCCGCAGAAAAAACTAAAACTATCTCTGGCCAGCCTCACTTCGCTCCAACATCTCCAGTTTCTGTCTTCACCACAGAATCGGCCTCCAGAGAGACGATTTTACCTGATGAGAAGATAGAAAGATCACCATCCTGGTTCCCAGCAGTCACCAGCCTCAATGTCTCTGGAGTGGAAGAAGACAAGTGGGAGAAAGCTCCGCCCACAAACCTGACAGCCTCATCTCCCACACAGCAAATCATGGACACAGAGATTCAGTCGGGCGACGCTTTACCCTCCGAAAGCAAAGAAATGGAGGAAACTTCTTCACAAACAGAAAACGTGACGCTGCTTCCAGATGAAGAAGAAGAACAGAGCGGAATGAAGAGAGATGAAGACGAAGCTGGTGTGAAGATGGAGCAGGGACAGACCATCAAAGACAAAGTAGTTCATGGAAACGACTTTGAGGGATTTCCCAATCAGTCCTTGTCGTTTTCAAACCAAAACAAAGTGGATTCTACGGTTAAAACAGAGACGGATCCATCAGGAGATATCAATCCAAACAGACCAGACAGGGTCAGAGGTCAAAGGGTAAGACTTCATCATCACTTCATAAACTCATCTATTTATTCAGAAATGGACATTACACATTAATAAACATTAAAAACAAATATAAATTTGACAGATTTTAGGCTTTTTTACACCTGGCAGCTGTTAGATATTGTTGAAGAAATAAAACAGATTTTAAAAGCTAGAAATTACACATAAAAATAGAAGACAGATCAAAAACAGTACGATGAAAACAAATAAAAATGCATCATAAAACTAAATCAAGTTCAACAAGTTTATAATTAAATGTGATTCTTGGTCACAGTTTCAATTGTTTCTTTTAAAAATGTCAAAACTTGAACTTTCTCTTATCGTGATGTCATTCCAGAAAGTTGAGTTTTCTCCTAAAACTGTGAGATTCATTTTCAACACCGAGGAGAATTATATAATCGTGTTTTCTTGTTTTTTTCATGCAAATAAGGAGCCATGAAAGCAGTCACTCTGTAAACACTCCACCTCATTTAACTAACTGTAAATCAGAGCAGCTGGTAAAAGAGTAGGTTTTTATTGTATTTATTTGATTTATTTATTAATCTTTTTTTTTTATTATTCTTTAAAAAATATTTTCAATATTCTGTCAGCATTGACTGCTCTCTAACTTGCAAATCTATGTCCGAACTCCCTCACTATATGGTGCGTTTGATATTTTGCTCTCTGAATCTACAATTCCAACACTGAGTGTCCTCAATAGATTGGCTAATCTAGACCACAATGCATTGCATTTGAACATTTTTTGGGGGAAAAAAATGTTTAAATGTAATTTTTTTAATTAACCATCAACGTTTTCAATTCGATTTTCACTTTGTGAAATCAGTGACGCCATATTTCTCTTAAAAGAAAAAAGTAGCGAACATGGTGTTTGAATTACTTTTATAATTCAGGGTACAAGAGAATCCTATGCTGTATAGTTTCTCAACTATTTGTGGTCTGGAATATTCCATTGTTCCAGGGCAGGGGTCGGCAACCTTTAACAGTAAAAGAGCCATTCGGGCTTGTTTTCTACTGATCAAAACCTAGAGGGAGCCGATTTACTCATCCATATTTTTTTAATAAATATGAATTATGTCTATTTTTTGCCACAAACCAAAGCAAAAATTAAAAAGAATCTCTCAAAATTGTATTTAATTTTTTTTATTTGTACGTTTTCTCCTTTTACTTCAGTAGATGCCAAATTAGCCAAAAAGCTAGCTTGTTGCTTAATTCCTAGCTAAACTCCAAAATAGTCTTAAATTCCTCAGCAAACTAAATTAGTCAAAAACTTTTGCATTTTGCTAAAATATTAGCTAAACTTCAAATGAGCATAAAAAACTCAGTAGAGGCCAAATAAGCAAAAAAAAACAAAAAACTTAAAAGCTGAAGTCCAAAAGAGCCTAAAAATCCTCAGTAAATTAAATTAGTGAAAAACTTTAGCCTGTTACTAAAATAGAAGCTAAACTCTAAATTAACATTAAAAGCCCAAATAAATATCAATTTAGCCAAAAACGTTAGCATGTTGCTTAAATAGTAGAAAAACTTTTTTTGAAAATTAATAAAAAAAATGAAAACATATTCCATAAATAGAAATTAATAATACAATTTTTGAAATTTGAAGACTTTCTCGTTCATTTCCTGTATGTATTTTGCTCAATATTTCAAAAACTATAAAGTTAATGAATACCAAACATACAAGTAGTAATGTTCTGAACAAGCTGAACGTTTTGATACCAAGATTGGTAAATTACTTAAAGTGTAATCTTAATTAAATAATCATTACTTAAAAAAAATACTATTATTTTTTTTTCTTCAACTAGAGAGCCGCCATGGAGAGATTAAAGAGCCACAGGGGAACAGGGAGGATGAAAGAATTATATATATTTAAAAAAATGTAAAAAATACTTTAAATACTAAAGTATTAATAAGTTACTTTAAAGTAAAGATGGAGTAAGTAATTAAGTAAAACTGAGACACTGAGTGTATTTTACTTTTTTGTCATATGAACCTCTGTTAAACCTCTGTTAAAAGCTTTAAATGTATCTTTTTGTTTATGTTTTATTTATGCTGAGAAAGCAACAGCTCATCCATATTCATTATAATAGTAACAATTTTATAAACTTAATTCTGTCTTTTAGTTTTCTAAAGGGAGAAGTTAGACTTTGGTTTTCTTCTCTGATCTGATAAAGAACTGAGTTACATGAGGTAACATTTTGTCAAAGATAACCCTGATTAACGTGAAAGATGCACAGTTGAAATATCTTTTCTAGTTTCATTAAAAAATCTCAAATGTATTTTCACAATCAGTGGTTGATTAAAAAATAAGAGTGGTGCACATTTATGTGTCTTTAACGTTGAAAAACAGCAATATATCATAACGTTCAGATTGTTGTACCACTACATCCCAAAGTGGTTTGGCTCCCTCTGGTGGTCAAAGTGCAGAATGACTTATTTCAGGAGAACTTTTGAATTTAGTTCATTCATGTCATTAGTGATCAACTAATACCTGTTTTCTAAATCCAAATTACAAATAAAATTTCTAAATTTTACAATAAAAAATAAATTTTCTGCTAAGAAACCCTGACTGACCATAATCATAAGAGGAGCAACATTTTACATCTTGAACATTTTACTTAAAGAAAATAAATCATTTATCTGACACCTGTTACACCATATTTTTGCAACTATAGAGACACATAATGAGCATTTGAAGTCATGTTAAGAAGCCAAACCAGTCACCACATAAATGTTCCTTAAGATTTAAACAAAACATTTTTAATATATTTTGGATTAACTATATTAATCTTCAAACAATAAAAACGAAGCTTTGCATAGAAAGCTTCACAAAAAAAATAAGTGCAAACATGACCTTTAGAAATGTAAATGATCTCATTTTTATAAAACTTTTGTTTAAATAAGGTAAAGGACATTTACCATACCTAATTGTATGAACTATTCGTTAAAATAAAGTAAAAAAAAAGTTTTTTTAAATTTAATTAATCTTTCAATTAGTCCATCAATTACATTGTCTTTGTAGTCATTTTTAACTTTTTTGCACAAAAAAATACTTTAAGTTTGTGCTTTTAGTGTGAAAATTCTTCATTTTATTTACAAATGTTCCGTTTTTGTAATGTCAAGTATGAGATGCTTTTCCATCTAATTCCATCTCAGATCTTATTCCATCAAATAAACCCTAAAAGAATAACAAACCTTTTTAAGCAAATAAAATTTAATTTAGAAAATCCATTGATATTTAATTGAATCTTGTTAAATCACATAGAAAAATAATTATGAACTTGTTGGCTAAACACATTCCGTATTTTGTCACCTTGGCTGCAAGAAAATCCCATCAAAAAGATTTTAAATCTAGATGTTGAGTGACACTTTTATTTAAAATGTACAAAAAAAAACCAGAAACAAATTGGAAAATATATAAAACAAAAAAATAGTTGCTTTTTCCCTTTTATATTACAATTTTCTTTGTCTTCTCAGGGATTGCGCGGCCCACCAGGGCTACCAGGACCCCCGGGACCTAAAGGAGATAAGGTATGAGTCCTGTATAATTTAAGCATTAAAAAGTTTAATTTTTTCATGTTTAGAAATACGTCCAGTTTAAAATCCCTCTCATATAACTGAATGAGCTGTAATTTATTTGCAGTCCACCAGAAAAAACAATGTTAATGTTTTAAGAAAAGACCTGTTTGTTTCTAAGGGAGATGAAGGTGAGATGGGCAGATCTGGACAAACCGGAGACAGAGGACCTGCTGGTCCACCTGGAATGCCTGTGACTTTTGTCATCACAGCCTCTGAAGAAGAATGGAAGGCTTTCAAGGTCAGTGGTTTGGTTGAATAGTTTTTTTCTAATAACTTTCATCTTCATTAGGTTGGTTCTCATTTAATTTAATTTTATTGACTTGTGGTTCTCTGTTAACGTGTTCTGTTTTGGTGTGTTTGCATCAACAAAGAGACATCTAGTTCAATTCTGATGCATTTAATACATTTACTGACATTCATTGATTTAATTTTATATTAAGTTAAGCTGATTTTCCAAATCATTTTGATCTAAATTAGTGATCGTCTATTTTATGTCTGCAGAAAAAGAAAATCTACAAAAATCTTGTATCCTCCTGGCCGGTAGGTAACTGCTGGTAATTTAATACATTAATAAATTATAATATTGTAATAGTTAAAGTAAATTTCCAGAGAAAGAAAAAACATCTTTAGCAGCAATTGTCAATTTCTATATGCAATGTGAATATTTATTATTGTTAAATCTTTAATTATGTTGGTATTTTGCACACTGTTGTTTATTTGTTTGTTTACATAGAAGCAGAAGGGCCCTCCAGGACCTCGAGGGTCTCCAGGAGAACAGGGGCCAATTGTATGTAGTATTGTGCTTTGTATGGATACGTTGAAAGCTGGATTAAAAATATTAATGCAATACTTTAATCTTAAAGATTGAATTCAATCTAATATGTGCTTTTTATTAGGGGCCCCCAGGAATTACAGGAAAACAAGGAAAAAAAGGAGTTCATGGGAAAATGGTAGGTTTTTGTTTTTTTACAGTTAAGAAATACAAAAATTTCAGAAAGAAAACCTAAAATATGTGATGGGTGAGTCTCCAAAATGACCAAAAAATCCCAAAGTGAATAATCTAATGTCATGGAGGTATCAGGATGACCAGTGGATGAACCAAAAATGTTAAATTAATAAAAAGTGCCACTTTAGGTGGGAGGAAAATACACAAACAAAAAAAATCCAGCATACTAAAGAGACTTAAGTCAAGGACTGAATACAGGCTACTCTCCGATACTGAGTGCAGGCAAAACCACTTAAACCACTGTGCCAATCCATGAAGAGCCAACAGGAAGGGGGCGGAGCCCTCCAGGAAAAGCCATGGCCAACCTGCACAGGAACAGAACACAAGAATGAGAAAAAAAGAACTAAACAGAACGACAGACTGTAACATCTGTAAAAACAACAACAACAACAACAATGAGACATGAGTATCTTAATTTCTGTGAGAACTGAGTTAAAGAGGTTATTAAAATTATTATTAACAGCAGAGATCAGAAGAAAAAAGAATTATGGGCTTTTAGGGTAAATTTGACTTTGGTTGGTTAGTTGGTTGGTTGTTGGTTGGTTGTTGGTTGGTGGGTGGTTGGTTGATTGGCGGGTTGGATGGTTTGGATAGATGGTGGATGGGTTTGGATGGTGGTTTGGATGGTTGTTGGGTTAGTTATATGGTGGGTTGGTTGCTGGAATGTTTGGTGGGTTGGATGGTTGGTGAAATGGTTGGTCAGTTGGATGGTTGTTGGGTTGGATGGCTGGTTGGTTGGTGGGTTGGATAGATAGTTAGGGGGATGGTTGGTTGGTTGGTTGTTTGGCGGGTTGGAAGGTTTGGATAGATGGTGGGTGGGTTGGTGGAATGTTTGGTGGGTTGGATGGTTGGTTGGTTGGTTGGTTTTTGGTTGGTGGGTTGGTTGGTTGGATGGTCGGTGGATTAGATGGTTGATGGGTTGGTTGGTGGGTTGGTTGGTTGGTTGGTTGGTTGGATGGTCGGTGGATTGGATGGTCGGTGGATTGGTTGGTTGGTGGATTGGATGGTCGGTGGAATGGTTGGTCGGTGGGTTGGATGGTCGGTGGGTTGGATGGTCGGTGGGTCGGATGGTCGGTTGGATGGATGGTCGGTGGATTAGATAGTCGGTGGATTAGATGGTCGGTGGGTTGGATGGTCGGTGGATTGGATGGTCGGTGGGTTGGATGGTCGGTGGGTTGGTTGGTCGGTGGGTTGGTTGGTTGGTCCTCTGAGCAATTAAGACTTAACAGCAGTGTGTTTTTATTGGAACGTCAATAAAAAAACATTTAAACTTTAGTTAATTCACCTAAAAAAAACTAAGGATGATTAACATGAAAGCTCAAAAAACAATCAGAAAATCCAGTTAATATTTTAATGTTAATATTAGTTCTACTCCACAAAAACAGTTTGAGTTCAGAAACAAACACCAACTATCTTTGCGTACTAATATCTACCTAGAAACTTCCTTTTGGGGTCGTGGGGATGCCGGAGCCTAACCCGGCTACTGATGGGCGAAGGCAGGGTTCCCCCTGGACAGGTTGATAGTCTGTTGCAGGGCAAAAAATAAATAAATAAAATTTAATTAGCTGTTTCTCGTAGTTTGTGGATTTAAATGAAGCTTTGCTCAGGTGTGCTGCAGGTAATTCCTCCTTATTAAGATCTACCTGGATGTATTGCTCTGCTTCCTCCATCAGGGCAGTCGTGGTCCTCATGGAATGCCAGGTCCTCAAGGACGACCTGGAGTAGAGGGCATCCCAGGACACGATGCTGATCCAGGCCCTCCAGGCTTGCCTGGAGAACAGGTATCCCAGCTCATTAATTTGTGATTTAATTTTATTTTGATTTTTGCTAAAGTATCAAACTGGGTTTCAATTTTCTGAAAACAAACAGGAAGAAGTTTTGAAACCTGATTTTTCAAAACCTACTCTTCTTAAAAATTACATTTATAGAGGCTGGTGGGAATGCGGAAGAATTAGCTGAAAAAATGAACCAAATTTGACAGAAAAAGGGAAAGAAAAAATGACCCAATAGAAGTTTTAGGTAAAAACGTTCAAAATAGATTAAAAATGTTAATTAAATAAAAAAAATCAATTCACTGAACACATCAAAGGGTTCAGGTGTGCATAAAGTGCGTGTTAGCTTTCTGCCGTCTGGTTTATTTAGAGGAACAAACATGAAGAAATATTCTTGTGATGGATAGAATTGACAAATTATTTCTGAAAATCCTTCTCTATTATACATAAATAAATGAGGTTAGAGGTAAAAACTGACCTAACTGTTACAAAAGACATTTAAAGATCAGAAAACCTGGAAATAAAATGACAAAATTCCATAGATATGTTTCTCATGAGGCTCTATTTAAAAAAAAATGGTAGTATAAAAAAGGTTAATTTAAGTTAATTTATAAAGAAAAACATGTTTATCAGGTGGAATATTTTAAATTAAATTGCAATATTTTATGCCTTCATTTCTTAACTATTACAATAACACAAAAAGTACTTTTATTCATCAGTATTTTATTTTTCATTTATTTTCCAACATCTTAGCATCTCTGCCTTCAAGTATGAGAGATGCAATAAAAAATAGAATTACTTTGCCTCACCATTTTGAAACGGTGCCAATATGTGAGTTCTTGTGTCATCTTAATCATTTTACTACCTTTTTAAAATTTTATTTAATTCTGTTTATTGTCCATAAAGATAGTTAAAGATATCCATCAAATTTAAACTCTGCGTTTATTAGAAATAAAGATTAATATCAATAAAGATTCATTGTTTCAAATGAACAGTTTATTTCTTTAATTTCTCTCATTTTTTTAAATTGCTTAAACTGTGTTTTTGTCCTTTTTTAGGGTCCCAAAGGTTACATGGGCGAAAGGGGCAACAAAGGGGAGCAGGGTGAGTGGGTAAGAGAGCCTTCAACTTCCTGTTTCATGGTAAATAAAACGGGTCTGAAGTTTAAAGTTAAAATGTAGGTCATTATAGGAGCTGTTTGAATTTATACCTGCTATTACTGTTTGTTTAATTTAGTGCTTTTTTTTTTATTTTTTAGACTGTTTTGGAATTTAGCCAATATTTCAGCCTACTGATAGACAGCTAGCCTGTTTGGCTCATTTAGGCTTTTTTAAAAAAGGTATTTTCAGACTTTGGAGTTTAGCTAATATTTCAGCTACCTGCTAACTGTTTTGGTAAACTTCAGCTTTTTTTTTATTTTTCAGACTGTTTTGGAATTTAGCTAATATTTCAGCTACATGCTAGCTGTTTTGACTTATTTAGGCTTTTTTTTCCAGTTTTTTAGGCTATTTTGAAGTTTAGCTAATATTTTGGCATTCACACTAGCATTATCACAGGTAATGCTATACATTTATATACGTATATTCATATACGGTTTTAAAGTTTTAAACATTTTTTTAGAGTGTTTAATAAATGTTAATCCTGTTCGGCCCACGACCCAAGGTGTGTTTTTGGCCCCTTTTCGATTAAGTTTGACGTCCCTGTTTTAGGGTTTTCAGGGAGAGGCTGGACCTCAAGGGAGCAGAGGACAAAAGGGAAACAAGGTCAGATTAAGAAGGATCCTAAAGGGTTTTCACAAAAAAGGATAGCTTTGTGTAAACCTCATTCATTTCTGTTTCTGTCTGAAGGGGAATCAAGGAGCCCTGGGATTTGCCGGGATTCCTGGATACTCGGTAAGCCCAGAAGATTTAGTTCGTTTTCTTTGTGTAACATCATTAACTGATGTTTCATGCAAACAAATCATTTTAGTGAGAGAAATTTCTGATTTCCTGAGGTAAAATGATGAGCAATTTCTTGAATTTTTTTGTCTTTCTAGGGGATGCATGGAGCCAGAGGTCCTCGTGGTTTTCCAGGACCATCTGGACCAATGGTTTGTGTTGAACAGTTTATTGTCTCACTCCTCGCTCAGCTACTGTATATTAGTGTTTAAGTTAAGCTGAAATAAACAGATAAAGCATTGTAACGAACAAATTACACCGACATAACCAATACTGATGGTTTTCAGGGCGAGATCGGGGCTCCTGGTTTTACTGGTCCTCCAGGACCTCCTGTAAGCTGAATCCCTTCATTTACAACATCTCAAACATCCAACAGAAGTATTTTTATTAAATAATTAAGCAAAAGTGTATAAAAAATGTGTTAATCAGTGTGTTTGTTTCTCAGGGCAAACTGGGCCCGATGGGGATGAAGGGGTTTCTGGGAGTTAGAGGACCTCCAGTAAGTGGAGAAATAGTTCAAAGCAAGAACGTTGAGTCAAACCTTTATACATATTTAAGAAGAATGGTAACTGAATGATTCGCTGTCAGGGTCACCAGGGGGCGTTGGGTGCCAGAGGAGCAGCTGGACCACAGGTGACGTGTCTAAAACCTGCTTTCTCTTTGTAACTGAACATTCATGGTTTAATTAAAGCAAGCTGCTCCTTTTCATATTATTGAATCATTTTATGCACCATTAGGTTGTATGTGAACCTGGGGGGATTGGTGGTCGGGCATTGTATGTGTTTTTATAATTTTTTTGTCTTGGTACTAGTTTTTTAAAATAGATTTTATATTAAGTGCTTTGAGTTATGTCAGTGGGAAAAATGCTTTACAGATACATTTTGGTTTTATTTGAATTGTTTTGATTTTATTTGAATTATTTTAAATTTAATAATTTAACTTAACTTAATTTTATTTATATTGAATTGATTTGATTGAAATAAGATGTTTTGGTTTGGTTGGGTTTATACTGATTTAGTGATTTTGATTTGAGTTAATTGATTTTATTTTATTTTATTTTATTTTATTTTATTTAAATAAGACGGTTTGGTTTGGTATGGTTCTATTAATACAGATTTTGATTTGATATTTAAATTGGATTTGAATTGATTTGATTGATATGATGTTTTGTGTGGTTTGGTTCATTTCATATTGAATTTGATTTACTTTACTTTACTTTACTTTACTTTACTTTACTTTACTTTACTTTACTTTACTTTACTTTACTTTACTTTACTCTAGTCTAGTCTAGTCTAGTCTAGTCTATTCTACTCTACTCTACTGTAATCTAGTCTAGTCTACTCTACTCTACTCTACTCTACTCTACTCTACTCTAGTCTAGTCTAGTCTACTCTACTCTACTCTAGTCTAGTCTAGTCTACTCTGGTCTAGTCTAGTCTAGTCTAGTCTAGTTTACTCTACTCTACTCTACTCTACTCTAGTCTAGTCTACTCTGGTCTAGTCTAGTCTAGTCTAGTTTACTCTACTCTACTCTACTCTAGTCTTGTCTACTCTACTCTAGTCTAGTCTACTCTGGTCTAGTCTAGTCTAGTCTAGTCTAGTGTAGTCTAGTTTACTCTACTCTACTCTACTCTACTCTACTCTACTCTACTCTAGTCTAGTCTAGTCTAGTCTAGTCTAGTCTACTCTACTCTACTCTACTCTACTCTAGTCTACTCTAGTCTGGTCTAGTCTACTCTACTCTATTCTACTCTACTCTACTCTACTCTACTCTACTCTACTCTACTCTACTCTACTCTACTCTAGTCTAGTCTACTATAGTCTAGTCTAGTCTAGTCTAGTCTAGTCTAGTCTAGTCTAGTCTAGTCTAGTCTAGTCTACTCTACTCTACTCTACTCTACTCTACTCTACTCTACTCTAGTCTACTCTAGTCTGGTCTAGTCTACTCTACTCTAGTCTACTCTACTCTACTCTACTCTACTCTACTCTACTCCACTCTAGTCTACTCTACTCTAGTCTAGTCTACTATAGTCTAGTCTAGTCTAGTTCAGTTCAGTTCGGATTTGATTTGATTTGACAGGGAGAGCCTGGTCCCGATGGAGTGCTGGGGTTACCTGGTGTTTTTGGCCCTCAGGTACAATAAACTCAGATGAACTGTGAATAATGACCCAGTCTTTAATTCAACTCTGAATGTCCAATAATATTTTAAGAATTTCCTACACAGGGAAATCCTGGACAGCAGGGACCTAAAGGTCCCAAAGGCGATCCTGTGAGTGTGCTTGAAAGCAAAGTTCGAATTGAAAGAAAATATAAGAATAAATCGACTCATTAAAAGTTACTGCCCTTCATATTTGCATGTCTATTAGGGAGAATTGGGCGATGAAGGTAATATTGGAGAGCCTGGTCCTCCTGGTCTATATGTAAGTCAAAACCTTTAAGAGTGGATTAAAACTGATGGTCATCTCTGCTCAAATGAGCCCTTCTTTGTCCTTTTTTTAAGGGGGTCAATGGAAATCCTGGAAAGCCTGGACCCTCAGGTGATCCCGTAAGATTGCTTAAAACCATTTCATTATTCCTGAAATGGTTCCATCATTGATCCTATCTGGCAACCGTTACTGTTCCTGATGGTCTAGTTTTCTGCATGTTTAACTGTGTTAACGTCTTCTACGCTTTTCTCATGTGGTGTCGTAATCGACCAGACGAGCGAGAGAGGCAGACGAGAACGGGGAGAATGGGAATGAAGGAGAGACCAGGTGGGTTTGATCTTCCTGTATAGTTTTTGATTCACTTATCCAGATTAATACATTTTTTATCACCGTAGGGACCTCCAGGTCCTCCGGGAAAGCAGGGATCTAAGGGGCGCCAAGGTCCAATGGGGTTGCAGGGACTGGTAGCACCAACGGGGCCACCAGGATTTCCAGGACCCACTGTGAGAGAAATAAACTTTATGTTCTCTCGTTAACAGCTTTTTAATTTATCAATTTATTTATGTTTTGCTTGTCCTGTCCAGCATTGCTGTTAGTGGTGTGAACGTAGACAGAATTTACTGTTACAATAGCATCTTTGGACATGGGAGGCATATATTTGAATAAACTCCTCTTGTGTTAGAGTGTAATTTTTATGTTATATTTGTGCGTATTTCTTTTTCAAATCAAATATATTTTTGGGCCTGCCAGAGGATTTGCAGCTTTTTGAAAGCTTTTTTTTACTGTGGCAGGGGTTTGACGGCACCCTGGGCGAGCAAGGGAAGCAGGGAAACGAAGGGCCGAAGGTGAAATGAGTGAAAATGGAGACAAAAACTGCAAACTGAAAGTTACATGTTGTGTATTTGTGTACGCCTGATGATGCAGGGAGATCAAGGACCAACTGGTGTCCAAGGAAATCATGGTCCGCGAGGTGACAAGGTAGAAAAGCTACACGAAAATCCAAGTGGAAGTTGATATTGGGATAAATTGTCTTTGTTTCGTTCAGGGTCGAGAAGGTAGAGAAGGATTTTCTGGACTGCCTGGGACCATCGTGAGTGTACACGTGTGTTTCATATAAGGACCGGACATTGTTTGACACCAGGGTTTCTGTTTGCAGGGAGAGAGCGGGAAATCAGGAGAGGCGGGGCTTGAAGGAGAATGTGGTACTAAGGTTTCTGTCTGGCTGCATTGCTTTTACATATAAGTCAAAGGAAGTAACTTTATGTATGATGTTGGGATTTGGTATTTAAGATCTAAAATGATATTGGTCAATCATTTTGTTTCCATAAATCCCACTGTTAACTGTTTTTCTTTGGTTAGGGTTTGGCTGGACACCCAGGAGTAACGGGCTCAAAGGCTTTAAGGTAAGATCAGTTTACATTAAGTCATGACAGTTTTTCTTCCTAATTAGTTCCAGGTAAGACCAGTATTAAAGTGCAATACTTTTTTTGTTTGGTAAAAATATCACATTTAATACCTTTGTAAATACAAAACATATTGTGTAAATCCATTAAAATTGCCATATGTTACTCAACAGGGACTTGTAGGCAATGCAGGCAGCAGGGGGCAGGACGGCACTCTGGGAGACCAGGTTCATATCCATCCATCTACATCCACATTTTCATTCCCAAGTCGACACATTTTGACATATCTGCATCAAAAGTTGACATCTTGGGTGTTCCTGACTCATTGGAACACGCAAATCAGCCTGATCGTAAACCAAGTCCAAGTTACATATTATTGATTGGGTAAAACTTGTCCTTCCCCTAAGGTTTAAAAGTTGGCACACAAGCTCAGATTTTTTTTTTTTACAAGTTGAGAATTTTCCCTTAGAAGCTTCTTTTCTAGAGGGTTAACTCAGTGGCCTTGTCACCAGCTCAGTGGCCTTGTAGTAGAGTGTCCGCCCTGAGATTGGAAGGTTCAGGGTTCAATTCCTGGCCGAGTCATGCCAAAGACTCTAAAAATGGGACCCAGTGCCACCCTGCTTGACACTCAGCACTAAGGAGTTGGACTGGGGGGGTTAAACCACCAAATGGTTCCCGAGTGCGGCTGTGTCTGCAGCTCACCGCTCCCCCAGGGGATGGGTCGAATGCGGAGAACATATTTCACACACCTAGGTGCGTGACAAAAAGTGGAACTTTAACTTTTTTGTACAAGTCAAATTCAACTTTATTTTCAAATTCAACTTTATTTATATAGCACTTCTCCTACTCCAAGCATCTCAAAGTGCTTTCCACAGTAACACAAGTAACAGTAAAACAAGTAAGATAAAACAAAATAAGTATGCATTAAAACACCTTAAAAATCCAGCAACGTACACGTCCCGTAAGTACACAGAAATAAATAAATAAATAAAAAAAAAATGTATATATACATGCATACATAAAATCAAAATAAAAACATGTGGGCATGTAAAAAATAGATAAAAGCTATACTAAAAAGATGAGTTTTAAGCTTTTTCTTAAAAACCTCCACAGTGGACGAAGCCCTCACATCCTCAGGCAGGCTGTTCCACAGGCGAGGTCCACAGTGCTTAGATGTGGCCTCACCGTGGGTTTTAGTTCTAACTTTTGGGACCACCAGCAGACCTGGTGTAGATTGGTAAATCTTCAGATTTAAGCTTTTGTTTTGCGTACTCTCTTCCTTTTGTCAACATTTTTGTCTCCAGCTAATTTCAGGGACTGACTCCAATATTTTTATGGTGAGACTTATTTCACGTTTCACTGATTCGTCCGTGATTCATTCGTTCGTTCAAGGACTACTAGAATGCTGGTTCATCAGAGTTTTCATTTCAGCCGTTTTGAACTTAGATTGTGAATAATATCTGGTGAAATTTGACAGTTTCCCACTTTCTTAAACAAATATTCCAGATAATTAATAAAATAATTATTAGGGATATCTGTAAAAAAAAATTTTTGTAATTTTTTTTTATGCACAGAACGTATTATATGAGTTACAAATCAAGAATACGCACACAAAAATCCAAAATTATGTAAAAATCAAGAATTACGCATATACAATTCAGAGTGAGTCTAATTTTTCTCCATAAGAAAGTCCCAAATTTTGCAATTCCTCAAAAAAATACTGACAAAAAGGAGCAATTTTCCACCAACTTCAACCGATATGAAAGTCAGATTTTAGATCAGGGGTGGAGACGGAGAGTAAATCTGACTAAGGGTCAGAATATTGTTTGTTTGCAACTCTAGCATGTTGTAACAAGCTGGACACACCTGACACCTGACACCTGACCAGGTAATCGGATGTAAGTTGGGCAATGGTTTCTGGAAAACATGCAGACACACCTAGAATGAGGCCTGGAGATCAAAAATTCGAGCATTTTCAACCTACAGTTTGTCAATATTTGCTATTATGACAACTGTACTTCTTCAAAACTTATCTAATATTCATATTTAGAAATTTGTGAATATGTTAAAAATGTTATATATAAAATCAATCATTTCCGTTTCTCTCTCTCAGGGATCTATTGGTAAAAACGGACTGAAAGGGGATCCAGGATTACCGGGATCAAAAGTGAGCAATAACAGCCTGTTAATACAGCTGATTATTGTCACAGAAGAAAGAATGAAAAAGATTTGTTTACATATTAATAGCATTATTTGTTACAATTGCAATATAAAGAAGCATCTGAGCTACCAAAAGACTTAATGAGGTGTTATAACACTTTCTGCAGGGACATCCCGGAAAACCAGGATCTCCAGGAATCCAAGGACCTGTGGGAACGAGTGTGAGTGATTACCAGGACTTGAATACATTTACATCTTACAAACAAATCCTAAATTGGGCTGTTGATCAAGCAAAACGTTGAAAATGTGTCTATATCCAGGGAGCGTCTGGTGGTAGAGGAACGCAGGGAAGACGAGGAGAGCCAGGAGACAAAGTCAGTTTTTTCACCGTCTCCATATGTAGCAGCTGCTGTACAACTCGTGTCATCTGACTTTAATTTGGGGTCGAGATCACGCTGAAAACAATTACTGATGTTCTATAGGGGGCTGAAGGTAAACAAGGCGTAAACGGACACGTGGGAAATATAGGCCCAAAGGTATGAATCCGAATTTTCCCTTTTTTTTTGTCTGGGAATATCAAAATGTGACTTTATTTGTCAAACTAATTTAAAAATTCTTGAAGGGTAAAAGAGGCAAAAGAGGATCGAAAGGAAAACCGGGTTCCCCAGTGAGTAATTCAGCTGTTTATTCCAGCTATCATAACTGTCTTAGATTATTTTTATTATTATTATGAAAGTGTTTTTTCTAAGTCCTGATATGTTTTTCTTCAGGGTGAGATGGGCTCACCTGGACAGAAAGGATACAGAGGACCTCCTGTAAGACGATCAGGACAAATCCTTTTTTCCAATTACTAATAATAATAATTAAAAGGATTTTTAAAACTAAAAAAGTATTTGTTTTAATAAAAGATTGCTTTTGGAAGTGTTCAGAAATGTGTGCGTGGATAATAGAGTTTATTTATATGCAAAACCCACAAATTAGCAGTTTCTGACAGATCTTTGAACTGTGACCCAAACTAAAAGAATAAACTTTTTTCCGAATTCTCTCAAGAAACCACAAAACTGAAATTTTTTTACAGAAGCAAAATTATTTAAAGATTGTGTCGTACAAAGAGGACCCACAAAAGCATAAAAACATTAAAGCTTTTTATTTTCTTACTATTTCTACAACCTTTCAAGCTTGGAGGTAATCCAAAGATCTTTAAAGAGAAGCAAAAGATTTGGCCGCATGTAAGAAAATGAAATGAAAAATATAAACGCATAAGTGAATCAACAGGAGTGAAGGAGTTGCTTTATTTTATTTTAATAATAAAAAAAACATATTTTTAGTGTTTTTATCTGTTTAACCCTTCAACTGTCGGCTCAACCAAATGGTGGGGAACATTTAGAAACCACATTTTTAAAAAATTCTGAGGTACGGAGGCCCTAAAGGGACATAGAAGAAAAAAAAACAAAAGTAAGAAAAAAAATTGAAGAAAAAAAAAATTGAAGAAAAATTGAAGTAAGAAAAAATCTAGTTACTGACTTTCTTTTTTTTTTTTTACTTCAATTTTTAGAAAAACATTTTTTTAAGTTACTATCTGGTGCGTACCAGTTACAAACAAGAACCTTTTTTTTTTTTTTTTTTTTAAACTGAAGTGAAAAAAAAAAACATTCTGGTGCACACCAGTAATTAACTAGATTTTTTTCCTAATAATTCAAGATAAAATGTATGATAATGTATGTATTTGTATTTTTAGATAATTTTTTTTACTTCAATTTTTTTTCTAATTCGATGTCTCTTTAGGGGCTCCATACCAAGGCAAGAAGCAGCAGAAAAAAAATCTTTTTTTTTTTTTTTTTTTTTGGTAGTTAAAGGGGGTTAAAGTGATGCTAAATTGAGTGTAATCTTGAAATTAATCGTATATTGCAAATCAATCAAAAATAATGTCTTAATTTAGAAACAAAACCTAAAAATATATTGCTTCATGACATATTACTTGTTTAACCTTTCTGATGCTTATTTTTCTACAGGGCATCCAGGGTGGCATTGGACCCTGGGGTGAGACTGGGCCAGTCGGTCCTTCAGGAGACAGAGGGCCAAGAGGTCCGGCCGGTCCTCCTGGAGTTCCAGGCTATCTTGTGAGTAAATATAAATCACTGTATTTCTGTTACAGTTTAATCTTACAATTATTAATTGTCAGTAGCTTTATAAGAGCTGCATAGAGGAAGAGTTAGAACCATTAGGGTTTATTAATATTTAGTTTGGAGCCAGCGCAGAAGAATTAAATGCTGCAGTTCCCTCAAATGAACACTAGAGGCTGGTTTCAGTAGGAAGAGTTTTTAACTTAGAGTTTAGATTTACAACAGAATAAACATCATGTTCAAGGGTCAGAATCAAGAATGTTCAATTCTGGATTAAATGAATAGATTTATTGTTATAGTTTGACCCCTAGTAACCCCTCATTCTTGGTTGGCTGTGGCTTCCTCTGAGTCAGTCACAGCTGCCTGCAATTATCAAATTTATTTAAGGACGGTTCCTCTCTGTGTTTGGTGTTGGATCGTCTTCTGTATCCTGTCTCATGTTTGGGTTTATGAATAAAACCTTCAGGTTTTGTTCGAGTCTTCCGTAACCGTAGAAACCGTAACACTGATAATCCAGAATTAGGAATGCTTAATCTGGAATTAGGCGTTTTCATTTCCAGAATCTAGAATCAAAACTATTTTTTTTCTCCCATTAATTATAGTAATTTATTCCAGAATGGAAGAATGCTTTCTGGATTAAAAAAAATTACTTCATTAAAAAATAATAAATACAGATGACCTTTTAAAAAGGTTTCTGCCATGGAATCATCTGGGATGAATGAAAATCTTCACAGATTGATCCATTTTTCCACAATTTAAAGGCATCTATGTCTTAAATATCTTGGAGTTTTCAAGAGTTTTATTGCATATTTGTTTTTTGTGTTTTAGAACTTTTTGCATCAGACCAAACAAAAACGTGACAGATATTTTATCTCAAAACATCACAAGCTTTAGATCTTCGTCACGCATGATCCCTCAATCCAAAAAAACGTATAAAGGATCATGTTTTAGATAAACTTGAGTGTGCATGATGCAGAAATATTTCACTTCTGTCCCCACAGATGACTGAGTTTCTGCAGACCGAAACACGTTGCTTTTAAAGAGGAAACGTTTTAATAATAATTACTTAAGAGTGTTGCTAATTTGCTGGCTGACAAGCGTTCCTTTGTGATGACTGCTGACAGACTGAAAGGCAAACAAAAAGGGTCTTTCATTCCGGTTTGGCACAGTCCTCCTGCATCTTTCACTCGGTTAGTCATCAGATCAACTCAGGTCTCAACTCGAGTCACCAGGTCTGCTGGTGGTGGGGTGATGATCCAGACTGTCTGTCTGCAGAATTTGGTTCTTTTTTAGAAAAGGACAGATAATAAACCATACTTGATTCATTTTTACAGAGCTAAAGCTCTACAATATGGAGAGAATATATCATCTGATTTGTGTGTGTGTAATACTTGGTTTATAACGCGTATAGTACATTTTATGCGTGACTTTGTGTATTGTATTTATGTAATTTCAAAATTTTAAAAATACACATGTATCACTTAAACTTTCAACATCTTGAAACTAACTACACAAAGTTAAATATTATGCACAAATCGCTTGTTACACACATTTACGCACAAATCTGATGTGAGACTCACGAGATTCACCTGTAAGTGATGCGTTTAAATACTGCTGGGTCATCAGAGTTTCCTTACATACCTCTTTGAACTTAGATTGTGAATGATATCTGGTGAAACTTGACATTTTCCCAATTTCTCAAACAGATAATTAATATAAAAAGTCTAAATTTGCGTTTTTAAAACACTCAATGCTAAAGTTTTTCTCCTCTCATCGCTCCCTGCACTTTTCCTGCAGAACATTTGTGTTCAACAAGGAGGCGGTGTGAGCTCCTCCTCGACACTCAGAGAGGACAGTCAAATTATATTTGTGTATAAATGAGGTTTTCTGTGTGTAAAAGGCGATTTGTGCTTAGTTTTTAAAGATTTGTATGTGTAGATAGTTTTAAGAAATTGTAACTTAAAGTTGTGTGTGTGTAAATTGTATTTTATATATTTTTTTGAGTTTCTGAAGTTTTTTTACATGTGAACACACAATTACGAATACACAAAGTTATGCACAAAATGTATTGTATGAGTTACAAATCAAGAATTATGAACACAAGAGCAAAGTTACACACAAATCAAGAATTATGTACACACAAATTAAGGATTATATTCACAAGACCAAAGTTACACAAAAATAAAGAATTACACACACATGAATTTAGGATTACACACACAAATCCAGTTACACACAAATCAAGAATTACATAACACAAATCAAAAATTACGTACACACAAATCAAGAATTATGTACACAATTCAAGAATTACATACACACAAATCCAAAGTTACGCACAAATCAATTATTACACACACAAACACAAATTAAGGATTGCACACACACACAATCTAGAATTACACACACAAATCCAGTTACACACAAATCAAGAATTACGTACACACAAATCAAGAATTACATACACACAAATCCTAGTTACACACAAATCAAGAATTACATACACACAAATCAAGAGTTACATACACAAATCAAGAATTACATACACACAAATCCTAGTTACACACAAATCAAGAATTACATACACACAAATCAAGAATTACATACACAAATCAAGAATTACGTACACACAAATCAAGAATTACATACACACAAATCCAAAGTTACACACAAATCAAGAATTACGTACACACAATTCAAGAATTACGTACACACAAATCCAAAGTTACACAAATCAAGAATTACATACACACAAATCCTAGTTACACACAAATCAAGAATTACATACACAAATCAAGAATTACGTACACACAAATCAAGAATTACATACACAAATCAAGAATTACATACACAAATCAAGAATTACGTACACACAAATCAAGAATTACATACACAAATCAAGAATTACGTACACACAAATCAAGAATTACATACACACAAATCAAGAATTACATACACACAAATCCAAAGTTACAAACAAATCAAGAATTACATACACACAAATCAAGAATTACATACACACAAATCAAGAATTACGTACACACAAATCAAGAATTACATACACAAATCAAGAATTACGTACACAAATCAAGAATTACATACACAAATCAAGAATTACATACACAAATCAAGAATTACGTACACACAAATCAAGAATTACATACACACAAATCAAGAATTACATACACACAAATCCAAAGTTACAAACAAATCAAGAATTACGTACACACAAATCAAGAATTACGTACACACAAATCAAGAATTACATACACACAAATCCAAAGTTACAAACAAATCAAGAATTACATACACACAAATCAAGAATTACATACACACAAATCAAGAATTACATACACACAAATCAAGAATTACGTACACACAAATCAAGAATTACATACACACAAATAAAGAATTACGTACACACAAATCAAGAATTACATACACACAAATCCAAAGTTACACACAAATCAAGAATTATGTACACACAAATTTAGAATTACATACACAAAAATCCAAAGTAACAAACAACTAAAAAATTACGTACACACAAATCAAGAACTACGTACACAAATCAAGAATTACGTACACAAATAAAGAATTATGTACATAAATCAATTATTACACACACACACACACAAATCAAGGATTACACAAATCCAAAGTTACGCACATGTCGGGGTGAGTCTATTTTCTCTCCACACATAAGGACCATAATCCTCCTGTGCTGTCGCGCTAAAAGACAAAATAAAAATATCGGATAGAAATTCTAATCAGGAAGGTGAATGGAATATTTGCAAATAAAATTTTATTATTGTTTTTCTCTGTTTACTCAGGGTGAAGATGGAATTCAAGGACCAACAGGAACAGCTGGTATTAAAGGTGATAAGGTAAACATTATTACCTTAGCAGTAACCATTATCTGATGAACATGTGTTTGTTATTGTTTCATAACCGAGTCATTTTGTTTGCTCCTGCATGTCACTTCCTCAGGGATCCAGAGGAGCTCCGGGGCTGGAAGGAGTTCCGGGCCTCAGTGGAGGGCAGGTATAGCTTCATAGATCGAGTTGAATCACAAATTTTGATCTTTTTTTTCATCCCTTTGCAAAATTTTATATCAAAATTCCACTCAAACAATATATTTATCTATCGTAAGATCATTCCCTGCGGTCTTTGAATTATGATTATGCCGTTTTTAGCTAAAATTTTTTTTTTTAAAACAGCACTTTATTAGATTTTGACAATAACAAGACAGTGAACGATGAACAATGAACAAGTCAGCACAGCATCAATTCAGTCAAATAAACAAGTTGTAATAATAGGAAGTGAAAAAAAAATAAAAATAATAACAGATAATAGTAATAAAATAAGTAGTGCACATGGATAGCACATAACCGCACGTATTCTAATTTATCTGAGATGCTTTCCCATCTCTTCACCGAGTTCTTGAGAAGACAAAGGAGGAGCGTCCCTTTTGCAGTAAGTCAAGAAGGTCATAGGGAAGATAATTAAGAAAGGGTTGCCAGATCCGGTAGAAATGATCATCATTCCCCCTCAAGGAGGCACCAAGATGTTCCATGGGGAGAACTTGGAAAGTTTCTTTGTACCATTGAGTGACTGTAGGAGGGTTTTCCTTGATCCATTGCAGAAGAATACATCGTCTTGCCAGGAGCAGGAGTTTTTTTAGTAAAATCAGTTGTGTAGCGGTCACATGTAGCTGCTTTGGAGGTATGTTCAGAAGGAACAAGACTGGATCTAGTTTTATTGTATTAAGTAATATTGAACTAAGTTCTTTTGTAACATTTCTCCAAAATCTAGATATTGATGGACACGACCAGAAACAATGATAATAGGTTCCTGACTCCTTTTTACATTTGATGCACATGTCCGAGACCTGGGGGTTAATTTTGTTCAAAAGGTAAGGGGTACATTGTAGTCTGTGTAGTATCCTGTATTGATTTTCTCTCAGCCTATTGCATAAAAATAATTTATTTACGGATTCAAAGGCATTCCACCATTGCCCATCATCTAAAATAACCCCAAGATCTTTTTCCCACAGTGCTTTAGCTCTTGAGTCATTGAAACTGTCACATGAGAGCACCTTTCCATAAAAAAGAGAAATGAACTTTTTGTTAACAGCCAACGAGCTCAAGTCCAACAGGAAGCCTTCAATCTGATTTTTAATTGGTCGATCCAGAGGGAGAGAACATAACGATTTTGCAAAATGCCTGACTTGAAGAAAACCAAAGAATTGACAGCGTGGGATCCCGTATTTGTTTTGAAGTTGTGAGAATGACATGATGTTTCCATTGTCAAATAAATCAGCTACAAATTTTAATCCTTTTGAGTACCAATCACTGAAGATACTCATCCCCCAACCAGAGGGGAAATCTTTATTATGAATTATTGGCTGTAGTGCCAATGAGGGGCTTTGCTGGCCAGCATGTTTGGTGATATCTCGCCAGGTTCTGAGTGTATTTTTAAGGATGAGATTGTTTTCAACCTTTTCTGGGAGTTCATTTAAATTTAGAGATAACAAGCTCAGGAGGGAGTGAGGGGCATAGCTCCAGGCATCCACATGAGGTTCTTCTGGGTTAAGGAAGTGTTTAAGCCAACCGTATATTATTCTGGCATGACAGGCCCAGTTGTAGTATAGAAAGTTGGGGAGTGCTTGGCCACCTTTGTTCACTGGCAGTTGTAGAGTCCTAATTTTTAGTCGTGGTTTCTTGCCATGCCACACAAACCGAGATAAAGAACTTTGGATATCTGAGATAGCCAACTTATTGATCCTAAGGGGTAACATTTGCATTGGGTATAGGATTCTAGGGAGAATGTTCATTTTAATTAAGCTGATCCTACCCAAGCATGATAGCGGAAGGTCAAACCACTTATTTAGATCATTCTTGACTGATTTGACAGTAGTTATAAAATTTAATTTATAAAGATCCTTAATTGAAGCCGATACTCTAATCCCTAGGTAGATAAAACCAGATAGTGACCATTTGAATGGGAAATCAACTAGGGTGGTGTGGTCTCCAAAGTCGCCAAGGGGGAGTGCCTCTGATTTCTGATAATTAATTTTGTATCCTGAGATCTCACCAAATTGGTTAATGATTGAAATTAAGTTAGGTATGGAATTTTCTGGATTTGTGACAAATAGAAGGACATCATCAGCATAGAGTGAGATTCTATGCTCAATGTTTCCTAAGGTGATACCAGACAGATTTTTGTGGTGCCTGATGGTCTCTGCTAGTGGCTCTAGTGCAAGGGCAAATAGTAACGGAGATAGGGGACATCCCTGGCGAGTTCCTCTAGACAAGGGAATGATATCGGACATTGATCCATTTACGCGCACCCTGGCAGTCGGGGATCTGTACAAAAGATGAATCCAGTTTATAAAATCTGTACCCAGCCCAAATCTGCTTAGCGTATCAAATAGGTACTCCCACTCAACGCGGTCAAATGCTTTTTCGGCATCTAGCGATAACACCAGGGTTCTAGTCCTGGAGCTTTGGGAGAAATGGATAATATTAAGTAACCTGCGGACATTGGAGTGAGAGCATCTATTCTTTATAAAGCCCGTCTGATCCGGATTAATCAGAGTAGGCAATACCCGTTCCAGTCTTCTAGTAAGCAATTTTGCAAGTATTTTGATGTCAGTACAAAGTAAACTAATTGGTCTGTAGGAGGCACAATTATCTGCAGGTTTATCTTTTTTCAGAATTAGGGGAATGTAGGCTAGATTCAGGTAGAAGGAAGATAAAACTGGGTACCTGATCTAGCAAAACTTATTAGACAGAGGTCCTGACAATCAGCTTAGCCATTTTTTATAAAATTCGGGGCCAAATCCATCCGGGCCAGGAACTTTTCCTTGGGCAGGGAATTGATGGTCTCCATGACCTCATGCTCCGTAATCGGTCTACCCAGGTTGCGGCTATTTTCTTCTGACAAAAGGTAAGGTTCACTCCATTAGGAAATGCTTCCTTTTTGTTGATGTGTTTTGACACTCTGATGTGTACAGATTTTGAAAGAATTCTTTCATCACATTACAATTGTTTTAGTTTTAAAGTGTCGGGTACCCGTATTGTCTTTCAGAGATGATATTATTGTAGGAGCAGTCCGGCTCTTGCCAGTCTGGACAGTAGTCTACAGGTTTAACATGTGAATAGACGTGCTTGGCAAAGAATACAGCAGATTCTGCCTTTTGAGTTAGTAAGTGGTCTAGCGCTGATCGCGCAGCTTCCAGTTTTTTTAAAACGGTTGCAGAAAAGAAACTTTGAGCTCTCTGTCCAACTTTTAATCTGTTGCTCTAAACTAGTTGTTTTGATAAGGCGATTTTTTTTTTGCTGCTGTGTAGGAGATAATCGATCCCTCAAATTCCAGCCCCCCAAGTGGAAGCTGAAGTATCAGGGTGTCATTTTGGGAGACGTAAACTCTCCCATTATGATATAAACTCAGAGTGCTAAGTAAACGTGGATTCAAGCGCCATTGTCTAACTTGAGGGTCATGGTAAGGAGGCATGAGTTCAATTGTAACAGAAGAGTGATCAGACAGGGGACATGTGTTAATAGAGCAAGATTTGGTCCGATCCAGAGTTAGTCTTGAAACAAAATATAATCAATTCTTGAGAAGAATGGTGAGGATGAGAGAAGAATGTGAGTCTTTTTCTTGCGGGTTGATGATCCTCCATGCATCTAGCAATCCAAGAGCAGTACATAGTTCTGTTGTAGCGTGAGAAATTTTGACATAGGACTGTTTTTAGCTGGTTTATAATCCAGATTAGGGCCAAACCGCAGTTGAAATCACCTCCAAGTACGATATAGCCAGGACACATTGCAGATATTTCAGCGAGTAATTTGGAGTAAAATGAGCTTTCATAATTATTTGGAGCGTAGACACTTCCTATCATGATCTGTTCCCCATACATAAATCCAGTAATCAAGACAAATCGTCCTCCCTGTCCTGAACAATTTTATCAAGTGTGAATGGTAGGTGTTTGTGGATGAGTATCGCCACTCCTCGACTTTTTGTAGTATATGAGGCAAAGAAGACCTGACCAACCCAATCCTGTTTGAGCTTCAAATGTTCCAGATCAGTTAGATGGGTTTCCTGTAGTAGTGCTACGTGCACCTTATCTTTTTTAAGCATTGAGAGTTTTTACGCCTCTTCACCACGTGGTTAATGCTTTGACATTTAATGTTATAATTTTGATTTTCACTCATAGAATAAATAACTTTTAGTCAACAAGTAATGGTGATTTAATCTGAGAAAGATGCAGAATGGAACTCGATGACCCCCTGCGCGTGAATTATGATGGACTGATAAAATAACTGTGCTGACATAAACAACCTGTCCTAAACGTCGGGAGATCACTCAGAACTGTTGATACTCCCATGAACCAAAACAGATACACAAACAATGACATGTGGCCTTAATTTAGCCAGAAAAGAAAAAAAAAAAAAAAAAAAAAAAAAAGAAAAGAGAGAAGTAAAAAAAAGTCCTGTCCTGTGGCAGAAATCAGAAAGAAGGGCTGCGAACTGCTGAGAGATGCTATTGTCCCCGGAGATCAAAAAAAAGAGAAAGAAAACAAAGTAATCCCACCCCCGCTCCCACAGGGTATCAATATCATTCTACTATTAAGAGTGATGATGAGTGTTCTCGGGATTAAGAACAGAGGTTGCATGTAGCAGAAATCGTGCAAAACAATGAAACACGGAACATTGAAAATTATGGAATTATCTTAATTAGCGGATAAACATTTCCATAGGATTTGAAATAAACTTCAAGGAGGATTTTGACAAGTAATATATGTTTACCTTCCACTTAGAAGTGTTTCTTAGTTATTGATAAAGATTTGTCAAATTATGCAAGAAAAAAAAAAAAAAAAGACATACATGTCAGATCCTCTTCTGCAACCTCTAGTCCAAAGACTTGAGGAAGTCCTCTGGCAGCCCTTTTGTTTCAAACTTGTGATCCGACTCGTTGTGGTGCACCACCAGGGTGGCTGGATAGCGCATGTTGAAGCGGATCCCCTTGCTGATCAGAGCTTGGCATACTCCGTTGAAAGCCCGGCGTCTCTCTCGCACCGCCGCTGAAATATCCTGTTGGATGTAGACGCGCTGCCCGTCGTGTTCCAGAGCGGGTTTCTTTCGAAGCGTTGACAGTATCTTCAGTTTGTCCCTCGGATTATGGAGTTTAATGATCACCGGGCGAGGCCGTGGACCCCGCGGACCCAAACCGCGGTGGGCACGGTCGATCTTGATGCGGGAAGTGTTGCCGGAGCCCGCATCCAAGCCGAGCGCGGCGGGCAGCCACGACTCAAAGAACTGCAGAGGTTGGTTTCCCTCCGTGCCCTCCTTAAGATTTAGGATGCGGATATTGTCCCGTCTGCTCCGGTTTTCCATTTCGTCCAAGCTAGCCTCCAGCTCTTTGTTTTTCTTCTCAATTTTAGTGACTTTTTCCTGTAGGACGGACAGCGTGTCCTCCACACCCGACACACGCTGCTCTGCCTCCGCGATGCGCTTAGAGTGGCTATCCAGGGTGGCGGAAAACCTGTCCAAGGTCTCGGAAAGCTTAGAAAATTTGTCCTCCATCATGTCGCAGAAGTTTTGTGAGACCTCTCTTATCAGGGAAGAAGTGTCCATTGCTGATGGAGACTCGGTGTTATCTGCCGGAGAGTTAGCTGCTACAATTATCGGCGTATTAGCAGAGGAAGCTAGCATCGTTTTCCGCGTCTGTATTTTGGTTTGTTTTGACATTTTTAAATCAAAACTGCTTGTCAAGTAATCAGGTTATCTTAAGAGTATCAGGCTATGTAATATACTGAAGAGGGCGTATAAAACAGATAAAGAGCGACTCAAGATTAATTGTGGGAGCGGGAGCACGACAAAAACACGTCTCTCAGTCAGCCATTGTTCGACGGAAGCCCTAGCTAAAATTTTTAAAAGAATTGTACAGGAGTACACCAGAAATTTGCCTCAGAGTAACAGAAGTAAGCCTCAGCTGATGTCCCATAATTACTTTGCTTACACTCTCTCCTGCTAGCTTACAGCCCCTCACAACCCTAAGCTAACATTAGCGGGGCAACATAAATGGTGAACAATATTGGAGCTATCCAGTCGTACATTTTTGACCCAGACGAGGAAAACAAAGACGTTAATGGATCTATTTGTGTGGAAGTGAACGCCTCAGAATGAACACTTTCCCCCAATTCCGTTGGAGTAGGTCTTTAAAGGGTAACCAAACCCTAAATTCACTTTTTTGGCTGTTGATCTCTATAAATGGGGCTTTAAAAGTGCCGTCTGTTGGTCATAGACAAACTTTTGACAAATTGATATACAACTGCTTAATTCTTCAAAATATAGTAAAAAAAAAAAAAAAAAAATCATCTTTCTGCTGCCCCCTACAGGTTGAACTGGGGTATTACAGTTGAATTTAGCGATTGGTTAAATCATGTAAGTTTCAGAAGTCTGACATCATGATCTGCAGCTCCTGTAGTGATAAAAGTCGAGCCCCCAAGCCCCACCCCTCTGACTGGATTTTCACATTTCAGCTGTAGGTGGAGTCAGCCTCCAACTTCCTGGTTTGGTTACCCTTTAAAGATGCAATGTGGAATGCCTTAATAGATTTCTTTTTTTTGAATATTCTTTTTTATTGATTTTAACATATGATGAACAACAACAACAACCACTTAACCCCCCGGCCCCCACTGTAACTGCACCAGAATATTACAACAAAGAGCAAATTATATCAAATAGTGTAAGATTAAAAAAAAAAAGTTTTTAAAAAAAGAGAAAAAAGGACCTCCATAAAGTTCACAATTGTACAGTAAAGGTTTGACAGAGCCATACAGGTACATTAACGTCTCCATATACAGTTTAGAAAAATAGATGGCTAGATAAATATCCATATGGAGAAAAACCACAGAAAATAAATAAATAAATAAAATAAAATTAGATACATAAGAATAGTAATAATCTCGGGACAATAGAAACGTACTAAACAGCTAAGCTATTAGGCTTTGTTTCTGATCAGGTCTAAAACAGTTTGCCAGGTATTATAAAATCTGGAATTATAACCCTGTATTGAGTATTTAATTTGTTCAAGAGTTAAATATTGCAAAAGGTCATTCAGCCAGTGGTTAAATGTAGGTGGGACTTTGTCCTTCCATTTCATGAGAATGAGGCGCCTGGCTGGCAAGAGAGTAACAAATGCAATGACACTTTTCCCTGATGAATGTAAATGAAGTTCAGGTGGTGTTACTCCAAAAATAGCCATAACTGCAGATGGTTCAATGTGGGTTTTTAAAGCTGTAGATAATAGATTAAAGATTGATTTCCAAACACATTTAATTTAGGGCAGCTCCAAAACATGTGTGACAGAGAGCCAGGTTCTGTTTGACAGCGATCACATCTGTCATCGATATCAGGTTTCATTTGGGCGAGTTTTACCTTTGACCAGTGTAAGCGGTGGACAATTTTAAACTGTATAACCTTGTGCCGTTGACAGATTGAAGATGAATGTATTTTGTCGAGAGCAGATTGCCAGAGCTCATCTGAAATATTAAGACCCAGTTCCTCCTCCCACTTATTTTTTAACATCGTCAGAGGTTTCAGATTCTCTTTAGTCAATAAGAATATAATTTACCAATAGTCTCTTTAAACCAGGGGGGTGCTTTTAATATTTTGTCTAGGAGAGTTTCTGGTGGCAAGATTGGGAAGCCTTTAAAAGAGGATGAGACAAACTGCGTATTTGTAGAAATCTAAGAAGTGTGATCTGGGGATCCTAAAGTGTGTTTTCAGATACTCAAAAGATGTGAAAGTTCCTTTTACATACATGTCTTTGACCATCTTCACTCCAAGATCTCCCCAAACTTTAAAGGTGTTATCCGTAACGGAGGGCGCAAACATATCATTTTTGACTAATGGTGCATATTTTGATAAATCGGTTAAAGAGAAGGCACGTCGAAACTGACACCATATCTTAAGGGACTGCTTTACAACTGGTTGTTACTATATGAAGACAGAGATTCCAACATAGGAAGTCTGGAACAGGCTAAAGCATGAAGTGATACTGATGAACAGGATGCATGTTCGATTTGTAGCCATTTTGGACCGCAGTCGCCTTCCGACAAGTGGATCCAATACAGCACATGTCTAATATTAGCAGACCAATAATAATACTGAAAATTGGGAGAGCAAGACCACCATGTAGGCGGTGTCTTTGTAATATCTCTCTTCTTATTCTGGGCGTCTTTTTATTCCATATAAAACTAGAAATTGTTTTATTTATTAAAGAGAAGAAGGACCTAGTCAGGAAGATTGGGAGGCATTGAAAAAGAAACAAAAACCGTGGCATAATATTCATTTTAACAATATTTATTCTTCCTCCCAATGACAGTGGTAAGAGATTCCATCGATCTAAATCTTTTTTCAAATTGTGTATCAGTGGTGAAAAGTTTGCCTCATAAAGATCTTTGAATTGCTGAGTTACCCATATGCCTAAATATTTAATTTTATGAGTACATGTTTTGATTGGTAGAGAAGAGAAGTGAGGGGAAGTAGATTGATGTGAGACGTCAATGGGCATAAGTTCACTTTTCTGCATATTAATTTTGAATCCGGAAATCTTTCCATAGTTTCTAATCAAATCGAGGGCTCTTGGCAAGCTCCTAGATGGGTCAGTTAGATAGAGTAGCATATCATCAGCATATAGGGATACTTTGTTTTCCACACCGTTCCTTATTATTCCTTTTATATCTTCACTACTCCGCAGGGCTACTGCCAGTGGCTCAATTGCTAGTGCAAAAAAGGGGTGACAGAGGGCAGCCTTGTCTGGTACCTCGTTGTAAATGAAAGGGTTTTGATATATTATTGTTTGTCCGGATAGAGGCAACGGGTAGTGTATAAAGAGTTTCGATCCAACGAATAAATTTTTGTCCAAAGCCAAAGCGGTCTAGAGTGTAAAATAAATAATCCCACTCCCCGGTCGAAAGCTTTTTCAGCATCAAAAGCTACGATTACCTCTGTGCCCTGGGATGGGGTAGAGTTGTAGAGGATATTTAGAAGCCTACGAATATTTGAGGATAGCTGTCTATTCTTAATAAATCCTGTCTGATCATCCGAGATAAGTGTAGGTAGTACTGTTTCGAGCCGTTGGGCTAACATTTTAGCGAATATTTTATTATCTACATTTAATAATGAAATGGGGCGATAAGAGCTGCATTCTAATGGGTTTTTCTCTTTTTTAAGAATAAGAGAAATAGTGGCCTGACGCGCCGTTGGGGGTAGTGTGCCAGTAACCAGACATTCTCGGTATACTGAGAGTAATATGGGAGTTAGCTTGTTGGTAAACTTTTTAAAGAATTCACTTGGGAATCCATCAGGACCAGGGCTTTTCCCGTTTTGCATTGAATTTATGGCAGATTGAAGTTCTGATTCTGTAAATGGTTTTTCTAGGTCAGCTGCAGTTTGTTCATTAACAGAGGGGATATTTAATTTGTCAAAAAAAGATTCAAACAGAGATTTATCTTTCAGTGACTCTGAAGTATATAGCTTAGAGTAGTATTTGTAAAATGTTTGATTAATTTGACAATGAGATATAAATTTGTTATGATGATCATCTATTATTTCAGGAATACATTGAGCTGCATTTTTCTGACGTATCTGCTGTGCAAGGATCCTACCTATTTTTTCACCGTGTTCGTAAATTTTATGTCGGGATTTATTAATCAGATTAACAGTGTGTTTGGTAGAAAGAAGGTTAAATTCGGTCTGAAGCAATGCTCGTTCTTTAAATAAGTCAGGCGAAGGGGTTGCAGCAAGTAATCTGTCTATACTCAGTATCTCATCTGTTAATTTCTTGATGCGTTCAAGATTAATTTTATTTTTATGGGCACAATATGAGATAATTTGTCCTCTTAAATATGCCTTCATTGATTCCCATATTGTTGAAAAAGACATATCTGGTGTCTGATTATGTTCTAGAAAAATTTTTATTTCAGATGAGATGAATTCGACAAACCTTTCGTCTGAGAGCCATTGTTTATTCAGACGCCAGGGATGATAAGCAGATTGTGTGGCAGCTAGCTGCAGCTTCAAGAGTAGTGGGCTGTGATCGGAAATGACTATTGCATTGTAGTCACATTGAGTAACAAGTGGTAAGAGAGTCTTGTCAATGAAAAAATAGTCTATTCGAGAATATGTTTTATGAACTGGAGAGAAAAAGGAGTATGATCTAGAGGTGGGATTTAGGAAACGCCAAACATCACATATTCCATATGTGTGGAGAAATAAATCAACTGTCTGAGCAGCTTTAGAATGTGGCAAAGGGTTGGATGAACTACGATCCAGGGTGGAGAAGCAGCAATTGAAATCACCTGCTAATATAAGCGAGTGCGTGTCCATATCTGGTAGGTGGGAAAAGAAATTTTTAAAAAAACATGATCATCCCAATTAGGTGCATATATATTAGCTAAAATTACTGGAGTTTCGTGTAATCTACCCGTAACAATAATGAACCTGCCCAAAGTGTCTGCCACTATATTTGACATAATAAATGGAATGTTTTTATTTATTAAGATAGCTGTTCCCCTCGATTTTCCATCAAAATTGGAGTGAAATACCTGGCCTATCCATTTTCCTTTTAATCTGAAATGGTCCACTCTGCGCAGGTGTGTTTCTTGAAGAAAGGCTATGCCTACATTAAGCTGTTCAAGGTGCGTTAGCACCTTTTTCCTCTTTACAGGGTGATTTAGAGATTTAACGTTCCAGCTAACGAGATTTACCTGACAGTTCGAGGCTCTAATTAAGTTATTAGTATTATCAGTCATTCTCTAGTTTGGGTAAGAGTATATTGAATGCTGTACATACTGTATATACATACGTCCATAAAACAGATATTAATTGAAAAACACAAATCTTCCAACAAACAAAATGAATCTCAACACATTACTGGTGCAGTTGTATCCCTCCCCATGTCACCAATTATAGGAACGTGGTGACCCCCAAACCCCACATGTTTACATCCACACATAAGTGCTTGTACTAGGGAGCTGCAACGTTAACAGGAGCTCCATTTAAATAATAAAAGTAAAGGCGCTGGTTAGGCTTATAAAGTAAGCTTGAGTGTTTTTACCCCTTGGATGTGACTTGAAAATAAAAAAAAGGTTTATAACAAATCCAAACAAAAATCTACTCAGGTCAGCCAGAAAATGTACATTTAGTGTCCCGATTTAAATTGTGATAAAACGTGATAAAAGTCTTTGTTTACTCACCACATACTTTAAAAAAAAAAAAAGAAGAAAAAAAAAAATAAAGTTGGGCGAGACATGTAAAAGGGGAATATTATTCAGAGTTCTGCATCTCAACCCTCGGCATTGCTTTCAGTGATGACGCTCGTCTTGACGTAGGTCATCGCTTCTTCTGGATCCAAAAAGTCTTTTTGGAGTCCATTGTGTGAGACGCGGAGTTTTGCTGGGTGAATGAGTCCGTAGCGGATCCCCGGTCGGCCTCTCAGAAGTTGTTTCACCTCGTTGAACGCGGATCTCGCCCGCGCCACGCTGGGGGGGTAATCCGGAAAGATGGAGATGGATGTTGAGCCGTATTTTAGTTTCCCCCCTTCCTGCCTGGCACGGCGTAGAATATCTACACAGTCTTGGTGATAATGCAGCATTGCAATAATCGGACGCGGCTTCCCTCTGATCCGTTGTTGCTGTGGGCTCCGGTGCGACCGGTCGATGATGACTTCTTTTTCCATACGGAAAACCTCCTTCAGCAGCTTTGCGACCGAAGCCGGGGAGCTCACGTCGGTATCCTCCGGAACATTTAGAATTCGGATATTGGATCGTCTCAGCCTCCCTTCCATGTCAATACACTTCTCTTGTAGACTTTTCACCTCCTCTTGAAGTTTTCCGACGGTAGTCTGGAGACTCGACACGTCGTCAGAGCATGTGGTCAGACTGTACTCCATGTCCGTGACTTTGTTTTTCATGGAGTCCAGGTCGGAGCGGAGCAGTGAAATGTTGCTAACCACTTCATTTTTAACGGCTTGTATCTCACTTTTCACTCCACTGAACTCCTCAGCGAGTATATCTTTCAGTTCGGATCTAAGTAGCGTAGATATATCCTCTTTAATCGAAGCGAGGACTTCAGCTTTGATGTCGGTCATGGCGTCGGTTAGCTTAGTCGGGGATTTTTTGGGATCGGTGCTAGCCTTGCTAGCTGCTGGTCTGGTTCTTCCCATATAGGCGAAATTTTGCAGGTTGGTCGCCATAAAAATAAAAGTTGGGTGAAAAACAGCTCAAGGCTTATATTTAGTGTCAGTATGGGTATATCGAACGCCTGGAATTACATTTTATAATAACATTCACCGGAGCTTCCCAAAACGCGTCCTACTCCATGCTCGCCTAGCTCCGCCCCCCCGCCTTAATAGATTTCTGACCCCAAAATCAGCATCAGAACAATTTGAGTTTTTCTGTTCAGGGTCCAACTGGACTGACAGGACTTGGGGGGCCTTTTGGCCAAAAAGGAACATCTGTGAGTATATTTCATTTAATTTTTTAAAATTCTGATTCCCTCTTTTACTTAAAAAGTTGATGACTCACAAACAGGGTGAGAAAGGTAAAGCTGGACTCCCTGGGAGAAAAGGACCAAATGGAGAGACAGGCAGAAGAAGTAACCCCGGACCACAAGGACCTAAAGGACCACCCGGGAAACAGGTAAACAGGAGATGCAACATTACTTTCAAGGATTTTATTTCTTTAATTCCATAATTATCGTTACTTTCTCCCACAGGGGTACAGGGGGGCACCAGGAGACAGAGGAGAGCAAGGGCTTTCAGGGTTAAAGGTCACTCTTTTGAACCTCTGATGGGATATTGATTAATTGCATCTCAAAGGCCTGAAAATGTTTGTTTTTTTCACTCACAGGGGGACCCAGGACCCAGAGGGTTATCGGGTCAACTTGGACCATTTGGACCTGGAGGAAACACTGGATCTTCAGGCGCCAAAGGCCAGAAGGGGATGCAGGGGCACCTGGTCGGTAATAGACAGTTACTCATGAAATCACATTATGTTTAATATCACATGACTTTAAAATGTTAACAGTATAGTGAGAAATTTTCCTTTTTTTTAAATTTTTTTTATTTTAGGGTCCTCCTGGTAGTTTAGGCCCCCAGGGAGAAGCTGGACCTTCATCATCTGTATGTCAAATTAATGATTACAGTACAGAATAGACGCATTTTTTCTACGAGTTAAATGTAAACGCCACAAGAATTCAATGTTTTACATAAATGGACCACAGATAGATTCATGAAATGAAGTACATTTAAACCCTGAATTCAAGCCAAATGTTAAAAGTCAATTATTTTATTATTATGTTGGTAGAAAACTACATTTTCTTGCAGTAAGAATTGATTCTTTTGTGTTTTTAAGGGTTCGCCAGGAAAAAAAGGGGATGAAGGCAAAGCAGGAAAGCCTGGATTAAAGGTATAATGTCTTAATTATTTTTTATTTGATTAAAGTTTTTTAAATGTTGATTGTTGGTTGTTTATGCATTTGCTTTTTTCCACAAAGGGCATAAATGGCTTAAAAGGCGTAACTGGTCCTCCAGGCATTAAAGGAGATATGGTGAGATGATGATCAGCTTCACCTCAGGCTCACTATCAGTACAGATAAGCATTTAAAACACAAAAACACTCCAATGAAGATTTGATTTTTGGTGTTTTTAATATGTTTTTGTCGCATTTTTTAGATTAAAAACAGCGTTTTGTGAGGAAGTCACTGTTAGCTTCTGGCCTGTTCGATGCTGAGGAAGAAAGTTACCACAAAACTCATTTGAAATTTATTAAAAATAATAATAATAATTAAAAAATAAAAATAAAAAAATAAAGATCCAATAGTCTTTAATACTTTAAATGGTCGTCTTCACCAAACCGACAGCTAGCAGCTAGCTTCTGCTAGCATGTAATTTATGGCGTTGTTTTTGAGTGGAAAAGTACCGATTAGATCTTTGTAGCTTCCCCTAACTGGTTTCGACTGGCCTGGGGCTCCATGTGGGTTAATGCAACGACGCATTCATCAATTTGTTATTAATAAGGTATAAAAGTGTAAGACAGCATAAAAGTATTAAAAACCTCCATTTAGTATTTCTTTACTCAAATCGTGTTGGATCAGGAGCAAATGAAAACTCATAGTTTGAAAAAGCTAGCGGCCAAAGTCTCCTTTCTCCACTACAACTCTGATGCATCAACTTGCAGACAATTAGATCCATTAACGTCTTTGTTTTCCTTTTCTGAGCTGCCATCTGGCTCAAAACTGTACAGCTGGGTAGATCTTGGAGCTGGGGATCGGTTATAATTTCCAGAAACGATTCGATTCGATTCACAAGAGCCGGAATCGATTCGATTCCAATTATTTTTTTTTTTTTAGACATTTACACATTTAGACACATTTGTTTAGAAATACATTAAAAAAAAGAGAAGTTCTTACAAAAATGTTCAGAAAATTAACATTGTAAACTTTGTTCGGGGTTTCAATTTGGCCACTAGGTTGTGATCGTGCTATAGAAGAAGACAGCAGTATGAGAAAAAAAACGTTTTTGTTATGTTTTAGACCACAAATAGTTACTATAGAATTCTATGGAGCTAAATCGGGGCCAATATTATTTGAACCGAAATAAAATATTTTGAAAATAATATTAATGTTTGGCAGAAAAAATAGGTTTCAATACTCAAAATTTCAATTTCTGAACTTTTTTTTCAGTCTCAAATCTTTTTTTTTTTCGTTTTCAAATCTCAAAGTTTCAGTTTCGATGAGGGTGGTAACTTCAATTCCGATGCGTTCACTGGCTCTGAGAACTCTAATAATTACGATCAGAAAATGGCTGTTCTGTCTGTACTCTCATAGTCTGAAGTTGTCTCAAGACCCATGTAAAAAGCAGAGTTTTATCTTGTATAAACTGCATAACACCGTTTTAGCCCGTTCAAAGCACCATTTTATTGAGTTAAATACAGGATTGAGTTAAATTGAAATTTTGAGTTTTGAAACCTATTTCTTCGACCACAAATTAATATTTTTTTCAAAATATTTGATTTCTGTTTCAAATAAAATTGGCCCCAATTTAGCTCCATATAATTCCTATAAGTTTATAAAGATGTTCAAATAGTCAGCAATTTATGATTAGGTCGACCGAGCGTTAGCATCAGATGTCCAATGGGAAATTCCATTAAACATTAGCATAAACTTGCAGACTTTAGCTTTATGTGCTAAATCGATATATATCTTTTGGGAATCGATTATTGATCTGTTAAGCTTAAATCGATTCAAATCGATTAATCTTTTTTTTTCAACCCAGCCCTAACAGCTCTGATATTGTTCGCTGCTTTTATTGCTACGCTAATGTTAGCTTGGGCTTGTGAAGTGCTATAAGCTAGCGGGAGAGAGTACAGTCAAGTCAATGTGTCAAGAGGTGAATTTCCTATGAAGTCCTGCTGCTCTGCAACAAATATATATATATATATATATATATATATATATATATATATATATATATTATATATATATATATATATATTTTTAAAAAACAACACAGGCTTTTTGAGTTTATCTAAAAAAATCAAGATCATAATGGAAACACTTTTACAATAGGAAAAATATAGTTAGAGTGGGACTTTGTAACAGTGTCTTGGTAATAACCTCAATCGTGTGTTTTTGTTTTCAAGGGTATTAGAGGTCCAAAAGGTGCAAATGGAGAACCTGGTGCTCAAGGCTCAGCGGTAAAAGTTCTTTTACATTTAATTTGGGATTTTTAATCTCATTGTGATCAGGTTGTTTATTTATGATTTTAGGAAGTAACTTATTTCTTTTAAGTTCTATTAATAGAAACATAATATTAAAGAGTAATAAGTAAAAATGCTGTATTGATTCAATTTTCAGGGCTTAGTGGGGACAAATGGGCCCAGTGGGCCTTCTGGTGTCAAAGGTCAACCTGGACCTTCAGGACCTCCTGGTTTTCCTGGAACAAAAGGAAGTCAGGGTCAGAAAGTAAGAACAATTTATTTATTTATTTTTTTTTTTTGTTAATCAAAGTAATAATTTGTTTTCATCATAAATTCCTGTGGTTTCTAAAGGGCAAAAGAGGCCAACCAGGAAGAAAAGGAACCAAAGGAACAGCAGGGAAAGATGTGAGTTTTCATTTAATAACATAAAAAAAAGTCTGATTTTGTAATTTCTGACACGTCAGGCTGCAGATCAGATGTTACAAACACGTGGACTGTGATTTAACGTCTATCTTTGCACACGTCAAACTGAAACTCGTGACAATGAGAACATTTTCCTTAAAAATCTGCTCGCCGAAAAAAGTCACACATATAATCAAGCTTATCTAAACTAGTCAGAAGGCTTAAGTCTTTATAAATCATTTTATTTATAGTTCATGACTCATAATGAAGGATAAACCACGTTTTTTTGTAATTTACGTTTTTTTTAAGTAATAACAAGAATTCATTTTGAATATATGCTTTTTTTTAATGGTTCTTATCTTATGGTCTTTTTTCGTTTAATTTCAAGGACAAATAAATACAGTTTTAACCTTTAAGGCAGCAGACTTTTTTCTCACGCCTTTTTAGACAGTGATCCTTGTTAGCACCAGACTGGACAGTTGATGAAAGTTCTCGTTCATCAGGGTGACGTTGTGAAACTGAAGCCTGTCATCTGGACTGAAACTAATCATCTAAGTGTCACAGTTTAGTCTTTTAAAGGAGTTTGTGTTTTGTAAGTTGTGTTTGTTTTTGCACACTAGAATATCTTGCATCTGCCCTGCAGAGAGGCACATACTCGCACTTGTTTTATTATTTCCAGTCTTGTTTGGCTCATATGTCGTCAGATCAATTTAGTACTTAAGAAAACTGAAGTTCTGACGTCAAATGATGTAAAAAAAAAAAAAAAAAGAAGTCATGATTGCAATTTGAAAGCTTGGGTAATTGCAGGAATAAAGAGAAATATGGGACAAAGGGAAATATAAAACATTTGAGGTTATGCAAGCCCAATATAATATACCAGATCGAGATTTTTACAAATATTTATAATCAGGCATTATGTTGAGACACTCTCAGAAGATTTTTACCACCTTGAACAAACTATTTTGGATTGTCAAAAATGTGGGTGATTTATATCAAAATTTTACTCTGAGTTGCAAACATTGAATAAAGATATAGGCTCAAGTTTTTAAGATCGTACTACTTAAATCAACTCTTAGCCCCGAAGAAATTCTGACCTTTGCCCTCAGAGGCATCTATTTGTAACAAATTGAAAGAAATGCAATATAACATTTTACCCAATGTTTATATCCTTCCCTAGTAAATACCAATGAGTTATATATAGCACTGGAGATGGCACGCAGGCTTTTTACTATTGTCCAAGATACCTAAAGAGCGACGCCATATTGGAATGGTATTTGAGACATGGCTTAGCAGATTGATCATAAGATGTTTTATTTTGATCCAAGCTTATGTTACAGCAGCGCTCGCTAGCATGCTGCAGTGGAGCTCGCTAGCATGCTACAGTGGAGCTCGCTAGCATGCTACAGTGGAGCTCGCTAGCATGCTACAGTGGAGCTCGCTAGCACACTACGTTGTCCACCAATAGCGAGCCAACCCACTGAATCTCCACTTAAGCCAACCTTTGATGCTTAAAGAGTCGTTTTGATCATTTTTTTACTGGCCAAAACTCAGCAGGAGCCTCATAGTCCAAGAAAAAATACACTTTACTCATGCTTTTGAGCCATTAAGCCATTCATAGCTGTGGAATATTTCATATATCTATTTTCTTTTGCTTTAGACAACAGTACACACAAGTTCCTTTCAAAATAAAGTACACCCTGTGTCAAAAATGTCACCGGCTGAATTAAAAAAAATAAGAAAACCAAGTCAAATATGGTATTTTGTATTTGACACATGTAATTAGCATGCATTTACATGCGACTAAGTACAAAAATTTAATGGAAATTCATGTTGGCCTTACATGAAGATGCACATTGCTGCATTGTCCACATGTATTTTAAGACTAAATGTTGTTGTTGGGCTCATGGTATTAACTTCACCGTAACCTTAACTGTGCAGCCAAAATAAATAAAGTTCAGCATTGACTGCATGTATTCAGAAAATCACATGCAAATAGTCACTTTCTTTTTTTTTATTATGACAACTTTAGTGGGCCGATCTTCTCTTTTCTCCTTTTACGATTGGTTATAAATATAACAACATTAATGTACTATCCAAATAATAATTTAAAAAATTTACTTAATACAAAATTCAATAAACGGCAATTAACCAGTCCATAAAAAAAAATGTAAACCTCCAATTTTTCTTAGTTATCTAACATGTTAAAACACAAACATAATGACCTAATCAACCAAAATTGCAAACCTATTATTTATTCAAATTGATTGCATTTTTTTCTTAAAGCCAAGGAGCCACAATGGAGGGTTAAAAGAGCCACATGTGGTTGCAGACCCCTGACTTAAGCTAATGTGGGCAAACACAGGTGGGGGCACCACAGTAACTGTGGACAAACCCATTTGGGGCCCACATTTTCACCCCACTTTTAAACCAAATGGGCCCCACTGGCTGAGAACTAAAAAGCCTTAAAGCTCTTTTTTTGTCAAAATGCAGACGAGTTTTTTGTTGTTAAGATTTTACAACCTTTTATTTGCAAAGTGAACACAGAAATTTCTCATCCAACTTCTTTTTAGGGAAGTGAAGGTCGACCTGGAAAACCAGGACCTCCTGGACTACCTGGAAAACCTGTAAATATCTCATTTGACACTTAAAGCTCACTCCTGTAAATTGTTTACATCTGATGATGATTTTCTGAGACACATTTGGTGACATAGAAGAATGTATGGATAACTCTTATATTATCCATGTCATGCTCAGGGCCTGGATGGTCTTGATGGTTTGCTGGGGGTAGAAGGCAACGAAGGCGATCCTGTAAGAACATTTTACATACCTACCTGTTTTCAGTCAAACTTGTTTTAACTTTTTCATCTTTCTCATAAAAAAAAGGGTGACATTGGACGTAGAGGAGCTCCTGGGATTCCTGGCAGGCCTGGGAAGATGGTAAGATTTCACACAAGTGAAACCAAAGAAACATGTTTTGGTTTTTTTGAAAACTTTCTTAACTTTAGGGAAAGCCTGGACCTCCTGGGATCAGAGGAAACACTGGAGTCACAGGGTTGAACGTATGTTCTAAATACATTTACTTTAGTCAAATGTTACTTATGAAACATGCTGATTTGTCTCCTTATGAATGGTTCAGGGTCACACGGGTCCAAATGGAACTGCGGGGCTTCAAGGGCCAATGGGGCCAAAGGTAAACTGTTTTTCACTTTACATAAAAAATATTAATAAAATAATATGTTAACACTTTATTACACAGGGTATCCCTGGACTGAGAGGATCAAAAGGGGAAAATGGAGGCGTTGGAGCAAAGGCAAGAAGCTTACAGTGCGGCACATATACTGACTCGTTTTTATCTGTAAAAAAATAATTTATTACTTCTTTGTATTCAAGTTGTGGTTTCACAACTAATTTTCCAAAATCCTTGCATTACAGTTCCTGAAAAATAAAGCGTTGTGACCACCTTGTTTTATCTTGTTCAGGGTTTTCCAGGTGACAGCGGGATTCCAGGCCCCGCAGGTCCACCGGGGATAAAAGTTAGTCGGAATAATTCACGTTTGTCCTGCTCAAGAGCAGGATTTAAACTTTTTATGTTTATGTTAGGGAAATCCTGGTTTGCAGGGACTAAAAGGTGAAGCAGGTCAAAAAGGGAAGCAGGTAAGTTATGATTTTAACTTTCTTTGTTCGTCAGGTGTGATCCGTTAAATTATTTCTTTTCACAGGGGAATGAGGGGACTCTTGGTCCACAGGGAGTTCCAGGAACCATTGGAAACCCTGTATGTCATTAAAAACCTTCTGCATTTAAAAGCTGGTTCAATGTCTGCTAATGATCCATTTCGGTTTTTGTTTTTAAAGAAATAATGCTTTTACTGTAATTTAAAATCTTTTTCTTTCTTGTGCTTTCTGATTGCTGTAGGGCCATCTTGGAATAAAGGTGAAATAGCCTAATTTTTAAGATTTTCAAATATTTTTTAACTCAATTAACCTGATCTTCGAATTTAAAGGGAATGAAAGGATATCAAGGGAGTAGAGGAATTAAGGGCAAACGTGGACTGCCGGTAAGGAAAACAGGTCACAAAACATATCATGAGGGTTTATATGATCTAAACTGTTAAAACGTCTGAGATGTGTCATGAATATCACAGGGACTTCCAGGAGCACCTGGAAAACCGAGGCTGATCTGGAGACAAGGAGCAGGAGCCTTTCCGGGTTTCGTGCTGAAAGCAGTTTTGAATTCAACAAGAAGTTCTACAATCCAGAAGCAAAATAAAAGACAACATGTTAGTACAGATCTTTATTTGATGTAGCTCCATTTATGCTGGGAGGAGAGATAAAATCCGTGTCACACTGCTGCTACGTACAATTTGCGCATTTTCCACGTATTTAATTTCAGTCTTACGTGATACCTGCATGATACACGTAATTCATAAGTGTTGCGTTCGTCTTTAAGTGAATTCAGTTTGAAGTTGTTCAAAAATTTTGCTCAATTGAAATATGCAGTTTATGCGTATTTCATTTAGTCAGTGTGCAATGATTAGGTACGGTAAGTCTTATAGAATTGTGCTTGATTTTTACGAGATACATATATTCATGACAGTTCCACATATGTTTACTTATGTCGGCTAGTGCAGCCACAATCGATTATTTTAATATTCGACTAATCAGGTCATCTGCAAACTGGATGTAAAACACACCTCTTAACCATCATTAGCTTTAAACTAACTAAAAACTAGATACATAGCATTACCTGCGATAATGCTAATGTGAATGCTGTAAGCTAAATTTGGCTGCTGAAGATGCTAGTGCTGATAACTGAAGATGCTAACATTAGCCTGAAAAATGAAAAATCCTAAATTAGCCAAAAGAGCTAGCATGTAGCGGAAATATTAGCTTAACTCCAAAATAGCCTTAAAAAAACCGTAATAAATGCCAAAATAGTAAAAAAAAAAAAAAAAACTAGTATAATGCCATTATAACTTTCAACTTTACTGCACTCTGACTCCATATAATATAAAGTAACGACTAATTGACTATTAAATTAGTCGTTGACTATTTTAATAATCAATTAGTCATCAAATCATGGCAGTGCTAATGTCTACTATGTCTACTTAAGATGTTAGAAGTACCGCCAAAGTATAACTTTTATATTGTATGCGCAGCACACATAACAACTTACATAACTGATGCACAAATCCCTAAAGAATGGCATATAAACAGCGCAATTACCAAGCGCAGTTCATTCATTGGTGTTTTGTGTGACTGGTAGAGAAATCAACTGATCTTTTACCCCTCCATAACTTTCTGTCAGGTGGAGTTTTCCCCTTCCCTTGTCCGGGTGGAGGTTTGGCACTAAAGGCGGGTCGCAGGAGGGGGATGGGTTCGACTTTAGTCGTGCACCAGGCCTTTCTCCCGAAGCTCCCCAATAAGGGTTTATTCAGACTGGATAGATTTAGTCAGCTTAAAGTGAACCAGAGTTCATTTCCCCCAATAACACGGAACTAGTGTAAATATGCACAAAAAAAAACAGAAACCGCTCTCTGACTCGTCTTTTGAGGTGGTCTCGGTTCGTTTCCAATCGGACTGAACTTTGGTTCGCTCTTAAATTACTCAGTCTGAATACGATCTGAGATTAGTGGACAAATGTGGGGCAGGGATGCAACAGCAGCTCATTAAATGTGGTCGGATGAATGCAGGCTCATTAAAATACACATGGTTTCTCACACTGTTTTCTCAGCAATTAATATGTCATAAACACTTTTTACCGTACCTGTAGCCGTAGCATCCTCAGTAATCACCTTGTAGCAAGCCTCCACTGCACTAAAGTAGCAGTAAAAAATGTTGAACCGGACGTTAATACAAACATAAACAAATAAAAAGTTTAAATTAGTGAACAATCCTGGCAAAGATTTACAAAGTGCAGCACCTTCATCTTTCTCAATTTAGCCAATGACTGAAGAGATTTTTAGTTTTGTTTACAAGGTTTGGTCATAGAAACAATAGTCTACTTGACTGCAGTCTGGATACAGACCAAATGCAAGGTTCAGGAACAAATGTTTTTCCTAGTCTGAATACACTCTTAGAATTGCGGCGGACCAGCGAGATAATAAAGCAAAGCATTGTGTGGGCTCGCGATGGTACCAACGCGATGGGATTTCTACGCAGAGCTATGAATGTCAAAAGTGAAGAAATTCAATGAAGCTCGGGTTTACATGTTCTTTGAGTGGTTTATTTGTGAAACATCTGTAAAAATTTTACATAAACAACCAAAACTTTTCTCACTTTTTCCAAGAATGGAAAATTTTAATTTGTGCAATATGCGCAAAATCTGCATCGTGGCAGTGTGACACAGCCTCAAGATTGCTGACTAACCACTGGATTTCTCCACAGCTGCACAGGCGGATGTCCAAGAGATGGTCCCCAAATAACCAAACTGAAGATTCCCTCAACTGGAAGCTGGGAACGAAAGACAATCCAGGAACGACCTGTTACCATCTGAAACTTGAACGTCCACATCTCCGTGATGGTGAGGTTTTTCATTCACAGCTATCATATATTTTCTTGCATCTGTTGTTGTTGTTTTTTTCTGCTTCAAATTAGTCTAAGGGTTTACTTTATCTCAGGCTATTTTTACGTGGATCCCAACGAAGGCTGCCCATGCGACGCTGTGAGGGTGTTCTGTAATTTCACAGCAGGAGGATCGACATGCGTGGAGCCTCAGCCCACGCAGGTGCAGTCACGCACAAATCATCGAGGCTCATGGGAAGAGATCAGCATGAGACTGTTATTGAGAGCCATAAACTGTAAATAGAGATGGACATCACCCACGGAAAATGCCTTACCTCTGGCTCCAGCAAAATGAAGCAAATTCAGTCGCCATTTTTCCCTGATACGAGTGCCGCCATTTGGAACCAGTCTGCATTGATTGGTCATCTGAGACGACGTTTCTATGGCAACTGCTGTCACCAATCATAAGTAAGATTGTTCGAAGTCCATATCCTTTCCAATGAAAGGAGCTCGGTAGAATCTGTCAATCAAATGGTGGAGGTGGGCCTGAGGCATCTGATTGGTCAGGAAAAAGGTATCAGAGTAAGTATGGTAATTCTAATAATTATATGAGTAATAGCTGTTTATTTTTATTTATTTATTTATTTTTTTTTAACTTGTCCTGTCCAACAGCTGATCAAACAGCTCCAGGCTGAGATCCTCTAGTGTTGGGCAGATTTTGCTGTTACAACAGGGGTTTATTGAGTATAAACCCCTGTTGTATTTCGTGCTAAACTTTATTTATATTGGTTATGTTTGTATCTTTCTGGTGTTTTTTTTGGTTGTTTTTTCTTGTCGGACCAGACGTAAAAGAAGAAGAGGGAGGTTGGGGAGGGGAGGTAAAAGAGGGGGGTTTAGAGAAAAAAGAAGATGGCAGCACAGGGAAGCAACATCCTAAAACAACCAGGTCTAAATAGCAAACTAGAATGGGCGGGGCCTGTCTACACACACACTGTAGTTACACACATACCTGTTGGCTAAAATAGTCTCCACATTTAAACTAGTCAAAATGTACACAATACAACTGCAGCTCACACACTTACGTCTGTAAAATTACCTGCATGAAGCCCAATGAGGCAAATTTCTTTGTGATTTTGGGCTATATAAATAAAATTGAACTGAATTGAATTGAACTTAATCTTACAAACCAATACAAATAAAGTCTTTCGTTCTGTCACACATACTATTAGTGCGAAGGTGAGCTGGCACTTGTGCTCAAGTGAGTGTTTATGATGTGCAAATGTGGATGATGGCGGAATTTACAAAGGGGGAGAGCGCCCGGTCATCCCCATGAAAAGACCCCCCGCCGGGACAGCAGCAGCAGCAGCCGGGACCCCCCAACACCCGCCATGGAGCTGCGGAGAGAATCCGCCCGCCGCGCAATCCCGCCAAACACCCAGACCAAAGCATGCGGGACCGCCGCAGAGGCCCCCCACACCCGAGAGCGGAAAGGCACAGGAACACAGAGAGTGCAGGCCCCAGCCCAGCAAGAAGAGCAACCCCCCCAACCGCGCCAGGCGGGCCAACGCGAGGCCCCACCCTGTTTGTATGAGGAATGGGGATAGGTTGGGGGCAGTTGGCAGACTGACCCCCGATGGTGGACCCCTGCCAGTTGTTGCCATAGAAACATTGACTCAGAATGACTGAAACCAAAGACGTATTGTTGATTATTTCTAGTTCAAATATAGTGACGTCCATATTTAAAAAAAAAAAAAAAAAGGCGACCAAATCGGAGCCGGAAGTAAGCTTCTTGTGGGTGACATCCCACTCGCTCTGTCCAGTTCTCTTATGCAGTTAATTCTAAGTCGAGTTTGAGAAATCCACCTCATTTCAAAAGATTTGACTGATTTTTCAAGAGCTTCTTAGAGAGGCAAACAAAATATTAATACTTACAAAGAATATGTGTTTTATTATTAGGTTTTGTTAAAGAGGAAAGATAAAAGTATGAAATCCAGAAATTCATTCCAGTGGTTTTCTCAGCAACATGATGGACACCAGGTGAGATTTAGAAAATATTTTTTTTTCAACAGAATTAACAGAATTATTTCTATAGTTCAAGAATATTTTGAACGCTTTGCAGTAATGTTGTGTTACTTATGCCAGATTGAGTACAGCGGTGTGGACGTTGTCCAGCTGAGGTTTCTGCGGTTCCACAGCCACGCGTCTTTTCAATCTGCTGTTCTTCGCTGTACAGCCAACAAGTCCAACAGCGCCGCAGCAGAAAACTGGAACGTCCACCTACTGGGAGACTCTGGCAAAGAGTTTGATTCCCATTTCATGACAGTGACCAGAAAAATCTGTGAGGTAAAAACCTAGAACTCTAAAACTGACAAAAAGAGAAAACATTAGAAGATGGGAAAGGAAAGGAAAACAGCAAGTTAAAAATGTGAATAAAAGGTTACCTTTAATTCAACAATAAAATGTAATGAAAAAACAGACAAAAGTGGATCAAAATTGCAGTTAATGTCATTTAATATGGAAGCGTTTGCGACTCATAGTGCAAAATAACAGTCAATACTGGAAATGCTTTTTCATTTTCACAATGTAATCACATTTCTTGTCTCTTAAATGAAATGAAAAAGCAATTCTCCATATGGCTTTTTCTCCTTCAACACTTCGTCTTCAACTCCTTCTGTAACTTAATTAATATGATGAAGAAAATGGCATTTGACACTTGATTTTCAAAAAGATTTCTGGTAAATTTGGACCAAATTTCAGCTATAAAAACACAAATTTGAAAATTAAAATGCATGAACAGAAATGCTTTTTCATTTTCACAATGTAACCGCATTACTTTTCTCTTAGACTTGACTTTTATTTTGAATTATGAGTCACAACAATTCTATAATTTATTCAAATTATAGAATTTGTCTTTATCATTTTTTGTTTCCACAGGTACGCGTGAGCTTAAAAGTTCAGGCCAGCACAGCACTGGATGGAGGTGATGTGGAGTTACTTCCAATCAGGGATGTGGGAGTCGAGACGATGAGTGAAGCCAAACCCGCCTTTGAGATCAATGTCGTTCTTGGACCGTTGTGTTTCTTGTGAGCAGTAAAGATGTCTTTTTCTTTTTTTTTTTTTAGGGTGGAAGGTTACTGTATTGTGAGATGAACCTTTCTTTTCACTGCATTTTCCTAAAGAGAATGAATGTTTTCTTTTTCTTTTTTTTTTGTTTTGGTTCTTGTGTATTTATAAAATATGTGAAATAGTTGGATTTGTTCATATCAAGTTTTTTTAAAACATCTAAGTCTACAGAATGAACAATTGAATTCAAAACTACCATCAAATGATTGTTACTTTTATTTATTAAGGTTGTTAAAATGTGTTGGGAGCCAACACATTTTAATTTTGAAGAAAAACTAAGTTTAAATTATGTATAAAGAACTGTGAAGAAAATTTGAGTGTTTTTGTGAAGATTTCTTGTGTCTTTTTATTTATGTACTTGTCTTTTCTTTTGGTTCTCATTTGAAATGTTTATGTTAGTGTATCTTCTCTATATAAGTCTGTCTTCTAGCTATGAATTGAAGTTTTATAAATAAACTCAGTTTATTTAAATAAAATTCAAATTCCAAGTGTGTTTAAGTAGTTAGATTTTAGATAGTTAATTCTTCTTGATTCATTATTGAGTATTTTTGCAGTACATTCCTCCTTTGAAAATTGTGTTTTTTGTCATTTTACCATATGCATATTTGAGTGATTGTACTTTTGCTATTTGGTAGGGCTGTCCAATTCAATAATTCCAGAATCTAAAAATTTTTCAAAAATCTCAGGGAAAACAGTATCCATTGATGCTCAATAGATTGCTGAACATAGACCAAAATGCATTACATTTGAATTATTTTTTATGTTAAATAATACATGAATTATATGTTTATATATATATAATATATATAAGTATTCTATAAACCATCCAGGTTTTCATCATCGCAGTAGATTTATCATTAGTCTGTGAAATGTTCACATTTATTCGATTTTTACCATTGACTGTATATGACAACTGGACTTAGCAGGTTTGCTTTCACCCATAGAAAATGTTCTAGCTCTGGTTCTATCAAAATGAAGCCAATTCAGTCCACAGTACAGATGTCACCGTGTTGGCGCCAGTCGACAGTGATTGGTTGGACTCGATTTGAGTCAACGTTTCTATGGCAACTACTGTCACCAATCAGGAGTAAGCTCCTTCGAAGTCCACACCTCTTCCACCGAAAGCAGCTCAGAAGATTCTGTCAATCAAACTTTGAAGGTGGGAGCCAACGAGCACCACATGCTTTTATTGCGGCATTTTACTAGTTTATAACTTACGATAAAGAAAAAATATAATTAAAAAAATTAAGATTAGCAAGTGTCAAGAAAAATTTATCAGAGCAAGAATAGTTGTTCTGACAAATATATTGACTGAGTAAAAACCATTTATTTCTTAATTGGAATTAATGAGATTTTGGCTTCTTGGAGCCAGCAGGTACTTCCTGTTTGGAACTTGAGGGAGTCCAGTTCTCTTATAAGGGGCCAAAAATCATAAACACACCTTAGGTTGCAGGCCGAACAGGATAAACATTTACTGAACACTCTGAAACAAAATTTTAAAACTATAACTTTAATTTGAACTAGATACATTGCATTTCTGCAGTAATGCTAATGTGAATGATGTAAGCTAAATTTGGTACTAGCGCTGATAGCTGAAAAGGCTGAAATTGATAGTTGAAAATGCTGAAGCTGATAGCTGAAAACGCTGAAGCTAATAGCTGAAAATGCTGAAGCTAATTGTTAAATAACGCTGAAGCTGATGGGTAGCTAAAAAAATATAAGCTAAATGCCAAATTAGCCTAAAAAGCTGAAAAGAATTAGGTTGGCCAAAAACAGCTAGCATGTAGCTGAAAAAATAGCTGAACTGTAAAATATCCTAAAAAACTGAAAAACACCTAAATTAGCCAAAACAGCTGCTGTGTAAATATTAGCCTGACTCCAAAACAACCTAAAATTAAAAAAAGAAAAAAAGAAAAGCCTAAAATAGCCAAATCAATTAGCATGAAGCTCAAATATTAAACTCCAAATTGCATACATTTTTTTTAGTAAATCCCAGCTGGCAGAAAGCCAATGTTGAAAACTTTTGGTTATAAAGTGTTGATTATAACTAAAATTCCACTGGGAATGCTTTAAAATAGAACAAAATGTTAATGCAATGGGACTTTAAAATGTTTGTTATTTTGAAAATGTGTTACCATTGGTATATATTATATAGCAATATATATAAACATATTTAAAGTGTGCATAATTATTATTATTAATATACCTTATAATGTTTATATCAATTTATTATATTAGTTATCCTTAAATAATCAAGTATATATAATTATATTTGTTCCTAAATGTTTTTTTAATTAACTTTATTTGAATAACGCATAGTTACAAATCACATCACCACTCCAGAAAATAAAATAAAGAGAAATAGCAATAAAATATATATAGATAACTTTAAATAATTGTATATAATTATATATAATTTTATAAAAATAATATAAAATTTCTTTCCAAGTTTTTTTTTTTCATTCCAAGTTGTTTTGGGCGGTTTTGAGGCAGCGCTGACGTCACATTGAGGAGAGACCAATCAGGAGGAGGCGCTCATCATTTCATCAGTGTTTGTTCGGAGAAGGTAAAGAATTCATTCTGTCGTGACGGACGGACCGGTTCGTCTGTCTGCGAGCTTCCAAGGCGGGTTTTAAAGAAAGAAAGAGCCTGAAGACAGACAGTAAGGTTTAAGGAAGTCGTTTAAGGGGCTTTTTAATTCATTTATTTCTTTTATTTGAATCAGGCATCAACCTGTTCGGTTATCGGTGCGGACCAACAGGTTGGCTAATTTGACTAGCTTTTTTCCAATCTGTGCTAACTACCGGGATTGTATCCGGATAGACTCTTAAATGTCCAAGCAGGGCGATGTTACGCAAACATTAACGCCGTTTTTATTTAGTTAGCGTCGCTGTACGTCCGTTTACAGCAGTCATGTGAGGCTGATTTCTTGTCAATAATCTTCTGATGTTTTGGAAGCAGCTCCTCGGTGGTTTCTAGGGGTTTAAATTCCTCACGTTTGCTTCTTCTGCAGGATGGAAAGCGGGGCCGACGGTATCCTCAGGTCTCGCAATGGAGCTATCCCAAAAATGCCGGACTCGGACAGGGAATCTGATCCCGGAAATAACCAGCAGAGCAACGGAGGCAGCCACATCACCAGCAACGGTGAGCAGAACCTCAACACTGGCTCAAAACATTCAGATAATACACCTATCAATACATATTTTTACAGCAATGGGGCACAAGTAACAGAAAATTGTTTTATTCATCACTACAGATGTGTTTATATTTGTGTTTACAACCATAATAATGTGTTTATCTAGCTTGATTTCACTCTAAATCTAATTGACTTTTATTCTGAAAGACTACTTTTACATATCCAGTGATTAATTATGCAATTTATGTTCATATGAACAAGTTTTTTGGCTTTAGATTTACAAGTTAATCATTTAACCGACAAATATTAACAAAAAATCAGTCTGACTTAAAGGATATATTTCAGCGTGTTTGTGTTTTTAACACCAGCTTTGTTTAATGTTTGGGTGGCGTCTTGCTTAAAAACTCACATCAATCAAAAATTGTGTTTTAAACTCATCATGGAGGCCACATATTAAGGTTAGAACTCAGTTTGACTATTTTTTTTATTGAAATGGCGGTGAATCAGGAGCAGACGACTGTTAATTAGTTAAATACAAACTTAAATCCACAGCTCTCTGCTCTGCTCCATTCTAATACCTCCACTTGCAGACAAATGGATCCATGTTGGTCTTTGTTTTAATTCATCTGAGCTGCTATCTAGCTCTAGTGGCTGAATAGCTCTGACGTTGCCTGCCATTTTTGTTGCACCAGTAATGTTAAGTTGGAGTAAAATTAACTCAAAACAAATAACAATCTAGAATCTGTTCAAAAGTTTGGTTAATTCCAGAATAAACCAGAAGTTCTTTTCAGCATCTCAATCATCAATAGATTCTCTGTTCTGCTCCTCAATATGATGCGACATGCAGACTGCTGCCACTGTGATAACAAGACCTTGTTATCCTAACAAAGTCTTAACTGAATATTTTCTTTTATTATATCATGTTTGGCAAATACATGAGGATAAGATGAGCAATCAAGGCAGTGATGAGGTCTATGTGACCTTTTTCCCCTCAGATGCTCTCAAAGTTATGAGCCTCTAGCTTAGCAGGAGAGAGTGTAAACACAGGAATGATGGGAAGAATCCCTCCAACTGTCCCACCCACAACTCAGAGGCGAGATTCTGATGAACTACTACCACTCTAGAGATTTTTTTCTAGAAAACAACAGTTTTTATAATCATTATTTTACCTAAAAGGGGAATAATCATCATTAAAACCACTGGGGAAGCTTTTATAATGAATCAAAGATGATTAGAGTGACATTAAGGTGACCACTTTGGTTAAAAAATAAAAGCAAGTCAGATTAGTCTGAGGTATTTTTCTATTGAGATCTTTTGAGATGGGTGGAGCTCTACCATCGACCTTAAAAAAAACAAGACATTGTCCTTCAAACTGGGTGGAGTTCTACTGTTGACCATACAAAAGGGCACACTTAATAAAGATCAGGCAGTTGTCAGTATTAAACAATCTGTATTTACTTTAACTACTAAATGGCGCTCTTTGATGCATCTGTTTTATTTTTTAATCATCATTTTTAAGTTTTTAAAGAGTCCTGCTGGTTTGCCAAGCTGCACCTGTTTATTGGAACATTTTGAATCTTTACCTGTGGGTGGCGCTATGTTAAAATCATTTGAAACAAGTTGAGTTGGCCACAGAGGTGTGTTTTTACAGAAAAGGTTTTCAGCCGCTGCTGCAGTCAGAAATGAATTCTAAGAAAATAACAAAAATGTATCAATTTGGATCTGAAATCAAACATTTTTGTATAACTGTTTAGGTCAGTAGCTTTTTCGTTTGGGATGGAAAACTGTTTTGTTTTGTCATATTAAAATAATTGATCTCCATCTTTGTGTGTTGCTGTTCTTACAGGGATAATTGAAGCAGATTGTGTCATCAGCAAAAAGATGCAACTTAAGAGGAAAGCAGAGGTTAGTTTATTTTTTTGGTTCTTAAAATGTCACCTTTTTACTATTTTAAACTATGATCAACGTTAACCAGAAAATACCAAATACATATTCATAAACGCATCAAACAACATATATAAATGTCACTAGTATTGATCTATTATTTGAGATTTTAACAGTAACCTAAATTTATTTACTTATTTAAGATCTTTATCCGAACAATTCCAAAGTTTTGTTCCAAAAACAGAAGGACATCTCCATTTTACATTAGTTCTTACTTTGCTCAATTCAAACATAAAAAATAACTTTAAAAAAATGATTTCACTTTCAAGGCCAAGCTACTTTTAAGGACACAATTTCCAATAGGGATGTCCTGATCTGATCACGTGGTTGAAGACTTGATCGGAATCGGGCACCGTTGTCCGATCAGGATCGGATATTTCACTTATTCTTGTTATGATCAGCGCTTTATATTTCAAGCTTATTATTCCGGATAAATACTCCACTAGAAGTCTGCATGTCATGAACAGATCACAAAATGATATTCCCGGAAAACGCAGCAGAAAACTGCAACAGAAGACTAATGTAAACAGATCAATAAAAGCTAGCTAGCTGATCACAGATTCAGACTTCTGGGATCAATAACTCTTTTGAAAAGGCTTTAAACTGAGAGCTAGTGTCTCTAAACAACAACCTCTAAAAGTATTTCAACAGAAAAAGACAAAGTTTGGTTTCTTTTAATGTTGAGATCTTCATGCTGCAGACAGACGGCTAAACAGCAGCTGCTAACTGCTACATGCTAGCGCCAGGATTTAACTCCTTAGGACCCGAGCTGTCCTTTGATATGCCTGTTTTATTTATCTGAAAGAGAAATAAAAGTTAAGAAAATTAACTACTCTGATAATAAACCTAAATGTGATGTCTTAAGAACTTAAAAAGAAGCAGATAATCTTAAAAACAAACAAACTTAAAACTAATACCGGTAAATGAAAATTAATGATTTGAGCTAATCATGAACACTCATCAAATTCATGGTAACACAGTCATAACTTATTTTTAAGAATTCTAAATGAGCACAGGAATTACATTTGGTCAAAAATGTTCAATAGCTCTAAAGATATTAAAGCTAAAGTCACTAAACTTTCTCACATGACTAATTATCACTCATATAACAAGAAAATAGAATTTATTTTTCCTAGATTATATTTGCTCTATTTTTAATTGTTTATTAAAGCTACTTCACAGAAGTGTTCTATTTCAGTTTTTAATGATAAATGAAGGTTAATGAAATGTAAATAAGGGACAACACAAATCTGTTTATTCAATTTGTTCATGTTTTAAATTTGTTTCAAAAGTATCGGATCGGTACTCTGTATCGGCAAATTCACAAAATCCACTGACTCGGAATCGGATCGGGACCAAAAAAACCTCATTGGGACATCCCTAATTTCCAAAATTCTTACACGCACAATATCCATATATTTTAATGTTTACGTTGATAGGTAATCTCTTCTTACAGCAATTTAGATTTTTTATTACTTTCAAATATTGTATCTAGTATTTGTAATTTCTTGTATCAATAAACATTTTTGTTCTGTGGTTTTAGAAATGCTAAACTAAATCCATAATACACTATATATCCCAATTTTTTTAATTGATATTTCTTCAAATAAAGCAATGTGTAGATAAACAGATCGTCTCTACACAGCAGAATGACCAAAAATAAAAAAGACAGTTAATTAGGTGGAAAAAACAGGATTTTTAAGAGTAAATCTGACCGTGAAACAGACGTCATTTTTGAAAATGTTCTCATGACCTTTTCTGTTGGATCATAAAACCGTAACTTTTGCTGCTCAGTTGATGACAAAGATGCTTTTCAGACTCTCTGAAAGGCAAGTGAGTCATAATGAGAATTTTCACAGCAGTTCAAACCATGTGTGGGTTTATGAATGACGGTAATTGAGACTTTTTTTTTTAGTTTTTGATGAAGCATACATGCAGGTTCCAGGGCAAAATATAAATAAAGTAGTAATAAACATAAACATATTTGTTTATGTTAGACTAAAATACGTTCATCCTTATCTGTACATTTAAACAAACTGATGGTTGAAGCATGTAATGATATTTAAGATCACTAAAGTTCATCCTGAAGGGAACTTAAATAAACTTACCTAAAAACACAAGATGAGCAATTTCTCTTTAGCCTTTTAAACCACCTCAGTTTGACATATTATTATTATAATCCCTGTTTTAATTTGTATTTTTTGTTTATGCAATGAGTTTATAAATCAAAACACTTCTTCTGAACCATATACTATGTCAAAAACTTAACCAAAATACTTTAAAATGAGGTTTTAGCTATTTTTGTTAAAACAATCAATGTGATTGAAATTGATTAGATTAATTATAAATAATCGCATGACAGTACTAATGCTTACACTTAAAAAAAAAAAAAAAAAAAAGCATTACGATACCAAAACAGTGTCATTCATGATTGTCTGTACATTGTACCATTAGGTTACAAATTCATACTTTTCCAAAATGTTCTTATTTTTTTTGTTTTTACATTTTTTACATTAGTGATATTCATTTTCTCAAATGTTTTTATTTTCTCTTGCCCAGCTTCTGAAGACTGACCTTTTGCGTCAGTTTGACAGCCAAGTGAGTGACTTCATGGATAGTCTTTTAGAGGAGTCGTCCAGCCTGGAGCGCTCGCCTCTACCTGCAGCCTTCTCACCCCCCATGTCGGATAAGGAGAAGGCCAAACTCAGGTACATCAACCTAGAAAATACTCCTCCAGCTCCATTTGTGACCACACTTTTAATGTTTTCTCACCCCTGTTGTGCTCTGCAGTCATTTTCGACCTCCTCATGGGGAGGGCAAACATTTCACAAACAGGAGGTCTCTTCTAGAGTAAGTTGGCATGTTTCTTTACTAATGTGTTCAGGATTTTGTTTCCTCTTTTTGGATAATAAATATATTTCTGCAACATCTATCCTCCTGCAGTGAGCTTTTTGAAGTGGACCACATCAGCACCATCTACCACATGTTCATTGCTCTCCTCATCCTCTTCATCCTCAGCACACTGGTGGTAGATTTCATAGATGAAGGCAGGTAATATGAAACCACCTTAAACTTTCAGGTACACCGGCTCACTTGTCATAAAAAGCACAGAACTGTGTTGTCTTTTGTCTCAGGCTGGTGCTGGACTTCGACCTGCTGGTTTATGCGTTTGGCCAGTTCCCCCTGGTGGTGTGCACGTGGATCTGCATGTTCCTGTCCGTGCTCCTGGTGCCCTACACCCTGTTCCACCTGTGGGCTCAGAGCCAGTCGGGCTCTTTGGGTCACCCCAGGTTGTTGAGCGTTCTGTCGGGTTCTGCGTTCGTGCTCTACCAAGCTGTGGGTCTGGGACTGCTGCCCGCGTATGTTGCTGTGACCAACAGTTTACCACCTGCATCCTGCTTTATCATAATCCTTGAACAGGTACATGAAATCTGAGGCTGATTCTTTTATCTCATTAAAGACACACTTTGATCATCTTTTGATCGATTTTAAAAGCAATCTCAATTATGATTTGGACATTTTAACTAAAAATTGTAAAATAAAAAACTTTGTCGTAGTTGTTCATTAAAAATTCACCTCTGATTTGTGGAGCTGGAGCAATCAAGCGTGCTATGCTAGCTAGCCGCTAAGCTGATACACTTGCTAGGCTATCTGCTGCCGGTGTTGTGCCAAATTACAATTTCCCTGCTGGAATGTGTATTCATATGTTGTCCCAAAAAGCGTAAAAAGAAGATGGATAGTCAAAATAAACTTCATTTTAGGCTTTTTGGAGTTAACTGTCATATTTGCGTTTCCCCCCAATATATTCTATGCAGAACAACAGCTTGTTGTGTTAAAAAAAAAAATCTATGTTTTACTAATTTAGGATAAGAAAATCTATTTTTGAAAGAGATTTTTTTTATGGAAGCGTTTAACAAAGGACTAACTTTAAATATTTGTTGTTTCTAGCAGCAATTTATTGGGTAGCTCAGATTCTTATAGGCTGGATCAGCCTGACAGAATCTGGGTTGTTTTACATTGAATATGTGGTTGAAAAAATAAATATATCAAACATGACACTAAACTCGGAAAAGCCCCAGAATAAAGTTTGTCGGAGAGCCGGCGCAGGTACAAACGCAAATTTGACACACGAATCGCATCCAGCGCGGCACTCAGCATGTTTTCACAAAACCTGTAACTCCCAACCGTGTTTGCAACACGTATAAAAACTGGGGCTGGGAGTCGATTAAAAAAAATTAACGAATTCATCGCATATCTATGAAAAAATAATCCAGATTAATTGCATTTTTTTTTTTGTTACATTATTTTGTGTCCACTTATCTGCAAGTAATCACAACATGAGATCACACAAAACACATTTGGAACAATTATTTTTAATTGGTTCTGTCAATAGATTAAAGAAAATATTCAGATTAATCAAACTTTTATGTTGCGATTAATCATAATGTTTTCTTAGTAAAATTTATGTGACAATATTTGACAAAAACAAACCAGGGAGAAAATATTTTTCATTTCTATCGTCTTAAATTTTTTAATTTATCAAGTCTTAACCCAGAAATGTAATTTTTGTTTAAAACACACCAACGATAAGATTAGCAGAACTCTAAAGACTTTTATGTCGGGAGTATTAATCCAAGAAAGTCGAAGTTCAGCGATGTGTTGTCGTGACAATGTGACAGAACATGGGTCAAATTGTCCACTTTTTGTGAAAAAGTGAACCAAACCAAAAAATAACAAGATTAAACCAAATAAATATTAACTCATTTTGTAAATAACCATGATGTAAGAGGGATAATACTTGACAAAGTGTTGTAACGCACACGATGGAAGCCTGAACCGCCGAAGGACTGCTGCTCTGTGAGGTGCGATTCATTTAATAAATTAAATTTAATAAATATTAACGCGTTAATTCTTTTTTATTAATTTTGTGTGTTAATGCGTTAACTTTCACAGCCCTAATAGAAACACATTCCAACATCGCTACACGTTAGCCGCATTAGCATATTTAAAATAACACCAAGCCTCGGTTGCAACTTGTAGAAGAGCAGACTGAAGTTCTGACAGGAGCATGTAGACTACCTCTCTCGACATCACTAAGCACAACCATATAAGATTATTACTGTCATTTCATTGAAAAAAATTAAAGCTTTTAACTGTGCCTTGTGGTGCAGAAAATACAGTTATATCTTTTGTGAATGAAAGTTTTGGTTAAATGACCTCAAAGATTTGAATAAAAACTATTCAGAAATGCAATTTTTAGCTTAATTTTCTTTACATAGGTCCTCCATCATCATAAAAAATGCCACAATAACATGTTTAAAACACAATTTTCATCCGAGTGGGTCTTCAAAGATTCAAAATCAAGTTGTTTTTATTTTTAAAACTGCATAAATGTGTTTAATTTTTCTGATTTCAGGTTCGTTTAATGATGAAGGCGTATTCCTTCGTCAGGGAGAACGTTCCTAAAGTCCTATCCTGGGCAAAAGATAAGACAAGTGTGCAACTTTCTTGATTCAGAAGAAGGTTATCTGTTTAATCATTCATAATTCCAAAACTCTGCATCTCTCCTGTTGACATTAGGTCCCGGTCCAGTGATCCCTCAGGTTTCTCAGTACCTCTACTTCTTGTTTGCACCGACGCTTATCTACAGAGACAAATATCCGAGGTACCTGTACTCTTTGGTTACAGTGTTTCTGTTAATCATTTACCAAATAGAGAACAGTCTTTTCCTCCTGCACTTCAGTCCATCCAGTAAAACTAGTCTCTATCCAGGAACCCTGTTACAAGATGGAGCTATGTGGCCACAAAGCTTCTCCAGGTACACTGCCACTAGTGCTGTCACAAACGATTATTTTAATAGTCGACTAATCACTAATTATTTTTTCCGATTAGTCGTCTAATCAAGTCATCCTCAAACTGGATATGAAGCACACATCTTAACCATCATTAGCTTTAAACTAACTAAATATGATGTAGCATTACCTGCCATAATGCTAGTGGGCTGAATTTGGCCCCTGAAGATGCTCGTGCTGTTAGCTGAAGATGCTGAAATCGGTAGCTGAAATTACTGAAGCTAATTGCTAAAACTGATAGCCAGCTAAATAATTAGTCACATGTGAAATTAGCCTAAAAAATTTTGAAAAAAGCCTAGATTAGCCAAAACAGCTAGCATGTAGCTGAAATATTTGCTAAACTCTAAAATAGCCTAAAAACAGAAAAAAATCTTAATTTAGCTAAAACAGCTAGCATGTAGCTGAAATGGTAGCTAAACTCCAAAATAGCTTAAAAAACTGAGAAATTACTAAATTAGCCAAAACAGCTAGCGTGTTGCTGAAATATTAGCCAAACTTCAAATTAGCCTAAAAAACAGAACAATTTCTATGCAGCTGAAACATTAGCTAAACTACAAAATACCGGTAGCTTAAAAAACTAAATAAAAATATTAAAATTAGCCAAAACAGCTAGCATGTAGCTGAAATATTGGCTAAACTCAAAAATGGCCTAAAAAAACCTGAAAAATTACTACATTAACCAAAACAGCTAGCATGTAGCTGAAATATTAGCAAAGCTTCAAATTAGCTTAAAAAACAGAAAATTTATTAAATTAGCCAAAACAGCTAGCATGCAGCTGAAATCGTAGCTAAACTCCAAAATAGCCTAAAAAACATAAAAAATACTAAATTAGCCAAAACAGCTAGCGTGTTGCTGAAATATTAGCCTTAAAAACTGAACAATTTCTAAATTGGCAAAAAAAAACAGCTTGCATGCAGCCGAAACATTAGCTAAACTCAAATACCGGTATCTTAAAAAACTAAATAAAAATATAAAAATTAGCCAAAACAGCTAGCATGTAGCTGAAATATTAGCTAAGCTCCAAAATAGCCTAACAAATCTTAATAAATACCAAAATGTTCCAAAAAGCTAGCAGAATTCCATTATAACTTTTAACTTTCTTACACTCTGACTCCATATGATATAAAGTAACGACTGGTCAACTATTAGATTAGTCATAGATTATTTTAATGGTCAATAAGTTAAGGAATTAGTCGACTAATCGTGGCAGCCCTAACTGCCACGTTTTCCCATCAAAAGCATGAAGCCCATTTTTATTTCTTTACCCTCCCCTCTGTCCTCAGGTCCTCGGCTGTCTGTTTTACGCCTACTACGTGTTTGTGCGGCTGTGCATCCCACAGTTCCGCAGCATCAGTATGCAGTTTTTTGATCTGCGGGCGATGGTCCTCTGCGTCTTCAATTCCATTCTGCCAGGTAACACTTCCAGCAACACCTGAGCGGCTGTAGATTATCTTTTATGTTTGAGAGTTCTTGTCTTATTATTTATTTGTTTTTCTTTTAGGAGTTTTGGTTCTCCTGCTGGCATTTTTTGCTTTCCTGCACTGCTGGCTCAATGCTTTTGCAGAGATGCTTCGCTTTGCAGACAGAATGTTTTACAAGGTCTCGTTCTCACTTTGACTAAACACGTGTTCCTCCTGAGTTTATGGTAGAAACTGACACAAAATACTGAACTGTTCTGATTCAGGATTGGTGGAATTCAACCTCCTTTGCAAATTACTATCGAACCTGGAACGTGGTGGTCCATGACTGGCTGTATTACTACGTTTACAGGGATTTCTTGTTGGTGAGTCCTTTTCTTGGTCCGGAAAAACTCGATTTCTCAAAATAAAAAAATGTGTTTTAAACTGCAGAATAATATTTTCCTTGGCATTTTTAAGGGAGGATAAAGTCGGATCTCTGATCTAGATTAATAGTATGTTTGTTATTTTCAAAAAATGGATCAAATAAATGAACAATACAACACTTTCCCAAGACTTTCCTGTCAGATTTACTGTTTTTTTTTCTCTGTTGGTAAATACTTTGCCAAGATAAACTTGTAGATTACTGACATATCTGATGTACAAGAAAGATGTTGTGTAGTGAATTATAATACAAAATAATCTCCCTACTAAAAATGATAACTTTACTATCGAGAACTGTGTTCTAAACTAAAATTGCTATTAATTGCTATTGGAATTTAATTGACTTTTTGTTCTTCGTTATTTAAAATTACACTTAACATATATAAGTTTAATATGAAATCATTACAGTGTTTCTTTTATTTCAGTAAGTGAATTTAACCCTTGAGAACCTAAAGTTTTTTTGGGTTTTTTATTCCCCTCAAATTTGTTAAATACATTTTGGCTGCTGTTAATCTTTACAAGCCCAGAAGTTCTTGGCTTTTCCAGGATTAGAAACAAAAGTTAATCAATTTCATTTTAAATTAATGCTTTATTTATTTATTTTTTCTTGTTCTAAGAATGGTATTTACAGATAAAGGAAAAAACTGTATTTGAGTTTTGGTATCAAAAACATCAGATTTTAAGTTTATAGAGTTTCACTTTAATTTAAAAAAAATATTAAAGGAATTAGAAATTTAACTTCCTCTCTTTATTTAATTTAAAAGTGTAGATTGCAAAATCTCAATGGTTCTAACTGCAGAATTAATAGTTTATTTGATACATAAAAATACTTCCAACTATATTTTCTATTATCATGGTAGCTTCGTTTCCATCAACATGAAATTGCGCACATTGGATTTGTGATAGTAAATTTGTCTCATGGAAACTTGACAATTTCCATAAAAAACTTGCATTCATCGGAAAAAAAGTTTTTGCACTTGTAGTTTTATCGAAATTGACATATTTCACAATTATTATTTTTTTTAATTAACGGAGTCCCACAGCATCACACAGTTCATCCAAAGCTGAGGATGTCATGTGGAAATGCTCCTCTGTAAAAATCACCAACCAAAATTTCCCAAAATCCCTTCATCCGTAGCCACTCCCACATAGCTGTCCGCTCCATGGCCTGAATAGGACGCCAACGTCTCCTTTGATAGATTGATTGATGGAAACAGTATAGTTGCAAAATTGCTGCTTTTTTTTTTTTTTTTGACAAAAAAATGTTAGCGCATATGTTCAATGGAAACACAGCTATTTGGAGGATTTGTTTTATATTCCAATAATTTTTATTGTTCGTTAGATTCAAACATTTGCTTCAACATTATCTTCATTTGTCTTTTTCTCTCGTTGTTTCAGATTTCTCAGAAGCGTTTCAGACTAGCAGCCATGCTCTTGGTTTTCACCATATCCGCCGTGGTCCACGAGTACATTCTAGCAGTTTGCTTCGGCTTCTTTTACCCCGTTCTCTTCTGTCTCTTCATGTTCTTTGGAAGTAAGAATATTGAATCAAAAACACATCAGTGCATCTCAGTCGTGGAACTGTTTAATCTTTGTTTTTCTATCTTCATTTTTTTTCCCAGTGATGTTCAACTTTATTCTGCACGACCGAAGGAAAGGCCCGATCTGGAACGTCATCATGTGGACGGCTCTGTTCCTGGGTCAGGGGGTGATCATCTGTCTGTACTCCCAGGAGTGGTACGCTCAGAGATACTGTCCTCTGAAGGAGGTAACATGACTTTTTTGGAAGTACTTTTTAACAGAAGGAAAGACACAACCTTGTGATTATTATTTTTTTTTTGTTGTTGTTTCAGCCGTCTTTTCTGGAGTTGATTACTCCTCGTTCCTGGAGCTGTCAAAGAGACTGACTGTGGGATTATAGTAAGAAGTAGTGCCAATACTGATCACTTAAGGTTTCTGTTAATTTAATTATTTATGGGTTTTTGTTGTGTCTTTGCACTAAAATTTCGTAGGAATGTATGGCAAAGCTTCTACTGATATGCCAAAAACAGCACAGTCACTGGGATGCCTTATGTGTTTTTAGTTTTCAGACATCACAGAAAAGTTCTGTACCAAGAAGTACTTGTAAGCACCTTTCCGTGTACTGTTTGTATATTTTTTTTTTTGAGTTTTTTCAGATCAACTGTGAAAACACTCTTTGTGCCAACAAAAATTGCGGCAATAATGACACACGGCAGCTGAACGCATTTGCTTATTGCAATAACGGTTTGACCGCTGCCTGCTCTTTGGTGCAGTATACGTGTCAACAAATATTTAATTTCATTGCTAAAAAAAAAAGGATTTAAAATGTTCTTCCAATTGTCTGACTTTGTCTCAAGATTTTGGGGTAATTTAATGGTAATCAAATCAATATTTTCACAGTTATTGAGGACTGAATTGCATAAATGTACTGTTTCTATCTGATTAGGTGATTTTCTTTCATCATTCAACTGTCGTAGTAAAATGTCTTTGAAGGCAAATGTTGTAAAGCTGCTATGTGGAATCACTACGATAATCACTGCTTATATTTATACTTGTTTATGATATAAAGATAAATTATATTTTCTATGGAAAGTAATGACACATTTAAAAAATTTTGCCTTTCAGGGAATTTTCTGATGCTCTTTAATAGCCGTTGGTTCTTTGTATGCTAAAAGTTAAACCTCAAGGTGGCACTATTGTAATGCCTTTAATGGATTGAATATTCATTTTGGGTGATTGCATTTCCCCTACATTCCAAAACTTTGTATTATGAACTAAAACTAAATGCAAAAAACTTTTAAACATGAAGTCATTTGGATTATTTTTGTCAAATATGTGCTGAGTAAATTTGTTTTGCTCTCAAGTAATGAAAAATATCAAATGAGCTGAAAAATGTATGAGTTTTGATTCATTTCTGTTTAATTTATTTTATTATATCATATATATTGGTCCTTTTTTCTGTGTCCTTACGTTAATGTAAACGATTATGTTTTTTGTCAAAGTAATAATGGCTGGAATAAAAGTTTATTCCTGTAAATGTGTTATTGGATTTTGTGTTTTATGTTTTAGCTAAACATTTTGTTTGTGTTTTAGAATATAAAAACTCTCTCCATACAAAAAAAATACATGAATTAAATATTATATTCAATTTGGCATACTTGTCATTTAGCTCAAACATTCATTTTTGGTGGACAATTTCATAATTTATTTTTAATATTGATTAATAATTTTTGTTATTAAATAATTATAAATTATTTAAATTGTTTTCTGTACAAGGATTAAAATTCTTTGCTTATTGCAGTTATTTACATAACAGAAGATTTCCATTTGAGTTATGTTAAATCCAATAGATTGTTGAAAGATACATAAATAGAAAGTTCAAAGTATACATTTTTGCTTTTGTATATAAAAAAAATGTATCTGTAAATTAATGTCCAAACTGTAGTGGGTTTTACTGTATTAATATGTATTGAATAAATTAAAAAAACATGCTAAACAGTATATTTAATGTTCTAAACAACATCTGTCTCTTTGGTGTGGACTGGATCTGTAGAAAACTGTTGAGTTCTCAGTCAAGGTGTTATTAATCAGGGTTATAACGGTGTCATATGATGATAATAGCTTACACGAGAAGTAATTACAACTTTTGGAATAAATTCTTAGCTTGGGGCGTTAAGGCGTATTCTTCCGTTCAAGTTTAAACATTTTTCCTCCTTTTTATTTTCTGTCCTGCGGCATCGCGATCCCCTCATTGCAGCCTCCTCGCAGAGGCTGCTGGGGAGGTGGAGGCTCGCTCTGACCGGGCATCCGAGGCGAACCCCCGCCTTGTGCAACACATCCACTATTCTGCGGTAAAGATGGCGGCGTCAGAGGGGGCGCGCAGCGGCTGGACCACGGCTAAAAGGATTTGATTGTCTCCTTTTTCCATCGAGTCCGGCTCGTGGAGTGTTGTAATTTGGTCACACGGTACGACCCGTTCCGCGGCGGTGAAGAAAATCGTGTCACGCGCTGAGGTTGCGGTTTTATTGTTGCAGGGTGGGTTTCACTCGTAGCGGCTAACCTTAGCTAACAGGCTAGCTAGCTATCCTTGGCTAGCTCACGTTATCTCAGTGAGGAAGAGAATTCGGGCCAGTCTGTCCCATCTTGGGGGGGATGTGAACCAGAAGCGCGCGGGGGGTTTGCTTGCTTCGTCCCAAACGACCTCACGAAAAACTACCGGGATGGGACAGCAGGTAGGCCGCGTTGGTGAGGTTACATCGACCGGACTGCAGCCGCCACAACCCCACGCTCCCCAACCGCAGCCGGGGAGGGGGAACCGGGGGAGCGGAGCCGGGAGAAGACCCCGGGAACCAGGCTGTGGCACAGGAACACCGCCGGGCAGGGCAGCCTCCGCCAACGTGCCCGACCCAGGGATCAATATATTCACCCAACATTCAGGTAAGGAGAAGGAAATGAACGGACGCTGAAGTGTCTGAATTCCTACGTTTGATTTGTCTTCCGTTATCCGAATGCTAGCAAATTCTGACGACGCGTTAGCGGAAACTGCTGCTGCATCAAGGAGTGTCCAGAAAAAGCTGATACAACACGTTGGGGTTTAAGTGTCAAATTGACACGTCCAGATAGAAAGCTGCGTGCTTGCGGCTGGTGAAAAGGTGAAGGTGCTGCGCCGCAGGGTCAATCCAGGGCTTTTCTTCTGCAGTGTCTGAAGATGCCTCTGTGTGTGTCATGTCATACGATATGGAGCCTGGAAGCTGTGTTTCCCTGCCACTGCCAGGCCATTAACTCGCTGCACAACAACAGCAGGAGTTACAACATCCAACCTTCAGCACATTTACACACAAATCTGCTTAAATTAAACCATATCAAAAAATGTTATAGATGTATAACAACTAGAATTTAAAGATTCACTCTGATGGAAGGCATGTTTGTGCTCAGTTTTTCTTATGATGGAGGAGATTTGTGAAGAGAATTAAGATTAAAACTGCATTTCAGAGTACTGTGGATCAGAAGCAGACAAAAACATTCTGTTGGAGAAAGCTTGTAGGTGTGACAGAGGGTGCATCCACTTGCAGACAAATGAGCCTCGTTTCCACTGAGGGTACGGAACGGTCCTGGTGATTCTAGTGAGCGTTTCCACCCAGTTGAGCCTTGATTCCACTTTGCGGTTTGTTTTCACGTTGGATTCGTGGTGTAGACTGCTAGCGCGTCATTAGCTGCGTTTACATGTGCAAAATGTTCTCGATCAGATCGGATTAGAATAGAACTGTTCACATAGACCTGTAAAACTTCATCCACCACACAGTTGATTAGAATAAATCAATTTGACTTGCGCAGAACTGTCAAATAGTTATAGAAGAAGTTCCATAATGAACAAACAAAGATCATGTATAGAGCGAGATGATCCACTGAGCATGCTTTAATATTTTAATTTAATATTTAATAATTTTCTAAATCCGTGCAGTAATGTGCATTTTGGCTGCACGTAAATATGTCGGAATAACATCAGCCTTTATTCTGTCTAGATGTGGTTGGAAATCATTCATTTTTTATTTTTTTTAACCCGATTTCGTATGACTTTTTGGGCATTTCCGCATTCAAAAGCCGCCCTGAAGTCGCTCTGAGAAACAGTTCTCCCGGGAGACACGGTTTTCCAGAAATCCGGAGGGTCTCTCGTGCATAGCAGCCATACCCTCTATGTATGACGTAAAATCCAGCGCAGTAACGACACATGATCGGAATGTGTGTTTACACGCACCGTGATCGGGTCAACAATCGGTATAACCATCTGTCTCGATCGGAAAGAAATTTGGATCCGAAAGAGTCTGATCGGGCCAGAGTATTCCACATGGCGTGTTCACATGATTCTGTTCTGATCAGGTGTTTATTCCGATAACTTGTGGCCATGTAAACGTAGCTATTGTAGTGCGACGACTAGAAAAGCAATAACAATGGAGGTCGTCATCCAGAAGCTCGTCTTTTTTTTTACTTACTGTTGTTTGCAGGCATTTTCATTATAGACTCGCGACCAAAAGAGTAAACAGAAAACTGCAAAAACCCAAACGCTTGCAAACGTTAGCTTAAATGAGCGCTATATTAGCGCTTTCTAATGTCATCACTTTCTTCCAAAGTGACTACAGCGGTTCCGTCCCATTCCACTTTTCAATGGACCTACAACCAATGGGGGGCATAAGTGCCTCATAAGTGTCCTTTAAAACAGAGTGTTTCACCCTTCCAGGTTTGGGTTTTGAATATGAAACGTGTAGCATCACTAGCGCTGAAGTTTTAGCGCCTGCTGTCCCTGGTTTCAGCGTTCCTCCAGCACTGCCGTTTCCTGAAGTTCACAGAAAACGCAACCCCTCTTTGAACAGAAAGCACTTTCAGAACGTGGCTCTCCAAAGTAATGGTCTTCACAGACAGACTTCAGCGTGAGTGCAGCTCTGCAGCACAGTCAGAGCTAGAGAAGCCTTTTTATAGCATCCAGGATGCAGCCATTCTGCAAAGAGATCCTCACTCTTCAAAGTACACAATAATAGAACAAAGACTCTTTAGGTGGGGAAGTGGAGATCTTTGGGCTCAGTCCTGCATTCAAGCGCTAACTAACCTATTTACTCAGTTAAATGTCATCACGATTCTAAAAATATTTTAAAGCACACATGCTTTCATATTTCACTTTTACTACTAAAATGATTTAAAGTATTTCTATATTTGACTAAATACCTAATTTCGTCGCAATTTTTGCTGTGCAATTCAGTTTTACTGATTAGATACCCACATTTGAGTTATTTGATAGTAATATATTAGTAATACTTGTAATAATAGTAATGCAAAGTTGGCATCATAATTGTAGAAAATGGTTTTGATGACTTTGTGATAGTCAGTTGGACTTTTCCCTAAATAAGACTGATTAAGTGTTAATTAAGCTTCACAAACGCCATCAATCTTTAAGTCCCACGATGACTTTATTTTCATCTCTTATTAAAAAAAAATTTCAGCAAAAATTTAAAACAAAAGTTTTTTTAAGACATGTTTTCTGCTACATTGCAGAAGCTCATTAGAAATGTACTTTTTAGAGTTGTGGGTGGGACAGTTGATATCCCAGAATTCCTTTGTCGACACTCTGTCCTTCAAACCCTCACAACCCCAAGCTAACAGTGAGCAGTTTTGTAGCTATCCAGCCGTACAGTTTTGAGGCAAATAGCAGCTTAGACAAGGAAAATGAAGACGTTAGTCGCCCTCCAATGAAAATCCTGGTTTTTTTTAGTGTTTATCGTATATGTGTGGGATTTTTCTTATGAAAGAAAAAACAAATGTGATAAGAGATCATTTCGTTTTTATATTTCAGAGTTTTCTCCTTTTAAATCTCTTTCAATCAAACTGTCACAGACAGACTTTATGATCGTATTTTAAACACTACTGGGAATGATTTTGCTTTTGTTAAAAAAAATTGTCATAGGTGATTTTTACTTGATCTATTTGTCTTCAAGTGGAGGATTTGAAATTGAAGCAGAGCAGGGAGACTTTGGCCCGCCCATCACAGTTACTGCGTCACAAACCTGAGCTTTTTTAAATCTTAGATTTTTTTTCTGCTCGCAATCTATTACAATTTTAAATAAAGACTCAGAAACGCAGTTTTAATCTTAAATTCTTCTTTATATATCCTCCACTTTAAGACAGTTTGACATCCACATGCATGTTGGCTGTACAACCAACCTTTTAATACACACGTATATAACTCCATGGTGGCAGTCTGTAAGTAAAGCATCATTTTCTGCAGAGTAAATGCGTCTCTGTTGCTCTTTGTGTATTGATTATCCATGGATACCATATGTACACAATGATCCACCAAAGTATCTCTTAGTGTCACAGATCGACAAATAAAGCCTGTTAGGTTGGAAAACGGATGATCATCAGGTTTATCCAGTAGATCTGCCTCTATTTTGTTGACATTTTAAAGTCAGATTTCCTGGGTTTGACTAGTTTTTTTTTTTTTTTTTTTCTTTGAAGTCTGTCAATACTTTCCTTTTTTATCTTGCAATTGCTGGACTGATGTCACTTTTTCCAGTCAGCATCACCTGCAGATTTCACATCCTATCTCAAACTAAATGCGGGACAGAGATGGACAAAATGTAGATTTAGTTCAAAGCTTCTCGAATGACTGAGTGGCTGCTGGGAAATGTTCACGGAGCAGACAATAGGTCTCGTATGTGAAGTCACAACAGGTGTCGTACCTTCCTGCCGCGATTGTCCCTTTTTTAAAGACCCATTCTGATGGAAAATCTGTGTATTTAACATGTTTTGGTGAAATTTAGCTGATTATTCAAATGAATCGAGAGCAGACAAACCCATATCGTAAATGTGACCTCAGATATGCTGGGCGGGCTAATAGCTCCATGCTCCGCTCCATTCCGATGCATCCACTTGTAGATTTGTGCTGCCACAAACGATTATCTTAATAGTCGACTAATCACCGATTATTTTTTCAGATTAGTCGACTAATCGGGTCATGGACAAAGTGGATGTAAAATAAACGTCACTGGCTGTTAACTAAATAAAAACTAGATATATAGCATTAACTGTGATAATGCTAGTGGCAATAGCTGAAGATGCTGATATTCATAGCTAAAAACACTGAAGCTAATAGCCCTCTAAAATATTCTTTAAATACCAAAGTAGCCTAATTAACTGAAAAAAGCCTAAGTTAGCCAAAATAGCTAGCATGCAGCTGAAAATTTAGCTAAACTTCAAATTAGCCCAAATAAAACAGAAAAAATTCTAAATCAGCCAAAACAGCTAGCACGTAGCTGAAATATTAGCTAAATTCCAAGATAGCCTAAAATACCTTAATAAATGCCAAAATAGTCCAAAAAGCTAGCATTATGCCATTATAACTTTCAACTTTACTACACTCAAGCTCTATATAATGTAAAATAATGACTAACTGACTGTTAAATTAGTTGTCGACTATTTTATTTGTCGATTAGTAGACTGATCGTTGCAGCCATATTGCAGATAAATAGATCCATGTACGTCTTTGTTTTCCTCATGCGAGCTGGAATCTGGTCCACGCCGTCCAGCTGGATAACTGATACTGCTGCTCTCGATTGCTCTGCATCAGGAGTCCCAGCCACAACTTAAGTCAGATGCAAATTTCTAATGAACTCTCACCGCTCTGCAGAAACTAAGTCCTCGAAAATGTTTAAATTGTGTCCAAAGACGGCAAAATCATTTGAAATTTGAAAATAGATCACAATATGATTGAAGTGGATCTTTAATTGTTTGTAAGCTTATAAAAAAAATATTTATTCTGCCGTCCAATCAATCGTGGATCTTAGACTTAGATATATGATGTCACACTGGACAAAATGAGGTCTTCTGAAATCGCGTCACCGTGGTTTCCTGAAACGGCCGCCGCCATTTTGAAACCTGTCGAATGTGATTGGTCCGAGGCTTGTTTGCATTAAAAATGGAGACATCTTTTTTATCTTTTCTTTTTTTTTTGTCTTCATTGGTGTCCGTGGCAGACATGAGATCTGGTCCACCTTTGTCGTGGGAGGGATCACACATCAATATAAGGGTGGGGTCATCTGGACCCCATAAGAGAACACAATGGTTAGAGGAATTACTGTCAATCAAACATTGGAGGCGGGGCCAGTAGGCACCACATGCTTTTACTGAGGCATCCGATTGATCAGTTTATAACTTGAATAACTTGCGATAAGGAAAAATGTTTGGAAGAAACCATCAGAGAAAAAATGGTTATTCTGTCAAATAAAAAAACAGTTTGTTTCTCAATAGAAGTCTATGGGATTTTGACTTCTTGGAACCAGTGGATACGTCCTACTTGGAACCAAGAGGGGAGTGGTTGATATGTCTATTATACAGTAAATGGTCCATATTGGACTGATGTTCTTGTATCACATTGATGCACAGTTTGTGAGCTTTGGTTTAAAATGAGAAGTTATTGCAGTTTGAGGTTATATACTGAGTAATTACAAATTCAAAAACAGTGTGCACATGTGAAGTGGGAAGAGCCAAATTGTGTCACAAAACCCCCTCCAACACTGTTGTTTTTCAGCTAAGATTGTGATGTTGACAGGCTGTTTGGAAGCACACACTGATACAGCACTAAACCACGTCTGTTTGTTCTGTACTAAAACCCTCTGGGAGGAAAAACTGCTGGCAAGAATTTCACTCTTTTTTTCCTTTTTTTTTTTTTTTGAAATAGCATGAATGCCTTGTGGGAAAAAAACGATAGCACTCACCTGTTTAATCAGGTTGAAAAATGTAAAAACAGAGCTTACAAGTACAGGCTTGAAGCCCCGAAACCATAAAGGATCTGAGCTGTTTCTAAGGAAGCTACTGAAAACAAAACATTCCACATTTAGTTTGAATGTTTTATTCATCTTAAAAGCTACAAATCTATTTAGTAACCTCGACCAAATGTGGACTTTAAAATTGCATATTAAAATGCTAATCTAGTTGACTCATTATTTATTCAAGGTTTATAAATTACAATGTCTTTAATCCAATTTTAGATTAAAAACTTGAATGACCTATATCGATGTAGTGATAATGCAATGAAAGGGCAACCGTACTTCTGAGGGTTGTTTTGATCAAATCTAATATTGCAGCATGCTGTGTATCTATTTTTAATCAGAACAGATTAGAGAAATGGGGGCAGATGAGCAGAGTTTTATTTTTATTTATCTTTTTGGCTGCCCCGGCAGTGTAGTAGAGACGGCATTAACTGGAGCCCGCGGCGGCTGAGGCTGCCCAGAGGGGAAGAGGGAGTCCTGCATCCAGGAATCACAGACTTAAGCTGATTTGCATCATGGGTGAAATTAGATTAGAGACAAATCCACTTTTCTGTTGACTCGATGTGCTTAAACCTTAACGACCATGATGCGTGTTAAGCTACGAGTATCAGAGGGAAAGAAATTCCCGCCTCAAATTACAATATTAGGAAAACTTAAGTTGTATGATACTAAGGCTGAGTAATATGCAATTTTTTTTTACCTCGATATAGTTGTTTTTTTCATATCTTGCAATGATTATATATATTGCAATATAAACCAAATAATTATTTTTTTTTCAAATGTTAACGCTGTGGAGCTCAAAAAGAAATGTGTTATCATCAGCAGGATATCTAGATCTAAATATGTATTTCCTGTCATACTTTTAACATAACAGATGCACTGAAAATCCAAGAAATATATATATATATATATAAACTAAAAAAAAGGACATAAATGAAATAGACCACTAAAATATTTTTTCATTTCAATTTAAAAGCAAAGCATTAATTTTGCAAATAAATTCTAATGTTTACAGAAGAAACACAAAGTTTTTAACACTATTTTACACAGAGATACCATAGGGGTTTTACTTTTTGAACTTTTCTCTAAATTTATTTTAACAAGTTAAATTGCATCAGTTGTCATCTAACTGTAAACTCCAAGTCAAATATTCAGAGATTTACTAGAGATTTATTATTTTTGTCTCCATTTGATTACGTTTTATGTTAAATAATGGCAAAAAACAGCCTGAAAACACCTGTAACATCTGTTCCTAATACACAGTGGATTCAAATCGGTCATATTATTATTATTATTATTTTTTAATTAATGTCCTACGAGTTAATTCTGTTGTATTCATCCGCCACGTCTTAAAATATTCTCCAACCATAAACTGGTCCGTGAACATAACAGGCTACACACGGAACAGCTTGTTAGCATCAGCATCATGCTAATGCTACATTGTGGTCACCAAATAAACACGTTTTTTGTTGCTACTATAAGTCCAGCCAGTTCGTCTTCCAGTTTTGATTGGCTCCCGTTAAAACGTTAGACGGAGAAGATTAGCGAAAGTGACAGCGGTGGTATTGGGTCTCGTAAGCGTTTGTTGGAGTGAAGATGTCCAAAGACTTTCACCAAAAAGATAGCTAACAAATATAAAGAATTAGGTGCAATCATTTACTCACCATGTGGCAACAAACTCTAACTTTTGCTCACCACAGAGGAGAAAATGCTCGTGTGTGTAAATTTCAGTCCTTCAAAATAAAAGTCTATCGCGATAAGCTCATTCTTCTATTGTGAAAAAAGTTGTATCACGACATATATTGTTATCGTTTTATCGCCCAGCCCTATGTAATATTAGTGATCAATATTGATACATGACCATGTAGCAAAACAACTAATACATCATTTCCATTTCACTACATCAGTTTAATTTAAATAAATTCAACAGAACTTAAATTATACTCCAAATGGTCTGTATAGGGGGCGAGTATCTAACATAAGAGGTACATCCGATTGTAAAAAGACCTTTATTTAGATTGTTAAATACTGCCATAAGATTATTTTTGCATGTTAAAAATTTATGATAACCATTTATTGCAATTTAAGCCGTTGTTTTCTATACATTTCTTGCACAGGCTGATATTACAATGGCGATAAATTCGCGTTGTATTGTATTACTACTTTAAATGGTACAAGCTTTATAGGTGCAATGATTTGGATAAAATATCTATTAGTTCAAGTGGTTTGAAGGAACCACAAGGAGGAGCCATGACCACACCTGTTTTCTGTAAGACTTGCTAGAATGAAGGAAAAGTTGATTAGTCCAGCGGATTTCCTCAGAGTTGGCAGTAAATGTTTGAACTCTAATGCATTTTGGAAGAGTTTAACTGTCAGGCTCAGTTTGCGTCTCAAAATGACATGCCCCATTGCTCATTATGTAATGCTCATGCTCAATTATGCACGGGGGTCCGTCTCCCTCCGACTACTAAAACTCTCCAAGCATGTTCAGTGATTTACAACTTTTAAGGTTATTAAATTCACTTCTTCTTTACCAAAAACAATTGTTTTTGATTTTATTTGAACCACTTTAAGCCACTAAGCTTTTCATTAGATTTTTTGCCGCATGTCTCTGAATCTCATCTCCCCGTTTTGCCGTTTGCTCTGTCAGCTTTAATCAAACTGCTGCTGTAGTTGGGATTCTTTTTGCCTCAGTCGGTTGCTTTTGTAATTAAAGGGTTAAGAATCGATCAGGGTGGTTAGCGACTGTTTGTGCAGATGGTGAAGCAATCCCCCGCCAGAGAAGAGTTTTCGATCAGTCTTGCAATGGGATTTAGTTCTCTCAGTGAAACATGGTTCTCACTCTATCTCTGCCCCGGGAGTTGTAGGGCAAAGCTTTGGCTTTAAGACCCAAGCCTGGTAAATACGCATTTATCTCTCGGATGAGTTCTCTGGTTCCAGCATTAACACTGCTGCTTATCCTTTGGCATTTAGACTAAAGTGTACTCTTGGATTTTTTTTCTGCATTACTATGAAACACATATATTATCTGCATACATTTCTGTACAAGAGGTTGCAAAATTGTGCTCTCAGCGAGTCCCATTTTTGTCGTATCCTTATCCATCAGTCGTCAGAAACCGTGTCGTCTAGGAGCCTCGGGGCTCGACTGTTAATATCTCGTGAGACTCGGACTATAATTCCACTGGGAGGATGTGTTCAGGCACATATACACAATAAATGGGAGCTCTACATCAGGGATGCCCAAACTTTTTCACTCGAAGGGCCAAAATCTAAAAGCCTGTCAGTAAAATACATTTTTTTTAATTTTTTGCATGTCATGAAATAAAAGAAGAAAATAAAGAATATGGTTACATTTATTTTTTTGATTCTGTATTCATTAAGTAAGTAGTAAGAATAAAAATTAAGTAACATTTGTCTTTGAAACCTTTAAAGTCCCCTTGTGACAATTTTTTTAATTGACAAAAAACGTTGTCAAGAGTGTTTTAATTATGATTATGAAGTTTTTAACTGCTAGCAGGGCCAGATGAGGGGTTTTGCGCATGTGCAGCAGAGCTGTTGTGACGTATTAACGGCTCATTAATTCAAACAGTGTTTCTGTGACAGTTTGATTGACAGCAGTTTAAAAGGAGGAATAATCGGAAATGCAAAAGCGAAAAGATTTCTTATTACATTTGTTCTCTTTCATAAGAAAAATGTTGCACATCCATGTTACAAGGCTGGAAGTAGATTACAGCCGTAAAGTTTTGGAACACCATAGAGATCGAGAGACTTTTTGAAGAGATCAAACGAGAACAAAGCGGTAAGATAAATGTGTTGTAGCATAAAAAAAAAGAAACAGTCAAAGAGAAAGTAAGAAATTTGTTCCCACAAGGAAATGAACCACAGAATTATGAGAAAAGAGTCAAAATGTTACGAGGATGAAGTCATAAAATAATGGAAAAAAGGTCAAACTTTTACAAGAATAAAGTTCTAAAACTATTTGAAAAGAAAAAAAATCAAAATTGTACAAGAATCATTGGAAAATTAAAAAAAAAGGCATAATTTTATGGTTGTAAAATTATGAGATGAGTAGAAATGTTACTAACGTTAAGTTGTAAAATTGGGAGAAAAAACAAAAGTTTATGAGAATAACGTTCTAAATTTATGAGAAAAAGTCAAAAGGTTACTAACATTAAGTTGTTAAATTATGAGGAAAAAAAAAATAATACAAGAATAAAGTTGTAAAATTATTAATTTAAAATAAAAGTTTTAGAAGGATAAAAACTGGATTAAAAAAAGATGCAAGGATAAAAAATTGTGAGAAAAAAGTTGGAACTTTATAAGGAAACAGTCAATTTTGTTTTGTTTTTTATTTTTTTCAAAAATGAAGAGTCTGAAAACATTTTATGTAAAATTACTACTTTTTAAGTAATTAAATTCTCCCTTTTTGTCCTTGTAGAATTTTGACTTTTTTAAATTGTATCTCTTTACTCATATATTTGTTTTCTTTCGTGGTCTAATACTCCATTGTAACAAAATGAACTGAAAAGAAGAAGAAAGGCAGAAATTTTTCCTTTTGAAAATTTTTCCTTTTATTTGTTTTTTCTTTATAAATTAATTTTCCCCCTTTTTTCCTAAGACCTAACTGAAATGATTAGTACAACTGCTGCACTGGCCTCATACTCCCTCAAACTCCTAAGACCGTCACTATGTAACAACTAAATCAATAAATAACTTTGAACTGAACCGGATTGCTTAAAATAAATAGATAGAGACTACGAATCCTATCAGCAACCACAAATTAAGATATGAATCAAATCATTGATAAAACGAATCATTACATCCCTAAAATACTGCATGGTTGATACCAAACTGTTCAGTCCTGCTTCAGCTTTAAGGAGGCCAAAAATATTTCCTCCCCTCTGTGCTTGTTTCCGGAGAAAAGCTGTCAAATGAGGGAATTAAAGCAAATAATACAAGCAAACTTATATGAGGAATGTGTGTCACAATCTTGTCGAAATAGATTTTATAGTATCCAGAAAAGTATCAAGTTCAGGGTGTCAAGTTGAGCAAATATTCTTAGATAATACCGAGTACTGCTGAATATGTAATAAGCCAATACTGTTATAGGCAGTGGTTTTATTTCTTGTACGTCATAACATGGTGTAACTACACGACTTTGAGATTTACGGCTTTGGTTTACACATTTTTTAAGCACTCAGAGAGATAAAAACCACAATGTTTGTTGTTTGTTTGAACCACCGCTGGCTGGAAAAAAATCAAATTTTTTATTCAAATGTGGGGGTTTTTTTTGGTTTTTTTTTTTTTTGGGGGGGGGGGGGGTTTACATTTTCTGTTAATTTTTTCTGTAAATATTTGTAATTATTGTAATAAAAGTTATGCTGTTTAGGTAGTATGCTCCAATGAAGAGATTTTTATACTCCAATAAATATATTTTTGGATGAAGATTTAATTTAAAAAATGATTTTTAATATAATCTTGAATTGTAAATCCAGATATTAACTTGAAAATTAAATATTTTTAGTATTGTGACAGGGAAATTCACCCCCTTTTATTTAGTCTGTAGTACTTTTTTTTTTTTTTTTTGTCTTGTCATATAAGAACCGAAGATCTCTTGTGTTTGACCGATTTTACTGTTACAAAAGAAGGTTATGAATCTTCTGACACACAAGGTGTATATTTGTATAAACCCCTTCTGTATTTGGGGCTAAACTTTATTTATATTAATTATGTTTGTATATTTTTGAATACAGACAACAGAAGAGAGAAAGGGAGAGTGTCCATAGTACTTTTGAAATATTGTTCTTGTTTTGTCCGGTGTTTCTTCTCTGCATTTGTTGTCAGGATCTGTTACTTTCTGTTTGACTTCCTGTTCTGTTTCGCTCTTTCCTGTGTGTTATAATGTTCTTCCTGTTTGTTGTTCACACCTGGTCTGAGTGAGTTACCTCACCTGGGCCTTGTCTTCTCATGACCTCAGGCTGTTGTCAGATTGGACTTGTCCGTATTCTTCCTGTTTTGCTCCGGTCACAAGTTCTTAGTTTTATTGTGTTTTCCTGTCACAGTTTTAGATTTTGTGTTATCTTGCTTGTGTAGCATCTCGTGTTTTTTCTCTATTAGAAACCTCGTTTTCACCCAATGGTGAAAATAAATCAATACTAAATAAACTAAGCAGTTTTTGGTTCTATGTGATGTAGAAACATGTTAATATTTCTGTTTGGAGAGTTTAAACCATCAGTACTTGATTTAAAAGATCCATTAATGTTTATTATATGATACAGGTTTATATTCAATAACAGTTATTTTAAATATTATCAAATCTGTCTCTTTTTTTTTATTTTGCAGTTTTTAAATTTACAAATTACTGTACAGTTGGAAGGAAACTATCACTACGTGGGTCATTTTCATTTCTTCATATCACTGTTCTCCCCCCACCAAAGCCTCACTTTGCCATCTCATACATACATACATAAAGCAGCCTGTGGCTTTGCTGCCTGCAGAGCTGAAGGGAAGCACTTAAACCCCATTATTGACCTATAATAAGTCTCAAGAGGGGGCAAAGCAGGGTGAATCATGGGCTAGGGCCCCATTCTTTTCCACCCATGAATAATCCACTGCCCTGTAGTTCCTGGCGAGCGCCGGCCCACTCCCTAATTGGAGGCTCTCTACGAAGACGGCACAAAGGAGGGCGGCTGGCTGTAGTCCTGAAAAGACGCTGCAAGCTGCAGCCTGTATGCGTATGACTTACTATTTACTCAGGTTTGCAGTAACATTTGGGGAGGGGCAAATCTGCTATTGATTTAGTCAGGAAATGTCAAGTCCAAGACAAGTGCATTCATGTAAAACAAACAGCAGGAGTGGGAAGGGCGTTTTTAAAAACATGTTGGCTGTTTTATAATATTATTATATAAGATTTTATTTTTCTAGTTTCAAATTTTGTGATATTCAAAATATACTTTATAAGTGATGACGTTATTCATGTTGTGATGGCAAATCAGCAATTTCTTCTAAGGATGTAACCATTTTTATTGAATCTGTGAAAAAGCGATTCAAACTTGTCAGCATTTTCATTGGTGCAAAAAATTTTAAAAATCGGTTTGTCACGGCCTGTGCCGACATTTAGAAATGCAGAGCTGACGACATTTTTGCATCTGGGCTCGCTGTGAGTGTGCGCGCCTGCAAGTGAGTGTGTGTGGAGGCACCTTTGAGTGTGTCCAGGCCTGTGAGTGCGGCAGTTTGTGTTTGCGCCTGTGCGCGCGTCTATGAGTGTGCGTGTGCCAGTTAGTCTGTGTGCAACTGTGAGTGTGTGTGCGCCTGTGCCAGTGTGTGCGCGCGCCTGCACGTGTGTCCCCCTGTAAGTATGTTCACGCACCTGTGAGTGTGCGCACACCTTTGACTTTGTGCGCGCCTGTGAGTGTGTGCGCGCCTGTGCGAGAGTGTGCAGGCGGCTTCGAGTGTGCACGTCTGTGAGTGTGTGCGCGCCTGTGAGTGTGTGTGCGCCTGTGCGAGAGTGTGCGGGCGGCTTCGAGTGTGCACGTCTGTGAGTGTGTGCGCGCCTGTGAGTGTGTGTGCGCCTGTGCGAGAGTGTGCAGGCGGCTTCGAGTGTGCACGTCTGTGAGTGTGTGTGCGCCTGTGCGAGAGTGTGCGGGCGGCTTCGAGTGTGCACGTCTGTGAGTGTGTGCGCGCCTGTGCGAGAGTGTGCAGGCGGCTTCGAGTGTGCACGTCTGTGAGTGTGTGCACGCCTGTGCGAGAGTGTGCAGGCGGATTCGAGTGTGCACGTCTGTGAGTGTGTGCGCGCCTGTGAGTGTGTGTGCGCCTGTGCGAGAGTGTGCAGGCGGCTTCGAGTGTGCACGTCTGTGAGTGTGTGCACGCCTGTGCGAGAGTGTGCAGGCGGATTCGAGTGTGCACGTCTGTGAGTGTGTGCACGCCTGTGCGAGAGTGTGCGTGCGGCTTCGAGTGTGCACGTCTGTGAGTGTGTGCGCGCCTGTGCGAGAGTGTGCAGGCGGCTTCGAGTGTGCACGTCTGTGAGTGTGTGCACGCCTGTGCGAGAGTGTGCAGGCGGCTTCGAGTGTGCACGTCTGTGAGTGTGTGCACGCCTGTGCGAGAGTGTGCAGGCGGCTTCGAGTGTGCACGTCTGTGAGTGTGTGCACGCCTGTGCGAGAGTGTGCAGGCGGCTTCGAGTGTGCACGTCTGTGAGTGTGCACGCGCCTGTGAGTGTGTGTGCGCCTGTGCGAGAGTGTGCGTGCGGCTTCGAGTGTGCGCGTCTGTGAGTGTGCACGCGCCTGTGAGTGTGTGTGCGCCTGTGCGAGAGTGTGCAGGCGGCTTCGAGTGTGCACGTCTGTGAGTGTGTGCACGCCTGTGCGAGAGTGTGCAGGCGGCTTCGAGTGTGCACGTCTGTGAGTGTGCACGCGCCTGTGAGTGTGTGTGCGCCTGTGCGAGTGTGTGCGGGCGGCTTCGAGTGTGCGCATCTGTGCACGTGCCTGTGAGTGTGCGCGTAGCACGCGGGCTGCGTGGTCTTCAGCTGCGCTCCCCTCCAAAGGATTTCTCTCAGCTCCTTCGTATTCAAAAGTTTCCCATAAGTCACTCTCTCCACGATTTCAGGATTTTGTTACTGCAACTATTAACGCAAATTCAAGCAAACTCCAGATTTGTTCCTCAGCCTGCATTTTTACACTTTTACAGCAACTTTACTGTAACTTCGAGTGTGCACGTCTGTGAATGTGTGCACGCCTGTGCGAGAGTGTGCAGGCGGCTTCGAGTGTGCACGTCTGTGAGTGTGTGCGCGCCTGTGCGAGAGTGTGCAGGCGGCTTCGAGTGTGCACGTCTGTGAGTGTGCACGCGCCTGTGAGTGTGTGTGCGCCTGTGCGAGAGTGTGCGTGCGGCTTCGAGTGTGCGCGTCTGTGAGTGTGCACGCGCCTGTGAGTGTGTGTGCGCCTGTGCGAGAGTGTGCAGGCGGCTTCGAGTGTGCACGTCTGTGAGTGTGTGCACGCCTGTGCGAGAGTGTGCAGGCGGCTTCGAGTGTGCACGTCTGTGAGTGTGCACGCGCCTGTGAGTGTGTGTGCGCCTGTGCGAGAGTGTGCGTGCGGCTTCGAGTGTGCGCATCTGTGCACGTGCCTGTGAGTGTGCGCGTAGCACGCGGGCTGCGTGGTCTTCAGCTGCGCTCCCCTCCAATGGATTTCTCTCAGCTCCTTTGTATTCAAAAGTTTCACATAACTCACTCTCTCCACGATTTCAGGATTTTGTTACTGCAACTATTAACGCAAATTCAAGCAAACTCCAGATTTGTTCCTCAGCCTGCATTTTTACACTTTTACAGCAACTTTACTGTAACTTTGACCAGTCTATCATAACAGTCATGGTGACGACGCAGCTTTGCCTTTGATTCCTTCCTGGGAGCCGTGCTCTTTTTTATTAACTCTCTTTAGCTCTCTGTCTTTTTTTCTCTACATTTGCCCTGAGTTGAGGGAAGCAAGTGTGCGCGCAGCGGCTGGGTAGGAGGTCACGCTGACCGTGCGCGGGTGAGGAGTGGTCCGTCATTTTGATATTATGTAGAGTTGTTTATTTGTTTTTAATTCCTTCTGTTAGTAGCAAAACAGACAGTGTTATGTAAGGAGCAAACAGAGAACATTCGTGGTCTTAAAATACCTTTAATTCATTGTGTTGAGGAAAAAATGAAATTGTGACTTTAACCCTTCCACTCTCTTTGGGGTCCAGATGGCTCCAACCACATATTGTTATGCGATTTCTTCCATGAAAAATGTGGACAAAGGTGGACAGGATTTTATGTCTGCCATGGACATTAGTGAAACTCAAAAATCAGTAAAAAAAAAAAAAAAAGTTCAGCGCACTGTCTTGTGGGGTCCAGATGACCCCACTTTTAATGTAAACAAGCTAAGGAGAGCGGAAGGGTTCAAACTTTGAATGGAGTCAAATCGTGACTAAATGAGTATACTCCATTTAAAGGGAATGTCTTTTGTCTGCAAACACTCCCGTATGTTTTTTTTTTTTTTAAATTTCTTCATGAGTAAGTCATAGGATCTGTCTGCTCACACAGGCTTACACAATTGCTTGCGTATGTGAGTCTTCCTCAGCATTGTCTCAGAGTTGTGTTCAGGCTTCCTGCAACCAGTTATCTCTGCGCCACAATCACCACGTGCAGAGTTATTTCTAGACAGTTTGCGATGTTTTATTCACCAGCAGCAGCTAAAAATATGTCCCATCTCAGACTTGGGGGTAGAATCGTCTTTGATTGGGGCGTCTCAGATTATCGTGGCGTTCAATAATCTGAGACATGGCGTGAGTGTGTTGAAGTGTGTGCTCCACGCACGTTTGGAAGCGCAAACACTTAAGCAGCTGCCAGGACGAGCGGAGTAATGGTGTCACCGCTGATTTGCGCGTGTGCAACACGGACATGTGTGTCTCCATGTAATGTGGGCTTTGGCTGTAGGGTCACCTCTGTTGCAGCTGTCCTGGGGGTGCAAGCTTGGCATGCTCTCCCTGACCCCCTCCTTTACTCAACACAAAGCAATACTTTCTTCAAAATGCACGTGTGCCACAGCGCCCAGCGCGCGCGCACGTTCAGGCAGCTGGGCAGGCACACGACGTACCCCACGCACACCAACTGCTGCTCCGCTCACACATTTCAGCACATTTGGTTGGGTCAACATTTTTCTGTTCTGGTAAGGTTTAAACTAGATTTGATTAAATGGTGAATTTCGATCAAGCTGTTTCAAACCAGATTGAGGAGTCGTAGTTTGTGTTTTAGTTCTAATACTTATTACGATGCTGGAATATTTCTCAATCATGATTAAAACATTCCTTGAAGGAGTGATGTGATATGTAAGAGGAGCAGCTCCAACAGTTGGACCGCCCGCTGCAGTTTCAGTCAAGTGCATTCACACACATTTACACACACACCGGTTATCCCATCTCGGTGAGGATTCGCCTTTGGCTGTTGGGAGCTCATTACCCTGATCTGAACTACCACATCTGACTGCTTCATTTAAACCCGGAACTACTGCAGACTTCATTCAGAACCTTAAAGACCCCCTCCAATATAACTTGTGTTTTTAACATGTTTTTATGATGTTTTTGTCATAAAGGAAGACATATTTAAAAAAAAAAAAAAAAGTTAAGCTGAAAATTGCATTTCTGATTGTTCTTTATTCAAATCATTGTAAATCAGGAGCAGACAAAAAAATGCGTTTTGAAAAAAAGAGCTTATTTGTGACGTGGAAAATACGTTCTCAACAACGAGGAGGAGAAGGAGGGCGGGGCTGCTCCAATACTGTTTATTGTTACTGTTTTTGTTGCACCTGTAATGTTAGGTTGGGGGTGTGAGGGGCTGTAAGCTAGTGGGAGAGCATGTAAACAGTGAGCTCTCAGTTATGGGTAATGGGAACGGTTGTTCTGCATCCACAGAGACGCCAGTTTCTGATGAACTCCTGACGCTCTGCAGAAACTATGTCCCAGAAAATGACAGATTGGCTAAAAACTGCATCATAATAATTAAAAAACCACTAAGAATACTTTTAAAATCTATCAAATGATGATGGGAGTGGGACTTTAGACCAGTGGGTCTCCAACATGAGACTCCAGAACCACATAGGGGGTTCCACTTTTACCCCTTTGAAGAAAATGAAAAGTTAAAGTGTTAAAGCAACAAATGTCAATACACTGTTTTTTTTTCCTCTGCTGCCAATATTACACTGATTCAATTTAACTGTAAGCAACACAGTAACAGAGCGACAGAGTATAAAGCACTTATTATCTCATGATTCTTCAAACAATGTTAAGCTGCTGTTCAGAAGGGAAGTGCTCAACAAATATTTGTGTATAATTCTAATTATATATCATTTTTGACCAATAAATTCATGTTTGTATTGAGATTAACTTCAGAAGTAAATTGGGAAAAGGATAACTGATATATTTTGTGTAACTTTGGATTTAAGTTTGCGTAATTCTTGATATATGCATAACTTTTGGATTTTTGCGTGCGTCATTCTTGATTTATAACTCATACAATACTTTTCGTGCACTTAGTGATTGTGTGTGTATAATTCTTGATATGTGTGTAACTTTGGGATTGTGTGTGCGTAATACTTGATTTATAACTCATACAATACATTTTCTGCATAACTTTGTGTACTTGCAGTTGTGTATTCACATGTACAAAAATTATGAATTTCCCCCAAAAAATATATAATTTTCACACGCACAACTTAAAATTACAACAACTTAAACCTAACTCCACACAAAAATCTTTAAAAAGTACGCATCAATTGCCCGATATGCACACATAAAACCGTATGTACGCACAAATCTGATGTGAGACTCTTTTCACGTCTCCAAGATTTGTGTGTAAGTGATGCGTTTAAACGCTGCTGGAATGCTGGGTCATCAGAGTTCTCTTATTTGCCTCTTTGAACTAAGTTTGTGAATATCTGGTGACATTTTTCCACTTTTCCCACCAAACCTTTTCCTCTTACATATGCCAATTACTTTAAATTCACTATTTTTTATCTTTCTTTCCATTTTTATTTGAATGATCGCACCTTAACTATTTCTTTGAATTTGTTTCTCTTAATGTTTATGTAAAGTATTTCGAATTGTCTTTGTACTATGTATATTTAAGGTATAACTAAGAAAAAAAAAGCACTTTTTGACTTACTTAGATTAAAATGTTTCATTGGAGAATATTTACTGCAGTGAGATGACCGATGTGTCTTTTATTTTGAAATATGTATCTTTAGCAAAACAAAGGAAAAAACAATAATAAATTAGGGAAAATACACTACTTCCTTTTTTTTAATATGTTTAATATGTTTTCTAAGGACATTGTGGGTTTGGGTCAGTGAGAAATGGTTCCAAATGGTTCTTTTTGAGTTGAAAGTTGTTGATTTTTCACCTAAATCAAATCAATGGTTTTCAAAAGGACTTAAAGTTGTCCAGGCTAAAGGTTTCCACCATACTGCTCTGCCAGCTGTGGTTGCTTCTTGCATGACGATGTAGACATGGACACACATGGTGTCATAAATTCTGACAGACGAAAACTAAGACCTCTGTCCAACCATCTGTCGCTGGCCACTGCTCCGGTTCAGCCCTCGTGCTCGTGCACAGACACCGCGTTTGTCTTGAGTTTCTCTGAACTATTCACAACACCCCATTACCGCTTAGGGTCCAGACATATTCCGTCTTCCCCCTACAGACAGTTTTTGCTGTAAAACGTCATCAGTCGAGGGTGTCTGAGCTCTTTACCTGGACTTGTGGAGATGATGAAGAGAACCACTTTGCTCAGGCTACAGCTTGTTTTTGAGCTTTTCTGGTTGGAGTAGACACAGTTAGAACGGGTGTTGTGGACATATTGGTGACCACCAGAGCAGAAGATGTACTGGGAGTTGTGGCTGAGCCAGCTGGCGTCCTGCGCCGAGTTGCAATGTATGCTGCTTCAGAACAAAGGTGAGCCAACGGCGTGTGTGTCGGCAGTAGACGTTGCAGACATTTTTGGTTTCACTGAGTCATTTGTGCTGATCAGAGCTTGAAAAACCTGCTGGTATGGAGGAGGATGACACAGGATCCACATCAGAAATCTTTGGTTTCAAGAAGACGATAAATAATCTACACATGGACTGATAAAGTGTAGATAACTTTTAATAGATGTTAAGAATCAGATTATTGCAATTTTATGGCAAAAAAATGTGTTAGGTGATGTTTGTGGGTTCAAATAAGTGTTTTTATGATTGGCAATGTAATCGAATGTCAAGAAGAAAGCAACATTTTATTTTATCTTCCAATTAATTTATGAAATCTTAAGTAGGTTTCATATATCGAGATATTTTAAATACTTTTTATTTTGTTTTTTTTTTCTCGAAATAAACCATTAAACCAGTTTCTATAAAACAAACTTAGAAAAAGTTGGAAAATATTCAATAACTAGAGAAGTTGCATTACCTTCGAGGATGCTTGTGTTAGTGCTTTTTTGTTGAAAGTAGTCGCAAAAAATGCAGAAGCTTTTTCCTGAAAATGTTTACTTTAATTGCTGAAGGAATTTGCTGAAAATGCAAAAGCTATTTGAAAAATGTTTAATTTGCTAAAAGACTGGAAAATTCATTAAAGAACTATGAAAGAGTGCTGAAGTTAACCTAAATTTATTTCTTAAAAATTTGTAGTAAAATTGGTTAAAAATCTCGAACACAAGCCAATTCAGCACAAATATTTAGTGTGTTACTTAAATATAAGCTAAACTACGAATTAGCCCACAATCCTCAGTAGATACCAAATTAGCCACAAAAGCTAGCACATTGCTTAAATACTAACTAAACTTCAAAATAGCCTAAAACTCTTCAATAAACTAAATTAGTCAAAAACGTTAGCCTGTTGCTAAAATAGAAGCTAAACTCTAAATTAGCCTAAAAAATCCTAAATAGATAAACTAGATCAAAACGTTAGCATGTTGCTAAAATATTAGCTAAATTTGCCTTAAAAAACAGTATTAGCCAAAAACGTTATCATGTAACTAAAATCTTTGCTAAACTGAAAATTTTTGAAAACATACCCCATGAATATATTTAAAGGCTTATTGCTAATTTACTTATAATTTTGAAATGTGTAGACTTTTTCATTCATTTGCTATGGGACATATTTTTCTCAATATTTAAAAAACTATAAGTTATGACTACCAAAAATACAACCAGTAATGTCCTGAACGAGCTGAATGTTTTGATACTGAGATTGCTGAAATCGCTGAAAATGTGATTGAGTTTTTACGTGCTGAAAAACTATAAAAGCTATAGTGGACAATTATGTGTGTTTATAACCTAAAATAAGGAATTTTGTGCATTTCGTGTTTATGTTCTGCTTACAAATTTTTTTGTGAGTGTTTTTTTTTTACTATTTTTTTTGTAAAAAGGTTTGCTAACAGAATCAACTTTTTGCTCAAATGATTTCTTGAAGAGAATGAAAGAAAACCCAATTTAAGACCAGATTGTGAGGTGTTTTCTCTGGAGAGTCTCTGGAAAACTTAAACGGTTTAGGCATACAGATTGAGACCTTTATAAAGAGGTAAAATAGTTTTGTCTTGGGTTAATACAAAGGAATCTATCTGAAAAGTCCTGCATAATCTGCCATCTCTGGTTTCAGCAGCTGTTTGAACTTGCAGCAGCTGCTGGAGAAGCACGGCGTGCTCGCCGCTCATTAACTAATGCCTCAGTCTGGGCTGGGTGTTCCTCCTCCATCCAGCTTGTGTAGCTCCTCCCCTTCTTCCCGCTTAAATACACATGGAAGCAACACACCCACCTCACATCTCACCCGCAGAAAGCAGGACTTTTTTATTGTGGTACCAAAAGGGTTCTTTGCAGAGAGTGGATCGGGTCAAGGGATGCTTTTAAGGTGCCTCCAGCCAAGTAGCAGCTTTGAAGAGGAGTGGGCGGCTCTGACCGGTGCTCCTCTCCGTACAGGTTTGAGGCCGGACGCTCATCCTGGACAGACAGGTAGCTCTAGGGTCAGGGAGATGTTAGAATGACTTTTTCTGCCTTTTATTGTATGAATTGTGGCTCTGGACCTGTATGAACCATGTTTAGCTATTCTTCTGACCTATAAACTCTCCTCTTTCCCAGAAGCTCTGACAGAGGCCGTGCGCTGGAGCTCCAAGGAGAACCTTCTGGGGGCGGCCGAGAGCGACCCTAACCTCTTCGTTGCACTTTATGACTTCGTTGCTAGTGGAGACAACACCCTCAGCATCACTAAAGGTAAAGGAAATGTTTCTGCACGCACCGTCACCCTGAGGCCGGCGTTAAGGGGAGATCAATGTGCGTCAAAACCTGTTTTCAGCAGCAAATGATCCGGTTTGATTTCCTTGATGTTCTCAGCCACACCTTCTCCATAAACACAGTTTGGGCTGGTTGCTAAGCCGTCCTTATGAAAGACCTGAAGACGGGCACGTCAGCAGCTCATCAAGGAGCTGTTTGCATTAAATCGTAGTAACTCCAGAGGAATGCGGTGTGCCAATAATGCTTACCTCATTGAACAAGAGGGGAACAGAGCCAGCATGGAGGTTCAGCAGCACTTTGCTCCGCCTTTAGTAACCAACTGAGAAACTTTTCATTCCAACTTTTTAAAAAATATTTTGTTCCAACTTGTTGAGTTGTGTGTCATCATTTGGACCTCCTCCCTCCAACGGAGAAGCAGAAAATCAAACGAATAACCTGCGAGTTTCACTGACCCTTTAACACCTGAGATGTCACAGACAACGCTATTATCCAATATAAATTCTACAGGCTGCAACTTTTCTGCTGAAGCCAAAAACGGCCCTTTCCTACTTAATCGTTTTCTATTTTTATAACAAGAAAACAAAATTTGTTTTCTCGTTATAATGAGATAATCAACAACAAAGAATACAGCGTCCCCCTCTCCCTTTCCAACATGGAGATGCAGAGACTTTACCTGTTTTAAGTGTCTTTAGTTTCTGGTTAACTTGAATTAATTTTAAGTTTAATTAATGTATATAGCACCTTCAAATGACCTCGGCCAAACAAGGCGCTGTACATTAAAAGTTTCAAAGAACAGTAAAAGCAACAGCCAAATTGTTAAAAACATTTACAGATAAAAAGTAGAAATAAGTGATATAAAAGCATAAAAACACCAGATAAATAAAAAGATAAAACAATATAAACAGTAAAACACACCAGCAGAGCAGGTCTCATGCCATGTCAAAAGCCTGGCGATAAAAGTCAGTTTTTAGAAGTTTTTTAACAACAAAAGCACTAGAACACTCCACAAAAGTTGTTTTTAGTCTATTTTCTATTTATTAGTGGATCTATTCTCTTTAAACGTCTTAATTCTGTCTCATGCACTAGCCCCCTCCCTTTATTTCCTAAAAAACCTGAACAAAAAGGCTGATTGAGAGAACCCAGGGCGTTTCTGTGTGGTGCGTTTACTGAACTCCGGACATCAGCATCAAAACAAAGTAGTTTATCAGAGAAAAGGTCAAACACCAGAACAGATCCATTGATTAGTGTCGACATTTTTTCTGAAAAACTGCTTTATTTTGATGCGGTTTGGATAGAAATGACCAAAGCGTGGTGGCAGAGTGAGCTGGGCAGAGTAGCTGTTTGGGTCCGCTGATGTCCAGAGTTCAGTGAACGCAGCGTTGGCAGATTTTCGTCGGCTCTGGGTTCTGTCAATCAAACTGTTTGTTCAAAGGTTTTAGGGAAATAAAGGGAAGAGGGGCGGGGCATGAGAAGGAGGTTGAGGGGCAACTTTTGTGGAGTGTTCTTCTGCTGTTTTTGATGTTAACCACAAAATAAAGAGACTCAAAATAGGTGAAGTCTCTGCATCTCTGTGCAGGAAAGGAGGAGGAGGAAGGGACTCTGCATTTTTTGTTATTGATTATTTTGGTATAATGAGAAAACGAACTTTGTTTTCTTGAGAAAACTAAGTTCATTAATGTCTTGTGAAAACGATAAAAAAAAAAGTAGGGCAGGAAGTTTTCGGCTTTCGCACTTTTTAACCATTAAGCCGATCAACGTAATTCCAGCAGATTGTGAAGCGGAGAAAAGCAGCGCTTTTGAACTGTTGAAACAAATGAACTGACAGTTTCCCTAAATTAAAAAAAAAAAAAAAAAAAGATCCTCAACAGGCCGTTAGTTTTCAACGGTTGACCAGATACACACAAGTCCAGCAAAATTACGTCGATTGAGTTAATGGAGGTTAGTGAAAGAACTTTTCCACCATTATAGCGTAATATTAACTGAAACAGAAACCACGTTAAGGTTAAATTAGAGATTTTTCCCCCCTGACATCTGCAGTCATATGAATCTCCGCTGTAAAAGCAAATGACCAGGACCGGGCCGGCCCGATGCCCGGCCGGCGTCATCAATGCGAAGCAGTTTCTCTCCGAGTGTTTCCGCTCCCTGAAGTCTGGGGACGCAGACACAGAGGAGACCGCGCGATCGGCGGGTAATCATCTGTTTAATGTGGTTCCCAGAGGCTGTTTGGCATACCTGCTTTTAGGCTCCTCACTCTCAGCACAGCTCTTTGCAAGCAAACACGCCGCTTTTGTTGAAGCTACGTTTAGTTTTTGCTGAAAAAACTTGGATTTACCAGATTAATCAGACCAAATGAACTTGTTGCACCATCTTTTTAATATATTTTTGTGAGAAAAAAACAATCATGTTTCTGTTGGAATTGTGAAACCGAGAGTATTGAAACATCAACTTTTACCCTTTATTTCTTTAATTCTGTTCCCTAATTCCTTTAGTCTTAATCTGCATCCAACAGGAAGTTCTTAGCGTTCGGCACACCGACGGCTCCTCTCAGCCCGTCGGGCCCTCCACTCCTCCCGCACTGACGTCAGGGGCCGACAGCAAACCAAGTCCCTACATGTTAGCCCAGCCCTGCCATTGTTGCAAAGAATTTGATCTAGTTTCTCTGGCAGGCCGGGCGCTTCCATCGCAGAGTTTTGGGCAGTTTTTATTTGCGGAGGTGGAGCTGCTAGGTAACAGAGGAGGAAGTTGGTGCTTTTCAGTTAAATCATAAAGGGAGAACATTTTTATCATCAGTCCAGATGAATAGTAGCTTTGTAGCTAACTCTTAGTAATGTCCCTGTCAAATAAATAATTAGTAAGCAAGCAAGTTTATCTATAAAACACAATTCAAGGGAATTCAAAGTTCTGTGCAAACATATACAAAATTACAAAAGGATCAATTGATAAAACCTAAGTAAAATCATAAATCTAGATTGAAACATTTTTAGATGAAAGAGTTTATTCGATGACTTGAATTAATCTGACCTGAACGCATTTTCCTTGTCTTTTAGTCACGATTGTCACTTCAATGAAAATGTTTTTAACATGTTATTGTGGCGTTTTTCTCATGATGGAGGACATAAATGTAACTTTTTTTGCAAGTCTTTTTTTTTCTTTTAACATTTTATTCTAAAATAAAAAAGTTTGATAATGGAAAAACTGTTTTTTTTCCAATAAGAAGTTGTTTAAATAATTCAAACTATATATGTATGTGTATTTTAGAAAAAAACTATGAATATTTATGCAAAAAATGAAAATATTATCAAAACTTTAAAGACCCACTCCAATGATGTGGCATTTTTCTCATGATGGAGGACATATTTTAAGAAAACAAGGCTTAAAATTTTTTAAAACCGAGAACCTCTTTATTCAAATTGTTGTGAATCAAGAGCAGAGGAAAAAATGTGGTTTGAAAAAGAGCTGAGACGTAGAAAAGACGCCACAAGCTCCCTGCTTCACTCCATTCTGATCCATGGGCTGTAAGCTAGTGGGGAGTTTTGTAACCAGAAAAGTAGGGTTGCCCCTCCCTCCGCATCCAAGAAAGCAACACAGGCTGCTTGATTTCGGCTATAATCGTAATTAAAAGACTACAGGGAACGTTTTGAAAACGAATCAGAGTGGGACTTCAAGTTGCGTCTGCTTCCATATCTTTGCTTGACAGGATGTGGGGTGTTTGTGTCCAGGTGAAAAGCTGCGTGTGCTGGGCTACAACCAGAATGGAGAGTGGAGCGAAGTGCGGTCCAAGAACGGTCAGGGTTGGGTTCCCTCCAACTACATCACACCCGTTAACAGTCTGGAGAAGCACAGCTGGTACCACGGGCCCGTTTCCCGCAGCGCCGCAGAGTATCTTCTATCCTCCCTGATCAACGGCAGCTTCTTAGTGCGTGAAAGCGAAAGCAGTCCCGGGCAGCTGTCCATCTCCCTGCGCTACGAGGGCAGAGTGTACCACTACCGGATCAACACAGCCACCGATGGAAAGGTACGCCTTCGTCTGGGATGACCGACACCTGACCCGACAAAGACGGTGCAGCTCTAACCGTCTGTCCTCCACAGGTTTATGTAACATCCGAAAGCCGGTTCGCTACTTTAGCCGAGCTGGTCCACCACCACTCCACCGTACCCGATGGCCTGGTCACCACCCTTCACTACCCCGCGCCCAAATGCAACAAGCCCACAGTGTACGGCGTGTCACCCATCCACGATAAGTGGGAGATGGAGCGCACAGACATCACCATGAAGCACAAGCTGGGAGGGGGCCAGTATGGGGAGGTGTACGTCGGAATGTGGAAAAAGTACAACCTGACTGTGGCTGTCAAAACACTAAAGGTTTGGACGCTGCTTTCTTTGTTTGGTGTTATATTTGTGTTAGATCACCACCTACAGGTGGTTGTCGGTATTACACCTTACTTTCCTCTGTCTGCATGCAGAGTAATAATTAATTTGTTACATTATTTATGTTTGCTAAATCAGACATCTTTAAACATGGGGTCCTAAATTTGGTTTTGAATGATCTTTAAATGCTTTAAATTTAATTTTTATATATCTATAATCACGCCAACAGGAGGACACGATGGAAGTTGAAGAGTTTCTTAAAGAGGCAGCAGTCATGAAAGAAGTGAAACACCCCAATCTCGTTCAGCTCCTTGGTCAGTTGAAGTTCCTAGCACCTCTTCCGTTTTTGTTTTAGCGTTGCAGCGGCCGTCTCACCTGTGTGTCACCCCCGTCACAGGCGTGTGTACTCTGGAGCCTCCGTTCTACATCGTCACTGAATACATGCCGCACGGAAACCTGCTGGACTACTTGAGAGATTGCGACAAAGCCGAGGTGAACGCCGTGGTGCTGCTCTACATGGCCACACAGATCTCCTCTGCTATGGAGTACCTGGAGAAGAAGAACTTCATCCACAGGTGGAAGAAGGATTTTCTGAAGCATCCTCTCTATTTTTTTTTTTTTTTCTTTTTGTCTCGTTCTCCTCTAGGGTTGCCACGATTAGTCGACTAATTGACTATTAAATTAATAGTTGATTAGTCATTTTTTTAATATTATATGGAGTCAGAGTGTAGTTTGTTTTTTGGCTATTTTGGAGTGTGGCTAATATTTCAGCTACATGCTAGCAATGTTGGCTAATTTTGACTTTTTTATGTTTTTTAGGCTATTTTGGAGTTTAATATTTCAGCTACATGCTAGCAATTTTGGCTAATTTAGGCTTTTTTATGTTTTTTAAGGCCAATTTGGAGTTAAGCTAATGTTTCAGCTGCATGCTAGCTATTTTGGATAGTTAAGGCTTTTAATGTTTTTAGGCTATTTTGGAGTTTAGCTAATATTTCAGCTACGTGCGAGCTGTTTTGGCTAATTTAGGCTTTTTTCATTATTGCAGGTTAATTTGGAGTTTAGCTAATATTTCAACTGCATGCTAGCTATTTTGGCCAATTTACCTTTTTTATGGTATTTTGGAGTTTAGCTAACAATTCAGCTGCAAGCTAGCTATTTTGAATAACTTAAGCTAATTTAACATTTAACTAATATTTTAGCTGACTATCAGCTTCAGCGTTTTCAGCTTTTTACTTCTACGATTTTAACTATCAACTTCAGTGTTTTTAGTTATCAATTCCACATCTTCAACTCTCAGCACTAACATCTTCAGCAGCTAAATTCAGCTTAAAGCATTCAGACTTTATCGCAGGTTATGCTATATATATAGTTTTTAGTTAGTTGAAAGCTAATGATGGTTAAGTTGTGTGCTTTACATCCAGTTTGTCCGTGACCCGATTAGTCGACTAATCTGTAATATTAATCAGTGATTCGTCGACTGTTAAAATAATGGTGTGTGGCTCTACTATTCTCATCCTCCCCGTCTGTCGTTGACCACAGGGATCTTGCGGCGAGGAACTGCCTGGTTGGGGAAAATGACGTTGTGAAAGTGGCAGACTTTGGTCTCAGTCGGTTGATGACCGGTGACACCTACACCGCCCACGCCGGAGCCAAGTTCCCTATTAAATGGACGGCACCGGAGAGTCTGGCTTATAACACTTTCTCCATCAAGTCAGACGTCTGGGGTGAGAATCCTCGCTGCACGTGTCCTTATTTTTACTTCGTTTGACTCCTTTGTTGAGTAATTCTGTTCTTCTTTTAGCGTTCGGAGTGCTGCTGTGGGAAATCGCCACCTATGGCATGTCCCCGTATCCCGGCATTGATTTGTCGCAGGTGTACGATCTTCTGGAGAAAGGTTATCGCATGGGGCAGCCAGAGGGATGTCCGCCGAAAGTTTACGAACTCATGAGGGCATGTGAGTGCAGAATTCAGTTTAGAGACCATTCACCGAACACATTCTTTAAATCCTGAGTCACTACTGTCCTTACAGAAGATTATAGACTGCTCTGTAAGTCAATAGAGAGAAAAACTGGAATCCTGTGATTGTATTTGTGTTTTCGGTCCATTTCAACACCATTATGAACGCAGCGTTTCTCTAATTTACCCTTTTCCCTGACATCAACCAACTGGCTCTAAATGAGAACAAAAGACAGTTTTGACATAAATTTTCATATATATTTCAGTCAAAAGAAAAGCATATTTTTGTCCAGATTGCATGCTGTTTCTTTCTTTTACGAGGTTGCACGCCCACCTTCCAAATTTACTGAAAAACTTGCATTTAGGTCGACGCACAGTGGCGTTTTGGGATATGTGACCATAGCCTAAGATGCAGCTGCTTCTCTCTTCAATCCTCTTCAACCCAAAAACTTTTAGCTCTGGTGCCGGTCAACCCCCCACATGTGATTGTCTCTATTGTCACATTTTATCCCTAATTTATAAATTAAGTAAGTAAATATTTATTTCTATAGCAGCTTTCCTGGATAAAAATCAAAAAACAAAACCTAAAAGTACAGGCAGTCAGAGAAGAATTTGGATTGGGCCAGAGTGTAGTGAAGTTGATAGTTATGATGGCATTGTGCTAGCTATTTGGACTATTTTGGCATTTATTAAGGTTTTTTAAGCTATTTTGGAGTTTAGCTAATATTTCAGCTGCTAGCTGTTTTGACTAAGTTTGGCTTTTTTTTGTTTGTTTTTCTAGGCTATTTTGGAGTTTAACATTTCAGCGGTATGCAAGCTGTTTTAACTAACTTAGGCTCTTTTCAGTTTTTAAGCTAATTTACATTTAACTAATATTTTAGCTGGCTATCAGCTTCAGTATTTTTAGCTATCAATTTCCGCATCTCCAGCAGCCAAATTCAGCTTTAGGCATTCATACCAGTATTATCACAGGTAATGCGATATATCTAGTATTTAGTTAGTTTAACGATGCAAACAATGGTTAAGATGTGTGTTTTACATAGACTTTACGAATGATCCGATTAGTCGACTAATCGGAAAAAATAATCGGTGATTAGTCGACTATTAAAATAATCGTTTGTGGCAGCTCTAGTTGAAAGGCAACGTCTCATCTGACCATAGAGTAGGGGGTAAAAGGTCAGCTATGTATTAAGCTCTTAAAACTCAAAGTAAAGTTTTAAACTGAATTCTAAATTTAACTGGGAGCCAATGTAAAGAAGACAATAACGGAGTTATGTGTGCTCTTTAGCAGCAAACTAAAACCAACCAGTCAAGAACGTCATGTGATCGTCGTTTCCTGACTTTTCCGTAACAACACATTACGTATAACCCTAACTAGTTTTTATTGTTTTCCCAGGCTGGCAGTGGAATCCTCTAGAAAGACCTTCGTTTGCAGAAATCCATCAAGCTTTTGAGACGATGTTCCACGACTCCAGCATCTCTGAAGGTAAAAAAGCATCGAGAGGATTCCTTTTATTTATTTGCTAAAAATCCTGTTCCCAGATTTAAAATAAAAACAGCTTAATGCAGGAGTTGATTACTTTACAGTAGGGGTTTGGAATATCCAGAAAAGAAAAACCTGAGAACTGTACAGTAGATGTGTGAAGTTGTGCTGACGTTTCCGTTTGTGCGCTCTCAGAGGTCGCAGAGGAGCTTTGTAAGACGGAGTCGCGGCAGAGTCACAGCGGCCCGCTGCCCTCCTTCGGCCACGACATGCCCCTGCTGCCCTCCAAGTCCCGCTCGCTCCACAAGCACACGGAAAACAAGGAGAACATCGAGGGGGGGCTGGACGCGCGCTCCGACCCCGGCGGCCACTCAGGTACGGCCTATCACGCCACTGTCCACCTGTCGGCCGCGCCGCTTGATCCCACAGGTGTGTCGGAGGACGCCAACTCCCAGGGGACCCTGCAGCGTCGGCAAGCTCGCCGCCTGAGAAGAAGAGCCGTGATTTTCCCAAACGAATGATCCGCGCACGCCCACCTACTGTTTAGCAGCTACAGCAACACCCTTTCAAAATAAAAGAATAAAACACCTGTGTAAATATGTGATAGTTTAAGTAATCCCGTCTCACTTTTAAAATGTTCTTATATTTTTTCTTAGCGGTTTTGGTTCTGCTGCACGATAAATGACTTCAATGCATGAAATAAAATCTCATTTCTTTTGTATTAAAAAAGCCGTTTTAGAGGCATTTTCCACTCACTCACTGCTGTAATGAATGTATGTATCTAACTTTGTTCACTTATTGTTCAATTATATTTTTATGATTTTGCAATTCTGTCATATAAATGCATGTTCACACAATTTTACATCTTTTTGGTTATTTATTTGTTTATATATTTAGATTTTGTATTTATCTGTGACACTGTTGCTGCTTTGCTGTTGAGTTTTGGTCCAAATTGGATCATTAATTGACAATACAAGAAAAGCATGTATCAAACTCATTAAAGCGATAATAAAATGCATTGATTAAAGGAAAACAAACAAACAAAAACACACTTAAGTCACATTTGATTCATGAAAAATAGTAACCATGACTTTAAGTCAAGTAATTTGTTTTATTGCTTTAAAGGGAAGAAGTGAACATTTCTAATCTCACCCCTACAGAGTTATGTCATTTTATAATTTTCTTAAAGAAAACTCTATAAATGATCTAAAATAAACATGGCTGAATAAAATATATTTTCTCTCTGTTGTTTCCTGAAGTAATAAATACATCTTTTATCTAAATTCCGTCAAATCTGAATATTAAATATAAATAATAAAACATCTTTCTACTTTTGTGTGCAAATATTTCACCCACTGTTCCTGTATAAGAAAAAAATGTTTGACTTCCTGCCAAATGATTAGCCTTTTAACCCCTTCACGCCATATTTGTTAAACACTTCCGCTCCAAAATAACTTTAATTTAACACAAGGGGGTCCAAATCCAGGCCCCGAGGGCCTCTGTCCTTTATGTTTTCCAACTAACCTGCCAATCAAGCTTCTTATTGGCTAAACACACCTGATCCAGGTAATCATCCGCAGATAAGCCAGGGTTTCTGGAAAACCTAGAAATAAAAACAGCCGTCTAGGGATTAAAAATTTGATTTTTAGGTCTGACATAATTTCTGGAGGCATGGGATGCAGAATTATTTCTGTTATTTCTTTATGTAAATGATGTCAAAACTTTGTCATAAATTCATATGGAAATATCTCAAAATTTTAAACTCTTCACCTGAAAAGCTGGTAACACTTTAGATGAGGTGCTGCAAAAAAACTCAGTCTAACGTAAACAAAGTTATTTAATACTTTTGTGAAGCTTGTAAGTAGTTTTTTAATTTTGCTTTTGTAGAATTTTTCTCATTTTAGATGTTAATGAATCTTACTGAATATGTTAATAAACTTTATTTGGCTTATTGTGCTAATAAATGTGTTATTAACACCTTATAAACACATTAATAATGTTTGTTAATGTGTTATTAAAGCTTGTTAAGGCATATTATTATAGAGTGTTACCCATCTTTCTACTTTGTAAATATTTCCCCCAACTTTAAGCCATTTTCTTTAGGAAAAATACGTTTGACTTCCTACCAAATTATGAGCCTTTTAGCTTCTTGATGTTAATTGATGCACATATTTATCAAACCAGTTTTGCTCCAAAAATAACCTTAATCCAGGCCTCGAGGACTTTTGTAGAAAATGATCTCACTTTAGATTTTAATAAATCTTCATAAGTATGTTGATGAACTTGTCTTAAATTGTGCTAATAAATGTGTTATTAACACTTTATAAACACTTAATTAAGAATCTTATAATATTACTTAAATGCTTTATCTGCTTCTCGTGAGTTTTAAATAACGTTGACAGAAAGTCTGGCTATTAAATAAAATGTGAAATTTGCTGCTGAAAAAGGGGCGGAGCCCTAAACTGTTTCCTGTTGCTTTCAAAATTAAAGATGGTTGGATTCAGATTTGTTTCATGTTTGTGATCCTCTTTTTCCTCTCCTCCCTCCAGGCTGGGCGCCAGCGTTGCTCGGCGGCGATGGCCGATTCGGCAGCTCCCCGGCGCTCCCCAGGAAGCAGCAGCTGCGGGACAAATCTCCCAGCAGCCTTTTGGAGGACGCCCAAGACATGGGCACGTTCACCAGAGACCGCAAGACCGGCTTCTTTAGCTCCTTCATCAAAAAGAAGTCCTCCTCCTCCTCACAGTCGTCGCAGCAGCAGAACCTCCCCACGCCCCCAAAGAGGAGCAGCTCCTTCCGGGAGGAGACGCAGCCTCACAAGAAGTACGAGCCCACGGCGGACTTCAGCGCTCCCCTTCCCCTTCCGGACGGCGTCGGGGGGTTCTCTCCTTCCCACTCCCACGGGGAGCCCAACCAGACGCAGTCCCGCTGCTGTGGCGCAGCGTTCGGCCAGAAACCCTCCAGCGGAAGCTTCAGTTCGCAGCTGACCAGCGGGAGCAGCTGGGGGGGGCTGGCCGGCTTTTTCACGCCGAGACTCATCAAAAAGACGCTGGGGCTGCGCACCGGGAAGACGGCCTCCTCCGAGGACGCCGGTAGTTTAGGCACAGGACCAAAGCCTTTCCCGAGGTCCAATTCTACCTCCTCCATGTCAGCGGGACTGCCGGACCTGGAGCGCATGGCGCTGACCTTACCCAGGAACCACAGCGCCAAACCCCTCCTGGAGAGGACTGCCTCCACCACCTCCCAGCCGGAGAACGGGGCCGCCAGGACCTCCGAAACCCTGCTGAAGAGGATGGACGAGGGCACGGCGCAGATCAGGGAGAGGCCCAAAGCCAAGCTGCTGCCCCGCGGGGCCGCCGCCAGGGCGCCTGGGGTCGGAGGGGAGGCGGGCTCTGACGGCAGGACCAGAGAGGGGAAGGAGGAGAGTCCGGGTCAAAGCTGGTCCTCCCCCTCTAAGAGCTCCGGGTCGAGCATGTCGTCCGCTCCCACCCACAACCACAAAGTTCCCGTCCTGATCTCCCCCACCCTGAAGCACAGCCCCGCCGATGTGCACCTGGTGGGGCTGGACTCTCAGGGGAACCGCTTCAAACTGCTGTCCGAGAACCAGGGGGACAAGGACAGGCCCCGGCTGGTCAAACCCAAGTGTGCTCCTCCTCCCCCTCCCACCCTGCGTAGCCTGCAAGCCGCCTCCGGCGGCGGCGAGGACCAAGCACCCGCAGAGATGAACGGAGACACGTTGAAAGGTCACAGGTCGGGGCGAGCGTCAGGAGGAACGAGCAGACCGTCAGTGCCACCACCTCAAGTGCCTCCTGCTTCTTCCTCCTCGTGCCCCGCCAGCGCCAACACAACCCCCACCAAAATGGCCAACGGCGCCGCCACCACCACTGCTTCCTTGCACATAGCGACGCCCGTCGGTTCGAAGGGCGCCCTGCGGCGCGTCCGGCAGCAGGCGGAGCGGGTCCCCTTGGAGCGGGTCAGCCGAGAGGCCCTGCTGGAGTGCGCCGAGGGACTGAGCAGCGCGCTCCACGCCAGCTCCGACAGCCCAACCAGCAGCCAGGTTCTGGACGCCGGGCACCAGCTCTTAGACTACTGCTCAGGTTACGTGGACTGCATCCCTCTGACCAGGAACAAGTTCGCCTTCCGAGAGGCTGTGGGCAAGCTGGAGCTCAGCCTGCAGGAACTCCGAGCCTCGTCCTCCGCCAGTGGAGGGCCGAGCAACGTGGGACCCAACGCCGTGTTGGACAACCTGCACAGCTGCATTAAAGAGATCAGTGACGTCGTCCAGAGGTAGCCACTGTGACGTCACTGATCCCCACTCCTGACACTCAGCAGTTTTTCACGGATCTGGTTCTAACCATAGCGGTTTTTGGGTTTTTTTTTTTTTTTTAAGGAGGGAACAAAATGAAAGTACCTCACGGATATCACTACAAAATGTTTTCTTTTGTTTACAAAAAACGGTTTTCCTAACATGCCAGTGTGGACGCTAACTTATCTCGCAGCTGTAAATATTCAGAAAAGGTTTCACCAAATTAAACTCATATCCAGTCATCTTAAAGCGAATGTCCGTTTGACAAACACCGACCCAGAATGAAGGTTGGCCAGCCTTCAAATCCATCCCAACACGAAAGAAAATCCAGATTTAGAGATTGTCGATCGTGATCAAACAAAAAGCATTTAAAATAACTATATTTAGGGAGGCGTAGATGCTTTTATGGAGGCGTTTGGGTTTAAAAATGGTCAGAAAAATGGCACAACATAAGCCATGTTCACCTTATATCCCACAGTGCTGAACCGTTTCCCCTGAACACACTCGACCCTTTCCACCGTGGCGGGCGAAAATACGAATAGCGACTTCCGGTGTTCGGGATTAGAGCGGCAAAGCTGACAGCCGAACACTGTTTAACACAACCTTTTTACCAATTTCAACAGAAAAATGTACAATATTTATTTTATGAATGTCTTTTCATTTACTCTCCTAACGTTCCCAAATCAAAATACAAATTTGAATAATCCCTCAATAGTGGACGTTCTATTGAAAATATCAAGCTTTTATTTAAGCAGATTTTATTCTAACGGGTTCTATTTTACTTGATGTTATTCACACGTGTTTTAAGTGCGATCAAGCACAAAAACTGATGGAAATTCAAACGTAATCCAGTGTAAGCCGTGCATGTTTTAACTTCACCAAGGCTAAATTTAGTTGTTGGAATAAGAGGTATTTGAGGAATGCTTTTACTTTATTTTTTTATTTTTTTATCCTTGTTTACCTTTATCATCAGACTTGGTTATGAGCAGCAGCAAACGCAGAAGTTATTCGTTTTTCTTTATCGTAAGACACGCTGAAATTGTCTGACTTTAGCTCTGTTTTTAGCGATTTTAAGCAACTTTAAGTGGGCAGAAAAGATCTTCTGCTAAAGCTAGCGTTAGCATTAGCATAAATTAGAAGAAGAAAATCTTAATTATCTTTATAATCAAACAGGCAGAATTCAAAGAAGTTCCTGTAACCTTTGTCAAACTACGACTATAATAAAAATTGTACAAATTATGGTTAAAATTATTTACGTAAAATGACTTTAACAGTTTTGAGCGGTCAGCTTTGCCGTTCTAAACCCGACACAAGCGGGAAGTCGCTCTGCACACTCGCTGTTTTGTGTGACGTCACGTGAAAAGAGTCTCCTCTGCTCTTCCATCACCACGCGGAACATCAAAAAGAAAAGTCTGGAAGTTTTTCTGACCGCACGCTGAGTTTCTTCCTTGAATGTTGAGGTGCTGAGCGGCATTGGGGGGGGGGGGGGTCACGTGAGCGTAAGTGCCCTTCACAGCGCCGGATACCCTGCAGCCTTCTCGTGTTTACAGTGCCTCGGATTTTTCACACCCAAAAAAAACAAAAAAAAAATCTTTAAAGGAACCACGTCTAACTAAAACCTTCAGCAGATTGCAGTATTTCTTCAGCACATGATGAGTTTTTTGTGGATTTTTTTTTTTAAACAGAATGTATGAACTTGAATTTTAAATTATTCTCTTTTTTTTTTTTCTTCAAAGCACAGACATATAGAGGTTTATGAATATTTCATATACACACAAAGTGTGTGGCCATTGTTTGAGGAGAAATGCTTATGACTGAAGAGATTTGATCTGAACCTGCGCTCTGAATGTATTCATCTTCTGTTCTGAACCCAGTCAAATGTGTCTTTCATTCTCTAAGGTGCCATATTCTTTAAATGCAAACTTGATTTTTTTCATTTAAGTCACACTAACAGTCCAGAAGTCGCTTATTTTCCTTCAAGCACACACTACTTAGAGTTTTCCTCTCATCCTATGTACACTGGATATGATCTGAGACACATTCAACCATAAAAGATGCTAACACTGTAGCTCCAAAACTATTATTGATGGAAATTATTTTATTTCTTGACGTTTTCTCGAGTATCAGTCAAAAAAAAGGCCTTCAGTTTGACTAAATCATTTATAATTTCTCAGTTTTATGTTTTAAAACACACTTTTTTTGTCGTTTTGGTGCCTTTTTGTAGAAAAATCTACAGTAACTTCAAAGAATCCCTGCATCTTTAAGACCAGAACATTAACAGCCTGAGGAGTTCTACAGTAAAGATGAAAATCTGCTGCATACATTTTTTTCCCATCTTCTTCCTTTTGGGGCAAAAAAACTTTATTGAAAAGGTTAAATTTGACATGAAACTCCCTCAAATAAATGTTTTCCTGTTTGCTAAAAATCAGAGATCATTTCTGCTCATCACACGTCTTTACTGGGTTCTTTCTCGTGCGTTTTATTTTGTATTTACAGTTTCTCCCTTTTATTATGAAAGAAAAGGGGGTTCTGGAGAATGTGTGTACACATCATTATACCAAAGGCCACTTCTTCAGTTGGATTTGTGCAATGTAAGATCAACACAGACACACCACAGTGAATCTAAACAGGGATAAAAATGTCTGATGTTAACATTAACTTTTTTATTGTACAAAAAATATGATTTTTTTTTTTTATTTAAAGCTCACTTTATGTTACTGTGAAGTTGTGCTTATCAGTGTTAAGCCTATTGTAAATAATAAAGATTTTGATGAATTATTTTGTGTCTTTGCTCTTTTTAACTGAACGAAAGGTGAACGTTGTTTCAGTTTAGTATTTATATTATTCTGCAATTCAAATATATATATATATGTGTTGGTAAATGTGATTAATATTAGTAAAGAGTCATCAAATAGTTACAAAATGTAAAATCTTAATATTTTTGTTCTATTTGATGCATAAATATTGAAATATTAAAATTTTCTAATGTGATAAAAGCAAAGTTTTTCTTAAATAAAGTCAGTTATAGACGAGTAAATTAAAAGTAGTTATGACTATTACTATAAAAAAATGTTTTAATTAATTTTCGAGTTGATTATTTTGAGGAATTATATGAATTCATTCTTTGCAATGAAATTGATAATCTATGCAATTTATTTTTGTTCTGTTTTTTTGTTGTATTATTTTTTATCGTGCAATTCATGTTTTTATTTTCTTTTCTTAAGTTCTGGTAACCATAAAACTACAAATTCACAAAAAAATGGAGGATGGGTTTTTATGTTTTTAACCCATAAAGATCAATTTTTGCCACTATGGGTTCTTACAGGTCAAGAATGAACACAAGAAGTCCAAATAAGTTTAATTTTAGAAATTATTTCACAAAGCAGAATTTTTTATTAAGATTTTCAAGCAAACATTTGATGTTTATTTATCTGTTTTTTTATTTATATAGAGAGAGGGAACAACTCGTGTTCTGTTAAGGTTAAATTAAACTGAGCCTCAATAATTACAATAGTTCCCCATTCATTTTATAAACCTTCTTTAATCCCAATTGGGGTCACAAGGTCGCTGCAGTCACCAGACTGAATGTTGAAGTTGGACAGTTCTACAAAAGCCACGTAATTCAGAAACTCTCAAATCACTAGTTTTTTTTAATTCAGAACAATCAAATGTAAGTAGTTTGTTTTATGTCTTACAAATAATTCTTAATGCAATATCTGAAGTGTTAAAGCAAATTGAAAATGTGGAGAGAAACTGTTCTGTTTTTTTTTTTTTGATCAGACTGAATAAATATTCCCAGAAGACATAGGAATAATTTGAAAAACAATGACATGCTCTAGGGACAGGAAGTTACTTTTGAGTTATAAATTCTGTTTTCTGCAGCTTCCTTTTTGGATTAAAAAAAATAATAATAATTTTTCCCATCTGCAGTAAAATAATCTTTTACTTTCAGAAATTATATCCAGATATAATGAAAATAAGACTTGAATATCAGCATTAAACACACATTATTCCATGAAGAGCTGTGATCATGTTTATTAATTTGTTTTCTGAGGCTAATTTGATTTCAAACATGTTGTTAAGAGAGGAAAAGAAAAGCAATTATATTGTTTTCTGGACTAAAATTTAAAACAGCAAACACAAGTCTGCTAAATATTACGTTTTTAGCCCTTTATGCATGTTATCAATGGATTTAAACATAAATATAAAAAAGGTTTTATGAAATTAAAAAAAATAAAAAAACAAAATAAATAGATTATACTTTTATTATTTTATGTTAATATATATTTTTCAATAATATAGTTTTAAAAATGTTCTGAGTTGTGATGGGGTTGTTTTTGTTGATAAATATTAAACGAGAAAAGTTTTTTTCTCACTGAGCCGCCGCCCGTGACGTAAGAGAGCCACGCTGGCTCCTCCCAAACCAGAGCCTGTTGTAAAGATGGCGTCTATCATGGAAGGGCCGCTCAGCAAGTGGACTAATGTCATGAAAGGTTGGCAGTATCGGTGGTTCGTCCTGGACTACAATGCCGGCTTGCTGTCATATTACACGGTACGTCCGGTCCCTCGTGTCGGGGCGGTCAGGAGGGCTGCGGCCGCTTGTTGAACAGAAGTGGGGCCTGGTGTGTTTCTGGAGTTGGGGAGTATCGGCTATATCAGCTGGCTCAGCTGGGCGGGTCTTACTGCTGACAGATCAACACATTGACCAATGACAGCGGTTCTTCGAAACCAATAGACCAATCAGCTCGCAGTATTTTCCTCATTTCCGCTAACACGTACAGCTAGCATAAAAACTCAAAGCTCAAATGGGTAAAATATCTAACATTTACGTAAATATTTGTAGCTGTAATGAACTTATTATTTCCTTACTTATGTTGGGAAAATGTTGGTCTTTTATATTAACACATTAATCCAACATTTGACTGTTTTTGACCTTAAAACAGGTAAAGACTCCGACGGGAATGAACACTGTATTCTGAAGTGTATGTTAGATTTTTGTTTTTGTTTTTTTAAATAACCAATTTGTAATAATTTTCTAATTATGTAAGCAGTTTTTAAACAGGTTTAGCTAGTGTCAATAACTTTAGAGGTTATTTAAACGTCGTTGTCCAAGTTTTAGGTAACTTACTTTACACAAATATGGAAGTTTGACCCAGTTTTTTTTACTCAAAAGTGAAAACAGTCATAATACAGTCATAAAATAAAAATTAGATAATCATTTTAAAAACGTTTAATTCTAATATTGTGCATTAATGAACATATTTTTGTCATGAATCCGTGTGGTGTTGGGTACAAAAAACTCAACGGTTTGCTCTAGCCAAACAAAAGTGTCTTTGCTCAGCTGAAAATGTTAGAATAAATACATTTTCTTCTTTTCATAATTATACACATTTTATAGTAAATTTAAGCATAATTTTGAGTTAAAATCACTTTTTTAATTCACTTTTTACTGTAAGTATTTTTTCTTTATTCTAAGCAGCATACTTTGTTTTATTTTTGGTTATTAAATTCAAAGGTTTATGATAAAAGCACAAGAAATTTCTTTTTATATGACTTGGAGACCTTTCTACATTTTATATTGGTTTAATATTTAAATATTTGCTACATTTGGACAATTTCTTGATTTTTTTGAGTTTGAACTACTACATTCTTTTTTTTTAAAGTCTTTTTTATGGTGTCCAACACTGTTGGACTACTAATTTATTCAAATAATTTAGTTTCAATTTAGTTTTGCTTTATGCGATTGTTTTGTTTTTCATCCTTTCCTTTCATTCTGTTCTGCTTTGCAGTCAAAGGACAAGATGATGCGAGGCTCCCGAAGAGGCTGTGTTCGACTCAAGGCAAGAATCTTAATTTTAGTGAATTCATTTTATACCTCATCGTTGCTGCTCTGCTGTATTTATTGGAACGTTTTGTTTGAATTGAACAGGAAAAGTCACGACAGTGTTTGATTTTTATCTGTTTCTGTTTTAAATAAACATTGTTTGTGGTTTTGTTGTGAAACAGTAAAGCTGTTTCTACCAGCAGTTTGCCCCTCGGCAACTTTCTAAAAAGAAAGAAAAAACCCTGCCCGGCAGTGGTGTGTATTTTTCCATTCACAAATATAAATTCAACTATTGTTGTTGTGATGCAATGCTTTCCAATTCTTTTACCCTAATGGATTTGTAAACATTTAAAACAGAAAATTGCCTTTTAAAAAAGAACCTCTTTCTTTTTATTTCTTTTTTATTTGAAGCAACAACAAAAAAATGTCTTTGCCACAAAAGCTTTTTGGTCTGTTGGTATCGTAGTGAGGAAAAAGAAGGGTTTTCGTATGTTTTACGCTGTGGTTCACCTTCAGCTTATTGTAAATGCTAGAAGCAAGCTTATGATTAGAAGTCTTTTGGTTTGCATCACGTGTAAACAAAAAGAGGACAGGGAGGGAAAAAGTTGACCAAAAAATGATTATTCACAATCGATTTTATACCTTTTTAGCAACATAATCTTGTTTGTACCTGTAGTTTTCAACCAATAAAGCAATTTTTTTTATTTATTTTCTAATAAGCATCTTTCTCTATTATATCCCTACAGTCAGTTTTGAAACTATTCTGAATTTTCAGTTCAGCAGTAAATCCCAGTAGTTTTCTTTTGTTTGAGGGTGGCCTGATTTAGATGTTCTGGACTCATTCTGACCCTTTTACTCAGCTTTATTGATTTTAATAGTGTCCACTAGATGGCAGCATACTTTTCTTCATAAACCAGCATAAACTCCTTGGCTCCATGTTTGTGCTTTTTATTATTTTTTTGTTAAATATTAGTACAGATTTTGTGTCTCACATGTAGTGTGGACCTGACCCCCCTCAGACAAAATAGATTTTCCTCCTCTAAACCAGCATCCAGAGTCATGGTCACTGCTGATTATTTTTACTGCTTTATGGCAGCAGCTTCAAGTCTGTCATCTGGATTTGACCTTTTGGCTCATTTTCAGTCGTAATGTGAGAAAATAACATTCATAGATCTCTGCATTGCGATTCCAGGTATCCAGGAACGTTTGTTTGATACATCAATGAGTTAGTTTTCCCTTGAGTTTAAGAGAAGTTGTGGTAAAGGTCAGCTTTTTTTCAGATCCCTTCAGAGGGAGGAAGTGTTTACTGCAGATACCTGAGAAAGAGGCACCATGACTCTATAGTCGTTTCTGGTAAAGCTGGGTCAAATAGGATCACGAAAGTGATCATTTTCAATAACCAGCGTTAGTTTAAACTAAACAGTCAAAGTGATTCATGAGATAGTCATTTCTATTTGTCAGACGTGCACAGGTTGGTGCAGTTCAGTGTTTTGTGGGGGTGTGTGTGTGTTTTGTTGTTGACTGTTCCCGCCCAACTGAAGGTTTTTCCTGTTTGAATTAACTGCTGAAACCTGTTTTCAAAATGTTGCAATCAAACTCTTTATTTATGAGAAAGTGCAGAACGAATTGATTTCAGTCAAGCAGGGAGGGGAAAAAAGCAAATTAGATCTGATATGAAGATGAAGAGTGGATGAAGTCTGTGATGTCTTGTAAAGAGATTAAAGCATTAACTGGTTTTTCTTGTTTATTTATGTTCCAAAATCAAAGTTTTTTTTACCTATTTTTCATACACAATATTTAAATCTAGGGATTGGATGATGATTCTCCTGCAACTGCAGCCGATACTTTAGTGTTTTCAATAACTCACGGTTTATATTACCTGTTTGTTTCTTTATTTGTAATGCACAACTGCTCTTTTGTTGTACAATAACCGTGTACTTGGCGTTTTCAACATACAGCAGGGAATCTTATAGGAAGTATCACTTAAAACTTTGAAAATATACCTAAATATGACTATATCTGACTATTAGACATAACTATAAACCATTAGCTTCTCATTGGCTGGTATCTTTTAGTTCCATTATGTGAACCTGAAATTAGTCAGAATAATTACTGATTGACTGTAAACATAAGCTTCCCAGTATCAGGGATCTTTTGGAAACAAGTATCGATTTAAAAAAAAGAATATAGCTTAAAAAAAAAAAAAGTCGGAACAGGATCTTTTTTTTTTTTTACAAATTGGATTGATACCCATAAAGTCAAGTTATGCAGATATCGTCCGGTATGAAACTGGCACCAATATATCGATTTAAATCTTGAAAAAAAAATGCATTCCTACCATGACTAATTATTCAAATAAGCATATGGAGCTTCGTTTATTTAAAACAAAATTTAGAATTTTTGCAGTTTGTTGACCACATTTTTAAGAACCGTCTTAATAATATAGATGACTTTAGAAAGCCTAGTTGTGGATAATTGTTACCACAGTACAAGACAAAGATAAGGTAAACATTAGACGTGTAACGATTAATCGATGAGTCAATTTATATTCCGTTCCAATCAGATTGATCCATCTGAGGAACATTAATCGGGTCAACCTATATCGTTATGAAATTGTTTCCAAATGAAGTAAACCGATTACTCTGGTGGTTAAAAATGTCCTGGATCGATTTTATCCACCAGGTTTTTCAAAAGGTTGATGTTATTCACACGTATTTACTGCGACCAGCATAGAAAGTGATGGAAATTCATGTTGGCCACATGTAATACGTGCAGTCAAGATCTCATTGCTGCATTGCCCAAATACATTCTAAGTGTGTCCAAGGTTGGATTTCTTTTTTGTTGTCCGCACGTATTTAAATTTAAATTTAAATTTAAAGTTAAAGTCCCATTAACTGTCCCGCTCCTAAATGTGTGAAATGTGTTCTCCACATTTGACCCACCCCTGATGGAGCCGTGAGCTGCAGAGACAGCCGCACTCAGGAACCATTTGCTTGTTTAACCATAATCCTAACCGTAACCATTTCCCCTGAGTCTGTGCGACTAAGAAAAAAGTTGAGCTCTGGACTCACAAATGGATACTTTCTTTTCAAAATGAACCATTATCGACAATGAATTGTATTGTCAACCAGAATATGAATCAAATTTATGAAATAATTTGTTACACCCCTAGAAAGGGCTGTCTCTTGGCAAAAGTCTCGTGATATGATATGTTATTATGGTTCAATATATTTTGTGATATATCCCTAGACAACATCAGAGACAATATTTTACTGCTTTTTCAAGTCCACCTCAGATGAAAATCATGTTTTTGAGTTTTTAACATGTATTTATGGGATTTTTCTTTTGAAAGAGAACAAATGTAACAAGAAATCATTTTGTTTTTGCATTTCCGAGTATTTCTCCTTTTAAATCAATCCAACAGTCTTGGACACACTCTGTTTTTAATCAATCATCTTCTTTCTGCTGCACTACACCCTCATCTGGTCCGGTTAGCATGTCTAGTTCAGGTTCTGGAGAAGAGAAGATGCTATATTCACGTTGACTGCAGTCAAATGAGCTGCCGTTCACATTTCTGTGGTCCAATCAGCATCACTGGATTTTTGGTGAGAGTTTCATCCAATACTTACGGTAGCAGGGCTGAGAACGCTGGAAAATCTCCACGGAGCTTCTTGATGTGACCACGGAAATGTGAACGGCGGCTCATTTGACCACAATCTTTCGAGAGAAGTTCAGTCCATGAAGATCTTCACTTCCTCGTCCGAGTTTATATCCGGATCAGAACCATACGGCTGGACACTACCGATATTGCTGGACATTTTTATGTAGCAGCGGTGAAGACTTATGCTAGCGAGACACAGACCAGGATCAGGGGCGGGGCTGCTCAGCTCGATACCAAAAGCCACGCCCCCCTCAGAGGAAATTTTGGAAATAGAGGCCTCAGATCAACATGACAAATTGATTTTTATGTCATTTAGGTTGTAAGATTTGGATTAAGAACTGCATAATCATAATTGAAACACTGATGGGAAAGTTTTTTTTTTTTAATTATTATTAAAAACATTGTCATAGGGGTCTTTAAAGAGTATGACTCAGAAAAAGCATCGGAGTTCTGTTTTGGTGCTGTGCAGAACTGCTGAAAGAGGTTCAATGTGCTGGACACTATGAAGTATCACAAAATTTGATTAAATCAATATTTTCTTACAGTGTGTTTATGATGCACCAACATCAAAAATGTATTTATTAAACAACTAAGTTAATATAGTCCATTTACGATGATAAAACGTTGATTTTAAATGACAAACTCACTGTAAAAGTAGCTTTAGTATTGATTTTTAGAGCTTATTCTCTGCTCTGCCAGATCTTATTTTTGTAGTTGTGGAGGATGGATCACTAAGGATATATATATATATTTGCCGTCTATCTGATTTCCTCCATCCTTCCCCGCCTGTCTCCTCCCTTCTTCTCTGAAATCCCTCCTCTTTTTCCTTGTCTTCCGTGTTCCTAAAGACTGAATGTGTGAGCTGAAGAGGGATGGAAAAAAAGACAGAAGCAGAAAACTAGGCGGAGGGGAAAAAAAAAGGCGAGGGATTCAGTAACGTGAGGAGGATGGTGGTGGAGCGTGACGTGTCTGTGTCCATTTGCTCAGGGGGCTGTGATTGGCATCGATGACGAGGATGACAGCACCTTCACCATCACTGTGGACCAGAAGACTTTCCATTTTCAAGGTGGGTGTACTCTCTGCTTGTTGTGTGTGCTGGTGATGGGGGGGGCTCTCTCACTCCCACCCCCTCCATCTCTTAAAGAGGTGGATTGCTCTAATGCCAGGAAACGGATGCAGGCTTTCAGCGGAGGCTGCGTTCATCCACGCCGCTTCTCAAGTTTTCAGGCATTTCTGACAATCCTTCCGAATCCATTTTTTTTAAGTCTTTTTCACCCCTAAGCCAAACGGGTTTCTTTGGAACGCGGGTTTGAGATGTGTGCTTCTCGTTTTTCCTTCCTGACTCTGACAGAAGAGGAGAATTGTTGCGCAAGTGTCTGCAGTCGAGCCTCTGGGAATACACGAGAATACTGCTGAGCCAGGAGCTTAGCTCAGGTCTCCTCTGCTGCTGCTGCTTTGCTGCACTGCTGCTGCTGCTTCTCCCTATCAGCCGGTCACAGGGACGGGATTGGCCTCTCCCGCGCCGTCCATCCCGACTTTCAACAGCAGACTCAGTTTTTCTTTGACCTTTCCCCCTCCCGGCAGGTCTCTCGTCTAATTCTCCCCTTCCATTTTCTGTCGTTCATTTCTCATCCGTTTCCATCACCGAAACCCCGCACACCCCACCACCAAACGCCACCTTTTCACCTCCGTCTTGAGGGTTCATTAAGCCAAAGTCCATGGGCCCCCCGGCCCTCTCACCTCCTCCATGCCCTCTCCCATGTCTGTGTTCCGAAGCTGTATGCTGTGGTTCTACAAACGCAAGGGTAAGGAGGAAAGCGCTGCATGCGTCGCGGTCAGCGTGCATGCCGCCAAAAGGATCTCGAGCGGGTGTTTGTCTGTCGGGGTGGAGCAGAAAGCGGCGTCTCGTAAGAGCTTCGGTTTGTAATCGAGCCTCAAGGACGGGCGAGGGAGGGACACGGAGCCGCTGGCGCTCCAGTTGGTTGTTTTTGTACTTTTGATCCGTCAAACGCATCCTATCTGAAGAACAGGAGTGAAGGTTCTCTTTCGTTTGATTACAGAGGAACTTTCTGTTCCGACGTTAGCAGCAGATAGCGTCCTGAAACCAGAACCTGACGCTTCAACCATGTCTTTTAGTTTTGCTTCTGTGATTTGTTTTTGGACAAAAGTGGAAAATAATCAAGTTTTAGTCACTCAAATTATATTTCTCCAGCCCTTTTCTTTTCTAGAGGGAAATGTATGGAGCTACATTAGGACCAATATTATTTGAAACGTATATAAAACTAATTGAAAAAATATTGATGTTTTGGCCAAAAGTTTTTAAAATGTCTGAAACTTTTTGGTATTCTGAAATAAACGTAATTATTTTCAGCTTCAAATGTTCTTTTTTTTAGGTTTAAGGTTAGGTTGAAACTCAAAACTTTTTTGGTTAGTTTCAAATCTTTTTTTCACTTTCAACTCAGATGTTCAGATGTTCAGATTATTATTAATCTGCGGGTGATTTCTTTTGGTGATGATGGTCTAAATATACTTGGATTTTTGGTACTGATTAAGATAAATGACTTGTCTGTGGATATTTGAAATTTAATTACATCACTAATCTTAAGGATCTTAAGAATCTATGATTGTTGGCTATAAATATTTTAGATTAAGTCCTGAACCGGATGTTGATAATTCATGTAAAGAAAATGGTACGGTCGAGCCAGGGTGGGATTATATAAGTTCGTTTCCTCCAACTCCCTTTCAAGTGATCGACTTGTGATTGATTCTGTAATATGTGACTATTTTATTTATTATTACCTGACTGCTTGAAATAAACCATTTCATTTATTCAAATCTTTTCTTTCTTTTTTTTTTTTTTTTTTTTCGAATCTTAAAATTTCAACACTTTTGGCCTCGTTGTGGCGCATTGGGGTGGGGGTTGTACGCAATAAAACTCTGCTTTTTACACCCGTTTTAGGACAGCTAAACAGGTTTTTTTTTCACCGTAATTATCCAAGTTCTTAGAGTCAGAAAAAGCACCGAACGGAAGTTATTACCCTCGTCGATTTCGATTGGTCCTCTGTGTTAGCCCCGCCCCAACGTGTTACAATGGGGCCAAAAATTTTGAAACTTGAATTTTTTTAGACTCAAAAACAAAAAAAAAGTGTTGAAAGTGAAACCTAAAAATAGAACATTTGAGGCTAACAATGGTTAAGTTTATTTCAAAATTTTAATTTGTTTTATTTGGGTTTCAAATAGTATTGGCCCCAATTTAGCTCCATAGAAATTACGTCCTAAAATCACGAATAACTCACCCTTTTTATGCTAAGTCATTAGAAATCTTAGAATTTAAAAGATCCGAATCATCCCAGTCAGCAACAATCCCATTTACAAAGCTTTTAAAAACTATCACGGTAAAATCTCTGAGTCTGTGATTTATTTATGGGGGAAAAATGTGTGCACTCAGTGGAACATCTCATGTATCAGCACTGAAGCTAAGCAGCAGAATTACCAGCCTGCCTCATCTGAGGACATGCGTGCCACGCAGGACTTGGATTCTGCTTCTGTAAAAGGATGTTGGTTTGCTCCGCGTCTCTCATTTGCTGCTTTTACCTGATTCAGTTCCTCTGTGGAGTCCTGACAGTCTAAAGAGTCCAGGGAGTTCTGGCTGACATCGACAGCCGAGGAAAACTATAGATCAGTCGTTTTTAGAAAATCTGACCGCCGTTCTGCAGGACAGCTGCTGCTCCATCCATGACTGAATGGCTGTTCTCCCTCTATTTAGAGAAGCATCCATTATTCATCCGTCCTCCTTTTCCCCCGGCGGAGCATCAGAGGTGTCCTGGAGCTCTTTCCTCTCATTCCTGCAAAACCTTTTCTGATCTTCTGCTTTTTTTTTTTTCCTCTCGCCGTCTGACCACCGTCTGCTCAGCCACTTCTCCGACTTCTTCTACTGCCCTGAAACGCTGCAGCTGGTTCTTCCTCATCTGAAAAGTGAAAAAAAAAAAAAAATTTAGCATATTTTAAAATAGTTCCCAGTCGTCTTTTAATTATTATAACGCAGTTCTTCGCCAGAATCAATCATATTTTCTGCAGACCAGAAGGAGTTTATCAGAAATTTGCCCCTTGAGTTGCCTGTTTATTTCCCATCAGCCCTTTGTTTGCACCATCTCCCACTAGCTTATAGCCCCACACGACTCCAAGCTGACATTAGCTGACCAAAAGAAACGGCGAGGGATATTAGAGCTATCCAGACGTACATTTTTGAGCCAGATTCCAGCTCAGATAAGGAAAATGAAGACGTTCATGGATCTATTTGTCTGCAAGTGGATGTATCAGAATTGGGAGATTTTTGCTGCGTCACAAACTCGAGCTTTTTCAATCAGCTGCTGATTCTTCCCGATTTGAATAAAGAAAGGATCAGAATTATAATCTTAATGTATTTGATATGTCCAGTATCATAGGAATATGTTAAAAACGCCAAAAACACAATTTTCATTGGAGTGTTTTCAAAGAAATATTTTATTAGGGAATACAGAAGTTTGTAACAGGTTATTTCAGGTTATTAATATGTGAGAGATTACATTCTATTAAAAAAAAAATCAGAAATTGTATTCTGTCAAATCAGTCTTCACTAAAAAATACATATGTATTTCCTCTGAAGAAACTTAAATTCTAAAATCTTTCTCTTTTCAATAGGATTATACAGTTTTTAACCAAAAATTGTTGTTTTCTAGGACATAGAAAACGTTATAGTTCATTAGAAATTTATTTCTGAGATGTAGCCGGAACCATTGGTTTCCCTGTTGCTGAGAGCTCTATGTTTACACTCTTCACTTCTAGCTTGCAGCCTGTACCCCCAACCTAACATTAGAGGTGCAACAAAAATGGCAAACAATGTCAGAACCATCAAACCGTACAGTTTTGAGACAGATTCCAGCTCGGATTAGAAAAATTAAGACATTAAAGGATCAATTTGTTGATTTAGAATTGAGCAGTTGTTTCTACCTCACAAACCATAAGCTTTTTTCAAACTGTATTTATTCATATTCTTATGATTCACAATGCTTTTAATAAAGAAATAGTCAGAAATACAATTTTAATATTAATTTTCTTTATATACGTCCTTTATCATCATGAAAATGCCAAAAGGAAATGTCTAAAATACCAAAAACCCCATTTTCATCACTGTGAGTCTTTAAAGAAATGACCTTTTTTTAGTGCTTTCAAAGTTTTAGCAATAATAGCTCTACTTATGTTTGTTTAAAGGACTCCTCATTATGAACCTCATTGGCAAAAAAAGTTGAAATACATAAAATGAGCTGAATTTGGAAAACAAATTATATTGTAGAATTGTGAATCAAAAATATTCAAAACTATTTCTGTGAACATTTGATTAAAATTAGCTTTGTTTCTATTGGAACAAATGTAAAATGCAAATGAGCTTGAGGCCTTCTATGACATTAGAACATTTTGATCGGCTTTGCAGTGGTGTGATTATTGATATTGGAATACCAGTTTGAAGTGAGTCATTCGATTGTGACGTTTCTCATTTGCTGGAAAGATGACAGGAAGTTCGCCTCAAGGTTGGATTTCATCATTTCCCTGGGATGTTGCTCAAAAATCTCGACTTGTTTCTCAAACCTCTGAGTTTGTATTCATAATTCACAACTGTTTGAAATTAGATGAAGAACCTAAAGGGGAGAAAAAAAAAAAAAAAGGAAAAATCTTGTGATCCATGTCTAACCAAAACTAAAGTGGAGGATTTTTGTTGCTCCTGTTGGTGCTTTATGTTTGTGTGCGTGTTCTCGGTCATAGGGCTTTGACACTGATCTGATTGGGAGCTAGAATCAGGTCATGTAACCAGAACGGCATCAATAAAAGCAGCAAAGTCTTTGAAAAGAATGTTAGAATCACCCCGCAAAAGTCCAGTCCTTAATTTTCTGCGTTTTTTTTTGCACATTTTTCTTAATATTTTCTTTGGAAAATGATTACATTTTTGACTGATCCTCTGGAATTGTCTCACTTGTAAAAAAAAAAAAAAAAAAAAAAAAAGATATCTTTTAATTTGTATTTCTCAGTCATTTGTTGCAGCATAAACTTGCTCTGGTTTTCCCACAGAGATAAAGTTGCGCTGAAATCCTGGTTTTCAGTGCATAATGAGGTTGAAACTTGATTTGGCAGCACATTTGGGTTTCTGTAGAGCACCAGCTTGACAGTATCGAGTGTCCGGTTTTGTTTTTGGAGCTCGCTCCTGGATTTCCATCAGCCTTTCTGGAGAATGACGGCCAGCGTGAGGAAGAGGATCAGGTAGAGGCATTAACAAAGCCACTTAACCATGTCCGTTTAATGCGTGACCTGCTAAATAAACGGCGGCGTTCTAACAGAAGACGCCATCTGCCCGGAACGTTTGCAGTCGAGCAGTGAAAGTCACTGACTTTTGTTTTAAAGTCTCACTCCGATCAAGTTTTGATCTGCTTTTAAAGTGTTCCCAGTGGTCTTTTAATCGTATTTATGTCGTTTTTAGCCAAAATTGGTCACAGTTTCTGCAGAGCGGCAGGAATTCATTAGAAATTCACCTCCGAGTTGTAAAATCCATGGAAGGGTATCGATAATAATTTCCAAAAAGGATTTGATTTGTTTCATCAGATCCTGGATCGATTCAATTAGGATTTCTTTTTCAGTTCTTTCGATCCTCTCAATTTGATTCAATTCCTTTTTGAGTGTACACATTTAGACACATTTGTTTTGAAATACATTAATAATCGACTACGTGTTTTGAGCAATTCTGATACAGTTCACTCACATAATGTAAAATTTATTGTCACATGGATTCTCAAAAAGGGAAATTCTAACAAAAATGTTCAGATCATAAACATTGTAAACATTGTTCTGCTTCTCCTGGAGTGTGGCCACTAGGTGGCGATGGCGCTACAGCATTACACTTTTTCAACAAGGATAAGCAAAGAATGAGCAAAAAACGATGTTTTAGACAACAAATCGTTACTTTAAAAAAATATCTCCTTACAGGAGCCCTACAATGAAAATTCTACTTTTTTTTAAGGTTTTAAATGCATTTTACTGTCCATTCCTCACTATAAAGAACCCCAAAACGGCATTTTGATCCATTCATTCATTTAAGAGTATTCCTCTAAAAACCTGCACTGTCTGAAGCAGCTCCTCCCACACCCACGAAAACGAGCGGTTGGAAACGTGCTAACTTAAGATCGATGATCCAACAGGTCCCTCTAGGAAGAGTTTGTGCTGCAAGCTCCGCCCCCAAACTAACACAACCCTCAATTTCTCCACTGAGCTATGGGTGATCAGCAAAAAACTTTCATATTAGATGCAGAATACTGTATATCTTCCAGTTGTCTTCAATAAATTCCAGCTCAAATAGATGTTTGTTATTTTAGTCACGTTGCCCCTTTAAGAAATACAGAGACGCTTCCACAAACTCTAGGATGACGTCATGAAGCGGACAACAGCGACACGCAGCGGCAGGCGGAGCTTCAGTAATAGAGCCGTTTTACTTCCGGCTATGAAAAAACTCACGAAATATAACTACTATTTTATGATTAATTAGTTTTTTACTAATCCAAAGGTAATATATGATCTTGTATAATGATATTGTTCACTCTGAAAGGCTTAATACAGTCATGGTACTTTAAGAGTTTGGAAAATTCATGTTTATAAGTTTATAAGACGTTCATTTAGTCAGTAATGTATGGTCACGTCGACCGAGCGTTAGCCGTTCTTTGGGAAATTCCATTAAACGTTAGCATCAAGCTAGGGGACTTGAGCTTTGTGTGCTAAATCAATCTGTGTCTTTATGAATCGATTATTGATCTATTAAGCTTAAATCGATTAAATCGATTTTACCGACCCAGCCCTTGTAAAAACTGATATATAGATAACATTAGCGTAGCACAAACAAACGGCAAGCAACATCAGAGCTATCCAGACAAACCGTTTAGAGGCAGCTTCCAGCTCTGCCGAGGAAAACAAAGACGTTCACAGAGCTATTTGTCTGTAAGTGTATGCAGTAGGGCTGCCACGATTATTAAAATAGTTGACTATTTTAATAGGCAATTAGTCATTACTTTATATTATATAGGGCCAGATTGTCGTAAAGTTGAACAAAGTTGAGAGCATTCAGCACAAAAAAAATACATTTTTGTTATATTTGAGTCAATGAGACCAAAACTTTCTCTTTTGTGAAAAAGGTTCCTTTGTTTCAGATGCCGACCTCATTTGATTTAATCTTGTTTTCATACCAGAAACTATTGAAGGACAGAGGCTGCACGATTCTTTAAAAGTTTAATAAGCTACATCTTAATTGTCTGATTTAGTTTAAAGCTAAAGATGGTTCAGATTTGTGGTTTACATTCACTTAGCCCATGACTAAATTAGTCGAATAATTGGAAAAAAATTATTAAAATAATCGTTTGTGGCAACCCCTAGTATGTATCAGAATGAGGCGTCTGCTCCTAATTTTTAAACAATGTGAATAAAGAAATAGTTTTGAGCTTAATTAGTTTCAGATATGTCCTCTAGCATCGGGAAAATGCCACAAGAAGATTTTTAAAAACTCCATTTTCATTGGAAAATGTAAAACCTGAATCCCTGTTGATATTCTGTTATTTCAGTCAATTAAAAGGCTATCTATTCAATCCCATAATTGTTTTTCTGACGGTTGTCCAAGTGTCAGCTTAAAATACTTCTTGGAAAGTTGATGGAGCAACTTTTAATGTGGATTTCAGCTGAAGCCAGCAGTTTCCAGAAAACTGGCTCCTATCTCTTATTGTAGTTGTGCTTTATTCAGCAAATCGTATAAGAGGAGGTATTTGATTCAAGTGTTTTTGCTGGTGAAGCCATTTCAGATGCACTCTGTCTGTGCTCAGCCCCCTCTTTTGTCTCACTTCTCTGCTTTCTTACATAGGGACAGTTTTTTTTTTTTTCTCTTCTCCGTCTTATTTGTCTTCAGAAAGGACGGAGGATCGAGCCATGTGACAGATGTGTGTTCATGATCTGCCCCACATGCGTCCCATGATGCTTCATCCAGCTGCAGATCTGTGTTCATCTGTCTTGTTTTCCGCCGCCCTCGACAGCTTTCTGAGTTTTATTTTCCAATTCACGCCAATGTGACCGTCTGCATTTTTTTTTTGGCGTTTATTCGACTCCCCTGGGAGTCTAGCTTTGCTCTCTTTTATCTGACAGACCTCTCACACTAATTGAGTTTGGCTTTCGTGCAGAAAGCTGTCGGGACTGTCGTTGTGACATTCCTGCAGATTGAAAAGCGCATCTGTGCAGAGGCCAGTTTTCACCAGTGTTCATACTCCAACGCTTTATCGTCTGAAGACAGAAAAAAAAAAAAGTTTGAGTGACTTATTACTGGTAAATGAGTTACTCTGCTTTTATTTGACTTTCAAAACGGTGGAATTGGTGTCCTGACCTGCTTTGGTCCCGCCCACCTGAATGCAGCACAGTCGTGTTTTTCGTGTTGTTGCTGCTGCTCTGCAGAGTGTTTGGCTGAAGGGAAAGTAAAGGTCCAGTCTGAGTGGATTGAACGTAGACCCGGCTGCCTTTTTAATGTCTTTAAAAGCTTTTGTGCGAGCGGTGTATAAAGCCGTTCCGCCACGCCGTCTTGTTCATATCTTCCAGCGCAGCTTTCGTTCTGTGAAGGGGTTGATCAGAAAGGACCCACACTAATAAAATAGTTTTACCTGAAACCCCATTTAATGAAAGAGGAAATGAGATGCCTGTTTGTTGGGATCAAACACGGCGGATCCGCCTCCAGCTTGAATGTGTGCTTTTCACCTGCCGGAGTCTGGAAAGACTCGCTGTTTGTTCTCCGTCTTTGCTCTTTGGGTGCAGCTACCGCACGAGCCCAAAGGCCACGCGGCGTCGAGTGGAGAAAATACGTCCAACCGCCTGCCTCCTGAGAGCACCGCAGCTCCCCCAGTGACACAGAAATCCCTTTGCACCGTGGCAGACTTTAACAAAACAAGAGCCAGAATGTTCTTCTTCGCCGTCTGGTCATATTCTAATCCATGAATCCTGAATCTGTTTACACCCAAAACAACATTTTACTCCCTTAAACCACAGTGTTTGGTGTGTTTTTGTTGTACAAAAACATTCAACAAAGCAAACGCTGCGCCCTTTTTTGTGTTTATTTACGTATGTCTGTCATACGTGTGATGTAACCCTTTCATGAACCGTTTCATGTCACGTCTTGAGCTTCTAGGAATTTCTTCATGCTTTATTGAAACATCTGTGATCTGAAATTTGTCACTTTCTGCACCACAATAGAAAAAGTTTCCAAAATCATTTCTTTAAAAGTAAAACTTGGATGAAAGAAATTTAAAGCCCCACTCCAACTATTATTTTCTAATGTCAAATCATTCTTTTAATTATAAATGTGCAGATTGTAGCTAAAATTAAAAAGCCTGTGTCCTATTTTAGGGTGTTTTCTGCAGAAGTTTATTAGAAACTTGGCTCTGAGTTAGCCTCTTTACACTCTCCCAGCTATCTTACAGCACCACACAAGCCCAAGCTAACGTTAGCAAAGCAAAAAAAAAAAAAAAAAAAGGCGAGGAATATCAAAGGTATCCAGTCTTGAAAGTTTAAAACCAAAGTCCAGCTCAGATGAGGAAAAAGGAGGCGTTAATGAATCGATTTATTAGCAAGTGGATGCTTCAGAATTGTAGGGGAGAAGGTAGATTCTGGTCCGTCCAGTTTTATTCTCAAATTGTTCTATACATGTCCTCAACCATGACAGAAATGCTACAAGAACATGTTAGAAATACCATTTTCAGTGGAGTGGATCTTTAAAATAAATACTGATATAATACCGATCAGCTTTAAGAGATTAAAGTCATGTTCTTGTTTCTATTTTTAGCTTGACTTAGAAATCCTTTTTAAGTTTAGCTCACATGGATTAAAAAAAGTAGATTCCATGTTAAAATTGATTTTCTAGTCCAAACCGTCCATGTCCGTCTCACCAGCACTCATGTCATTTGTCTGGATGTTGGAACGGAGGATGAACGTCTGTAAAACGCCGCTCACCGGCCGTTTGTCTGTGTGCTTGAACCTCCAGCCCGAGATGCAGACGAGCGGGAGAAGTGGATCCACGCCTTAGAGGGAACCATCCTCCGCCACACCCTCCAGCAGGTATGGAGCCGCGGGAAAGTCGTCGTGTTTGTAAACCATTAGAGCGAAGCATTTTGTTTATTGTGAGGGCTGTTGGATTCAATTCACAAATCAAGATAAATGATTCACATGCCAAACTATAATTTTTACTTTTCAATATATTGTTTAAATGGCTGCTAAGTGTCTTTTTTACTATGTATGTAAATTAAAATTGTATGTATTTAAACACATATACTTTATTTAGAATAGAAGATCAGAAAAAATATATATTTATCACTTTAAACAAATATTAATATCACTTTTGCTTTGGATTATTTAACAACTAATCCTGAAAATATTCTTTAGCTTTTCCATCCTCAAAGTTTCACAGTTCCAGTTGAAAAATGACAAAAAGATAATAAATAAAAACCCAGCAACACCTGAAGAAACACCCAGTTCTTTCACTCACACTGACAACAGTATTTCCAACTACATGCTATAGAAACTGACTTTTTTTGTGGAAATACCCCAAAAAACTCCCACACTTTATATGAACATTTTACAGAAGTGTTCCACCATGATACCAGTCAGATGACCTCACATAAATGATCACATCATCTTTTGTAAATTCTGAAATGTGTCCATCCACCTTCAGAACTTGCACAATCCCTTGTTGCTGGAGCCTGTCCAGCAGCTGTTGGGTGAAGGCGAGCAGATCACCAGGCTGTCGCAGAACCACACGCTCAGCTAGGAGTAATTTAGAGATATAGAGATGTCCCAGCTGGGTTTTGAACCTGGAACTTCTCGTTGTGTCAGCCGCATCCACTGCTCTATTGCACAACGCTTATTAAATTCATTTTCATTATATTTTTTGTTCAAATTGTCATTTATATTTAAAACAAAGTCAGTTTTTTCAAATGTATTTCAGTATAAAGAACTTTAGTCTAAGTTTTTTTCATTACTTTGAAGTAGAGCTGCCACAAACGATTATTTTAATAGTTGATTAATCACTGATTATTTGTTCCGATTAGTCGACTAATCGCTTCATGCGCAAACTGGATGTAAAACACACATCTTAACCATCATTAGCTTTGAACTAACTAAAAACTAGATAAAAACAACTACCTGCAATAATGCTAGTGTGAATGTTGTAGGCTAAAATTGATAGCTGAAGATGCTGAAATTGATAACCAAAATTGCTGAAGCTGAAAGCCAGCTGAAACATTAGCTAAACCTTACAATAGCCTAAAAATAAAAAAAAAGCATAAATTAGCCAAAATAGCTAGCATGAAATGAAATATTAGCTAAACTCCAAATTAGCCTGAAAAACAAAAAAAAAAAAAAACATAAATTAGCCAAATAGCTAGCATGCAGCTGAAATATTACCTAAACCTCAAATTAGCCTAAAAAGACAGAAAAATCCAAAATTAGCCAAAACAGCTTACTTGTAGCTGAAATATTAGCTAAACTACCAAATAGCCTAAAAAACAGAAACATTCTAAATTAGCCAAAATAGCTAACATCAGCCTGAAATATAAGTTAAACTCCAAATTAACCCCCAAAAAATGGAAAAAATCTTAAATTCTCCTAAACAGCTAGCTAAAATATTTGCTAATCTCAAAAGTAGCCTGAAAAAAATAACTTTCAACTGTACAACACTCTGACTCGATATCATATAAAGTACCGACTAATCGACTATTAAATTAGTCATTAAAATAGTCATCGATTAGTCGACTAATGGTGGCAGCCCTACTTTGAAGATGTATTTACTGCTGAAGTCCTCACCTTGATGCTAATGCATAATGGGATTTCCCATATGACGGCTAATGCTAATGCTCGGTCGACGTAAAAATACATTGTTAAATAAACAAACATCTTTAAATACTTACTGGCATGAATTTTCCATACTCTTTTAAGGACATATTTTTTAAAGTAACAATTTGTGGTCTCAAGTAAAAAAATGTTGCTAATTCTTTCTTTCTCTGGAAAAATTTTGTAATGCAGTAGCGCCATCGCCACCTAGTGGCCAAACTGAAACGCCCTCCAGGAGAAGCAGAACAATTTTTGGAGGTTCTCCGTTTGAGACACTGTATGATATTAAAATTATCATCATAATTTCACTAATACATTTTACAGTATGTGAACTGTGTCAGATTAATGGTAATATCTTTAAAACATATGTAGATTATTAATACATTTATAAAATTAATTATCAAAATTAATTTGATAATTAATCCCTGCTCTGATTAATTGGTTCTGGAAATGATTGCCGATACCCGACCCTACTTAAAAGACAACATTTATTATTCAATTTTAGAACAATCATTATTTTATCGGAAGTGTTTTTTTTTTTACTCTACCCAACTACAAAGAATCAACAGTTGCAAATTCTCATATTCAAATTGTTAGGAACAGATTGCAAAAATCAGAATATTTGAATATTTATCGCAACTCTATTTATAAGCTTTTAAAATGCAAAATCATTAAATCTGTTTTTTCTGTTTGTTTTTTTATGTCAAAAACCCTTTTGACAGTTTTTAATGTGAGAGTTCCTACTTTTTAATAAAAAAAACAAATTAAAGTTCCACCCTTAGACACTTTAAAGCCTTAATTTTAGTTTCTCTTGTGCCTCATACTCTCCAGTCCCTTAATTTATTTTTTTCTGTCCTCATAGCCACCCTTGCTGTTGCCCTTCCTCCTACCTTGCTTTTTTCTGCCCCCCCCCCTCCTCCTTTGCTGTGGAATCTTCCTCATGTGCTACGTGTGGCTCATTGCGCACACATGCATGGATTTCTATGAGCTGCTGTCGTAGCGTCACGTGACCCCGCGCCAGCCAACCCCCGGGCCTGGCTGTTCGCTCAACCAAGCATCTGCTTTTTCTGCCTCGTCCAATCAGGCGGCCCGATGCGTGTTTTCTCTTCTGCCTGTGTGAGAGGAAGTGTGCCCTTCCTGGCAGGGGAGGGTCCTGGATTAACTCGCCTCAGAACAACTGCTGACTACCGCTGGAGGATATGTTACTGAAAATCTGAAGGCTGCTGGTGCTTTTTTTCTTTTTTCCTCCGGAGGATGATTTCTTTGTGGCGGAAAGAACATCATTAGAACCGCTGGTTTGCTGCTGGGCGGAGAGGAGACAACGGAAGCAAAAAAAGGGGAGGAAAGAGCTTGTGTCATGCGAAATGACCGGGGAGATGCGGGGGGTTTGAAGCAGCATGTTCTATGGATCCAGGCACTTCTCTGTAAGTAAAACACAAAGACTCCACCGCAGCAGGAAAAAGCAGAAGTTTGAGGGCTGCAGGGAGCTGGCTGTGGCAGGGGCATTTAAAATAGGTCACGCTGTGTGGAAAAACAAATGAAAAGGGGAGGGAGGCGGCGGCGGCGGCGGCGGGAGGGCTGCTGCGGAGCCACTAATGATGGGGTGGATGCGAGCGTCTGCCGATGAAAACGATGTCCGTTATGTGACGGGCGGTGTGACGTGGCTGTTTCTGAACCAACACCTGCAGCTGACTTTCCGTTTCCAAACTTATCTCCTGCGTCTACAAAATGAAAAAAAAGAAAAGCTGCACTTCCCCTGTCGCTGTGCGTGTTGACTAAACAGGAGACGCTGTTTATTGGGTGACAATGTAGGTTGAGGCTTATTTTCCCGCTTTTCATCTTTATTTAGAGTGAAAATAATAGTTATCTTTATTTTTATATCAATACATATGTGATAAAAGGATTGTTTTGATAACAAGTTATTTAAAATGATCATATTTACTGTTTACTTGTGGTTACCTTATTTAGTGATAAAGTCAATGATTCAGATTTCTGCTCTTCTGTGACCTCTGGTTTTCTATTTTTGTGAAACACTAAACCAAACAGAGCGCACCTTTGACCTTTTTTTTTTAACTTAGAGTCCCACAGCTGCTCAGTCAAAGCAGACTTTGCTCTCTTTAAGGTTAACGCGTTTAAACTTTAGCGAGATCTCCGAGGCTGTCGGAGCTTTCTGGTTGGGTTCATGGCTTTCCTTCACGTCCCGGTGGGACGGGCTTCAGGAGGGGCGAAGGACCGCAGAGGAGGATGGAGCGGATCGCGGGCGGCGGCATCCTCCATGGTCGAAGAGCTCGGTTCTGTTTGAATGCTCGGTCTCTTGGTTGTTTAGAAGTTGTGTTTGGGTGGCTGAGTAAGTGCTGTTAGGCTGTAAACTGCTCTGTTAGTCATCTGCTGACGTCGAGGCCTTAGGTGGTGTCGTCTGCTCTGTAGACGGGCGGAGGCATCAAATGTTTGCTGGCTCATCATTTGGAGAACTTCATGATTTCCTCTTCCTACTTTGTGGTGTTCTGGAAGATTTTGGACTGATCTGTCTCACCTGTTTGGGCAGCAGTTTTAGTTATTACCTTTTAATGGGTGTTGTCCAGGACTGCCACTAATCGTCTATTAAAATAGTTGACGACTAATTTAATAGACAATTAGTCATTACTTTATATTATATGGAGTCAGAGTGTAGTAAAGTTGAAAGTTCTAATGAGATTTTGCTCGCTTTTCTGGACTATTTTGGCATTTATTAAGGTTATTCATGCTATTATGGAGTTTAGCTAATATTTTAGCTACATGCTAGCTATTTTGGCTAATTTAGACTTTTTTTCTTCTTGGGCTATTTTTAAGTTTAGCCAATATTTCAGCTACACGCTAGCTGTTTTGACTAATTTAAGCTTTTTTGCTTGTTTGGTTTTTGGCTAATTTGGAATTTAGCTAATATTTCAGCCACATGCTAGCTATTTTGGCTAAATTAGACTTTTTTTTCCTTAGGCTATTTTTAAGTTTAGCCAATATTTCAGCTACACGCTAGCTAGTTTGGCTAATTTAAGCTTTTTTGCTTGTTTGTTTTTTGGCTAATTTGGAATTTAGCTAATATTTTAGCTACATGCTAGCTATTTTGGCTAAATTAGACTTTTTTTTCCTTAGGCTATTTTTAAGTTTAGCCAATATTTCAGCTACACGCTAGCTGGTTTGGCTAATTTAAGCTTTTTTGCTTGTTTGTTTTTTGGCTAATTTGGAGTTTAGCTAATATTTCAACTACACGCTAGCTAGATTGGCTAATTTAGGCTTTTTTTTTAGACTGAGGAGTTTAGTTAATATCCCAACTGAATACTAGCTATTTTAGCTAATTAAGGATTTTTTTCAATTTTTAGGTTTGTTTGGAGTTTAGCTAATGTTTCAGCTAAATGCTAACTATTTTGTCCTATTTAGCATTTTTTCATTTTTTAAGCTATTTTGGCATTTAGTTAATAACTAGCTGGCTATTAGCTTCAGCATTTTCAGCTATCAGCTTCAGCGATTTCAGCTATTAACTGCAGCGTTTTTAGCTATCAATTTCCACATCTTCAGCTACCAGCACTAGCATCTTCAGCGCCCAAATTCAGCTCACAGCATTCACGCTAGCATTATCACAGGTAATGCTATACATCTAGTTTTTAGTTTGTTTAAAGATATTGATGGTTGAGATGTGTGTTTTACATGCAAGATCTGATTAGTTGACAAATTGAAAAAAAATAATCAGTGATAAGTCGACTATTAAAATAATATTTTGTTGCAGCTCTAGTGTTTGTATAAAATGAAAGAAATGGGTTTTTGGCTGGTTCTGGTTTTGCTGAAGCTGTGCTCACATCAGCCTCTTGTTTTCATGTCATCCTTAAACAATAGCCCCCCGCTGTATCTCATCAGTACAGAACGTTGCTGGAAGATTCTCCAGAACTGTTGATGTTTCCGACACCATTCTGCTCCCCGGTTGACAAAGCAGTCAGGAGGGGATGGAGCCGAGGCCTTTATTTTATGAATGAGCGACCGGCCGGCTCTCGGCTGAGGACTGACTTTGAATATGCAAACAGCAGCAGGGCTTTAAGGTTTGAACGCACCGACGCTGAGCTTTGTCGTCCGCAGGAGGCCGACGCAGGATTTGTTCCGAGTGTTCAAGACTTCGACAAGAAGTTAGCTGAAGCCGACGCCTACCTTCAGATCCTGATTGACCAGTTAAAGGTAGGCTTTGGCTCTTAAATACACACTAAAATAAGAAATCTTACAGCTTTTTAAGGTGTTCTTCTGGCATTTTTCTAAAGAAATTTGTGAATAAAGAGCAGACAAAAAAAATGCTGTTTAAAAAACAATTATAAGTCTGAGGTAGAAACTACAATCGGCAGGCCAAAGTCTCTCTGCTCCGCTCCATTCTGATGCCTCCATTTGTAAACGAGTAGATCCATTACCGTCTTTGTTTTCCTCATCTGAGCACATATTAAAACTCTACTGCTGGATCCCGCCGATATTTCTCGCCATTTTCGTTGCACCGCTAACGTTAGCCGGGGGTTGTGAGGGACTATATGAGAGCGTAAACAAAGGGATCATGGGAAATGAGTCAATCATTCAACCCAAAACGCTGAGGCAAATTTCAAATTAACTACTGCGGCTCTACAGAAAATGTTTCAATATTTTTTTTTTTTTTTTAATTTTGGCTAAAAACAACATAATCATAACCAAAAGACCTCTGGGGACGCTTTGATAATAGATCAAAAGATGATCAGAGTGGGACTTTCAGAAAGAAATGATCTTATTCTGACCCTTTAACTTCTCCTTAATCAAAAATAATTTTAACCCTCTTTTCTTCTGTTTTGTGTTTTTCATCTGTTGTCTTCAAACAGCTGTTTGATGAAAAGATCAAGGACTGCAAAGACGATGAATCGCTCGCCGTGAGTAGCAGCAGGCCTGGCTTCATGACTCTCTGGTTTCTTCTGTTTGCTGGAAAACTCTTTTCTATCGGACTATAACTTTAAGTATAACTAAGCTTTTACACACAGTTTGAACTCAGACAATCAAGATTTATATATATGTATTTGATTGATCAATTAAAACCAAGTGTATCCATATTTCCTCACTATTGTATTTGAAGCCTTTGGGTTTTTTTTAAAGCTGCATTATTTATCAATGTTTTACTAATTTAAATGTATTAATAAAACCTATATCTGAAAATGATTAACTCAAAACCCCAATTTATTTATTTTACCACATAAATAAACAGACAAATTTTTGTTTTTAAACACATTTATTCTTTATCATTAAGTATTGTCATGTCTTGTCCTGTTTATATAATATTTATTGCAACTTATATCATTGGTTATGTTCCTCAACTGATAAAAAATGAAATAATCAAAAGCAATTTTGAGGATTTTATAATAAATATCAAATTTTTATCTCACTTTAAATGAAAAATCGCTAATATTAAACAGAAAGGACATCAAAATAAAGGCTGAATTTGGTCCTTATTTTATGCATTCCGTGCTAATCACACTAATCAGAGGTTAATTTCTACTGATCCTGTGAGCCTCTTTATCCTGTGAAACTAATTAAAGCCTTTATTTAGGTCTCTGTTAGCGGAAAAGTCAATATATTAACACGTAAATTACTAAAACATAAAAGGATTTTATTACAGCTTTATCAGCCATTTCTTCTGTAAAGGAAGTACTTGACCTCAGTGGATTATAGCATCTTTTTGCATGCAAATCCTGACTTTAGTCAGATATTTTTATTTTTAGAGGCAACGTTTTGGTCTCATAAGTGTATCGAAGGTTTTGTCCGAATTCCCTCCGAACTCCCTAAATATAAAAAAAAAAACTATATAGTGTGGGACGATCTAGCAGCCTGGATTCTCAAATCAATTCAGACACCATAATCATAATTTTTTTTTTGCGGAGGCAAATAAGATTTCACAAAGTAAAAACTTTTAAAAAGGAAAGTTTTGCAAAAACTGTTAATGAATCCACTGAGTTCTAATAATGGAAAATGTGGATGGTTTATAAAAAACATTAAAATACTTTTTATTCTTTTTTTTTCCCACCAAAATTGTTGTTGGTTTTTCATTGAGACTTCTGGTAAATTTGTAGGAATATGGCATTAGCTGTAGTGTTTTGTGTGGGCTGACAGCTGCACAGATTCCTACACTTCTTCGTCTTTTTCTCGCTTTAATATCCAAACAAAAGTAATAAAAAATAGATTTAGTTTTTATTTTTACTGCATTTTCTTCTACTTGTGCTGAATTATCTCTCCTGCTTTTACAGGGTGAAATTTCTAATCTCTTTTTGTTCTTTTTGTTTCTTTGCAGAAAATAGAAACTTTGAAAGAGACGACTTGTGTAAGTAAAAACGAAGCAAATCTTTTCTTTCTGCTGCAGTGATGGGAAGCTTCCCCTTTAAGGATCCTGTTGTTTTTTCCAGAGTATGGTAGAGTCCATTAAGCACTGCATTGTACTGCTGCAAATAGCCAAGGTAAGCGCAGCCGTGTCGCATGTTCGATTCCGCTCTGCGTCTCGTCTGGTTATAATCACTGTTCCCGTGAATCCACCTGGGTGTGTTTGGGTTACCTGCAGCCTCTGGGGAAAGGGGAGGGGGGTGTCCCTGCTTACAGTTGCTATCTGGGTCAGGAGAGAGAAGGTGTTGTTTCATCACATGCTCACTTCAGCTCTCTAGAAGGAAGTGGAGAAATCACTTTCTGCTTCGATGAAACTTACTCATGAACAATCAACACTTTAGGAAATGTTTTGTTTAATTCTGGCCTCACAGAAGAGTCAAATCATTCTCCATGTGATGAAACGATCACTGAATTTATTTTTTTTTATGGAATATTATAAAAATGTTTGGTGATTTTGTTTGAAGTAATTTTTGTGCCACTATTTTGCAAACAAAATCCACAGTCAAAATGTCCTAAATTGCAAACGAAATGTGAAGTTTTAGGAATAAAACGTCATAATTTGCAATGAAAATACTAAATATTTGCTTTGAAAAAATATTTTTGTAACACAAATGTTCTCACATTTTACAAGTTTTATTTTAGTGGGATAAATGTGTCACACCAAACAGCCAATCACAGACGAGGGTTAATGCTGATTGGTCTAGATTCTATCCAATCAAGTGTCTCTGTCTCACATTGACAGCGATTGGAGGCAGACTCTGACTTTGGACTGTATGGGTTCTGTTCAGCCGTCTTCAACTATCCTGGCCCGTTTCTCTTTGAGCAGAACCCAGAAGAAGCAGCAAAGTCACAAAATACAACATGTTTCTATATTTGTTTATGTGTAAGTGTAGCGTTCAGCGTGTTTAAAATGTTTGCAGAAGAATTAACGCCTCAGCCAGACGTTAAATTGTGTCACGATTGGGATTTGTATCTGAACTATAGCTTTATTCTTGAAAAAGTATATAAATATAAAAATTGAAATATATATACATTTATATTGATAAAAAATAAAATGGCATTGTTTCATGAATAATTTTCTTAAAGTTAAAAATGAATTTCTTCTGCTCTTATATTAAGGCTTCTTTGGTGAGCCATCGTTCTTTTACTTACTTACTATTGTGTTTAATTTAATCCAAAACTCTGTTGTGCAGCTGAATATAATACAGTTGCTATGGAAATTATGTGAACCTGTTAGGAGTACCTTAATTTCTGTGTGAAATGGACGCATTTTTTAAAATTTGAATCTAAATCTGAATCTCACTTAAACCACACCAAAATATGCTTTTAGTGAAGACCATCTAGTTTATGCATAAAACCAAGTAATTCCAAAGGGTTAACAGATTTTCTTCTGCAACTGCATGTAATTTATGGATTTATTGTTAATAATTACAATCAGATTTGAAAGAAAATCCAACTTTAAACAATAATTTTTGCTCCAGAGGATTCAAAGGTTACAGGCCTGTTTAGAGCAACATTAACAGATAAACTTGACACTTCACAGAGCCATAAATTCAGAAATCTGACTGAATAAAATGAAATTAATGATAAAAGAAACTGAAATATTTTTAAAATGATTACAAATTATTTATTTTTTTCAGCCAATGAGGCAAAATTGAGGGTAAAAGAGCCTGTTCAAGTGTTTGAGGCTTGGCAGCATGTTAGATAATTATGGTGATTTGATTGGATAGAATCTCGACCAATCAGTGGGCTGTTTGGTGGCACAATTATCACACTAAACTGAAACTTATAAACAAAAAAATCAACGCGAGACAAGAGAATCTGAAAACCTTTGCGCTGTAAAAAAAGTTTTTGAAAGCAAATACTTAATATTTCATCTGCAAATTATGAAGTTTTATTCTTAAAACTTTACATTTTGTTTGCAATTTACGCAATTTGGATCTAAAAAACTGTGGCTTTTGTTCGCGATATCATAGCACAAAAATCACCGCATAATTTTGAGCTGTGAGCACAAACGCCGCATCGTTTTTGAGATGACTGCGTACGACACGCAACAGTCTAACACTGTATTCTTAAAATTTTAAGGACAGAAGTAACGAACAGCAACACGCAAACGGACTTATAGTAAGTTTTTAAAAGCACTTTCTGTCCATGAGAAGAAACTTAACCAAACTGCTCACTTTCTCTTTTGGCTTCATCTTGTAGAAACGCTGATCAATCAAATCTGTAGTGCATGCCTCCTAATTTTTCAACCAATCTTTACCTCGAGCTTCTTCTCCCCCCCCCTCTGCTGTCCTCTTGATCTGGTCATCATTTCCTGCACCTAATCTATCATTTACCGTCTTTTTGACACTGGTTTGTCCTGTCTTTTTT